>OX465492.1:8155076-10655076 GCA_950022335.1 Eurois occulta | reverse complement strand
CTTCCACCACCTAAAACATCCAGAGGCCGTCGGGAGCGGAACCTACGTTCTTTCGCAGACTTCATGGCAATGTGGATGTCTTTCCTGTCACATCTGGTGGCTGTTGCCATCTGTGCTCGTATCTTAAGTGCTACAGCTGACCATGTAACTGGTGGTCGGACTAGAAGGTGGCTGTTCGGGTACGAGACCAGAGCATTGGGGGAACCCTGGCCTGACGTGCTCGGAGTCACCGTCGTAATGGTCGTCTGCGCGATGTTCATGTGCGGATTAGAGGTAAATATTCCACTTGTGAAACAATTAATAGACTCGATTTTATTGCGTAACTTTCTGTGAGATCACTTGTTTGTCTGTAATTGCAATAGTTTCGAAACTCAAATTTTGCGTTGCCAGTTTTATGTTGTATTGTACCTGATTGCCATAATCGATAAGCTTGTTAAGTGGTTTAGTGATAGCAATGCAAAGCCGGGAGCTTAGTAAGAATCTTTTACGCCAGTCATTTAATATCATACCTTTATGTGTTTAATATTATTATTATTTGTTTCAGGAAAGCATGATGTTTACCTTTATGCTGTTAATTCTGCTATACATTTTTAGCCAATTCTTTGCCATATTCGGCCTTATTAACTTCGATATTGCAAATATCAATATGCCAATACCAATTACGGTGTATGAGGTAAGCTTACCAGCATCCAACACGATTGTATGGATTCATATAGGAGCTATTAATAACAGTTTTATTTTATTTTTGCAGCTGTTTGCTGCAGGTGCACCAATATCTTACGCATTCAATGTGATACTTCCCAAAGACAATGGAACTCTCAAAAAGAATCTCTTTCTCATGATTGGTCTACCCACCATAGTACTTTCAGGGTTATGTTTCCTCTACACTAATATGCTAAAAGGGTAAGCAGATATTATTTTACTTAAGAATTAATAACAATGAATTGTCATCAGGTATCCTTTAAGTAGGTCGTTCTACCCACTAAACGTAGTATCTAGCATTTCATCTTATTACTATCAATGGGCGTAATAATAGATAATCGTATGTATCTGTTTCCATCCTAATTTCTTCATTTTCTTGCAGGAACAGCATTGATGCAGCTTTGCCAGTGACCACTCTACTAGAGGCGAGGGCCGCGGGCTGGGTCTGTCCAGTACTGGCTGCTGTGACTGTGGCTGGCGTCTGTCTAGCCTTAACTGAACTGTGCCCCTTACTCTTCACTGTCCTAGTGGCACTAGCCTCACCAGAATGGAAGGTGCTTACTAGGTCAATGACTTATGAGAGCACAACCACAGGCAGTCCAGTTCTAGCCGTTTTTACTGCCGGTTCGTATCTCAGTCTTAGGCTAATTGGAATTTACGGTAGTATTCATAATTAGGAGGTTTTATGCAATAATGCCAGGCGTCGACGTCTCGCCAATTGTAATTGGTAATAACGAGCGAATAAATCAGGTATGATGTCATTTAGCAACCCAACCGCGATACTCTGTAGGATAACTGGTTATCGCTTAATCACGTAACTACTAACTAGAATTATCAAATTACAGTCCTGATTCACATTTGTGTGGGTGAGGCCTTAATTGATGTATTATTTACAGGAAGTTTGGCAGCGATACTTGCGTTTGCGTGCCCACTGTCCCACATGATCACGCTGATGAATGCGAGCCACTTGCTCGGGATATCGATACAGGCGTTGCATTTTATTATTATGCGATGTGTGCCTACAGCTGAACAGAAGGAAGCCGGGGGTGAGGCTACTATTTCTTATCCAAGGTTCACACTACTTCCTTCGGATTCATGTTCAACTTACCTATGCATTGCCATATTGCAGATATTGAATACAAGCGCTTGGGGAGAGAAGCCGCACGAGGATCCAAAGCATCTGCAAGTAAGACCAAGCGCTCTGGACTCTGGTTTATCCCATCTGCTATTCGTCACACAAAGACTCTGGAGAGTATCAAGTCTAAAGTGACAAAAGGTAGTTAAGTTATTATTATTATTTATTTATTCATCAACAAATTTACATTTATTTTATTTATTTATAAAAACTTTATGCACATATTGTACAAGGGCGGACTTAATGCCTTGGGCATTTTCTACCAGTCTACCTTAGGGTGATGCAGAGACAAAACAGTAGGTGCTATAATAATAATAGAAAATTACCAAGAATGAAATATAATAATAAAAACATATATATACATACATACAAATAAAATATACAAAGTAAAGAGAGTTAAAATTCATACATATATAAAGAAAAACAACAAATTAATTGTAGGACGAGTCTGCCAACTTCTTAAGTAAGTGTTCGCGAGCTTTTACTTTAAATGTGAACTGACTGGTTGCCATCCTGATATTCAGAGGGAGCGCATTCCAAAGAAAAACCGCCTGGACAAGAAAAGAAGATTTAAGAAAACCAGAGCGGTGAGTAGGACATCGCAGAAGACGATTATTGGAAGAACGAAGATCTTTCCTGTGCGCAGAGCATAAATATTGAAAGTGAGAGGTCAAATAAGAAGGAGAAGTGGGTTTGTCAAGAAGAGAAAACAAGGTTGTCAAGCAACATTTGTGTCGAACAGTGGTTTTAGGTATCAAGATTTGTAGCTTCTTATGTTTCTGTTACAGGATCGAATTTCCGTTCAAGTCTTTCCACTTTGATCTTGATTCGTGCCTATATTGTGATCATTATAGTAAGATCACGATGACGTTACCCTTGTGTTACCCCCATACTATCCCCACGAAATATCCACGCTCTATAAGGGTTTCATTTTTGCCATTTGGCAACGGAACCCTAAAAAGTCATTGGCATAATAGGTACCTGACACTTTCCGCAATTATTATTTTCAGAAACTGAGGAACGTGAGTGCCTTCTCCTCGATGAGTACGCAGGCTGTCAGCCAGAGGAAAACGACCCGAGCAGCAGCAGTGGTGTGCCGATGGCCACGGCTGAAGTTGACGTGGTATCTGATGCCGAAGCCAGCGAGCAAGAGATGTCCTCTGGAGATGATTCCACAGACATTGATGCTGTTGTCAAGGAATACAGGGACAGAATTCAAGTAAGACATTAGAGTTGCGGAAGAGAATTATTAGAACGCAGAATGAGGTCGTTCAACTACCAAACATTAGGTACATTCAAGAAGTCTTGATTTTTGTTCAATCTACGGGCCTATAAACGATTGCTACGAATCAAGTAATCAATACAAAAATACCGTCTTACGTCCACTCGCCGTATCCAGAATCCGGTGGGCAACTCTTATCATTCTTATATCTTATATCATTGTAGACCCCCCCAAGATAATTAGGTATAAGTACAATAACCGTCGGTTACTTAAAAAAAAATCTGCTGTTCCGTACATTTTGATCGTGTAGGAATTGCACTTTTGTAGAAACAGCTGTATTTTTTTCGGGTTCAGTACCCAAAAGGTTAAACGGGATACTATTATTAAGACTCCGCTGTCTGTCTGTTTGTCCGTCTGTCACCAGACTGTATCTCATGAAACGTGATAGTTAGACAGTTTACATTTTCACAGCTGATGTATTTCTGTTACCTACCGCTATAACAACAAATACTAAAAAAACAGAATAAAAAAATATTTAGGTAGGGCTCAACATACAACAGACATGATTTTTTTGCCGTTTTTATAGATAATGGTACGGAAGGAAGCCTTTATGCACGAGTCCGACTCGCACTTGGCCGGTTTTTTTTAAATAACCTATGTAATTGTGGTATTCTGCTATAAAATCATATTTATACCGATTTAAATAAATGTGCATAAAACGGACGGTGTTGGCAACCCCGAGGTAGGTGGGTGACACTTCGGTTGTCATCCACCGTAGAGGACGGTCGTTGCGATCACTGGGCGTTGGATTGTACCCAAAATACAAACTTTGTGTTTTATTTCTAATATACACAAACTTAAATCATTTATGGAGTTCGGAGAACACCACAATTGGCGACGAGGATTAAGGTATGTCGTGCAAATAAATTTAAAAAAAAAAGCAACCTAATGGTTGCGATTCATACTGGCAAATTAACGCATGAGGTTTATTTGGTTAAAAAAAAGGTTTTTCCAAATAATTTGTGGCGAAATATAGCATTATTGACTATAAATAAGTATACACGGAACGTAGCTACTGGTGTTATTTCCGCTTAAATAATGAACTTGATCCAAGGTCGAAAAATTTCTTTATGCTTAATTGCTTAATATGTACAGTGAATTTATAGTGTTCTTTTACTCTTATTTCGTCCGACCTCATTTGTTGATAGGTGCCAACACAACTAAGCCATTAAATAAATAAATAATCCATGTAAACCAACCACCACCAACCAACCAACAAAAACCACCAATAACCATGTACTAAAATAAATAAATGATTGAGTACACAATTGCTTAAAATTGCCTAAAATTAGGCAAATATGAGCACGAGAGTCGCGATACTGAGAGATTATGTGATTAATCTAAAAAATAAAAAAAATAAAAAATGCCTCGAGTGTGTGTTGGGTTACAAACAAAAAAAAAAATGAAAAAAATAGGGCAATAAAGGCAAAAAAATGCCTCAAGTGTGTGTGTTGAGCTACAAAAAGGCAGAAACCGAGAACAAAAATAAAAATAAAAAATGCTTCAAGTGTGTGTTGAGTTAAAAAGAGGCAGAAACAGGGAAAAAAACAAATAATTACAAGGTAATTTGAAGAGGTAAATTATTAAATGAATAGTGGGTACCTCCGTGCCTCGGAAAGCACGTTAAGCCGTTGGTCCCGGCTGTCATTTGTAGATCTTTGACAGTCGTTACAGGTAGTCAGTGGCCCGAAAGTCTGACAACCAGTCTTACCAAGGGGTATCGTATTAGTCGTATTACCTAGCACTAACTGGGTTGTGGAGGTCCGACAGGCAGTCGCTCCATGTAAAATACTGGTATTCAGCTGCATCCGGTTAGACTGGAAGCCGACCCAACATAGTTGGGAAAAAGGCTAGGCAGATGATGATGTACCTACAAGCTAGAAATAACATAATCATCATACAATCTGTGTAATTGGACATGTCCTTTGTAAAGCTAATAATTTCAACGAGACCTATAGTGTCGTAATTATATTATACACTTTGGTACTTTAAAATTACAAGTTAAAAAGTAAAACATAGACCATCGAACAATTATTATTTCTTTGGTACCACAGAAATATTAAAATCTATGTTTGGTACGTTCGGTCTACCTTCCAAGCAGCATTATTTCATTGATGTCATAAGACCAATTACCTATTAAACATAGACATTGTTTAATATTAATTACACGTTGCAATTTAGTCATAACAAATGAGTTGTTGTTAAAGTGGAAATTCAGTTATGTCTGAAAGTGTGTGTTGTGTTTGGTTGGGAGTGTGTGTGTGGTTCTTACATTGTTTAACTCGCTCCAAGAAGCCTAAATCGAAAGACCAACAAAACAAAAATGCTAAAAAGGCCAAATTGAAAAAAAAAAAAACCTAAAGCATAGTGAAATCGACTATGTATTTCATTTAGATAGCGATGATACCATCGTTTGCAAAGTCGGTAGTGTTAATATAGATCTTTAAGCTTATTGACTCGGGGAGCAAATGTAATATCATTAATGATGCTACATGGAACACTTTATAAACTGTAAAGTTCAAGTCCACAACCAAATTGACGGCACGGTTGGCGCACTGGCTGAGCAATTGACTTCTGCGTTGCGTGTCGCGGGTTCGATCCCCGCACGGAACATATATTTGTATGGCCTACAGATGGTTGGTCCGGGTCTGGCTGTTTGTGTATGTGACTTTAAATGTTTGTAAATGCACCCACGATACAGGACAAATTTCTAGTGTGGGGCAACGTAAAAAAAAAAAAAAAACAAAAGTCCAAGTAAACACTTAATGAGTTATGGTAGCCAAAATGCATGCAAATCGGCAGTCAACGGTGTTTTTATGATGAGTTCATTTTCTAGCTAAATTTTGCTGGACAAAAATAAGTAAACAATAAAACCGTAAACAATTATCAATCATGTAAAATATGCAAGTACTCTAAAGAAGTAGGCAAATTAGATAGCACGGATTTATAAGTGTGTGCAGTTAATCTTAGCGTCAACCTACTGATAAACGAATAACAACATTACAGTACCTACCTAGTTACAAATAATTAATCAACAAAAAGTTCAATTAAGAAAAGAGAATAGTTACCTAACTACCCTCGGTATAATGTATGTACCTCGAAAAAGTAATACCTCCGTGGGATTACTTATCCTATTGCCAACAAATGAAAGTATTATTATTTATGTTAATTTTAGCTAGATTTTATCTATGCGCGACTATAAGTACTTGTTATTTAAGCATAACATAATGCAGTAGACATTATTTGTACCGACCGAAGGCGAGTTATGAACTTTTTTGTTGCAACTTTGTTGTTATGATATTTTTAGATAATTCTTGTAGGTCTAAAATTAAAGAGGGTTGACAGCCGATTGCATGTTAAATATGTTATTATGAAATTAATAACTTGTGTGTGTACACAATGTGTACTAAAAATGTGGTGAGGCATAAATAGTCAGCAGCGAGAACACTATTAGTGAGGAAAAATAGTGCTGACACCAAGTTAAATGAGAGTGTGAACTGTCAAATTGTGCCAAAATATGCTAATTATTTAGCAGCCGAGTACCTACTAAATTGAATAACTGTAATTAAAATAATCCGATTACAAAATTACCTATAACTTAGACTATAGAAGTTTAGTTTCTTGTTGAGTCTATGATACAGAAAAGGTCCTAAAACACATAAAATCGACTAGCAAAAGCTAGATGAATTGGTCAAAGCGGATATAGTTGAGGCCGTTAATGATACGAGGTTGAGAAAAGTACAGGAGGTTTTTGAAATAAAACAATGTCTCTATTAATGACTTAAAGTGTGTACATAAAGTTGATAAGACACAATACCTTGGCCATGAGCTATCGTGCAAAGGTGTGATAAATATATCAAAAATATTGAGTCATTTAGGGAGCCGGTTACCGTGGAGGAAGTCCAAAGTTTCTTGAGCCTTGTTAATGTCGTGGGTAAATGGGTTCCAAATTTAGCTACTTTAACTGAACCTTTTAGAGAACTTTTGCGACTAAACTTAACAAAAAATACTAACATTGAGTCCTACTGGACGGATGATCGGTCACAGGCTTTCAGACAATTAAAACAGCCCATGACTAACATAACAACTCTAGGATTATGACCCAAAGGACCGTACTCAAGTCATTGCAGACACCAGTCCAGTTGGACTCGGTGCCGTGCTTATACAATAAATGATAAAAACGGTCCACGCATTATTGCCTATGGCAACAAAAGTTGAACGTTCGGTCGGAAATGTGTTGAATACGCGGTTGGCGAGAGTGGCAACGGTAAGCAACTTGGCTTTCTCTTGTTTTGGCTGGAACTGTGACTGTGTTCTCACCTAACCTAGCCCTGCTGGCCGTTTGCACCAGACTAAGTGGCACACTATACACTGTGTATCCTGTTGGTGAGAGCGGGCAGTAGGCACTCAGTTAGGAATCTCCTAGTGTTTGTGAAAATAGGCATTAGGCATTCATTCAGTTTGACAGATTGCGAAACACGCTACTGTCAAACAGAAAAGAAGCCTTCAGTGTTGATGAAGAGCTTAAAAGGGTAAAACAAGGTCTCTACAGTAACGACTGGCACAAGAGCGAGCGAGCGTAAAAAATGTTGAACAAGAACTTTGTTTTCGAGAAAACATTTTAATGCATGGAACAAAGATAGTTATATCTACCTGCATAGTGGGCATTATCTTTTGGTAGATGTCGATTATTTCAGCGGTACCAAGAGATAAAAATAACCAAATCAATAACTGCGATAGATACTATTAACATACTACTATGGATTTAGAAGTTAAAGATTCCTATTCATATTTATTTGCGGTCCACAAGGTAAACAAGGTGTTAACAAAAGGCTTAGAGCTAAGAGCCGTTGTACACCCTGTCAGGGCACAGCAAAAAATTTAGTATTATAATTTAATTCATAAAAAAAAAAAAAAAAAATATACAACGTGTAACAGATTAAGCGCAATACCTCAGACACCCCAATTAGAATATTAAATTATAAGTCTAAAACAACACCCGTAATTAAATAAATTTAAACCAAACGTGGTCGTTTTTTATAAAATAGTTATCCTTACTAAACGCAAAACGTATGGTATGTGCAGCAACACACACACTCATGCAATGTTAGCAGCCGACGCGACACGCACATTCGAGCGCCCGCCAGCTGACCATAGCTTAGGCATTAGATGTGCGTTAGTTCAATGAACGAATTTTACTACGTACCTAAAATGTCACAGACTGATATTATGAATGAATAGGTAACTTGATAGGTACTTAATTGAGTTTACAGTGTAATGATTGATAATTTTTTAGCAAGTGAAATTATCAACATGAATCTAAGACTTTACGCTTAGTACTTAACGGGGATGCATTTACAACCGCGACTTTTTACCCGAACTACGAAACTAACGAAGGGCGAAGCGCCCGGACTCCGTGTGGCACACGCGGGTAAAAAGTATTTATCTCAAATGCGTAACTTTCGCGATATTATTAGCTACCTCTGATAAGCGTGTTTACTGCTAATTACGTGAAACAAAAATCAGTGCTTACAAGATTTTAATCACGAACAGCAAACTTCGCTGCGCCTACTTACTTTGAATATGGCCGGCCGGCAGCCCGGAGGTAGCGCGCGCGCGCTATCTCAAAGGGTCGCCCGGTTTTGTGCATTCTATCTTTCACATTATTCTTACGGTAGGTACATTTGCAAAGGACGTAAGCTCGTAGGGACCAGAAAATTGTCTACTACCTATTTCGACATTTCTCAACAAATCATGCAGAATAACATGCGGAATACAAATCGGTCGTGCATTTCAATAAGCCTTATTATTTGGACGGAAGGTTTAAATTCTCTTACATCAACTGTTTTATTAAACGCGCTCTAATTCAAATGTAAAATCATCATCAACAACTTCACAAAGTATGCTTCCCGTAGGAATCGAACCCACGACCACCGGGTCACAAGGCAAACGCCTAAACCACTCGACCACGGAGGCAGCTAATTCAAATGTAAAATGTTTTGATATTATTCATGTGCACGTGTGTATCATGGACCTAAAAATTAGGTTTTGCATTTAAGTGTGTTTGTTCCATTTTAGCGGCGCCAACGGTGAGTGCCTAGTTCTAATGTAGGCATTACCTTTGGCCGTATGAACGATAGTTAAATTACCTACCGAACATTAGCTAGATGTGATATTGATAAGCGATTTGACCGTGTAGGTAATTTTTTTTTCTATTAAACTTTCACAGGCTTTGAATTTAGTCTCTACGCACCGCGCCGCGCGCCGCTGCTTCCTATCTTTCAAGATTGCACCCCCGCGAATCCCGCGATCCCTCTGATAAGTTCGTTGTGTTTAGGTAGGTCCAGTTTATTGTTTGTACTACAAAAATATGCAGAGACGAGGGAGTGTTAGAATACAATCGTAGATATTGATAGGAAGAAGTAGGTACTTACAGGACTGGACTATTTACACTTAACACTTAGGTCTTTAATTTGCACTATTTCTGCGATCCACTTTCATTAAAGTTTCAAAATGACCGCCGCCTTGTTCTATGCACTTATTAGTACGCTTTCTTAAATTGTATTTCAATTTTGTAAGCACTTCAGTATCACTTTTCACCGTCACAAATGCTTGTTGAATTTTTGTTTTTAGCTCCTCGACACTTGTAGATTGACTGACGTACACGAGCGATTTTATGCGACCCCACAAAAAAAAGTCTAACGGTGTTAGGTCTGGCGATCTGGGAGGCCACGGCACAGGTCCTCCGCGACTGCCATACTCCGCATCCAGATGCCGTCGAACGGTCCACGTGAAATGCGCGGGAGCACCGTCTTGCTGGTCGAAGATGGTATGGGTGTTCACCATCAGCACGCAACGTTCGCCACACGTACATGTGACTGCAGTCGAACTGGGGTGCTGTTTCTCTCGAGCTGTCCTCTGGATGTTCGTCGAAATGGTCGAGAATACGCTCTTGCAGACGAGTAGTCCGCACATTCGTCCCTCTGTCCAAAGCCGTATTAGGAAGGAACGTTCCCGAGTCCCTCAGTCGCTGAGTTGCAGCCAGCATCGTCCTGGCACTCACACTGCAGCCAAAACGGTCATTGAACTCCCGACAAGCTAACGCGACATTATCAAGACAGCGAGCCAGGGTTCTCACCATCTCCGTGTATTGTACGTTGGTGTACCGGAAAGCCATCGCGCACGGGATCAAAAATGTCACGGAAGTAAACTGAAGAACAACTACACTAGGTCGCTACCGGCGGATGACTAGCTTTTTAATGTTAGGTACTCATGTTATTCGGCGGTAGCGGCGGCGCGTATGTCGGCATTTCGCAGAAACGTCAAAGAGGTTGCCGACAAATGCTTTATTTCTTTGCAATAAGTTCCAAATTTCTTCAAATTCAATAATTTTATTTTGTAATAATGCCTATTTGTGTTGTGTAGGGCTACTCTGATGACCGCACTAAGTTTGGTCGTGCATTCAAACAAGCCTTACTCATTGGAGATAAAGTTGAAATTCCTGTAAATTACCTATTTTATTTGACGCACACTACCTTAATTGTAAAATGCATTGATATTATTTACGTGTGTGTATTACGACCTGTGAGCGAAATACAAATAATGTCGTGCGTTTATGTAGCCTTTATTGCTCTGAGTTAAGGTTTCAATTTCCTTGAATTAAGGATTGTATTAATTTGTCATGTTACTGTGTTTCTAATTTAAGTCATTTAAAAGATTTTTCCGTCAAAATTTAACACATATTTTTGATGACGGAAATCGATTCAGAATAATTAAGTGATATTTGTAATGTGTCCCAGATCTTATGTTGCAATTTCAATATAATATCAAGTTGTTTCAATCAATTCTCTGAACTATCATTGATGTTCATATTTTATCCGATTAAACATATAGATTACAAATAAATAAAATCTAATGAATTTTTAAAATAGCTCCCTAACAGAGGATTTGTTAATTATTATTTATGATATTAGTTGTTTAGCTATAATATGTGACCATTTGCCATTGGTTTGTTATGGCGGGAAGGATGTAAGTGCTGATATTTGACGGGTATAAAAATAAAGGTTGTCGCCAATTCGGGGTTTTTATACTGCAACTGTTCTAAGGATTAAGACATACCCCGAGAGAGATATTGTGTGTGCCATGTGTATGGTGTTATAGTATTTGAAAGTGACGTAGTAATGGAGATACCAAATGTGTAAAGGTAGAACCTATTTGCATCCTAAGTTTCTACAATGTTTATGTAAGTTATTTGATATTATACTATGAATATTAGTGATAAATGGTTAGAATGATGTGTTATAATATGGTTTATATTGTTTATTGTTTATCTTCACTGATAAATTGCTATATTTTGAGAAGGGTCCAGGAGAACATATAATTGTTCTGGCATAATATTTTAAAAGATGTACCGTGGAGTTTCTTGTCCATTCTTCTCCACGAAGACCTAGGTTTGCGAATGGACGTAGCTTGATAGGTAATTAACGTTGCATATAAATATCTGACAAGCCTAATCGAAATAAATGAATAGTCTTGTTAAAAAAAAAAAAGAGAAATGTCAATATACTTAAAGTTAAAATGCTAGTCGCACAGAGCAAAAAATAAAAAATTAAATTATACATGAAAAACTAATAATTAAAAAAAAAAATATACAGAAATAAAAATTATTGCTATTAAAATTGAAATGATCGTGACATTTAATTAAAAAGAATTAAATATTAATAATTTATAAAGTTTAGTTTATTTATAAAAAATATCAAAAAATTGCATGTCACTTTTTGTCAAATTAAAAAACAAATCATTAACTACATCAACAAAGAGCATCAAACACAATTTATCATAAGAATTAAGAACACACAATAAACAATACTAAACAAAATAACACAATAATCACATCAATTTCTATTATATTATTACAATCAAAACCTTTCTTTTAAGTCATATAATGCCTGGTCGGTAGCCTAATGCATTCCATACTAATGTTTATTTATTTTCCTAAAAAAAGGAAGAGATGTGGTATTCTGCTATAAAATCATATTTATACCGATTTAAATAAATGTGCATAAAACGGACGGTGTTGGCAACCCCGAGGTAGGTGGGTGACACTTCGGTTGTCATCCACCGTAGAGGACGGTCGTTGCGATCACTGGGCGTTGGATTGTACCCAAAATACAAACTTTGTGTTTTATTTCTAATATACACAAACTTAAATCATTTATGGAGTTCGGAGAACACCACAGTAATAATAATGGGGCTTTCTGGTTGATGTCCCTACACAGTGTATGCACACTTAATTTGAATTTGCCCTGCCGACATCCAACGGTAGGTACCTATCCCTGCTTCAGAAAATGCCTTTGGCTTTTCCTTTGTCCCTGTGGCTGTAAATCGTCAATACTTTTGTTTCGTTTTCTGTTATTACTTTCAAGGTGGTGACTTCCGTCCCTGAGTCGAGTGCGCCTTCTCCACCGTGCGTGCGCGGCTCACGCTGGTCGGCAGCGGGTGCTGTGGTGCAATTGGTAGCTGATGCGCTGATCGCAGTCGCCTTCTGCAACGAAGGCATCAGGGTGCCCATGTTCGCTACTGGAATACCACGTAAAAACATTACCTATCTATGTTGAGGTCACTCCACCTTCGTATCCGTGCCTGAGGTAAAAAAAGGCTTTAGGGACCAAAAATACGATTTAACGTTAAAGAGTTGAGCGTCGAAGTCTGGCCGTTGTTTTTAATGTGGAAAACATTGTATGCAATTGTACTTACCTAAAATGACTTTACTTTACTTTCTATTGCAGTCTGGCTGTCGGGTACCTTCATATGCGCGTGGCAGCCCGCGCATAGCTTGGATATGCGGAAGGCGCAAAGTATCCAAGGTCCCATAACTATGCTGACTGCTCTGCTGTTCCTGACTCCGTTACTGCTAGATTCCTGGCCAGCTATTACTCTCTTCGCTGGCGCTGGTAAGAACCTTATCAGAAGTTCACAACCCGTGGATTTTTTTATTCTAGAAAAAGGGCTTTGTCGCACATGCGATTATGCCGCCCTGGTTGGCTTTACATACAATGTAAATCAACTAAATCTTAGCACAGCTAGTCTGTGAAGAGCTCTGATAGTCTCACAGTCGCACAGTGTTCTAGCTGCGCCAGTTTCTGACGCAGCTAGAACACTGTTGCGCCATCTAGACCCGTAGATTTGTGGGAGAACACTTGACCTAGTTCATGATTATATAATGCATCACCATCATCATCTGTTCTCATCCCAATTTATTTGAGTTCCATATACTTCTCTAACAGTTGTCATTTCAAGTAATTCGTAATATGCGAAAGTTTGTGAGTATGGATGGATGGTTGTTTGTTACTCTTTCACGCAAAAACTACTGACTGGATTTGAATGAAATTTGGCACACAGATAGTTTATAACCTGGATTAACACATAGAATACTTTTTATCCCGGTAGTGTGATCCCGTGGGACAATTACCGAACTTACGCGGGTGAAGCCGCGGGCATGAGCTAGTATTAAAATAAATATGAATTTACATAAATCCTGTGTATTCCAGGAGTAGTGATTTACGCTCGTTGTGAACGTTGGTGCGGCGACCTGGCAGTGCAGCAAGCTCGCAGTGCTATGGAGAGACGCAAGTTGAGGCCGGTGTCGGCGACTTTACCCCTGAGCGGCGCCCGTCTGACTCACATAGACACCGTGTATATAGCCAGGTAAACACATCATACACGAGACCCTACATATCCAACATGCATACTATCAAGCAATTTTTTTAAGGGTTTGGTAGTAGAAGAAAGTCTAGTAACTAAATAGTAAACACCTCTCTTTGTATATAAAAGTTTTATATTCCCCCTTTGTCGTTCCCAGATGACATGAAGATGACTCGGACACGAGTCTGGATAATCTATTAGACGCGGAGGAGGACGATCCTGACGGAGAATGACAACAGGCTGATGCTATTATCATCATCGCCCCCTAATCATCTCATTACGACTTCATTGATTAATGCACGATGGCTGATAGGCTAATGCAGGTTGGCTGATTGAAACATAAACCTGAATAATCATGTCGATTGATCGGAATCAATACAATTCGTAATTTCGTACCTAACTACGGAGATTTTTCCATTATTGGGCTGATGATAAAGCGCTCTAGTGCGCAAAATAGCTAACTAGATGGTAGAACTGTTTACCTACTAACGTTAAACCTTTTACTATGCCAGTAGGCCCAGTAGCTAAACTAACAAAGTGAACAGTTTATTACTGTTGTAAGTAACTGATTTGTGTAGCCAATTAGGTATGGGCTACTGCGGATGACTACAAACTCGGTAACGTAACTACAAGACGTTACAACCAACATTGTGAAGGAAAATAACCTACGGACAAATAACTCTTTATATAAAATTTATTCTAGTGCCTAGATACTTTATGAGTATTCATGCTAGCTGTTAGTATATTTTGAAAACCTAATTAGGAAACCTTTTGATCTCATTTGTATGTGTAATGTACCTAGGCGATTTTACAAGATTATAAGCTAGCTTGGAGCGATCTTGATTTCCAAAATTGAATCATGTGATTGTAAATTTATGCTTTAAAACATATTTTAAATGTCGTACATGATTGTTAAAAATTCATCCGTCCATTTCGCCATTGTCATGTTGGACACGCTTTGCCTTATGCAATTAATCACGTGTACGTAATTATAAGGGGAAGAACCTCGTATTTTTTCACTACTATTCATGTTAACCGTAAGGTAAATTGTAAATAAATTGAACAAGTTATTAAAAAAAAAATGTAATGTTGCATTAAAGCATTTCAAATAAATAGACATGATAATATTGCCTTTGAATTGAAATATGTTTGAATTTTAAACCTTTTTAACGGTAATACAACTTGCAGTTATGATTGGCATTGTTACTGTAAGAAAAACGGCCTATACGATGTTATAGAAATAGTGATGATCGTGGTTAATTTAGCAATAAAAATGCTGATTCGCATTCAGTTGTTTTATTTCATAGCAAGCATTTATTCAAAGTTTATTTTTCTAACAAGTACATTCTATATACCTTCTCAGCTTCTTTATCGTCGAAAATAGGAGTAAACTCAACAGGAATTACTTCTGTGAATCCCTCACTAGTTGATGGCTCAGTAAATTTGTTTCTGAAACAAAGAAAAAAGTACTTGAGTAACGTAAGAGCAGGACTCCACTAAAGCGGGGATGTGCGGAGATATCCAAAGCGGAGAGGAGAAGAGATGCTTAGGAGCTACAGCTTCGGTGGATACATCCATCCCCCGAAGCTATGCGGAGAAGCGCAAGCAACTGAACGCCGCTCACCGCACGCCGATCACCTCTCTCGCTGTGCGCTGCGAGTACTCGTCTCTGGTCAATTATTTCCGTTAAAGCGCTTAGCTTTAACGGAAATAATTAGAGACGAGAAGTGTAAAAAACTAAATTCTATCGGTCCCTCATCTCCGCTTCGATGGACTCCGGGCCTGAACGTGAATTTATTATTATTTCCCGACGTTCCATTTTCCCCCAGGTAAAGTTGGATTAAGTGACAAGGTAAAGTAAGACTAACGCGTCGATTACACTTACCGAGTTCTCTGTCTTGGCATTGTCTCGCCACTGTAGTCGATACGTGTTATCAAAGCATTAGTTACAGAGTAAGGTTGGATTCACAGTAGACTTACGTGTCGTGTCGTGAAGCATCGCTTCAACAAACTATCAGTTACATTTTTGTGAGGGCGGTTGGTAAAGCTTTTCGCACCTCTAGAAATTATTTCCCATTGTTTTTACTAGACGCGACAGAGCCCAAAAAGAAGTTAACGTTTTTTATTAGCAAACAATCTGTCCTATATCCTTGAAGCCTTAACTGAGTAAGTTAACTTTAATGCACTTACTTGTAAGTGTGATAAACAATGTCATTGACAGGAATGTGCTTGATTTTCATCAGTTCTCGGAACTTGTTGTTGTGTCTCGCATGCGCCATGCTAGCGGTCAAGATCGCGCATCGACAGCCCACCTCCATTTCTTTGGCAAGCGACACCCACCGGCCGCGTGATTCTTTGTCAGGATTAGTGCTGTCGACTACTACACTTTTACCTCGCTGGAAACATAAATAAATTACATGATAGCTAATTGGTGTGTGTGTATTGAATGGTGTAAGTTTGAGCAGTAATTGAGCTAGTTTAATTTTCTTCAAGACCAACTAGTTAAGGTTTCTTGAGTGGCTTGAGCCATTTAACGTTTATAAGATCATACTGTTTTCTCACTATAAAATTGAACAACATAACCCAGGATATGCCACACCTTCTCTCCTGTCTGTCATGCACAACTAATTGCACTCTCCAGGAGTTGAATCAGGCAAACGACAGAGCTATCCAGGTTGCTACATACTGGTCAAACAAAATCTGAGTCAGCGATTAGAGAAGAAGATTATAAAATTATCAATAAAAGCAAACCCTATTGTTTTAGCTTCTTTACTACACATAATCATGTGAACTTACCCGCAGTGCTTTGGTTGCTTCAGCAGCACATCTTTGCCAAGAGCCAAGGACATCTCTACACACGGTGACATATTTGTGCTCAGATTTTGTTTCGATCTGTTTTGCCAAAAATGACTTTCCACTACCAGGAAACCCAACCAAAACCAGTATCTGAAAATAATAAAACAAATCGTTATTAAAAGTTTTTTAAACTACATTAAATTCAATTAATTTCCTTTAATCTGTATACTCACTTCTGTTTCTTTTCCAATCAAATCATTATTAAATGTTCCAGACCCAAGTTCTTTAGGGTTAAAATCTGGCTTATTCATAGGGATACTAGCTCTTGGGTGTTTCATGAAAAATTCTTCAGGAGTGTAAAACTCAAGGTTGAGATTGTCAGCCATTAGTTTGTCAGCCATGGAATGATCTTTCTTTTTGCCAGGGGCCCAATTGGCGACTCTGCCTGCAGCATCACCACAATAAAAGCTATCAGCTAAAAATACTTCCAAGCCGCCATTTTTCTAAAACAAAAAAAAAACACTTCAAATTTTTGTTACAAAAATTAAAAGTATTAGTTTCATGAAGTGTGCAGTGCCTTACCTGCTCTAATAAAACTTTCCACATTCCAGTAGCTGGCTTTCTGTAAAATCCTTTACCTGTAGCTAAGTATACTTGAAAAGGAACATCCAACTTTATTACAATGTTTTCAATTTTTTTCTTGAAGTCTTCTATCTTGACCCTCCCGTTGCCGATTGGTGCTTGATTACTTAATATCACAAGCTTATAACCCCGTTCTATAAGCCTTTTTAACTTCTCTTGAGCATTGTGGAAAGCTATTTGCCAGTCATTGGTGTCAACAGGATGTACTTTACCAGATTTGGTCTTAATCAATGTCCCATCCATATCAAATGCAGCTATTTTGTGGCTAGGTGTAACACCTTTTGAGGTAAATACATAGAGTTCACCTTTGTCAATATCTTCCCACAGATTTTCCATAGCAGCTTCGTTTACTTGGGGAGTCTCAGTCTTTAAGGTTTTCCTCTTTCTAGGAGACTCTCCTTCTTCTAGTTTTCTTTTGTTGCCTGGTTTTAGTTTTTCACAGTTATCTGGTGGTGGATCAAATTCTATGACATGAATATAATTGTTTAACAAGATTTCAATTCTAGAGCCATGTTCTACTTTATATTCTAAGTCCTTTTGAAGAGCAAACCCATCAAGACCTGAGGAATTTACTCCCAGCTGTTTGACCGCAACCAAACATTCTTCACAGTCTGCTTTAAGCGAAACTAGAAAAAAATAATAACGAGAATAAGTATTTCATTGAAATAAAGATTTTGTAAAAATAATAAGTACCTACTAAAAAGATATAGAAATGAAAGACAAGCAATCCCGAGTAATACATGCATGTTGGGATAGGTGCAAGAGGATGATGACATCTTCTTTGGGTTTTACAAATTATAATATTTCTTACGTTGCTGACGAGAACAAGCCGGATCCTTAATTTTTGTTAATTTGTTGCGACCTATCAATGTTTCAACATTGTGAATTAATTTTATAGGTGCATGGGAATCCAACAAGCATTTTAAGAAACAAGAGCGAGGTACGGAACCCATTAAAAGAAGTTATAAGGTTACAATATTGTGATTAAATTCATAAAAACACACGTTTCCAGATTTTAAACTAACATGTTGATTGTATTTTGATTTGACTTGACAATGACAAGCACAAAAACAAGGACAACAAATTTTTCTGTCAATGTCAAGCCAATGTCAAAACTCATCTCACAGATAATAATTTCTCTTTTTCTATAATATAAAAATAAGTCGGGTTTTCCTTCCTGACGCTATAACTCCAGAACGCACGAACCGATTTCCACGGTTTTGCATTCGTTGGAAAGGTCTCGGGCTCCGTGAGGTTTATAGCAAAGAAAATTCAGGGAAATTAGGGTAGGTAGGGTTGGTAGGGTAGGTAGGGTTTAAATCTTGATGACTATCATCATTCCCGTTGTATGAGGTGATGTAGCATAGTATTGTATTTAAACTTTTTTGTTTATTCGATTTTTGTTACAAAAAGAGAATAGAGCGTATTAATGCACTACCTACCTCTTATACTGACAGAAATATTACGACATGATCGCTATACGCCAGTACCGTTGTCACGACTTTAAACTTAGGTTGGTACACAATTAATAATGAATATGCAGTTACAGTGACGTATCCTTGATAATTTAACCTTTAACACCTGATATACACGAATTTAAAAGTACTTGCCTAACGATGATTGACGATGTCGGCTTAGCTTGGCTTGGACTTTGTCTTAGAAAATAATTCCTCAAGGCCAATTCAGACCTATCAAAGGGCCTAGACGATCACGTTACTAAAGATTTCAATTTGTACTGAAACTGAAATACGACCGAGTACCCGTATATGAGCTCTGAGCGCCTAGTGAGTTATCACCTCTGTTATCATCGTTATCACTGGAATGAACGATCATAATCTAGTTATAACAGTAATAACCATTGATGTAACGAAATAACTGGGGGTCTAAAATGGCCGCTTTAGCAGAATCATATTAGGATAATAATATGAATTACGTATAAATTCGCGAAATGGTCACGAGGTGACAATTCATAATAGTAGGTACGTCTATGACTATTTTAAGAATTTAAACGTAATTCATATTATTATCCTATTGAGTTTCTGCTAAAGCGGCCATTTTAGACCCCCTGAGCACAGCCCTATTGACAAGATGTGAAAGAAAATTATTGACATGTTGACACCTGACACTTCCCCACTCGCGTTTGTGTGTGACGTTAGGTGGGATTTAGGAAACGCGCTTACAATATTACCAGATAAATTATTTTTCTTACGGTAAAGGAAATTATATAGGAATATATGAATGGTCACTCATATTTTTCGTATTTCCCGGCACAGCACGACTATTCATTGTTATACAAATTGATCAATAGCGGGCAAAATTAAGGTCTGTAACAGAATCTAATTCAATGACGTGTATTTGTTACATTGGTGGTAGTCATGTGGATTTATATTATTTTCTATTCAATTTCAGGCTATACTTGGCTCAGTCATGCCGATAACAAAGCGTAAGCATTCACCTGAGAAGGAGGATTTAATTGAAAATGGTGACAATATATTAGAGGGTGGGCGTAGTAATATCAAGGGAGATGAATTCAATATTGCGGTTTTGCTATTTCTCTATACCCTTCAGGGTATACCCTTAGGACTGGCTGGAGCTGTGCCCATGCTCCTTCAAAATCGAGGCATAACTTACACTCAACAGGTAAGGATTCTGTATTCATGTTATTCAATATTTCTGCTGCAAATCAATCCTGCATGAGTTTAACTCATAAAATTACGTTTTATGATAACTAATAAATGAAAAGGTTTGTGATTAGAAACTCTGATGAGTTTTTTTATTTCTACTCTTGATTGACTTTGATTTATGTTTACTTTGCAGTTTAAACAGAAATAACAGATTGCATTTTGTTTCTATGAAAAACATATACAGAAATCTTGACACCACTCTTCTGCCTTACTCCTTATGCAGCATTAGTTGGTCACTAGAAGGCTTTTTAGCCGGCACAAGTAACTTCCTGTTAAATTATTCAGAAGTAGTAATTCTTACAAATTTTGTTTCACTTATAAAACAAAAGCTAGCTACAAAACAATAATGAAAGTTATAAGGTTACTTACATTAATTCATTTCTTATAAATTGTGTTCCAATTTTTAATTTATTCAGTGTTAAACAATTTATTTACTTCTTATTCAAATGTTTAATCTATTTACTTTCAGGCAGAGTTCAGTTTTGTCAACTGGCCATTCAGTGTGAAGTTATTATGGGCTCCTATAGTGGATGCTCTATTCTGGCCAGAATTTGGTCGAAGAAAAACATGGCTTGTACCAGTTCAATACTTGATTGGGATTGTGATGATCATCATGTCATACAGTGTAACTGATTGGCTTGGAACTGATGAGATAGCTCCCTCAATGATTGTCCTAACAATGTCATTCCTTTTCTTAAACTTCCTGGCCGCCACGCAAGATATCGCTGTTGATGGATGGGCCCTTACCATGCTTAAAAGGTAAATAATAAAATGGGTTATACTTCATGTAGGGACCGAAGGTTCGGTTTCGGCCAAGAACTCTAGTTTCAGGCACTTTTATGTTTATTTTGTGTGCCAATATATTGGCCGAAACTCGGTATTCGTAAATTGTGGTGCATCGTTCAGCGAATGTCGGCTAAGTTCATTGGTTGTGAATCGTAATTGCCTTTAAATTGTTAATATAACATAAATAAAGTGTTGGCTGTCTGTATATGTGTAAAAATTTTAATGCACTAGATTTTTACATGCCTTAAAACTGGTCGAAACTGGGACCTGGACCGAAGGTTCGGTTTCAGCTGAAAATCCTGTTTCGGTCGGACACTAACTTCATGTGCTCAAAAATAATAATTCTGTGTCAGTGCCATTTCTTTCCATACAGAGACACATAAATCGACAGACTCATTGTGACTATTAAATCTGTAACCTTGAATAATTTGTAATTGACTTTTCAAACACAAGATCATTAGGCTGTCTGATAGTCATACCAACATGTCTGATAATAAAACTGTTTTATTCAAGATAGTTAAAAATGGATTTCAGTGTAATCGTCAGTTAAATATCAGTATCAATTAAACATAAGATTACTTTTCTTATTTATCAATACTTATTTGATAATTGATTAGATATATAGTCACTTCGTTGTAATAATCAGGGTCTATAATTTTCCAGGTGTAATGTAGGACATGCTTCAACATGTAACACTGTTGGTCAGACAGCTGGATTCTTCCTTGGATACGTCATGTTCCTGGCGCTGGAATCTCCTTACTTCTGCAACAAATATCTGCGCTCGGAGCCAGAAGAAACGGGTCTTGTTACTCTGGCCAGCTTCCTTCTCTTTTGGGGATGGGTTTTCATTGTCACCACCACACTCATAGCAGTGTTCAAACATGAAACTAATGATTCTGCTAATACCAAAGATAATAATGTGAAAGGCTTCAGTGATGTTGTAACTGCTTATAAACAGCTCTACACAATTATTAAGTTGCCAGCAGTACGCACTTTAGCATTGGTACTGTTTACTGCTAAGGTAAATATCTAACTTAATCATTTGGGCATAGACAAACTCTGCACAACATTTATCCCAGCTTATTCATAAATCTGGTTGTTATTATTTTTACAGCTCGGATTCTGCGCAGCTGATGCGGTGTCAGGACTGAAACTCGTAGAGGCTGGAGTTCCAAGGGAAGACTTAGCCCTGCTTGCAGTTCCACTAGTCCCAGTGCAGATTATAATGCCAGTGGTTAGCATTAAAACATCCTTTGTTTATATAGAAGCCCAAATACAGCAGAATAAAATATTTTACTGTATTTTATGCAATTGTAATTGGATCAGATAGAGATTGAATACCTCTTATAAACGAATAAGTTATACGTTGTTCAGACAGGTGGTGGCGCTTGCTAATAGTTCGACAATAATTGTGTGCACATGCAATCGAAGTCTAGTGACTGGTTTGGAATCACGGCTCACGCTCAAAAGTCCACTTGAAGGACTAAGTGCGGAAACATAATTACTTCTTGCTGCCAGACTACCCCCAGCGTCTTTGTTTGAATAACACATTAATATAAAAAAAAAAAACAATGTGGCAATTTTTTGTGATGCATTCTCAAATATTACGTTTTTCATTTCAGCTCTTAGCAAAACACACGACGGGCCCAGCGCCGCTGTCGCTATGGCTGCGCGCGTTCCCGCTGCGACTGTTAGTGGGACCGCTAGCCGCTGGTCTCGTGTCCCTCACACCCAGCCTCTTGGGCGACTCTGGCCCGTCCTACTCGTACCTTGGCGTTTTGATGATGCTTTACGTTTTTCATCAGGTATGTGATATTAGGGCTAAAATATTTAGAGATATTAATAAAAGCTGCTCAAAATTAAAGACAAAAAAAAAATGCCAAGTTCTAAAGATTACTCATAAAAAATAAGACTCCAACAGTCTTCTCGGCCCAATATGTAGCCCATGTCACCCCATGCGATATTACCAGGTTTAATAGCAGACAATAAGCACTTGTGTCCAGGCTTTTGAAGATGCGTTGTTTTGCGCAGGGATATTACGCATATTCGGCCCATATACAGTAAACTCAATACATTAATAATAATAATAAACATTTAATTCAGAATCACTTCCATATTTGTTAGTAACAATAAAAACTTATACACTAGTGTTAATAAGAACAAAAAGTTTGAGACCCACCAAGCTAAAAAAAAAGATCTTTTCAATTTATTCTAGTTTATATCAATAATCTTTCATGATTATTTCAGACGTGCCTGTACTGCATGTTTGTGGCTGTGATGGCTTTCTTCGCCAAGGTATCGGACCCGGCTGTGGGCGGCACCTATATGACCTTCTTGAACACAATGTCCAACCTTGGCACTAACTGGCCTAACACTCTTGCGCTCTGGGCCATTGACCATCTGACGTACAAGTCATGCTCAACATCAGAAGACAACATGTGTGCCGATGTGATGGAAGAGACGGTAAGTTAAATCGTAATAACAATTTAATAACGAATATTTTATTGTTGGATTATTTCAGAAAATATTCTATTCCCCTGAATACTGATGATGAACGAGATTGAATGTACTGTATCTACTAGGTACTGATGTAATCTAAAAATAACGACACAGTGAAGTACCTATACTTATTCTTACACTATAGTTTATTGGTTGTTGCAATTATGCCTATATACATAAACATACAATTGTAAAAACCCCGATAACCACATATAGTAATTATATATGCCTATTTATGTATATCAATTGCATTTTCCTGTCCACAGCTATGTAAAGCAGGCGGCGGCACATGCAACGTGCGGATCGACGGCTTCTACATAGAAACCGTGCTTTGTCTAGTGGCTGGTTTCCTGTGGCTGCAGTGGGGCCGGCCGACCATCAACAAGCTCCAGCGGCTGCCCTCGTCCGCCTGGCAAATCAACCGATACAACAGATAAGACTGAATCTCTTAATTCCGCTATAATATGTATATAATGTAAATGTTTCCAGGGAAATACGTCTACTGATTTCACTCATACAATAGGACTGTTCCTCAAAAACTAATCTTTTAATTGTTATGAAGGTTAACATGTTTGTGAATTTCGTTTAGAATCGAGGTTGACACGGCTTGGATTTTTAGTAAAATTGTCAATTGTGTGTATTTAATTATTTATTACGGGAGCAAAGTCGTATTTAAATTTGTTCTTCCGAAGATTGACTCAATTATTTGTGACCGTGTTACAAAGTATTAGTAATTTCACTGAACGAGACACAAATGCAGTTTGCACAATGCCAGTGAGTGAGATGAACGCAATATTACTATTTTTAAACGCACTCAGTTTCAAAGCAGGATTTATTTAATTTCCTGTTGAGTCTGCGATTAGATATAAATACTTTCTTATGAATTATCTGTGTAGTTTTTTTTTTAAATATATGAACATATACTATACTCGCTATTTATCTAGTTGTTGGTGCTCCATACTTGTGAGTGGTCTGTATAATATTAATAATCTTAATATATATTCCCAAAACCCCTAACTGTACAAAGCGGCCTATAGACATGCCAAACGCCAGAAAGTCCCCGCTTTCCAGTATTTTCGTTAAATACCTCAATCCTAATGGCAGTACTTTCATACAAGCCTACAAGCTTGGCTTGACTCTTCATGATGTTCGGGTTTCTGAACAGCCTGCTTGCCTTCTGGGTACGCCACAGCTCAATCCTACATTAATAAACAATACAAGACTTTAAATTTTACCTAAAATTTTCTAACTAAACAGCTAAGCCAAACCTGAATTTATAAAATTGCCCCACTCTCTAAATAATATGTATATTTTATTAACATGTATTTCGAATTGTATGCATCTTTTTACAAAGGGTGGGTACTATTCTAATTAATTTTTATAAAGTCGTCAGTCGACGTATTTAAGTAGCAGTAAGGTAGTTTAAATAAGAATTTTTAGTTCAATTTCCATATGGATGTGTGATTATTGTTTAATTTATATATTATGTTGAAAGTAATTACTTTAAAATTGTTGTCTATTAAAAATTGTTTACGTCCATGTCTTAATGTTTAAGTATTACTGTATAGCGTACAACGTCTATGAGTAAGATACTATCTATTGTATTTTGTCGACAGTACAAATATTTTATTGTTTTCTCAATTTCTGTATATATATATTTATGGTCTTGTAAATATAAAGTACAGGGAATGACAAAAACGCAGCAGTGACGTATTATTTATAATTTCTTTATGTACACATCAACACAAAATATACAATCTTTTTAACAATGATGCTATAGTTTATTTATGTAATTTGCGCCATAAATACACTATAAACCCATACAATTGTGAAGAAATTTACGTAATAATGTAAGAGTACACTTTGTGCTAAGTAATAACTTGCAACTGTCATAAATTCTAACAAGGAGTATGTCTAAAATAAATTATATAAAACATAACCAAGCATTTCTGGAAGAATCATTTCTACATAGAACCTTTGTGAAAGGATTGATATAATATCAGTAACATTTTGTGCATTCGTACAATAAATCTTTATTTTTTAACATTTCAATACGATCTAGAATAACAATAAAATTATGTTCATCAACTTTTCCGCGTTTCTCAATATATTTTATAATAAAACCACATTTATTAGTTAAATGCTGCACACTGTCTGTTTGTAATATTCATTCAATCTTTTCAATATGAGTAATAACGCTAGGACTGTTATTATCGAAAAGCTCAATGTGATTGAACTGTAGCAGTGTCGCAGCACTTTGTTTTTATTCGTTAATTGACCCTGTTATATTTGACATCAAAATGGCACTGTGAAATGAATTTTGTTTGGCAATAAAAACCATTAAATTATGAATATGATTTTCTTATTTTTAAATGTAGTCCGGACAAATTCGAATAGGAAGTTACAGCAGGAGATTCGATTCTTTTCTGGCACATCCACAAACCAATACAATAGTTCTACATACTTAAGTAATTATCAACTGATTAAAGCAAATTGGGAAAGCCAAATTGGTTTATTTAAATAAATTAAGACCTAAACAAGAATAGTTGTTACAAATTCATGAGCGCGCGTCGATCATTGCAATTTAAACCATAATATGTTATGTTAATGGCATAAAATACATTTAACGCGCGCTTGTGATTTGCAAGCTTCCTATTATCTAACTTCACTAAAATGCTTTATCCATAACTTATATCAATTAATCATTCTTTGGTATAATTTGTTTGGTTGATCCTTTGGTATATTTTCGTTTTCAATTCATAAGACATATTTGAATATTGAGATTCTATTGGTTCACTATTCTATACCTGTGGTACTATAATTACACTTTTGATTATATTTTTACAATACGATCATCACACTAGATCACTACCGTAAAAGTATATAATTAGTTTACTCATTTAGGTACTGAACTACACTTTATATCATAATACTTTATGTGGATTGGAATTCTCTGTATAATTCAAATATAAAGCACCCAAATTGGCGTGCGTCTAAACCCTTTAAATATAGCGATGTCATTATTTTCGTTCCTTAGCTTAGCAAAATCGAATAAACACAGTAGTACATAACTAAGTACAATTTACATAAATTCCCGCTACTTTAGTTTACCGTTTAAGCCCTAAAGAATAAACACTCGATAATCAACTATACTTAAAGCACAATAAGATATGCTGATGCGCCTTAAACTATGCTCAGCTGTCCATTCTCCCGGTAAGTTGTGATCACAGTGATTATAACGGCCACACTTGTGGCAATACTTTAGCAAAAATCAGTTCTAAAAAGCTGGCAAGACTAAGAAAATGTCAAACACGGTACAGTATGTTCGAATAAGTAAAGAACATATACATACAGTCATTTAAAATCAAGGTTCGCGCCTAGATAGGTCGTCGTCGCTGATGATAGGCTTGCGGTCGTCTCCCTTGCTGCCGCGGGCGAAGCGGCCGACGCGGCGCGCGATCGCGCTGGTCTTCTCCACCGCTCCCCACCCGCCGCTGTGCCCGCCGCCGCTAGCCGAGCGGGACAGCAGACCGGTCACACCCTCACCCAGCTTGCTGTGGTGGATGCCGTATAGGAAGTATAGAAGAAGACCTGGAAATATTACGTATGGCGTTATTGAAGTACTCTCCATTAAAATGTAGGTCTAATCTTGTCAGCCATTTTTCTTTCAATTGTTCTAATGGGCTAATGGCAGATTTGATTAATTTGACAAAGGATTATTTAATAGCACATTGTATAGATTGTGCCTATACTTATTACAGCCCATCTTTTCATTGTAATGCTTGGCACCTATTACGGCAGTTACACACACGAGTAGACAAACAAGAACTCATAAATATACAATAGCTACCTAAAAAAATTTACCTATCACCGATCACGACTTGTAACAAGTCAGTTATGTGACTACTTGTAATGAGTGACACCTACAAAATTAGTCGATGGAAAACTTCCAAGTCGTTGGCACGTAAATTATTATGTCGTAAACTATAGATATGACAATGTATGTAACTAACCGAAAGTCATCCAAATAGCGAATCGGGCCCAGGTGAGTGCGTTGAGATTGATCATTAGCTCTACGTTGAGTAAGACGCTGAGAGCTGGCAGCAACGGCACCCACGGCACACGGAACGGCAGCCGCGTCGGACTTTGTTGATGCGCCCAAATTATCACCAAACCTGAAAAATATACGTAAAACTTAAACGTCTTTTTCCCATCGAGGTAAACTGTAACAACAGAACTGAAAAATATCCTGATACAGAATGGGGCCGGAAAAGGGCCACCTGCAGGAGCAACACTTACAAGCAACAATAATGAAACTGAGAACGAAATCCGGTAGCAGCGCCCACAGTCCAGCTGGCTCAGCTAAGAAGTGGTTGTGGGCGCAAAGAGCAGCTGCGGCAGCTGTGAACAAGTAGACACAGCTCGTGACCGCAGCCCCGGGAGCCCTGCCACCAGCTAGAGGCTCCAGCCAAGAGTACTGCGCCCGAAGACGGCCCACTGTCAGAGCTTCAAACATCTGAAATTAAAAAAGACAGATATTATTAAAAGTTCAAGAAAATGAATAAATACATTAGAAAAGAAATAAATCTACCTCGGAAGAAGAAGAACCGCCATCAGTACCCGGTGTTCCAGTAGCTGAACTATCTTCCCGGTCACCTGGAGATTCCAGTTGTGGAGCTCCGAAACTTTTATCTTCCACTGCAGGAACGGGCCGGTAACGCAGAATGATCACTGCAGCACTAACAATAGTGTACGCTAACAACGTTCCTATCGACATAAACTCCACCAGTTTTTCAAGATCAAACAAAAGAGCTATCAAAGCAGATGACAGACCTGAGATAATCAGATTAACAATAGGAATCTGGGACTTGTTACTGATATCACTGAGAAAACCGAAGAGCAGGCCATCTGCGGACATCGCATACAAACAGCGGGGCAGAGAAAATAAGGAGCCCAATAGAGTAGTGGTCATACCACATACAGCTCCAACCGCAACGGCATATTTAGCCCAATCTGCGTGGACTGCACCAAGAGCTGCCGGTAACGCAGCATCAGGGTTAATAGTCTGATAGGGAACCATTAATGTTAAAGCTAGAGCCACCAGAATGTAACCGCAAGCAACAAGTGCCATTGAAAGGATGGTGGCGATAGGGATCGATCTTGACGGGTCCTTGGCTTCCTCACTCGATGCCGATATACTGTCAAAACCCACGAATGCATAAAAGCACGTAGCTGCTCCGGCTAATACGCCACTTACTCCATATGGCATGAAGCCACCATTCTTTTCGGACCAATTACCAAGGTCAGCGTAATAGAAACCAAGGAATATGACAAGGGATATAACCAATAGATTTAAAATTGTAAGACCGTTGTTAATATAGGCTGAGGTTTTAACACCAACAGCTAAAATTAAGGATGCTACGATACATATAAGAAATGCTAAAACGTCTGGATATCTACTCAAAAGAGTTTCGTGCATTTCTCCTGTAATGGAAATGGTAGCGTTGCTTATTGCACCATCCAACATTGCGTCTAGATAACCGGACCAGGCTCTAGCTACGGAGGCGGCTCCTGCAACGAAAACCAAAATGTGTTCAATATAATCAATAAGTAAAGTATTGAAATACTTTATCTAACATATTAAAGTTGCAGAAACTTACCTATCATGTATTCTAATACGATGTTCCAACCTATGATGAAAGCCCAAAATTCGCCAATACTGACGTACGTGTAAGCATATGCACTGCCAGCTCTCGGGATTCTGGTTCCAAATTCAGCATAACACAGAGCGGCTAAAGTAGATGTAATTCCAGCAAGTAGAAAACTAAGGGCTGTTGCTGGTCCCGCCATGTGCCGCGCGACAGTTCCTGTCAGGACGTAAATACCAGCTCCGACCATGTGCCCCACACCTGGAAGCAGCAAAATAGGCTTAAGTCACCCGATCCAAGGAACTGCCGACGGCCACTAATGGACGTCATCTACTACTAAGACCTCACGTTTTGTGGGGAATCTCGGCCACCGGGCAGAACGATCGCTGCGAGGTCCCCCTACAAAACGTACATACAAGTATAGAATTAGGTACTTCTGTTGGCCAGGACACAAAATAAGCCCGATATACAACGGAAATTAAATCTCATCTTGTCCCAGGAAGTCATTTCATGGTTGTGAAATGACTTCCGGACGGAAACCCTAACTTTCTTGGGACCTCTCAGATTGTTCCAACTAGGTCAACAGGAAGGAAAGCACATAATTAACCAAGTATACGATTAATACTCACCAAGTAAAGTGATGTCCAAGGTAGTGAGACATCGGTTGAGTGGAGTATCCAAGGAGTCCCCGTATATTGGTTTACGGCGGTTCATTTTATGGCAAAAGCCAGATAGGACGTGCCCGAGTATCTTATGCCTGGCTCCCGGCATGGTGACTATTTAGGAAAAAAAATATATTTGTTAGTTATAAAACTACTTTTATAATGATTAAGGATCTATATTAGGACATCAGCTTAATAAGAACATAAATTGAAGGCGAGTTAATCAAAGTTACACTGCACTACACGACTTACTCCAGTTATTTATGGACGTAGAATTGTCACTATGATGGTAGGGCTATATTAGGAACTGCGCTCGGATTCCGCTACACGTCAAGGTTTTACTGTTATTGAAAGCTACGTTTTATATATTATATATTTCTTAGACACATTTTATAAACGTTTGTTTTTAATCACCTACTTGGGACCGTAGTTAGACTTGAACAATACCTGGTGATGTTAAAAAGCCAGCTGACGATATTTGCGTGAACTTGTTCAACTGTTACACGAAGATAAGTCGGCGCGCGCAACTAATCGATTACTTGATAGGTAGCTACGTATAGTCATGTTTACGCGATGTTGTATGCTTAGAAGATTTGACTGGAAACAATGAAAAAATATATATATATAAAATATTCAGTATTTTTTTTTAGGGTATAGTTTCATAAGTTAAAGTATTTTCATTATTTCCAAACAAAAAGGGGGTCAGTGGGTCGTCTTAGGGGTAAAGCGCTTAATTTTTGTAAGCAATTTTATACCGAATGAAATTCATTTCTAGTAGCTGTTTAATATGCACTGAGCATCCAAATGAAATTCAGCTGCCGCACCCATGGGGGCAACCAAAGTTACAGCATCTCAAAGTTTTAAATTATAAAAGCAATTTCATACCGCGCCAAAACCTTAAAGGACGATTATATTATTGGGGTCACCTTAAACGTAAAAAAAATAGTTAGCTGCATGGGTGGACGTCAGCTGGGTAAATAAACTTGGGATCTGGGAAGGTATATTGGGCTAAGTTCGAAACTATAGGTATTACGACAAAGTGATGAAAGAACCCATGACCTTTTTGCAGAAAAATAAAACAACAGTTTTGGTTTTTTGAAAAAGCTTTGCCTGAGCCAGGAATCCTTTTTGTAAAAAAAGAAATTCTAAGTTCACTTATGCAGCTGACGTACTTACCTATATTCCCTCCACTTACCTATGTGCGTCCGACAATTTTTTTTAGGTCGAAGGTAATTCCAAAAACCATCCCATAGTTTTCGACGCGGTATGAAATTACTTTTTTTTATTTTCTTTACAACTTTTACTTGCTGTAACTTTGGATTCCTACAGTTTTAGACAACACAAAACTGCAACCTAGTGCTTGGGGGACCCTACCTAGTACCTTATTCTTTGTTTTTTTTTTGTACTAACAGCAAGATGATGCAAGATGGTGAGATAGTGACCTAGTTAAGCGGACTTGACCACCTTAACAAGACGGGCGGAGTACCCCCCCGTAGGTAGGCACACATTCAGGTTTCGCTCGGCCCTGTTGTATGAACCAGGCTGCCTGGAGGCAGTCATTTAAAATGTATAGAATCATCAGCCTTATGAGCCATCAAACACCACTAGCCCGCCCTCGCGCCTCGGTTAGTAAGAACAGTAAGATATGATAGTATCGTCTAAAATCTTCGGTGGTTACCCTAGAAATATTTCGGCATATTTCATAAAAGTATTCAAGAATGTGAATGCCCTGTGGATCTATGAGGGTTGTTATTTCCTGAGTCAGTACCTACGTAATGTCAATACTGAAGTAGAATTACCCACTTGGTACCTAAGTGGATGAACCACTTATTGCAATAGGTAAGTGGGTAGGTAGGGGAATTGCTATTACGGCTGCACCCTGTCCACGATGCACATACCCTGTGCACGATGGAGGGGTCACGGAGCATAAAAGTAAAGTTAGTGTTCCGTGACCCCGCCATCGTATTGGAAATCCTCGATGAGTTTTTAAAGTAGTTAATTCAATAAGCTTTTCTTCAGAGTAGTGAGACTGCCTGTATCCACTTTTGGCCAAACTGTAGGAATACTTATGTCGTTGTCCCAGATTACGTGGGTTATCCCATATAATAAAATTGTAACATTTCCATACCTTCGTAAGTTCACAACAAAAACTGAGTTTTTCGCATTTGTTGATTTATAATTTGCAATTTCCTCAACTTATTATTTAGATAAGCTCAATTCAGCCTGTATAATTGGCTAAAGTTTTAGAAGTCAATAAAAACAGTGATAGAATATTAGGTAGGTGTAGCCATATAATACCGAATCCGGGAGTAATAGTTACGATAGCAATAAAACTGTTTGCTATCTGATGGAGTGAGAACAATGATCGCCGAACTGGGTCAACCGCAGATCGTTAACGAGCTGACCAACGTGCCAGTGATTTTTAACGTGCCTAGATGAAATATCTAGGTACCTACCTACCTATCTACATCTGCCTACCTCGTTTACATTAGGTATGTAAGTACATAAAACTATCTGTGCTGTAGGTAGGTAGGATCTATGTATATAGTCGTACCAAGAGGACGTATCGTGTACTAAAATTTGTGATGGATGATCGTGAAAATCTTCATGAATTTGAACTGAGTACTGATAGGTAGGTACCTACCTACTTTTAAATTCTCCACACCTTATGTTCAGATCTCCGAAGTATAATATGGGTAGATGCTTTTTGTCGCAATGGTAAAACTTTGGACTTGAAAAATTTGGGCTCCAGCCATGTTTACCTACATTTTATAAAATTGTAATACCTATAGGTACCTACTTTATTATTTCTCCCGGTATTAAATAAACATACTTACATGGTAAAAAAACACGTAAAATTAAATATTTTGAGAAGGTCTCTCGATCGATCTAAGTAGTTTTCCAACAATTTGAACCTCGCTTGTTCCCGAAGTCAATACTACGCCTACGCCATTTATTTTTAACTCGAGCTAAACCTGGATGTTTGTTTTGGATAATGATTTCATTCAGAGGCTGTTTTAGTTTGTTGATCTTTTATCGGCCTTTTGCCAGCAGGTTTGGCTTACCAAAAAAGGGGAGCCATTATTTTTATTACTATACTGTCGATTGATCTTTCTAGGGTTTAATGTCTTTCCTTGTCTTTTAATACCAGTCGTTGGCCCTACTGAAGTTTGTTCAAAGATTTCCATATCGGCCACTGCAGTTTGTGACCAGATGGTGGTTTTTCTGCCGGTGCGATGAAGTGTTGAGGTGGGAGATATTTGTTTGTTATATGTAATACTAGCTTTTGCCTGCGGCTTCGCTCGCGTTAATTTAGAATTCGACAATCAATTCAGGTTGTACTCTGCTTGTAATAATATAATTCAATCATGATTCGAAAGACACGTGGCGCCATCTATTAGCATAAGAATGTTTTTGTTGTTTTCCTCCGTCCGTTTCTGCTGTACACCTGACAACATGTATGCAAAATTTCAGAATGATCCGTTCAGTGGTTTAGGCGTGATAAGGTATCAAACAAACTTACTTTTGCATTTATAATACTAGTATGGATTTGCTTAAGTTGGCCGCTGCCGATCCAATTTGGCTAGATTAGGTATAATCGACCCATTTTGGACACAATACGAGTGCGGAGCCCCAACACAGGATAGGCCACACCTTCTCTCCTGCCCGTCGTGTTAAACTAATTGCACCCTCCAGGACTTGAATGAGGCAAACGACAGATCCGTCCAGGTTGCTACTAACTGGTCTAACAAAATCTGATTCATCGATTCGAGAAGAACTGAAGTTTGTCGGTTTGCTTGAGTCTATTTATTAATTTTATGACTTAATATAACGCCTGTAATCCCCGAAGGTGGTGATCCGACAGAGAACCAGAGTTGTCGACATAGCCCACAGAATAAGTACCTAAGCTGAAGTGGCAATGGGCCGGTCATATTAGCCGCAGGACCGATAACCGTTGGGGTAGACGTGTTCTTGAGTGGAGACCGCGAATTGGCAAACGTAAGGTGGGACGCCCTCAGGCTCGGTGGAGTGACGATCTCCGCGGGGTGGCTGGTAGCAACTGGATGAGAGTTGCTGAGAATCGAGTTGAATGGCGTGCGATTGAGGAGGCCAGCAGTGGACTGCTATAGGCTGATGATGATGATGATGATGAATCCCCGAAGGGTTAGACTGAGGAGTACACTCACATTTCGCCACTTATGTTAAAGTAACATATAATAGGGGGTGAGCCTATTGCCACAACCGGGCACGGATCCCTGCTACTGAGAAATTCCTGATGGGAAAATAAATCAACACTTTGCCCGACCTGGGAATCGAACTCAGGACCTCTTGCTCAGCAGTCGCGCTTGCGACCAATGAGGCTGTCAATGTCGGTAGAAATAATTTATAGTCTTAACTAGATAATCGTGTCCCCACACTTAAAAAAAATAAAACGTTACATTCAAATTTTAACATTTTATTTCTACTTTGTATTACAGACGAAACGTAAACTGTGTTTACAAAATATATAAAAGTACCTACACGACTTAATTTAAATCAATTAGTGACACAAAGCAACATTTTATTACTAACACCATGTATGTGAGTGGCTAAATGGCGTGATAGCAAAGAAATTATTGTTGAAATCAGAATAATTCTAGGACTGCATGAACTTAAAATTATTTCGTAAATATGTAATAAAAGCTAATAAATAATACTTACCTAAAAATCTTAGTTTTACAAAAATTCAAATCCAAAAAACATAACTTTTTGGCATTTTCACAAATTAAAATAATAAAATAGTCATATTTGTTATATAATTATAACCACTCAGTCACCCCTGCACATTCCTGAGAGTATGAGGTATAAAAGGTCCGATTAATATTTTGTTCGTTACCTAGCATAATATTAATATTACAAAACGAATACAGGGTAGTACAGTATGTATATATTTTTTTATGTATTCCTCTCCCGAATAATTAATTTAGCAGAATAATTATCTCTTTCTCCAACTCACGGGTGTGCTGCAGACTAATTATTTTTTTTTATCCAAGACTAGTATGTAACATAATATGTCTGCAGTCGAGAGTCGTTATTGATTTCCGACCGTACCACACAATACCAAAAATAATTATGATAATTTGTCGACTTGAAACAATGTATAACGATAAATTAGGATAACTAATTTTAAATAGTTAGAATGCTTTTGATCGATAACTCAAAGAATAAAGCTAGCCGTATTGAAATTCGTGAAATATGCGCATATGTAAAATAAATTACTTTCCTACATAAGCGACCGTTAATATGACACGAGTTTTTATGTACATAAATTCAGTATTGTAGTCTCCTTCTCAATGTGACATATTAACGCCCGAGTAGGTACTGTGCCTTATGTGAATTGCTTCGTCAAAAAGTAAGAATAGTATATTTTGTAGAATATCAGTAAAATAAGACTGTTTACAAGAGTCAAAGAGCCGTAAGTATGTACATAAAATACAATGTAGGTACCATAAAATAATGCATTAGTTACAAGAAAATACAGTTAAATGATATGTTTTAGGCGTCAGTCTTGAGAAAATGTAGCATTTTGGTAAGTTAATATAATGTAGGTAATATGTAAACGTAGGTACTTATCTAACACAATAGGTAGGTATATTAAATGACACTCAACTATGCCTTAGCTTACATGGCCCGTATCGGCAACAATCTATTGTTATATTTTTTCTATCACTATTATATAATAGGTACCTACATTGTTAACTACTAACCCCTTAAATATTAGCAAGATAAATTCGGACTGTATATACTTAAAACAATAAATACATGTATTAATGTATTTCTCTTTAATTCATGTAAGTAATGAAATTATTGTATGTTTATGCATTTACGTATCTAACTCCCAAAACATTATTTCTGGGTAAGTAGTTACAGTTTATAAGGTAGGTAGAGAAACAATTGCCACGCAACTTTAACAAGTGTCATAGTAATTATATATTTATGTACTTACAATTTCTCAGGTTTTGACTTAGACATATTTATAAAATGTTAACAAGTTATAATTTTGACGATTTAATGGTCCCAATGTTAAACATATTTGGAGGATTACCACAAAAATAGTTTTAAAGTAGGTTAAGTAGGTAATACAAACTACTTAACCATATTATAAAAAATGACTAGATTTCTTTTTTTTTAAATTAGGTACCTATATAAGATATTATCATATTATAAGTATAAAAATGTATATTAAAAAATATTAAATTAGCCTTTGCACAAAGGAACATACAAAATTCAAATAGTGTGCCGAGTTGCTGAACAGAGCTTATATGAAAAAGTCAGTACAGTTTTCATTTAATTACGTATCTGTGGGGACTTCAACTATTTATTCACCGAGCTTTCCTTTGTTACTAATAGCAAAATAAAAAGGGAAAAGTAATAGTTCTTCCTTTTGCATACTTGTATGTTAGGTACTGCGATAGCTGGCACAAGCTTTACGCAGGTCAGATTTTCGTCCGTCTATTTTTATGCCAATACAATAGATATTTTTTTAAAGTATTTTGATTAATATTAAGTCATACAACAGAGGTCGTCAAATAAAATAAGCTAACATTTATAAAAAAATATTTATTCAGTTATTTGAATTTGTCATAGGTACATGTATCATGAAAAAAATACGAATGTGTATTGTGTAAATTAAATAAAAATGTTTATTTTATAAAAAAAAAGTAGGTACATTATTTTCCTTTTATATTATCAGAATTTATCATTAGGATAAAAAACTGGCAGTATACTCTGTGTTCGTCTAATTGTAAATAAATATTAAAATAAATTATATTCATGAAATTGGCTCGGTTCATAGAAAGTATCTCATACAAGATGAAATCCGAGGATCTTCATCAGTAACATGCGTCATCTTACAATATCATACGTAGAAAAACGTAACTGGAAATTCGCTCCAAGTTAAATAGGTAGGTAGCATAAATATTATATAATAATAACATACAATTATTTGTAATATATTTCAACAAAAATATGACTTAAGTGTATTTTAAAATTTAGATGTGCAATGTACAATTAAGGAAAACACTAAAATGTCTATATCCACTAAAATTACCTAGTTACACATTGGATCAACAAATTGAATTTTCAGAGTAACATTACGGCTTACCTATCTACCTAACAACTTTGTCGTATGTACATATATCATATGTTATCTATTACATTCGCCAAAAGTGCTCATAATGTCCAGTTTAAAGGTTCTACAAGTCTGCTACAAGTATAGGTACTCAATACATCGAAGATGGTCGAGTTTAATTATTAGTTAAAGTCACTGATATAACAGAGTTTATATTCTATTTCTATGTTTTATACCTACTACTCATACACATAATAAAGACAATACCTACCGTTTATTAGCTAATAGTAGATCTACAACACAAAGAATCTATGAAATTTTCATTTTTACAGGTCACAGGTACTGAACATAATCAAATAATTAATTTATTAGAAAAAATAAATAGCTAAACTTATATTATCAGGTAGCTATCTGCAACAGGCAGGCTAACTGAAAAGTTTCAGTTATTGCCGGAAATGTTTGATTGTATAATTTCATAAAGACATATTATGTTTGTAAATAGCAAAGCTACTAGTAATTCAGTGTTGATGTATCAAAACTAATTTACAAGCACTTGGTCACTTGTCATGGAATTGCAAATATAAAAATAATTAATAAATTAGCTCATTATTAAAATTATTTGTGCTGAATAACGCCAGAAATCTTGGCTTCGGTTATGCCGCGGTTCCTGTAATATTTTGATCCTGAGCTAAATCGGCTATCGTATTCCGGCTATCCTATTATAAAGCGCGACTGACTCGATTGTCTCGATTTGGTCGTTAAAAATCTCGATCAAGAATAAACTCCTGTACCTGCTTGGTTATTACATGTTTAAATCGGTCGAAAACATCGGGCAAAAATTTATTTATGCACCTAATCAGTCACAATATTTTAGGTAATATTATTAAATAGATTGATACCATTTTTTATTTAAGTTTATAAAACAAAAAATGGGTTACATAATCAGAGACAAATTGCAAGATTCAAAATCACACGTTAATTATACATTGTACATTTATTTAGTGAGAAAATAACCATAAAAAATGTGCATTGATGTCCGCTTAATTTAATGCCAGATGCCTTGCGGGCAACCTATCCATAAAAAATAATAAGGTCCATTTCAAATGACAAAACCCAAAAAGGCCACGTGTAGTCGTGGACGGACGGGCGAAATTATTTTTAGGTAACCGGTAACCCTCTTACAATTGGAGAGTCCGAAGGTCTCAGTCAGAGTTTCAGAATATGAACTAAGAAAAAGCTGCTCATTAATATTTTTTTTTTTCAAATATATATTATGTACTTTCGAGGTTACCCATAGCAATGAGGTTCTGAATTCAAGATTCTGGAGAAATTCTAGAAAAATGGATGCAATAGTTTATTATAAAACTCAGTTGCTATAGTTTAGCTTAAGGTCCCTTCTACACAGTTAACATTCAGTAGGTAGGTAGTTAAGTAAGTACATCAAGGAGCAATTTAACGAGATTATACCTGTATTTCATATAAGCCTACCAACCTGATGATAAACCCTAACATACCGATATAGTTAAGTACGTAATTCCGCATTTTCATCAATTAAAGGAGCTATCACTGCTCAGAAATAAAGCTAGAACATAATCTTTGTGCAATTAAATGGAAAGTGTAAATGTATCAATACAAAATATACAAATTTTATCAAATCTTTTAATATAATATAGATACTTAATATAATCTTTAACTTTTTTTTACACAATAAATGCCTTATTTAGCATATAAAATATGGTCTTGCAAAAATTCGACTGACAAAATATGGAAATGTGGAAAGAAAAGCGAACGCTAAATTAATTGTAACCGTGTACGTAGGTACGACGATTTGTGAACGAATTGAGCAGATATCTTACGTGCTTGTAACATGATGCAAATATGCCTACCGCAAACAAAGATCGATTAATATTGTCGCAGCAGACACAAAAGGAAACTAGCTTTTTGGCTCCCATGAAGCATGACTAATAGGGAAGCGGCGCAAACTGACGAAGGCTTCAAAGAGTACCTATCGTATTATGAAATATGTATGTGAAGCTGCTGTTTTGACGTGAACAAAATAATATGGAAGATAATGAAAGACTGGTGAAGAAATTATTAAAAAAACCCCTTAAATTTACGTGGCAGTGGGAGTGCCAGGAAGCAGAATAAATTGAGTCAGTGCATTAATAAATAAACAAGAATATCGGATGAAAAGCCGATTGAACATTTTATGTTTAAAAACTGAGGCGTATGGCGCCATTGGCCGTCATGCCTTGAACATTCAAGATGAATCAGGGTTGATACGTAGTTCGTGTATTCGACTTAATTAAATAAAACATTATTTTAACAATAAATTCACAAGTATCACATAATTACAAAAATATAATATATCATAGACATTCATTACAACACGATGTCGTCAATTCGTCATATAAATATTTAGGTATGTACAACATTTAGATATAGCCTACCCGGAAACTAGGCCCTTATATAGTTTAGGGCACAGCACCTTGCCACTCAAAAATATGGTGGATATATCATTTTTTTGTCACTTCTGTTACTGGTAGTAAAATAAGACGAGTACTTTCCGTTCAGGCTATAATAAAATTCGAGTTAGTATTTTTAACTAAAAAGACAGAATGTAATAATTACTTAATTACAAAAAATATTTTTGAAACAACACAGTTGTTACAATTCGTACTTAATCAGTACCTACCACTTTCTAAATGCGTGCTACATTAATTAAAACCATTAATAGATAAAAGACACAATTATTTTCAATTTATATTTGAATAAATTCAACCTTTTTAAAAATAGTAATATTCATTTGATAGATTTCCCAACACAAATATTTTCCGTCCCTTAGCACCTTAAATTAGTTTCTACTACAATATTATTTTACATAATTATATCACATTTAAATTGCACATGCAGAGAACAGAAACAGTTACGAAACAGGAATTAAATACCAATATTTTCAATTCATTCTAATAACGTTCACAAGAGTGCATTTTCAGAAAACCTCGTGGTTTTCCGTGTTTAAGTCACCACTATCCTCCTGTTCCATTGAAATACTGTGCGTGTTTCGTGTACGGAGCTGCAATGTGATAGGGCGGAGGTTGACCTCGACCGTAAACTGGCTCAGAAATGCTAGGACTATGTCGGTGGTTAACCACACTCGGAGGATTAGATGAAGCTGGTATGGCATCATATAGATCGTACATATTTTGGCTAGTCGGTGAATGCACGTGACTGTAACTTCCATCATCTGATATCAATGGCGTGGTAGCCATGCGGTAGGGATTAGTCGTGTTAGTGTGCCCTGTCGGAGAGTATAATTCTGGAGACTGTGATGATACGTAAGTGGGACTTGCTGCTATGCCATAAATTTTGGCGTTTGGTGGTTGGGTCTGGTGAAGAGTTGGTGAATACTCATGACTTTCCACAACACCAACAGGATAAACATTACTATAACCACTTAAATTTGGCATTGTTGTTGAACTAACCACTTGACTAACAGTGTGTAACCTAGGACTTGGCAAATCGCGATTCCCGTGTGAGTGATAATTATAGGCATCATAATTCCGCTGACCATAAATCTTATCTTTGGCACGCGTGCAATTGTCGCTGTCATATATACCTTCATGGTAATTGTTTTCTGACACAGAGTGACATATGTGATCTTTCCTAGCATATATAGGATCAAAAGGAGGAACATTTTCCATCATAGGTCTGCTATTATAAGAGGCTTCACTAAAATGTGGTGATAGAATAGCTTCATTAACTGGTTGCCTTTCTTGAGAACTGAGGCTCAACCTTTGCAATCTGTTGTGAGCGTCATCTATGCCAGCTCTGTAGTTCACATCATTTGGCAATTGATAATTTTTATGCTCTATATGTCCTCTGTACATATTGGGGGGTAGAGGTATGTTTGCTCTGTCCATATCTTGTCTAGAACTGTATTTGTCAGTCTGCTTTGAGCCATATTGTCTTTGTGGTAAGAGATAATTCTCGCCACATTCTGCTTTAAAATCACTGTTAGCAGGTCCAGTATTTTCAGGATACAAAGCATGGTCAACACTTTTGTAACTTTTATCTTGCTCATATGAAAGATCCAGAGGTTTATCATAAGCATTCTCAGCAGGAAGATTATCATAAACAGATGTTTTCATGGGATCCTTATTTGTTCCTCCCAAATTACTTTTTCCAGCACCTTCCATTTCTATTTTGTTATCAGATGCAAATCTTTGCTGTAAAGTAGGTGTTATTTTGGCAGCTTTGATGTGTACTGCATTTTGCATAGGAGGTGGAACATCTTGTGTGCCATCCTTATGTATATTCCTGGCATGCTTAGCCAACGCCCTCAATTCTTTTGGGTATGGGGTTGGGGCTCTTCTCAACTGACCTGGTTTTTCAGTAACCTTAGGAGCAGCTTTCATGTCAACAAAACTGATATGACGAGCAGAAGAATTAGCCTCCACATTTTCAGATTTGTCATTGTCCAATTTCATTTCAATAGGGGTTAAAGGCACTTGGGGGAAGAGGAAACAAGTGAGGACTTGTTCATAGGTCTGAGGGTCGACTTCAGAATGCATAGGCACTAAAGGTTTGCTTTGGTTTTCAGACAGCCAGAGGGCTACTAAATTATCACAATTCAACAAGGACTGAGGAAGACAATTTAACGAATTCCTTACTAAGTTTAAAACTCTTAAGGAAGTTAGATGGCCTACTTCTGGAGGGACTCTAGTCAATTTATTAGATCGTAGCGATAGCACAGACAATTTTGTACAACTCCCTATCTCAGGAGGTATTGATGTCAGCATATTATCGTCAATATTAAGATATTTCAATTTCCTCAGTAGTCCAACAGAAGATGGTATTTTGTCTAAATAATTGCACATAAGCATTAATTCTTCAAGATTTGCCAGCTGTCCTATGCTCTCTGGTAATGAATACAATCTATTATTATCTAATTTTAATGTAGCTAAGTTACAGAGCTGCCCAATGCTGTCTGGAAGCTGTGTCAAGATATTTAATGATAATGTCACATCCACCAGCTGAGTGCAATATCCAATCTCAGGAGCAAGTTCTTCTATCATATTATTACTTGCCTCCAAATGTATCAAGTTTTCCAATGGTTTTACAACAGATGTAATGCATGTCAAGCTATTGTTATCTATCCACAGCTCTCTTAGCTTTACGAATCTTCCAATTACTTCAGGAAACTGTTGGAAATCATTTTGTCCTATATCTAATCTCTGTAATTCAGTTGACCGAGACAGTGACTTGGGTAAAATCATCAAATAATTGTCCCTTAATTCAAGTATTCTTAAATTCGCTAACCGTCCAAAGTTACCTGGAAGATATTCCAAGTATGTGTCATTCAGGTATAGTTCTTGTAACGCAGTAAGATTTGTAATAGCATCTGGCAGTTTTTCCAATGGATTAACACTAAGATCTAAGAATGCCAGATACTTTAGCGCCTTCATATTCTCTGGTATTGACGTCAAAGTATTTCTGCTGATATTCAAGTGATGAAGATTCACTAACGAAGATATGGCTGCAGGTATCCCTGACACTTCATTATCACTAAGATCCAAATATTTCAATCCATGGCACATAAACAGTTGGCGCGGGAGCTCCGTCACACGATTACTCTGGCAGAGCAGAGTTTCAAGCGTTCTTTCGTACACAAACACTTCAGTGGGGAAGTCTACCAATGACTGGTGCGAATAGTCCAACTCCACCACATCTTCTACGCCAGGCCGCACACAACACAGAAAATCGAACGGCATTGTGTTGGAACTTATTTCCAATCTTAAACACCACACATTACACGTATTTTTTTTACACAAAAAAGCATAAAACAGTCTGTTCAAATCACGAATATTGTTTGTAAAACTCAAACATTGTGGCGCTTCTTTATAATTTAGTCACATTGAGGAGAACTCAGTAAATAGTATAAAATTACTTAATAATGAATCACTCAAACAAAATAATGATAACCTTCCCCACCCGACCAATCCCAATAGTATTCTCATTTTCCTAATCCGGTCCGTCACTTCTGCTTCTGTCGTTCGTACATTTCATTGATGAATCGTCTTTGATGCTTCGGCTATTGAATATAGATAATTAATATTTACTATTACCATGGAACTAATAAGTACTAAGACTATTCCCAACTCCAAGCCAATCGACTATTGCGACGATTGATTTTCCTCTCGCTCAACATTAGTTGTTGCAGATAATAACAAAAATGAACATTAGGCTACGTGTACACAACATAGAGGCCGTATAAGGTATAAGAATAGTCCGGAGCTATATTCTCGACAGTCCTTCAGGCGATACTTTTGTTTTTTGAACCACTAGCTAAGAAACCAAATATTTGGCCTCTGAGCCAGTGAAAAAAAAGTGGCATAAAATAAGGTTACTTTATCCCTACCAGCCCAGCACCAATCATCACTTAGGCCAATGATATCAATAGCCCTCTAACTACAGCATCCAGTTTCTACACGGCCTGAATCTTACATGTACTTGATCCCTTGGCCGAGTCCCAAACTCCTGAGTCATATTTACACGACGTCGTTCTCTATAAGCGCTGACTGCCCGCATTAATTTCACGAACGTGCGTTCACGGCACCATGCAACCAGATTTTTGCGTTTGTATCGATTCAAATGCGCATACGAAGCGACAAAAAACGTGCGCGAGAAGCGTGTTCGTATTGCGTCTGCGTCGCCGCATCTGCGCGTACATACGGTGTATTATTTTATACGCGCAGACGACGCCCGCGCGTTTACGGCGATTCTTTCATGAAACGCGTGCCAAGGTTTACTGGCTGCGACTGAATCTTGTATAGAGCGTGTTAAACGCGCGTCGTCTGCGCCGAATACTACTAAATACGTCATGTGAATAGACTCTTAAATAGCGATCACTGAGTTTCCATTTTTAACAGACTTCAAAAAAAAGGAGGCTATCAATTGGACCCGTATGTACCTATGTAATATTGTCAGAATTGCACATTTAGGGTTCCATACCCGAAGGGTGACCAACGGGACCTATGTGGATGATGTGCTAATAACTTCTAATTACCATAACTAAAAACAATAAAATAATTTTAAATTGCAAAAAACCGGCCAAGTGCGAGTCAGACTCGCGCACCGAGGGTTCCGTACAAACCTGTAGGTATATAAGTAAAAGTTATGGTATTTTTATTGCTAAATGAAATCCATAACATAACAATGTGGAAAGCTGACGGTACCTTGTCAATACATATATGAGAACATTATGTATGTTCGGAAAAATCTTCATCTCTTTAAGAAGAGAAGTGATAGACATAATTTTAAAAATTTAAGATTTTCGGAATTTTTCCTATATGTGTACTTTATAACGTTGCTTCATGCCAAATTTCAAGATTCCAGGTCGTCTGGAAGTATCCTTTAGGTTTTGATTCCCTTGCGAGTAGTTGCGAGTTTCAAAATATGCGGCTTTAATTGCTGTATCTTTTGATTGCGTTGACGTAGAAGTTTGATTTTGTTACAGCTTAAAGATATTATAGACTTGAGTATTTGTTAAGAATTTCAATATACACTTCTCATCAAAAAAATCGAAACACTTTCGTTTTTATTGTTTTTGTCCTAATTTTTTACAAAAGAGAATTAATTCCATGAAAAAAAACATTATTGTGTAGCTGGCAGTTTGGTCATTACAGTAAGAAGAAAAAAATCAAAATTCGAAATTAGAATTTCATTTGTTTATCCTATAAATGAAATTAATCACTGTTTTGAGACAAATGTGTATTTAGGGTTGGAGTACGTTTCTCGTTTAAAAACTAAAAATTAGCGCTTGTCTTTAAACTTTTTGTTTCTTATTTCATTTACTGTGACTTTGGGACGTCTGAAAAAACTTTTTTTTCTAAAACATATGGATACTTCGCCCGCAGAAGCCGCCCAAGTGGTGACATTGCTGGATTCTGGACTTAGTCAGCGTGTTGTGGCTGCAAGATTGCATCTAAGCTTATCATCTGTTCATAGAGTCTACAAACGCTATCGGGAGACTGGTTCGTTCACGCGCCGTTCAGGATCTGGCAGGAATCGGGTCACTTCTGAGCGAGATGATCGATTTATTGTAACAACTTCTTTACGAAATCGACGCCTTAACGCTTTTCAACTGCAGCAGCAGCTTCGCGTTGTACGAAGAGTAGCTGTAAGTGACTCTACAATAAGAAGAAGGTTGAAGGAACGCGGATTGGCACCGCATAAGCCAGCGAATGGGCCGAAATTAACTGCAGACCATCGAAGAGCGCGCCTTAACTTTGCACGCGAGCACCTAACTTGGTCATACCTTCAGTGGAGCAAAGTACTGTTTTCTGATGAGTGTAAAATTATGCTGTATGGTAACGACGGAAGGAACAAGGTCTACAGAAGAGATGGAGAACGCTTTGCACAATGCTGCATTGAAGAAAAGGTCAGCTATGGTGGCGGTTCGTGGACGGTTTGGGGAGGAATCAGCGCCGACGGTAAGACAGAACTTGCCTTTGTGTCTGGGCCACGGCTGCCTGCACTAAACTCTCATCGGTACATCGAACAGTGTCTTGAACCTCATGTGATGCCCTATGCACATTTTATTGGCAACGACTTCATATTCATGCACGACAATGCTAGAGCTCACACCGCGGGCGTCGTACGAGATTATCTTACCGAAGTCGGTATCTCCATTATGGTATGGCCAGCAAGAAGCCCGGACATGAATCCCATTGAACATCTATGGGATGAATTAAAGAGACGAATTCGAGCAAGAGATCCAGCCCCAGAAACACTTAGCCAGCTGCAAAATGCAATCCAAGAGGAATGGGATAATATACCACAACATGTGATCGTGACTCTCATCCGATCGATGAAGAACCGTATGGAAGCAGTAATAAGAGCTCGCGGAGGGAATACAAGTTATTAAATAAACGTTTCTTACATTTTTTTTTCATTTACGCGTGTTGTTTTACCCATTTCCTTCATATTCCATACAGGGTAAAAATTACTCATTATACAAAATACGAAACCTATGAAGACTTAATTTGAATTTAGAACAATAACATTAGGATTTAAAAACCTCATACTACTCACTATTAAATGACATTTTACATTTATTCCTAAATATACACATTTTTCTGATAATCCTTATCAAATCATAAACTGCGAGGTGTTTCGATTTTTTTGATGAGAAGTGTAATACCACTACGCGTTCATGAGTAAAGGGGTAATAAGTTTAAAATTATTAAAAATATTTTTATTATATGATGTAACTAAAAATTTATGCTTTTCGCAATTTTTCCTTTATCTGTGTTATAAGACGTTGCTTCGTACCAAATTTCAAGATTCTGAGTTCACGGGAAGTACCCTGTAGGTTTTGATTCCCTTGCGAGTAGTGGCGAGTTTCAAAATATGCGGTTTTAATTCCTGTTTCTTTTGATTGCGTTGACATAGAAGTTTGATTTTGTTACAGCTTAAAGGTATTATAGATTTGAGTATTTGATATGAATTTCAATATAATACCACTACGCGTTCATGAGGAAAGGGGTAGTAAGTTTAAAATTATTAAAAATATTTTTATTATATGATATAACTAAAAATGTATACTTTTCGCAATTTTTCCTATATCTCTGCTATAAGACGTTGCTTCATACCAAATTTCAAGATTCTGAGTTCACGGGAAGTACCCTGTAGGTTTTGATTCCCTTGCGAGTGTCGAAAATTTGCGGCATAAACGGGAGTATCTTTTGATCGCGTTGACTTAGAAGTTTGATTTTTTCACAGCTCCAAGAGACCATAGACTTGAGTATTTGATATGAATTTCAGCTTGATACCTCCACGCGTTCCTGAGAAAAAAGGTCTTGACAGACAGACAGACAGACGGACAACAAAGTGATCCTATAAGGGTTCCGTTTTTACCTTTTGAGGTACGGAACCCTAAAAAATAATGACTTCAAAGTCACCGACTTCCGAAAGTAGTTATTTTTCACTTATTTGTGTTTTTTTTTGGAAACCGGTTATATTTTGCAAAAACAAAATTATTTTTCCGTGAGGTAAAAGCGTCGTCGCAAATGGTTTGATTAGGATAGGGATAAAAAGCACAGACACCACAGTCAATAGAATTACTTATATTATTATTTATTGCACTAATGATGACGAATAAATAAAAAAATATGATAAATTACGGAAAATAGGCGGAGACCGGTGTTGCTCGGTAGGTAGATCCTCGTGCAGATTTCTTTTCCCTGTAGTTTACTTTAGGTAAGTTAATATTTTCTTTGCCGGACTGACTTGGTGGATTATTTGGCTTCGTTTTTGCTCCTGTAGACAACATCAAAGTTTGAGTTTCAGCGTATTTAGTCTGACTTTGAGCCATACATACAACATAATAATATTTTATACCTTTTCTGGTTTGGTTGTCTGTTTCAGAAGGATTTAGATATTTCGGGTCCAGTCCAACTTTAGAAACTCTATCCTGGATTACAGGACCTGGTGACTCTTCTAAATTTGACGCCCTAGATATAACAAAATAACAGTGTTTTTAACGGTTTTACATCTATTTACCTATCACGACCTATTGTATAGATTGACAAGTTATTTTACCGCTGATTTAGTAAATGTGTTTACTTAAGGTGGCGTTTTTTGTCAAGAAAATTTGCATCAATATGTCAAACTTCCAAAATTTATTTTAGTTCTGGGTTTTCCCGCCTTCACAAATAAGTTGGTTGAACTGTAATACTTATTTTCGTTATAATGGGGCTACTGTTGGATTGCTACCAGTGAAAATACTGTACAATCTATAGTATTGTTAAGATTACTGCTGTCTGAGGTAAAATAATTGTCGAAGGAATATAGTTTTATTTCGAAGATATTACTCAGGCAATCAACACTCACGATTTCGAAGTTGCATAAAAGTCAATAGATTCTTCGGTTATGCCGTGTGACGATTCAGTACGGTTGTTGTTTCTGGCCAGGAAGTATGGCGTCGAACTTGTTGCAGTTTGTATTCCACTTCTCTTATTCTGTACCAAGTCAGTGGGTTCCACGTTATCCAGCTTTTTATGAAGCCATTGTATTACTGAAACAAGTTATTTTAACTTTTAGTTGAAGCAATAAACATTTTATTTTTAAGGCTGTGTTACTTAAGAACGAATCTTGTTTAACAAAAATGTTGAGGGACGGCCCATTCGTTTATAATAATAGCACCACACAAAATTGTGTCAGTTCTTCATTGATATCTCAAAGACATCATCAACCTTGAACCTAATGCTTTAGCAATAAAGTTGAAAATCTATTAAAGAAATTTGACAGATTGTAGCTTCATGTGCTGGCGGATTCTATTCCTAGTCTGTACTAGCAATAACATCAATGCTCACCCATGTTATTATTCTTGATAGTTTCATCTCTATCCTTGAGAGCTTTCTCATTGGCTTCATACTTTTCCTTCAAGTCATCTAACTCTTTTTGCAGTTTGTCCATGCACTGGTTAGTGTTACTAAACCGCTCTTTTAATTCTTCTGTCTCCCTAGTATTCCGCTCTATAACTTTTTCTTGTTCTAATGCTATTGCTGTTCTGCATAGAAGCTGGAAATATTAAATTGAAAGAGTTGAAATCTTTCCCAGAAAAGAAATTCGTAATTTTATCACTATGTATGTGTGTTTTATAAATAGCAAATATTTATAGCAGATGATATTAAGGACCATAATAAACAGTGATCGGATAATCGGGCCCTAATATACCTAAACTTCACTTTTTCCTACGAAAATATAATACGGACATGCTTTTCAGAATCCGGGATCCCGGAATCGTTCGAGATTCTTGAGATTGCTAAAAATACCTGCATACAAGATATAGTTAGAACTTGTTGTGAACTCTCATTGTAATTTTTTTAATTTTAAAAGGCCTATTCTAATGGAACTTTCATTTGTTTTGAATAAAAATAAAGATACTAAATAAAAATAACCACTGCTTTAATTTCACTAAGTTTGTTGTAGTTGTTTTTACAAAATTGTTCAATCCCGGGAACCCGGGATTACTTATTTATTCAGAAAGGAATGTCCGTAGTATTCTTTCACGGGAAGAAGTTTAGGTTATAAGCGCCCGATTATCTGATCACTGATAATAAATTACCTTTTCCTTCATTTCAATAAGGTCAGCATTTTGTTTTGAAATAATTTGGTTAGCCTTTAAAAGCTGTTCTGATGTCGATTGTACTGCGCCATTATGCCTATTTACAAGAGATTCACTCAAAGCCAATCTTTCTTCTAAACTTGACTGTGGACAAATAATAAATATGATAAAAGGAAAAATATAATGTTCTTGAAATATATTTTTTTAATATTTTTAAAATTATTTATATGATGGTATCCAAAAAAAAAGTTGTACAAACCTTTTCTTTTTTGGCTATTTGTAGAGAACTGTTTAATTCCTTTATTACATCTGAGTTATCCTTAATTGTCTGTAAATAAAATGTTAATCAGTTCCAAATAAAATTTTAGTTCATTTTAACTTTAATAACTTGTATTCTGCCGTGCTGAGCTCAAAAGCAGTATCTAAAAAAATCAAAAAGTAGATTTTTCTAGCTTTGGATAGCTTTAAGAAATAAGCATATGGTAAACTAAGCCGAATAATATGCAAGAACATCAATCTGCATTAAAAAGAAAACTATATTTACAAAACTTCAATCAAAACTATCTTTTTTTGAGATACTGCTTTGCATTAGCAGGGTAGTACTATCATACCTTTTCTAAATAAATACACTTGGAATTCAATTGATGATATTGTTTTTCTTTTTCCATAACATCCCTTTCTAATGAAGCATTTTTTGCTTTTAGTGTAGCTACTTCAATGTGTGATTTTTGAACTTCTTTTTCCAACATATTCAAGCACTGGGTTTTTTCACTAAAAACATTAAAAAGATAGATCACAAATTCTTTTAATAACACCTTAATACTTACAGGAAGTGCAAGGAATATTAATTGTGTATAATGCTATGCACATTAATGTACCTTAGCTGATTTTCTAATTGTGCAATGTTGTCACGTAACTGCTTGCAATGAGAATTAATTTCGTCGGTCTGTTTTTCTTTCTTATTGAGATTATCCTGATATGTAGTGAGCTGTGTTTTCATATTTAGTTCCGCATTTTGCTGCCAGAGCATTCTTTCCTGTAACATTCATTTAGTATAAAGAATTTAGCACATAGAAGAACTAAAATAGTAAGTTAATCAAAAAGAAAATATTAAAAATTACGGATAAGAATCGCAATCCTCGTGCACAAAAATTCTAAATTCAAACTGATCTATTTTGACCATACATACATAAACATGCCCCTTCCCCATGGGGTTAGGCAGAAACCACAGACCATAGACCAATCACAAATGTGGATAATCACCTGTTTCATCTTCTCCTTCTCCTGTTTCAAAGTTTCTCTGAACTCTAATTCATATTTAGACTTTTCTTCTTCCATTCTTGCTAGAGTATGTGTCAGATCATGAACTTTTCTCTCCATGTTGCTACACTTCTCATTTAACACTGCCTCAGTACTCATCGCTGAACTTTTATATGAAGACAAACTTTTCTGAAATTATTAATATTGTAGAAAGTTCATTGAAATTTGTACTACCCAATTCAGTGTTATCGCAGGTTCATCAAATTAAAATTGTAAAAGGTAAAATATTCAGAGCAGTTTTGCATCAACTTATTATGTCATATAAATTTATAAAATCTAAAAAATTTGCTGTTTAAAAATTAACTACTTAAGACCTACCTTGAGGTTAATGATTGTATCAGCCATATGTTGTTTGATGTCAGCATCTGTAGCTGGTCCAGTCTTCAATGATAAATGTACAAGTCTTTTAAATTCATTATGCTCTATAACTTCTAAGTAATACTGCACTGGGTTTTTCTGTTGCATTATCAAAAACCTGAAAGAGATGAAATTCGTAATAGCTTTTCCCTTCTATTTCAGCATTCACAAGGAGTTGGGTTGTTGGACTATAAACAAGAATAAACTCTGTTGACCTAATGCTAACACAAAATTATCTGTTATCCCTAAATACTCAAACCTTAAACATATAAACCACTTTACTCACATGTTGTTTGAAGCACATTGCTGTAGCAATCTCACAAGCTGTGATGGGAAATTGTCAAAATCCACCAGTAGACCTTGTTGCTTTTTTAAATCTTCATAGTCCATGCGAGTGATAGTCAGAACACATAAAAATGTGGGGTCCTCATCGTCTGATAAAGATATTCGCTGAAATTAAATAAGTTAACCACTAAACTCATTTTGATCTACAAAATTTTGGTAATACTACTAGGCACTGCTATAATAATTTGAAAGTTTAAGAACAGAGAGACCAACCAGAGTATCGGTTTCAAAAAGTTTGTCAATTGTTACGGTCACATCTTTTTTGCAGTCTTCGAAACCTCTTTTAAAAGTAATGTAATATTTTTCTTTGTGGAACGTTTTATAAGCCATTATTGTTTTAACAAATACAACATTATCATAAAAAACGTTGTGTTTTCTTTAGTTTAGAACTTTTGAAAACTTCCAAACAAAACGTAAACTTTTGGCAATGTCATATGTCGTGTCAATTTCAAATTGTCAATGTCCACGGCCACAGACAAACTTAAACAATTTAAGAAATGTGTATTGCCAACTTTCATCAATTTAGTCGATTTTCCACGATAAGGCATTGACTACACTTGACTGACTTCCAAAGAAACCAAGCTTATTTTACTCTGGCAATAATTTGTACCAAACTTACAGGAGTTGTCATTGTATTGTCAATCAACTGCTGTCAAGCATCAAAATTCCCGCGCCCTTCAACGACGTGTTGAAACTTGAAACTCGTCACAAAAACGAAAAAGGGAGTGTATTAGTGTAATTTGTTAATAGGTGCAGTTAATCAGGCGGCTATTTTCTAAAACCAAAACAGTTACACTTTTTATTCGTAAAATGTGGAATGGTAAGTTGTAAACAATATGCACATACGAAACTTATTTACATCAAACGATCAATTACATTCACATTAACATCAACAGTAGAATATCTACCGGTACAAGTAAAAACATGTTTGTAAACTATGTTACAGATCAGTCTGCTGTTGGCGGAGGGTTTTTCAACTCGCCGAACCAATTCGGAAATGTAAACACTCCAAATCAGGCTCCAAAGGCGGTAAGTACTTTGAGAACCCTTATCATTATTGTTGTTCTATCATGGTTTTAAAAAACCACTTCATTTACTTTGTTATTCAGGGTCGAAGAGCATCACGAACAGCTCCAATAGTGATCAGACAGGCTCTGCACAGTGGAGATGATGGTGTGAAGATATGGGGAACAGAAATACAGATAGTTAACATTGTGGCTCGTGTGAGGAACATCCGGATGCAAAGCACCAAAATCACATACACCATACAAGATATAACTGGCAGGATGAGAGCTGTGCTTTGGCTGGATCAAGAGGCAGCTGATGAAGATGTAAGCTTTTTGTTTTAATTATCTTGTACTGGAACAAACCTTATTTGCTTCTGGGATGTTTGTTCAGCAAATCACTTTTCATTTACCAAGAGCGGGTAATACAAACTTTCCTTTACTTTTCCACATATTGAACTAACCAAATTTAAACTTATTTTTCAGGATAAAGCTACACCAAAGGTGCAGGTGAATGACTACATACAAGTATATGGCACTGTGAAGGCCAACAAAGGCAAGAAAGTGCTGATGACATTCAAAATAATGCCAATAACAGATGTTAATGCTATAACATTCCACTACCTACACTGTATCCAAAATAGGCTCAAAATGGAAGCTGACTCCAAAAAGGTAATTTATGGTTGTAAGGCTGACCCCACATTAGGTGTGCGCGATCCTCGGGCGTGTGAGTAGCGCGGGCGCCGCGCGCGCCTAATGTGGGGGAGGCCTTAATAAAACTGACATAGAATAGCTTCAAAAAATATATTATCTGCTACTAAATTATTTGAAATAATAATGCTGTTGTATTCATTTTTAGTTAAAACCAACAGATAGCGTTTCCTTACCTTTTTCAGATACTTTTTCTTAGGAAAAAAATGTCCATCTTTTTAATGCATGTTCATAGTGTTTCTATGTTGATGTATGTGTCCCAAGGTCCTGGGTTAACCATAGATCTTTACCCAATAACTATTTTACTATACATAAGTTTTTTACATTGGTCATTTTTACAGGAAAAGGTTGAAAACAATAACTCAACATTCACTGGTGGTCTACCAGCAAATTCCATGGTTGGTGTGACTGAAAGCAGTGCATCAGTGAACGGCCTCAACCCACGACAAATGATGGTGTTCAACCTGATAAGAGCTTCCACCTTAGAGCAGGGCATCAGTAAAGAAGATATGTATGGCTCACTGAAAGACCGCATGTCACAAGTGGAGTTTGAGTAAGTATTGTAACAGGCATATACTTTTATTATTGAATTTCTCTCAAATTATTAAAAAGAAGAACTACATTTTCACACCAAATTAACGCAAATATATATAATTTTATTCTTCTGCTAACAACTTCATTTGCATACAATTTAATTATATTTACCATGAAACACTGCACCCAATAAAAAATAGCTTTCAATCAGTGAAATAATTTTTGAAATCGGATAAGTAGTTTTGTCGTTTGGTCCTACATCCAAACTCTTACCTTTTTTTATAATTTTAGGGTTGACTAACTTTGAACTACAGGAGATGAGATCTATCTCTTTTATTTATACCACTTTATTTTATTTCAGAAATATCCTGGAATGGATGTGTGGTGAAGGACATATCTACTCGACAATTGATGAAGAGCATTACCGTGCTACTGATGCTTTCTAGGGACTTTTTTTGATATGTATGTCATGTTAAGAAACTGGCTTTATCATTATGTTCCCATATACTGTTATGTACACTACAACACCAATCATTGATAAATTTTTACTCTAATAAAATATTTTTCATAAGACATGTTCTATTTTATTTGTTTTAATATCACCCAAAATTCATTCAACCACAAAGCTTATATTCTAGGCTAATCAGGAATAAAACCATTACTTTTATGAGGAATGCTTGTATTAAATTTAAATACAAAAAATATATGTTCAGTATTTACTTACAATATGCAATGGATGTAATCTCCAACTCACATTGACGTAAATAATGTACCTACTTCTGATAAAAAACATTGACATTGAGCTATCAACATCGAGAATATCAAAAGTTGTTTTATAAATAATTTAAGATAGGTAGTGTTTTAGTAATAAATGCTTTTAAGAAAAAATATATACAACCTATAAGTATGCTGTAAACTTGACTGTACCCATATAAAAATATTAAAATACACTACCAATTATAATTCATCACGAACAGACTTATTTTTCTCATCAGGTTTCTTTCCTGGGTATGTTTGACTTTCTAACTGAACTTCTTTTAATTCTTCTTGTTCTACAAGGAATTCCTTAGCTGTCCACGCTTGGGCTCCATCTTTAAACATGAATATTGCTCTGTCATCATCAACAAGGTATCTGAAACAGAAGAATAACAAAAATGAAGCTGTAAAAATTCTGTTTTCTCTGTCTTCTTATTTCACGTGGTGATTATTTTATTGGATTCTTCTTTTACATAAAATGTTTTCATCCAACATATACAAGACTTGTTGACTAAGTCAAATGTGACTAACCTTTCCACCTGAATGTGGTTACTCCATAGACTAGTCTGCCATATCTTGGTTATTTCCTCAGTTCTTGCTCTAGATGGATTGTTAGCTACCGACACAAACATCATCAGCGTCTGTCCTTTCTTAGTAGCTTGTAATACATTTCCTGGGTCAGACATGTCCAGTTTAGTGAAATCTATGGAAGGTGGCTTCCGAAGGTGTTCTGGTAGCTCATCTTCTGGTAAGGGCTCTTCATCCGCTTCCCATTGGTCATAAAGTCTAAAAATAAAGATTGGAAGTAATAATAATTAGTGAATAGTATGTGTGTATGTGCACAGAACTGGGAAGTGTGGCAGAAAAAAAGGAGAGGCCTATACCCAGTATTGGGTGATTCCGGGCTGATATGACGATGATGATGATGTGAGTGAGCAAAAAAAGGAGATATTATTATTGTTTCCTCATTGGTTAAAACAATATGTGTTCCTATACCATAAGACCACGTAGGCGTAGCTAGCAATGCGACTTTACAATGATATTTTTTTTTTTAATTGAAATTTTCCTTATGATTTATTATATTAAAAGCTATAAATACCTTTCCATGTCAGCATCAGAATAATCCCTTATATCCTTTTTAGCCCAATCCGGCTTTTCCTCACTTTTGGGCTTCTTAGCTATACTAAAAGTGAAACAAATTAAAACGACAAAAAAGAGTGTTTTTATCATGGTTATCAAAATCGTCAATTTTCAGTTAAACCTAAATAGATAACTAAAATTTCATAGAAAGTAAAGATATTTTGCACTGTCTCGAGCTTGCTTTTGAAGTTAAGACGAGATGTGCAAAGAGGAGATGGAGACGAGTTTCAGCAGAGAGATTCGGTTCGGCGTTTCACGTTTGTCAGATTGACATGCGAATCATGCGAGTGATGCGATCCGATCCGAATCTTGGTTGACATTTCAACATTGCACAGATGTCAGATAATATTATTAGATACGTCAGAAATAAAGGTAATATTGTCAGTGGCAATAAGCACGAATAGTGCAACGCCAAAAAAAAAGACGACATAAAATGAGGAGAAAAACTCAAAGGTCGACTTAGATGTCGCTAGCATCGACCCTACCTTGTCAGATAAATGTTGACGATTTAGTGAATTTGTTATTGCTGTTTTCGAATAATTTTATATTTAAAATGTATTCTTTTTGGACTGTTTCACAATTAAAAGTGGAGTTACGTAAAAGAAATGCATCAACAGCAGGGAAAAAAGCAGTTTTGATTGAAAGGTAATCAATAAATAATTTTAAGGTTATATTGATAAATAATCGATCGAATCTATTATGATGTATGTTTTTGACTTTCAGATTAGAAGCATACGACCGAAGTTTTAATTTTAATGTCAACCTAGAGCCTGGCACATCTCTCAGTGACCCACAATATCGGTGGCCACCAACTTCTTCTTACAAAGACATCAATGCCGATTCGCCGATTCCTGCTCTAAATAGGCAAGAAATACAGTCGTACTTCATTTATAAAATCTCTTGTAGCATCTCTTTAATGATACCTTCATATTTAGACCTTAAGACTAAAATTATAGGAGGTACCTTCTATGTTACATGATTTACCAAAGTGCCTAAAGTGCTATTCTATTTCTTTCAGATTCAATGCTCTGAATGCTCAGCCGAAAGGACAGGCTATGTATGAAGCCAGGTGTTTGTTGACTGCACGATATAGCATTGAAGGTGCATACACATACATACAGGGCCAATGCAAGGCCCAAATGAAAAAAGTTGTCTATATTGTAAATATTCTGTTGAGCAATGAAGGCAACATTGAACAATGTAATTGAAGAAATTAAAGAAAAGATTGAAGGCACTGCAGTTTTCTTTAAGAATTTAGCCTTAGGCTCATACACTGAAATAAATAACATATTATCATTACTTTCTATGCAAAATGATCTACAATTATCCACGAGTTATTATGAATCAATCACACGTACCGGTATATTTACTTTGGCCAAAATAATCATCAGCTTTAAAATGAGCAGGGCACAACACAGAGTGCTCGGTTGCTTTAAAGTTTTTGATTCTCAACGCTTTTTCCCAGGCTTTTCGGCGTTTTGGATCCTTTGGAAATATATGTCTTCCTTGATTTTTGCAGTCTGGAGCACAACACTGCGTCATATTTATAGTATTTAATTATTTTTGATATTTGTTTATATAAAAATCGTAAATTAGTATGGATTTTGACAGGTGACAGAACACAATTAGGCAAAGTTGATTATGCGACATCTGGTGGGATAAAAAGGCAGTTTTTCACCCCATTGATTGGATTATAATGATCTTTAAACAAGAAATGAACGTGTTTGTAAGAGACTTCGTAACTTAAAAGTGGCACTGTCCAACAGTAAATAGTAACATTTATGATGGAAATTTGAAGGCCACAGAAACTAATGCTGAGTTAATTATGTTAAAAGAGAACAGTGGCTAGATTCTTTATACAAATGTAATCCCCTTTTTTCTTTTTAATTTATTATAATATTTAAAAGAAAAAAAAATGATTGCTCTAGAGTTTAGAGCAATCATTTTTTTAAATTAAATCTTATAATAAATTACTACTGTCGGTGTACGAACTACTGTAGACACATCCCTGTCATTTCGTTTTTTCAGCAAGTACCTAATAAGTAAAGAAAATATGACTCTACAATAATTACAAAAAAAAAAATTACGTCTGCTATTAGAGGACTACCAGACTAACACTCTACAGGGGCAGGCTTGGCGCAGCGCGACGGCAATAGTTTCTTCAAAAACTTACCTCGTAGTCCCTGTTCCCTCTTAAGCCCGAAGATGCTGAAATATTGATGGGTAAATGATGGGTACTAACACATAATTCTATCAGCATACAATCATTGTGTTAAGAAAACTGACAGGTTTAACACCCGGTCCCAAACTAGGCACATCCTGCATCTTGGTGATCTCTAAAATATTGGCTGTAATATGTGAACGGGCAGATGACATTGTTGTTCGAAAATCGAATCATGGATTGTTATATTACAGGCGAATGCTCTTGCCTTATGGTTAGCACAAGAACGTGGAGATCGGCACAAGCAAAGAGACGCCTATTCCCAGTAGTGTGGGTGAAAACGGGCTATGGATGATGATGATGATTGTTCCCTCACAGAGCACAGAATCGTCATGCTGGCTGTGGCTGCCAAGGCATGTTTAATCAGCTTTACAATAAACAACCTAGCTTACTAGTTACTAAAGGCACTCGCTAAATCTTGCGTGGGTGCATCGCAGGGGCACTCAAAATATTCTAAGAAAACCCGCCGCACACGCACGCCTGCATGTGCGGACGCCCTAAACCGTTAAAAAGCCCGTTCAATTCAACGTGACACTAACAGAGGCAATTTGGTTGAAAGACTATGGCCTTCCCTACCGGGTAAATAAATTTAAAAAAAAATGTGACACTGACAACTTCGTACTGACGCAGTGACGCAGTTTTAAAAATATTCACGTCACGAACGTTGAGTTGTCATCACGAGTGCTCGAGTCGTGTTATCGAATCATGATTTAAGTTCCTAATTATTTATGTCTCCTACAGTATTTTATATTTTATTTGTATTATAATCATTTTATTTTATTTAGTTCATAATACATAAATTACAAAACTAAGGAGTTCTATTGACAAATAACGTCGGACAGATTAAAATTTCGGCATTCAAAGTGGTTGTAGACGTTGTAACCGTGGTAGCTGATATTCATAGTTGTCCAAAATGGACCAAAGTGGCATAACTCCTAACACTTCGAACCAGCAGCTCGTTATAAACAGTGATAATGAATCGGCGACAGCGCTACTGCAGGAGAAGCAAGGCGAGAGGAGAGAGAATTTGAGTGAAGTAACCTTCGTCGAATACATGACGGTCGGCATACTCTGCTTCGTCAACCTCATCAACTATATGGACAGATTCACCCTAGCTGGTAAGTTTGATGAACTTGCTACTTTCTATAACTTTCATCTTTTGACTGAAAAAATCGAATTTCATATGATGTCTAAGCACTGAGTAAAAAACATCCACGTCTTGGAGACCCCAATTAGAACCTGAAGTCTGTCTATTTTCTAATAAGAATATAATACAGGAAGTCATTTATTTAACTTTTACTATAGCTACTGACAAAATAATAATTTATTAGAAGAAGAAGGTGTAGAAGGTTAAATTGTGAAAAAAAACCTACATAGGATTTAATTTTTGTAAATGTCCTGAATTGTTTATTTATTTTAAGCATTCATACACTCATAAAGCTAATTTGAGTGAGTATTAAGCAAAAAGTTAATTATTAATTTCATTAAGTACTGCATAACTTAACAATTATGCAATCAACTTTTGCAATTAAAGAAAGCGTAACATGTAGCTAAGTGACAAATATCACACTAATGACCTCTCCAATTGTGTAGCAATTACTTGTTCAAGTCACATTTATGGTTAATGGAAAAAATATGGTAAGTGTTGTGTTACCTTATTTAATAGTGGACTGAATTATATTTTCACACATTTTTTCCGTGGAGGTGTGCAGAAACTACAGAACATAATGTTGAAGTTGCTAAAAAGTTTTTGAAGCTACTATCAACCTCCGAAAGGGCCAAGCAAGTTGGGTCTGAACAACCTAAAGTAATCACTGTCTGCCTAATTGTTGCCAATTGCTGCCAGTCTAACCCTGTATTTTTATATGAAGCTACTGCCTATCTGACCTCCACAACCCAGTTAGTACTAGGTAATTCAATACCCCTTGGTAAGACTGGTAGTCACACTTGGGCCACTGACTACCTGTAACAACTGTCAAAGACCTACAATTTACTGCCGGGACCAATGGCTTAATGTGCTTTCTGAGGCACAGAGGAAACTCAGTATGTAATGGATGGTCACCCATCCAATGACCAACCTGAGCAATCGCAGCTTAACCTGAAGATGAACCTTGAGTGGCTGTCTGGCTGTTATTATTTAGCCAGGACCTTTCTAAAGCTTTTTTTTTTCAGAGACCTAAAGTAATCTTGAACTTATATTTCTGCTGATATTAGTTATTGGCTTTACTGGCTGAGAGCTGAGCTTTACACCTTACAAAATTCACCACATTACGTTTTTAATTGACTCAGAGAGAGTTGATCAAAAGCATGTCACTACTTATGTTCAATGTTACACAAAAATATGTTATGATTTATGGTGTAGCTTGGCACACCCTTGTCAGAGTATAAACTTGCATATGACATTGTTTGTTGTTACAAAAAAAACACTATGAGAATAAAATAATATTGAAGATAAATTAAATTTTAGTAACAAAAGATAAGCTTGAAATCTTATCAACTCAACATATGTGCGAGTACCTTTTCAGATTATACAAATCTATCAAAATCTTATCAAGAGGTACTGTATGAGGCAAGGCCAATAAAACACCTAAATTGCATTAGAAATGTATAATGCATACAGCCCCCCCCCCGCCCCCCCCTTTGGGGATTACATACATAATTAGTTAGGCAAAGGTGTACCTAATAGTACACCCACATTATGCCATGTTATAGTGGGGCGAGCCTATTGCCATCAGACGGGCACAGCTGCAGACTCGTGAGTGCTACTAAGAAATTCCTGATGGACAAATCCAAATCCAATAATACGGCCCTACCTGGTAATCGAACCTAGAACCTCAGCAGTCGCGCTTGCGACCTCTCGACCAACAAGGCCTTATTCCCATGAAGGTGGGCAGAAATGACATAATGCCACCTGATACGATCCTTACATAATACATACTCCTTTTACATCCACTTACATACATATATGGTCACACAGACAGACAACCAAATCTTAATTAGGCATTTAAATTTCAATTCTACATTAAAATATAATCTGTATTTAAATAGAAACAAAGTTCAGTACACTTTTTCTGTCCATTACTTGTTACAATCTACTTCCGCATAATGTTGTGTCTATTTGTTATTGAAAGACATACAATGTATTAAGAATGACTGTAGGTATAAATAACATGTTTATTTTATTACTCAGGCCTCAGTGACATTAGATATGCGCGCAAGTCGTCATGTCGGATCCATATCTTTGATGAGCGGAACACGCCACTAAGTGACTAATCTGTCTAATTAACTATAATGTCAGGTGGACAGCACCAATTAAATCACGTAAAGACATTGTGTGAAGATAACCCAAGGCTATTGTCCTAATCATTCTTTAAATTTATTAAAACACTTCTAAATAAACGTAAACAAATACAATAGTTCTAGTTGGTATCACAATACTAATAAGTACCTCTACTCCACCTAGCCTCCGACTTTCGGTAAATAAATTTAACCCTTTCTCTGCCGTCATCAGGTAAAAATAAGTAAATCTTATTTTATACGAAATGAAATAGGATTTGTAAAATATCCCAAGCAACTATTTAACTATGTGCAGTACAAACGGAAATGACAAAATTATATGGGTTCCTTCCTATAGCTGTCGACGAAACCCTAAAATAGCTCAGTGTGACTGCATTATAATAATAAGGGGCCATACTTACTTCTGTATTAGTGTGGCCCCTTATACATATTTATTACGAAAGCTATGAACTTGTGTGTAGGTATCAATGTAAAGAGACATAATATTTTAATAATTATCCAAATTGTTATTAAAAAAACGAATTTCTAAATAGTGACGCAAGAACATGTACCTACTCGAAAAGTCGGTACTGTTCATTCATTTCAAATGATTCATAGAGGTACGCTAATAATAGTCACCTAATCATAATTTTCATTAACCCCTCGCTTCCATCTGTGTCTGCTGTCTGATTTAGTCATCCACCCATATCTCACTAACGAAGTTAAACGGTTACGTCATCACCGGTATTTCTATTTTCTAGTCAAGGGCTCCGTTTAAAAGTAATTTGGTATACCTACTAGTGTAGTACTACTATCTTATCTTCATGAATGCCAAAACTTCGTTTGTAACTAAAATATTTCGTGATTACTAGCCATTCTCTTTTTAGTGAACGAAGAATATCGTTGTAGTGCATTATACAATATTTAAAAGCAAGGCAACAGTTAGTGGAAATCACTACCTGCAACCGCGATAAATCTTGTGGCATGGTTTAGTTGATTTTACATAACATTTACTACGAATAAACTAAGCAATACGATACGACCCACTTGCTTAATATTTTTAAATAATATTCCGTCTGATACTGCACAAAATTAGACAGTCCTTGATCGCCTCATCGGGTCTTTTTAGGAATCACCATAAAAGTATTTGTAGTATGATCCCAAGTTGAGCACTTGAGTATCCACTGTAGCGTTATCTTTGACTAATGTAGGTATATATTTCATTAGAATCGTCACGCCACACCTCTTGTGTTCAATTGACTTCATTTCACGAAGGTAAAATCGCACTTCCTTGCAATTAATTGTATTTGATGTGAAGATGTCTTCATTTTTAATAGTTCCACATTTCATTTTAAGGAACCAAAAATTTAAAACTTCGGATATGAAAGGATCAATAGGGTGACAAAACAACTAAAAAACAACAAGGCGCACATCACACATGACAAGAAAAAAAGTTGTAGCTGTAAATGTCCATGTTACATCACAGCAGGCTTGTGTGGTTAATCTTTTCATGTCAAAATAAAACTACATCTTCCTGCGTCAAAAGCGGGCTCTAAAATAGATTAGTTAATAATCCTTTTTATCTTGGAAGCACTTTACGGTCGCTACTTAAAATTCCTAGAGGAATCTGTTACGAAATATATTCAGGACCCTGTCTACGTAATGTTTACATTTTGAGTTAAGCCACGAACGATGTCATTGACTTTTTAAGTTTCAAAACCACCCAGGACCTCTTAAAGCACACAGAGAATGGAATGTCTCGTGGGCAGTTAGAGGCTTTTAAACGTAACGTAGTGACAGGTTCTCAACAACATGTTACAGAATTCATAATGTAGCCCATAAAGAACTGATGCACGCCGCGAGTAGTCACTGCCACTCAGAACATGGTCAGATAAGGGCAATCGTGTTTCAGAAAGATCCAATAAACCGGTTCCTCTTTTATAATTCTCTAACGAATTCAAATGCATGGTTCCACGTTAATCAATACGATAAACGTGTGTATTAGACGTCAATGAAGGACACGATCCATAATTATATGGACCAAAAACCCAGACTCGATTGGGACTAAATGGGTACCAGTAGTTTCATTATAATGGACAATTTACCCCACCGAAAGGGCAATGCTGAAATCGATGGGGTATATGAGCTTTAAGCTGACAAAGTAATTCAAATGCATGGTTCCACGTTAATCAATACGATAAAACGTGTATATAAGAAGTCAATAAATTTCTATGAATGAATGGTGGACGCCCGGCGGCCAGGGTGTGTCGGTGTCACGTAATCAGAGAACTAATCTCCAGTGTCTACTCACGTGCGTGGGTTCTCTCCTCATTCTTCAACGAATACAATGTCGCCCTTTAAATATGGAACAGGCGTTTTAACTTGATTGTTTGTGGAATTAGGACAGGTATTTCATTGGACATGTTTATGTACGCTTCATATGTAAATATCTGTTTATTTGTTTCGTAAGGAGTATTTTATCAATCTTTTTGATTCCCGAACGATACATAAAAAAAAGAATAAGCGTGGGGAGTAGTAACAGTAAGTTCGTGGGGTGTAGTAACAGTAAGTTCGTGGGTGTGTAAAAACCATAAGCAATATTCTTTTTATATTGACGCGATTACTAGAGGCGCAGGAGGGTTGATTTCCCCAGAGGGCAATCCACAAGTTCCCACCACCGCAATAACACGCTACAAATATTATTATCTAAATTAAAATCCAAAAGTAATCATGAGGTTCAATTTGTCCAAGACATCGCACAATCATAAAAATGATGATTGCTGTTGAAGATAAAAAAGCAGGTGTGCAGTTTTAGGTAAAAGTTTTATAAAACGTGCCAATTGATTTTAAAATATTGGAAGGGATTTAAGCGTACCTTACCTACCAACTCTATTTATTACGGTTGTGATTAAAGAAATATAAGACTAATGAGAAACCACAAATTAGTCACACTGCTCAATATGGTTATTAAATAGATTTAAAAAGGATGACACAGGAGCAGGATTGAGTAACTTCAAAAATTATGTTGATAAGTTTGCCGTTATCTTTAATGAAGTATTTTTACTGGAGTCTCGTGACCGCAGACAATGAAGATAACAATCACTTGTCGTATTGTTTGCTTAATTTTTTTACCGTTTAATTATTTATCTCATACATATCGTTCTATGTTTACGCATTATTAAATGCTTTACGAAGTTTATCACCTACGAATCATTGATAACTCAAAAATGAGTCACACTGTAGTTTGTTTTACCGTTATTGGCCACTTGTGATAAATTATTAACACATTGGACCAGAGACAGTTTGTCTCGTAGGTAAATGACCCTGGTTTCATTTTATCTTTCTGTTTACCAGCTCAGGAAAAGAGACGATTCCAAACTCCAAAGTCGATTATTATTATGAATATTTATTACTTAATACAACTTTTAGATAATCTTTATTTATAGTCATAATTCATCAGTTAAATGAAGCATACCTACACGCAATTCAAAAATGTTGTCCATCCATGTTACTCAGAAATTTTACTAAATGGGTAAGTAACAAAAATATGTTAGCTCGATCCGAATCGTTGAGTTAGAAAAGGGTTCCTGTCCCTATTTTACTGTGTTAGCTTTGGGTCCCGGGTGTGTGCACATCGTTTAATAAATAAAATATTATGTGAAAGCTTAGAGCTGTTTTTTGATTTAACCGCGCACCGCGCCCAGTGAGGGGTTAAAAATGTGGTAACTCTAGGGATGCCACTTTTTACAGACGATTATAAATATTATAGTGCATGTTTGCGATCAATTTACATGTAGTGTAACATTAGAAACGATACACTATCTGTTTATTTAACATGATTCAAACATATAATCGTCAAAGGAATTGAGAATAGATTTTAATACTATTTTTTGTTTTGATACTGATAGTGCTGACACTGGCACCGCACCACCCACCTTTTTATAGCGTCAGTTAAGTGAACACTTGGGTGTAAATCGTAAAATTGCTTCGAGCATCGCTGTTTCTTCAAAGGCACAAGCAAAGCCAAGGTTCACAAGAAATCGTAAAAGTCTGACTGTCAGTCGTCCACAGTGATTATCTTCACCAAGCTATACTAGAGAATTGATTACAAAATGACATAGACCATTGACAGATGTGGTATGCATAAGGACTGAGCTTAAAAGCAATCCTTTTTAATGTTGTTTTAATCTGTAGCCATTAATCGAGCGGTTTCGGTATCATGTGTTTGAGGATCAAAGAGGATTTACTGGGAAATTGAGGCTTAATGCTGGCAAGCAGAGTAACCCGAATTCGCCTCTATGGTATTAAATTTTATTCATGTCCTTTGGATATTTCATGAGTGTAACAATGTTACGCAAGTAGACATGACTGCAGAAAGTTTCTGTAGTTGGGTGTCTTCTTCATCAAAAGAAAGTCTTCTTTTTTTTTTGTAAATCATCGTTACCACCGCAACATTCTACTTTAAATTCCTGATTGTGCAGTTTATCAACATTATTTGTTTGTTTAGATGATGAAATAGTGTGACCACTGTTTAGTAGTATCGCTATCGCAATATTCACGTTTTCATCTTAAATTATCTTGTAACTGGATAAGAATACTCACGTGTTTATGACTTTGTGTATTATAGTAGCGATGGTACGGTGGATGGGTACCATATTGAACTGATTTTGTATTACAGCAATTGATCTTCCAGGCTGGAAGTCCAGTGCAGCTCCAACAGTAGTTGCTTTGATTTGATGGGATGCAGCTGTGCATAATAACATAAAGTAGATACCGCGGCTCCGCTTGCCGGTGCATCGGCCCACGTTTCAAGTGCCCATTGAGACTCCACTTGGGGCCAATTAGTTCCGACTTTTGAGATACTATACCAAAAGCTGACGATAACATTTAGGCCTGTTGGACTAGTTAAAAAATTGAATAGTAATGTCGCCGTACGCATGTGCAGCATGGGATAGGAAATTATCGCTTTTTACAGTTCTGTTAATGGTTTAGTAAAGATAGCAGTACACGGATCATCATACGTTCATACGACAATGTAGACTCTAAGGCTATCTGATAAAAGTCAATCGGTTCGACCTAAAGACGAAAACTTTCCACTTTTACGATAGCAGATGATAAAAGGTTCATGTCATTTATAAATAGATTTATCAATAGCTACTTACACTGACTTAAAGCTATAATGAACAGAGCTAACTAGTTTCTATCTCAGATCTATTTTATTATAGATCATTAGAATACATAAATATTCATAAGTAACAATGATTCGAATGAAATGTAGTTTCGTTTGAATTCTGATGTATTAACTAATGTTCCTTTCTGATGACTGATGAGACAATGCAAAGCAATCAGAATGGTCTACGTTTGAGGTGTAGGTGCAGGTAAATAAATATTAAAACGTAAGTAATCAAATTCCTAGATAGTACTCCGGTCGGAGCGTAGTCTGCCAAAATAGGTGTTAATGATAAAAATGCTGATATTTCTGTCGTTGCATTGCAACATACTCCAACTCCAGGCAAGCCGGGTCTGAAGTGGTTCAATGTTTACAGTAGATACGGGTACTACCGATAATGAACGCTGGTTACGATTTGCGAGTTCATAAAAACAACGTCGGTGGTGCGATCATGGGTATCTATCTCTATTAATCAAAATTGAAACCAGTTACGAGGAAATCAAGTTAGGTGGCATGGCATCGGATTAAAAGATGTAATAAAATTCTCAAGGCTTTAGAAATTAGAAACAGCAAGAGCTGGCAAAAAAATTGGATTTTGTTCATATACTAAGTATTAATGTGTTTTCTTATTTTGTGTACCTGCTTCAACCTCCTTCTAGTCACATCGTAATGTCATGCAATTAAAACCGCATTTTGGTTGAATTTTGTGATGATAATCGTTGCTTGGCATTCCGTCGTTGTTATTATGAAAAGTATAAAAACTTCCAAGGCTGTTGTTTTTCTAAAGCTTCTTCAATTCAATAAATCGCACTGTTTCCGTTCGTTCTTTTGATTTTTATTTGTCTCGCAGATTTTAAGACTCAGTCGAGATTCATCGCACTTGCTACTGTTGCTTCATTTCTGTTTATAGCTTTCTGGTGGGTAACATTATCTGTTTTTCTAATGTTGGGAGAGTTTCTAGGGTATGTACACGACTTAAGGAAAATCAACAAACCTTTTCCCTTTGTTGATGACAAATGACAAATGTATGCGGTCGACTTCTAGTATTTACGCACACGTGTCTAAATGAAAGTTACTATCATGCGAGTGTGTTCGTTTACCGTCAATATTATTCTTACGACCTACCTCTATGTTAAAATAACAGCTATGCAATTCTACTGTGTGACTTTATAATTTTATGTCATGATTTTAATTATTTTAAATGTTGTTTAATTAATTCCATAATTCGCAGTACGGAGATGAAAAAAGTGGTTGCCAACAGCATAGTACTAGTGCCACGTAAAGTAATAGAGAGAAAGTAAGAGCCATTTCTCTTGAGTAACGTAGTATGGGACTATCGTCGTTGCGTCGACGTAATCGCCCTAGCAAATAGGGTTCGAGGTTCACCCTCCCGGAAAAAAAAACACGCCATGCTTGCACTGGCGCCAATCTTTATTTTAGCCACTTCTATCGCACCCTATGTTTTTTTTTCTTTTTGCAAATGCATTTTAATTGCATGATAAAGATAATACACCAACGCAACGCAACGTATAACGATTGGAAGTTAGAAAGCAATGATTGTTGTTTAGTTTTACAGCTATTCATAAGTTTGATGTGTCTGTTTTTAGAACATTCATGTCTAGATTCCGAAAATACCAATTTTATAGTGTGAAAATAAAATAAATCGGTTTTTTCCGTTGTGATAAGTTTTATTTGCTTATTATATTTATAGTTGAGTGTTGCGAATAATAAGTGTGATATTTATGTTATTGAACTTTTCTTATGATTTCTCTGTGCACCAGACAGTCGGACATTGTAACAATAAATAAAAACAATATTTCTTACTCAGGATCGTCTCCTTGGGTCTTAAGTATGACGTTTTATAATTAACTCAGGAGAATAGTGCAGCTGGATAAACGACTTTAACCTTAATTGAAGTAATAACAAAACAGCAGTTTTCATTATTTTTGTGCCAGTTAATGAAAGTTGTGAGCGGTTTCTTTACTGTTCAATGTATTTGATGACTTGATGCACGATTGACGTATTCTTGTTCTAACATGAATTAGAAATTATAACTTAAATAATTAAAGAAATGTGAAAATTGAAACGCTAATGTAACATTACATTAGCGTTTCAATTTTCACATTTCTTTGAAATTGTTTATTAAATATTGTTATCGCTAATTAATTCACAAATAATATTTCGGCGTACGTGTGACGTTCTGTGAAAGTGGATACATAAATGTCCAGGTTGGGTTACTCGGATTCCTGGTATTGACTGTTCACTTGTTGCATCGCGTTGCACAATAACATACACCTACATAATCACGTTACAGAGTACTTCTACAAACTGTATTTGAAATTCCTCAAACAAAAGCTTGAACTATTTTTTGCCAAAATCGAGAGTACAATCGATTAAGATACTCTTACACTATACAATATTAATAAATGTAGTCAGCAACAAAAGTAGATTAATACTTCAATTATCAAATCCATATTTAAAAAAAATCTTTCAGAATATTTTTAGCTTTTTTAAGAAAAGTAGATTGACGAATCATTTTGTGTCTATTTAGAAAATGTTTAAAAGTAGCAGTGTTTGTCGACTTTTTTGAATATTACCTTTCAAACACTGTATTAAGCTTGCAACAGCGTCGCCATATCGGGAGCTCAAAATCATGAACAATCACGGAAGATATCCCGTAAGTGACAGTATAAGTTTGGTTGAATATTATTTACGATTGATTATGAAAATGTATTACAGTATAATTTCTAATTTATTTACCTATAAAATGAGGTTTGAGTTATTAGCATTACAATTAGGTATCTACACCTTGTAGAATGTACATTAGTGAATATTAGTCAAATCGAAGTGCACGCAATCAATACTTCGCGTCGTAAGTAGTCTGCTTGAAGAAATACTGAAAACAATACATTATTGTCAGCGAGGCCTTAACCTAATTTGTTCACTGATTTCACAATTTCAGCGTTTTTCATTAGGAAAATTGTAATCAGCCGCATGATGATGCACAATGTCTGGGACTTATTCAAAGTGGCTACTGTATTCTGTTCGAGGGTTGTTTCTTCAGGGATACTCTGGTCTACAAATGTTTAACGAGTTTAATGTCGCTTAAGTAACCACTGTACCAGGCAGGTTAGCCATTGTTTAGAAGAAATTATTCAGTTTCAAAGTAGTAACTAATAAGTAATAACCATTATTTTAATGGATTTTGTAAATAGCTTGTCGCCATGTCATCGTGTGGTATGCTAACACACACAAAGCAAATAACTAATAACGGTTAGGTGGTAGCGATAAGTCTTGTAACAGCATAAGTTACATAATAAAGTGAGTATTGACACACTTGTCGCCAGGGTATATCGGTACTCCATTTACACACTTGGCAGACGCGCTGGCACTGAAACTGTGAACCAACTATAAATATAACATAGTTCTGCCTGGCGCTTAGCTGCTGGGAATGCTAAGAGGGCAGGGCACTAACATCATTTATGACTGTCTGGCTAGAATTCCTGAACTATTGTCGTACCTTATCATGCCATGTTTCTTTTTGTCAACATTCAGCGATCACAGATAATAATATGGTACCGGTATAGAGCTGCAAATGTTTGGGCTTTAGATTGAGGTTAGATGTTTTATAAATGCTTTAAAACGGCACGATGTGTATAGTATAAAAAATATTATCAGGGATATAAATGTTTATTTACCACCTGTGTAATATTTTTAAATTACCAGTTCAAATACCGGTTTAATTACTTGGGATTTTATGATGGGCCAGTAATGACAGCTTTGTAAAGACGTATGGTACGGTGTAGTAGGCAGAATCATTAAGTCGTTGCTGCTATAGGACAACTTTCTTAGGCGATCAGCACTAACTTTAGAGTAGATAATTGCCAAAAAAAAGGAAAATGCTGTCCCGACTGGTTCAGAAGGTACCTACTACCTATTATTGTTTAATTAAATATTGTAATTAGGTATCCCCATTCTCTCTGTAAATAAACCTTTTTTTTCCTACTTACCGGTAGGGAAAAACGGCAGTCTCAAAAAAAAAAGATCTTTGTATTGAAAAGTACAATTTTTTTTTTTTTGCCTGATACGGTCGTGGTATGGTACGGTGTAGTGGGCAGAATCCTTAACCTTTTGAACGCCATTGTCACATATACGTGACAAGGAAGCGCGTGCCCTGTAAAAATGGCAGGTAAAATTGTGACTTGGCATGGAGGGCACGCGCGTGCGTTTATGCGCTGGCGTTCAAAAGGTTAAGCCGTTGCTGCTATAGAGTAGGTACCTACCTACGGTAATTGTTAAATAAGGGAAAAATCCTATCATTTTCCCTACTGGTTCAGTAGGTACCTAACCTACTATTGTTTAATTCATAATGATAAATAATAATTTTTTACCGTTAACGGAGGGTTCTATTTGTGGTGTTCCCGAATTTTATTAAACCCCGAGGGTGAGAGATCTGTCACCTCCAGTAATCGAATGTGTCAACGGAAATGAAAGCCGGCATTCAATCTCTTCCAAGTTCCAATGGCATTAACATCGATGTCGTAAAAATGTTATTACATGTCTTGCGGAGATAGAGGCCTATTTGTCGGCTGCCTGCCGATGACGTGGCAAAACGTTTAACTATTTTCATCCCTTATTATGTAATGCGAGTTCATAGTAAATATTGTAGGTAGGTAATCGATTTCAACAAAATTATGTAACTAGCTTTTTACGTAGGTCAGCAAAAATATTTTAGCAGATATAAATAAACGTGTAGTTTCGTCATAATGTCATGACCGAGAAAACACCGCATGCTCTCGCCGTCGCCGTCGTCGTCACGAGCCGCTGTGCAATGGTTCGCGTTCGCGCCACGAATCTCTTGCTGCTGATTGGTCGTAGTGGTGGCGTGATGTGCGGAGCCGGTGTGTCCGCCGACGCCGACGGGCGTGCTCGTGCGATAGTGCTGCCGCCACATCGAGGATGACGTAGCGTATCCGTATGATCGCGCGACGCGACGCCCACTAGCTATGAAGGTCACCGCACTAATCTTGATGATGAAGGCATTCTCCAAAAAATAACACCGATTCGATAAAACTACACTCTCTGTACATTCTTATCGATTTTATACGTACCTATAGCGATTAGCGTTACTTACTGTGAAGTCGATTTCAGAATTTTAAAACCTAGCAAAATAACCCTAGATATTTAGGCACCTACCTGCCTACATACTGCACCTAATCTGTTGTATACATGAGTCACTAGTAGGTAAAAAAACATCATAGGTATACATAGGTAGAGGAAGCGGGTAATTCCGACACGATTTCTAAAACTAACATTAGCTATTTCCTTAAGGCCAGTCTAGGAAAAAATTTGCAGAGCTTGATCTTGTTGATAAACATGGTGTTGGAGCAAGACCTACACAGTTTAATAAGTTAAAAAAGGAGACAGGTCTTCTTAGTTCTGTTCTAAATCCAGGCCATGCCGGAGGAACGAGTGTAGTTAAAATTAGATCTTCTTAAATTTCAAAGTCAAAGAACCGTGTTAGTTGTCTTTACTTCAGGTTACTGCGTAGGCCAACGTTATTTTTGTCAACGAAGATTAATTAATTTGTCCGGTGGTATTCACTGGTTAGAAGTCACAGGGGCAATATCGTGGTTTAAACGGACGAACAATAAATTAATCAAAATCAATTCTCAATGCAGCGAGCTGTGTGCATGCATTTATTCATGACGCCATTGGAGGTATGAGCAGTCGAGCACAGCAGAGCTTATACAATAACTTAATAAAAGATTGAAACACCTCATAATGTCCACATTTTCACAGCACTTTCTTTATACTGTAAAAATGTGATAAGTACAATAAAATTATTTATTTATTCACATCAATACCTATCAATTGGAAACATCTGGTATGGTAGTGCAGTTATTTGATATTATGAGTTTAAGAGTAAAAAATATAAGTACATATTTTCAAATATGTACTTATATTTTTTAGTTAATAAATATCCCTGGACATTTTGTAGTATTTGTAGTGTAGTAGCTGATGTAGTCGATTTTTTTTAATTACAGCCACATCAGACACATAAAGAGTCCACATAAAACCTTGAAGGTTGCCTTTCTGTACGCAAGTCAAATCTAGTGCCAATTTTTTCCCATAAATCTGACGGATCAATACTGTAATTTTGTTAGTCATAGGTACTTTCTCCGTTTTAACCTCATTAATAAACTTCTCCACGATGTACGCTATCATGTTGTACAAGAAACACCTATGATAAATTCTACAACGGCTTAATGCAACAATTGTTTAAGTTATCCTTTACTATGTTATGTAAAGTGTAAATTCCTAAGTTACTTAATTGGTTTTCCAGATTGTATTATACTATACTATATAAATTTCCTTATGCATAAAATGTTCGCCTGTGTGGAGTTTGGATCTAATTAATTAGCCTTTTGCTCGTAATTTGTATGACCGTGAACTGACCGTGGCTTTGCGTCATACACAGCGATCTTATATCACGCCACTCCAGTCAATGCAGACGTCACATCAGCCCACCATGGGACCACCATCCAATTATGTTGTTTTTACACACTTTTTATGGAAGGAAAAGGAAAAAAACAACTCGTTAACACTGAACGGTATAAATAGAGTCCATAGCTTTTATAATGTTATTATTAGAAGAGGTTTAGGTGCCTACAGTATTATTATTAATTAAAATATTTATAATTAAATAAACTTTGATTAGGAAAGAGTTTCGGTGGTTATACTAACGAATGTTGAAATGGAAAAATATCTTGTTCCACAAGTATATTGGAGATTCAGATAACATTATTGTTGTACTTGTTGGTTCAGTAACGTGTACTGCTGTGACGTACGTAAGTTTTATTCACCTTGATTGTTCCACCTTTACCAACGTAAACTGTTACAGCGGAACATTCACTCCGCGCTACAAAAAAAATAACCAAAACGTATAGAAAATAAAAGCACTCAAACGTGGACCGAATAAAAGCTGGGGGCTTCAACAAACAACGACGGGGTTAGGGACACTGTAATAAAAGAAATGATTTATAGAGGTGTCAAAATGATACGGGTTTTATTGCAGGAGAGTCTGGAGATTCGACTCATAATAACGATATTTTTGTATTATTGAAAAATAACATAAATAAATAATTGTAGGCCTGTGACAGTTTTTCTATTATTTCCCTTTTTATTATTTATTTATAGAATAAATGAATGCTTTCAGTATATATAGGGTTTTTTTCTTTTGTTATAAGAAAATAACTTTACCATTAGACAATTGAATAGGAAAATTCCTAGAAAAACAGAATAACATGGAAATAATGGCCACTCAAATGCATAATCTAAAACAATTTAGAGTCAATTTTGTAAGTAGAAAAACATTTTACATATTTCCTTCACGTCAGACTTCGTGACTCGTGGTATTTTATGGTAATTGAATCAACTTGGGTGCTTCATGTAAATTTAATCGATTACCGAAACGTGTGTTGTGTTAGACGTAGACCTACGGTAATGGGCATTGGGCAGTTCTTCAGTTCTGTTATCGTATCCGTTGACCCACAGATCTCTCATGTTTGTCTGTTTGTTTAGTTTATCGGGCAGTGCCAACTGCCAAGCTTATTTTGCAAGCGGTGCAAAGCAAACGGCACCTTCCCTTCGAGTTCTATATCAATATTTCCCTGGGCTCTATATATAAATATATTTATCTCTTGCATTTGTCACGTACACACTTGTATCAGCTATCTCTTGGTTGAACAAGAACCAGTGTTGCCAGGGCTCTTGAGTCGTAAGTTACGTTTCGTTTCCAGAAAAGTTACATTTTTGCTGCATAAGTTACATTATTGTTTTTTTTTAATTTACGTATTTTTGGGGTCGGACGCAAATTGAAGTCAGCAAAATGGCGGAGTTTAACGGAATCTATGATGTCTAATGGTGTATTTAATCTTATGATAAAACAGACTGCATTCTTATGTTTTATTTGTTCGCAGCGCCATCTTCACTGTTGTTACTATCTAGTCTAGCACCCAACTTATTAGTTGAACCAATTTGTTAGTTTTACACTGAACTACTAATATACGAAATCACAAAACATTGTCAATTTGACAGGCTTACTACATTGAGACAAATTGACAAAAAACCAAAAAATATTGTTAGAATATAAATAGCGAATTGAGGACAAAAAAAAACATCGAATCCACCAACCTGGCATTAGTTTTTTTAAATATTGTAATGTAATACTCGTAGAGGTTTAAATCACAGTAATAAAAAATCGTTGATTTATTTCCCCACTTTATGTAGATATTAACACAACGAAACAAAACAAATCACAATCAGCCATGTTTATTTACTTTTTACCGTGAACGGCGCGAAATCGCGAAATAGGAAACGTGCGCGCACACGCTTAAGCAAAATCAAGTTTTAACACCTGCAAAATAAGTTTCATTTTGTCATGGCGCCTTCCATTCAGAGCCATCTCAGTGTAACACTTTTTAGGCGCGCCAGTTTTAGGTGCGTTCAATTTGGATGCGTTCGTAAACTGTTTGCAATAAAAATCTAGTATTACAAATCTCTTTCTTCTCAAAAGTTACGAAAATTGCCTTAAATTTAAAAATTACTTACATGTTACGCGAGAGGGTCAAAAGTTACGAAAAATGTAAGAAATGTAACCTTCTGGCAACACTGACAAGAACATCTCTTCGCCAAAATGATGTTCTTGCATCGTCTGGTTGCGAATGTGAGGCCACTCACCTTTTCAAGGCCGCTAAAAATATGTTGGATTTTAAGTTTTATTAAACGGGCAGCATTTCTTTTCTTGGCAGATAAATAACGTTAGATTCATAGAATCTGGCAAGTATAGTTGTAAACTATGAAATTAGTAGTATCGTTCGCAAGTTAACTATTTTCTTTTCCATCTAGGAAACTCATTTGTGACTCAAGCAGACACATCAATGTTAAAAAAAAGAACGCCACGCGCTAACAACATAGCTCTGCATTAATTTATGTTTGAACTATGACATTAATTATTATTACATTTATTACCATAAATCAGTGGTATCACCTCTAACGTGTCATTATTTACAGCCCTTTGACTCAGCTGATTCATAATACAATCTGTTTAGTCAACAAGCCATAACAAATTATATTATTATCCCAGCTTAGAATCTGCGAAACGAAACGTCTAGAACTCGAAGCTCAAGTCAAGTGTCATACAATAGTTTGGTAATACGCGCATGACCGTATCTGCTATGCGTAAAATAAACGCCCCTCTGACGAGACTAAACAAAACGAAAACTATAATTAGAACAGAGATAAACAATAACAACCAATATGACTAATAATGGTCTTTATCTATTTTTAGGTGTGCTGGGAGATGTCAAAGATGAGTTCAAAATCGGCGATGACTTGGCAGGGTTACTTCAGACTGTGTTCGTGGTCGCGTACATGGTCTTCGCACCGGTATTCGGGTACTTTGGAGATAGGTACTCGAGGCGGAGCATCATGGCCTTCGGAGTGGGGTTGTGGTGTATGACCACGTTACTTGGCTCCTTCGCTCGCGTAAGTTGTTTATTTCATAGAGCGATTTCTGTAGGAAGATAATGATCTATCAGCATGACGAAGTGTTTAGTTTGATGACTAACCGGCTCCAAAATTTCATCATCTATATGTTTTACCCGACTGCGTCAGTTTTCTGATTTGAGCCTCGTCGATGTTATTACTCATCTAATACAACCTTAAACCTTTTTTTTATTGAGATGATTGTAATTTTTTTTTTTTTTAGGACTTCGCTCTGTTCGCCATCTTCCGAGGATTGGTGGGTATCGGCGAGGCGTCGTACTCTACGATAGCACCCACAATCATCAGCGACCTTTTCGTCGGCAACATACGAACAAAAATGTTGGCTGTCTTCTACTTCGCTATACCAGTTGGCAGGTAATGTAAAGTTATGATTATCTATTTGTGAACGAAGGATCTATACGATAAAGGTCTTTTTCTGAAATAATAATACTCAGCCCGAAAAAGTTCACTATTGAAACGTATGGGGAAGACATGCTGTGGAAGTTGTATTAGATTTCCAGCTGATGATTGCTATTAATGGGCACAGAACAAAGATGAAGATGATCCTTCAGCTTTTATGTATTCCGTTTACGTCGTCGAGGGACTTAACCATCTGCGTGCCTTTTGTCTTTAGACCTCAGTCGGCGATTAGGTAAGCTTCGGCGTACACGCAAACTTGTTGTTTATGGGGCATGGGAAAACACGTGTGTTGGTAATGTGTCCACTTATTCATATATTCGCAATTGACCTAGGCGCTGTTGAGTTAATAGATTTTATTGCCCGGCGCATAGTATCACACAATTCACACACGACGTATGGTCCCGGTAAACAAACAATCGCTAAGTGCATTTGTATTGCAAACGTTACGAATTCCTCTCAGAGGGAAAGTGGTAGGATGCGTAACTCGGTTATTATGAAGAAGCCTTTAAATCCGTGTTCTGCAAACTTTTTCGTTCAAGGTCAAACAACATCAACATCTAGGAAATTGGAAAATTTTAGAGGTACATCATAAATGAAAAACCAATTTTTACATAATATTAATCAACAGTTATTATAAAAGTTCGCCTGTTTATCTAGGTATTTTTCTTCAGTCTGTGTATTTAACTTTAAGAAATAATTATTTTTCCGAGGCATACCAACTAATGACCACGGTACTCCAGTGTGCATATACTTTGCGGGACACTGCTTTAAATTACAAGTTCTCACGTACTCGATACAAAATTGTATTGTTTGGATTGTTATTAACACGCATGAATAAGCTGACTTTGGACATTGAAATTAACTTTAGTACATACGTGTTATAAATTAGATTACCTACAAGCCAGAGTGATACAATTAGACTTATTCGAAAGTAATTCAACATGGGTACCTACTACCTGATGCTGTAACTTTAAATTGTATCCGTTTTACGTGGCTTCGACTTGGCGAGCTTTATTTAACTTACATAATTACTGGAACCTTCTTCTATAATGGGTGTAACAGACCCCTTAACGAAGCCAAAAGCCACTTGCTCTCCCCGTCATTGCGATATTTTTTTTTGTTCAGGACGATACACTGGGATTTGGGAACCTTCTAGATATTGGAGGTCAAGTTACAACTTTTTTTTAAATACATGTTTTTGTTTTAATTTTATAACTTTATTCAATGCAATCATCAGCACAATGTTTTAAGTGCGTAACATTGACTTTTACCGTAAAACAGGAAATTACCCCAAAAAAAAAGTAATTTCCCAGCAATATTTTTTGCGTAGAGTTACTTAGTTTGATGTACAAAATGCTTGGTTGACGGCTTCGTGGAGAGTCCGTTTACACCTTGTGTAGTCTAACGTCAAAAGCATAACCTTCCCCCTTTTGAACAGTCCCTATATACCTACTAGCTTTGCATTTGTAAATGCGACCATACGTATGTATATCATGTTACCTTGAAATAGGTACCTAGCCATAGAATAGCTGAGTACGTTGATAAACTGATTAATCTGTAAGATGAATTTCCTTTGAAGTAATCGAATTGCTTTCTTATAGTAATTCAGTACATTCCACAGAAATATCAAAGTACATGTTAAAAAGTGGTTTGGCTAACTTAATAAAATGTGACATTGCACCACATTTTTCTCCACATATTTTTTTTTCTCTTCTATGGTGAGGGACTGAGGGGAACCACAATTCATGTAAACAATTTCTAGTTGAATTAGTGGCCCTAAGCCCTACTGCTGAGCATGAGATCCTGGATTCGATTGCCAGATATGGAAAATTACTGGGTTTAACTTAACTTTAGCGTAACAGATGAATTGTGGGTGTATTGTAGGCATGTGGTCCTCTGCTTAATCTTTCGGGGATTACGTATAGGCGTAAACTATAAATACGTAATATTTTTTTTTTTGCAATTCCAGTGGTCTCGGCTATATTGTGGGTTCACTGGCGGGCGCCGCGGCAGGCAACTGGCGGTGGGGTTTGCGCATCACGCCGTTCCTCGGCATCGCGGCTGTGATCCTGATATACTGGGTCATGGAGGACCCGCCCAGAGGCCAAGCTGAATCCAGCAATATTAAGCCCTCCACTTACAGGCAGGACATTCGCGCACTCCTCCAGAAGTAAGTATTATAAATATAAGTAATGGATGCAATCTACCGAAATGTCTGTTGATACTTTGGTTGCGACTGCAACTTAGTCCTTATGCGTGAAATACTTCTTAAAATGTCACGCAAATTGTTACCAATAGAATTATGGAGAAAAGTAACTAGCGTAATCTAGTAAATAAATTAACTAAGTGACTACATCGACACATTCGTCTATTTAAAAAAATATAATTTGAACCTAAGTTGAAGTTCACGTCACCATCGTGTGTTTCAGTCCATCGTTCATGCTGTCGACGCTCGCGTTCACATGCGTAGCGTTCGTGACAGGCTCTCTCGCGTGGTGGGGACCGCAGTTCATATACCTGGGCCTCAGCATGCAACCCGGCACCAATATTACTATTGAGAGGTGAGTCTCTAACAAAAGGTTTCCGTGAAAATCTAGGCAGAGGCCTGAAGCTCTTATTTTGAAGTTTGTTACTAACATGCCGTCTGCCGAGGCTAACCTGTATTCGATTCCCGCAATACAATATTGGTGTGACAAGGATTTGTATAGGTAGCAAGGAGTCATAAGTGAGGCCGATCAGAACCTAACTACGTGCTAATAGCCACGCTTGGATTCGACATGTTTTTTCCTAACAAAAAATACCTCGACGGAAGTGGTCGCTTTAGGGTTTAGAAATAGATTTCAGTCTGTTAGCTAGAAGGTATACGACGAGCTGGGAGTGGGGACCAGAGATGAAGGATATTAGAGATGTATGGAAGAAGAAATGTTGCACCAGCTGAAGTTAATTGGGGTAATGGCGGAACAATGATGATAGTGATAGCGTATTACCCAGTTACTGGGTTATGGAGGTCAGAGAGGCCTCAAACATAGTAGGGAGAAGGCTCGGCAGATGACCGTGATACGAGAGTAATGTATGAGCGTACGCAGCGTGTCGTACAAGTTCGGGCTGGTGGGCATGGCGGCGGGCGCGCTGGGCGTGCCGACGGGCGCGTGGCTGGCGCGGCGCCTGCGCGCGCGCATGCCGGACTGCGACCCGCTCATCTGCGGGTTCGCGCTTCTGGGCTCTGCGCCCGTCATCTTCTTCGCGCTCGTCACCGTGGACTTCAACGTCGGCTTAGCATACTGCCTGATATTCGTCGGCATGACCACCCTCAACCTTACCTGGTCGATCGTCGCAGATATCATACTGGTGAGCGCTTTCTGTCTTTATTGGACCCGAGAATGTGTCGCCTTCAAAAACTATTTTTTTTTCTTGAGTGAGTTTCTTCTTAATTGAGAATTAATAATTATAAACATGCGGACACATTGCCGGGACCAGGCTTGCATGCTCGACAACGCATGCAAGCTATTTAAAACAGAAATCGATCACCGGCTCGAACTGATTCTGGAGAAAATATTCCAATGAGATGACGCGGTTTCGAAGCACTTCATTGTATTTGTAACTTAATCATGTTGTGTGGGAATTCATGATGCGATTCCATCATCTGATCATAATGCTAATTGTAGAGAATGCCGCTTCGATATAACATAATTATTGCAAGCTTCAGTCATGTCAGTTACACCTGGTTTTTCGAAATATTATATTTAATACTAGTTAATACAAATTAAATGCATGAAAACCCAATCGAATACCATACTGTATTGAGTTAAGTTATTATTTATATGTGTATCGAACTAATACATTTAGCATGCATAGGAATGTTTTGCAATTTAAAAAATACACAATGAATTTTAAAACCTGCAGATGTATATCTTGCATGATTTTGTTCACATGCATCAAAATATGCTCGTGACTCAATCTGCAAACTCTTAAAATAGTCACAGTAACATGAGATTTGGAGATGCGATATATAACGTACTCATGTGGTACTTATGATGACCGGTCCGATACTTTGCACGAAGGGTGTCGCTAACGTTCGGCGCCATCACCATGACGGCGGGCTTGCTGGGCGTGCCGCTGGGCGCGTGGCTGGGCACGACGCTGCGCAAGCGCTGGCCGCGCGCGCACCCCGTCATCTGCGGCGTCGGCCTGCTGATCTCCGCACCCGTGTTCACGCTCGGTGTCATTCTCATTGAGGGCTACAACGTCGTGCCGTTCGTCCTCATATTTATAGGCCAAATCGCTATGAATCTCAACTGGGCAATAATAGCCGATATGTTGCTGGTAAGAGACTCTGACCGCAGGGACGCCGCTGGCTTGCCGTCGGTTCTGCTTATTTACGCTAACGGAACCGATCGCATTCCGGGGGTTGCCTATTGAGGTGGTTTTATATTATTTGTGTTGTGTTGCTAGCAATTTTCTTAATGCTCGTATGGTTTTGTTAGTTTGTATTTGCATGCAAAATTTAGCATGGTTTGTGTCAGCATCATTCCAAATTATTTATTTATTTCTGCTTGCTTTATATGATGCTTATAATATTTAATATCAGTCACTCATTAGCACATATTGAAGGCTCACCATTGCCAAGTTGTGATCAACTATTTCCGGAACTTGTGGTCTCATTGGAATATTTTTAGAATATCAAGCCGGTGGACCGATTTCAATGTGTGTAACAGCGCCATCTGTTAGTTTTAGCTTGAGCTAGTTAGTGCATCCTTTGCATTCGGACAAGAGTAATAATTATAAAACAGACCAGATGGCGCTTATATCAATAAGTGTGCTAATTTGATTGTAATTGTCATTTTGAGTAATTTTTAATTTTTCTTTCAATATTAATATTATTTTAACGTATTTGAAGTTTCAATGGATCGGTATGGAAACATACATACTACATGTGCGTTTTGAGTGAATATTTGCATGCATTTTAATTACACTGGTACTAAGTAGTTAGTGAACTGGTGATTGTGAAAATAATAAAAGTATGTAGTATATTGTAGTGTTGTGCTGCTGTTACATATAAAACATAAATGTTTAATTTATAACTGCTAACAAAGTTATTATATTTCAGTATGTGGTGGTTCCACCGAGGCGGTCTACAGCAGAAGCTTTCCAAATTTTGATATCACATATGTTTGGCGACGCTGGAAGTCCTTATTTAATCGGAGTGGTAAGTTCTTGCAATATATTATAAACGTAAGCATGGTTTCTACGTCCAGCAGTGGATTGGGTTTTCCTACAATAAGAAAGCAATGCAAAATTCTCTAAATGTTGCAAACAGAATGGTGTATAGCAATATGATCTTTTATAATTCAATTGCTATCGCTAATTGAGTAGGCGTCTGTTGTCATGCGATGGTTTTTATTTTTGTGAGTACTTTTCGTTTAAAATTGTCTTTTGTTTGTTACAGTTATCGGAAGCATTCAAAATAACTTTGTCACCTGCAGGTCAGGATAAGGACCACGTTACCACCTACATAAAGTTCAAGTCGTTACAATATGGCATGTTTTTGACGTGTTTTGTTGAAGTCATTGGTGGCGTATTCTTTTTGTTAACTGCGATATACATTGTCAGAGACAAATTAAAAGTCGAGCGAGCTATTGCCGGTGAGTAGATAAATAAATAGCTATGCCATTTAATTTTGTAAGAACATTTTAAAAAGGTCTCTTATCCAGATTTTTTGTTCTACTACACCTAGCTTTTGCTTCATTATTGCTGGTCACATGAATATACTGGCTGATCCAAATAGTGACGTCACGAGAAAAATGAAAAACCACTTTAAAAAAGCTTTCTTTTTATACTGCTTTTTCACATTCTTTAGCGTTAACTGGACCAATTTTCTAATCTCATTAGCAACAAGAGTAACAAAAAGGCGTGTAAAAATAAAGATAGATTTTTTAAACCAGTTCCCATACAGTTATCTTGAAACTATAACTCGAGAACTATCAAGAATCGCGGTACATACATGGGGTATTTTCAGATACTCCTGCGCATGAGAACTCAATTGTTTTTTATGACATCACTATTCTGACCACCCTGTATATATGAAACGCAGCATACTTAGACGGCTGTTGAACTTTCACGGTTAAATTAGACAGATTTTTTTTAACCACATCACTATTTTTTCTGGTGATTCAGTATCAGTAATAGAACACATTTCCATTGTGTTCAATACTTTTTTATCCGACTTATCAGCAAAATATGGACGCAATATAGTGAAAGGCCACAATATCTTGAGATGTTTTGCCTGTTTAACTAGTTTAGGTTCAGGCCTCGTATGATGAGATGAAAATCAACGTTTCTGAACAGCCGTTGTTACTTTTTGGCCCTTTTTGAAAACTGAAAGTCTGCCCCTGCCCGAAGGGCTCCTGAAACTCATTACAGTTTTGCGTTCTCTCATCACGCCCTACCAAGTTACAGGTCAACTATAAAGTTTTCATGCTGAAAAGGCACCCCGCTACAACATCTTTCGTATACGATAACTTAATTTTTTAGTACTGAGACATCAAAATAAAATACATAAAAATACATGTTTATTCTGTCAATATTTGCACTGGTTAAAATTTCAGAACATGAATGAGAACTGTTCATATTGTTTCAGTATCTTCGGTAAAAATAATGTAGTAGCGTGGTAGGTGAGTCCCCCAACCAGTTAAAAAGCTTGCTTGCCATGCACTGTGCATCTGTATAACTATGGCTTTGGTGGCAATGGCGGGGCGCACTACCAACACTTAGCACCACACAAATCGTTAAATGCATTTAACGATAATTATGCGAATTTAAAATATCATTCTGTATGTCATCTTCAAACGAATGACGCAAAAAGAAATCTTGGAAAAGAGACGCTTTAGAAGATTTTGTCTCATACACAACTTGTTTGTATTGATGCCAGATATTTTTATTAATAGAGGTTTAATGCGTGGCCGCAATTTCAAAAATAAAATAAAATGGCGAAGTTAGGTAGACCAAATAATTTAAATCCCTATAACTAGAGCTAAATGCATTTACTGATTTGTTGTACAAGTGTGTGTGAACGTTTGATTTGGCAATAATTTTAGTCTGTATTTACAGAAGCGGACGTACAGTCCAGGGAGCCTTCGCACAGTGCAGCTCACGAGAGTATTGGTGGGGGCGAAGGTGAATAAACACGTGATGACATTTATATTGGATGAAATTTCCTTCGTGATAAGAAAGTGAGAGCACAGTGAAAGAACACTTGGGACAGAGTACGATGTTCCAGTTAAATAACTATATTTATGTTCCCTTTCATTATTTAAATAACGCCTGTGTATATTTGAACTTAGCAACAAATCTAATCAATACTATCCTATAGTTCGCAAGTCATTTCCGGACAAGATACTTAACGGGGACTTATTAATTATAGTGATTTTATTGTAACACAATTATTTAATAAGACTGAGTCGTAAGGCATATTGCTAAAAGAGGGTCGGTTATGTTATAGTAGGAATACGACTGAGTGATTGTGAATAGAAACTAGAAAATAGGCATCACAGGACCTACTGTTACCTATTTGATTAAGAAGCCATGTGCCTGTTTAAATAATAAATTATGCAAGCCGTTTTTGTACTAGGTAAATTGAACAAATGATAAATTAATAAGACAAAACAAAAATACAATTATATCAGTAATGCCTATTATCTCTCGTGTTGATTTTGAAATACCTCCAATGTTTTGTTAAATATAATTCAACACAAATATAATTTATTTAATTGTTAATTTAAAGCTTATTATGTATGATTCATAAAAGTGAAATAAAATCTGTAGTTATTAGTTCGAACAGTGTTCTAGTATGAAAATATTCATGCAGTTTAACAATCTTTGTCGAGTGAAGTTCCTAATGGATGTAAGTAGTTTCTTTATATTAAGGTGTAATGTAACAATAGATGTTGAAGTTATTGCACCTGATAAATTGACGGCATATTTGTTAACTCTGTATCCCTTTGTCTCGATGGTTTGTACTCGGTATCTTTGATTAAAGTCCCAAGAAGTTGCTTGCACAAACCTGACACGTTTACAAACGGTGTGGTTTGTGAGTGTTCAATTGTTTCTGAATAAGATGTATGTTTATAGATTAATGATGTAATATGATTGTAATTTAAGGTTATATATTTATTATTGTTCCAAGCATTGCTTTGTAGTAAGACAAAGTTAAACTGTATTGAATATCATAGAAGACTGAATAAATTTAATTTTTGTCAAAATTCTTTTCAAACAATAATTTAATTCAATCTTGTTTGTACATAACCGTGTATAAAGCATCTCATCACGGAATTGAAATAAAAATATAATATATTTTTGATAACATTTGTTTTATTGACAATAAAACCAATTACCGTTTGAACAATCAACAATATCTAAATCCAGACTAACATGATGTAAAACTAAATCGGTGGTATCCGAGGCGGATGCGAGTTCTTAAGTTTACAAGTCTTCGTAGTTGTTAATATAATTATTCATACATTATCTTATGACTATTAGGAATCAGCCTGTATTTAATCATTGAGTTTCAAATACTTCAGTACAAGTTGATCACTTGGTACTGCTTGTTCACCCCTGGTTTAAATGCTTATAAAGATTGAATGTAAGGCACTGCATAAAAATAATATGGCACTTAATAACAACAATGCAATCATTTAACTATGCATTAATTACAATTAAAAAACAAGCTTTCACAATCTATGCACATCACAAATGTTGGTACCTCATACAATCGTTTTTAGACACAAAAACGATTGTATTAATTATTCCCATTCGACTTGCATAGTATGCACTTTGAAACAAATTAAGTAAGATCTCTTAACAAAACTGCCATACTGGACTAATTAAAATTGAGAAACATTAAAAAATATCACATGTCCTTACTGAACAAAATTAGAATATTAATTATTACAAATAACAATTTAAAAATAAAATGGTATTTAAAACACAGAAAATACCCGTCATTAATTAATCATACATCCAAAATGGCTCACTGGAACGCAGTCACAAATTGTGTATCATAATTATATAAAACATGACAATAGAATTATTAGAACCAGTCATTTAATAAATTGTCAAAGATTTTAATTAAATCTAATCATCAGAACAGTAGCTGTTTGTAGAAACAGTATCATTATGTTTTTCAATAGACAATCCGACTCTTAGTTTCTTAGGAATCGGTTCACATGAGCTGAAACTGTCGCTCCGACCCCTTTTTCCAGTAGCCACCAATCTTATCACAGTAACTGTGTCTGCGTTGCCATTCTCATCATCTTCACATGAAGAAGAAACTGTCAATTGTGTCATGCCTGATATGACTTGTTTTTGAGTAAGTAATTTTTCTACTCTGATGATGACATCATTGTCCTGTAAAACAATAAAATTAATAACATACTTAGGAGTCCTGTTGATGATATTAAAGAAGTAGCCAGTGTAAAAGCAGCATTTACCTGCATCCAGCTGTGGTTCAGGATTTGATTGAGAGTGATCCTCCTGTCAACTTGTACTGTAAGCATTCTCTTCATCAGCAGTTTGCCCTGCAAACTGATGCCTTGCCAGTGTGACTGCGAGTACCTGTACCTCCCAGTCAGGATCTGATCTTTGAGGGTCATGTCTTTGTAATCTGCCGAAAACGGCAAGTACCCAACCAGACTGCAAATTAATAAGTTAATCAACCATTTGGTTATAATTATGGTCTAGAACTTGTGAACATGTAAAAGAGATGTGGCATTAAGTCCGCCTATGTACCACTATTGTACATGAAGTTTAAATAAATAAATAAATTAAACTATCATTACAGGGTTTACCCTAATGCGACAGCTATTAATAAAGATTATTTAGATATTCTTACCACACAAAGAAAATGACTCCCAGACTCCATACATCAACTTCAGGGCCATAGCTCCTCTGTCCATTTGCTCTCAACACCTCGGGCGCTAAGTACAGTGGGGTGCCACACATGGTCTTCATGAAACTGTCTTCTCCAACAAATTTACTCAATCCAAAGTCAGTTATTTTGACAAGAGTGTAATCCTCCTGACTCTCAAGTAGCACATTCTCAGGCTGGAAATAGAGCATTTTATAATTTCTGTATGGAAAATAATAATAAAGAAATTGTGAAGAGAATTATACTAACCTTTAGGTCTCTATGAGTGATGCCTTGAGAGTGGAGATACTTCACAGCTAATACCATTTGTCTGAATAGGAACCGGGTAAACTGTTCAGACAGGTGTCCCTGTTTAGTTATCCTGTCAAATAGTTCTCCTCCTTGCATCAGTTCCAGGACAATGTAGACAGCTTCACGAGAGTCAAACACTTCTTCAGTTGCGATTATGCAAGGCTAAAATTTGGGAAACCATGAGTATTCAGAACATCCAACAAGACAGGTAAAGTGACATAGTTCTTCAACACAAGTGATTACAACCAACAGAGATGAATGGAAGAACCAGATATTAATTTCATTGGCTTGTGCCAATGAAATTAATTTTTCAGGTTCAAAATGTACTTACATGCCTTACTGACTTCATAATAGTAATCTCATTCATTATCTTCTCTGGGTCATTTAAATGGTTAATTTGTCCATTGGTCATTCTACTCTTTTTAATTATTTTCATGGCATACTTTGTACATTTGATCTGAAATTAAGAATTTATTCAAATGTGATGCTAAAACTTAATCAATAGAATAATAAAGTTAAATGTGAAGTAGTATGTACTTTGTCATAAATAAGTTTAACCAAGCCACAGGCACCCTGGCCCAATGTCCTTGAAATATAGTACTTCTTTGATATTTCTTTAGGAACTTGATCCTGCTCATTTTTCAGCAAGTCTTTGAAAATAAATACTGAAAACAAAAAAAAAAAAAACAAACTTAAAACAAAAAAAAAAAAACTTCTTCCATCTATTTATTTGTATAAATTTACATTTATTTAAAATAACTCATATTAAAGTTCCAAAAATGTTACTAACTTTTAACAATGGGATGAGTGACTGATATCTCATCATTATCATCTAATACACGGCAGTTTCCTTTTCCTATCTTTTCCCCATTGACAAAGGTCCCATTGTATGATAGATCAGTTATTATAGCAGGGCATAGAGGCTCACTGAAAAGAAGTATTTATTTTTAGGATATACATAAAATTTAATGCTTAAAAATCATTCAAATGGTAGAGAAACTTACGACATATCCCTGGTAATAATAAAGTGTTGTTTGCTGACATTTTTTATAATATTATCCTTAATCATGTCCTTTTTCATAACAAAGGTGCAGTTGAGGGCCCTTCCCAGGGTAAACTCTGGCTGTATGAGATCTGTGTATAAAATAAATAAGTACCTTGTGAGGATAAAAATAAAATTTGTCACTATGTCTCTAAAATACAAAAAAAAAAACGAAAGCTCTAAAGATGATCACGAAACTAGTCAAAGATGCTACAAAACACAAGGCAGAACAAAAAACAAAATCATCTGCAGCAGCAGATTACCAGTAGTAAGCTGGAATATAAGTAACATCACCCAGAAGGCTGTTTCTGAAGCTCTTTTTACGATAATATTCAGCTTCTTCAGGTAACTTGATTCATAGATTGGAAAAATTACATGTAAATCTAAATCTCTGTGTTTAAGAAACATGAAATGAAGGTAGAAAGATTTTTCAAATGATTATACAAAAACTATATTCTTACCATAATATTCGGGGTATTGGGCATTATTCCAGCAGTGCTTCCCAGCTACAGCAACTTTTGTAGAATACAATCTTCCCCATATTGTAGGAATGTAAGATGGAGTGTTATGCTGACTCCAGTCAATTTGAGAATTTTGTGTCTGAGTTTGAGTATTTGCACTGTCTGGAAGCAGATCGTCTCCCATCTTGATACTTTTGGTTCAAAGTTTGAACATAAGAGTTAAGTTAAGAAGCACTTCTCAAAAGTTTCAACGCCCGGTGAAGTCAAACACAGTCGAGAGACCGATGAAGCGATCACAGACAACCAAACAAAAGTTTCTTCCTTGTTTTCTTGGCGCAAAAAGTTTGACAACTTTGACAGGCAAGCTGATACAGATTACAAATATTTAACCATAAAGAAGCCAGAAGTCTGGATACGGGTGTCAATCCAAACTCGTTCAGAATAATCAATAAGGTGAGTGTCGTGTTGGTGTAGGAATTCGTATGTATGAGGTCCGCAATCCTATCCGGATTTAAATTTTCTGTGCTAAATTCAGAACCCCGAGAGATTCAGAGTCCCGACATTTATGCCTGTCCTTAGATAAAGAGGCCCATTCGCAATACGTGGCCTGTTGAGCGGTTGAGTATTGAGTACCTAGTAATAAGTGTTAAGTGATTAAAAGATGACTTTCTTTAAAAACTTGCATTTGAAATGATTCTTTTCAAAACTAAAATTAGAAAAAAATGGCATCGTATTCTGTTGTCAACATTTATCGAAATTACGAATTGCTGCCCTTACCAGAAGCCTTTTTTTATGACTCCTCCCGCTCTGAGCGGAGCGGAAGGGAGTGTCAGACTTTTACTGACTAAAAACCATCCATGTTCCTTCTTTTGCCCTTTATGTTCCAGGGCCGTCTATGTATGTCTTTCGAACAGTCCCGCAGCCCTTACCAGAAGCCTTGCGTAATGATCTGATTCGAGAGCAGGGTTGCCAGCACTGGCAGCTCTTGCTTCTAGCTTTATGTACTTATACTGAAGAAAATAGTTAATCAGGCAACTGTTGTGTAGCTGCGTATTATGGATAGTCATATTATTACGTCACGGAGTCATTTTTTGGGGAAATTCTTGCGAGAAAATTAACATTTTTAAAGTACAGAAGAGGTACATTCGATCGTTATGTAGTGTTAAGCCAACGGAAAGTTGCAAACCGCATTTTCGTCATTAAATCTCTTAAAATACTAACATTACTCGTACCTTGTCTTAACATATACGAGATCACATTGTTCGTCAAGAAAAATAGTGAATTGTTTACAAAGCTTCAGAGCAATGCTATAGATCGACAAGATAAGAATATCGTCATGATTTATGTCTAAGAGCCTCAAAGATCGCCCTTATTCACAAAAGCATCCTCTGCATGGTTCCGAAAATATTCAATAAAATACCAAATGACATTAAAGATTCTCGAGATTAAATCTACTCAATTTTGCCGCCGGGCTGTTCCGAATAAAGCGACCCGAATATTTGTGAAGCTACCCTAAGTACTTAGGTACATGTGTTAGACAATAGGTATGTATGTATTACATAACACCACGTGGGTCAGTTACTTTTCATAACTAAAATATAGCTTCAGTAAAATTCGAACACGTGACCTACCATCGTAACAGCCGTAACAGTTCAATCATTAAAAGTTTTGACAACCAGCCAATATTCTCTTCAAATCCTCACATAAAAGAGATTATTTCAACTCTTTTATGCGCTATAGATATTTTTAAATGATATACATAAAATGGACCTTTTATACCACCTAGCACTGAGTAAAGAGTTTAAGGGTAGAGGAAAGAAAAGCAAAGGCGTTTGTATCTGTTCCGATTATTATCGGGTATGTTTAGCGGACTTAGTGCAAAATAAGGGTAGATGGAACCCTGGTGACCTGGTTGTAATTGCACCGACTTACGACTCTGAAGGTCGTGGGTACGGGCCTAGGCAGCAGCAAAGTAGGCATGATGCCATGCACTTTATTAAGTTTGCGATAAGTAAAGTGCATGCTTATTTCTTTATCACTACTTAAAAGTAGTGATAAAGAAATAAGCATACGCAAACGACGAACGCAAATCGTGAAGAAATTTTGTCTACAACCAATAATGCAAAGACATATTATGACATCCGCTAACCCTCACCGGGCCCACATGATGGATTACGACTCGCTCCCCCTTATACGTCTAAGACGAGACTTGAGCCCCAGCAGTGGGAACATTAAAGACTGATAATGGTGTATGTAGGGAATATAAAAAGAAGCAACATTACATTTTTTGTTCTGTTAAAGAAAATACATTGTTTTTTTTACCAGCCGTCAAAAAGTCCCTGTGGAAATTCATAGTGGGCTGACTTTTTGAATCGAATAAGTTCTTAATCTAATTAACCACAATTATTTTATTTTCTTTCGTTTCTACACGAGTCTAATCGGAGTTAGCTGAATTTTCAACTACTTACATCGTTATTTTTACTATACACTGTGACTTTTTAGTCGTCTTACAAAGATGGTACACTCAATGTATCCGACATAAAATACCTATAGGCGCGATTTTTTTTAACCTTTAATAATTATGACATTAGGTACAAAGAAAAATAAATAATACTTACATTAGAATTATGAAACATCCTGTTAATAATGTTTGTGTCAAACGGTAGAACATACCTACCCAGCACTGAGGACACGAGTCGAGTAGATCATCGCTCGCAATAGGGTGTTTCAACAACGTCATGCGTCATAATACTGAATAATATTTTTATTTTTAAATTATTAAAATCACATAAATACGATTTTTTTTTTTCGTGAATGTTTAGTAGTCATTGGTTACATGAAGTGGGCTGCCGTTGTAAGACGACTAAAAAGTCACGGTGTATTCCGGTTTCATGAATATTTATTTTATAGGAGTGTTATTGAACAAGCTTTAAGTAATATCCAATTATTCAATACTACAATTTTCATGACTCCCAATATCGTAACAAACTAACCTGATAACAACTTGTGTTTTTTTTTGTTTACCCCTAACGCTAGCACAGGGAAGCGTCCATTAACTATAATGAACCATAATTTTGCGACTACAGAAAAGAGACCAGTTCATTACGTCTCGAGAGTACGGTCGTGGCTCAGAATTATTGGACCTTCGCTCACTTTAGAATTTTATCCAATTACTAAGGTAATTTAAAATATATTACTAGCTTAAAATAGCTAAAATTGTATACTTAGTTTTAACACCAACAAAATATCTTTGGAAAGTTAATATCTTCACATTAAATTCTTCCTAAAATGTTAACTCACTGTGAGATAATCGTTTTATAATTAACGTTTTAGAAATTATTTTACAACAAAGTTGAAGCGTTTAATAAAGACAACTTTTGTGTCAGTTGCTGGTAGGTACATAGTTTTAAGAGATAGTTATTAATTTTAAATTTCCTTTTTACATAATGCTACAGTAAAATTATGATGATCAATCTGCAACTGCGGAGGTGGTAACACGTACAATGTCACATGCCCATCATGTAGCCTACGCCGGCGCTACGACGCGCGTAGGTGCTGCTACGGCGTAGCTAAACTTTATTATTTTGTTTGTAGGTTGGAATAAATAAACCATGCCCTGCTATTTTCACAGCATATTTTAGTTTACTTTGCGCGTGTGGTTTTACGAGTATCTTCCTAGTTGCTACAATAACTGGTCTAGAGGGTATAGTACCGTATGTCAAATACGCCAAATTCGATTCTTGCATAATCGACCATTTTCTTGGCACGAATCGACCATTTATAGTAATAGTGCATTATATGGTCATAAATAAGTATTTAATTGTGTCGATCAGGAATATTACTTATCCTATTCAGAGTCCTCCAGAAATGGAGCAAGATAAATTAATACGATAAACAACATTTGATTGCCATGACTAGACCACTGCTTGAACCCCTGTGGTTAAAATGGGCTCCATTTACTGATTTTCCGATTCATGGGGAATAAATAGTTCACATTTAAATAGGTAAACACGAGTCTTTCGACGTCAGATATCGGCACGTGTAACTAATCACTATTTCCGATTACAATTTATAGATTGGCAATCATTTTTCCTTTGCAATTTCTGTTCTTAGAAAATTATAGCTAATTGTATTCAGTAGAAACCTTAGCTTTTGAAAGAGCGTTTGAGTTTAGGAGATATAGTCGTAGTAGGTTGGTAAAATATAGGAATGTCACGTGGTGTAAAATTCAAGGGACAATAACATAGTGTAACTGGTAGAATGACGGGCCACTGAGAAAGAGAGTGTGGCATCGAACTTCTTTCTTTTTAGGGTTCCGTACCCGAAGGGTAGGTACTCCTGTTTGCGGACATCTCTTTGAGGCGCGCGTGGAACACGAACGCGCCGTCGACACGGTCTGTCGTCATAAGACGGACGGACGGCGAGCTAGGCCATTACTCACCGTCCACAGGCCCAGCCTACGGTGGCCGAGAGCCACCACATGGCCCCCGACGCCCGGTGCTTCTCCCGCGGCGGCTGGGACGTGAGGTTCTCTCCCTCTCACGTTCCGCCACCTCCTTCGCTAGCATGACTGCTTCGCAGAAGGAGCCGACGGCTTCCCATTCCCTCTCGCCCTGAACCATGGCTTGAACCAGGGCCGGGCGCGAGAGGTCGCCCCCGCCAATCCATACTGATACCTACAGTGTAACAACAATAGGCATAATACAATAGCCAATTTTATCTTCGTAACCTGTACAAGTGATAATTATTAGAAATTAACATTTGTTATTAGGTCATTCACACTGGGAAATTAATTGATAAGTTGAACTTAAATACAATAATGGGAAGAAATGTTTAAAGATACTGGGTGCAACTTCAACGACACTTCATCTAAGAACAACTACTTTTAATATTACTTCAAAGTCCTACTTATTTCACTTACGAACCATTGATGATTGAGCTTCCAGTAATGTTTAAAACTACAGTATTTTCCAAACCACTTGGGAGCGTCGCAACAGAGCCTGTGAAAGGTCTACCATACATTTTGGCCCTGTAGTTTTAGAGTTGGTCAATTGTGTAATTTTTCGCCTATTTCATTAAATAACTTCAAAACTGTTTATCTTAAAGTCATAAAAAAATTTGAGATGCTCACAATGAGCCATTTCATTTGATATGTAACACGATATAGTTTGCAAAACTTTTTTTTTAAATTTTCTAATTTACCCCCCAAAAGTGGCTCCCATGTTTAAAATTCATTAATTTACGTTACACGTCCATCTTTGGGTCACCAACTTAGGTATATATGTGTACCAAAAGAGAATGACCAAAGTTGGTACCAAAAAGTCTCGCGCCTCAAAACCAAAATATTATAGTAATTAGTTTCATATTTTTTTACGGCATTACGCGTCGGGGATTTGATTTTTGAACTGGAAATATACTTTTCGAGTTTAAAAGTATGAATATTGTTTTACTCCCTTTATATGACGTTCCGTTTCAACTGAATATAAATGACGTTCCGTTTCAATTGAACAAACCCTTGTCTGTCGAGCGGACTCTAAAATTAATTACAATTAAGTAAGATCAGTACACCAAATCGATTTAGTTTGGTTTATTGCTATTTGCAACAAAATAGATTTTCTCAGCCTAAAGATTTTGATTTATCGATTGCATCCCTAAATCCCGACTAGTTTATAGCACTTACTATACTCTATGGTTTATAGTTATCTTATCTGTGGCATCTGACATTTGTACTGTACTGACTGACTATTGGTGGTCTAAAATAAAATCGAGTTTCAGTCAAGCATACTGTGGATGTTACTTTAAATCGTAATTCTTACTAATATTAGTGTATTACGCTGTTTTTAGAGCAATAATGTAATGTATGTGTGTTAAAATACGTCGTTGGTAGCGTCGAAAAAATAGACCTACTTTTTAGGTTAGTTTCGATTTTATAAAATAACTCTGAAACGCGGGTTTTTTTTTCAAAAATAATTTTTGTAGGAGTTAATACGATCAGTGTAGTCTATAAAAAACAAGGTTTGATTTTGATGCAGCATGGTACGGGATTCCATACTTCCATGAGCATTGTCCTTTCAACTTAATTGGTACAGAGGTCCAGAAGTTCGGAGTTAATTGGCTGTGACAGCCGGACAGACAGACAGACACGCGAGTGATCCTTTATGGGGTTCCGTTTTTCCTTTTGAGGTATGGAACCCTAAAAACTAATATTACATATAAATTTAGCTTACATAAACTACATATTATAAATTCCAAAGTTTTAATGAATGAATGTTTCTTACTCAATCACGCCAGAACAGAACTGCTGAACAGATATGAATGAAACTTGGAACAGAGATAGATTATAGTCTGTAAGATACAGCCAGACAGACGGACGGACAGACAGTGGAGTCTTAGTAATAGGGTCCCGTTTTACCCTTTGGGTACAGAACTGTACAAAACTGTTTTCGGTATGTATTCTCATATAATACTTATATTATAAAGAGGTAAAATGTGTTTGTAAGTTTGTATGTAGGAGTGTTTTTTTTTCTCTGTTTTGTTTTTGGGGGTTTTTATCCACAAGGATACGTCAACCCCATTGTATCTTAAAACTATCTATACTAAACTATCACTACACTACTACTACACTATACTAAATGGAATATTAAAAACAAAAAAAAACTAGCACTCCGGGAGTGCCGGCAGAAGTGAAAACTTGATTATTAACGTTGAGCATGTTTGATATTTTGGAATGGTTAGGGAATAATTTTGCACCAATTGCTTTATCAGTATAAAAGTACTATCATTTATGGAAGTGCCCTTAGACTGCCTTAGTACGGGAACCAGTGTCGCCAAACTCATACACTTGCAAATTAAAATGAACATTCCAATACACAGAAAACGATAAAACATAGCAATGATGCAACTGTAATATTTTATTTATAAACAAATTACTGTCCTTGAAAAAGCACTAACTTATTATGTATAATTCTTATTTTCGATTGTGGTTCAAAACATTGTTTGGTACTATGGTGAATACGGGTTTCGAAGTAATGCATTGCGATTGATTTAATGAGGAGAGTTCTGTGATTCCCTATAAAAGGCTGACTGTCGAAATGGTCATTAATAAATATATTAATATTGGTACGTGTGCATTCCTTGTAACACGATAATATAAGTGTTGACATCACATTTTTCTCATTAAAAAATGAATTTCCTTTATGTGAACGCGCTCGAAATATCTTTTCTGCCAATTCACAGACTTTATTTAAGTCAGTAGAAGGATAAATAAGGCCTCCTTTGTCTCTTCTAACAATGATTCCGTGATACTTATCTGTGATCAAAGCCAAAAGACAATCCTCACATTTAATAACTTTCCTCAACTTTCTTGCAATAAAACCAGCAATATAGGTTATTATTTCTTTAGAATAAAGAGTAAGCCTAGAAGGATCTGTTAAATAATCATGATCTATGTTGATCATAGGATCACATCCTAAAGATTCATGCGGTAGCAGCAATCCACAAGTTTCTTATTTCGGGTTTATTCGGAAATCTGAAAATTTAATAAGATTTTTTATTATCTTTCATTTTTTGCGTCAGGTGAGTGCAGTTATACGAATTAAAATCGTATAATACGTGTGTTACTAACATAGATTTTAAGTAGTGCGTATTACTAATATCATATGAATCAAGGTCGGAAGAGTATTTTTTTATAGACATTGCATTATTCGGTATTACCCATATTAAAGGGTAAATTCCCCGTCAAAAAGTGGCAACACTGAATTTTGAGGTAAGATAATAAAATTATTGCAAAAATCACGATTATACGAGATTTATCCATTAAACGAATTAGTTGGTACATTACTGCGACTATTTTATGAGAAATAATAGGACACAAAGCGATTGAATACTTAAAAAGATCTAATACTTACGAGTGAAAGGACAGTCCAGCAATCTTCATCAAACTATCACTTTTACAGTTTATTACACTGCACCTTACCATTTTGCACAGTTGCACAAATGTACTGTTGTCGAATTAAGCTCGAAAAGATCATATAATGTGTATAATTTCGATGCAATTGTTAATAAACAAATTGGATGTCAATCTGGTACCGCCACAAACGTCAAACTTGTTGTGCACAATGATGTGCTCAGCCGACACGCGATAAGGGACAGAAATATTTATACTCTGTCTCTTTTCTTTGCTTGTGACGTTTATATGTTCTTCTTTTTCTTGTGCGAATGCAAAGGAAGATATCCAGCAGTCTATAGAATACTCTGTCTACGGTTTTTTCTATTCCGTGTTTATCCCTAAAGCATTAGGTTCAAAGTTGATTGGAAACATTTAAAAATTTCTTTAAATGATTTTAAACCATAAAATGTTGAAGGTTAAGTTCAAAATCGTCTACTCTCCATCCGTCTTACGCTTTTTCCAAATTTCTTTAAATGATTTTAAACCATAAAATGTTGAAGGTTAAGTTCAAAATCGTCTACTCTCCATCCGTCTTACGCTTTTTCCAAATTTCTTTAAATGATTTTAAACCATAAAATGTTGAAGGTTAAGTTCAAAATCGTCTACTCTCCATCCGTCTTACGCTTTGTCACGTGTCCTGACGCGAGTGTCCTGACGCGAGTTTAAGATTTTTATACCCATTACAGAACAATTTTTTTAAAGTGCTCAACGCCGCTAAAGAAGTTTTCACTTCAAAAAAAGCAAAACTGGGAACAAAACACTCATTCACACTCATTCAATACTACTGCCAAACTACAGAGTTGTTTCGCTAGATCAGATTTAGGACGTGACAAAATCGTGTGAATTAAACCTATATTTATTTATTAAAACTTTATGCACATAATGTACAAAGGCGGACTTAATGTCTTGGGCATTTTCTACCAGTCTACCTTAAGGTGATGTAGATACAAAAACAGTAGGTGCAATAGTATAGAAAATATAACAATAAATAAATATATACATACATACATAAAAACACAATAAACAAATTAAAGAGAGATAAAAATACATGGATAAAGAAAAACAACAAATTAATTGTGGGACGAGTTTTCCAACTTCTATATCTAATCTGTTCAATTAATGCTCTCTTACTAAATCTTCTCTCTCTTTCTTATTTTTTACACAATCCATTAGCAAATGTTGTACGTACTCAATTTGGTTACAAGTAAAACAATGTGGTGAATCGACTATTATCATCAAGAATGCAAACTTTGTCGTTGGATAGTGTCCAGATCGAAGTCTTAGAGCTAGCTTAACAAATTTTATACTAACCTAACTTTTTTATTATTCCCTACAAATACACTTCTCATCAAAAAAATCGAAACACTTTCGTTTTTATTGTTTTTGTCCTAATTTTTTACAAAAGAGAATTAATTCCATGAAAAAAAAAACATTATTGTGTAGCTGGCAGTTTGGTCATTACAGTAAGAAGAAAAAAATCAAAATTCGAAATTAGAATTTCATTTGTTTATCCTATAAATGAAATTAATCACTGTTTTGAGACAAATGTGTATTTAGGGTTGGAGTACGTTTCTCGTTTAAAAACTAAAAATTAGCGCTTGTCTTTAAACTTTTTGTTTCTTATTTCATTTACTGTGACTTTGGGACGTCTGAAAAAACTTTTTTTTCTAAAACATATGGATACTTCGCCCGCAGAAGCCGCCCAAGTGGTGGCATTGCTGGATTCTGGACTTAGTCAGCGTGTTGTGGCTGCAAGATTGCATCTAAGCTTATCATCTGTTCATAGAGTCTACAAACGCTATCGGGAGACTGGTTCGTTCACGCGCCGTTCAGGATCTGGCAGGAATCGGGTCACTTCTGAGCGAGATGATCGATTTATTGTAACAACTTCTTTACGAAATCGACGCCTTAACGCTTTTCAACTGCAGCAGCAGCTTCGCGTTGTACGAAGAGTAGCTGTAAGTGACTCTACAATAAGAAGAAGGTTGAAGGAACGCGGATTGGCACCGCATAAGCCAGCGAATGGGCCGAAATTAACTGCAGACCATCGAAGAGCGCGCCTTAACTTTGCACGCGAGCACCTAACTTGGTCATACCTTCAGTGGAGCAAAGTACTGTTTTCTGATGAGTGTAAAATTATGCTGTATGGTAACGACGGAAGGAACAAGGTCTACAGAAGAGATGGAGAACGCTTTGCACAATGCTGCATTGAAGAAAAGGTCAGCTATGGTGGCGGTTCGTGGACGGTTTGGGGAGGAATCAGCGCCGACGGTAAGACAGAACTTGCCTTTGTGTCTGGGCCACGGCTGCCTGCACTAAACTCTCATCGGTACATCGAACAGTGTCTTGAACCTCATGTGATGCCCTATGCACATTTTATTGGCAACGACTTCATATTCATGCACGACAATGCTAGAGCTCACACCGCGGGCGTCGTACGAGATTATCTTACCGAAGTCGGTATCTCCATTATGGTATGGCCAGCAAGAAGCCCGGACATGAATCCCATTGAACATCTATGGGATGAATTAAAGAGACGAATTCGAGCAAGAGATCCAGCCCCAGAAACACTTAGCCAGCTGCAAAATGCAATCCAAGAGGAATGGGATAATATACCACAACATGTGATCGTGACTCTCATCCGATCGATGAAGAACCGTATGGAAGCAGTAATAAGAGCTCGCGGAGGGAATACAAGTTATTAAATAAACGTTTCTTACATTTTTTTTTCATTTACGCGTGTTGTTTTACCCATTTCCTTCATATTCCATACAGGGTAAAAATTACTCATTATACAAAATACGAAACCTATGAAGACTTAATTTGAATTTAGAACAATAACATTAGGATTTAAAAACCTCATACTACTCACTATTAAATGACATTTTACATTTATTCCTAAATATACACATTTTTCTGATAATCCTTATCAAATCATAAACTGCGAGGTGTTTCGATTTTTTTGATGAGAAGTGTACGTAATATCGCCGCGATTCTCTCGCTCGTGGAGACGGCCTTATAGAAATACGTAATATTTTTTCCAAACCTCAAAACATTTAATTTTGGATCTTAGGAATCAAATCTGAGTAGTCCGGTAAAAAGTCGATCTCATTTCCTTCTACTGCTGCTAATTTAGATAATTGATCAGCCACTTCGTTACCCTTCTTCCCAATATGAGCCGGAACCCATTGCAATCTAAACTCAATACCAGTTTTATTTAATTTAAGGATGATACTTATAATATCGCTATCCAGTCACGTATATGTAGGGGGTAGTCTCCGGAACTAATGATACAATTCTAATATTTTTTTCACCGTTAAAATGATACATTATTCGTGGATATAAATTATATGTATACTAGCTGTGCCCGGCATGCGTTGCAATGCACTTTTTTTTACCATACCCTAGCTACCTACCCTTCCTACCCTACCTACCCTTCCTACCCTACCTACACTACCTACCCTACCTACCCTACCGACCCTACCTACCCTACCTTACCCTATCTACCTACCTACCTACCTACCTACCTACCTACCCTACCTACCTACCCTACCTACCTACCCTACCTACCCTACCTACCCTACCTACCTACCTACCCTACCTACCTACCTATCCTACCTATCCTACCTACCCTACCTATCCTACCTATCCTACCTATCCTACCTATCCTACCTATCCTACCTATCCTACCTATCCTACCTATCCTACCTATCCTACCTATCCTACCTATCCTACCTATCCTACCTATCCTACCTATCCTACCTATCCTACCCTACCTACCTATCCTACCTATCCTACCTATCCTACCTATCCTACCTACCTAACCTACTTACCTACCCTACCTACCTCCCCCTTATCACCTAGGGGTATGAAAAATAGATGTTGGCCGATTCTCAGACCTACTCAATATGCTCACAAAATTTCATCAAAATCGGTCAAGCCGTTTCGGAGGAGTATGGCAACGAAAACTGTGACACGAGAATTTTATATATTAGATTATGCATATTAGCCGAATTATCACAATTTTTGCGGACGAAGTCACAGGCGAAGTGCTAGTCATGAATAATACTCAACTAATTAATTACAAACAAAGTTAGAATGAATAAATCTAGATTTTCCTAGATAACCTATTAGTGTACGAGCAAAGTTCCATGTTAATAAAATCTTCTCTTGCACCATCTACCTGGTAACTGGTATTAAGACTAGTTCGCTGTGGGAAATGTTGTTGTCTAGGTATCGGTAGGTCTTATGTAAAATTTTATTGATTATTGTTGTTTAAGGTTCTAGGTTAAGTGACTGCTCAAAGTATTTTCATTTTTCGCGAAGTTCAGCATCGTTCCCTATGGTAATTCCGATAATGTACACAAATTGTATCACTATTTTTAACCCTTTTGTCGAAGCGAATTCTGTTAAAGGTAGCGCTACGATGATAGTAAGAGTGCCACGAAGACTTCGCCATGTTTGTTAAATTAATTCTCAGTTTTAATTGAGCGTTCACTAAAAGAATCACTTCGTAGCGTATTTTACGTAACTTCTCTGGAGTAAGAAAATTCGATCACTGAATGAAAATATTCACACAGTATGAAATCCCTATCACGTATGAATATGAAGTGTGATGGTAAAAAAAATTGAATGTAAATGAACGCAATGCCTAATAGCCTTCTACCCTTGGGCATTAAACGCAGTTCGTTTGCTTCGAGGTATCTTGAAACGTTCAGCATTATTTGAATTTTACGGATTACTGGAAACGCGGCGGAACATTTGTGTTGCTAATGTTGCCGTCTATACGACACCCTGTTAACCGATGCGACCGGAGGAAAAGTAAACTGCAGAGCGACACGAACAATTTGCATTTAATGTAGTATAGAGTACAGTAACTAGTAGTTCTATAGTTTGCAGTACAAAGAACTGTTTAATCGCACGAATGTAACTTTGCGTTAGGTCCTTTGTTCACAAAAGACTGAAGAACATCTTAATGAATTGAGATGTTTCTCAGTCCTGCAATAAATTGTGGTTAGAACTTGTTCGAGGAATTCCTTTCTGACTATTAGAAACGGGTCTTTCAATTGGATTACATGTCCGAAATATTAAACTAAGCTGTTAAATGGTTACTGTTATTCTCATACTAACTTCCTAAGAAGTTTGTGTCTGCGTAACACACTGAGGTTGTTTTAGAATGTTGTGTTTCTATTGTTTTGGGGAATGTAGAAGTACAATTAAATCCCGGAACAATCCTTTGTGGCGTGTTTGTGACGTCGTCGTCGCAATATTTTGCCAAATTGTGTCAAGGGTGCCTATACAAATGCCAATCGCTTTAAAATAATTTTGTATTTCTAAAACGTTATTAAACAGAATTGACATAGGCTTTTGGTAGCTTACAATCCCATGCAATATCGTTATATTATGTGTTTATCTATCATTTTTGACTTTCCCACTATCGTAAACACCAATCAAATGACAAATTTCTATGCCCTAAATTCGTCTTACCGCTACTCAGTTGAGTGTACAAATAGGTATTATTTGGTAAGAACGGTAGTCAGAATTTCAGGGATACCCCATGGAAGCACATTTATCGTGCGGTTCACTATGCAACAGTGAGTAATATTATAAAGAGTAAGTTTGTATGTAGGGGGGTAAACTTCGGAACTACTGATCCGATTTCGAAAATTCTTTCACTAACGGGAATCTACATAATCCCCGAGCCTTATAGGCTACATTTAAAACATGCTCGTGGGTTAATTTTCGTACATAACGGGAGCGAAGCCACGAGCAAAAGTTAGTTTCATCATAATTCGATTCGACATGAATGTCCTAAGCGGAATGTTTATAGTGTTGAGCGTTTAATTATATGTATACTAGCTTTTGCCCGCGGCTTCGCCCGCGTGGATGTCGAAAAATATCCGACGGGAACGTATTACGGGATTTTGTTTTTATTTACCGGGATTAAAAAGTAACCTATATACATACTTACTTACATACCTTCTGGGGTAGAATTATCAAAAACGCTGAGACACGTATAAATCAATTTTCAATCGTCATCCTAAACACAAAATTTGAAGATCCTAACTTCAAAACTGACGGACTTTCATATTAACTTCCATCCCCTATTTTACCCATTTAGGGGTGGAATTCCAAAAATTTATTTCTTAGTGAATACTTATTCTTCACAAAGAACACACCCTCTAATTTTCATGTCTCTGGGACCAGCAGTTTGGGCTATGTGTTGATATATCACCCAGTCAGTCAGTCAGTTTACCATTTTGAAGAAGTTAGATATATGATGATATAGATATATGATGACTCCGTAATCCTCTATATTTCTTCTATATTTTTATTTTCTGGGCCGTAACCTTTTTCCGATGTCTTCACACAAAAACTTTCATCCCCTATTTTTACCCCCTTTAGAATATTTTTTTTACAAACTTTGAATTTTGTTTTTATTTATATCTCATCAAAAGTCTAAAAAATAAGATATAAGCTTCTAGCTTTAAAAGTGACGTAGTTTCCATATAAACTTTCATTCCTTTCACCCCTTATATCAAACCCTTATAGCCCTTTTTTCGCATTATAAAGTAGCCTATGTCCTTTCTCAGTCTCTAAACTATCTCTGTACCAAATTTCATTTAAATCGGTTCAGTAGTTTAGGCGTGATTGCGTAACACACAGACAGAGTTAATTTCGCATTTATAAAATTCTTATAGTAAGGGCTAGCTGTAGATACAAGTGAAAGTGTGAATTTTATTGATAAGTAGGTACTCGTTTTTTCGACGACTGTCGGATGTTTACCCATCACATTTTGCAAGTAACTCTGCACTCATTATTTATTTTCAAAAGGATTCCTCCCAGTAAAGGAATAAAACATGTATTAGACAAACAAAAGTTTATTTCATTGATTATCTTTATTAATAATAACACTTATCTACAATAGATTTTATATATGTATAAATAGTTCTTATAATAATGTAGAGATTATAATGTAAATATATAGAGACAGGTCTTTAACGAAACAATTTTTCATACTAATAATATATTTAACTAAATCGTTCAGTGGAAGAGAGTTCAAATGAAAAGTATTAGTACGATACCCTAAAATATATTTGCCACGACCTAGATAGACATTATACGCTATGACTAGACACGAGCTACTTAGGTAGGTATGTAATTAAAAATAGTTAATTAATGTCATGAACACTGTCACCGAGTGAAAGGATAATCCATAAATACATTAATAAGTAGTTAAAAGTTTTCTTAGCACGCTCTACGTAACATTTAGTACTTCAGAAATATGGCTATAAAATATTCGCTTTAATACAAGCTTGACAGGATTTTTTGCAGATAAATAAGTATTTTTTACTAGCTGACGTTAAAGAGGTTACAATAAGTATGTATTTACATTGAATGGATATTCATACAGTAAAATTGGGATGGTCATCGACCTCATTATGAAACGGCCGCCAAATTATAGATAGTTACGAATAATTTGACAATGTTGGTTGACGTGGGTGCTTCACAATGTGGCCGTTGAGATGTCAGTTTGCTACTTTATTGTAAGATGTTGAAATGACTTGAATGCTACACAACTAGGTCATAGGGTCGATGCGTCGTTGAGTTGGTGGCGTTCACTTGCGGAAGCAGGAGATGGGGTTGAAATAGCACTGGCGGAAGCGCACCTGGCGCTTGTCGGCCCGCCACTGGCGCGCCAGGCGTCCGTCCAGCGCCCGCATGCCCCAGCCGCGGGGCTCCGCCTGCGGCCATGAGCGGGACACCCTGCCCATCCTGATGCAAACAAATAAAATGAGCTTTGGTTCCTAATATTTACTAGACTGTCTGTCTTCTAGTGTAGTGTGCAAGGCATTATCACAATTCGATTGCCTGCAGTTCTATTAGGTACATATTATACAATTGTTTTTCTAGATTCTACAATATAAGGCTATGAGCATAGCTGTGTCATACTAATACAGGCCCATTGTTACCTATTTTCTAATTGGGAAAATATAAAATCAAATATTCCCAATAAGGAAATCATTTCTTAATCAATTACACAAAGAAAGTCTTCAAAAGCAATCAAATCAATTTTTTATTGATAAAGACATTACCATTATAAATGCAAATAATCGTCATTTAATCTTACTTTGTACTTTACGATCACACGACAATATTATCAAAGAAACAAACGTCTATAAATATACATTTTTCAATCAGAATTAAAAAAAGCAATTTCATTCGCGGTCGCTTGGCAAGTCAGCGTCTATTAAGTCGGAACTTGTTGGTGTATAAAAAGGCTTTTATTTAATTTCCTTAAAAAATACCTAGTTCTTACTATGAATTAGTATGGAAAAAGTGTCATATATAATTATACACGCTGGTAGTTATTGCGGAATCAATAGAAAGAAAATGTCAAATCATTTTCAGTATCTTTATACTACTCTTTTTACGATTCACCGTCATTGGTCATCATAATGACCCTCCCATAATCATAAATTTCTAGCTTTCAGATGAAGTGACAAGTCTTTTGTAAACGAAATATGGTATCTACAACGCTACAACATAGTAACGTATTTACTCAATTTTCTTCTCTAATAGGTACACATTTGCCAATGGTTGTATGGTCCCTTCCTTTAATTTGTTTGGAAACGAAATCAATTAGTTATGCAACGAGTGTGCACTGGAATCAATCAGGTTTAATTGGCCGGGAAGCGTACGAGCCACTTCGCACAATAAATCCTTATAAGTGGCACTAACCACGCATGCTAATTTATTTTCCTAGTATTTAGGTATATCGCGATATGCAATCCTGATTACATAATATAGTTTTTGTTAATGTTGCTTGAAATTGTCTAATGCCAGAAAAGATATAGCTACATAGTATGTAGATGTATCATACAGGGAAATAATCATTACTATAATACTTATAGTGTCAAATTTAGGCTAATATACCACGTATCTCGAAGTCGCAAGCGCGACTGCTGAGCGTAGGGTTCGATTCCCAGGTCGTGCAAAAAGTGTTATTGAGTTTTTCCATTAGAAATTTCTCAGTAGCAGCCGGGAGTTTGGAAGTTGGTATGATACCTCCGTGCCTCGAAAAGCACGTTAGGCTGTTGGTTATACGTCTGATCTCTCTCCGGTCGTGTTGGTTTTCCGTCTCATCGGACTACAAGAGTGAAGGAATAGAGAGTGCATCTGTGCCTGCGCACGCACTTGGACACTAAATATCTCCCGCGCCGATGGCTGATCTCCGCTGAGATTGGCCGCCGGGACTGAGAACGTTTAGGAGGATTATTGTTATTTAGCCCCCTCCCCCTATTTTTGCTACATTTTAAATGTGAGTATATTTTGCAAAACTGATTCCTTTTTATTCTTTTGTAAATAATTCATAACACACTGCGTTAATTACATTTTAATTTATATTCGAAATTCGTATCAAAGTATATATTTCTTACATATATATATATATATATATATATATATATATATATATATAATGTATTTGTTTTATCCATTTTAAACCCTTTCCATAGGGAAAAAAAATTCAATTTGCGGTTGGTAGTTTTCTTTTGAACCGACTTATTCAAGTTTCTTTTATATCACATTTACTCCGTGCAGTGATGCCAAGTATAATGCTATTTCGTGAGTTAGGTAATTTAAAGTTACGACGCAATATTGTCATTATTTTTACAGCCGATGAAACACACATAGAAAGTTGTTGATCAAAATTTTCCTATTAATCAACAACAGGAAAAATAAATTAAACTTAAAAAAACAAGTATGAAAATTGAGCGCGTTTACAAAGTTCGAGGAGTTCTCTCGTGAGGAGATTGATCCTGGCTCCAGGATCAAGTCATGTCTATCATAAAAATGTATTGCCACCAGAATCAAAGGTGTGAGCTAAATTTCAGCTCAATCGGTTCCCGAAAGGCTAGGCAGATCAGTTATACCTAATAGTAAACTCACATTTCGCCAGTTATGTTTAAGTCCCATGTAATAGGGGGTGAGCCTATTGCCATCAAGCGCAAATTCAGAGTCCGTGGCTGCTACTGAGAAATTCTTGATAGAAAATCCCAATGACATTTTGCCCAACCCGGGAATCGAACCCTGGACCTCAAGCTCAATAGATTTGACCAATACATATTAATACTACCTAACTAACAAGACAAGTTAAATTAAAGCTTGTAATATGAAAACTCAATAAATAATATTATGTTAACAGTACAGTGTTCAGTACAACAAAATTAAATATTTATAAAATAAACATCATTCAACTTTGCATAATGTAACAACAGTCGGATCCATCCCTTCATCCAATTAATTCAAACCCTGAAACACTGTTCTGTGAGAAACATATTAAGGAACAAGCTCCAATGTTGTGAGGAGTCAGTCCTCTAGTTAGCAGACGGCTACCTACTACTTACGACAACAAGTTGGGGCTGGGAGCTAAACACAAAGTAACATAAGCCCTGGACTAACAGACTCTTCACTACACTTCACACTTTGTTCTACATCAGTAGTTGGTTTTGTAAACATTCTAATACTACAGAAAAGTTTTTACAAGTTATTAAAAGTTTTCAGACTTAATTAGCTATGTAATTTTCATACAATAAATAATTCAGTGAAATACACCCTTAAATTATTATTCCTGATTTATCGTCTACACATGAAACATTATTCTGCCATTTAACATGATATTATGTATTCGTACATCAATAAGAGACTAAGGACGAATTTCACTAATGAAACGGAAATCTGAACCCAATCAGCAAATCCAAACCGCGTTTAAGAGCTTCCAGTTTCACTGTTCGGTATGAAATGTTTACAGTGACAGCTTTTGAACGCCGTTTAGATCTTTCCGCTCTGAAAAGAACATTATCATGGTCAGTATAGTCACCTCTCCTCGGCGTCAAGTTGCAGCAGCAGCTTGCGCAACGCGGCAGTGTTGATAGCATCCCAAGGGCCGGACATCTCCATGTCCCCGTCCGGATGTGCCACGAGACCGTTGTCCGGTTGCTCGTCCTCCGCCTCCTGAACAAACACTCACTTGAGTCTGTGTACTCATACACAGAATAAAGAGCAAACCAGAAGGATAGATAGGCGCATAGAACTGAGACTGTTGAAACACAGATTAATCTATGTTCTAACCTTGTTTCTCATACAGTAGTCTATTTTCTGTATTAATTTCTACTAACTAAAACTAGAAAACATTTTACTAAACACTGTCAAATTTTCCTAAGCTAGCCATATTACGCTGATGGCAGGTTGGTGATGTTTTTTCAATTTATTTTTGCGCGTGGGGCTTTAACGATCGCAGGCGCCTTCTGGTTTGTTCTGTATTCCGAGTACCGAGCCACCGCCACCACTCGTACCACTTGTGAGTCCACCGAACCATTAGCTCCACATTAGACGCCTGTTAGCAGTGTCAGACGGTGCGCTAAATCCCACCCTCACACAACAACCCGCCCACTGATTGCTCACACTTCAAAAAGCCACCTAAATGTAATTATTCTGTAACGACACATTGCTTCTGACCACATTCATTTGTGTAATTAAATAAGCCTGTTTTTCCTCACAAGACACTCTGCCTCAGAAATTATTTCGTATTTCTTCCTAGCATCCGCTACATAGTGTAAAATGAGCTTTCGGAAATTACGTTTAGCAAATTGACCTAAAGAGCAGTCTTTGTAGAACCTCTTACGTTAATTTACTTTTAACGTAATAATTAGATATGTTCGGGACAGAGTGTGACAGCCGTGTCAATAATAAAAAAATGTACTTTCAATTTGGAACATTGAATCTGTATTTTATTCTCTTTTCAAACTTCTTTATAACCAGCGTCCTTAGACGGTGAGAAAATTAAAACAAACTTTGATTAAAATAGGAAAGTCACCCTAAGTAATCAGCACTTGAGATTATTTAATTCCGTGTTACGATTAGGTACACAAGTCTACCTAAAAGCGATTAGAAACTTTTTGGTGACACATAATGGATGGCAAGTTGTTAATAATGCATCATGTTATTATCAGCTAGCACTAAAAGCTACTTTGCTAACTTTAATATTGTTTGGGAATATTGTCAATATGTCAGCCTGATAACGCATTAATGTTACTCTACATCGTGTTTAAATACAGAAAATTGAATAACCATTTTCAAAATTTGTAAAATTCTCGATGTTACCTACTCGTAAAATAGGTTCGAATAATAAATATTTTGCTGGAATTTAAGCCATGTTCATGTTGTCATTTCCGAGCCAATATTTGAGTTTACAAAATAGCTGGTAGTCGGTAATGAAAGGATACATTATACATCAGGGGCGTAGCGTTGTACTTACAATATTTCCAAAACTGGGTAATTTACCCGTGATTCGGAGAGTTTTCAATCCGTCAATCCCCAGGTGGCCACAATTGACACAATGCTAACTCATCATCATCATCATCTGCCTAGCCTTTTCCCAACTATATTGGGGTCGGCTTCCAGTCTAACCGGATGTTAATAATGTTAACTACACGGGGTAAAATCTAAAACCCCTAGTATTGTCATCACTGAGTTTGAACGTTGAACATGTCAAGCCAATGGATAAGGCCGGTAACCGATGAACAACTAATAATGGGTAACCCACACTGCTCTAAAGCTTTTTACTGAATAAAGAGTGTTTGAATAACACTCTTTATTCAGTAAAGGTTCGGGTTTTCCGGTCCCGATGTGCAGTAAGCAGGTAAAACAGTTCCATACTTTCTGTATGCCAAAAGCATGGGTCTATTTTACCAGCACCGATCCGTCCCGACTTGTCCGTACTAAGAACTTGTACTTTAAGAGAAGGATCCTTAAGGATGATTTTCACTTACCATTGGTGCAGAATGGACCGTGACGAAGAGCAAAGCTAAGGTGGCGGCGACAATCGCCAAGTACACGTTGTACGCGCTCGCTTTCATTGTGATTGTCTCAACTGGAACAACAACTAATTAGATTAGCAAATCAGTTACCTGTAATTAGCCTTATAGTATAGAAAATTAAGTATAATTGCTAGAGTATTCATTTAGTTCGTTAATGTTTGTTTATCGGTTGTCTTACGGGTCGCTACAATCATTGTCCGAGCGTGTAAGTTGCAAAGCTGCATAATAGTGCTAATTATCTCGACCAATAATATAATTATCTAAAAAAATATGCTTTATACAACAGCTTTAAACCCACTCAAAGGTATAGTTTATAATGCAATGGTTTCCTGAATATTTGACGGAATGTGTATTTCGGCACGTTATAATTTGGGACATGGTTTACTTATCCCGCCTAGACGGTAATTAGGCCCCTAATGAATACACGGCTATAGCACCAGTCACATTGAATTTTTACAAAGTTGTTTTAATACTCAAATACAACATTGATTTTTGGGTAGCGCGATGTCAATTAGATGCCAATTATTTCGTTTCCTTAACACCCGAACTAATTAAAAAGTTACATTTTTAAATCTCGAATTTCTGTTCATTTTTTTGTTGCTCTGAAAAATCTTTCGGGCATCCGTAAAATCCGGAGGCGTGAGATTTATATATAGATTGTAGGTATTGGGGGTAAAATACTTTCCTTGTTTTTGTGAAGACCTCGTCACGTCAAAAGTAGTAGTAAAACCACTTACTTAAGGGTCGACCCCATAAAATGTTTAAGTGACGTGATGCTTTATATCGGAGGCCTTTGACGCTATTCTCGTTAGACATAATGGAAACAAACACAGCTTATTCTAGCCGCTCAGGTAGCTTTATCAGCAATAAATACACAACAGTTTCGATCATAAACTTATCGCTTTATCAAAGGACCACCTATAATAATATTTAGTGATGTATTATTGGATTATCGTTTGAAACGTTATTAACTATATATATACAGTAGACACTTCAAATGGTAGTATTTCAAAGAATTTACTGATATTGAATACCAGCAAAGACCGTATAATATATCTACCGGATTAGCAATACTTCCGTAAGTAGGTACCTATGTATGTACACGTCCATTTTACACCCCATTGATAGGGGCTGATTGATTTGGTAATTAATCAAATTCACCTTTAAGGATATCTACCACCTCGCTTACATACAGATACTTATAATTTCAAGCTCCTTGAAATCCATAAAAACCTAATTACAATTATTGTGAACATGACATGGTTTAGAAGATTTGTCTTGAATATCCCAACAGTGATAGACCGTTTTCGAAGATATGGTGGTGCTCCAGGGATAAGCCAAGTCATAAAAGTCATGGAAAAAAGTATTCGTCAGCATCGTAAAAGTGGACCAAACGCAGATATAATAGGTGCTATTAATGTGTGCTTAAATATCATGTTCAGGTTTTCATTTAAAATAAGTAAGTAGTGTATGTAGGTACATAGATCCAAGCTCTAAGAGAATTGGAAAGTACTATTTCATCGAAAGCTAATGGTATTTTCATTTGAGCTGTTCGCAAACCAGTATTTCAAGCAGAGAATTAATATTTCTGCTCTGAATATTTTAATACTAAGGCTGAAGTTGTTATCAAACATTATTCTATCTGGGTATCTGGTGAAAGTACAAATTCATTCATAATTTCATGAAAAAATCTAGACCACTATAGAGAAATAATTTTATATATAATTATTTTTAAAATATTATTTGTAAAAATATGCCAAATACTTTCTTCATATCTGTGAATTATTGTAATAATTAATATAACTGGCCCATTAGCTTGTACATTTACACTCTCAAAAAAGCATATTTTAAATATTCAAAAAAAGTTATCTCTACCTGAGTGGGCGTTTAGTTCACAAGCTCACATACGTAAGCAACCACGAATATGCGGCGGAATTTCCCGAGTAAAGGACACCTTTCCGACAATATGTCAGCCGTCAACCGTCGGCCAGTTGCAAAGCTACGTAATTACTCGCTTCTTTATCATTATTTCTTCTTTTGCTTCTATTTCATTTTACCTCGAGTGTTACGTAGACAATGTGAAGTACACGTTTGCCTTGTGCACGCAACACCCTCATTGACATGTACGTAGGTTCCGGGCCGGTCCGTCTGGGACGGACAGTCGCCCGATTTCACATTGTTTTATTTAACTGCCCGGATCTTCACCGGTGTCAAACACGTCATATACATGACAAATAAACTCGTATTATGCTACAAATTAATTTATTTACGTGAAAGACGTGTTTATTTCTTCGTTGGGATCATTTCTGTTTTTGCACGTAATAGAATTCGAAGTAAAACATTTTAGATAAACACACGTAATGTAACCTTTTGTTTAACTTTCAAAAACAAGATGGGTAATTATACATTTTACCTATTCGGAGAAGGTTCGGAAAACGTTATTCATTCTAATTTTCGAACCAGCTGGGGTTAATCTTTCGTTCAAAATTAATTTGCTAGTTAATCTGAATGTTCTTAGGGTTTACCTAGCATTTTATCTTTATAATAACCAACAATATTGGGCATGCCAATTTTAAAAATAGAAATAATACGCGTAGAACCCGCCGTAATGCTCATGAAACTGACAAAAAGGCTTTGACTACTAATAAATGAAGCCTAGAGCTGCTAAAGGTTAAGTTGTGTGCAAATAACATGAAAGGAATCCATTATTCACTTTTCTCATCAGGGTTATGAAAAATCAAAAATCCCGCCTACTACGATCAACTAAATTGATCTTTTTATACAGATACATTGAAAAAATATTCGCAGCCATTATAAAGGTTGGGTATAACCTTTCTCATACGTCTTCATAACATCCCTGTGGGGGTTCGTATCACAAAGCGCGCAAATTACGGTCACCCTTCGGATTTGGAATCGCCTTGACAAATAAATTGGATGTGTGAGACACTATTTATCGATACACCGCACGTTTTTTCGTATCAAGATATGAGCAAAAATTGTGTCGCTTCGTGAAAAGGAGCAGTGTACCAGAGATGTCGAATCTGCGCAAAAAATAAAGCCTTTGTTGTGATTCCCATCGGCAGACTCTCAGTGTACTGTGAAGACAATAGATCTGCCTGCAACTACGCACATCAACTGTTACAAAACACTCGACTCGCAAAATGCAAAAAAACAGTATATATTGCTTTTTGTATTGCTTTTAGAACATTATGATTATGATGAAATAGGAGTTGTAAAGCTTACAACTATCTTTTACTTGCCTCGAATAGATTTCATAATCAAATAGAATCCAAAACCAAAAATCCCAAAAAAAAAACAAAATATCAAATACCTAGATCGAAATAGACCATTGTTCTTGTCCAAGACTTGTATACCTATCGAATACTTACGATTAAACCTTATTGAGCTGGAAAGTAAGTAAGTATAGCTAAGGTGTTATTGAAATTCTGCGTCTAAACAACTGCCTAACTATTTCTGGGAAATCAAAAATATTCAGGCAAGAAACAATTTCGTTCTTCATAGTTCATCGTTGCCAAAGTAGCAAATGTACAAAACTTAACCTGTAAAACAATTTCCTCGTTTATTTGTCATCCTCCCTAAACTAGTTAAGTAGAAGGTTTGCCGATATTTAATTTAACTATCCTACATACATAAAACAGGTCAAAGAATTTGGGGAACAGGACGACAGCATGTTGTTCAAACTCTTTGACAAATCCCTGAAAGTTTCGCCAGGAACTTATTTATCTAAGTTTCTAACTAAATAAGGACTGATGAAAAGGCGCATGGCGATCCCTCCAGGAATCACGCGTATTCAATGTACGGAGTAAATAAGCCTTATAACTACCTGGCCTTTTGGAGCAAAACCTTAAGAAGCTTTAAATAACGATTGTTCTGCGAAGAATGGGAGTAATGCTGTAGTGTACCAACTGTTATTACGTGCGTTATGAACACCGCGGCTAAATAATGCGCGGTTACGGGATTGTGCGCTGTATTTTCATAGTATTATATCATCTTCTTTACTATACGTTTACAGAAGTAGTTACGTGAAATTACCATGTCAGCTTTTACATGTACATTGTACGTATTAAGTTACTTTTAGCTGTCAAAACTTGCACGAGCAAAAACTTACGCGAAGACATAACATGGCTGAATAAAGTATCTAAGGCCGCGGCCCCATGTCCACGGCGCGGCGCCGGCCGCCGTGTGACGTTGCGGCGCCGCCGCCGTAATACGGCACGACGTCGTGCCGCACCACGGTACCGCGAACGGTGCGCCATCCATTGCCCCTTTCAGTCGATATTTCGCAGTTGATTCGATCGACTGAGGGGCAATGGATGGCGCACCGTCCGCGGCGGCCGGCGCCGCGCCGTGGACATGGGGCCGCGGCCTAACTTACAAATACCTTCCTTACCAAGTTTAAACTTTTCCAGCAGTTAATAACATTTTCTTTATTAAATTATAACCTACTGTTATAATATGGGTGAAAATAAGGCAGAAAATCACGCTCATTGTATTATGGTAATAAGTCAATTTCCGTAAACGACACTATTTCTATTTTATTACCTCGTAAGGATAACATAAGTAGATGCATACATCGTGTAATAGAAGATTGAGAGAGCGACATGGTATTAATATGCAAAACCGAAGCTGAACGAATACGATGCATAAAGTAAGCGCTCCCGTCTTGCATGTCGTTAAATATTAGTATCTCCGTGCCATAAGCTTTTTAGCGTTTTTTAATGACACATTTTAAAGCCTCATTTAAATAACTTGTTACTGCATACGTGCTAAGTTTATCTGTGCATGTTTTATTACGTGTATTTTTATAACGATGGCTTCATTCCTATTCATCCCTATTTGGCATAAAATAGGTTGAACCTTGGAATATTTGTTAGTTTGGTCACGTTTCTCGAAATTGTATGAATATTTGGAGTGAGCAAGTGAAGGCCTTTCCGGCCTTCGATGCAGGACACAATGCAATCTGGCCATGCATTGTCATATCCTTTCCTAGGCTGTTGTGAATAGGATGTTTGTAGTTTAAATTTCCATGTTGTGCCATGAAAATGTTAAAGGATTGCTTAATATTTTCATTTTCCTCTTGCGGCGAAGGTTCAACGGGGATTGTTTGCACTGAACCGGCCTGCCTGCCCCTCAGGCAACCCTTGAACTATTCTTTTTGCATAATACAAAAAGGATTTTTTATTATAAATTTATTATAAAAGCAGAGGCAGGTAGATAATATTTTCGTATGGATAAAGAATAACTAATGTGACCTAGATTGAGTCGATTACTTTTAATAAAAAATGGATTCGAATAATGAAATTATATTTTCTTTTAATGTAATTTAGTGCCGGCTATTAAAAGGAACTCCTACCAAAATTCACTTAATTATACACGATAAAAATTGAATAATTACAACGCACTTCGATATAATGTATTGCTATTTTTTAGGAGCCATTAAAATAATAAGGTTGAGAGATAATAAACTATATTGATGATGAAGGCCGTACGAACAACCTTCTGAGTCAAATAAACAGTTCTGAAGGAAAAAGACTGAGGACATAAACAAGTTAGTTTGTTTATGGTCTGTGCACATCTGCGCAAATCCTTATTATGATTCACTTTGTTAGTATGTGCGACTGAGCACACTTGGTGACATGAGAATTTTTTCTCAGAATATGACCCTACTTAGTTCAGTAAACAAAAACCTTTTTCACTCTTAATACATTGCTCTCAAGACTTGAAAAGGTTTCTAAGTAAGACTTTTGGGACAAATATGTATAATTTTGTCGATACGTCAAATCTGTCTGATTGAATTGAATAATGAGACCGATTGCCCACGTCCATTTGTCTCTGTTATTTCTACAGTTCTTATCCGATGGCTATAGTTATTTTAGGTCTTCTTTGGTCTTTTATGGTAAAAAAAGGGCATAAGATTTTTATTTCTGAAATAATTTTATATTAGTGTGGTTCTAGAAAGTACTGTAAGATTTTGTGTCTGTTCGAACTTTCAATGAAAGCCGCTTTCCAAACACCGATAACTAATTATTGTGAAAGATTTAAAACGTTAATGTTCGAATACTTCTTTCGAGGAGAAGTGTTATTATTCTACACATAATATGTGACCGATGGCGAGCTCAATATATTCATAGATTTATAAATAAATCACATCAATTTATAGACATATTTCACGGGTCTACCTGTTGTTTTACTTTGTCATCAAGCAATATTATATACGAATTTAGGAAGACCTTTTCTGCTGTTTCTGTCGTAAACGTATTATGCTCAAGGACTGGCGGTGGACATCGATGGAAGAAAACAGATTTATCCAATTACAGGTCGAGTAACCCACTTTGAAGGGTACTTGATTTATTTTCTATCATGTTACGTTGGCATAGGTAAGCCAGTTATTTTATCAGAGCGATTGAAGAACTCGCGTTTCGTTTAAAACGAAGAAGGGTCCTAAAGAGAAAGTCGGTAAACCAATAAGTATACCTAAAGATATTATCCAAAATTATATGTTTATTTCTCTAAACCAATGCACTTTATTTCAAAGTTAACCATTGAGTTAACTAATTAAATATAGACAAAATATCTCAATTATGAGCAGCGGTGGCCTAGTGGTGGCGGCCCCGATTTACGAGTAGTAAGTCGTGGGTTCGAACCCAGTCTGGTGCCATTACACCGGCATGTCCTAGAACTAAAAATTCGAAAACATGTGACATCTACCAACCCGCAATGGGCCCGCGAGGTGGGTTATAGCCCATTCGTTTATTATGCGCACAGCCAAGGAGTGGAATTCCCTGCCTTCATCGGTGTTCCCAAGTTCATATGACCCCAATCTATTTAAGTTGCGAGTTAATAGGCTTCTTTTGGGTTAGCTCGTTCCATCGTCGACCTCATCTCTGTCCTCAGGACTAGATTGAGGTCAAGAGTAGGCCCATTAAAAAAAATAAAAAATAAAACCCTCTCTAGAGAGGAGGCCGTGTGTCCCGGCGAACATTGTAGGCTTATTATGGTTATGCAATGTATCTCAATAGATCGATAATATTCCTTTCATGAAATGCTCGACAATATACGAGTTATATTTATTTCATCAGCCTACACAATATTTCCTAAACATCTGCCGCCGACGTAGAAAATTAACACGTTTTACGTTGTCACGGCAAGACACGGTTTAGTTAATTAGGTCCCTTTGCATTGCATTTGCAAGCCGGAAATTACTAGGCACCTAGGGTGCAAGGCAAGAACGGGTCCTCCACGGAACATGTAAGTGATCCCTTGAGTTAATTATACTTAGTAGAAATCGATTTCTAGGAATCTGAGAGAAGGCGTTAAAGGCAAGCCTTTAGCTTTGACAACTGTTATTAATAACGTACATACCTAATACTTTAGTAAAAAGATTTAGATATAACATAGTAAAAGCTTCTGAAATACCGCATATTTCATACAAGCATTAAACGACTACAAACTAGTATCACAATATTTTTTTAATGTGAGTTCTGAAACAGAATAGGTCCATTTTGTTTGGGGTTACAGATTTTTTATTTTTAAGTAGATGCATCTGATTTTTTAATTGACATCTCCTTTCCTAGTTTTTTTTGGATATTATCGGGATAAATGTGGACAAACAGAGAAAATAAGATGAATTATTGATTTGAACTTAATTCATCTTGATAACAACAACAACATCAAATGCATTTCATAGTTATTTATTGAATATTTTAAAACTAGCTTATGCCCGCGGTTTCGCCCGTTTGGATATTGGTAATTGTCCCACAGAATCGTATCCCGGGATAAAAAAGTAAGTATCCTATGTGTTAATCCAGGTTACAACCTATCTGTATTGCAAATTTCATCCAAATCCGTTCAGTAGTTTTTGCGTGAAAGAGTAACAAACATCCATCCTTACAGACTTTCGCATTTATAATACTCGTATTAAGTAGGATTCTGCCTCTACTGCATAAGACACTCTTTAAATCTAAAACGGTTTCCTCTAAAACTCGTGATTGAAGCCACAATTTTTTGGATACAGCGGCACGATTGTACAAAAAAAAAGGAATTGATGGTTTTGCGTCACCACTGCTCACTGCTGATGGCCGCCGATTTACGTTCATAGTACAGTATGCAAATTTTTGTTTTCGGTAAAGAATTGTACAAAAGGCACCGTAATTGCTGTATTGATTTCTCTAACGATTTTGATATTCTTTTGAAGTATTTGATACGCAGTGTAAATAATAAATGGCATAGTTTTACCGTCCTCGTCGATAGCCTATAACTTTCTAAATTCATTTATTGTTTGTCACAGATATCAGTTCTTATGATTATTACATAAAGGATCGCTGTAACATACCTATAAGGTATACAATACTTAATGCTGGTTCAATATTTATTCAACATTAAAATCATTATTCGTCCTAAGTCAACGTCCTAAGTTAACGATGACAGAAAAAGAATCGATAAACAAATCTATTTCGAACAAACAGCAAAATCTTTTTTCATATCCTGTTCAATTAGAGTGCAGCCATTTCCTTTTTACATCCTTCACGGAGGATTCCAGTTTTATACATTATGTAGGTAAGTGTGGGTAAGGATTTAATATTGACATACTTTAAAGACTGTAGCTGATCTTGTGATCGTGTACAAGATTGTAGTCGCTTGATACCTTTTATGTCAGATACTTTAAAATAATGTTGAAAGACTATAACATATGTGTGGTCTGTTTCTACACGTCATTATAAACCTTATTAAATTATATATTACGAGCTGTTGCCCACGACCTTCGTTCGCGTGAAATTATTGTATTTAAAAAATATAACTCCCCTTTTTAAATCTGATTTTATTACCATAATTTCAAGGATTTTAATGTTTTTGCACGGAACCCTTATTATTTTTCGTAAAATAAAAGTAGCCTAAGTTACTCCTTATTACATCAGCTATCTGCCAGTGAACGTCCCGTCAAAATCGGTCCAGCCGTTACAGAGATTAGCCGGAACAAACAGACAGACAGACAAAAATTGAAAAAAATCTTATTTTGGTATATGTACCGTATATACATTCATATGCATGTAGTAAAAGGCGGTTATTTTAATATTACAAACAGACACTTCAATTTTATTTATTTGTATAGATGTATAGATTTAGTCATGACAGACAGCTGTGCCTATTCGTAAAGAGGAAAGACAACAGGGAAAAACGTAAAAACAATTAGGAAAATATGGAATTCATCACAAAGTAAATGGAAAAGAGTTTTCCTCCCGTTTTTGATTTATCAATTTAGTATTTGAGGAAGATCCAAAATGTCATTTCAAAAATATTGTTGAAGCAAATCGTTGACTTGTAAAAATAATTACAATGAAACTCAAATAAATATTTTAAGTATCGGTAAAAAGCAACAATAACATAATTGTATTGCGGCCACTTTGACGTTTATTATTAAAACTGAAATCTGCGGATTACAGCAAAGTGCTGACACTAACAGTGTCCGAATCAATTGCTCAAGGCAATCTGTATCGAAAATTCCTTGAATTTATTATTTTGGCTTCCTCTTTTTATTATAGAAATTATAAATATTCAATTCTTAACTAATAAGGTTAATTTTAATGTAGGTAATAACATTTATTAATTTAATCGAGATTCCGACATCATTATAATTTTCACGGGGAAGTTAATTTTAAGTAACTTCCTACTTTCTGAGGGCTTTTATCTTTCACAAACGTATGGCGATTCTAATGACTCATAAAGGAACCAATTAAAGAAAGATTATTAGCCATAAAATATGATATTTCAAGTTCCAATTTTATATTTGAGTCTAATGTTTTTCCTATAAGGGTGGGCAGAGACTACGGAACCCTACCTTCTACAATCTTATCTATCATTGGTTTTTGTTTCATCACAATTAAGAAACCACATTTAGCTGGAAGAGTTATTAGAATAAAAAAATAACACGAGGTAAACATTTTCGCATCTCAATGTAAGTAGTTTGGTAAATTGAATTAAGTATATTAACGTACTTGGTAGGCTACCAACCCTACTCTCAACTAATTTTTAACTTATTTCATGTAATATTGTATAACGAAATTATTTCACATCATGTTTTAGTATCTACGAGTAGTTAGTCTACGGCTCAAAATAAGCCGACAAAACAAAACGAATTAATTGGAAAATAGTTTTTTTTTATCATTAACACTGAAAACGGGATATTTACCATGTTTACTATTTGTTTTCAGTTCCCGATATTTCGGCGCTGTTGCAAGCACCATGATCACGGATAAACTATTCAGTTATCATTGTGATGTGTGTGTGTCATGGTTTTCAGTGTGATGATGTAATTTTTTTTTTATTAAGCGACCCTTTCATTACGTTTGGTAGTGACTTGGTATTACTTGGTGTTTTTTCGATATGGTTTCGGCATGGATTGAGCGACACATTTTTGCGGCCAATCTTCTCAAAAACTAAATAATACGATGTTGACTATTACGTAACGCCGGTATTCGTTCCCGAAGGGATAACCAGAGGTTCATAGTACCGGTTAATAACAAACAGTTAATTTATTATTGATTTACAACTCACAGAGGAAAAAAACTAATTAAATAAAAACCAATATTTCTAATTACAGTTTACTAATAAGAACAATTTACAAATACAAGCGAATAAAAAGCTACATCTTTAATTGTTCTTATAAGAAACTGTATTTACATATGAAAACTGATACGAAACACAAGTTATTATATCGGCATTATTAATGATTATTATTTAATAACCCGGTTGAAGTTTCGAAAGTATCTTATGTGCGTCTGAAAATGCTGTAAAGTGAAGAACCACGGAGCTGCTTTAACTTAAAATTAATAAAGTTTTACTATTGTTTACAGTTAACAGGCTAGTTAAGATTTTAACAGTGAAGCGACACCTTTTAATTGGATATTCAGTTGTTAAGACATTGTTTGTTTACTTTGCTGAACTTCATGATATTCATATATTAGCTCCACTATCAGAAAATACAGTGGGTACTTAATATCAATACTGAAATGTTAAGACCTTGTTGCTTCACTTTTTACTTTTCTCTGATTTTTGATATTTAATTTTGAATTATAAAATTTATAATTAGGTCGAAAAGTTTAGCACAAACTAGAAAGTTAACCGATTTTTAATTAACTTTCTATGCATTTGAAAATAAAATGTCGATGATCTGAGTTTGAAAATACGCTACAAAAGGCAAAAAAAAAAAAACAATTTCCTTTTAACAAACAATATTTTGTTTAAAAAATCTTACCTTTAAATTCTGCGCGTCGAAATATATTCAGCTGTTGACTGGTGAAGGATTACGTGAAACTAGCAACGATCACTATCAAGTAAGTACGAGAGGCTGTGAGTGCTGCTTCCGTGGTCTCCCTCGATGGTTTTCGAAAGCAAATGAACGGTGCGAAATGCCGACGCGCGTTATATAGTGATGCGGTCTAAGCCTCGCCGCGTTTTACTTGCGTAGGTGCCGTGGGGCGCTACCGCCGTAGCACCGTAGCGGCCTACGGTGCTACGGTGCTACGAAGCTACGAGATTTAATTGGACATTCGAAACCATGACTGATTTGCGATTTTAATTAATTGCTTTGTTTGTTTGGGATTTTAAAAGTATGTAATCTATAATTCAATTTGATGTTAAAGTTATTTTTTATTAACTAGTTACATGACATTGGAGTACCTAATTAAAAAACTTTGTTTAAGTTTATAATTATAATTTTGCTCACGAATTGAAGAGCAGCTTCTATAGTTTTGAAATCAAAAACGACGTTAAGGGGTTGTAATCTAATTTGAGTAATATTTCTTGAAAGGGTTGGTATTATTACTTAAAGAACGTATTTATGAGTAGGTTTTCATTCTGAATTTGTTTCAAGATTTATGAGTAGGTTTTCGTTCTACAGACAAGTGACATTTCGTATAATGATAATGGGGTATTTTAATTCAAACAACACAAATGTACAAAACACGTAACAGGAGATATTATCTACGAAATGATAGATTGACATTGTTTGAAAAATTAAAAAGGGGAAACAAACATCGTTTCCTTCTTGATAAAATATGATAACGTCCTTTGGAAAATTAACAATTGTAATTCCATTTAATGGTTTAGGTTCATTGTTAACTTTCATAGAAAACTTTAAGTTCCATTCCATTGTAAGTTTCAACACTGGTTTATCTAATTACCCATCAATAACAGAATAGTTAACGTAACATCGCGCCTGCAATCCCGAAGGATTATGGCAGAGGCATGTACTACCGAGTTCACTGACGGCCGACCCCTTATCAACCTTATGACTTAGAGCATAAGGGTGAAAAGTGGCAGACCGTCAGTGAACTCGTAGTACCTGCGTATAGTACAACCCCCATTTTGCCAGTTATGTTAAGTTCCATGGTTATAGAGGGCGAGCCTAGCTACTGCCGTCAACTGGGTACAGATCCTGACTTCTGGCTGCGACTAAGAAGTTCCTGATGGAAAAACTTAACAACGCATTGCCCGTCCTGCGAATCGAACCCAGGACCTCGAGCGTTTGCAACCACTAGGCCAACGAGAACAACAAAATAGTTACCAACCAATTTCCGTACGGTCAACATACAGTTAATGGGATTGTTGGCAGCCATGAGGCAATACATCAACACTTTGATAAAATTATCTCTCAATATGACATGATAGGCTTTAATAACAATTTGGGGACTGAATGGCGAGCACCGATTAAATGCTTGTGTACACTATCAAGATAAAAATGACAAATAGCCTCAATAGGACAAAGCTCTCTTAAAGCTTTTATCGCTTGTGAATCACGTATGCCTGTTTCCTGGAGAGAGTTATTAAACGTGATGCGAGAGGGTATCACCACTGATAGCGTGGCACACGGTGTTTATTATTAACTGTTTAGATGTTAGTAACAAGGCCCTTATCCAGAAATAGGTGACCCTTTAATATTTAAGTATAAGATATGTAAACACTGTTTTAAGCTTTTTATTTTATTTATTTATTTAAACCAGCTTAAACTATAATTGCAGGGTTTACCCTAATGCGACAGTTAAGAATTTAAGTTTTTCTATATACTTATAATAAAATACCAAATTAGAAAAATTAAACCTAACAAAATAATTAAATTATTACACCATTAAAACACAAAACATAGCATAAAATAATTACTTTCATAAACATAGTACTAACATAATTTACTTACATTAAAAAAAATGAAAAAAGGAAACTACTTTTTTTTTTCTCTGCTTTCACGGTTTAAAACTCAACTTATACTGTCACTTACAGGATATCTTCCGTGATTGTTCATATCGGGAGTTCAATCATGAACAATCACGGAAGATATCCCGTAAGTAACAGTATTAGTATAAAATATATAAATTAATGTAGGGAAATAAATGCTATTTTAAAATTAATTTTATTTAATATGACATGCAAGTAATTGTTCATTAGATGTAACATAACATAAAGAAACATTTTGCCTTCATCAGATTTTTGCAATCAATGTTTTTATGCTAGTCTACTCATTGCTTCTGCCTAGCGTTTTTTCCAAAAGTTGGGGTCGACCACCAGTTATACCGAATGCATCTGAATATCAGCATTTTACATTCAGCGATTGCGTATCTGACACTTATAAACCAGTTTCAGGGTACCACGGTACCCAGCCAGTCATGTCTGTCTACTATTAAATATAGTATTGGGTTAGTTGGTAGACAATACAATGGATATAGAAAGTATACCATAAAAAGGCGTTAGAATCGGATTTTGTTAACAATTTCAAGGGTTTTAATTATTTTGAACGAAACCCTAATTATTTTTCTAAAATAAAAGTGCAAAGTAAAGTAAAAAGCTATTATTTTGATATTACAAACAGACATTTCAATTTATTTATTTGTATAGATTTTATACGTGCTTTACTTATTTCGTAATCGTTCTCAAAAACAGTTCATCATAAAGTCTGTATGTTCTTGCAATTCCCGGTAGTGAATGAGTTTCATTTTGTTACTAGTAGATAATAGCAATATACATAGATTATTTTGTCTAATAATACCCTACATATAAGCACTTGGCTTATTGAATACTGAGAACTGTTTAGCTCTTTGTAGACCAACAATAAAGTACGTAGGTACGTACTAGAATTGACTCAACAGCGGTATTATTGGGCAAAAATGATATTTTTCCATTTAAGTACAAGATATTTATAGATATCATTTACGTGAAAACACCTCTCATAGTATCATATGTAAATTCAAATGAATCACTCAAAACCTTGAATTTTCTTTACAATTTCTACATAATACCTTTCCTTAAACTCCAATTAAACAAATCAATGTATTCTATTGAATATATTTGCTGTTCATACATTTCGATCGATGGTAACACGAATGTTTTACATTGAAACTAGTCAAATGTCAATGCCTCGTTTACCATTATCCAAACAATTTTAACACTTGCAAACCTAATCTTATTAAACGTAGAAGTTATTTAAATGTTACATATGTACTCATGCTTGTTTTCACCCAAACTAGACTGCAGTTATATCATCATCATTCTCTTGCCCTTGTCCCAATTCATTTGGGGTCGGCGCAGCATGTCTTCTTCTTCCATCCTTCTCTTTTACTCGTCATCTCATCAGACGACTTCTTTCCAGCCATATCATTCTTCAAACAGTCCATCCATCGTTTTTTGGTCTTCCTCTACTCTTATACCCATCCACATTCATACAACTTTAAAAATTTCCCCTCGACATTTTCCTCATTCCTAAAACAGTGTTGAAAACCAATTATATTTATGCAATAAATATTATTGCTAGAACCTGGAGTTAGTGATAATGAGAATTAATCTTTTTCAGAAAGTTCATAAAGTATCTGTCTTCGAAGTATACTAATCCTTCACGGAAATTGGTCAGAATTATCTGTCGTCTCGATTGTTTAAGCGTTGTCAGGACTCTCAGTGGTCAACATTGGGTTATAGGTTCAATCCCCAAGTCGGTCAAAATAGTTTTATAGGGTTTTTTCATTCGGAATTATTCAGTAGTGGCTAGCAGTCTGGATTTATGGCCGGCTCTATGATTTATGCGAAATAAAGGTATGCTTTACACCTCTACTTACTCCACTCAAAATACAGGCGTGATTTTCTGAAATTGATACAAAGAAATGTCGTGATAACGGTACGTATCTTAAACAATGCTCAAGTCTCTGTCGTGTGAAGTATAAATGTGACACTTGTGTCAATCGACCCTTTGAGGAAAATGCTTTGAATATATATCCTCAAAAGGTTTTAATGAATTAAGGTCAGGTGCATAATATTCGCAAACGGAGTGCGTGTATGACCAGAAATTTGAAAGTGGACGACGCAACAGGAGCTGTAACAATCGTAGCAGGTGGCACTCTGTAGATTCTGCCTACCCCCGTGCAGAAGAGGAGTGATTATGTAAGTATGAATCCAAGAAAGTAAAATTCTTTTTTGTGGGTCGTTAGAGTTAATGTGTTTTGATTTTAATCACAATTAACTTGAGTTTATGGTTTCAGTAATTCGTCACTTTTTGGGTATCACCTTAGGTAGCAATTCTTCTTTATCGTGTGGTTAGTGTTTAACCTGGTGTCAGAGTTTTTATGCCACCCTCTGACTTGACTTAACATGCCGTCAAGAAATATCTCTCAGGCATGCTAGTTTCCTCACGATGTTTTCTTTCACCGAAGCCTAATTGAAGCGAATGACTAGGAAGCAATGAATTTGCAGAACATAATTTATGACCACAAACAACTTTGTTATAATATAAAAGAGTTCTTCTAAGACTTGAAGATATCGACATTGGCTGTTTAAAGGTAGAAGACCTCTAAATTAACAGCAGTTCATCAACATCATGCGTACGTTGTACCCTGTATATTATCTAGTCATTCTTCTCGTATAGCAAGAAAATATCGGTACAATAACACGTCAATACAAAAATAAATTAAGGAACTTTCCTTTCCTCAAAACTTTACCGTGACAAATAAATTGACAGTTTTATTTTGGGTACTCTTTGCATTTAAATCAAATGCTTTTGGAAACAAAACAATTTATTGGATAGATTCGTTGTTTGGAGTATTTTTTTATTGTAATTTCTTTTTCAATCAGGGATTTCTCAGTATCGGCCACGGTGTCTAGATTTGTGTACAGTGAAAGGCAATAGGCTTGCCCCCTTTTACATGGGACTTAAACATAACTGGCGAAATGTGTGTGCACTATTAGGAACACCCCCGCCTAAGGGGATTACACAAGTGATGTTATGTTATGTTTATGTCTAATTAAGTTACCATTTCTTAACATCATCCTGATGTAGAATTAAATATACCTGCCTGTATACTTACCGACTTGCGATTTGATATTTATTTTGAGCTCGTTTTAGAATGGAAATCAATCTTAAGCAAGTCAAATACGCATAAACTCGTGCAAAAGACTCAATCTTGAGGAACTTTCAGGTTTGTTTTTCGATTCACATTTGTCACACAACTGTTGAACTGTACTTACTGAATTTTCTTTGAAAATAAATCTTATTATTATTAAATCTTATTATGTTACTTATAGGTTATGTGGCAATAAGCTCGTAACTATTACATATTACTTAAACTGCATAAACATATAACTAGCAAAATATGAATAAACTTGTTACCTCCACCCACCACCAGCCTAAGTAGGTTTATTAAAGTATAAGTAAAGTATAAGTATAAGTAAACAAGAAAATATTCTCTAATTTTCAGTTACCAGAACAGATCAATCGAATGATTGGATAATATGGACGAGGAAGGAATAAGAGGCACTACGCGGTAAATGCTTGCAGTCGCTATGCCTATTACCTAGAATCAAATGAAAATAAGCAGACAAGGATCGAGCTTCGTGAATGCTTCGAAGAAAAGTTACCGATAAACTTGAAATTCTTTGCAAAAAATATTGTGTAATTTTCACAGCACAAATTCAGAAATTCAAATAAGTAATGCTTGTATTCTCTTATGATTAATCAAGTCAAAAGGCTTTTCCGGAAATGTTAGAGCTATTAGATTTATAATTAATCAACTTAATGAAAAGGCTATGTATGAATGTGTATGACTATAGTATTTTCCACGAGGCGTAAACTGTGGGACCGTGTCTTAATTCGATACCCAAAACCTGCTTACTCACACTCTGTAATGACAGTTCGTTGACTTTTATTTTAGTTAAACAAATTCGCCCGTCTGCTGTTTTTTTTTGACAAAAAAACGTAGACTAAGGGCTTGTTTCACGATGTCCAAATAGCCACTACTTATCGAATAAATTAAAAAATGGAACAGAATTTGTTTGAGATTATCTACCAAGTAAGTTAACGGGAATTTAAACGTACAGGTGAAACAGGACCCTTAAGTGACCTTATGTGTTGTGTGATGTTGAAATTGCGCTAAAACCATAAATCGGTAAAATTAAACCATCTGTACTGGCAAACAAAAGCCTATCGCTGGGTCCGGATAAGTAATAAAAGAGTGGTCTAATATTGGAATCGTTGAGCGGCCTATTAAACCACCCACTGGACAGACGAAAAATTAATCACCTGTCCGAATGAGGGCTGAAAATTCGAGCAAAAGTAAAATCCAGAAATCGGGTAAACTTGCACCTAAATCAGAACCGTTTTCAGGATTCAATGAAATCAAGTCAACTTTAGACTCTTACAACTTACGTTACAGCATTTAGTATTTCGCTTTTCGCGTGAATTCTAGAAATAACCCGCATGAAATCTGTTTAAATAGCTTGCACTGCACTACTTAACTAAAAGGCTGCACATTTGAAATTAGGGATTTCTGTAATAAGTATAAAGGGTGTAACAAGACACTTCACGAAGCCGAAAGGCACTTGTTTTCCCCCTTATTACGATTATTTTTTTGTTTTAGACCATGCCTATTAACCTTCTAGTTATGGAGATATTGGGGGTCAAAGTTCCAACTTTTTCACAAGTTTTTTTTTTTAAATAGGTATATGTTTTTAAACACCTCCACGACCCCGTACTATACAATCCATTCATCAGCACAATGTTTTGAGTGCGTTACATTGAGTCTTAACGTAAAACATGATTTTTCCCCCACAAAAAAGGCCGTTTTTCAGCAATAATTTTTGCGTAAAGTTACTTAGTTTGATGTACGGCTTCGTGGAGAGTCCGTTTACACCCTGTATAGCTTTTACCTTAAATATCTTTTAATTTCAACTGAACCTTAAGCCTTACCTTGAACTTATGCAAGACAAGTGGGATGAAAGGTAAAACAACTTTTTTAGATTCACAGTATTTGTAGGTGTTTTATGCTCATTCAAAACACAGATCGTAAACAGGCTATTTTTTCATGAATTTCAGTCAATGCCAACTTCAAAGGAAAAGCTCTTACCCTGCAAAGAAAACATCTTTTAATACAATATGAAACAGTACATATATCTAATCGTATTAGGGTACATTGTAAAAACTAATCTGTTTGATGCGCTCGTATAAGTCACAATATATGGAAATTGTACATAATATATGGAAGTAAGTGAAGCTTCAAGGATTCATAGATTTTACTTATCAAAATGACACGGATAAGAATCCTCTCTTTGCTGCTGAAGCTTTTATCCACTTACAGTTTTAATGGAAGCCAAGCGTAGGGAAATCCTAATCCTAACTAATATGAAAAATGCGAAAGTAAGTTTGTTTGTTTGTTACTTTCTCACACCTAAACCACTGAACCGATCATCCTGAAATTTTGCATCTACGTTGTCGGGTGTACATAAAGGGACATAGGGTACCTTTCATCACGAAAAACGTCCTGTTCTCGAGGAAAACAACGATAACGTTCTAATGATAATAGATGGCGCCACGTGTCTTTTGAATGATGATTGAATTATATTAGTACAAGCAGAGTACAACCCGAATTGATCGTCAAATTCTGAATTAACGCGAGCGAAGCCAGTCGAAAGCCAGTTATAGATTACTTTTGTTTTCCGACTTTGATTCTAATAATCTCAAGATAACGGTAGCTACCTACTTTCTTAAAATGTTCTTATTTCGAATTGAATCTTTTTTAGGGTTCCGTACGCAAAGGGTAAAATGGGACCCTATTACTAAAGCTCTGCTGTCTGTCCATCCGTCTGTCACCAGGCTGTATCTCATGAACCATGATAGTTAGACAGTTGAAATTTTCACAGATGATTTATTTCTGTTGCCGCTATAACAAGAAATACTAAAAAACAGAATAAAAAAATATTTAAGTGGGGCACAAATAAAACACATGATTTTTTGCCGTTTTTATAGATAATGGTACGGAAACCTTCATGCGCGAGTCCAACTCGCACTTTGCCGTTTTATTTATTTATTTATCTTTATACCAGTTGCCGCTCGACCTGTAAGCGTACATTATTGCAGTCTCCAGAAGCCAGTTAGAGCGAAAACGTGACAACTACTATATGGTACTCCTCAAGATTGCTCGTTGTACCGGTATAAGGACGTAGAGAGCTGAAGTCTACGTCAACGTCTAAATATACCTAATGTTATACCAATTATACAGACATACAGTCCACGTCTACGTAGGCGTAAGCTATTAACTGATTTTCAACTGTCATCGTCTGACACAATTTACTATTAGTCAATTTACTAATTGTGTAATTAAACTAGTGAAAAAAAAACAACATCGCAATTCGCGCTGTTTGTAAAGTGTGTAACATTCGTCACTCCTTTCGGTTTGAACTAGAGTTCACGCAGAACCCTGTAAATATTTAATTACAAGGAATATGAACGAAGGTACATGGCACCGCCGCAACATAACCAAAAAGCTGGTGCTTTGATCATAATAAATGATAAAGTCATCCCTAGTGCAGACAATTCTTTTGTTTCCATTTCCATTCAACACTTTTTAGATGAAATAGTTACATAGTTGCAATATAGATGCAGTTTGTTTGGTTTACTACAAAACATTGTTTTGACTTTCAGTGTTAATAATGTAGTGGTAGTACGCCTTGCTTAAAAGAGGCTAATGCCTTACAATGACTTGCTATAGGCCTTTGATGTACTTTTAAATTAATTGTTTTGTGTAATCCTACTTCCTACTAAAAATATAAATGCGAAAGTTTGTGAGGATGTATGGATGGATGTTTGGTACTCTTGCACGCAAAACTACTGACCGGATTTGGAAGAAATTTGGCACACAGATAGTTTATACCGTGGATTAACACATAGGAGGACTTTTTATCCCGGTAGTACGATCCCGTGGGACCATTTTCCGAACTCCACGCGGGTGAATTCGCGGTCATAAACTAGTAGTCCCAACAGTCCCCGGGGTCTCAACTCAACTCAACTCAACTCAAAGCATTTATTTAAATTAGACCATTACAGGCACTTTTGAAAGTCAAAAACAAAAAAGCTAAGTACAGCACAGTCACAAGGCATAATAACTTGCGAAAGTACTGTAGTTGCACATTCCAAATCGTAGATCTCTATGGAGAAGAATGGGCAAGAAACTCCATGGACAGTCTTTTTAATCAAAATGTTGTTACAAAATCTTGGTTACATCATTCATGTTGAGATTATACATATATGTGAGAACGATGTACAAAGACGTGCACATTAAGAGCGTCCAGAATAAAAGATTAAACTAACAATTTAAAAATAAAGTAATTAAAATAAACCGTGACAGCTAAGAGATGACCAGTCCCAACTGACAGCGCCCGTTCACGAACATGACGCATGGATCAGCGCCATTCAACTCAACCATATTGAAGGGAACTAAATGACCCGACACACCCGCCACCATCAGCGAGACATTTGTGTGAGCATGACATTCTCTCAGCCACCAGGGCACATTCAAGTCAATGAAAGATAACTAAATGTAAATGGTAGCTTTACAGTACATAGTACTTACACATGTGCTATGCGATTATATAATACTAAGAGATTGAATCTATACAATGCAAATATATTTTTACAATCTTCTGCAGCTTCCACAATAACTTCACATTGAAACATCAATTAGTTTGCCCCTATGGTTGTGGAGCAGGACCAGCATTGAGCCAAGCATTTTTATCATCAATGTAATCCCCCAACTTATAATATGCTTGCCTACATAGTGTGCGTTTTATACAAGATTTAAATTTCGTCTCATTCAGTTGTAGGTCTGTACCTGGTCGTCTCCCTCTATACTAACAGGCATCTTACGCTTCATTTTCTGAATCGTGGCCGCCACTTCTGAACACCTTGTTCTAAAAGCTATGATAAGATAATCGTTATTTATTGGAATTTATACTAAAGACCATTTTATTTTAATAGTACCTACTTATTTTTAACATCATTATATTATAGCCAATGGTGACTCATCGCTGGGCAAAGGCTCTTACTCTTTCCATTTCTCACTCTCTTTACAATATTTTTAACCTATTTTAAGAAATTGAGTTCTGTACACATAAAAACATATTATTTAAGGTTTACTTGTCGAGTCGGGTTTCTGTTCATAACACTATATAAAACTTAACTTTTACAGTCAGATACAGTCACGCAAGTCTATAATTTATAATGGATCGTAAGTGCTTTAAAAGGGTATCCATGGGGAGGCACGTTAACACTGTAGGATAAAATATTAACAGCGTGATTAAAATAAAATTTCAATGTACCGACATAGATACCTATGGGCAACTGTAGAATAGAGTTTCAGGCTAAGAATTTCACTACTGCAGTTACATGTATGGCATGATTGGCATGAAATGCATGAATGAATATACATAAAGGTAGTCTAACATAGATAGGTCGCACCATCTCTCTGTCCACCATTATTATAGTAACATGGCCGAATATATCTGTTTTGGGCCAGTAGGTAGTTAGATTAAAATTTTAGATCAATGGGAAACTACATACGGCTTCCTTTGTCTTAATAGTGTCTTTGGTAATGACAGTTATGATAGAAATAATTTTCTTTTTGACCACTGCAGATCGGAGAGTTATCTACGAGTATTTATATGCCTCATACAATACGAACTAATAAATAAATGCCAAACCACTTACTTTATGTTCGTAATAGTGTGTGCGTGTATTCAGTTCAGGGTGTCTAAATCGGCCGCTTAAGCAAAATCATAATAGAATAATAATATGAATTCGGTACAATTCGTAAAATGGTCACACATACAATTCATAATATTCGTCTGGTACTCTGTGACAATTTTAAGAATTTTAACGCGATTCATATTATTATCCTATTATGATTCTGCTCAAGAGGCCATTTTAGACGCCCTGTTCGTTACTCCGAATCACGTGGACTGAGTCTTGTTCAAGAGCAAGCTGGATAACAGAGGTCCATTTATACTAGCATTCTGTTACACACATCACACACAGGTTGAATTTTTAATGAAGGACTATTAAAGAGGATTAGGTGTCCTTACTCCGGGTTTAAAAATGACGATGGTGAAAATTCAGGGAGAACAGCTATGTGTAAAATGTTCGTTAGTTTTTATTTACCCTGTATTCGCAGTCCTTTGAAAATGTCAAAGGATAGTTTCACGGAAATATCTGATGAAGTGGTTTCGATTGCTTTTGAAGGTAGGTTTAACAAATAAAACTGCAATCTGAAGTGTATACTTATGTTATGTTTATTCAGAATTTAATTCTAAAATTATTTTTCTTCGTACGTACTTCTTAAATATTTTTACAGCTATTACTGCAATGTGAACCGTTAAACATTATTAGCATCGCAACTTATTTAATATTCAACCTGCAATTATTATATTTCTTTATTTACAAACTACAATACTATAATAGAAATAAATATGTACAAGTATAAAAGGGTTAGAGGGCATCCAAAAATTCGTCCGCATCGCTGTCAACAGGAAAAGTGCCCAGAAGGCTGGCAGCATTACCACGTTGGATGGCAATGCTGATTCTTTGGCCAAAAAATAGGCCCGCCCTCTGGTCACGTGAAGAGTCGACCAACAATTATTATTAAATTGAATGTCCAATACTGCAGTTATATCATAATTATTATATATCTATTGTGTTTCACAAATAAAGTAAAGTACACATCATGGTAACATTTTACGATTACAAATCGTGATCTTACATGGTTCTCGAAATGCCGATATAATTATTCCGTTGCTCATCTTTTGTGGTACTTACCGAATTTTCCACAGAAACCTTATTGCGCCACAATTGTGCGTCATTATAAATCGATATTACTTTCATTGTATGCTTTAATATCACGTGTTTTGTAGTATGCAAAGTTCGTCAACAACCTTATTTTGCTACTAAGTTAACATTAAAACGGATGTTGTATAAGACCTCATCTTGTTTTACCTCCAACAAAGTTGCTTCTATAAACGTCTTAAAATATTTCATATTTGTAAAAGATACAACGAAGCTGAAAACTACAAAGTCCTCGGCTTATTTAACTTTTTACATTTCCCAATGCTTTGTGCATTTCGCAATGCTCGTGGCCGGCCGCGATTGAATGCGGGAAAACAAAAAAAAAGTTGAATGAACCGCTGATAGGTATTCTGGTAACTGTTCGTTTTACTGTTGTGAATACTGGATGAATATGGTGTGTAAACATGTGAGCTTGAATGAAAAAGGATTTTTTTACTGCAAACTAAATATTTATGTGAATGGGTATTTTGTCCAATACTATCTAACTAGCTGTTTGTGTTCTTACAGTATAAGTATGAAAAAAAAAAAAAAAAAAAATGAAAAATGTTTATTTGTCCCAAAATCAGTTACATGGTTTAAAAATGAGACATCCCCAGTAAGTAATTGATAATACTTGTGTTGGGGCTATCTCGCTCTTTCCCTATATTTATTAACAATATTGAGACTATTGCACAAATTATTACAAAAGATGATTAAAAACAAAAAATGAAGCAAAACGAACAAAAATAAGAAAAAAGACAAAAATTAACAGTGAATGACTTAAAAACTAATTAATTTGCAGCTCTTTGTGTAAACTGTAGTTGTATGCCTATGTGAAACTGTATGTGCGGCATGTTTTTAATTGTGTGTCTATGTGTGTGGGTGTATGTGTGTATGTGTGTGGGTGTATGTGTGTATGTGTGTGGGTGTATGTGTGTGTGAATGTGTATGTGTATGTCTGCTTTGAAGTGCCGATTGGTTCGAAGCAATTGATGGATTGTACTCGGTGAGTACTAACATTATTGCTACGGAGGGAATCAAAAGAAATTGTTTAACCAAGTCTAACCAAAAGTTGCTCAGTTTCCTCGTATGTTAAGGTTTTAAGCCACTCGGTTATTAACTTTTTGCATACGTGTGAGACCTCATGGTGGAACCTTAATTTTTGGTTAATTTTATTAAAAATGTAGGCTGATTGGGTTGCATACTGACGCCGTGCAAAAGCGGTTCGGACCCTCGGGGAGTAAGCCACAATATCCTTTCGTCTTTTCTCCTGCCTGTCTTGGTTAAATGGAATAGATTTTTGTAGGTACAGGGTCGTAATTAAAAAATATAGTTTTCTTACTGTAAGTAAGCCACTGATTCTATATAAATCGACTGTGGGGTATCTGTATGGTTTATAGTACATTACTTTTATGAGTGACCTTTGGGCTCTTTCTAACTCCAAGAATTTAGTTTTAGTGGCTCCTCCCCAGACTGGTAAACAGTATGCAATAACTGATTGCGTGAGCGCAATATAGATGCTATTTAATGTATTCAGGGGCATTAAATCTCTTAGATTTTTAAATATCCATATAAATGTACGCACCCGTGACGTAACAATCTCAATATGCGAATGCCAAGTTAAACAGTCGTCAACTATAACTCCCAAGTATCTTGTGGACGTTACATGCTTAATGGCTTGACAATCACAATTTTGGTCCCTGTGGTTCGTACACGTGTGGATCTGAATTCTAAAATTAAGGCCTGGTTTAGACCTTCTACTAGGAGAAAAACAAATATAGTTTGTTTTAGGAACACTAAGGGTTAGTAGATTGGCTTTGAGCCATCTATCTATAGCAGCCAATCCTTGCTCGGCATTATTGCAGACGGCTTCCCATGTATCCCCAAAGTAAACAATCGCCGTGTCGTCCGCGTAAGAGAAGAAGTATACCGGCAAAACCTTTTTATTTGTAGACGTCATACTTAATTCTTAATAAACGACTTAACATACTCGAATACTATTCAAACGGAGCTTACACAAAGTCAGATAAACTATGTTACTACTGTTAAGCAAATTGACGACCAAATTAAATTATTATTAATAATGATATTCAAACCACAATTGTCATTTGATGATGAAGAGATGGAGGTCATGTCGAAGAAGTGATCTTTAAAAAATATCAATTGGTTTTTCAAATACAATAAAAACAGTTTTTGGTAAACTGTAAGGGTTTTTATTTATTTAATTATAAACTTTGCTGTATTTTATAACGGGTTTTCTCATCACCCGTTATAAAATAACAAGACAAATTTGGCGTATAGTGTCAATTTACTTAATAATTCATATTTCCCGCTGTACCTCGTGGGTGTCACAAAGAAAACATAACATATATAATGCCTTCAAGGTAGGCTGTTTGCATTTACTACTCCAACATTTCACCAGCGTATTAGCGAGATCATGAGCCTATACTTCAGACTGTTACTGAGAATTTCTCAACAGGTATACTCTTTAAAGAAACCTTGAAACATTTTGCTTCACTCGAGTATATAATTCGAATCCGGGACATAAGTCGCGCTTGAGACTACCAAATCTACAAGACAAGGTAAAGCATGTGTACGTATCTAAAGTAGAAAAAAACGTAAAGTTACTTAAAGTTTAATCAACACACTGTCCCTTTCAACACAGACATTACATAAAGCCTGTAAGAGTAATTCCCGAGAGGAAATAGCATTGCAATTCTCAATACAAAATGGCTCCACAAATGTGACGTATTTTATCAACTGAAAACTGAAAAGTAATTCCGGGCGAAGAGGAGTTTCATTTCTGAAATTGTTTCTTTAGCTTACCTACATGCCACGTGTATTTGTTTTAGAAGACCTGTTACAAACGTTTTAATCACGGGTTTTAATGTTACGATTCGAGACGACGTTATTTATTCGTGAGAATATTTTTTAATCGTCGACTGTTGCTGTTGTCTTTTGTTTTTTATTTTATGATTTTCTGATTGTAAGCCCTCAAGAATATTCTTATTAGCATCTTCTGCATGTATAGGTCTAGTTTAATATTGCACCTAGCACCATTGTCAATCTGGATTTTATAAGTTTTTAAGTAGATGTTACCGAAGACTTCTAAACGTGACTCGAAATAAAAACTACAATTATATATTCTCTTAGCCACTTTTACATCCACTAGACGGCAACGTAGATGGTCTATTTTTAACCAAATTATTGCTGTATCGAATGAATTTAACTTCAAGTTACTTTTATTTCAACAGGTGTGACCTAACTAATCGTGTAGATTTAGATACAGTAAACAATCTTCATACACCGTGACTTTTTAGTCGTCTTATAACGGCAGCCCACTTCATGTAACCAATGACAACTAAACATTCACGAAAAAAAAAAATCGTATTTATGTGATTTTAATAATTTAAAAATAAAAATATTATTCAGTATTATGACGCATGACGTTGTTGAAACACCCTGTTGCGAGCGATGATCTACTCGACTCGTGTCCTCAGTGCTGGGTAGGTATGTTCTACCGTTTGACACAAACATTATTAACAGGATGTTTCTTAATTCTAATGTAAGTATTATTTATTTTTCTTTGTACCTAATGTCATAATTATTAAAGGTTAAAAAAAATCGCGCCTATAGGTATTTTATGTCGGATACATTGAGTGTACCATCTTTGTAAGACGACTAAAAAGTCACTGTGTATAAATCGAATGAATTCGATTATTCGAATTTGTGGCTTCAGTAACACATAAAATCATAAATATGTGCAGACGTAAAGAAACTGATATTTTTCCTGCTTTCACGAGGCTTTGATTGAGTCCATTACAATCCACTTACTATTTACGACTTGTAAAAACGATTCTCACATGGCTCCGTAACTTTTCTGCGGGATACCATTTGGTATGTTCCACTTATGAATTTCTTACCAACATAACAAATATACATGGTGGAAGGACATCATTACACAAACGTTTACTATGGGTTCAGTACATAATTCAAAACTGAAGACCACTTAATTTTTCGTCGATTATTATAAAATATTTATCGTCTCGTAAAAAGTACACGCTCAAAATGTATCAAAAGTTTTTTTTTTATTCTTTTATTAATTTCAACGCTGTTGGTCTACGGGGTGGAAGGGACACCACGTTTACGGTTACCATGTATGCAGTATCATCATTATGAGACCCCATATAAAGATTAAAAAAAAATCAGTTGTTCCATACATATTGACTGTGTAGGTATTGCACTTTTGTAGGAAACAGCTGATTTCTTTTAAAATAACCTATGTAAAATTTGTACTGGATACGTGGTAACCGTTTTCGCGTCGGTGTCCCTTCCAACCCCTATAATCATGTATGTCTAGGTACCGAATTCACGGTAAAAGTTAATAGCGCGATGTTTCCTTCAATGTCTCTTGCAGATCGTTGATTATGAATAACTTTTCATACAAGTCTCAATCAAATAAATAAATGCATGTCGTTTTATCGGTGAACCTATTGCTAATATTCCACGTGTCGCTCAAGGAACATGACTTAGTGCAAGTTCTATAAATAACGAATCTCTACAGGCTACAAATTCTTACTACGTTCTAATACCAGAATAAATCTGTGTTAAATTATGTAACAGTTATTCGACGGGGTGAGGCATGTTTAACCACTTATGCAAACATAATTTGCTACTCTCTTTTAAGGCTGGGCAGTCTGATTATTAACTCTTAAGGGTGAACCATGGGGGTTTAAACAGAGCACACCATACAACAGCCAAGTCTACCATGTACGTTTTTATCGATGGCCATAGAGAATTACGACCAATAAAAATAAAACTCAGGAGTAATAAAAACTTTTTTAAATATCATAATAATCTACTGGCAGTTTATTTAGAGGCGTTCGTAATTTAAAAAGCTTCGGGAAATATGCTTACAATATTCGCAAAGATAGATCATGTTGTAATGACCCTGACTTGAATGATCTTGCGATAAAACAGCTTTTTTCTTTTAATTTACATTTGTAGTGGAAAATATGATTGTTTCCTTTATGATCTGAAGGGAAGGTTCCGCTTGCCTGGTTGTACCGGATGCGAAGCCGTCAATGCAAGCAAATAGGTTTCTACGTTTTCAATTTTATTATTAAATTTGAAAAATATTTAATTTTATGTTTACAAACATTGATTTAAAATTCACAATTGTGGTTTTCTTTTTCATTTTAAGTTCATTTACTAAGGACCTTCACAGTTCACTTTAAAAAAATTGATCTATGTTTTCGACTACTCACTGTTATGTTTTCATTATGCTATAATATAATGTTTGTACTGTAATGTTTTAATTATGATATAGCTAATGAAATTTGAGTTTGCTTACAATAGCACCATTTTTTATTCGTTTACTTTTCATAATAGTTTGCAAGCCAAAACAACAGAAGATTTGGCTGGTATCTCCGCTTAGGCTCATTCGACACGGACGTAAGGGAGTCGTAAAGATAATTATAATTACATAAACAGGGTAAGTTTAAATAATCAAGCCCAGCCGTCCAGGGACGCCGGAGCAATCAAGAAATGAAGGTCAATATTTGTATCTACTGGTTAATTTAACTGCTCTGACCAATATAAGTTTACCAAATTGAATTCCCCGAGGTGTCCAAAAACGTTTTAGATAGAATTGTTAATTAGCGTGGTAAATATGTTTACCAAATGTGCTGTTTTGCTGCTTGTGTTACTTACTAACTAGCTATTAGGCAATCAGTAGGCTTGGAAGGAATGCGGCGGAATAAACGTAGCGTAATATCAAATGGTGGGGGTGGCGATAGTCGCTCTCTCCATGTCGCCATGAGATCGCGCCGAAGGTCGGTCCGCTGAGCGGCAATTTGCCGCGGCAGCGGAGTTTCCCCCCGGCGTAGTGCCTCCGCGCGCCACTCGTGCAGGCGCGCGAGGACTATCGCCTCCAGATCCCATGGCGGCAATCCGGCAAGGAGGCTCGCCACCTCACCGGAGATCGTGCGGTACCCACGGACTGGCCTTACAGCTACCACCTTTTGGGGACGCGCCCACACCGGGGCCCCGTAAAGGGCCATGGACCGCACGATTAATGTGCTGGCTGGCATCTGTATGTGTTTGGCATATAATATTTGTGCAATTTGAAGACTGCTTTAAGCTGCTGAAGACTATCTGTGGGTCCTAATTGTCACCAACTAGCTAAATAACAATTAGTTAAAAAAAGTGAAATTTTAAGAGTTATATGTTCGATTCAAATATCGTTCGAATCTGCGTTGGGTTTACTTCGAATTTCGGACCAGACATTATAAACAAGTAGGTATAATGTTACATAAATTAGACTGTAAAACAAACCTAGACGGTGTTTAAAATCTGATAAGTAAATCTATAGCCCGTAGTCTGTTTGTTTTTGGTTGGCTCAAACAAGAATTAAGGTAACGTAGTTTTTTCAGTAAGTTTCTATTCGATTCAAGAATAATATATATGTATTTAATTTTATTTATTGGGATTTAAACACAGATATTTACTAAAAATGTGCTTAAACAAAAAAAAAACAAATAATACTACTTCTTACATATTTTTATCGCGTAGGTTCCGCTAGGAAAATATTCTACGTAAGTTAACGAGCAATGCTGTAGTACAGTGACCATGATGGTAAGATTTTTTTTTATAAAAAACAATATGAAAAAAAAAATTGTTTATAACGTAAGAGCCCTGGGTTTAGAAATGAGAGGTACGTTCAAAATCAAATTACCCTTTGGCCCTTTTTGACCAAGGAACTTATATTGTCACACTGGTATGAACAATATTTTCTTGTTTGCATAATTTACGTGGCCACCTGTAAATGTTTTTATGTTAGGTATATTTTAACTCATCATCGCTTGAAATTCCGTCTTCCTATGTCATATAATTATAATTCCCGAAATGTTTTGCCCTATTGGCATCATAAAAAATTTAAATGTATCGGTATAGATTTCAATTTTTTAGATAGAAGAAGATATTGATTCCTATAAGAAATATTTCAAGGATCTCCATTATCCTAGTTTCATACAACGGTGTGCGGACCAGTCCATGGAGTCACGTTACCTCGGCAGATGTGCATCCCCGAGTATCGCTTCCCTCAATCAGCTCCGCGAGTCCGCGACGGTGTCGAGTGACGCGCCTTTATATTGCGAGATAATTGATACCAGTCGACGGGCACGTCCTTGCAGCGTATCTAATAGAAGATCCTTCTTATACCTCATAGCAGTTTGCACAATATTGAAACGTGGAACTGTTCATGTGTGTAACTCAAATCGTCCTTGGCCTGCTCTCTTGGTGTCCGCAACCTCACGACCAAGCTTTCGTATCACTTGCAAGCTGTGACTTTAGATTAGTGAGTTACTTTCTTGAGGTCGTTTGGGTCGCATGGACGCTGGACGGCCTTACCTTCCTCTATAAACAGATTATTACTGGTTTAGTGTAATTAGATTGAAATTGACTATTTACAGTTTTTATGTAAAACTATTGAATGATTATATTATTATTTAAATGTAGGTTGACGATAACGTCTCACTGTGACCACCATCATTCCGTCAGTCAAACAATATCTCGTCTAAAACGTTTATTGCAGGTGGTGTACAATCGCAGGACTGTTCGAAAGAGATACCGCGGCCCTGGAACATAAAGGGCAAAGAAGGAACATGGATGGTTTTTAGTCAGTAAAAGTCTGACACTCCCATCCGCTCCGCCCAGAGCGGGAGGAGTCATTTGATGATTTCCCAACCCAAAAAAAAAAATTATACGAAAAGAATAATTTTCAATATTGTCACCAATTAAAAAAAAAACAATTAGAAAATAGAGCATGAACCATACCTTAAATATTGTATACAAACTAAAGATTTTCACGGCACTATAAAAACAGACAAGCAAAAAGTTAATATAGTCAAAGGGTTTCTAGAAAAAGCAAAAACATACCTAATCCAAAGTGTGTCCTATGATCCTATCTATAAAAGATATGACATTTTCATATCTATCTTTTGTAACGGATAACCTTTCAGGTGCGACGCGATATTCCGTATAACATTATATAATACACCCCTCTCACTTCGTGCCTGCAATTTATTACTACGTCGCTGAATCATTAATTTCTCTCATGATACACTCATGTGTAAAAACACGTATCAACTTTGCAGAATTGTATAACGATTTTCTTCCTTTTAGAACTGTGTAACTGAGTAAAATTGTGAAATATTTTCCGAGTCATTAATATATATAATTACTAGCTCATGCTCGCGGCTTCACTCGCCTAAGTTCGGTAATTGTCCCACGTGGTCGCACTACCGGGATAAAAAGTATCCTATGTCTGGGATAAAAAGTATCCAGGTTATAAACTATCTGTGTGCCAAATTTCATCCAAATCCGGTTAGTAGTTTTTGCGTGAAAGAGTAACAAACATCCATCCATCCATACTCACAAACTTTCGCATTTATAATATTAGTTAGATTTAGAGGATGATTTTTTCAAGTAGGCGTGGATGACCAAATACGAAACTATAAGGAATTGCGAAAAATAATAAAAATAAATCTTGGGCCAGATTTAGATGAAAACTAAAACTTATATTTGTTAATTTATGAATATTTTTAACTACAATCGACAATTCAGAAGATAATCACCTTAACTCTATAAATCTCTGCATAGAAAATGTGTTTTTATAATATACAATAAGGGATTTAAGTATAAACATGTTTTTACACACAACTGTACACTGTACTAAAAGTAAGGTATGTTGGCAAACATCTTACAATAAAGTAGTGTTCTATGTGTCAAAATATAGAGCTAGAGCTACATTTTACTGCTGTTTGCTCCGGGGATTGGTTTTCTTTTTACTCGTGAATTGTAATTGTAGGTGGATTCAAAACACTCACTCTTATTTCTTTTTCAGTTTTCATTCTATTTATATAGAAATAATACAGACAAAATATATACGCCTAAACACAATACATATCAAGGTACGTTTAGTTTCAAACGAACTGTTACATATTTTTAAGACAAGCCACATTCATAGTTTGTTTAATTATTTCTGTGGAATTGCAAGTTCGTAGGTACGTTATTTAAACTCTCGTAACTAATCTTCTGACTCCACAGCATACAGGGTGGAAGGGACACCCAGTACATTATTCTGAAACAAAAGACAACATCATTCTTTACAAAAGTGCAATACTAAATACTACTAATGCCTACACAAAACGTTTGTGGGTCGGTGTCCCTTCCACCCTTTATATGTACACTAGCTTCCGCCCGCGACTTCGTCCGCGTGGAATAGTTACTTTGGGCTAACATGACTGCCCGGCTTTGCACATTGTGCGCGCAGTACCCGATCATTATTTTGCTGTGATTTTATTTTAAAACTGCGACAGCTCCTAAGATATTCACTTAAATCGAAAGATGTAAAGGGCAATTTTGTTTTAAATGAAATACTTGTGATGAGTAACGTATTTATTTGGATAAGGATTAATATCATGTTTATAAAAACACCTCCGTAAATAATGCATTATTTTAGAACAAATTTTGTTAGCATAAAAAAGGTTATAGTGAGCTAACCTTAAAAGATAGACATATGCTGACGCGGACTTTTTTTTAGAACTTTTAAAGAGGAATAATTCTGTAATACATGATTTTTGCGAAACTTTAACCGTTTACGCAGCGCACGCAGCGGAAGCTCTCAATAGGAAAAAATATCTCCCGATTTTGAAACATTCTTCATTAGTGCTCCGCTCCTATTGGTCGTAGCGTGATGATATATAGCCTATAGCCTTCCTCGATAAATGGGCTATCTAACACTGAAAGAATTGTTCAAATCGGGACAGCAGTTCCTGAGATTAGCGCGTTCAAACAAACAAACAAACAAACAAACTCTTCAGCTTTATAATATTAGTATAGATTAGTATAGATTATCAAAGCAACACTTTTCAAAGTAAATGTCTAGAAAATGATTACAAACTTATGTGGTATCAGCTTGAAACCAGTTTTTCTTTTGAACTAATTACGTTAATACATTGATTGTAGTCGATTGACTTTATTATAAGTTGTGAGTCTCACGATGACTAAGCCTTTGGTTCTTTGCTGATAGGTATTGGAAGTTTTCGTTAGTTATTTTTTTACTTTTACAACCCAATATTAAACTTTTATTTGCTCCATAGCGAATGAGCTCTCATATTACAAATATTTTAAGTTATTTCGTATTGTTCATTTCGCTGACCGCAGTAAAGTTGAACACGTCGAAACAAAACGTGTTGACAACTTATTTCATTAATCTAATATTTATCTATCGAGTGGTTATCAGTTCACAGAATTGTGTACTACACAACTTGCCGAAATTGGAACGGTGTGAAAGGGAAATTAACTATTCCTTGGTTACAACAACAGGCTCGGTGGAAAATATTCTATTGTTACAAAAAATAAAGGGTGTAAACGGACCCTTGACGAAGCCGTCAACCAACAAATAAAACAAAAGCATTCTGTACATCAAAATAAGTAAATCTACGCAAAAATTATTGCTGGGAAACGCCTTTTTTGGGGTGAAAAATCACGTTTTACGGTAGGACTCAATGCAACGCACTCACCACATTGTGGTATACCATTAAAAACTTGTATAAAAAAAAAAGTGTCGAAAAGTTCCGTGACTAGAAGGTTCCCAGGTATGGTCTAGAACAAAAAATGATCGCAATGACGAGGAGAACAAGTTCTTTTAAGTTTCGTTAAAGGTTCTTTACACCAATTTAAAAGCGAATAGCGAAATAAGTAGTTGTGTAACACATTACCTAACAGGCCACCATATTTATTAAGTTTATAAAGAATAGGACGATAATAACCCTGAAAGCTGCCTGCTAAGCTAATAAACGCAAGATAATTTCGTTAACTTCCGGCCAAACAGGGGTCGGGATTAAGGTCAAAGCCACACTATTGCAAATATACCCTTGTTAGAGGAACAACATAATGGTACGCACATTGAAGAATCTATAATCAATTTGTTTGTTTGTTTTCTCGTATTTATTTAAAAATCATATTCAATACATAGTTACAAAATGGTAATTAAATAATTTTTTGTTGACTAATTTATTCAATGACAACTTTGACATTTAATTTTTTTTAAATATGCACCATCTCTTCCTACCAATTTGTACGCCACGATAAGCGGCTGAAGATGTTAGAACTTTTCTGTATCTCATTATTATCTTGCATGTAATATATTATGAACACCATGTTTAAATAAATAAAATTTCACTTACTTACTTACTTATCGACAGTTACCTAAGTACATATTATTTACCACTTTAGTTGATACCTTTTTTGTAGATTCGATATTTGATCTTCTCCTTCGTGTCGCTGGTACGACAGTATTTATATATTTTAACCAACTTATGTATTTTAAACGAAGGGGGTTAGGTATTCGACCATCGTCTTTTTTTTACCCGACTACGGTGAAGCAAAAAGGAGGGTTACGATTTTGACCTGTATGTATGTAAGTTTTCCCTCATAACTTCTGAACTACTTACTCGTATCATAATTTGACAAAAGAGGTATCGATGGATCGTCGGCTAGTTATAGGCCATGTGACGTCACATTAAATTGAATATGGCGCCTTCTAGAGAACATAAAGTCATAAACTAAAAAATAGTGTAATGATAGCGTGTTGGGTATCAAATGAAAGGGCTTAAGGAGCACATTTAAAAATGTATATGTTACGGCTAAAGATGGGTGTGAACATAAATAAGATTAGCCGGCTAATCTTATGTTTAGGATTACACCTATCTTTAGCCGTAACATATATATTGGTAGCTGGTTTTTGCGGCATTGCTTGCATGCACCCGATAATTAGGAATAACTTCTAAAAATCACGCCTCACTACAAACCTTCCCTTAATAACGTGTAACTGTGTAAGAAATACGTATTTTATTACGGACTACGGCTCACATGTTAAAATTGTGTAAAAAATAATAAAAACAAAACGTGTGTATCTAATATTCATGTAATATTCTCGCTATTTCCACTATCCAATAAGGGACAGCCGTATGTGGCCCTAACATTTTAGATTGATTTATTTGTTTCTTGGACCATGATAAATTACTGAAAAATCCTCATGACTCACGATCTCTTGAGGAATTCGATAGGTTTAAGATAAGAAGTCTTTCAAAAGATGCGATATTGTGTAAGTTTGGTATATTACTTTTGCACAATAAAACCTTAACCAAAAAAAAATGTAAAGTGGCACATACTTTATCACGAAACTATAACCCCAAAATAATTTAAATAAAAAATACGTTCTAAAACTAAAACCCGACTACTGAAATCACCTTAAGGCTGGTTTTATAGTCACGCCGCTAGACGCGCCGTTGGGCAGCGCGCTGTTGAACAGGAACACCGAACGGCGCTGCTCAAGCGCGCGAATTTGAAACGCTACTACTACCCCAATACATATCCGAGCGCGCGCGCTCCCGACGGCGCTGCTGAAACGCGTGACTATAAAATCAGCCTAAAAAGTATGAAACAAGAAAATATTATATTAAATAAACAACTTACACGTTAATTTGAATGACAACACCACATGACAACCACAACGACATGTTGAATGATAACAATTTCAGACGAGAATATTTTCTTGTGCCGAATTTTTTAGAGCGTGATTTTTTAGTAGTCGGTTTTAATTTTAGAACTTATTTTTTCATGTTTGTACACCCTCCGTGATTACTGGGCTGATTCACGTGATTCTGATTTGGTAGAGGAAGCCCGCGCGGTGGTCCTATATAAATTTAATTAACTTTGCTTGAGTATTTTATGAGTTAGCTCCTTTAATACGTATATTTTCTTTAAACAAAGTCACCGACCTCCGAAAGTAAACTTATTTTAAACTATTTTAGTGTTTTTTTTTTTTTGGAAGTCGGTTTTTTTGCCAAAAAGTTTTTGTTTCCCAGGACTTCGCCACTGCCATGTCAACATTGAATATTACCTTTAACAATTTTCCTAAAACTGGCTTAATACAAAAATAATCAAGAATAAACTAGGTACCTATTTAAATTGATGTGACCTTAGCTCAAACGAGGCACTGCTATTAGATCACGCGCCAGGACCCCTTTCAAAAGCCAGCACAGCTAACTGCCGACTATTATTACCCTAAATGAGTACAAGCAAAAACACGTAAAAGGCATAATCCTGACTAGGAAAAGTTCTCCAGTCTTATTGATGTCCTACAAGGCGGAGGTCCTATATTGGACAAAGTTGCCCAATATCCCGCTTTGTAGCACACAAGCCGAGATTTTGGCCAACTTTGCCCAATCAACTAGTAATTCAACAATAATTTCTTAGAGAAATTACTAAATCACCTACATTTCGATTTTGTCAGTCTGCATCGAATAATGTTCACTTACCTACAACTTTTTAATCGGTCCTAGTTTCCGCTTTACTTGTTCCTGTCGAAATGTCACGATTTAAATGATTTATAAAGTTCTTATTTCATACTTTTGTCAAGATGTAGGTGATAGTTCTATATAAACCAAAAAAAAATGATAGTCAAATGTGACTTGATATTATTTTTACCCAGCGTTTGTAGCGCAGGAACACCGCAGTAGTCAAAATTGAAAGCAGTCTATATGTAATTGTTTCCGTAATTCCGGTACGTCTCGGCTTTGACCATATTTTCATACAAATCACGCTATAATTAACAACTCTAACACGTTAATTTCAAACAAACGTAGCGAACCCAATAATTTCGTCGCTGTACAAAGTACAGTGCAGTTCCACAAATTACCTTTAATTAACTAACTTATAGTTTCGTTTGATTTAATTAAAATAACTTGTTTTCCTTCTTGAATTTTCCGCAGTTGCTGTAGTAATATTGTTTTACAATGCAAAGTCAGAACTCTGCAAGTTAGAAGCATTCTTACACTAAGAATATTCGGCCACAATTTGATTAAATTACTGATTATTGACATACATTTCCAGCATATTACAAAATAATCTTTTTTTCGAAATTTCTCGTTTTCACATACAAAATCATAGTAAACCCTTCACGAAAACCCGTGCAATTTAGTGGCTACCAACAATAGAAATGAGCAAGTATCGCTGTGACGGTAGGCGAAGCTTTTCCACAGAACAGCCACTTTTGTTCACACGATAAAGAAAAGACACGCTGTCAGCGCATGGAAGCGTTCACCGTCAAGCTCTATAGAGATGTGCCTTCAAGGGTGACTGCTTTTATTCCATCAGACACCTACGCGATAAAAAATCTATCTCTAGATAACATTGCATGTCGTTTCTTTATAACTCACGTAGATGTGGCGAGGTGTAAATAAATATGCAAAGGCAAAGTTGAATTTATTCTTAATCAGTTAATATAGACCTAGGTATTGGATAATGTACGAGTAGGTGTGACTAACTGTGGGTATATCTAACTATAACAAAATCGTGTCAGAGAAAACTGAATGATGAAAGTTTTATAACAGAACTCCGAACTTTTTTCTCAATAACACAGTTTTTATCGTAAAATTTTGACTAAAACGTGACTCCTGCTAACTCCAGATTAATATACCTGCTATCCAACAAAGAACGTAAAATATAAGAGGTAAAGTGACAAATTAGTGTGGTTAGGAACACAAAGTGATAGCGGAACAGATGGGGCAGGCTAACAGGAAACTGTGTGGGTTAAGCGAAATCAGGAAAAGGGCGCAAATTCCAGTGACACGTATACAAAAGACCGCTTTACGCATTGTGTCATTACTTATTCTAAGGAGAGGGAACAGTTCATGAGTTGGTTTTGTATAAATAATGTCTATTTATACACAACCAACTCGTGAACTGGTTACATGCAAGAGACCACATCGTCACAAACTAAACAAGTACCAAGGAAGTAATTAGCGTCAAACGACCACACAGTGTTCATATTGTGTACTTAGGTAACTCAAGAAATGCTAACATGAGTTGCGAAAACTAAATCACAACATTTCTAATTAGAGAAATTATACTAAAATTCATCAGCAATTCTTGAATACAAGGCCTGCTGAACGTAGGGTTATTACATACAGCTACATAAATGGATGCCTCAGTATGAGCACGCTTTATTTGGAATTTCTACTTTCATAAACTATGAATGAAGTTCTTAATTTGATTTCCGCGTCAGGTAAATTCTTATTGGATTTTTCCATCAGGAATTTCTCAGTAGCAGCCACAGAGTCTGGATTTGTGCCCGGTCGATGGCAATAGGCTCACCCCTTATTACATGGGAATTAAACATAACTGGTGAAATGTGGGTGTACTATTAGGTACACATCTGCGTAACCCTTCCGGGATTTTAGGCGTCATGATGTTTTACTTTCAGAGTTAAGATGAGCATTGAAAATCCAATAGCATAAGTAATGTTGCGAGGGAAAATCGCGAATCTGTTCTCTTCGAACAACACAATTCTAGTGACTAGTGGCACCATCTAGTGTCAGCGTAATATTTCATAAGAGCAGGCTGTACTGCGGGGAATGTTGTTCTACAGTATGGTATCACTTGGGTGTAGGTCTCTTTAAATTCGTGGTTTACTCCCGTGTTACGAAATGCCGAGATTTGACGCTAGATGTCTGTATATGCGGCCGTGTCCATTCATAAAAGCGCTGCCATCGCAACGTACTGTACTACTGAATCTGAATTAAAGGTGCTGCTTACAGGTAGCTTCTTCACATCACATTAAATAACTTTTGTTCTATGACTTTCGGAAATTTACAACAACAAAAAAAACAAGTTTCATAGTAAATGATCAGCTGATCGCGTCAAATTGTAGGGGAGATCAATTTTTTTTTTGCGAATTTCCAAAAGTTATTCAATGTGATGTAAAGAAGTTACCTGTAAGATGTTGTTAGTGTTTTTTCAATAACCCTGTATATCATCATCATTCTTTTGCCCTTGTCCCCATTCATTTGAGGTCGGCGCAGCATGTCTTCTTCTTCCATAGTTCGCTATTACTCGTCATCTCATCAGACACCTCCTTTCGTACCAATAATTTAATATACCAATACCAATAATTTCATAATATTCGTACCAATTCAATAATAATAAGGGAGGGAGGTACTAAGGGTAAGGGTACTTGGGAAAAGGCTAGGCCGATGATGATGAATATTCGTAGCAATTCAATAACCCTGTATAAAGTGTGTAAAAATACCCTCAACGAAGCTGAAAGGCAATTGTTCTCCCCATAATTGTGATTTTTTTTTGTTCTGGACCATACCTGGATACTTTCTAGTTACGGAGATATACTTTTTTTTAAACACAAGTTTTTAATGTTATCACTTAACTTTAAATACCTCCTTGACCCCGTTATTACTCAAGGCTTCCATCAGCAAAATGTTTTAAACGCGTTACATTGAGCCCTACCGTAAAACGTATTTTTTAACACCAAAAGTCGGTTAGTCGCGCGTCAGCAGCTAATTAGAATACGTTATATGCGTTGTAAGTTATACGTTGTACGTAGTGGCTAATGCTTATGCATAATAAACGTAAACGGAATATAATACGTCGATTTTTTTATCAAAAGTACCATTACCCTATACCATCTTAAAATAAATTGTTTGCAACAAGCAAAATCAGCATCATCCATAGATTGAATAATTTCTTAAAATTATGAAAATGTTGTCTATGGAACGAGTTTTATTTTTCATTTTAAAATCAACGGGTTTACACCGCGCGCTCATGCTAGGGCAGAGACATTAAAATATTTACGAGCGATGCTAGGGCCTCAGAATTATACTAACGCATTTTCCTCATGGGTGGTTAGAAATCACAGAACGCTTCTTGTCGTTTCGTCCACGTCGGTTGCGAACTTGCGAGTACTACTCACATGATCAGCCTATTTTACCACGCATTGAAATTAGAAAATCTGTTTAAAAATCTCTAATCAATTTACGTCAACTTTTATACATGTCTAAAAATTCAATTTCAATTCCCATTCCGAGTCTTTAAACTCAATTTTTGCATAACCCACTTTGCGATCCAGACGGACTCTTTATTGGGACGTACGGTACACACTCAGGTTTCCGTCAGGGATAAAGGATCTGTCCATCACAGGTACTTGTCGGTCCTTTGGTACCTGGGACTTCGCTAACATATTATTCCTGAAATAATGTAGGACTCTTATTATGTCAGCTGTGCAGTAAATTACGGCTGGCATTTATATTTTAATAATAAAACGTGTAGGTGTTGTCGTAATTTCATTATGAGGTTTGGCTTTGTTTGTGGAACTAAAATTTTATTTCTTTATTGACCTACATCTTCTGTTACTACTTTTTACTTCTTGTGAAACGTGTATTGATACAAACCGAAACTCCTTTAAAATCGAATGGACTGCCACGAATGATGGATGAATCAGTGTTTTTTTTCTGCATCAGCTAAACCTATTTGCAATATTTGTTCATGTTTTAAGATGCCTAAAAATATTTTTTAGAATAATAATCAGAATAACCAAATCTATTTGTTTTGGTTTTGGTCGTAAAACGTTGAGGAAAACATTTTGGTGCTGGGCTCTCGTAATAACATATTCGTTCACAAATACGAGTATGCAGCACTGTGCGCGAACAAAAGCGACGCGCGACGCCCCGCTATGCCGGTGGGAACAGGTCTGCAGCTCAGTACGCAAACATTTTGTGCAGCACGAAATGTTTGGGAACAAATGTGCGGCACAAATATTCGCGCACAATTTTTGGTGGAATCGCACCTTTAGGCGAACAGTTTGTGCGGCGGCGACCTCTCGCGCCCGGCCCTGGTTCAAGCCATGGTCCGGGGCGAGAGGGAATGGGAAGCCGTCGCCTCCTTCTGCGAAGCAGTCATCGAACAGGAACTTGAGAGGGAGAGAACCTCCTCACGTCCCAGCCGCCGCGGGAGAAGCACCGGGCGTCGGGGGCCACGCCGTGATGGCTCTCGGCCACCGTAGGCGCGGGCCTGTGGACGGCGAGTAATGGGCTAGCTCGCCGTCCGTCCGTCGTATGACGACGGGCAGGCCGTGTCGACGGCGCGTTCGTGTTCCACGCGCGCCTCAAAGAGTTGTCAGCAAACGGGAGGGGCCCGCAAGGGCCGGTGCCTGCCAGGGCTGCGGGACTGTTCGAAAGAGATACCGCGGCCCTGGAACATAAAGGGCCAATGAATGGACCGCCGGGTACAGGTTGACGCTGTTTACACGGATTTTCAGAAGGCCTTTGACAAGGTGGATCACACCCTGCTCATGGAAAAAATTGCCTTTAATGGTATACGTGGCAATTTACTCAGATGGTTTGCTTCCTATATTTTCAATAGGACTCAAAAGATCGTCATTAATGGGCATGAATCTGACTCTATAGTTGTTAAATCCGGGGTTCCTCAGGGATCAGTATTAGGTCCTTTTCTATTTGTATTGTTTATTAATGACATTAAACATTGTTTTGTCAACTCACATTTCTTGATGTATGCAGACGATATGAAAATTTATGTCACCTGTGAAACTATTCGCGACTGCCATTATTTACAACAGGACCTTGATAGATTTTATGAATACTGCCTCAAAAATAAACTCTTTCTTAGCCTTCCCAAATGTTACACAATTTCTTTTACTAAAAATAAAAATCAGATCAAATTTAATTATTCAATAAACAATATAAGTCTTAATGAAGTTCAATCCGTCCGTGACATGGGTGTTACGCTTGACTCTAGTCTGCATTTTGATACTCATATTGACAACATAGTAAAAAAAGCTTTTCAGATGTATGGACTGGTGATGAGATTTTCAAGTAGCTTTGTGCGACCCTCTACATTCTTAATATTATATAAAACTCTGATTCGGTCACAATTAGAATACGCCGTCCAAATTTGGGATCCTCTATATGATAAGTACAAGGATAGGCTAGAAATTGTGCAGAAAAAGTATTTACGTACTATGAATTATAAATGTCATCGTCCTAAAGTCTCCTATGAACAATTACTGAAACGTTACAATGTTCTTAGTTTGGAGTCTAGACGATTTCTTCTGGGTGTAATGATGCTGCATGGTATATGCAATAATAGATTCGACTGCATTCCTTTGTCAAATAGATTACATTATATAGTACCTAGATCTGTCATGCTTCGTGGGGTACGTGCGCCTCGACTATTCCACACGAATTCGTGTAGGACTAACGCTGGGGTACGCGTGCCTCTTCGTCGCCTTGTTGATGCGTACAACACTCGCTTTATGGAGCTTGACATATTTAGTCTTTCCAAAGATCGTTTCAAGGCAAGAGCAATAGAGTTACTAAATTCATAAGTATATTTTTTTTTCTCCCTTCTTCTTATTACTCTTTTATGATGTACACTATCTTTTTTTTTTTTTTCTTCTCTATTAACTTTTTTTTTTGTGAATTCGTGGACAATGTTGTTGGTTACATATGTAGTAACATAAATATGGAATTAATTGTGTTTATATGTATTTCGAAGTATTGTACTAATTTAAGAATCTTTAGTTAAGCCTGGTATGTAACTGTTTTTTGTCCCTAACAAATAAAATAAAATAAAATAAAATAAAAATGAAGGAACATGGGTGGTTTTTAGTCAGTAAGAGTCTGACACTCCCTTCCGCTCCGCCCAGAGCGAGAGGAGTCATTTGATGATTTCCCACCCCCCAAAAAAAAAAAAAAAAAAAAAAAGGCGAACAGTTTGCTCACTTTATGGGTGAATATTTGAAGATAGACATATTCAGGATTCGTAAATTAAGGTCAAATATTGCTTCCAATTACAACTTTTATGGATTTAACCTAAAGTTGATAGTGCAGATTAACGAAATAAATCAAACGCACAGTATTTGAACTGCTATATAGGTCTGAATCTAAAGCTGAAAATTTTCGTCGAACGGTGATGAGATATGAAACAAACGGTAATTAGCATTTTAAAAATGGTAATTATGCTTCGTGATTGGTAATCTATAATATAAAAATGAATCGCAAAATGTGTTGGTAAGCGCATAACTCAACAACGCCTGGACCAATTTGGCCAATTCTTTTTTTTAAATGTTCGTTGAAGTTCAAGGATGGTTTTTACGGCGAGAAAAATTTAAAAAATTGCCTGGATAAGTCTAAAAACAACACTAGGATACTTTTTTTTTGGTAGGATTAGGGTAGGAGTAGTGTAGGTGTAGGTTAAGAGTAGGGTAGGAGTAGTGTAGGAGTAGGGTAGGAGTAGGGTAGGAGTAGGGTAGAAGTAGGTTAGGAGTAGGGTAGGAGTAGGTTAGGAGTAGGGTAGGAGTAGTGCAGGAGTAGGTTAGGAGTAGGGTAGGAGTAGTGTAGGAGTAGGGTAGGAGTAGGGTAGGAGTAGGGTAGGAGTAGTGTAGGAGTAGGGTAGGAGTAGTGTAGGAGTAGGGTAGGAGTAGGGTAGGAGTAGGGTAAGAGTAGTGTAGGAGTAGGGTAGGAGTAGGGTAGGTGTAGGATAAGAGTAGTGTAGGAGTAGGTTAGGAGTAGGGTAAGTGTAGGATAAGAGTAGTGTGTAGGAGTAGGGTAGGAGTAGGGTAGGGTAAGGGGTAGGACACCACGCGAACGAAGTTGCGCTGGGCAGCTAGTTAGAAATAAAATGAATAATGTACTTTAATCACATTTTTATTAATTATTTAGGTGACAGTAAATGACATCAAAATTAGCTATTAAGCGAAGTGATTTAATAAAAAAAAAAACTAGCACTCCGGGAGTGCCGGCAGAAGTGAAAACTTGATTATTAACGTTGAGCATGTTTGATATTTTGGAATGGTTAGGGAATAATTTTGCTCCAATTGCTTTATCAGTATAAAAGTACTATCATTTGTGGAAGTGCCCTTAGACTGCCTTAGTACGGGAACCAGTGTCGCCAAACTCATACACTTGCAAATTAAAATGAACATTCCAATACACAGAAAACGATAAAACATAGCAATGATGCAACTGTAATATTTTATTTATAAACAAATTACTGTCCTTGAAAAAGCACTAACTTATTATGTATAATTCTTATTTTCGATTGTGGTTCAAAACATTGTTTGGTACTATGGTGAATACGGGTTTCAAAGTAATGCATTGCGATTGATTTAATGAGGAGCGTTCTGTGATTCCCTATAAAAGGCTGACTGTCGAAATGGTCATTAATAAATATATTAATATTGGTACGTGTGCATTCCTTGTAACACGATAATATAAGTGTTGACATCACATTTTTCTCATTAAAAAATGAATTTCCTTTATGTGAACGCGCTCGAAATATCTTTTCTGCCAATTCACAGACTTTATTTAAGTCAGTAGAAGGATAAATAAGGCCTCCTTTGTCTCTTCTAACAATGATTCCGTGATACTTATCTGTGATCAAAGCCAAAAGACAATCCTCACATTTAATAACTTTCCTCAACTTTCTTGCAATAAAACCAGCAATATAGGTTATTATTTCTTTAGAATAAAGAGTAAGCCTAGAAGGATCTGTTAAATAATCATGATCTATGTTGATCATAGGATCACATCCTAAAGATTCATGCGGTAGCAGCAATCCACAAGTTTCTTATTTCGGGTTTATTCGGAAATCTGAAAATTTAATAAGATTTTTTATTATCTTTCATTTTTTGCGTCAGGTGAGTGCAGTTATACGAATTAAAATCGTATAATACGTGTGTTACTAACATAGATTTTAAGTAGTGCGTATTACTAATATCATATGAATCAAGGTCGGAAGAGTATTTTTTTATAGACATTGCATTATTCGGTATTACCCATATTAAAGGGTAAATTCCCCGTCAAAAAGTGGCAACACTGAATTTTGAGGTAAGATAATAAAATTATTGCAAAAATCACGATTATACGAGATTTATCCATTAAACGAATTAGTTGGTACATTACTGCGACTATTTTATGAGAAATAATAGGACACAAAGCGATTGAATACTTAAAAAGATCTAATACTTACGAGTGAAAGGACAGTCCAGCAATCTTCATCAAACTATCACTTTTACAGTTTATTACACTGCACCTTACCATTTTGCACAGTTGCACAAATGTACTGTTGTCGAATTAAGCTCGAAAAGATCATATAATGTGTATAATTTCGATGCAATTGTTAATAAACAAATTGGATGTCAATCTGGTACCGCCACAAACGTCAAACTTGTTGTGCACAATGATGTGCTCAGCCGACACGCGATAAGGGACAGAAATATTTATACTCTGTCTCTTTTCTTTGCTTGTGACGTTTATATGTTCTTCTTTTTCTTGTGCGAATGCAAAGGAAGATATCCAGCAGTCTATAGAATACTCTGTCTACGGTTTTTTCTATTCCGTGTTTATCCCTAAAGCATTAGGTTCAAAGTTGATTGGAAACATTTAAAAATTTCTTTAAATGATTTTAAACCATAAAATGTTGAAGGTTAAGTTCAAAATCGTCTACTCTCCATCCGTCTTACGCTTTTTCCAAATTTCTTTAAATGATTTTAACCCATAAAATGTTGAAGGTTAAGTTCAAAATCGTCTACTCTCCATCCGTCTTACGCTTTTTCCAAATTTCTTTAAATGATTTTAAACCATAAAATGTTGAAGGTTAAGTTCAAAATCGTCTACTCTCCATCCGTCTTACGCTTTGTCACGTGTCCTGACGCGAGTGTCCTGACGCGAGTTTAAGATTTTTATACCCATTACAGAACAATTTTTTTAAAGTGCTCAACGCCGCTAAAGAAGTTTTCACTTCAAAAAATACTCAAAAATCAACCGGTTTTCCTAAAAATCAATAACATTATCTGTCTAGTAATTTAAATAAAATCAGTTAGAACACTAGTTCAAAACTCAGTGTAAATAGAACTTAGACCTATACAGGGTTATTTGTAAAACACCATGCAACCTCTTAAGAGGTCATTGTACTCATCATTATGGACAACTTTTACTATAGACCAAACCTGAAATCGCGAAAAAAAGTCAGCTGTTCCCTACATTTATGATCGATTAACTCGTCAAAATGTAGGGAACAGCTGTTTTGTTCTTTGGTTAGTGTTCTTAATCTCTCTCACTCGGACAGTAACGTATTCCTCATTGCTTCTCCAAATAAAATTTTCTTCTTAGCTTCTACTTTGGTTTTGTCTCTAAGTAGTGCTGTTACTTTAGAATTAGGACTCTGCAGTCGTTTTTTCAGTATTATAATTATTTTCCTATACGCATGATTTTTTCGAATATAACAGAATCACTGCAAAGAAAAAATCATGCGTATAGGAAAATAATTATAAGACTGAAAAAACGACTGCATTTCACATTTACCTATTTTTTTTGTCATGAATTGTCTATTTTCATTAATATTATCTTCGCTGTCACTGGGACTTGGTGTATTTTTATTCATGTTTAATTTCTTCCTTTATTAATTTCTTTTTTTGAAAATGTTTTCTTAAGTTTTCTCTCCATTTCTTCCGCTGTAGCCTTCTAGCTCTTGGCGTCATTTCTACTACTGACAAAAGTTTTTTCTGTTCTCTTCGTTTTTTGTATCGTTGTCGTTCTTTTTCTTTTTGAAACGCGTATAAAATAGGGTCAGCTTTGATTTTAGCGTGGGCGCGCGATTTTGGCTTTAGCCAATGTTTCCTCCTTCGATTGCTGCTTTTGCCGAGGCATGTTTAGTCTGAAAGAAAATAGTGGTAGGTGGGTAGCCAGTATCATCATCATCTGCCTAGCCTTTTCCCAACTATGTTGGGGTCGGCTTCCAGTCTAACCGGATGCAGCTGAATACCAGTATTTTACATGGAGCGACTGCCTGTCGGACCTCCACAACCCAGTTAATGCTAGGTAATACGATACCCCTTGCTAAGACTGGTTGTCAGACTTTCGGGCCACTGACTACCTGTAACGACTGTCAAAGATCTCCAAATGACAGCCGGGACCAACGGCTTAACGTGCTTTCCGAGGCACGGAGGAAACTCGGTATGTAATGGGTGGTCACCCATCCACGGACCAACCTAGGTAAGCACGGCTTAACCTAAAGATCGATCCGAGCGGCTGTTCTTATTTAGCCATGAGCTCCTCGGGTAGGTGGGTAGCCAGTATGTAGGTTTAATTTGTTGCGGAAGTCCCAGTTCACACCGAACGATCAACAATCGATCACGCGTTGGTAGTAACAATTCTACCTTGGGCTGGCCTAGCGAAGTAAGGCGTTTCAATATAATAAGAGGCCAGCTTATACTGGTACTAATTACCATTTTCAATTGCTCATTACCGTTCGCTAAAATACGAACGGGAAAAATGGTAATTATATAAATGGTAATTAGGTTTTTGTACACTTTTTCACATTATACGTTCTTTGTAGAACTTAAAAAATTGAGAACTTGATCAAACCAAAGAGTATCCTATGGCGTCTATTACAATGCATGAAAATGATAAATAAACATATTAGACTTACCAGGGGAAACTCGAACGGTAAGGAGATTTTTGTTTGCCAAACACAATTTCTGGGCGATTAAGATAGGCTAGAATTGGCGCCAAAATACTTTTTGAAATGTGACCCGCACGAGTCGAGACGCGAAACGGAGTGCAACCGCCGAGTTACTCTTACAGATAGCAATACACTACGCAGAAAAAATTTACCCTGCGACTGTGTGAACAAATGGTAGTGAGTATAAAGTGTTGGGACAATTAAAGTCGTTACAAATTACCTAAAAGTGTTCTTTAATGTGTATAGTTTTGCTAATTGGTAAAACATGTTGTGCACTATACAAATTACTTCTTAAAAATACGATCTTTAGGGTATTTTTATAACTTTTTGAGCATGAACTGCAAAAATTTGGAAATTGGGACACGAATGGTGATGAGATTTGAGGAACGTTTATGAACATAACTTAGTTGTTTATAACAATAGGAATATATTATGTACATCTGTATATAGTGCTGGAACTATGTTTTACGTGAAATAAAAAAAAAACATAACTTTATATCTAACTAAGTAGTTATTTGGGGAGGGCCGCGTGATATGCACATGTTCAAATAATCACCCTTATGTTCCTGTAAACGTAACTGTTGACTTACACGACCTAACTCGACACAATTTTCCCAGAATTGATGAAACCAAGATCTAGATGATAATGTTTTGGTTCTAAATCCATAATATTTCATTAGAAACTAAAACAGTCAAAAGCATAATTATGAGTGAATTTAATAAATAACACTCACCTAAAATGAATCCTATCAAAACAGCACATGTTTTTTATGATAAAATCTGTCGTCTAATAATTATCATTATGTTATTTGATACTTGAGGCGGTTTCAATGTGTTTGTTCTAACCTTAATATTAGAATAATGAATATTCACGTGTTTTCAAAGACACGTGGGGTGTGGTTTCAGGGCATGTCTACATGACCGACTGAGTTGTTTATGCCCGGCTGCTATGGTGCGTAGAACAATATCTAACATTAATAACAAGCAACTTGTTATCCTTACTAATATTATAAATGCGAAAGTAAGTTTGTTTGTTTTTCACGCCTTTTTTTTTTTTTTTTTGGTGGGTGGGAAATCATCAAATGACCCCCCCGCCGCCCTGGGCGGAGCGGAAGGGAGTGTCAGACTCTTACTGACTAAAAACCACCCATGTTCCTTCATTGGCCCTTTATGTTCCAGGGCCGCGGTATCTCTTTCGAACAGTCCCGCAGCCCTGGCAGGCACCGGCCCTTGCGGGCCCTTCCCGTTGCTGACAACTCTTTGAGGCGCGCGTGGAACACGAACGCGCCGTCGACACGGCCTGCCCGTCGTCATACGACGGACGGACGGCGAGCTAGCCCATTACTCACCGTCCACAGGCCCGTGCCTACGGTGGCCGAGAGCCATCACGGCGTGGCCCCCGACGCCCGGTGCTTCTCCTCCCGCGGCGGCTGGGACGTGAGGCTCTCTCCCTCTCACGTTTCGCCGCCTCCTTCGCTAGCATGACTGCTTCGCAGAAGGAGGCGACGGCTTCCCATTCCCTCTCGCCCCGGACCATGGTTTGTAGCACCCGGGCGTTTCCTCCCGCCCGATTCGGTGCAGGTACCTCCCGAAACATCCATGTCCGGTGAAGACCTGCGTCAGGCGGAAGGTGAGGGCACCGTGGCGCCTCTCAAGCCACTCCTCAAAGAGGGGACTTATCGCCACTATCGTGGCGTGCCCTTTGTTTTTCACGCCTAAACCAATGAACCGATCATCGAGAAATTTTGCATATACGTTGTCAGGTGTACAGAAACGGACATAGGGTACCTTTTATCCCGAAAAAAGTACTGTTCCCGAGAAAAACAACAATAACGTTCTAATGATAATACATGCCACGGAAGCCACGGGCAAAAGCTAGTATCAAATAAATGAAATAAAAAGATTAAACAACGACTCGCACCCGCATATCTATAGTCAAGTTAAACTAATTACTTGAGTTTGAGTATTAATTATGCAACCATTTTTATATGTTTAATATACAAGAAATTGAACGAAGTAAGAACCGTCAAAGGAAGCAAAGCTAACACCCGGGTCTCCCTTGTTTTACCGAAAAGAAATTGCCAAATTATCACTTCCCAAACTAATTTTCGCATAATTTCATTTGCCAAATTATTACTTACCAAAAAATCTCTTTACAAATAATTGTTACGAAAACCTATGTTTGGCAAGTGAACGTTTGAATAATAACTTGTTCACCAACTAGTACTTTTACCATTTTTTATCTAGTCAAATATTTCAGTTGGTATAACATATTTTACGCAAAATTAAATAAGCCAAATATTTGGTGTCGTGAATTTTAAACTTACCATTTCAGTCAAAAGCACTATTAACTAGTTGGAATCTCCTATTTGGATTCGGTTGGGGCTCCTATTTCTGTCTGCAGGGTTTACAGGCACCTAACTAACCGAACCTCAGGGTGACCCTGACGTCGACCGTCTAGGGTTAGCGTTTCCGTCAGCAGGTCGACGGATCCCCGCTGCGCGGGGCTCCTATTTCTGTCTGCAAGGTTTACAGGAACCTAACTAACCGAACCTCGGGGTGCCCCTGACGTCGACCGGCTAGGGTTAGCGTTTCCGTCAGCAGGTCGACGGATCCCCGCTGCGCGGGGCTCCTATTTCTGTCTGCAAGGTGTACAGGAACCTAACTAACCGAACCTCGGGGTGCCCCTGACGTCGACCGTCTAGGGTTAGAGTTTCTGTCAGCATTTGTTAAATTTCAATTACGTTATATTAAATCAATTTGTGTTATGTCTTCATTCCAAAATTTTTGCCTTTATATTTTTTGTCATAACCAATCATTTGACTAAAAGTTTATTGTCTTAATTTTGTTTGCTGTAATAAATCATTTGATTAAAGACCAAAAGCCTTAATGACATTATCCTTAGTAATAATCTGCCAAGTAAGCATTTGACCAAATGAAAATGTGCGTACTAAAATTATTCCAAATATTACATTGGTATAAAAAAAGGTTGCTAAAATTTGTTTGGGTAATGAAAATTTGGCAAAATCTTTTCGGCAAAACGGCAGGATCCCCTAACACCCGTATCTATAAACAAGTCAAAGTAATTAAAGTCATAATTTAAATGATGACTTTAATCACTTTGACATAATCCTTTCTGTCTGTGTGTTAGAAGTGAAGTGTCAAAAGTCATTTCTTGAGTTTAAGTAATTACTTGTGCAACCAAATACAAATAAAAATTACGCAATAGACAATAATTTGAACGAAGTAAGACTGTAAGAACCACCAAAGAAAGCAAAGTTAAGAGCTAAGAGTTCTAACTTTTTTATACTTCAAGCAATTACTACACTACAGAATAAAACCGTATCTTAAGTCATTACTTTACTCGAGTACCTAATCACTTTGACTTGTTTATATGGAATAAAGATTGAAAAGTTGCTAGTTGTTTGCAAAGGATTATTTTGCCACTGAAAGAAGAGAGGTTTTTTACGCCTCCTCATGCCCGATGCCGCCCTTCTCTTTGTGCTCGAACGCACGAGTGCTTTTTTATCGTACACTGAATTTTCAACTCTCGATATTAAGCCGAGCTCTGAGATTCAAACAAAGTGGCTTAGCACTAGCAGTACGTCAAAAAACTGCACATTTGAATATTCAACTCTAGTCGGCAAGCAACGTACTGAAAATCTAGTGTATGTTGAATATGATTTCACCCTTACTCGTAAGCGAACAATTAAACATTCCAAACTCTATTTCGCAATTATTTCAATCTCAACCGGAGTTCACCGACGGAAGCTATTTCACACAAATAAGGCAACAAGGTATTGCAACAAAAATTTTATTATTGGATATTTACAGGGAATAAAATCGGAGGGCAAGAACAGCATTTAGCATATAATTAAACAGTACGTTTTATAATACAGTACATAATTTGTAACCCCGTCATTCATAAAAACTTGCCGATAAGAAACTTCACTATTTCTTGCCTTTGTCATTTTCATAATAATGGAGTGAGAGAGCAGTAGGAGATAACCACACTTTGGTGCAAAGATTTTTATGATTAAGGGGCTAATTTGTATGTTAAGATATAGTAAATAGTAATAGGTTTTTGGCACAAATGAATTACTGGACATGCTAAAATGATTTTACATAAGCTTCTTACAATTCCCAAGAATAAATATCTATTTTACATTTTTAATATTAATTTAAGAGTTATATGTAGGTACTTATAGAATAATCCTCGAAGTTTGCAGTACATTATGCTTATTTATAATTACACTATAGTTTACTGATAAGTGGACATAGATAAGGTTAGAAGCATGTGACCGCGTTGAAGTAACATCGGAGGACTCGCCCCCGGCCGTTGCCGCTGCCGCGACGCTGCAGCGCGCTCTGCAAGCAAACGGTAATGTTAGTTCGGGGATTCTCACACGACGTCGGCCGTCCGCGCTATCGGGTGGAGGCATCGAAAAAGCGGTGCGCTGCGTGGTGAAGCAGTGAGACCCCGCTCATCCGCGCGGTCGGGCGGTGTACGGGTGAAAACTGCCATACCTCTATGTACGCAAAATAAGTGTCTTTGACGTGGAGTTGAGTTATGGATTCCAACCTGATATAAAATACAATACAATTAGCTACCTTTTAAATCTATGCCGTCTATATCTAAGTAAGTTCTAACCTCCCTTGGGTTAGACCTATTTTGGTTTTTAGTTTGATGCTGAAAGTTGATCTAACCATACATTACATGGTACGAATGAACATGAGGATATTTAAAATGATATACAAAATTAATACTCTTTCCGCAAGCATTTGAAAAATAAAGGAAATAAAAAATGGTCAGTACAACTCAAAAGTAAACAGTCGTTTGGGACACGTTAGAGAACTGAATGCATGAAGCACTAGCTTGTGCCCTTGCCAAGTTCGATAATTATCACACGGGATCGTACTATTGGAATAAAAAGTATCCTATATCTTAATCCAGATTGTAATGTATCTGTATGCTAAATTTCACCAAAATCCGTTCAACCGTTTTTGCATGAAAGAGGAACAAACATACATACATCCTCACAAACTTTCGCATTTATAATAATAGTAAGAAAGATAGTAAGATATTAGCTGAGACAATGACTCATCGTTCAATTATGGGTCATTGCTCTTGAATTAAACTCATTTACAATAATTTTGCCTCATCACGTAGGACCGGGCAATGGGCTCATTAACCACAGGCCTTCGCTCCCGGCTCCCTATGGGCAGAAAACGATATCATATCGTGTAGACATCAACGATACTCGACGTTGTTCGGCCATCTTACTACAAGATAGTAATTTAAGATGAGGACCCTTTATGTCCTTATAACTTTAAACATGTTAGCTCCTACGTGAATATTGCGTCTTTTGATCCATTGTTGTTGTTCAAGTGTTTAAGAATACTATACGGTTAAGGTGCTATTTAAGGAAAGCTGTACGGTTCCAAGTAAGCAAAGTTCCTAGTCTATTTTTGTAAATCACTGGTATTGTGAACAAGTCTTTCAAAGAAACGATTTCTTAGGTCTTCCTCTACTCTTATAATACATTCAACGACTCACGACATTTTCCTCATACCTCCGCATCACATGCCCGTACCACGACAACCGATTACCACACAACTTTTCAGTCAGACTTCCTCTTATTTTATCCATTCGCGTAACACACTCAGGTCACAGCAGGACAGCAGGTCTAACCATTGTTTAAATAAATCTATCTATCATTGTTTTAATAAATCTTCCCCCTAAGTTTAAGGGGTATGCAGGAGTCGCTGATTGTCCCCGTGACATGCCGCCATTTCGTTCATCCAGTGTTAATTCTATACGTATTTCCATAATCAATAAAGGAAATAAGTTCATGATTATAGTGGGTCATTCGCATTTTACACAAAGCCGTAGCGGGGCTACGGGGATTCTACGAATTTGCTACGTAGCGTATAACAAACAAATAACACTTTAGGCTACGCTTTTACATTTTATCAATATTCACTTATAATTTCGTAGTAATTTATTAGTACAATTCAACGAATTCGTAGCAAGCCTACGTCGCTGCTACGAAAAGCGCTACGCATGCTACGTAGCACGTAGCACATGAAGATTGTCTACGCATGACATGATCATTTTGTGGAAAGGTTTTTGATTAAGTGAAGTGGTAATTTATGTCTCGATGTTTTATTAAGGATATTATTTATTAAGTCGTAATGTCCAATGAAAACGTTACACGAATTTATGTTTACGATGTTTTCGGGGCACCTTTGACTATTGCAAGACTAATATCAGTCAGTTTCTCAGTTCTTCTTAAGGTCATATTGGTAATAAAATTTGTTAGTGTAATAAAGTCTCGTTAAATTGAATTACACGTCTCATCATGCGCAGATAAAAAATATTTCTGTGGCCTTAAGTTTCTGGTCAAAACCCTCTCAGTCCCGCTGGGATTCAAAAGATATAAACTTTAAGGAATATGGGATCCTGCCATGAGTTCAGTTATTATTTCAGTTATTCAGTTATATTGTGAAAAGGGGACTGAAACTCTAAATGTATCAACAGAGCCCTAAGTTTTAAGCTGCCGTGTTTTACCGGACTAAAGGGCGAAGCCCAACAGGTGGGTTATGTGTTTGACCTGTATGTCCGTTTCTATGTTACACGTGACACGTAACCTGTTTAGAAATAATCCTAAAAGGATGCACCGATTTGGATAAATTATTACACTTCGTTAGTTTTTTTTTTGTATTAAGTATCACTGGTTACATTAAAAAAATATATATACATATTAAAGAAAAGTTGTGACACAGCGCGATTGGGGCAGTTTCTGAGCGATTTTCTGCGATACATGTTGCGGGTTCCATGACCAAACAGAACACATATTTTCATGACTGACAGGTATTGGTTCGCAGAGAGTCTAGACCAGAGGCTATCGCTATAGAAGCCTATCGTGTTTCTACAACAACACAAAACACCAACAACAGGATTGAAATTAGCTTTTCTTTTCAGTACCATAATATATGTCGATATAAAAGTTTTTGACTTTTCCAGCATCTTTATCGCTAATAGAATATATAGCAGTCAAATCTAGTAGGAATATAGATATTCCTGTAAATGAAAAAAATGCTGTTATTCTAACCAAATCGTTCATCTCGTCATCAGCGAGCCGGAGCGGCGCCGTCCGCGGTCCGTTGGGGTCGATGCGCTCGCTGTACACGCGCGGCGGCCCGTTCTCTTCGTGCAGCGCTTTCTGCAGCGCCACCAGCAGCCGGTCCAGCACTAAAGCCGCTCGTTTCTGGGGGACCACCTCCTGTGACATAGACGATATAAGGTACAGGTCATTGCTTAGTGCTGTTGGCAGGAGAGCGGTGTTGGTAAACATTTGTGAAATGGTTTTGAAAAAATAAGATCAAATCATCACTGCCTGCCTAGCCTTCTCAACTTTTTTGAGGGTGACTTCCAGTCTAACCTGATGCAGCTGAATACCTGTATTTTACATGGAGCGACTGCTTATCTGACCTCCACAACCCAGTTAGTAATGAGTAATACGATACCCCTTGGTAAGACTGGTTGTCAGACTTTCGGGGTACTGACTACTTAATAACTGTCAAAGATCTACAATTGACAGCCGGACTAACGACTTAACGTGCTATCCGAGGCACTGAGGAAATTTGGGATATATCGGATGGTCACTCATCCACGGACCAACCTAGGCCAGCACGGCTTAACCGTCGGTATGGCATTAAAAAGTCACATGCAGACAGAGTTACCTTCGTATTTATAATATTAGTAAGGATTTTATAGGAGACTAGCTTTTGACCGCGGCTTCGCTCGCGTTAATTTAGAATTTGACAATCAATTCGGGTTGTAATCTGCTTGTAATAATATAATTCAAACATGATTCGAAAGACACGTAGGTAGCACCATCTACTAGGAAGCGTTGGTCATCCGGCGGCGAGATGGGCAGACGACATTGTTGCCATTGCGGGAATATCCTGGATGAGGCTGGCACAGGAGCGTGCAGCTTGGCACAAGCAAATAGAGGCCAGCAGTGGGTGAAGTCGGGCTTTGGATTATCGTACCGTGAACGTTATTGTTGTTTTTCTCGGGAACAGTACTTTTTTCGGAATGAAAGGTACCCTATGTCCGTTTCTGTACACAACGTATATGTTAAATTTCAGAATGATCGGTTCAGTAGTCTAAGCGTGAAAAGGTGACAAACCAACTTACTTACGCATTTATAATATTAAGTTAGGATTAGGACTAGTTAGGATTAGGATAAGGCGACAGGCAAATAAAACTACTCTCATATAATCTAATTGATTGATTTCTATCGATTCTCGCAACCTAGGAGAACGATATGCATTTCTACCTATTAGACATTTCTATCTTCATGTGTAGCTTTCATTCGCAGTTATAATAGAATCTACCAAATACTTGTTTAGTTCAAGTACTCCTTATCAAATAAAATAAACCATAAAATTTGCAGTAAAGTCGTGCGAGTCAGTTAATTTACCAAATGGATGAATGTTTCTTCGACCTTTATTTAGAACAGTGGCTTTTAAATGCCATCCATCGGACCGTGTTCAGCTCTCGGAATGAAGTAAAAAATAACAAGCAAAAGGATGTTTGTGTCCAAAAGCGTTTTGATGTTATTCCCCAAATTATCATTTAAAATTAATTAGGTGCCATTTTCAAAGCTGGATCTTGTATTTTTAGCATTTGTGCACACATACAGGGTGTAAACGGAAGGACGGGTTTCGTGAAGGGTCCGCCCCTTCCCGAAACCGCCAACTAAGCATTCTGTACATCAAACTTTACGTAAAAATGTCTGGGAAAAAAACAGTTTTTTGGGGTAAAAAATCACTCTTTACGGTAGGACTCAATGTAACGTACTCAAAACATTGTGCTGACGGATGCATTGAATAGAACCGGGATTGTGGAGGTATTTAAAGTAAAGTTATACCATTAAAAATTAGTATTTAAAAAAAAGGGAAAAGGTTGGAACTTTGACCTCCAATATCTCCGAGCTAGAAAATTTCCCGAATTTTTGCGTTGAGGTGCGGCCCACTCATTGACTGGTTTAAAGAAAACTCACCGTATAGTCGTCGTACAAGGCAGGAGCCGCGAGTGCGCTCGTCAGAGCCAGGAGCAACAGCGGCACGGGACTGCACATCATCGCTGGATGGTCATCACACACGGGCAAAACCTGTTGACCAAATACTTCAATTAGCTTTATCGGAATGCCGGGACATTCAGCGCCCGGTTACATTTGCAACTTTCAGCTCTGCCCCCAAAGTTGAAATCCAATGGTAGACTCAATATTCCTTACCATATTTCTAATTTCAACAGACTATTATTCCTTTATTAGAAAATCCCAACCTAATTGCTCAACCTATACTGTTACAGGTACTTTAAAATTTAGCTCATAAATAAATGAGATTCACTCCCCTCGGAACCAAATTTTGAACAACCTTTTAAAATACGTTATTACGTAACGTTTTGGAGATCAAAGTCAGTTTAATTCGTTATATTTTAACTAGATTTGATCGCGCTCATAGGCATGGTACAAATAAGTACATGCGGTGCCCGTCGCTAAGTGTGGCGATTATCATCATGACATTTCACATGCAGATTGGTGAATGAAATAAATGGTTATAAAGCAAGGACGCGGGTCGTTGAAGCACCACACAATGGTCTCCAAATTGGCGCCAACGTCGCGTGACTACAAGAGAAATTAGGGATGGTGCTCTGTGAGATATTTTTATACACCGCGAGACATGCCTTTGACCAATTATGACATTTGCATGATATATGATTATAAATGTTGGTAATTTACAACTCTTTTTTTGGGTTTGGTTAACAAACTTAGCACTTAACATAACTAACCCTCAACATTAATCAACACGATAATTAGAAATGAGATTCATATTTTATACATGTTTATTGCATATAATATGAATGCTCATATATTTGTATTATATACAATCAGATATTTGTATTCAAAAACGTTCTAGGGTCAGATTTATTTGAGAGTCGTATAGGCTGACTAATTATGCGGAAGCACGATGCAGTCGTATTATCTCGAGATCATAGAGATGAGATTGTCCAACTGTTGTTTGACGAACCGAAGGCCGGTCTTTATTTTAGTTTTAGAACACAAATACATGTTAGTTTGTTGATAAAAGCAAATAATTTTGTAAATAATATTGCTTATGTATGATATTCTATTTATAAAAACTATTTAAATATTCATAAAATATTTAGGCCATAAAGTCATGTGCGTCTTTGTTTGCTGAGATTAAAAAAACCGGCCAAGTGCGAGTCGGACTCGCGCACGAAGGGTTCCGTACCATTATTATCTATAAAAACGGCAAAAAAATCATATCTGTTGTATGGGAGCCCCCCTTAATATTTTTTTTTAATTTTTAGTATTTGTTGTTATAGCGGCAATAGTAATACATCATTTGTGAAAATTTCAGCTTTCTAGCTATCACGGTTTATGAGATACAGCCTGGAGACAGACAGACAGACAGCGAAGTCTTAGTAATAAGGTCCCGTTTTACCCTTTGGGTACGGAACCCTAAAAAACACGAGTGTGAAACATACTGCATTCTGAACCTAACAATAGTGTAATAAGAGCCAATTTTCGAGGTAGTGTATTAAAAAAGATATAATATAAGAAAAGAAAAAAGGCCATTTTTTTTTAAATACACGCACAGTATATAAAGTTTTTTTGTAGTTACTACCTAATTATAATTAACAAGTTACTTGTACCACAAATTGAAACAATAGCTCAGGAAGGCAAAAGAAATTGAAAACATCATCATTAAAACTTTTTGTTGACCTTTTCGTTGTTAGAATCGTTGTAACCCAGAGAACTGAAAATAATAAAAGTATCGAAATTAATTCGATGGGCACTAAAGCGTAGTGATCCTCGTTGTCTCGAGTTTAAGGCTGTTTGATGAGCGGATGACAAGCTACGTATTTCTTTTTGAACAGGGATAATAATCGTCCATTTCGTGCAATGTTTATCTCTTTCTGACATCCACGGGTACGTCTTTAGGGTTCCGTACCTCAAAAGGTAAAAAAGGAACCCTTATAAGATAACTGTCTTGTCCGTGTGTCCGTTTTTCAGTGTGTCACCACCGATTTTATCAGGAACGGGTGGATCTAGCAAGTTGAAATTTATACCAGATACTGAGGTCTATAGTCCCTATTAGGTGTCAAAAAAATCAAGGTCCTGTCCAGTCAACACGATAAAAAAATATGGGCAAATTTAGATTTTCGCGAAAACTTGTAAGTACCAAAATTTACCTTAATTTTCAACTTTTTTTTAGTTTTCGGAAGTTTCCCTTTACTTTTGCTGTAAGAAATTACTTTGAACCAAAATTGACAATTCTATGGTCAACCAGAAGTATCCTATAGGTTTTGGGTCGAAAACCTATATGGTAGTTCCCGACTTCCCGTTGACCTAGAATTATGAAATTTGGCATGAAGCATTGCCTTATAGCACAAGTAAAGGGAAAAATCTGAAAACCGTAAATATGTAGTTTAATAACAAAATACCTACAAGTTTATAACCCTCGGTGCGCGAGTCCAACTCGCACTTGGCCGGTTTTTTCAGTTATATGAACGTAGGTGCCCCTGCGGTGAAATAGAAAAAAAGGAATAAGTATCTGATCTACCTACCTACGCTTTTTGGAAACTTTTTCTTTTCTTGTCAGTTCGTATCAAACGAATCCTATCTTTATTTAATACTAACAAAATCAATGAGCTTATGTCTTGTATTCCTTTTTTGTTAACTGTCACACCACATTGACCATAAATTATTGAATATTGATTAACCTTTGTACCGCTCGCTGGTTGACTTTTAGAAAATGCCAAAGATATTAATAGTTGCAGAATAGTTAGCATACATTAGTTTCTGTGAAACTCAATTCATTTTGCCACACTTGGTAACGTATGACGGTTGCTACGGCAACTACTTAGCTTGCTTGCTTGCAGGCAGAATACAATGACTTTTAGGACATAAAATCTTTCCTTATAAGTAATTTGTATTTTCTTGCAAATAAACATTTTTGATTTGATTTGATTTGCTACTTTATTGTAGGGAAGCCCCGAAGATTTTTCAGAAAGCATGTGCAGCATGAAAATGTGCACAGCTGAGTGGGTAGGGCGTGATGATAAAACGCTAAAATTTTAGTATATTTTTTTTATAAAAGTTTCAAACAGGAGCTCTTTGGCCAGGGGCCTACTATCAGTTTTCAAAAGTTGCCAAAACTAACAACGGGCTGTTTAGCAACATTGATTTTCATCTCAAAGTGCGGGGCCTGAACCAAAACGAGTTAAACAGGAAAAACTTCTCGAAGCTAATGTGGCTTCACAGTAAATCTGAACAATGCTACTACCATTACGAATAAACTAACATTAACTTTTTCCGCAACGAATTAAAGCTACTTATAGAACAATTAAAACTAAATATTTACAACAACAAAAAAGGACTAATTTATATAAAATAAACTAAATAAGTTAACTAAGTTTTCCCGTGTTTGTGAAATAATAAAAACGATACAGAACTTGTAACAGTAAGCTTGGCCGATGCACATTACTCAATTTAAGTAAGAAAACTTTTATCAATCAAGAAGATCACTTACACTAAATTGTTCGCAGAACTTTTAATCTTTATCTTTTAAATTTAAATCGCAGCTTTTAATTAAAACACGGTAAACGAACGGCTTAGAATCAAAACGTTGTTTAGCAATATTGTCCTCCTATTTCATTGACATGAAAATGATGAAGAAACTATATTTATATAAATTATTCATTCATAATATTGTCATCAGGAAATATTAATATAAAATACCATAAAGTTAATAGAATAAGGGAAACCCTCTATCCATTCCTCTAAGTACCTATATTTGATAAAGATATGCACTTTGTCACGACCTATGTATTTACGTTATTTACCTACTAGATAAATAATTAAATCATCTTCAATATTAAACACATCATCTACGGTACTATTACAATAGTGGAAGCAACAAGTGAAACATTTGTTTTAGGACACCTATGTGTTATAAATATACAGGGTGGAATGGACACCGACGCGAAAACGGTTACCGATGAAAAAACAGCTGTTTCCTACAAAAGTGCGATACCTACACAGTCAAAATGTACGGAAAAGCTATTTTTTTTTAAATAATAGATGAAAAATGTCTAAGTAGGTGGCTCAAATTGATGTATTGAATACGTGGTAACCGTTTTCGTAGTGTCCCTTCCACCCCATATATAAGAACTTTATTTCAGACCATCATCATATAATAGACGCAGATCCATATTTGTGTTTGCACATAAGACTACTAAACCAAAAAAAAAAAATATGAACAAACAAACGCAATCAGACTGACAAGTAGAGTACGTATTATGTTGTAACCAACTTGTAACTTTTGTAGTTTGATAGCAGATTTTTTTTTGTTTTGGCACACCATAAAATATTAGTTTAATAAGAACAAACTCAAAGCATTTATTTCAATTAGATCCTGACAGGCTCTTTTGAATATCAGAAAAACAAAGAAAGTGAAGCGAGAGTCAAAGTCACAAGGCATAATAACTTGTGAAAGTACTGTATTTGCACATTCCAAAGCGTAGATCTCTATGGAGAGGAATGGGCAAGAAACTCCATGGACAGTATGGATACTCTTATTTTATTTGCATGAGGATTGGGTTTAAATTGGAAAAGAAATGCGGCCTGCAGAGACACAACCGGCTCCTTCATAATCCTCGAGACAGGCTTGCCTAGCGAGCCAGGACAAAAAAAAGAGAAAATAAATTATTCATATGAAATAGTCGTTATAAACAGGGCACAAAAATATGGTTCGTTGGTACAACAATAATAGGCCTGTTATTCTTAAGTTATAGCATCAAAGTCATAGATTTGAATTTACATTTGAACGTTTATCCAAAAGATCACACTGCATAAATTTTTGCCTGACCGACCACTAACTGACCAGTGAATAATTGTTCCAATAATATTATTGTTACCAAACTCGTCGCCAAATTTTGGGCCAATTCCATTTAAATTGCTATAAACACGCTTAGAAAAAAAAAATACTACACTTATTAATTTTTTTACAATTTTGGGGTCACTATCTTTTTTATAAAATAAGGGCCTTCTTATTTATTAGAAAAATACATTAAATAATACTCACAAAATCACAAAAAACGCGCGTGTTGTTTAAACAACTTCGTTGAAAAACTGCAATATTTTCACTTATATATATATAAAGTTTATTTATAAAAGTTTCGTTAAACAGTTTGATCTGTAACCGGAGGCAGTAGCGGAGCGCGAGAGCTCTAGCGATAGTGTAGGGCGATAAGCGCGCCGCCCTAGCCTTTATACGGCCGCCCAATGTTAGCAGCTTCACAAGGCTGTTTGTTTTGATAAATATTGTTTTACGCACACAGGAGGATATGAGTTGATTAATGAACGTATTTAAAGATTAGGATAGTTCTACATGTCATTAATAGTGGGTCTGAAAATATGATTAAATTCAGAAGTAAAAGAGGAATTAAATGTGTTGCTCTTACAACCTTGTTGTAGCTACTTGTATTTACGTGCTTGGTGTTATCAATTTGTTTAAGTTATTATACCATTTTCTGTATTGAGTTTATACTAAAATTTTAAGCTGAAGCAATGTTTTTCATTAGTTTAGCTCATTCGTAAAAAAACATTGTCTCGTTGCTTTTATTGTTATTTTTGTGCCTATTGGCCTTGTTTTTTTCTGTCTCCTGCTATTATGGAAGGAAGTGGAAATAATGTTTTTCTTCTCCTCCGCTATACTTTTCTGATTAATTTCATTGTGCGATCCAAGACAGTTAAATTGTTTCTCTGGGACTTCGTCGAGCTTCATTGTCTCGGCGCTTTTCTGGTGGTCGCTACTATTGATTCTGGCTTTCAGGAGTTGCCGTGGTTCGGGAATAGTGTGGCAGGCTTGTACTATTAAAAAAAACCCTTCATTGACTACGGTTCGAACAATAGCCGGTCCGATATTCATTGTTATTTAGAATTGAAACTAATGATGTAAATTATGCATATAAGCCAATGACATTTCACCAAATGGCAAGTTTAGTTTTGTTCAAAGGCTATTAGTCAAGTAAATCTGTTTTTTTTGTCAACAGGGGTTTTTTGTTTTTGTTAAGAGAGTGGTTTTAGGTTGGCCTTGTACCCAGGAATAAGGAAAAATTTATAGTACATGTATTTGGAAATGAGCTCTAGTTTTGTTTTATTATTGTTTGAAATTTATATGAAATAGAACAATATGTATGGAAGAGTATTTTTTTTATAAAAAATAATGGAAATTGCTTAGAAATGTGTTCTATAAATCATTGAAAATACTGATACAAAAATTAAAAAAAAACAAAAATAATAAAAAACGCGAAATTATGTTTTACATCAATTGGAAGCGTCAAGAAATGTAAAACAACAATTTTGATCATTATTTCCAATTAATATCTCTGTAAAACTTATCTAATTTATCGAGCAGTATTATCCCACTGCTGGGCAAAGAATTCCTCTTCCTTAGTTTCATATTTACACTCACCTTGTAATACCCAACACGCACAAGTATACCCTACACAAACCCTAATAATTAAAAACCTAGAGCGGATCTGGTACACTAATGACTTTATTCTTAAGTTATGTGTAAAAAATAAAAAATAAAACTTTCAAAAATATCGAATGCAACACAAAAACTTTTTTTTTTGTATACCTGTGAATTAAGCTTTAAGTTTATAACGAGACTTTTTTTCTAATAAATAATTCATCTACATTCTTTACTTTAGATAAGAAGTAGGAGTTTAGGTTCAATACTTTTTGTTCGAATTTTTCCACGAAACTTTAATAGTGTCGTGGAAAAATTCGAACAAAAAATCCAATCCTTTAGACAAATTCGTGGAACTTCCACTGCCTAGATTTCATAGACATTATTTATTTTACAAAAGCATAAATATGTATGTAGGCGAAATAACTTAAACCCCACGACGAAATGTGGCTGGTCATTAGAAAACCATTTATTATGTGTACAAAGAGCGTCCTATCAGTGAAATCCCGTGGGATACATAGTACATTGGTGGACATTCACACAAGGCGTACGTTTGTGTTCATGTGATGTCTCCACTGACCATGCTTCTTTTTATAATGGATTTTTCTTTGAAGCACTAATTATCACAACAGCAGTCATATTTCCATAGATTAATCAACCTTTTCCAAGAATTCTCTTGCTCTTTCTCATTGTCCTTTTTCAAATACCTAGAGAGTGTATGATAAAATGAGACCACTTTATGTTTTTGCTCATGCAATTACTAATAGTCTGTTTTAGATTACCTCCCGACTCATAACAAATCCAAATTCCCTTATGATTATATTAAATTTTATATGAAGCGTGGTAAGTTGGAAAGCTTATGAGTTTTCCTTAGAAGTCTGTATGGCATGGGGTGGCCTGCCTTATTTTCTTGAAACAAACACTCCTTTTTAACACGCTTATGTTAGCTAACTATACCTACAATATGTTTAAAAAAAAACCCTGTCCGATTTGTGAGGGTATTATTAGGTATCGAGATTAGATTCTATTTACGTAATCCTTTTTGGAGACTTGTTCTACAAAAAGGATTATTATTAAATAAACCGTGGCAACTAATAATCTAATAGTGTTTACAGACTGTCTCAGTGAGATAATAGCAATATGTGAGAATAGTGATACGGAGTCTGTATTTGTATTGGGGGATTTTAATGCGCATCCCGGTGAACGTTTTGCAAGCGAGTTAATGACGGTGTGCGCGGAGCAATTGTGGTCATGTGTGGACATGGAATTGTTGCCGCAGGACACGTATACGTTTGTAAGTACCGCAAATGGTGCATCTCGATGGCTAGACCACTGTGTGGTAAGTAGTGCTGCGAGACATTTAGTTGTGAATGCGTCTGTTAAGTATGATGTGTACTCATCTGATCACATTCCGGTGATAATTGAATGTAATTTAAAGTTAATTATACCCAAATTAGTATCCAAAATAAATAAATGTAATAAAATTATATGGGGTGAAAGGGATAATAATATGATTGTTGAATACTCTAGCTATTGTCATTCCAAATTAAAATTTATCGATTTTCCTATTGAACTCATTAATTGTGCTCATGGAATGTGTTCTGATACTCACCACTGCACACTGTTAAACCAGATGTATACTAGTTTGGTTAATATATTGTCAGAGGGTGCTGAGCTTACATATGTGGGTGGTGGAAATGGTGTAAATAATAAGAAAAAATATGTACCTGGTTGGAACATGCATGTTCGTGGCGCTCACGAGGAGGCTCGACTGTGGTATCAAACTTGGCTTTTGCACAATAAACCCAGGACAGGGTATATTTATAATAATATGTGTAAATTTCGAAGCATATTTAAAAGCAAATTAAAATACTGTCAAGATAACGAACAGCAAATAATAATGGACATAATAGCAAAAAACCATTCAAAGAAACAGTTTGGATCTTTTTGGAAGTCCACAAATCGCTTGAATCCAAGGTCGAGCCGCCCTGTGAGTGTGGCGGGTGTGCATGAACCGACAAGTATAGCCAATGCTTTTAAACAACATTTTAAGGTTGATTCAATACATCAATTAGATTCAATAGATCAGACTCAGATGTTCGATGCTGAGACCTTTTCAGATGACGTTGTCTTCCACTTCACGGCAAAGGAAGTTGCATCGGTGATATCGGGAATGAAAAGAGGTAAGTCGCCCGGCCATGACGGTCTTAGCATCGAACATCTGAAACACGCTGGCGTGCACCTGCCGCGAGTGTTGGCCATGTTTTTTAACCTTTGTGTTAGTCACTGTTATTTGCCGAATGACCTTATTTACACTACTGTAGTGCCTATTGTTAAAAATAAAACGGGGGATGCCTCTGACATTTCCAATTACAGGCCTATATCATTGGCGACTGTCATAGCCAAGGTGCTGGACAGTCTGCTTGACAAGCAGTTATCAAAGCATATTATATTAAACGACCGTCAGTTCGGCTTCAGACCAGGACTCTCCACAGAGAGTGCTATTTTATGCCTCAAGCAGACTGTACAGTACTATACTGACAGGAAAACGCCTGTATTTGCCTGTTTTCTGGATTTGTCAAGGGCATTCGATCTCGTTAATTATAAAGCACTGTGGCGTAAGCTGCAAGAAGAAACTACCCTGCCTAGTAACATCATAAAATTGTATAAATATTGGTATAATAATCAACAGAACAGTGTGAAGTGGGAGGGGTCGTTTTCCGATGTGTATCGGTTGGAGTGCGGGGTGAGGCAGGGGGGTTTGAGCTCGCCTCGACTTTTTAATCTGTACATGAATCAGCTGATCGTTGAGCTCAGCAACACTAATATCGGTTGTCATATAGATGGGGTGTGTGTTAATAACATTAGTTATGCCGACGATATGGTGTTGCTGAGCCCATCGATCGGTGCCTTGAGGCGACTGGTGTCGATATGTGAGGCATACGCGGTAGCTCAAGGACTCAAGTATAACTCCAAAAAGAGCGAAATAATGGTTTTTAAGGCAGGTGCTATAGGTTACCCAACTATACCAGAGGTATCGCTCTGCGGAGCGCCCTTAAATAGGGTGGCCAATTTTAAGTACTTGGGTCATTGGGTTACCGACGATTTAAAAGATAACTTGGACATTGACAGGGAACGTAGATCGCTGTCGGTACGATGCAACATGCTGGCCCGCAGGTTTGCGCGATGTACAGAGGCGGTCAAAATTACTCTGTTTAAAGCATTTTGCTCGTCCTTTTACACGTGCAGCCTGTGGACTAGTTATAGTTTGCGTGCTTATAGCGATCTGCGGGTCCAGTATAATAACGCACTCAGGATACTGTTGGGGCTGCCATGGCGATGTAGCGCGTCAAAGATGTTTGCGGAAAGGCATATAGATGGTTTTGCGGCCATCATACGAAAGAGAAGCGCTTCCCTGCTTGCTCGTCTTCGTGCCGGTACCAACAGTATCTTGAGTTTATTCGCAGATAGATGGGAGTCTCCAATGCTGCGACATTGGATGAAAATCCATAGAAAATAAGCCATGTATGTCTACTAACACTAGTTTTTAAGACCTTATTTACTAACACTATGGGCATAGCCCGAAATAAATGATATTATTATTATTATTATTAATAGATGACCAGTCCCAACTGACAGCGCCCGTTCACGAACATGACGCATGGATCAGCGCCATTCAACTCAACCATATTGAAGGGAACTAAATGACCCGACACACCCCCGCCACCATCAGCGAGACATTTGAGTGAGCATGACATTCTCTCAGCCACCAGGACACATTCAAGTCAATGAAAGATAACAAAATATAAATGGTAGCTTTACAGTTGTATAGTACTCACACATGTGTGTTATGCAATTATATAATTCTAGGAGATGGAATCTATACATTGCAAGGATATTTTTACAATCTTCTGCAGCTTCCACAATAATTTGAAAAGCAGGTCCGGAAAGCATACAAGTCTGCCCCTGCACTTATCGATGGAAATCTGGTGCAGCCATTCGTTGATGGAATACGTGACTTGGAAGTTAGAGCTGATGTGAGAGTGGGCATCACGAGACACTGAAAGTCTTGCCTCACTGCCTCTACTTCTAAGGCATCTTGGCCCATGCCTTAGAAGTAGAGGCAGTGAGGCAAGACCACCGAACGCATTGCGGCAGAGAAGTTGTAGCATCACCTGTACGCGACCGCCCCCAAAGGCACTGCCCTAGGTGCTACACTTGTGGGGATCATCTTCGGTCAAGCTGTCCTAAGCGCAGCACACCGAGAGAAGATCAATCTCTGCAGGGAAGGGTGGCTGAAGTAACTGCCCAGTCACAGCAGGGAAACGAGTAAATGCCAGGACATATAATATAAATGGAATATGGCGAACTCCCAAAGATGGCGGTTAGTTATTGGGTATATCAAATGTAAGGGTTTTTTAGGGTTCCGTTCCCAAAGGGTAAAACGGGACCCTATTACTAAGACTTCGCTGTCTGTCTGTCTGTCTGTCTCCAGGCTGTATCTCATAAACCGTGATAGCTAGAAAGCTGAAATTTTCACAAATGATGTATTACTATTGCCGCTATAACAACAAATACTAAAAATTAAAAAAAAAATATTAAGGAGGGCTCCCATACAACAGATATGATTTTTTTGCCGTTTTTATAGATAATGGTACGGAACCCTTCGTGCGCAAGTCCGACTCGCACTTGGCCGGTTTTTTTTTTTTTGAGAAGAATACGAGAAATAAAATGCTTTCACTATAAAGCGTGTATTTCAGTTTTCTTTTAATATTTTATTATTTTCTAACCTACCTTATAGATAGCCCGTCGCCCTAAAGTTTCCATAGTATGGTAAAAAAAATGTTAACAAAATCTGAGGTGTGGTGCTAAATACTTTCGAGGTCGCTTCACTCGCTGTTGTATCCAACAGGACAGCAAACCATATTGGCCCGGAGAAACAAGTAAGAAAGTTTGTTATAACATATTCTTATTTATAGCTATTGCAACAAACAACATATTTATAAGAGAAGAAGATATTTTATACTTTAAACCTGAAACAAATGAATCATAATAAAATTGTTATAAGCGTGGGAAGCTCAGTAAAGTAATATAACTTAGCTTAAGAATAAAACAGGCCAGTTTATTACTTAGCATAATTTAAAAAAAAAAATAGGGAAAAGTAAACGTTGGATATTTTCTTGTTGCAATTCTAAACTACGGGTTTGTTATTTTGTGCAGCATTCTCTTCCGAATTGTATTATATCACGAATGTATGATTTCGGCCGGTACTACATAGTATACAGATATCTAGATACCAAAAAAATTTTTTTTTTTTTTTGATTTTTTAATAGTTTTCCCACTCTATTAACCAGGCATACTCACCGGTTGAAAAATACCATAAAAGAATTCTAGGTGGCAATAGTAATAAAAACGTATTGTGATCAAATCCAGGGATTACCGCCAACTATTTATCGGCGTGTGGTGATCATATAGTTTGACTATCAAGGCTTCATGAGCACGCCCGGGGTCTATTGATATTCAAAGCTAAAAACCCATAAAGTGCCGCCATCAAATAACCGATAAGAATAACCGTAATAGTGAGTTTATCGTGAGAAATATATAATCTCACACAATGTACCTATATTATAATATAGGTACTTTCAAGTGGCGTTGTAAAATATACGACGGAGTAATAGAAGTAATAATGCCGACCCACATAGGTTTCAATACCTTCAATACGTACGCAACTGATACAACGTCAACAACAATATCGCCTATCAAGGCATTTACTTGAATAATTTCTGAAAAACATGATTCATTTATATTCATTTATTTATCTACTCACAAAATAAAAGTTGGCACAAAAGCATTTTGACATGAGGCTCAGGCGTAACTCGTTCTACGCTACTCAATTTTCCCAAAAGCATGATTGAGTTCTACCTACATGGAAAGTTAGCACTTCGGAATTATGATTATTCTCATAAATTATGCTTATTGAATGCCCCAAGTACTTGCTGTTTGTTAGAATGTGTTAGTCTATAGCGAGGTGTAACCATGGTACTATCTAATGTGCATTCTGCTTTGTTTCGTTTCACGTCATTTTGTTCACTGTCTCCCAACCGTGTGTCAAATAAGGAAGGGCTGAAGAGGTCACAATAGCGAGGGTGGGCGAACTCTCGTAAATGCAACACGGCCTTCCCATTGCTCTAATGTGCGGTCCATGTCGACCAGCGGGAGGCCTATAGCTAATCATTTCGGTCACTTAACGGCTACCAGTCTTTGAGAGTGATTATCCAAGTACGTAATCAATCGTAAAAATACCTACCTACTTGTCTGAAGAATTTTTCAGTAGAAAAGGCAATGTTTTGTGTTAACTCGTCATCTCATCAGATACCTCCTTTTTTGCCATATCATCCTTTACAGTCATCCATCGTTTTTTTAGGGTTCCGTAGCCAAATGGCAAAAAACGGAACCCTTATGGATTCGTCATGTCTGTCCCCCCCTGTAAGTTCTAAAATAAGAGAATGATAAAACTAAAAAAAATATACGATGTACATTACCATGCAAACTTCCACCGAAAATTGGTTTGAACGAGATCTAGTGAGTAGTTTTTTTTAATACGTCATAGATCGTAAACCGCAATTTACCTTTCATTCAATCAACTCAAATATAATAAAAACATTGACCAAAGTTACAACGAACTACAAGAACTTTTATATTATGTTACATGCTGCTACGGAACCCTTCATGGGCGAGTCTGGCTCGCATTTGGCCGCTTTTTTTATATTCCTCTACTCTTATACCCACATTAAAATTAAAAAAAATCCTCTCGACATTTTCCTCAATCCTTCGCATCACATGCCCGTACCACGAGAACCGATTACCACATACATAGTCACCGGCGCCACTACTTACTTATAAATTTTCGAGCAGGCAAATAGGGGTAAGTAACTTTGCTTATTTTAATATGTAAAATAACTTACTGTATACTGTAAATATGTTTTCAAGATTATGCAGGAGACCGATTGCATAGGTTAACTTAGCAAAAATAAGTACCTATGCTATGTGCAAATTCCTATAGGCATCTAATGCAACTATCATGATAATGTCAGCCTTTATACGTTTACTGCTGGGGAGCCTAATAGGCTATTATAAGGAACCGTCTCAATCGTAGAGGCGGTCATGAGGCAATAGAGGGATAATTAGGTATTGGCTGCAAATGCTCCAATCTTCAAGTTCTAGTGAATAGGTTACTCGTAAGCAACAGGCTCCATCGTGAGACCGCATCGTCGCGTATAACTGGAAAAATGTGGGTGTACTAAATAATACCAGTGCCTAACATTTGATTACAGGCGCGATGTTATGTTCGGTTTGTTTGTTGTACTATAACCTAACAATTAATAAAAGTACCTACGCTAACCGTAGAGCGTAGAGATAGTTCTCGTGCGTCCAAGCCGTATGACCGATGGGATTTCCCATCGACAAAAATGACAAACTTTCATCTCCTTTTCAACCCCTATATGGAATATTTTTTTAAAACCTATTTTCTTTTCCTTACGTTAGGATATTCTCTTGTGTGAAATCGTATAAATCCTATAATCGCCTTTATACGATGAGCCCTGGCCTGATACCCTTTCGATTATGAGTCTGATTATTTAATTGCGATTGAAATTAGTGCTCGAAGCAAATGCGATTAAAAACACTACTTACATTATAATAAGTACATATTACATATTATACTTCAGCAAGTGATGTTGTTGATTTCTTTAAACAGTTTTTAATATTATCATGCTTAGATGGTTTTAAAATTCAAATTTATGGAAATACCAGACTTTTCCGGAAATGTCCTGACATATGGCAAGTGGCAACCCTATCATGCATAGGGTTGCCACTTGCCATATCTTCGTCGTTCTCAGACAATTTATACACATTTTTTTTTAATCAGCAGAGTTCTCCTAACATCCGCCGAAAGAACAACGTACAAACCATGTATTGTCTGACTACCTTTAGTGTGCAGTTCAAGGTAGCGTTGCTTGTCTAGAAAATTTGCATTGATTGCAAGCTTGGTACATTTACTTTAGTCTGTGCTTTAGTTCTGTATTTTCCCGCCTGAACACATAATTTGTTTTAAGTATAAGTACAACGACAGTATCCAAAGAAGGTTTAGGGTAGTACACCCTAGCCCGGAGTGGTCCAACAGTTTATTTATGTAAAAACACATAATGAGCATTGATATGGAAACGCAACACAGAAATATAGAACACAAGGATGAAATAGTAGAAAGCAGCATTGTTTCGGTAGGTCCTTCAATAGATCCTGTCCGGATATTTCTAAGTTGAGTTATTGTTATTTTTAATAGAAAAATGCCGAAACAAAAGCTCAAAAAGATTCATCGAAAATTTGTAGCGGCTAATACACAAAACCAAAATCGGGTAATAAGTAAAGTTCCGACAAAAGAGTGTGTGGCCACGAAACTATCTAATAAAGAAAGCTTCGACAAATGTACAGTAGTGGGAGGTAAATGCACCAGAAAATGGAAGGAATCAGTCTGGAAAAAATGCAGTAACGGAGGAGTTAACATCTCAAAAGGAAGGAAACAATATGACAGTAAATAAGAAAAAAATGTAGATATCCAAACACTGAAGTAAAAAAAGGTGGGAGCAAATTGTTCCAAATTCAAAATATTTTTATTCACTCAGTGAGTAAAAGAGAGTTTTATCCACTAATAACGATGAATCAAATGCCCTTTTTCAAGTGGCAATGGTAAAATAGTAGATTATACAACAAGTTAAAAAAGGGAATTTAATTCGGGGGGACTAAGTTGGATCCCGAAAGCAGCGAAGGATTCTAGAGTAGAATCCTGAGCGGAGCGATGGATACAAGAACCGAGATGTGTTTTTTTTTCACGAGTTCTATACTCTACTTTTTACCATTGATCGCGAGAAAATAATTAGAGGTATAGTATTTATATTTCTCGTGGGTTAATAATAACAGCCAGTTGGGTCGATCTTCAAGGTTAAGCCGGGCTTACTAAGGTTAATATATGGATGAGTGACCACTAATTCATTACATACCGAGTTTCCTCCGTGCCTCGGAAAGTACTAAAAGCCGTTGAGCCGGCTGTCAATTGTACTTCTTTGACAGTCGTTACAGGAAGTCAGTGGCCCGAAAGTCTGACAACCAGTCTAACCAAGGGGCACCAAATTAACCACCCTGTACTAACTGGGTTAAGTTCTGGGTCAGATAGGCAGTTGCATGCGATTAGAGTGGAATCCGACCCCAATAAAGTTGGAATAAGTTCTAGCTAGGCAGATGACTATTTTATCACATTATATTATATAATCGGTAAAATAATAAGAGAACAAAGAATTAAATATAAACATTAAAAATGTATAGTGAAATTAGAACAATTTTCGAAATTCAGTGTTCTATTGTTGTCGTCACATATTATTCAGTTTTTGTTCATATTTCGTGCTTGTTTCAAATTCAAAATGTCTTTATTCACTCAGTGAGTAAAAGGGAGTTTTATTCACTGATAACGATGAATAAAATGCCCTTTTTTGAGTGGCAATGGTAAATAAAACTTTTTTTTAACAATAGAACACGTGGACTATCGAGAATACTCTTCCAAAATTGTCATCTTTATTACTCTATAGTCTATTCCCTTTGCCTGTCCCAAAGAGGGACGAAAAGAACAAAAAAAAACAAAAAAACTATAGTCTATAGTCTATTCATTCATTCGAATATTTAATAGTTCGTTCGTTGTTGGCTTCGTTCGTTCATTTGGTAGTATAGTCTATGGTTCATTTCAGATCACGGCGACGCTAGAAAAATAGTTTGATTTGTGCTTACAGTAAAATAAATATCAATCTGATCGCGATAACCCCTTGAAATGTGTGTATTTTAACCGATTTGATTATATAAAATCTAATGGAGCTGTTTTGATTATGTGTAATGTGGTTTCAGGGCGCGAACAAAATCGCCTTCAGCGGTAGCGGAAAAAGAGAAAAAGAAACCACGGGAAACCAAGAAGAAGAAAGGTGATTCAGGATCTAGCAGCAGTGAGAGTAGTGGCAGGTATGTTACTCTGCACTATTATACCTAGAGTAAGATATTAATGATAGTTAGTTAGGTTATGTTTTAGAACGGTGTTTTTATTCCCTATCTATTCATCTTCTTTACATCCCTCATAACGATACTATTCAGTACTAAATCCTGGTGAAGTCCATATAAAAGTTTGTTGTATTTCTATTAATAATATTTGGTTGTCTTATAGTTCTTCAGGAAGCAGCTCATCGCGCTCATCTTCCCGGTCATCGTCGAGCAGTTCGGGCAGCTCCTCGCGCTCCTCTTCATCATCCAGCTCGTCGAGCAGCAGCAGCAGCAACAATGACCGCTCCAGACCAAAAAAAAAGTATGTTTATGTACAGTCTTGACATATAATATCAACATTATAAAATAACACTATTGGAAATAGGTACTGAAAGATACAACATTTCTTTTTGATCTTTTATCTACATATTTTATAAAAATATGTGGTTTTATCACCGATTTCAGGACTTCCCCGAACAAGAGTCCCGTGAAGGATCGCCGTGAACCTGATAGAGATAAAGTAAGGGACAGATCACCTCTTGATAAGAAGAAATTGGCTGCTCCGTCATCTAATGACAAGGGGAAAAGCAAGGAGAAACATGATAGGTAAGAAGATATATTTGAAAACATAATACATATTGTTGTAAACGCAGATAAACTCATATACTACTTTGACTATACAGTTGAATTTTTCAAGTGGGTGTGGATCGCCAAATCCGAAATTTATGAGGAATAGAGAAAAATACTCAAAGGAGTCCCGAGCCCAATTTTGATGAAAACTGAAACATCATTAGATTTTTGAAAAATCAATATTCCTACCCAGAAATCGAACCCAATGATTTTGGAAAACAAATACATGCTGTATTATTACACTATTCGATAGTGTGGCTAATAAGGATCAAATTCTGGGAAGACATAATGGCAAACTTGAAAAATTCAATATTTGTATACTGTTCACACTAATTTTAATTGCTGTGCATTCTAGTAATAACAATATTTTCATAAAGTATGACTACTATCAATCAGAATATTTTTATTCAGATCTCCTGGCCGCAAAAAGCGTGAGCGCTCCCCAGCACCACGACCCACAAGAATTCATATAGGGCGTTTGACTTTGAATGTCTCCAGAGATCATGTTCATGAGATATTCTCAACATATGGCACTGTAAAAGCAGTAGAGTTTCCCATGGACAGATTACATCCTCACAATGGACGGGGTTATGCATATGTTGAGTTCAGTAATGCTGACGAGGCAGAGAATGCCATGAAGCACATGGATGGAGGTAAATAATACAATGCCTTTTAAAATCTTACTGCAGACAAAGTGTTTTCTTTTATTGATAATTGTAGCCCAGTGACAATAAAAGCTGTGAAACAGATTGCCCACTTCTATTATTGCAGGTCAGATTGACGGTCAAGAAATTACAGCGGCGCCGGTGTTGATACCGTCGCGTCCTCGTCGGCCCTCCCCGCGCCCGCCGCCGCCCAGACATGCCCCGCCTCGACGACACTCTCCTCCTCGGTTAGTATTTATGGCCTGTTTCACTGATTCTAATGCCAGATTTGTAAAATCTGGCATTAGAATAGCAAACCCTTTTGAGGAATGGGGAAACAGGTAATGCCATACTAATTATGATGTTTCATTGTTGCGTACAGGTACCGGCGCCGCAGCCCACCGCCTCGGCGTCGTTCCCCGCCGCGGCGACGTCGCTCACGCTCGCGCTCGCCCCGCGCGGCGCCTCGTCGCCGACGTTCCAGGTCCTCCTCCTCCTCCTCCCGATAACTCCTCCACACACACATACAAAAACACAACACACCCTTTTCGCTGTGCATGCAATACACCAATACAAACAACAGATTATTTGACCAATCTAATTATGGGAGGCTGTCAAACTTACCATTCAATGGTACATGTTCCAGAAATAACACCTGACGTAAGTATAATCTATTTCCCATCTTTAAGGTCAATTCCAGTATAATTATATTGTAGACTTTATAATAATGGTGATTTGTGCAGGTAAGTATTTGTACACTATGACTTTGCACCATATTATATTTGAATAAGTTTTTAATAAGACATTTCTTTATAAAAGCTTGCAAAATGGAAACAACTGAGTGAGTGATCAATGCAGATGAACTGTATCAAACTACGACTTTACTACAGTGTGAAGTGTTATGTATTAATAAATGTATTTGTAATATCCAAGGAAAACTGACTTTTGTTTGCTAATAAATTGTATTAGTATAATCAGACTATTTTTATTCCCAGATCCAAAGATCCTGTTTCCAATGCCAAGTAGAAAACTTTTCTACAGTTCAAAATGTATTTCATCCTATGTTACAAATAATATACATATTTTAAGGATCTTGATGTATTTTATTTATTAATATAGCTATATAGTATTATCTACATCGTAAATAAAGAAGTTCAAAATAATGTCCAAAACATCAGATTCCAGTTCTATTTGCAATAATTTTACAATATGTTTGGTAATCTGAGACTAGTATTTTTCCTTTGTATAAATGGTTTTCTTCTAACAACAGGAGCTCACGAACAGTCCTAAAACAAGTAAATCAGCTATCAAGTTCAAGCAAGGAGTTGATATTTTACATGAGCAACCTAAAATGACTTTACGTTTGTGAGGATGGACGATTGCTCTTTCACACATAACTACTGAATGGATTTAGATTAAATTTAGCATACTATCAAACTCCACGCAGGCGAAGCCGCGGGCATAAGCTAGTAAATAATATTTATATACTAACGGGTATTGTATCTTCATATTTTTTGGACCCCTCACTGGATTCCATGCTGATACTGGTGCTTTATTAGCTAGCATCAAACTGGCAACTGCAGTATACAAACCATATTCTTGGCACATTTTCTCCTGTAACAATTATATGAAATTAAATACACACATAAAACAGCAAATACATGACACCAATTAAAAGGTTAATTACCCTCCATTCCGCAAGCATGAAATCTGCATCGCTGATGGCCGAAGCAGCTTTGTCAACGTGATCAATATTTGAGAAGTGAGGCAAGTAATTTTCTTCCAAAAAGTTTACAAATGAAATGGGCTGACTTATGAACTGCTCAATGATATCTGCAGGCGAATGTGACAACTTTTTACCGCCATTTTCTGTGTCTATTACTGAAAAGAAAAAAAACTTAATGCCATCACGATTTTTTATTGTTCTTACATTTTTAAGTATAATAGAAATACCTTTAGGATTTAATACTCTGCCAACTCCATGTAAGATGCTTACTGTTTGATCTTTCCCTAATGACATAAATTTACTAGATGTTTGCTTTTTCTTTCTAATACCCTTGCTTTTGGATTCTTTTCCTTGTACAATACTGGTGTCCATGCTTTGTTTAGATCCTCCTAAAAGAAGCATTGTTAATTAAATCATTTGAGCATGTAGGAAAAGCATAAAATTGTATAGGTTGTTTGGGATTGAGATTGGACTTACCTTTCAAGCATGCAAAATGTAAATTTAATACAGCCGACCTGACATCCCCTGCTGAAGAGTTGACTACACATTCTATCACCTCTGCTGTAGGGCAGTTATAAACTGCAGTGTGCTTCTTGCTTATTATACCAGCAACACGTTTTAGAGCAGCTTTTAGATTTGTTGGTGCAACACTGTTCAACCTGTTTAATATAACAAAAGTGCATACAACTCTAATAGTAATGCCATTGATTCTCATCACAGCTGAGAAATGAGCTAATACTTACGAAATATGGTGTATTTTGAATTGCTCTTTCAAACTTGGTGTGAATATATTGGCAGCAGAATTCTTATTATCTGTATGACTTTCTGAACAAATGAAGACTATTGGTGATTTTGCCCTTTGTTTGAATTGCCTGTTGATAATCAAAAGAAATCACATAGTTTACAAATACCTTCTGTTCTGAGTCATTCAGAAATAACATTCAAATAACTTACTGTAACACTTCGGTGAATTCTGAGGGAGTTCTCAAAAAGGTATTAGGAAAATCTTCGACCAATACCAATTTTCGACTATTATCATCTAACAGAGATGTGAAATTGGCAGCATTTAATATAAAATCCAGGAATCTGACTGATTGTTTTTGTTTATATTCAAATTCTCCTGAAAAAGAAAACATAACAGCAAATATTATTAAACTGGCAAATTAGTTGCATTTAATTAATTAGTTAGTAAATAGAATTGAGAGAGATTACCATTTTCAGAAGGAATGTCAATATCCACAGGGGTAATCCATTCAGTAATTCTAACATTATACTTTGTGGCCAGCACCCGTAAAGTTATGGTTTTTCCACAACCAACAGGCCCAGTCATGAGCAGCATATCACTGTTATTGTTATTGCTCACTGTCTTCACCCATTCTTCCACTTCTTGCACTTTCTTATTATTTACAGCTAAATCTTCTACATTTATAGGTTCAAATGTTTTCATCCAATGTTTATGATCTGTTATGATAACAGGTTTCCAGTGTGCGTTTGAATCCAAAACCTTGAAGTAAATTGATTTTTAAGTAGGTAAGGTTTTTAGGCTCACCAATTAAATAAGAGTTCACAAACATACCTTATTTTCTACTGGCTCAATGTCTTCAGGAAATATGTGTTTTTGAGACTCCTTTTTAAATTTCTTTGGTGATTTTTCTTCATCATCAAAATCAAACATTGGTTTGAACCATTTTTTCGCCTGTAGCAAATTAAATGTGTGTTAAGTGTATTACAGAAAATCCTTTAATTATAATTTAAATCTCAAAATAAATAACTTACTTTAGGCATCTTTCTAGACTTGAGATTGAGACAAACTCAAGAACATCAACAAAAGTTCTCAAACGAAATCCTATTCAAAAAGTTTATCAGCTGACAATGTTGACAGCTGTCAATGATTATTAAGAGTTTTTAATTAATACATTTTACCAGTACTGGTTTTCTATCTTTTGGCTACGGCAAAGTTACCATGAAAATAATAAAAAGGCGGACAGGATTTTTAAGAACTTGACTTCAAAGTTTTAAATACCTCTTTAATATACTATTCAAATGTCCAACGATGACCACCATGGAAACTGGTTTTGTTGACGGAAGAATCGACAAAATTACAGATTGTAGAAAGATTTCTATCGTCGTAAGCATTGCGATGTTGAAAATGTAAAAAGAAATGTTTATTTTCTTCAGTCGACAAAAGTCTACAACGTAAAGCGTGACTACAATTTTTCTCTACTTGGGGGTAGAAACATTTATCTCAACAAATGTCAAATGGTCTACGTGATCTACGTCACATCGGACCTAGATAAGATTATTTTTAAACCGACTTCAAAAAAAGGAGGAGGTTTCTCAATTCGACCGTATATATATATATTTTTTTTTTTTTTTTAAACCGACTTCAAAAAAAGGAGGAGGTTTCTCAATTCGACCGTATATATATATATTTTTTTTTTTTTTTTATGTGTGTTCGCGGATAACTTCGTCGTTTATGAACCGATTTTGATTATTTTTTTTTTGTTGGAAAGGAAATACTTCAAGGGTGGTACCATGATAAGGAAACCGGGATCTGATGATGGCATCCTAGAGAAATTGAGGGGAGCTTTCAAAAATTGTAGTGGCGACTAGTGCGTTTGTAAATTTTTTGATTAAGTATTTTAAAGCACTATAATTTAAAGAAGGTCTGGAGTCGCTCTGATGATGGAACCAAAAGACAGTCGAGGGAACTCCTCAACGGTTTACAGCAGTCACCTTGTGTTTGGGTTTGATTAATTTGTATTGATGAGAAATTTACACCTAGATGGGTTGTGACTGTCATAAGGGGTCTGATGATGAAGATGAAGGACAGTTAAGGGAACTTCTCAACTGTTTACAGTAGCTAGCTTGCGTTTGGACTTAATTCATGTATATTGATCAAAACTTTGTTCCCATCTGGGTTACAAGTGCCATTACAGGTCTGATGATGAAAAATATTTCTATGGAATATTGCAACTAAAAATAAATAAAATAAAAAAACTTTTTTGCAAAAAATAAAACCGACTCCAAAATCACAAAAAAAGTGAAAAATAATTTTAGCTTCAGAAGTCGGTGACAAAAAACTGAATCAAATAAACAAAAGTCACCGACTTCTGAAGCTAAAATTATTTTTCACTTTTTTTGTGATTTTGGAGTCGGTTTTATTTTTTGCAAAAAAGTTTTTTATTACTGTTCTTTGTGTTTATTGCCCTATATTGATTTGAAAAACATGTCGAGTTCCTATCGTCGCCGTCTCCTCAGTTTTTAGGCCGAGAAGAATGAAAGTAACTCCGAAAGGAATACTGTACGCGCATTAACCGGGGCTCTTGATCTGCCTGTGGTGTCTCATCATCTGCCTAGCCTTTTCCCAACTATGTTGGGGTCGGCTTCCAGTCTTACCGGATACAGCTGAATACCAGTATTTTACATGGAGCGACTGCCTGTCGGACCTCCACAACCCAGTTAGTGCTAGGTAATACGATACCCCTTGGTAAGACTGGTTGTCAGACTTTCGGGCCACTGACTACCTGTAACGACTGTCAAAGATCTCCAAATGACAGCCGGGACCAACGGCTTAACGTGCTTTCCGAGGCACGGAGGAAACTCGGTATGTAATGGGTGGTCACCCATCCACGGACCAACCTAGGTAAGCACGGCTTAACCTAAAGATCGATCCGAGTGGCTGTTCTTATTTAGCCACGAATCGATCTGCCTGTGGTGTACGGCAAAGATTTTATTAGACATTACATTACCTAATGCTTAAAGCCCGTTTTCTCCAACACCTAACTGAATGCCTAATTCCCGTTTTCACCAACATTAAGTGACAGTTAACTCAATGGCTAATGCCCGTTTTCACCAACACTAGGTGACACCTAACTCAATGCCTAATGCTCGTTTTCACCAGTACACTAAGTGTCACCTAACTGAATGCCTAATTTGTGTTTTTACCACCAGTAAGTGATACCTAACTCAATGCCTAATACTCATTTTCACCGACATTAAGTAACACGACGATCAAGATTCGTAGAATATCTACACTACTAGCCCCCTGTGTGGACAACGATTTATCGCTCCGATAGTGTATGCGCCCCTTACCATTTCGAATTTGACGTAACATGATTTGTTTACGAAGTTTGGTAAGTTCCGTCAGGTTGAATCGATTGAAAACTTTAATTTTAGCATCAAAGCTCTTTTTTAGCACAACAATAAACTAACAACTACAAATAAAATTATGTTGTGTACTTGTATTAATAACGGAATCAATTGTATTACAGAATTGGCGTCTAGAATATTTAAAGTATTTTCCAAGTATCATTCATTACAGAATTTGTGAACGCACCACAAATTACGTAAAATTGGCACCTCTAAAGATTTTTCATTTTCAATCGTTTAGTTTTAAGTGAAACTGCGTATTTAAGTTCTACACTGAATATAGTTGATTAATGCGTTAATTTAATATTGTAAGTGCGCTGCCTACAAGTTCCAAGAAAACTGCTTTGTTGATGTTGCGATAACAGTAAAGTGAGGTTCTGTGTTTACGTATTTTTCAGGCAAGATGCAGGCTATGAAAGCTTTGGGAGCCACAGCTCCTTCAACGCTTTTGTCTGTTGTCAAGAAGGGAGGCTTTGCGCCCATCGTAGACCAGATAAGGCAAACCCATTTACCCGCTCCCAAGCCAAATGAAACACGGCCGTACTCGCCGTTTCAAGATGCTAATAACATGGCTGAGATGGCGGTGGCTAGGCTTGACGACTTATTGAATTGGGGAAGAAAGGGTTCAATATGGCCCATGACCTTTGGGCTCGCTTGTTGCGCCGTGGAGATGATGCACATCGCAGCTCCTCGCTATGACATGGACAGGTATCTAGATAAAACAATACTAGTATGTGCTCAGAAATTGCTCTATCCAATAAAATATGGTAACTGTAACTGAATTACTTAATCGATAAAACTTTACAATCTTGTATTGTTGACAGACAATGTAACTTAGATTAGAGGAGTAGTGTTCTAATTTTGTATATACAAACAATAACAGCTGCACTGGTCCATCGTCAAGGTTAAGCAGCGCTTACCAAAGTTGGGCCGTGGATGGGATACCATCCATTACATACCGAGTTTTCTATGTGCCCTCAGAAATCACATTAAGCCATTGGTCCCTGCTCTAATTTGTAGATTTTTGACAGTCGTCACCGGTAGCCAGTGGCCCAAATATCTGACAACCAGTCTTACCAAGTGGTATTATATTCCCCAGGAGGTTCTGACTGGTTTGTGGAGGTCAGATAGGCCGTCGCTCCATGTAAAACACTGGTATTCAGCTGCGTCTGGTTAGAATAGTAGTAAGCCTCCGCAAGGCAGTCATCTGCCTAGCCTTTTCCCTTGTAGATACACATGCAAAGAATTAATTTGCACCTTCTAGCAACCTCAAAAATAAGAATTTTAGGCCTTAACTGAGATTTCCCAGTCTATTCTGTAAAATCCACCAAGGATTTGTAGATTATAACTATTGTAATAAAAAGTCACCTTTTTTATATTTTCAAGGTATGGTGTGGTGTTCCGTGCATCTCCCCGGCAGTCTGATGTGATGATTGTAGCTGGTACTCTGACTAACAAAATGGCTCCTGCTTTGAGGAAAGTCTATGATCAAATGCCTGACCCTCGATGGGTAATTTCTATGGGTAGCTGTGCAAATGGTGGTGGTTACTACCATTACTCTTACTCTGTTGTAAGGTAAAGAAACAACTTATTTAATTGTCGACACAAGACCAAATTTTGTACAACACGCTGTTAACATAACATCACTTCTATTTTAACTGAAGGGTTAGAGGTGTACCTACACCCACATTTCACCAAATTCTTAAGTTATTTTTAAGTCCCATCTACCAAACACAACTCCAAACCCTGGGCTACTAGTTCTGGTACTGAGAAATTTCTTAATTTACACCTAATGCAAAAGAAGAGCACTTGGCTGTTGTTAATTTATTTATTTTCTCTGTATTTGATTCACAGAGGTTGTGATCGCATAGTTCCTGTGGATATTTATGTGCCTGGATGCCCACCAACAGCTGAAGCTTTGCTCTATGGAGTTCTTCAATTACAGAAGAAAGTAAAACGAATGAAAACTCTTCAAGTATGGTACAGGAAATAAATGAATTCAATCAACAGTAGATGATTTTATATTTATGTAAATTTTACCCTCAGTTACAGTAATAAATGCTTTAGTGCGAGCATACAATAAGATTGTTTAATTTAAATCTGGTATGGTTCACAGTTCCTTGCAAATGTCTGATCAGAAAGTGTCATCGAATAAAACAAACTAAAAAATCAAGTTCTGATTGACTAACACAAATTCGAACTTATATCGATGGCCCCACCGAATAAACGTGCAAGAGCTCTTACACGATTTTTTTTTTTTTCATTTTTCGTTTCTTTTGCCTATCCTGCACCTACTTAATTTTTTTTTTGAATTTTAGACTCAAAACACGCCTATTATAATAGTGAATATCTTTATTCTAGGGAAATAATTAATTTAAAAAAGGATAATATTTTTGTGTTCACCAAAAATCTAAAGGTACATCTATGTATGCATTTCTAAAATATTTATTCTTCCCCGAAAAATACTGATCGTGCACCAAATATTCCTGAATGTTACACAAAATATTTAGTATGCATCCTAGAGACGGTCGACGTCAGGGGCACCCTGAGGTTCGGTTAGTTAGGTTCCTGTAAACCCTGCAGACAGAAATAGGAGCCCCGCGCAGCGGGGCTCCGTCGACCTGCTGGCGGAAACTAGATATAATTTAAAATTATATCATTGGTGTTTGATTCAAATACATTTTGCAGTGCATTATCTGAAGTAAAACTAAAAAAATAAATGCTTGTTTTTAAAATTAGGTGTATTACTATTTTTACAAATTTGCAACAGTTGTTAAATAGATGCTCGTTATGACATATTTTAATGAACATATTTTGGTGCACATTCAGTATACCTATTTGGTGGAACACAGGCAAAATTAGGTAAATGAAATGGGAATAAATTGAAGTACTTTTAAATACCATCCTTTAAAAATACAGGAATAATAGTTTATGGTCTGACACGGGCGTAGCTACCGCCCGCCGTATCAGCCGTATCAATGATACGGGGCCCCCAAATAACAAGGGCCCCTGATGAGGAAAAAAATCACAAAATCTTCTCAAAACCTCAAATATTCTTCTTGATTCTCATTTATCTTTTATAAATGAAAATATAACTTATCAAGGCCCAAAAAGCTCTACATTTGTCGAGCTCGCTTCGCTCGCTCTTTGTTGTAGGCTTCGCCAATCGCCATTTAAAAAGCACCAATTTTTCGAGCTCACTTCGCTTGCCTATGCTAGTCATGATCGTAGTTACACATTTTTTTGTTTACCTTGCTCACTCACACATTCTCTGAAAATGAATGACAGTTAAAGCGATGTCAGGAACTCAGGATGCTATTTTCCTTGTTTTACAAAAATCATTAGTTTAATACTGATAATTTTCTCCTTGGTTTGGGCTTCGCCGCACTTGGCTTCTAAGGGCCCCCAAAAAAATTTTATACAGGGCCCTACTAGGACTAGCTACGCCACTGTGGTCTGATTACATGCTTTTTGAGTCGCCAAATACACAAGAATAAACATGTTAAAACCTACAGACGTTTGAGAAGATTTGTGATTGTTTTCGAATTTGGGTAATGTCTTCTTACACGTTTTATGCAAATTATAATTAGTAATGTTTTATCGCACAACATGGAAGTTTGAATATAAATAGGTTATTAAAATTAAAGCATTGCGTTGTCTCTTACTATAATTATTTTTTTCTAACATTTGTGTTAAAGATTCAAACATTAATATTCTTTGCATATTAGTTTAAGTTTATAGCTAGTACCGGTAAATAAACAAATGTTTACGCGATAAATTCTATTGCAATCGTACGTAAGATGCGAGTAAAATTAGGTGCTTAGCTCGGAAGGTCAGTCTTGTTGTGATTATATGCGCACCATTGCATAATTTCAGGAGTACTGCGCACTGAATCAAGGGCTTGACCCAGCCGCGCAATGAGAGCCTCCGTTTTTTTTTTTTGGGATGGGAATTCATCAAATGAAGGAGTCATTTGATGATTTCCCAATCCCAAAAAAGGTGGGTTTGCTGGGCGATAGATTTTTTTTTGGGATTGGAAATCATCAAATGACTCCTTCATTTGATGAATTCCCATCAAATGACTCCTCCCGTTCTGGGCAGAGCGGAAGGGAGTGTCAGACTTTTACTGAATAAAACTTATCCATGTTCCTTCTTTTGCCCTTTGTGTTCCAGGGCCGCGGTATCTCTTTCGTCGTCATAAGACGGACGGACGGCGAGCTAGCCCATTACTCACCGTCCACAGGCCCGCGCCTACGGTGGCCGAGAGCCACCACGTGGCCCCCCGACGCCCGGTGCTTCTCCCGCGGCGGCTGGGACGTGAGGTTCTCTCCCTCTCACGTTCCGCCACCTCCTTCGCTAGCATGACCGGACCATGACTTGAACCAGGGCGGGACGCGAGAGGTCGCCGCCGCCAATTGCCGCAACGAGGACACGGCGGTGCTCCGCCCAAGCAGAGCAGACCTCCACGGTGTGCTCCACCGTGTCCTTCGGGCGATCCTCACAATGATAGCACCCGGGCGTTTCCTCCCGCCCGATTCGGTGCAGGTACCTCCCGAAACAACCGTGTCCGGTGAGGACCTGCGTCAGGCGGAAGGTGAGGGCGCCGTGGCGCCTCTCTAGCCACTCCTCAAAGAGGGGACTTATCGCCACTATCGTGGCGACTCTGGATTTAAAGAAAAAAAAGAAGGATCTATTGATTTTAAAAAGATTATTTAGATTTTTACGATGATCACTGGGTGCTTAATCCGTGAGGTTTGAGATTCTTACTATCTTGATTTTTTGTACCAAGTAGAAATTTTACCCGGTTCCAACAACTCCTCAATTCTGGTGCGGCCCCAGAACCATAGAAATAAATACACTATATTATAGTATAAGGCCCAGAACGGAACAACTGCCGATATAAGTCATGCATGTACAGACGCTAGCTGGTCAACCTACCCGAAACTGTCAGATTTTCCCAACCAACGTTGAACCTAATGCTGAAAAAAGTTGAAAATCTATTAAAGTTTGACAGATTGTAGTAGCTTGATGTGCTGTCCTCCTGTCCTGTCCTGTCTGTGGTCTGTACCTACTGACGAATTATGTTATCAGATGGGCAGTCTGTGTGACTGACTTCGGTAATAATTACTTTCGTTCCTTTCTATTCTACAATTATTGTAAAAGAAAAAGGAACCATGAAAAAGAGGGGAATACAGTCAGGAGCTTAAATGAATTCAAGTTTTTTTTTATTGCTTTTGGGACTAGAGTTGGTAGGTCAATCAAAGCGGTTAAAGAATCTATGACCTCGATTTGAAGAAAAATATGTTTTTAGCAAATAAAACCCTGGTTTTTTACAACTAACTTATATAATTATAGACTAGTCCTTCTTACCGATTTCGGTAACGGCGACCCTTTCAAGCTAATATTTCCTTGTTTAAGTTGTGACCGGCTATTCATAAACAAAGGCCGGGCGGGTCAGTTATTTATGGGCACACGCAAGGAAATAAACTAACCCATAGACCAGCTGGTATAAATAAAATAGCAAATTGTAACGGGACCTATCAAGAGAGATGTCAATTATTTTTTCAACTGTACGTGTTATTTATAAATCTAAATAGTTTTTGGCACTTCTTTTGATTCGCAAAATTCCAGTAGTCGACTTTATCGGTCAGAAAAAACGGAGTGAATAGGGATGCGAGGGTGAATAAAAATAAAACTGAACAGAATTTCAACATTGAATTGAATTCTTAGTTTTAAATTATATTTTCATTCTCTACCAGTCATCCTTTGGGTTTAATAAGAAAACATTGTGATAGGGTACAAAATAAATATCTAAATAAAATAACTTCTTATTCTCGAAAATTTATATACTTATATTGATAATAATACACATATATAAATAAAACTAATAAATATTTTAACAAATACCAAAATAAAAAACGAGAAACCTAATAATAATTACCATGACTCAACTTCTAATTGAGAGCTGTGTGTGCTGTTGTTTCTTTTGTGGGGTTTGTTGCCTTTTCATACTTCATCCGCTCTTTCGATACCTAGTTCGCGGTATGAACCAAAGTATGAAAAGAGGTGAAACGATGCGTCGTTCGCCCGCTCGCCCGCCCGCCATCTGGCGGTGTGGCCTGCTTACTTGGTTCATCTCTGTTGAGATTAGCTATGCTCTAAATCAAGTTGGGAGGAGAATGTCTGATGAAAGTAGGGTTTTTACTGAGTCCAGCTGCTTATGAGAACATTCTAATCTATACAGAGTGTATTTTTTAAGTTGGAGCAGTAAGGGCAAGAACCTTAATCGTTGTAGCTAATGGAAAAACGGTCTACATTTTCTTCAGGAAATAACTCGCTTCGTACATTATTTAGATGGGAAAGGGATGTAAAAAAAATCTTATTGGTATAAAAATCAAAAGTTTTAATGGTATTTTCTGAATCGCACCAAGCTTTCATTTACTTTTTACTATACAGAATGATTTTGAATAATATAATAATTCTGAGTCAATCTTGAGATTTTAAGAACACAAACCGTCAGATGTATCTGTAATGACAGATCCTAAATCCAATTTTGTCTGACTCAATGCCCTTTTAATATTGATTCAATGGCACATAAAGAGTTTACTAGTACATGTCATGATAAAGGTCACTAAACAATTATTTTCAGAATATTTAGCTTGTTCACAAATACAAATTTTAAATAAACACATGATTTATGATAATTACAAATCCAACCATTATTGTATTACTGTTACATCTAGATACCTGAGAATAGACACTACTTTGAAGTCAGACAAAATGTATTTCACAATACAATAATATCACATATTTTAAATGCATTAAAATGAAATAACTGCTATACCTGAAATTGTGTTCGCTAATAGGAGTATAAATAAATAAATAAAACTCCACTGGTACAATTGAAAAACCATTGAGATTTTTAACGGAAGTGAAAATTAAACTCCCGATGCAATAATAATTTATGGGATTTTCTTTTGTATGACGTTAAATAAACCAATTCTATATTTTAACGCTAATTTACATACTAATATTTACAGTTTATTTATAAGTATATATAAATATGTATAATTATATCGATAGCGATTCCGATAATCCTATCCTTCACAATAATCAGCAATTTTCATGTATAATTAACTAATAATGGTCACAATAACAACTCGATAGATATTTTCATGTAAATAAACAAGCAGTAGTGTACATGCCGGCGGCGACGAGCGCCGCGTGTTCTCGTCCAATATTGCACATGTCGAGAAAGCGTGCACTCGCACCACCCTCTCCGATCCGCTAGTCCGTCTCGCTACTACACTGTCCCATACCGGCGAGACGCGACCCGCGGAACCGACAACCATCGTTCTGTAAGCGACGTTACAATAAATAATTCTCTAAACCGATAATGCGAAACGATATACATTAAATTAGTCGTACTCTCACTTGCGACGTCGTTTACGCTACTCTATGTACACACTCTGCGATACGGCGGTTGCGCCGAATCGCTATCATCGCGGCTCTTCCTTCTTGAGCAGGTCGAGAGGAGCGAGCGGCGCCAGTGGCGGGGCCAGTGGCGCCAGTGGGGCTAGAGGCGCGTGCGAGCTGAGCGGCGCGTGGGAGCTGAGCGGTGCGTGGGAGCTCAGCGGCGCGTGCGAACTCAGTGGCGGCAGCGGCGCGTGCGGCGGCAGGCCGCGGTGCAACAGTGGCGCCGACTTGAGCTGCTGGTGGTGCGCGTACGCGCTCAGCATCTTGGCGCGGTCCTCCTCGGCGCGGATGGCGGCCTCCACGAGCGGCGCGAACCGCATGTGCTGCAGTGGGTCGAACGTGCGGTACGGGTCCCAAGGCGGCGGCGGCGGGTACGCGGGCAGCGAGGGAGGCGCGTGACGCGGCGGCTCCTTGCGCTCCTCTTTGATGGCTTCGGGCGCGCCGTTGCGCAGCGGCGAGCGGGCGCGGACGCGCTCCAGCTCGCGGTCCCGCTGGTCGCGCTGCTCGCGCGCCTTCCGCCGCTCGCGCTCCTCGCGCTCCCGCCGCTCCCGCTCGTCGCGCTCGCGCCGGGCACGCTCGCGCTCGTCGTGCTCGCGCCGCGCCTCGGCCTGGGCCTGCGGCGCGGGCGGGCGCACGGTGCGCCAGGCGTCGTGCAGCGCGCCCAGCGGTGGCGCATGGTGCACGCCGTGCAGCGAGCCGGACAGCGCCAGGTCGCGGCCGTACGCCGTGAGGCCGAAGGGCGGCGCGCCGGGGTAGGCGCCGGGCCCGTACCGGCCGAAGGGTGACACGCCTGAAACGCGCACAGCTCGGTGAGAGGCGGCGGGCGCGGGCGCGGGCAGGCCGGGCTCGTAGCGGCGGAGCGTACCTAGGTGCGGGTGGTGCGGCAGGTAGGGCGCGGGCGGCAGCTCGTAGGGTGAGCGGTAGGCGGGGGGCGGGGGCGCGGGCGCGGGGAAGGCGCGCAGCTTGTCCTTGTCGCCGCCGCCCGGCACGGCGCCGCCGCCAGTCTTCTCTTTTTGCTGGTGGTTGTAGATCTCCCAAGCGATCCTCACGTGCATAGCATTCCATTTTCCCGTTTTCTGTTCCAGAAAGATCATATTAACATAATCATCATTCATCTTCCTGCCCTTGTCCCATGTTACTTGGGGTCGGCGCAACACGTTTTTTTCTTAACATATTGTTGTATAATTAGTTAGTCTATAACGTAAACGTCGTTAATGACCTGGCGTGCAAGCAGGTCGAGTTCGACAAATATAAGTAACAGGTGCATGCATGAAGTATGTAATGTAGTGCTAAGAAGGAAACCTACCGCGACAGCGGGACGTGGTGGTGGTTTAGAGGCGGAGTCGCTTGCGGCTGACACTACGGGCTGTTAACATTATGCGATGCAGGGTTAATGATTGGAGCAAATTAAAACATAAAATAAGCGTAAGCAAATTTTTCAAGACAATTGTCAGTAAAGAAATGAATTATTATGGCATGAGAAAGATACAGACTACATTTAAAAAGTTAGTTTTAACATGTAAGATGATTGATTATAAAGATCCAGAAACAATATTTTACAATTAAAATTGTGCATGCATTATCAATGGGTTATTCTTAAGAATTGGTAAAGTATTGAACTTGCTTTTAAACTTAAAAAAATATATATTTACAAAATGATAATATTGGTGAGAAAAAACGAATAAGTAGTCACCTTAGGTGCATATGTGGTAAGCGGAGCGGGAGGCACGTAGGGTCCGGTGGGGTGTAGGAGACTCGACGAGTACGGGTAGCCGAGCCCAATGCCGCTGCGATACAACGATGACATTTTGCTCACATCTTTGAACTGAAAACAATTGAATAAACATTATTATTATTTCGGTTTACAATTTTTCTAATGAAGCTCAATTTATAGGCAAATTCATAGTGGAAATAATGGTGGCTAAGCGGTGAATTGGTGACTGTTATTAACAAGAATAACTTCGTCAAGTCTTATGGGGAACGTAAGCTGCTGTTACGTGAACCCGCTCTGTGTAGAGTATAATAAAGTTGTTACTGCGGCTTTGAGCGGCACGCGGCGTATAGAACTGGATTCGTGCACGGCTCGTGTTTATGTAAAACAGGCATCCTTAAAGCGCTGGCCACACCGCCAGCTAGCGAGCGAGGTTCTTTTCATACTTCGTTCTGCTCGCTCGCTAGGTGGCGGTGTGGCCTGCGCTTAACATCTGCCCCAGTGGTCTAGTGGCTGCGAGCGCGACTGTCAGAGCGGGGGTACTATTGGGTTTTTGTGGCGGTGAGTTAGGCCTGAAGTTAGGGACATGGCGGTGCGCTCTGATAGCAATACTATTTTCTCTCTCGGGTGGATGGAATATCGTACCACCGATTTAAGGGAATGAGAAAAGGGGGTGTGTACACTGTGCATCAGTGTATATAGGATACGTACGAGTGGCGCGTGCGGCACCAGTAGCTGGTGCGGGTGGTGCTGCGCGTGCGGCGGGTGCTGGTGCACGTGCGTGTGCTGGTGCTGGTGCTGGTGGTGATGCATCTCCGTGCGCACGGCCGACACGGCGCCCGCGGCCGCCAGAAACCGGTTGTCCAGCTCGCGCCGTAGTAGATCCGCACCCGGGCCTGAAAAGCACCCCTCTACATGTCCAACAACCACTTTTAACAATCACTATTGTATACAAGTGTACTCAGTTCCAACAATACCTATTCGATGAAAATGTAAACAAATGGAGTGAATTTAAATATTTAAATGCTAAAATTGCTACAAAATTCAATACCACAAAAGTGGGTTTTATTTAACAATTGAGGTATTTTTAACCTACTCTTTCGTTTTTTAATTTATATTCAATAATTGTCGGGAAAAGTGGTGAAATAAAATTAGGAACCTTTTAAATACAGACGAATGTTACTTATTAAGAGAGAAGGATTTAATTATTTAACCAGAACAGTGTTTGTCTACACTTCCAACAAAACAATTTGAAACCGATTATACTCGACAAATAAAATTTATGGGATACAATTCTTCTGCGGTTGAATGTAAATGGGCTAATGACTTACTGCTTTGGAAGAGTGATTCGGCAGAGAATGGATTAGGATTAGGCGGCGGCAGCGGTGCACCGAATAGAGGAGGAGCAGGCGCGAAGCCCGAGGGACGCTCCGCACCGGTTGGCCTGCTGAAAGATACACACAATCGTTATTAAAGATACACATAACAGTAAGATAACGCGTTCTACAACACTAGGTCGGACATGGGACGAACCAGCGCGGCGCCGGAATAGGGCTACTAGTGTTACATCTCGTAATATTGCAACAGATATCCACCAAGAAGGTCAAAGCAAATCCAACATGTGTACTCACGTCACCCCCCAGTGCGCCGGCGGTTTAGCGCTGGAGCTGATGCTGGGCACCGTGGGCACGGGCGCCAGCGAGTGCGTCAGGTGCGGCGCCGTGGGGGCCGCCGGCGTGGGCGTGGGCGCCGCCAGGGGCGCCAGGCTGGGCGCCAGTCCAGGCGCCAGCGGGCCCGGCAGCGACACCGGCAGCGGCCCCTGAGGTTTATACAGTTCATGTCTTTCTGTCCGAACCTTTAAAGTATAAATAAGATCGACTATAGTTAGCGTTTATTAACTAAGCGCATGTATGAATTCGTGCCTTCGCTCGTATTCGTACCCACGTTTATTTAGCGTATTTCATTAATCATCACCGCGTTATCAGCCCATGGCCTCACGAATATGAGATATCTGCAGAGCAGTAAATGGTTATAATATTACCGGCAACGGGGCAGCTAAGGGTGTGGCTAATGGGGCGGCGAGTGGCGCCACGAGTGATGGCGCGAGCGACGGCAAGGACGCCGCCGACGAAGCCGGCGTGCTGCGAGACAAACTGCTGATGTTGCTGCTGAAATCAACCACATCGTTGTGTGAGATAAACGTTTAGTTCAATCAATCGCGTGATAGTAATCTGTGTCCACAAAAAGTAGTCAGTACTAACAACACGAATGGAATGAAACTTACCGAATATTGAAGGTGTGCGAGGGGACATTTTCGGGCATTGGATGATCTCCGGCGTACGGCGTTAATCCGATTGATGGAATCAATCGAAATCCGCGAAAATACACAAAAGCATTTAGATTTTATTTTAAAATTGGATTGTATTATAATAATTTAGTTTTGAACGGGTATTAATAATGACGCGTGTGCTGCGTACCTGAAACTCTCGCGTTCTCTGTTCGGACTGTGTCCGCGCGGAGAGTACGAGAGCGCCGCACCGGCTGCGCCCGTCGAGCCCGGCGTGTGAGGCCGCACGCCCTTTGGTGTTTTCGGTGCAACTAAAGGTGACGCAGATAAACTCGTCCTCTGTGAAAAATATAAAAAATACAATTTAAATAAGAATTAAATTAAACAATACAACATTTACTGAACTTCAGTAACTATAAATCAATCTAGTTTTATTTTATGCAATAGGTAATTTTAATTATTTTACTGGTGTTTTAAGTACTATAATAATTATCATAAGCATATTTTATAGTAATTTTGGTGCGTTCAGCATACATACCGTGTCTGTAGAGTTCCTTGGTGAAGCAGCCGCGGGTGGTAGGTAAGGACTGTGTTGCATTGTGGCGGCGTAAGGTGTATACAGCGGAGGGTACGAAGATCCTGAGTAAACTGCTGGAGGCGGATAACTATTGGAAGCCAGGGTTGAGGATACGATTGGACTCTCAGTACGCGCAGGCAGGTCGCAAGATGGTATCGGAGCTTGCCTTGAATCCACGACGGGAGGAGCGAGGGGATGATTACTGTTCCCACTGCTACTCGTCGGCACCGGTGTCACGTTCGTGAGAGTACAACTCGACGTGGGTAATGAATCCACATGACTGCTCGGTAAATGAGAAGATATGGGCGTGGCAACAGAAGTCGGCTGTTGCGGCATGACACCCGGGTGTGATTTAAGGCTGGGGGTGAAAGAAGACATCGTGGTATTTGTAATAGAAGCTATGTGATTTGGTGTAGACGTCGCTAAGGAACTGGGGTTGACAACAGGAAGGTGACTGGAGAGGCTTGTAACGGAATGACTGTTTATTGGATGGTTCATATGAGGGACAGGAGGTGGAATCGCTGCAGAAGGCTGAATATGACTGGATGAAATGTGGTTGGATATGCTGAAGGGTGCAAGATGTGACGGTCGGTTCGCATACACAGGTGGAACGGAATGTTTCTGTAAACTCGACTGACTCTGGTAAGCTATTGAGTGACCGTGAATACTGGAACTTATACTTGAGTTTACATGACTAGACCCGATCGACGGGGTAGGGTAGGGGCGAGATGTCGGCGCGGCCGGAGAGAGCGACCGTCCCGTGAGAGTTTGACTCGGAAGACAGCTCGGAATTGAAGACGGCGTCGAATGTGGTGTTACGCTTTGCGGCACACCATTGACGCGGTTCGAAAACGAGGTAGGAACGGAGGGATGGGTCTGAGCTGCGAGCGGTTGATTTCGAACGTCATGGCCGGGCATCACTGGGTGCGCCTGCGAGTGCGGGACGCGGCTCTGTAGACTAGGATGTGGGGCTTGCGCCGGGCTGGGCAAGTGCGGCGGCCGCGGCGTGTGGTGCGCTGAGTGATGTGTGTGCAAGTCCAGGGGCGCCCCGGGCTGTTCTGCAGGCTCGGTTCGCGTTTCATGGTTCGTGTGCCGGTAGTCGGGCAACGCGGCGGCAGCGTGCGATTGAGACTGAGATTGGTAGGCGGTATGCGAGGGGAAGAGGGGAGAGGGCGCAGGGGGAGCGGGTGGGGCGGGAGTAGGACTGTCTGCGGAGGCTCTCGCGCCCGGCTGCAGCTTGCTGTTGCTGGCCGGTCGCTCGGGTGTGTCGGGGCCGGCGGCGCCGACCGGCCGCGCCGGTATTTGTGTGGCGGCGTGACCGTCGAGAGCAGGAATGTGCGCGCCGTTAGGCCGGTGCGGCGTGTCGGCTCGGAAAGGCGGCGGAGGCAGCGCAGGCGGCGGCAAGGCTGCGGGCGCGGGCGAGGGCGCGGGCTGCGGCAGCGGCGCCGGCGCGGGACTAGCGCTGCCTCCCACCGGCGCACGTGACAAGGCAAGGGCACCGCCGCTGCCGCCTCGCGCAACCAGCTCGTTTTTGGCGCCTCCACCTGTAGCTGCCGAGCCCGCCACCCTGAACAGAGAGCCTGCGTCCGATGCCTGTAAAAATAATGAATGTCAATGAATAACTCTGTTAATTACGTTAGTATTTAAATTAATAGTTCATTAAAAGTTCCAGGAACTTACATCTTCCATTGATGCATCGTGGTACCTTGGAGAAGGATTTCTGCTGTTTTCGGGACTCGCCTGGAACAAAAACCATCAAAACTTAAAATAATTGAATGGTAGATAAAATAATAGATGCAATCTTTTGAGAATCATCGCGAAATGGCTGAATAGGGATGCCTAAATCATATAAAATAGCGCGTTTGAAAATAAATGTCGTCGAATACAATAGCGTTACTTCAGTGATTAAAAACGGTAAGAAATTATTAAATTTTCATTTTTCACCAGCAAGTAAGCTAGAATGCTACTTCAATAAAATGTTCACGAATGACCCTTGTTTGTTAATCAAGAAACAATAATTCAACCAAACTCAAGAAACAATAATTAATTTCGATAAGTTTTATTACATTGATGTGGGCAACAAAGAAACGGAACTTATAATTGACTTCAAATTACATGAATGACAAGTTATTACAGCTGTTACGGTAACATAAGAATGTGCAAATACGCTATTATTAACCGCGAGTCGTCAAAGGGGATTGCATGTCGCGGCGGACACGCGTGTGTTCACGTCGCGTCGTTAATAAATTAGAAGAAGTGGCCACTGACGACAGCGGACCGTTACAATGTTAACGCTAAGCCGTCAACTAGCAACAGGACGTCCACGTTGCTTTTGAATGAGTTACACACAATGTTCTGACGAATGTTTACAGTTTGATTATTGATGATGATGATGATAATAGCTCTCTGCCTCTTCTAGTAATTATTTCATACAACATCGATGTGATTAATCCAGCGAAAGCCTCAATTTATTTTACTTGCAACTTCATGATTTAGTTTATTTATTTCCAGTTCCAGATTTATTTTGTACTTTTGGTAAAGAATCACGTAATCGCAATCCGATTATTGTGACACACGTATCCATGTCCAGATAGTCATTAATCGGACCGAAGCGTAGTTTAATAATCATCATTTCGTCGTTCTTCATTTGTCATTTACAGCGTTGAATTTTTCCATACATTTCAAAGATGTAGCTGCTAGTGTGTGATGTCTGTCTGTACTTGCCTTTAGTCTGGAACATAGAAACGAGGCAAAGCGATGCGACCCCGATGGGTCGTCTGTCCGTATGTATGTACCGACATGATTAGTATTCACAATATGTATGCCTATTGTTCAAACCTAACACAATAACCGCCTTCGGGTTTTTTGTATTCATTAGATGAAGATGAAATCACGTCTGACACAAAGACATGCTAATGAGAATTATAAGTAAAACGATCGCATTAGTATACTTACATACAACACGTACAATTATACATTCTTAAGTGCGTGTTACTTGTTCGTGGATACTGTCATAAGTTGATTAAGTATAATTATTAAATTGTGGTGTTTGGATTGTTGTAACATTTTTTTATTTCAATCTAATAATAGGCTACATTAGGATGATGATATGGTTTGCGATAGGTATGTAATTAATTATAATAATTGATTTTCAAAGGCTATCTATTATTTAGTACCCATTGAAATTGTTCCTATTCGAAACTGACTAACTAGCCATTGTGGGGGGGTTACGTAATGTGATTATGACAAAACTAACAAAGGGATCGAAAGACTCGCATATACAATCGACACCGACGAAAAGACACCGCCTTTGACAGGAGAAGGCAATCGATTATAATGATGAAAAGCTCGTTTTTCACAGGTACAGAAAAAGATACTAAAAGTAAAGCTTTACTATTGTACCTATTTTAACTGTAAAAGTATTTATCGACAACAGTCATTATTTTTTCACCAGATGATTTTTAAGCTTCAGTAATCGGATTAAACAATCGAACCGAAACTGGTTCCGAACCGGAAAGTCCATATTTTATATTCTCTTTATGAATGTACAAATGTATTCATTCGATGAAATGTGAAGCAGAAAATAATTAATAATCGTTTAATAAGAACAAGAATAACCTACACTACAGCACATGAATAATTGTCTAATGCTATAATTGAGCATTAAAAATGTTAAATACAACCAGTGTGGCACTGTGGCACATAATTATGACAACTAAATGTTTCTTCAATTACAAAAGTAATAGTTTAAACAAAACATAGCTAAAAATATCTGAAACAATAAAAGTTTATTTATTTTACGGAGCGGGTTTCAAGTATTTAAAGGGAATGGAAAGTAATTACCCAGTGATATTTACGAGCTAGCGCCGAGAACGACTCAATAAAACTAGCTGGCTAACCGCGCCTTTTACGATGGACACAATTTAAGTAGCATTGTCTCTTAAATCTGATTTGTCTCAGTTGATTTAATTTTCTATTATTTGAATTGGTTTTATTTCATGCTGATAGGGAAATATTGTTCTGGCACGAACTTGGCCGGATTTTTAACAACTGCCACGGGACGAATGGCCTCTCATAAACATATTGTGATAAGAACATATAGTAAGTTACCAGAAACGAAAAGAACTATAAGCAACATATATACCCCTGACATCGCCATCAATATACATTTATTCATATATTTGTCGCCACAAATCTTCTTTCTCATCACTTTACTTTCTTCTAACACCCTTTAAATACTGGCAGCCGGAAGAAATAGTCAATCGATAGTATGGGGGGAACAAATCGTTTCGGGTGCGTTCCGGCAATTGAATGTTTAGCCTTATCCGGTGGGGGTGGGTCGTCGCTCCGCAACAATGGAGTGATAAATCAAGTATGGGCCGCGCGTGCCAGGCGGGCGGTGAGTGTCGTGCCGCCAGCCGGCACCCGGCCCGGCGCGGCGGCTTTGCGTCCGGCCTCTCAGCACAATAAAGACATTCAAAAGCACCGCCAGCCTATTAAAACATTTTCTGTCACCTTCCACTTGTCGAAATAGAATATAAATGGCCAATAACGGATCGAACAATTGATTGGTATGACGTTTTTTAACGCAAATTCGGAGAGGTCTATAAATAGACTACCTACTTTCGGTTATTAATTTAATAGTGAGTTATTTTTAACCTCGCGTTTGTTAGAAAATAAGGGATGTCCATCAACGTTGACAAACTTTGGCTGGCTGTCAAAACTATGTTACATAAAAGATAATAATAATTCAGCACGATTAGCGCGATGAGTGATGCCGTGTCGGCAAGTAATAATAGTTCCGTTGAGCCCACCTCCGAAGAGAAATACACGCGACTAAATAAATCAGCCATAAAAATAAACGACCGCATTAGTCAACGTTGTCAAAATAAAACTAAGAATATTTACACAAACTAAAATTTGAAGTTATTTCTTTGCGTTGCTGAATTATGTTTCGAAATTAGTTTTTTTTTCCTTATCAAATTCCATTAGTAGAGTCGTTAAAGCAATTAACTCAAGGTAATAAAAATAAAATAAGCTAACGTTTGGGACGTTGCACACCCACACAAGCGTTTATAAAAAGTTAATAACTTTTAATATGAATGAACTTTACGATTCTGAATTAATTAATTCGTATTCTGAATTCAAAACAGCGAAGCAAAATCTAGCGATCCCAGCCTCAGGGCCGTTTTCCCCGCCTCCTCCTCCAGTGTCGGAGATGGGGAGTCGGAAAAAATGGCGTGATAGCTTTTCGCCCCTCATTCCAAATTCTAATACTTTCACAAACTTTTAATAGGATGGGACTTAAAATTCAAGGAGAATTTCATCTCTCTCAGTAAAGTTCAGCCATACCGATCCGTGACCCCCTGCGATCTTTAAGGCAATGTAGTAAGATTTGTAAACGATTGGTTTAGAATTCCGGTTTGCAGGTTACCTAAAAAAAATTAATTTATTTTTAAGTTAGTTACTTTATGTTATATTAATTTATAAGTGTATATAATATTACTATGATTTGGCTTAGTCACAAAATTAGATGAGGCAATAATTCTAGATAGACATCATCAATTAAATTAATTTTATTTAAAAACAAAAACTTATTGATACAAAAATTATTATTATAATTACTCTTGCAGGTTTGCTTTTCTTGTGATGTCCAAAATTTGAATAATTCATTAAACTAACTTCTGACAGGTTTCACAATTAGTAGATCCGAAATTAAAATTATAAGTAGTTTATAATTCAGCTGCAGGAAATAATTGATTATTTCTGTAATGATTGAAAATCAATTAAGTGAGCGTGTAATTAGTAAATACTCTGGTTTACTCAAAGTAAATAAGGTTTATAATCATTCTTAATTGATTTGTTTTTCGCTTGTATTTGAGTAATAAAATTAATGTGTCAACATCAGAAGTTGTTGGATAACATAACAAGTAATAAATTATAATCTCACACATAAAAAGTGGAAAGCGTAGAGTCGCTAAGTATTCATCGCGCATATCTAGCTAAGAGTTGTTTGTTCATGACCTGAATTTAATGCTGCATACCAATTTTTGTTCTCAGTGACATTTAATGCATAATAAAAAGATAGATATATTTATTACTACGATTACAGATACGGCTTTGATGTTATTATCGCTGAATAAAAGTAGGTAATTTATTTTTGTGAATAGAGCTATCCATTTTATTTATGTGGTTTACAAAAGCGACAAACAATTGCAACAATAGTTTGAGAAAATAAACTCGACTATGTCGTAGAAAATCTTTTGTGAGAATGTCATAATAAAATTATATTCTCATTACAGTAGTAATCTTTGGATACTTATGAATTCATGAGTCTTTAGTTGTTTACAGAGATTACTTCGTAATTATAATCAGAATACGTACCTATTCTTGTATTTACAGTCTGCTATGTAATTGGCTGTAATTTTCTGAATTAACGACGCGATCATTGTTGTAAGACTTAGTAGGTACTGTTCAAAGAATAATTAACAATAAATTATACATTCAAGTTCCTTTCAAATATTTCCTTAACAGTATTTCTTGTATTAGAAATTGATCACATATGTAAATTAGTTTTCATTTTTGTGTGTCCTGCATCTATATCAGGGTGTTTTAGATAGATAAAAAAAAAAAAAAACCTTCATTGTACTTAAATAATATAGGTACGGTGTTCGTAAAGCCATTGAAGTATTAAACCTACTTCGTGGTCTTATAAAAAATAAACAGTTAAAGCCGAGGCAGCTGATTGGCAAGTAGCAACTATAATTACGTCGTTCATAGTGCCATAAACATTTGGCCGGAATTGTACGAAGGTACTTGTTTAAAGTCTAACAGTGGTAAAACCAAGTCATGTTAGCGTTTCGGTAGTTCGTGACCAAGCGCAATAACCATTCCATTAGTTTTTCAATGCGAATATGTGTAAATTAAATATGAATTCTATAGCAGGTTGTTTCCATTGTTCAAGTTAATCTCACCAAAGTGGGGTAAATGTTAACGATGCCGGTCACGTAAGGCGTTACGATAAAATATGCACGTTATTCACAACGAGGAATTAAAAATGTATTTTGTCTGGCGTCCATTCGAAATAGTTATTTGACTTATGAGACAGCATCGATATCTATATTTACTACGAAAATGAATAAATGTTTATTAATATCGTATTGAGTTGTTTACATATTTATACTATTTAATTCTTCGCAGCATTTTTCCTCAATCTGTTAGACATCTTGTCGTTAGATTTTACCTGTTGTTCTGGCCCAGCCTTGGTCGGCGATGGTCTTTTGCCTTCCTTGTCCGCCTTAGCAGTAGCAGAAGCTGTCTTTTCATTCTTATTCCCTGTCACCGATCCGTTACCTTCCACCCTTTGTTTACTATTTTTTTTCTTGCTTTCCTTTTTGCTGCCGCCTTCTGCATTGTTCTTAGGAGAATCTTTGATCCTCACTATGGTGACTGTAGTTGACTTTTGGTGAAATCCGAAACTTTCGATTTATAAGAACGTACACCATTTAACGTAAACATTCATGCCTATTCACTAATCACTTTTCACTGCTCTATATTGTCACAATAACTTTTAAATATAAACACCTTGTTTATCAGTGACGGTTAACTTTGTTAGTGCACTTGACATATAAACAAACTCATTAACAAAAAAACATTTCCACTAGTGTCACTGCAATCCTTTAGCACTGAAATCCAGAGAGCGGTAGGTATCCAAGGCAGTTCTAGATGTCAGTTCGACAGAACAAAAATAACGATGTATCGCGATCGTATGCAAGACAAAGAAGGCGATGATCGACAAACTGCGCACAGTTCGCCCGACGTGCGGGGCGAGAGTGCGGCGCGGCCCGCAGCCGGTCGTCGGCCGCTGTAGCCCGCGCCCCGCGCCTCGCGCACGCGCCTCCCGCCGCCCGCCCAACATACCGTCGTCTCTTGAATATTTATCTTGCTACACATGTAATATGCCGACAGATACCAATATGCGTGGGAGAAAATATGTCAAAAGAGACATAACTAATTTAATTTTAGAGGAAGACTAAATTTAAAATATGAGATATTACAGCCAGTTCAAACTAATAGAAAACTAGTAGCCCCGATCCCGCTCGCCTATGTGTTTAAAAAATGTTTTGTACAAAATATTTTTTAGTTTAGAATTCATACTATTTTATACCTACCACAATTTCGAAATTTTATACATTTAAAATCATAGTTATACAATGAAAGTGAAACTAACATCACGCTGTAGCAAATGTCTGCCGTCCCCCAAGTGTGACAATAGAATTTATAAATATGGTCATTTACAAACAAATCAGCATAAATAAATATAACAAAAATCCTATTTGTGCGCAACCTGTAAACAATTTCTCAGCAAGATTTGTTAACATTTATGTTTCAAAATCTGTTTTTACAGCACGAGCAGTGTTTTCTGCTTTTTATTAATTACACACGGTTTTCCTTCATTCTGGGAAATCTTTTCTTTCGGCGGCGGTGGCGTTTCAGGGTTATCTTGCTTGGCTAGCGCGCATCCAATCACAAGCACACAAATGTTGTGTTTAACATAAATTCATGTTTAACTTTAAATACTGGTTAACGCAGATAATAATGCAGATCATGCTAATTATATTTTTGGATTTTATTATTGCTTAAATTGCTACTAATACTTATTTGAGCAATCGGAGAAATGATCAGTATTATCTTAATATGAATTGACCTCGTTTTGGCTTTTACAGTAAGTTGTGGATTTCTATGTACAAGCAATAGGTAGAGGTACAGTTTTATTACGTGGGTAGGTAGGTACGTAGCTATGTATACTGTAAAACGCATACCGTCCGTCCGTTCGTTCGTAGCAATAACACATTCGCGAAAAGCAGTAAAACGGCCGTAAACCGATTTATTTATATTCGTTTTATAACTTATTGCTTTACGACTGCGATTAATGCAGTCGTTGTAGGGTACCCAATATCCCATAATCAACTCGACTGTATATTGATAAATTTATTTATATTACATGTTTCGTAGTCCATGTAGTCCTTTTTATTGCATGTGCACATGCATACTAGTTTAGAAAAATACTAACATTTGCCTGCTGTAATTTATTGAATATGTAAGTAATAAACTTTGAATTTCCACTTTGTTTCCCAACAGCTTCAGGGACCACTAATATTCATGCATATATTTGTAATAAAACCCCGCTTTCTTTTGATACAATAACAAATTTACTTAAGTACTCTAGTCTTAAAAGCTTTTCCTCCCCAAGATATTAATTTGAAATCATTTATTCGGCAAAGAAAAACGTATAAAAGACCTCTTAATTTAGAAGGAAACAGTAAAGCGGCAGGGATAACCGAGATAAATCTCGACTTGTCTACAGTAACCGTCTCCGAAGAATGATCTATAAATATAAAAACATTTGTAAGAGTTTCCCCAACGAGAGGAACAGATTATTATTGTGGGGAATTGTGATCTCACGTAAAATATTAACGTATAATACCGAGGGGAAATTAAAACGATATGAACGGATCTCTTTGTATAAATAGTGACAAAAAATACTGAAATGGAAGAGAGATAAACAAACAGAAGACGTTTATTGTGCAGTCTTTTGGAAAACTAATTTCGTTTGGATATTTGTAATAATAATCACCGTAAAGTAGTAGTATAATATGAATATCAAGTTATGATGACGATAACTACCGGAGATTTATTGTGAAGGACGGCACGGTTGACATAATGCCACCGTCCAGGCGAATCAATCCGTCACATTATGGTTACGGGTGTTCTCGTCTGGCTAACGGAGAGTACTTGCATAGATACAACCTGGTAACCAGGATTATGTATCAGCAACTTGCTCTAAAATACAACCTTGTGGAATCGGAAGTTCCGTACTATAGGTATGTGCCCGACCCAGTTCTTGAAAATGGCACGACTATTGTATATGACAGGACTATTGTAGCCAATAAGCCTGATATAGTGGTGGGGGATCGATCAGAGCGGCGTGCAATGATTGTTGACATAATGGTTCCGCATGACGAGAACCTCGTGAAAGCCGTGTGGGATGTGGACTCAGCGATCATTGTGCCGATATTCGTGTCAGCCAGGCTTAATTGCAAAGAGCCTCGACCAATATCTGAGGAGGCTCTCGTTAGGCAGCTGGATCAAGGGCTTGATTCAGAAAGCGGTACTTCTGGACACGGCTCGTATTGTTAGGAGGTTCCTCTGTCTGGAGCCCTGACCGCCGCTAGCTTGGACCCTGTTCCCGACACCGGTGGGCTACAATATTTTATATATTTTTTTAATGTTTTTTATATATTTTTTTAATGTTTTTTATATATTTTTTAAATGTATATTTAAAAATGTATGAAATTTGTTTAAAGATGAATAAAGGAAATAATCACCGTAATAATAAACGCGGACTGATAGCTATTTAGCTTTCAGTGTTTATAATTATAAGTGAGCTCTTTCTTCTCATGAATATCATAAGTATAGGTACTTATACTCTTTTAATCACTATTGATTCGATAAAGTTATCTTTATGAGATCTAAGTATTGAAGCGCAGTAAATAATAAATCATTCAAAAGCAGTGTCAAAATATTAATTAGATCAAGAAACACCGGTTATTAAGATCCTGCTGCGAAGCTTCAGAAGCAAGGCGTAGTGGTTTAGTACTCAATTCTTTATTAATAAGTTGCGAAATTGTCGTGAAGATAGGAATACTGCTGTTATTAGCATTGTCTTTTACATTATTCCCTTTCTATACTCCTTGTATTTAACTGGCTGAACAATATTGTACACACTCCGTTGTAAAGAAGTCAATTATTATCAATAAATTAAAGCTCTAATTACCCACGCAATGTATTTTTAATCATCCTTTTAATAACATAATTATGATAAGATTATGTTCGCGATTGTATATTTCAGTAAGTATTTTGGTAAGATTAAAAAAATAATAATATTGTGCATTGTGGAACACTACAATCCATACGGATCATAACAAAACTTAGATTTCATTCAATTTCACATGATAAATTGGAGTGCACCGATTGTTACGAGCCAGAGGGCAAAAGTTTATATTTTGTAAAATTGAAACGTCCCGAACGGCAGTGAGCCGGAAATTCGCTCGCGAGCGACAGCCGTGCTGTTTATTTTTTCCTCTCGTTTTCCCACTTTTGGTAGCAATAAAAACGGGAAAAGTTTTTTTTTTGTAACCTAACAAAATATACATTTCAGTATTTGAGTTGAGTCCAGTGTTATTTTAAAACCCAAATAGGAATTCCATTTAGTGATATGTAGACTAGTTGACTTTATATTACAATTTAAAAGCGATTCATGGAAATCAATGTTTTCGGCGTACGAACGTTGACTGCATCAGGGAATTAAAACAAGGGAGAATTTGGTCCCCGAAGGGATTAGTCAGCCAGCGATCTGTTATGAAAATTAAACTTAAAATTCAACCAGTGTGTGCTTGCTTGTTCAATAAGCGAAAATAAGGGTAATATAAAAATAAATATTTTGATTGTGAAGCAATGATGATTTTAAACCATTGGAATAGCAGCGGAAATGTTAAATTGTCAAACCACTTTACGTGCACATTCTTACATTAAAATTGTGGTTTTTTCGTCTACTACATGCCCATGTAATTTTGAAATTGTGGAAAGAGACGTGTGATGGTTTACGCCATGTAAGAACACGGATTCCCTATATTAGCATCAATTAGTTCCCGTTCAGTGTGAAATGTGCGATACAGCATTGATTACGCAGATTGAAATCAGTTCGCCCCTCGCACTGCTTGTTAATGGTGCAATAAAAACGACGCTTATCGATTTAGCCGCCCGCTAAGAACGCTTCAAGGCATAATAATTTATTATCCAAACAATGTTGCGTCAGTCAATGTAAATTACAGTTCTCAGCGGTGGAATTATATAACGAAGAGATTTGTTAACCGCCCAGTTGCGGAGTGACAAAAGTAATTAACACTTACGATACACTAGAGTGCTTGGTTTACGACGCTTGAACCTTAGGGACCCCTATTTGGTCGGGTCTTAAACGAGGGAGAGAAAATGGGCCCTCGATAACGATCAAGCTACGTTTCACGACCCTTAATTTTTATAAAATATTTTTCAATCTTTTTCTCCGTTCTTAACAGAAAGCACAAGTTATATTACCATAAAAGATCAGTTATTGTATCAAAAATAAACAATATCCGTAGAACAATAGGAGCATATGGATATTTTTATTCGAATAAAACCCCTACAACGACAAACAAGGGTGAGAGATACGACCGGGAGGTACTGGTATTGAGAGTCAGACAACGACCGCAGGATTTATTTCGAGCCTCATTCAATTTGCGGTAAACGTATTGTTGGATTGCGTTTTTGTATCGTTCCTCACTGTATAAACGTTATGTTGTTTAAAATAAATTCGTTCCTGGCTGAATAAGTATTTTTATTTACTAAATTGTTTACTGTTTCCTTCGGGTCTTTTGTTGGAGTATCTTGATCGCTCATTTAGAAACTTTGCTGTTGGCGAAGCTGTTAAGTATCGTAAAAGAGAAAGCGTCGGCAAAAATTTGAAAGTGTTTCTACAGACGAGGACACAACAAAGCGAATGCAAAGTAACGCACTAGACATACAAATGTGACTCGGTAGGTATCTGCTCAATCGGAATAGTGATGAGGATGAACGACATGTTATTGAAAACGTTACTTTTGCTAACGACATGGTCGAAATTTATTATTATTTATTTTTTGAATAAATTTTATGCTTGTGTATTTAATTTAAATAGAAGCATAAAAATATACCGACGGGAAAAAAGGTTAGTTCCCTACAAAGCGGAAAAACAATCGGTTGTCAGCAACCGAAGAAATACTTGCTATTCCGAGTTTTCCTTGTCATTCGATTTTTTTCTCTTACAGAATTTTTTGAACAAAGAATAACTTGCTACGCCTGTTCGTAAAATATTTTTTTATTTAGTCTAAATTAAGTAAGTTGAGAAACTGTCATTTAAAAAAGTATCACGAAGCTATCTGCGTATTGAGTTGGACTAGACTTCATTCGACAGACAACAAGAACAAAAATGTAATTAAAACGTATAATTAACTAAATCTCCGCGTCGTGTATACAGATACTAAGAGCGTTGAAGAGGGTGTAGAATTAAAAATGCGGGGTGGGGTTGCAGAGGATGCAGCGAGAGGCGACATAAAATTTTCAACGACCACGTTGAGTATCTGACGGCATTATCTAGCTGTTTGCAAGTGCTCCGACGCTTTTCATATCTTTTGAATAAATTTTAGTGTGATATTACTTTCGAATTTGTAAGTATAACTCAAATAAAATTTTAAGACGTATGTTCAAGCGAAACTAAGTTCTGGTAACTAAGTATGGTTTTACTTACATTCGTTTAATTTTTAGGGTTCCGTACCGGTACCCAAAGGGTAAAACGAGACCCTATTACTAAGACCCCACTGTCTGTCAGTCTGTCCGTCTGTCACAATGCTGTATCTCATGAACCGTTATAGTTAGACAGTTGTAATTTTCACAAATGATGTATTTCTGTTGCCGCTATAACAAAAAATACTAAAAAACAGGACAAAAAATATTTAAGTAGGTCTCCCATACAACAGACATGATTTTTTTGCCGTTTTTAGGGTTCCGTACCCAAAGGGTAAAACGGGACCCTATTACTAAGACTTCGCTGTCTGTCTGTCTCCAGGCTGTATCTCATAAACCGTGATAGCTAGAAAGCCGAAATTTTCACAAATGATGTATTACTATTGCCGCTATAACAACAAATACTAAAAATTAAAAAAAAAAAAATATTATTATATTCCCATACAACAGATATGATTTTTTTGCCGTTTTTATAGATAATGGTACGGAACCCTTCGTGCGCGAGTCCGACTCGCACTTGGCCGGTTTTTTTATATACCGATAATGGTACGGAAACCTTCGTTCGCGAGTCCGACTCGCACTTGTTAGATTTGAAGTTATATCAAATTCCCTAACCGAACCAGTTTCGATAATCAAACTGAAGAATTCTGTTTTGTGCTTACATCTATAAAGACCGTGATGAAAGCATGTCTATAATAATGCTGCATTCACCAAAGTAGGTACAATATTCAAGCGCGTCCTTATATCGAGTTTTCAGAAAATACCAACGTATGTTAATAAAAACAGTCTTTCCAACGTCGGAAAAATATATTATTTCAATAAAACCGTACCCGTATTCACGAGAAACGTACTTACAATTCAAGCGTTCTGCTATACTCGATCGTAATTTTAAAGAAAGGAAGAACTTGGAGAAAAATTGTAATAACTTTATAACTCGAGGGAAAAGAAAATTATTTAAGTATGAGAGAGAGTAAATAATACGGCAAAGACGAGTCTACAAGTAGAGATAAAATAAGCGGGGCAGCAGCTGTAGAGAAGCGGGCGGGGACAGGGAGCACTGACAATCTCGTTATAGATGTGAATAAATAATGAGTAAGCATTAAGCTCGCCTTTCCCGCGCAGGGACGGCTGCCGAGTTGCCTTTGTTGTCGGCGCTGTTTACTGCGCCGGGGATTGTGCCCGCCGCAAGCCCAATTTATTCCGCTAATCGAGCCTCACCTCGCTCGGCTTAAATTAATTAACAACGACTTAACCCTACCATATTAAATTTACATACGATTATGTTTTCATATTTTTACTTCTTTTAACATGAAATGTTAGGTACTTTGATTCAGCGTATAGTTGAATTAAAATCAGCTTTACCATACCGAATAACTGCGTTTCAGCTGTTTTAGTTTACTGTTAATTAGTATATCTATCTTTTATTAATTGCTATTACCAATAATAGGAGCCGGAGTTAAGACAGGCATGCCGTGTATGTACGAGACAACAATTAGCGGTATTACTTCGTTATGTAGGTTGATTGCATCGCAAGGTATTTGTTTTGTTTATTTATCAGAAGTCTGACACGAAGCATGTGTGTATTCTTTACTTCAAAGGGATGTGCACGCCCACGGACCAGGTGGACACGTCCGACATTCCGCAGACATAGCACACTGCCAACAAAGTTTAGAGTAGCGCCTAAACTCTTCAATCTGAATTCTGATTTGCAACATTCACCGATTGAGATTATGTTACAATACCATTCAGAATCAAACTACAAATTGTTGTAATAAATACAGCAGCACATGTTGCACAACCAGCACAACATGCAGAGATAAATTTCCAAATATCATCAAAACGTAGGCTGTTAACTTGAAACTACATATTTCGCCAACAAAGCGTTGTTGCATAAGAGGATTCGTTCAAAGAGAAAGAGAATTTCGACGCTGGCTTTGTGCGCCAAATTGAATTGAATGTCATACATAACGCATTCCGCAAGCTCAAAGGGAGTGTAATTGCGATCTGGCGGCTCCATTTAAAATGTATCCGTGCAAATCTGAGCTAAGCACGGCGTGCGAGGCATGAGGCGACATGGCTTCACGACGCTAGTAACCAGTGTTCGCGTTGCAAATCGCGAGCCCATCCACTCGTGTCGCTTTGCGCGACTTGGTCGTTTGCCAGCCGCTTTGTTTTATCGCTCTCGCGAACTATTTGGCATCTAAACAATGTTTCTATTTAATGATACAGAAAAATCGCATCAGATATTTCAATGTGTCATCACTGACAGTTTTAACAATGATTATTTAATTCCAGTCTGGTCATTTTACGACTCTGCACGTGATTATGTTCTCTATCTGTCAAGGGGTCAAGATACTTTACTTCACGTAATTTGACTTCACGTTTTTGTAATAATTTAAATAAAAAGATTTTGGTTTCTTTATATTCATTGCTCAATAATTTAAGTTTTAAAACGGCACGCATTTTTGTGAACACGGATTCATGACATAGGCATGAAATAGTAAATAAACTGTATCTTTGATAGAGATGTTAATAAAATATCGTGCTCAAACCTAATTCGATATTGGCAGTAGTTAATCACGGTTGACTCTATTATTTGCTTTATTCCCTAATAAAATAATAACGCCGTAAAAAGGAGCAACAAACCAAAAGAGATAAAGAGAGAACATAATAAAAACAGTGCAATTTTAGGGGTATTTTGTCGAGGTTATATCCATAAAGCGAGTGGAGTGAGGGTGGGAGCCCCCACCGACGACCCGCCGTGGGTTGTAATGAATAAACTCAACCGGGAGGTTCTATCATTTTATTTAATTCCGCAATGGGAGCGATCATACCTTAAACACTTAACAAACTGATTTGTCAATTGTTGTGCTTTTCATTACTTTATCCAGTTTTGTTTGCATTTAACTAATTGAACTTACAGATATCATGTGGATTGTATTATGTACTATATTGACAGTAACGCAGTTTGATGACACAATAATAAGCATGAAATGCATGACAGGGTTTTCAGCCTAGAGGCTTAAAACTATTCATTTGCAAATAAGACTAAATAAATTAAGAACGCAATGAAATGACCTCACTCAAAACCTTTCAAATCGTTGCAACTTAACAAAATGATGGAACAAGAATACTTAAAAGGGGCGAAATGGAGTGCAGAATATTCACACATAGGTAAAGTAAACCTGCGCTCGGAAAATATTCCTGCGAAACATGAGAGCTGTAAAGCCCTGTAGAACAAAGGTATTAAAGCGAATTTTCAAGCTCGCTCGTTGGAAATACAGGGAAAAGCGACTCTACGGCACCACTAACTCATTTTGTTTGCTCTCCGTATAAAAATGTAGTTTGTTTCTGAGCGTTTGTAAACGGCGCGGCGGCGTACCGATTATTATTGTGGGTGGCTTCAGGCTTGTGTTATCAAGTTTTTCGCAATCGTATATTGTTATTATGCAAATCATTAAACAGATTTTGTCTATTGATTTTCCAGCTTTGTTTATGTTGTTTATGTTATGATTTTGAAGCATGCAATGCAATCGTTGGTTTGTAAGTTCTTCAAAACTTATGATTTACCTTCGATTGTTAGTTTATGGAATGCAACAACGATTTATAACAATCGCATTTCATGCCGTGCTGCAATAAATGTAAACAAGCATAAATTTACACGAAATAGGTTAAAAAACAAATATTACCAAGAATCACATAGAATTCTTACTAACAATACCGTTATTAACAATATTGTTATGACGATCTTGGCAGGTACTTCTATAGACTCGCTGGAAAGTCAGGGAGTCTTTTTAGTACCACAAAAACAAAGACTACTATTGTCAATGATAATTATTCTGAATATCCTCATCCGTTTCACGTTTCTTAAGTTACAGACAATCGTACATTAAAATAATACATGTCCTAAATCCTTACTAAATTATCATTTTTAGATGATGCAATGCAATGAATAAAGATCGCTTTATTGTCAGAATTAGTATCTAAGTCACACAACAAAAACATTAATTTAGCTAAAACCAGCACAAAGAGAAAATAAACATAAATAAAAAGCAGCGACGTACATATAAGGACGTCGGCGGATCACTTGTTTCAAAATAAATTTACGTAGTAACGTGAGTTGAAAATAGAGAGGGGAAACTAAGCGAAACGGCGAAGAGCAATGAGGCGATGCATAAAGTCGCTTCGAACGAAGTATAAAACAACAAAGTGGTCGACGCATCTCGCTCGCCCCGATAAAGAGGGAAATAATCCGACGCGACGAACACTAAAGCGTCGCAGAATGGTACTTTGGAGTTCAAATACAATAATGATGTGTCTTACACAAGTATATTTTATGATATGTTGGAAAACAAAACTGTGGATATGTACAATATTAAGAAGCTATTAATATTAATAAACATTTTTATTCTACAAAAACAGCACCAATAAAAAGAACCAAGTGTTGTATTAATGCTTTTGACGACAAATTACTATAAACGGTGATCGTGATCGCAGGCGTGGGAGTCGAGTAAAAGTAAGATGGGGACGATAACGGCGTGTCGGCATCGATAAGGAAAATAATTTATGATCCGACGTGGGGTAAAATACAATATAAACACTATTTGGCACTTTGTAACAAGATAATCACGCTGTTTAGCATTTTTATGGGTTTAGAAGAATGAAATATTTACTTTCAGTAGCAGTAAATTACGAGTATGACTTTTGTTTGTCTAAGAATTTCTCTTTTAGATTCTTCAAGCAGAAAATATTTTTTTATTTAACCGTTATTAATGATTGGCACTGAATCATATCAACGTCCTATGACAAAAATACATGCTTGGATTAAGAATGGAAGTCTGACGTAATTCAAACAACATAAACATGTATAATTGTCATTGACAAGCTTTTACGGAGATTTTATAGGGCCGATACGTTAACGTGGATGTAAACTCAGTTTTTAAGCAATGATTTAGAATACAAGTAGTTGGGATAGCGACAGCAATGATGACAATGGCAAAAATATTATCTCAGAGTATGGGGGGGGGGCCTGGTCGTATATTGTTAAATAAATAATTAAGTAATGATTGTTCATCCTGAGCTCCGTTTGTGTGTCGCATCAATAAACAGTTAATCAATCTAAATAAAATAAACATACAGCAATAATGTTAAACATTAATAAAGCTCGCTTGAGTTGGCAAATCCTCAAGGCAGACAATGCACCTAACCACTGAGATATGAAATGCATTCCGAGTCACAACAAGTAATTAACGTTGCAAGTTCAGTAAGCTCGGGCGACAGCTCGCTTCAATGACTCTGTCTTGGACGTAATACAATCTGTAAAGTGGTGTGGGGAAGCGTTGCGGTATATTTAAACACCTGTCATCCTCCCTTGTCTCTCTATGGGTCGCCTAACTTAGATTACTTTATAATAATTCCTTGAAATCTCACTCCAGACGGAATATATAAATTGGGTGTTGTCGCAAAGTTAGCGGATTATTAATGGACGTAGAACGGTTAAAGTCAGGCGGGACGGTGTATTCTACTGGTTTATCACATTGTCGCCGCGTAACATGTTTGTTTTCCCGGTTCCTCGAGCCACTAACGACCTAGAGCTATTTACGACGAAAATAACGACTGCTGAGGCTTGAACCGTTTAGTGTTATCTTTTAGAAAGCTTTGAACACTTGGGCTACTATTTATTATAATTAGATTCTATAATTTATTGCGAATAAACGTAAGCTTTATTAAAAATGTATGTACATAGAAAATTGGTTACTGGTATACATAAAGTGTGAAATAATACATTTTAGTTTTATCAAAATCAGCCCCCGGACTTTTTTCAGCTATTTCTTATAATTTGAATTTGGCTACCTAAGCATGTCTAGCGGAGCTTCTAGCGAAACTTGGTAAACTTAAAGATTGTTTTGTGTAGGAGTAGCATGTAAAGTCGCATTTCCAAACACAAAGCAACATCACAAACAGACAAAGCTCATCGGTTCCAAGGGACTTGTATAATTTGCGTACGGCACGGTAGCTTGTGTTGTTTAGTCGTGGCTCGTGGGGTCTTCGTGTAACATTTCGGCGAACTTTGCGGCCGGCTAATTACGGCCGGACCGGGTCGTAGTGCCGCACACACGACTACGACGACGTGCAAATAGCCGAGCGGCTTATCTGCGTAACATGTCGTGTGCCGCGCCCGCCGTACCATGCTCTGCTTGATATATTGCGGCTCGTGATACATTAAAATTAATTCAACAATTCACCGACGATTTTTTATACATAATTATTTATGTTTCGCGGACTTTGACATAAGTATGGGATATACTGTTTGTTGATGTTATAAACGAGAATTAAATAACTAAGTACATACTATATTCTAAAGTTTTAGTTTACTAGTTAGACCTAGTGTATTTTAATCATCGCAGGCATGAAAATCTTCATAGTTAAGTAATTTAAGTTCGTAGTTAATACGTTTATTTAAGAAGTTTTAGCAAACTAAGAACCTAGTCTAGTCAATGCCAAGCAAGGTACTCAGGGTAGTTGGCAAATCCATGATTAGCAGCTTTGTCTTGAGTTTAATATTAAATTATCAAAGGACTTCTTATCATTGCGATCGATATCACTAATAGCGTTGCATTAAACCGTGTACGCGGTAAGCTTCTATCCGGCTTCAGTGGTTAAATGCGCTCCGCATTCAAAGCACGTTGACATGCGTTTATCAGAGCGGGAGCTCAGACCGCATTCGGGTGCAGTGACAAACGGAATCGCAGAGTGCATCCCGAGTGAGCTGCTGATCCGTCGAGAGATATCCCGACCTCGGCGTCGAGTGTTAACACTCGCCTGCCTTCGGATGATTACGGCCCTTTGACGACGCCTCTTTGTCCTACGTTTCGAAAGTAGCAACGTTTTTCGCTTTCACTTTCAGGATTATTTCTAAATATCTTACAGAGAACTGATATTTATTTTAAAATAGATTCTATTCCATTGAGTTCTAATAAATGGGAATGCGTTGGCTTTATATTACTTGTTTACATGACCAACCGATCGTCTACGTTTGGCATTGAACAAAGGCTTGAAATGTGTGTGATATAAGTACGAGGGTTTAAGGTTCAGTTTACATCGTTGCAAGTTAGGTCTTATCTAAGTCAAGCCGGTTAGACTGGAGCACGGACGGAGTAATAGGAATCTCCGTAGAACTTTGCAAGCGGGTGAGCCTGCGGGCGACTGAAGGGTGGCGTGGCGGGGAACGGGCGACTCTTGTTATTACACCCTCTCACCTACGCAAGGGGTTTCTGTTCTGAGCCATACTGTAGCGCAAGATTAAGACGCTCCTCGCTTTGCTGTTAACACTCCGGCTTCCGTTCTGCTTGTTCTGAATAGCTTTAAGTGTGCCCTACAGTTTCTTTTAGCCAACGTTCATAATTATACTTTTGTCACATTATGTAGGTAAGGGTATAAATGAAATAACCTATTTAGTAACAGTCTACTAGATATTTATACACTATCAAATGTTTAACACATTTATTGGCTAACCGCTGATTTCGGTTTCAATCAAATGCTACGTGTTGATTTTTGTAACACAATGAATGGTAAATGTAAAAAAGCAGACTGCTACATAAACAATATGCTTAAATAAAAATAACAAAGCAACATAAATAAACCTTTAACAAAAAACAAGATGTCAAAAAGCAAGCTGAAACCAAAATCGTTTACTTCACGTTGTTACATTTCACCACTTCGGTTATAAATAAAAGTGCCGAAGAAAAGCCAGATAAGACGGCAGAGAAATAAGTTTAACCGAACGGGAGAAAGCATTATCATTGGCTGCGAGCGAGGAACAAAAGAAAATGGTGGAGAGCGAGCGTACGAGAGTACTTTATAGGCGCGTAAATATGTTTTATATCCCTCTACTGTCTGTTATACACTGGCGCGCCGCCGAACCCATCCCCCTGAGCCAGCCCACCCTCGCCCCGAGGGTTGCCGCGCTCTCGGAAATGCCGAGCTTTAATAAAACATATATTTTTCCGAGCGAGGAAAATACTGGGGAAACTCGCAATTTGTTCTTTCACTTTATGCTCGTTTACAAGACAAAAGTAGAACATTCTAGGAACATTATGTTAATCACGTAGTTATGTAGTTTATTATAATTACGGTTGTATTAAATTAAAATAACACCGGTGTATGCCGAGGCAAACGTTGATGGCTCGTTGATGGATGAAATGTTAGTAGGTGCGAGTAAGTCATAAAGCGTGTAGTGGGCGGTGAGGGGTTTATGTAGTTGATCGGCGGAACTGTGACATTGTAGTACTTAATGGTGTTGCGGTGACCCTTATCTCGCGTGCCGCAGCGCCGTCGCCGTGGGTGCGGCCGATTTATTGCGGTACATGTGGGTATACCACACTCGGCCTACTACTGCACTAAACATTAATATCTTCATGTTTTACTTGTAAACACACAATACACACTAATATAAATTCGCAAGGTAATATAAAATATGAACTAAAGTTCATGAAAGTAAATATTCCCAGAATGAAATTCTAATCTAAAGAAGCCCACACAATTTCACCGCAATTCAAATCAAATTTTCACCGTAATTGCTGATTTGAAAAACTCTAAGGGCATTCTACGCAAAGGAAATGAAAGTAAAAAGAACTTTAAGAAATAAGCCAACGCAACGCTGAAAGATGATAAAAGAGAAGTAGCGATTAAGATAATGTTGAAAACAAATTTATGTTTCGATTCCGTGGAGTAGATTAAATTATTTTCTTGTTGCTTCTAAAACGAGTTCTAAAAGGAGTCGTAAGCGGCCGCCCAAGGAGAGAGCACTAAAGAAAACTGGTGTGTCGGAGCGAGACCGTTTTGCTGTTACCGCAACGAGGCACAGACTGTGCCGTAAAATATTACACCAAACGAAAGAAGCTCTTTCAATTAACCGAGGCAGCTTTGCGTAAGGTAAATTTTTCCAAGTGGCACCCAATGCAGCATAAAAGAAATGAATGTTTCTACCGAATACAAATGATAAAAGTTTTTGCTATTATTATGAGGGTTTTGAATCGTTTTATTTTGAAATATAAAAACGAGATTAGTGATTATAATAGCACTTAAGGCTGGTGGCACCCAATCAGTATTCATGAGCTTATTAATGTGACAGTTCTGGGCAACCTCCCCTGTTCGCACAGATTACCCACCACACAGAGACTACCACCCGCTTAAATCGACCAGAAGTGATATGCCCATTTGATGAATGATGATGAGCTTAAGTATGGACTGCGACACAGATTTAACCTCCTATTTGTCAAAGTCTACAGCCAGCAATAGATATAGGATGAAATATGATAATGTGAAAATTATTCACCGTATTAAAATACCTGATCAAAATTATGACAATGTGCACTGCTGTGGTATGTTGTTGCATTAGCTGTAAACGGCAAGTTACGAGTGCGCAACCCGACGGATTGTGGTTATGCAGGGGCGGGCCGGTCCACCGCCTGCATCGCCCGTTGCCGGCTCCTGTTACTACTAAGCTAATAACAGTTTGCCGAGCTCGGAGAGTTTGTCCAGATTCATGTTCAAGTTATATTCATAACCTCTCCATTGTCTTCAGAAAACTTGAAGGAGGGAGTAAGTTAACTATAACAGACATTGAAGAACTAAGTAGTTTTTTATGTACCCACTGAGAAAGTCAAAAAACAACAAATGAACTTAAACATAAAGGAGTTTAAAATTTAAAGGAATAGGACACCTCGTTTCTAGCAGTACGCACACGTTTGCGTGGCATAGGTACCGTAAGTTGACGTTTGAAATGATGTTACGGAAGCGTCTACGTAATTAGCCAAACGCGACCGGATTTGCATATCAAAGTGGAGGCATAATTGAACTCGGAGTGCAAATAGCCCAAGTGGAATCGGATCGAGTTAGTGGCGCTCTCTAGCTAAGTGTAGCGAGCAATGGCAGGCACGCGCTACCACGGCACCCGGTCTCACTGACACATCGCTCCCAGCTTGCGATGCTCCGAGCGACGTGCTCAGCGCTGTCAACTTCACGGGATAATTTAATTAATCGACTACGGCACAACACAGACTCGACTCTGATTTCCTTCTGAGATATCCATTTACTGCCATTATTGTATCGTTCAACTTCATAATTCGATTATGTTTGATAACTAGGGGATTATGTTCAAACTCGATTACACTTTAATGGGCACTTCGGGATTTCTTCTTTGCTATTTGCAAGTCTGAGCCTAGGTAAAGAAGTACAGCTTTAAATCCTTACAGCTTAGGTTTCATAGAATATCTTTGGCCTAACAGGCTTGTATTTATTATTTTGAGGAAATAGTTGATACCGGCTGATGGGGGCCTAAGGAATCTGGAGTCGCGACCGCGTACTGGAAGGTAAAGCGTGGACACGGACAGGCCACACTTGGATGACCCGGCGAGAAATGAGTTGTACACGAAAGCGCAGGAGCGGACGTCGTGCATTTGATTGAGGGAGACCACCTTTCAGCTGAATGATGATGGTCAGGTTCTATCATCAACATGCTAAACTAATGTAATTGTAACGAGTTTACAAAAGTACTAATGCAAAACCGAGATTTCATTACACATCAAGGGATGGATTGCCTAATAAAACACTTATACTTAGCTCTCCTGAGAAAATTGAGAGAAATTGAGGGTGGGGTGTTTCGTCCGGAGCAGGCAGCGAAGCGGCTAGATAATTAGATTAAGGGGAACGGACGAGTCGGGGTTGCGGCCGCACGAACAATGGTATCAGTCTTTTAAAGCTTTCGGATTTGCACGACTGCTGTCACAGATTGTTCTGCGAGGTTGTTTTATAGACTGGGCTGTATTTGAAGTGGACAAAGTCAATGTTAAGACATTACAAGCTGTAAGAATCGGTTGCTTTGGGCGTATGTTTTGATTTGAGTTACTGAATTTGTCAAAATGGCATAACTATTCAAATTCTCAAACAAACGAATTCACGTCAAAATTGAATAAATACATAAATCAATTACGAATTCAGCAACACTCAGTCTATATAATTATATAACGTCATAGTTTGTCAACAGGTTTGGTATAAATAACATGACATGTTAAAGCGCAACTGCCAGCAGTTAGTACCGCTAAAGGAGGTGTAATGTATTTAATTACGGGTACTTCCAGACTGCACCAATCTAGTAATTACTGAACAGAGCGACGGCGCGTAATCAGCGCCCTTTGCCACGTCGACACGCGTCAGAGAGCTCAACACTCAAACTCTGGCCGCTTTTGACTCGCATTTCACAACCTGTTGACGAGTTAGTTAAGCCCCTGGAGCATGTACACTTCTACAGTCCGACTACAAAGCGTCTGGCACTACCTATACCTACATTCGATTAGCTTGTTCTATAAATATAGTTACGTCAAGATAGTTCTAAGCAAAAAAGAAAAGAAATCAGAGTCAATTAATTAACCACAATCCAACGAAACAATTTTGTAAACAGGTGCTTAGAACGTGGCGTTCCGCCCCGCGAGATTAATCACTGTGTACTGCCAAGTCCGACCGGGTAATAAACCGGGAACGAGCAACTTCGCCACTTACATTACACGGACATTTATTTCCAACGCTCTGTTTCAACTTTTCCAACTCTCAAAGAGTCGAGGAGTTGAAGACTGGTTTAATTAATTTACGCGATTCGTAAATATCGTTTAGAAACATTAACTGCGAAGTTTTGAAAAGTGATATTAATATTAAAGTACTTGCCTTGTCATCGTCGCCTTCGCTATCACACTGCAAAAGGAGAAAAAAATATTTGAGTAAAAGATGTGGTGTTCAGAGGAAGTGGATTGACTTTGTTCAATTCATGCATGTTGACTTTTATTAAGATACATTTGTTACTACAATCCGCTGCTGAAGATTAAAAGCCGCAATTATCTGAAAGCTGCCAGCATAATTCTTACCACAAAATCGAAATCATTTATTTTCTAAGAATAAAACTCACACCTAAACCAAGCGTGCAATTTATTCTAAACAGTATGTTTAAACAAATTGCTTAGAATTTTAAGTATGCGAATAGTCTGCATAAAATAATGAGGTGATTTTTTTAATGTAGCTTGTTTATTGTTGTTAACAGAACATATGATAGTACTGAAGTGTTTGGAAGTAGATGAACGTATTCTACACATTACCATCAGACAATCTCGGAAAAGTCCAATTCATATGGGAAAAGAAGACTATTATCGTAACATAAATCGACGAATACGTTACGCGTTATTTATGAGGTAAGTTCACGCCGGGGGAAACAACAAGGGATCAGGCTGAGATATTACAATTTCAAATAAATACAGAACATGAAGTATTCAGGACGGGCGCAGGTAATGTTATGTAGTACGGAACGGCACCGCCTCGACAAATCTCGTGATTTAGCTGCGATACGCGCCGAATATCGAACAGGGTCTATGTGTGTTGCGTGATCTGGGTAAATTTGCACACAGTAATAGAGAATTATAGCCATTACATGTCTTTTCCAACAGACAAGGGTTATTTTCCACTTTAGTTCATTCAATTTATTCATAGACCGTATTCATTTATGGGTTAGTGTCTAGATATTCATAATGACAATAATTATGATATCTATTTAGCATAATTTTCAATTTCTGAAGAAAATACATTTAATTTCTAACTCAATCATGCAAGCAGCAAGGGTTCTACTGAGTCGTGCGTGGTGAAATAGAAGAAAAATAATAAAGAAAGGTCTACACAGCAAAAGGACAACATTGATTATACTCACGATATAGCCTTTTCCGGAACTACAGCGGCTACTGGCCTGTAGGCAGGAGAGAGAAAGCGAACATATGAGTGGATTGGAGTGACTAGGGGTGGTGAAGTTTGACCCGTCTCTCCTAACACTCGTCTTAGCCACAATGCTTTTAAAGTAACAGCAAACAGAAAAAGCGTTCTTCTAGAGAAAAAATTGTATCTTCAATATTGCCAATTATAATAATAGGAGAGACGAGAAGATATGCAAAAAAAAAATAGAAGACATTTATACTTTTTATTCACGATCTAACACGCATTACAATCACAACACTAAGTGAATTCGTACATGCACCGCAATTGTCGACGTATTCGTATAATAAAGCACGACACAAATAGACGATATTTGTGTGAGTAAAGAACGAACAGGATGTAAATGATTTCGGTAAGAATTTTCATACGTGAATTTCTCAGATAGAAAAATAATATGAAAGGGCTTTGCAGAGAGTTCATTGCTGAAGGTTCTATGCACTAAGACACGACTTGCTTTTGGTAATGGGCACTAGGGCGTAAAGTGATGTAAGATTAAAATACTTACGTCACTAAGACGATCACGGGAAGAATCGGGATCGCGAGGCGCCACAGAACTACCCGTTAGTCTTTCTGACGCCCGTCCGCTGTCATCCGACGTACCAGCGTCTTGAAGCAGCGTAATACCCTGAATAAAACAAATGCAGGGTCAATTTCAATATCAGGCCCGCACTCAACAGGGCAAGAAAATCATAAGCTTTAGTACACACTTAAGTGATAGAGACTCGTGTACAGACAGATACCTTAAGAGCAATTCTTTTGCAAAGAGGGGAGCAGAGGAAAAGCTTTTTATATAAGGCTCACAAAATTGAGCGGTAACTAGGATATAAGAAAACTTGATAAGACGGGCCGGGAAAGCGAGGGTGCGGGCGGGATGAGTGGAGCCGACCCATAACGTAACGTGCCCCGGGCTCCGACAATAAAAGAGTTTTCCATTTATCACATTTCGCGTCTATTTTACGGTAGGGTTCGAAAGGCGCTCGTTCAAGCGGGGGAAGAGACTGTGATGCTCAGCGACGAACGCTGTACAGGACTGCTAAAAGAAAATAAAACGAGTAAAACTCTCCGTAAATGGATAACTTCGACGACCCTTTCGCAATGAACTTCCAAATCATTACTTATATAACTTTACGGATTGTTAACTTTCAATTTGGGTTTTTTTTTCTTCATAAAATATGTATAAGTTTTGTTTCAGTTCTTAAGTGCTATTTCCGTTTTAAACTTTGTTTTAGTTACTTGCTGCGTGCTTAAAAATTAAGTAATTAATACCCTTAGTTTTAAATGTTGCGTAGAGTTTAGATTAAGGCTAGTTTATCCACACAATATGTTGAACATTTTGACGTATTTATTACAGCTTGTCTTAACTTTAAGTAATGTTTATACGGGGGTAAATGACTTACAGGTACTAAACCACCAAACCACTAAACTTTAAAAAAGACCTGATACTAGACATTTGATAATTATGTCGTGCTTTAATTTAGTATTTTTTAACTAGGAGTGTTCTTGAGCGACGTTAGTGAAAGTAGGTGTAAATTAAATAAAGGGGTTCATGCGAATAACAGCTTTGTATGTATAATTTGGGGGTCTCCCTTGTTTGACCGAAAAGAAATTGCCAAATTATCACTTCCCAAACAAATTTTCGCATAATTTCATTTGCCAAATTATTACTTACCAAAAAATCTCTTTACAAATAATTGTTACGAAAACCTATGTTTGGCAAGTGAACGTTTGAACAATAACTTGTTCACCAACTAGTACTTTTACCATTTTTTATCTAGTCAAATATTTCAGTTGGTATAACATATTTTACGCAAAATTACATAAGCCAAATATTTGGTGTCGTCAATTTATTTTAAACTTACCATTTCAGTCAAAAGCACTATTAACTAGTTGGAATCTCCTATTTGGATTCGGTTGGGGCTCCTATTTCTGTCTGCAGGGTTTACAGGCATCTAACTAACCGAACCTCGGGGTGCCCCTGACGTCGACCGTCTAGGGTTAGCGTTTCCGTCAGCAGGTCGACGGATCCCCGCTGCGCGGGGCTCCTATTTCTGTCTGCAAGGTTTACAGGAACCTAACTAACCGAACCTCGGGGTGCCCCTAACGTCGACCGTCTAGGGTTAGCGTTTCCGTCAGCAGGTCGACGGATCCCCGCTGCGCGGGGCTCCTATTTCTGTCTGCAAGGTTTACAGGAACCTAACTAACCGAACCTCGGGGTGCCCCTGACGTCGACCGTCTAGGGTTAGCGTTTCCGTCAGCAGGTCGACGGATCCCCGCTGCGCGGGGCTCCTATTTCTGTTTGCAAGGTTTACAGGAACCTAACTAACCGAACCTCGAGGTGCCCCTGACGTCGAGCGTTTCCGTCAGCAGGTCGACGGAACCCCGCTGCGCGGGGCTCCTATTTCTGTCTGCAAGGTTTACAGGAACCTAACTAACCGAACCTCGGGGTGCCCCTGACGTCGACCGTCTAGGGTTAGGGTTTCTGTCAGCATCTGTTAAATTTCAATTACGTTATATTAAATCAATTTGTGTTATGTCTTCATTCCAAAATTTTTGCCTTTATATTTTTTGTCATAACAAATCATTTGACTAAACGTTTATTGTCTTAATTTTGTTTGCTGTAATAAATCATTTGGTTAAAGACCAAAAGCCTTAATGACATTATCCTTAGTAATAATCTGCCAAGTAAACATTTGACCAAATGAAAATGTGCGTACTAAAATTATTCCAAATATTACATTGGCATAAAAAAAGGTTGCTAAAATTTGTTTGGGTAATGAAAATTTGGCAAAATCTTTTCGGCAAAACGGCAGGATCCCATAATTTGGGTTTGAAACACAATATAATCATTCGTAAGCAAAAATCGGAATAAATTACAAAGTGCATTGCAATTCAAGCCGTATCTCTGAACGGTACAAATGTAGAGGCCATTACTCGCGGCCGGTTTAGGTTTATGTAAACGACACCGTTTCCGGGAACGGTCGTCGACCGGAACAAAATCTTTATACGTATTAGTGGAATTCGCATACTCAGAACAAATAAATAGGTTTTTATCAAGCAATAAAATGCTACATCACAAGATTCAACAAAACACATAAAGAGCAGATTGTCAAAATACTAAGCAGTTGCCATAAACAACCCTTCCTAAATAACATCCCAAGTAGGTTATGAAATGGCAAAAACAATAAAAGTTGAGACGTTCAGCTCCCATAATAGACAACAAAAAGACATACGCGCAAGATTATGTCTCCACTTCTAATAAAAGGGATTGGTTTCCGACCCTTTACATAAAACGAGTTAAGCAGCGTCGCACATATCAATTTAATCCGTCGTAGGCGAGCGAGATCCCTCTAATCCCTGAATGGGTCGTGTCTTTCGGAGATGTAACGGGGGATGTTGCCACATAATTACTTTCGCTCATTATCGTACGCCCCGATTATAGGAATAACACGGGGCTTCCTCTCCTATTCACGAGGTTTGTTCAAGTGCAAAATGTTGGGTTTTGTTACTGTTTACTTAGTAGACCTTGATTTAATGCCAGTCATTTGAGTGAAAGCTTTTTGTTTATCGTAATTATGTCAATATGAAATTAAGATAAATCATATTATGTTAAGTTAAGTGATCGATAGATATGCCAATGTATACATATGCGTACAAGTATACATTATACACCATTATTTTTAGGTCGTTCTGGAACCGAATACCATGAACTCGATCATCGAACTCGAAACGATTGGGACTATTTTTTTCAAAAAATAACAATAAAAAAAAAACACGAAAGAATAAATTTAATGTTTTTTTTTTGAAATAATGAGAACTCAAATGCATAATTATGTGTGTGTAAAACGTATCCATAATCGGCAACACATGCGAACGATACCTATTGAAAAATTCATTCATCGATCAATTATTCTCATTATTTCAAAAAAAAAAACATTAAATTTATTCTTTCGTGTTTTTTTTTATTGCTATTTTTGAATAAATATGAACAAAGAACGGGTATCAATTCCAATTCCTGGACTGACTGAAGACAAGGTGCGATGATAAAAAAGGCACCCGGAAACGACATGTTTGCGTACCTAAATATATCATGATTTGAAAAACATTTAAAATTTACTGCAAGGTAAGACATTGATATTTATTATTAAAATATGAACAATTGGAAATATGTACAACTTTATATATCACCGCAGATGGTAGCACTATCGAATTTCTATTAACGCTACGGCAGTCATTCGACGAAACTGCATACCGCATCTTCATAGGAATAGTTTTGATTTCTGTATAAGCGGCCTGTGGCGGGTAGCTGGCGGGAAGCAGTCGTGCCCGACCGTCGACACAACCGCTAATTGAAACAACGACCGCAGCCGAACATTACTTATTCATGAGAAGTCCATATGGCGGCGAAACGTGACCAACGAGATAAATCATTCAATTACATTTTTCATGAACAGACACTCCAGTGGATATGCACTCTCGGGTTCAGCTTAATACAGTCAGATGTCAGATGATAATTCATATGCAATGAAATCCCCCCGGCTGGAAGTACATATTATATTACTACCGGTGCCGACCTGTTTGTTTAATTTACGTTGTGTAATTAATTTTATGACAGTAAATTGGTAATAAACTGCTGTATTAATATCTCGTTGATATTGCTTCAAAAAGTTGAAAGCAGCCCATAAGGCTTACCGTTTTAAGCGAGGTGTCTCACCAAGGTGCAAGGGTGCAGTGTCGTTAAGTGACGTATTGCATAATATATTTATGTGGCAGCACGTTACTCCTCTTGTTTTGTTGACACAACACTAGTGCGGAGTACCGCGCTCTAATTATGCTGAGCCAAGTTGTGATTCTTAGTCGCGTTTTCACAAATCGTCTAAGCATGATTAGACGGTGCATCTTTATTATTGCCTCAATTATATGGACTGCCACATAAATATTGTTTGTTAGACACTGGGATTTGTATATAAAAAGCTTTCTGTTTTCGCGATAGTTACTATTCGTAAGTCGTGAATATTCGTACACAAATAATACGTATATAAAAACTGTGAACACAGTCATGAGTTCATGACTGAAGTTTGAGCTTTAAATATAGGGAGATTACAGCAAAAACTCGTGGATTAAGCGTATCCTATCACAGCGAACCAATCAGATCTGACGCGGCGCGCGTTAGCCTGTGGTATTTCCAAATGGAATTTTGCGAGTTTTGCGACATACCGTTCTACAATAGTGCGCAGGCCGGACGAATGGATATGTAATTGAATTAATATATCCAATGTGCCGTGGGCGAATTATATCAGCATTTAGAATAGTTGCATTTTGGTTGCATTTAACGGTTATTCAAAAAACCTGATTACGTACATGGATAGCGATACGTGTGTGGGTGACCATCGATTACATACCGAGTTTCCTCCATGCCTCGTTACAGGTAGGCTCGAATAACCAGTGTTACCAAGTGGTATCCCACCATTACCGTACCCAGAATTAACAGGGATGTGGAGGTCAGATAGGCGGTCGCTCCATGTAAAATACTGGCATTCAGCTGCATCCGGTTAGACTTGATGCCGACTCTAACATAGTTGGGAAAAGGCTAGGAAGATAATTACGAACAATATTAATTTTTAATCATGTTCTTATGAATTACCATTTCAAAGGTGACGATCATAGAGGAGCCTAGCTCCAGATGTTTCCTGCCCAGGTCAAACACCGGTACTGCAGCCACAGCCACTTCCACTGCCACTATTCCAAACACGCCCAGCACCACCACAGTTGAACGTATAGGGACAAGCTACTACTCTCAAAAGAGAATGCTCATGGAAGTATGGAATCCCGTACCATGCTGCATCAAAATCAAACCTTGTTTTTTATAGACTACACTGATCGTATTAACTCCTACAAAAATTATTTTTGAAAAAAAAACCCGCGTTTCAGAGTTATTTTATAAAATCGAAACTAACCTAAAAAGTAGGTCTATTTTTTCGACGCTACCAACGACGTATTTTAACACACATACATTACATTATTGCTCTAAAATACACTAATATTAGTAAGAATTACGAGTTAAAGTAACATCCACAGTATGCTTGACTGAAACTCGATTTTATTTTAGACCTTGACATTGCCAATAGTCAGTCAGTACAGTACCAATGTCAGATGCCACAGATAAGATAACTATAAACCATAGAGTATAGTAAGTGCTATAAACTAGTCGGGATTTAGGGATGTAATCGATAAATCAAAATCTTTAGGCTGAGAAAATCTATTTTGTTGCAAATAGCAATAAACCAAACTAAATCGATTTGGTGTACTGATCTTACTTAATTGTAATTAATTTTAGAGTCCGCTCGACAGACAAGGGTTTGTTCAATTGAAACGGAACGTCATTTATATTCAGTTGAAACGGAACGTCATATAAAGGGAGTAAAACAATATTCGTACTTTTAAACTCGAAAAGTATATTTCCAGTTCAAAAATCAAATCCCCGACGCGTAATGCCGTAAAAAAATATGAAACTAATTTACTATAATATTTTGGTTTTGAGGCGCGAGACTTTTTGGTACCAACTTTGGTCATTGTCCTTTATTTAATAGATTTTCAACTTTATCGCTAAAGCGATAAATATGTAATTAATGGTTAATAGGATAGGTTCAAGGTTGATTGGGAAAATTTGACAGATTCGGGTAGCTTGATGTGCTGGCGTCTGTACATGAAACAATATACATTACGTAGGTGTCTAATTTATTTCCCTCACAGCAGTCCGCGTTTTTACGCTCGGTAAGTGTTGGATTAAAGATCACAATGCCCTTTTTTGCCCTGCACGGATAGCATAACCAAAAATAGCAGCATTAAACTACCTAACGACTCGTTAAACTGAACGAAACAAACTATTTAATTGCACATAAAATGTAATGGAGTGCAGAGAAGTACGTAATAATAATTTCAGCGTTTTACATTTAAATGAACAGCGAACATAATGTAAGTGTATTAAATGTCAAAGACATTTTTAGTTTACGAAACATTTTCCGTGGTAACCGTGTAGCATTAATATGCAATGTAGGTTGGTAACATAATTTCCAGCTGTAGTCATGTCGTTATGCATTTAATAAACTTGTTTGACATTTTATTTCGTCTGGGGCTCAAGTTCTCCGAACAAATCACACAGACTTCTCGGCAAACACAGCCAGAATACTTGTTAAATGGAACTTTATACAGAAGTAAAATCCATTCCAATTCCAACAGAAAATCTTCAAATAAATCTTTCTAGAAATGGTTGTTGAGAAACAGTTTTAATATTAAACCATATAAACGTGCAATTGTTCTCATTTGGGTAAATAATCCAATTACTCTCGGAAGCCTAATTTATCTCTCATAAGCACGTAATTTATACAGCTATGCAATGTTGGACTGCTGTGTTTTATAATTATTAAAATCAACAGGGTAGGCAAACAAATATTAACGTGCATCATATTCATGTGACATTATTATTAAATTCTCTACGGTTCACTGGATGTCACGAATTGTTAATTTGCGAACCATTGTGCAATTTCAATTAAAGTTCAATGAAGACATCATTTACCAATAAATCCATTAAATTTGCAAAGCGCTTCGTAAATAAACGTATCAATTCCATAGCCGTGTTTAATGAATGTGAGCATGGCTTATTTCAATTGAAATCATTGTTATGTTATTATAGCCTTGTTCCATTTTAAACACATTATATTTTACATGTGCGGTAAACGATGTTGCTTCATGTGGTTTTTCTTAATTTATATTAAGGCAACGCTGCGCAATCCCCACCTAGGGCTGCCATCCGTCCGGGTTTCCCCGGATTTGTCCTAGTTTAGAAGGCGTCCGGGGGGCGTCCGGGCGGGGTTTTATTTGTAGTCCGGGTTTTACACTTTTCAAATAATCAACGGTCGCGCGTGACTCGAAACGCGCGAGCGTTGATACCGACCGTTGACCGTTGCTGGTAGAGAATGCCTTGTGGCATTAAGTCCGCCTACGTACCACTATTGTACATGAAGTTTAAATAAATAAAAGAAAAAAATATATAAAAATGAGATTGAGAATAGTTAGAGACAACCACATATTATTTGTGCCGTTTATGAGCTACTAGGGAAGCCGCATGCGCAGAAGGAACTAAAGCCAAACCTCTTTATCTTCAACGTAGTCCTTGATTTTGTAATATGCTTTTTTAATAAGGACACGTTTAATGTAGTAATTTGTTATAAAAACGTATACTGTTTATAAGAAATGAAAAAAGAAGGTGAAAACAGAAAAAAAGAGTTTAAAGATTGTTCTCTGAAATTCTATAACGAAATAAAAACGTACATTGACAAATGGATAGAGCCTTTAACCTTTCGTATGCCGGAACGTAGATCTACACGAGACACAATCACTTTTTAATTGTGTCTATATACTCGGCATACGAGTGGTTAAAACAATTCGATACATTTGATTGGATGTTTTTACCGAATATAAACGAGAATACTCAATGGACTGCATTGAAGACACTATTGTTTTTTTAAAAGACAAGAACATAGAAATTGACGACACAAAATTAATAGATGAGTGGGTGAATTTAAAATCTTTCAGTCAAAATCTAAGCCAGCAAGATACACTTCTAAATGCAAATCAACTTTGGTTACAATTTTTTCGAACACCGAATGCTCATTTATATTCCGAATTATTAATAATTGCACAGTATTTTTTTTGTATTCCTGCACACAACGCCAATGTCGAAAGAATATTCTCTCTAATCACACAGCAATGGACAAAAGAAAGAAATTCATTTAAAGCAGAAACAGTCTCAGCAGTGATAAAAATAAAATATAATTTTAAAGATTATAATTGTGTTGATTTTTATAAATTTCTGTTAAGCAAGGAAGAAACTTTAAAAGCTATTGGCAAGGCTGATAAATACAAAAAACCTGAGAAATAAAACAGACTTTAAAAATGTAGGACTTGTAATAGATTTTTAGAACTGTTTTAGTTTTGATATAAGTACAATTTTATTTGGTTTATTTAACTAAGTAAAAAATGTGGTAGTACAGAAAAGTTTAAAAAAAATTTTTCGTTAAGATATAGAGTAATTTTTTTGTTATGTTTACGGACATTAAACATGTACGACTGATAATAGTTCCTTTTAAAGCTTTTTAAGAAAAATTTGTTTTGTTAAAAGAGTAGAGATATTTTTTTTTGTTACAAGTCTAACATTCTTTTATTTAAAGAAACGAGAAATGTACCTAAGTTCCTTAAAACTTTAAGAATATTTAGTTTTGTTTCATTTTTAGACGTAATTTAGTTTAAATTGATTAAAAATAATAAATAAATATTTAAAACCATTAAAACTATATTTTTTCCACTTAGAAACTTAGAAAAAATAAAATCTCTTGAAACGTCCGGGTAGTAAGATCCAAAATCCGGGGTTTTCACGTTTCTTGTCCTGGGTGACAGACTTTCGAGATGGCAGCCCTATCCCCACCTCTAATCCAATAACCTCAACCAACTTGGATGTAGCACCTGCCGGCTATCGTGACACCGCTCTCTTCGGTCGCTCGGCTTGCGAGTGGTTTGGTCAAAGTGTACTCACAGTACTAACCTAACCCTCTTCGTTGGGGCGTCTTTTGTATGATCGAAAGTCATTTAGTGAAAGAGGGTCGATTAGGTAAAAAAGCAATTATCATTACAAGATTAGAAAGGTTTATGATCAATTAAAGATTACCCCCGTTAGATTTCCACGGAAAGTCATTTTTCATTGATAATAAAATACGCAATGAAGTCAAGGTATGTAAAAATTCAACGCAAGTAGCTCTATTGAACTATGAACGATCCGACCCGTTTGTCGTTTAAGATAAGGCAAGTGAGGGCTACGTAAGCAAACGGCAATATCGTCCAGAACGGGGGAATAAAAAACATTTGGCATTGGCAGCGTGTCGCGTCCGTGGCGATACGCCAGCTTTCCCGGAGACAACACAATAAGGACGCTCTTCTGTCGAAAGCAATCCATGTCCGCCGCAACCAATTTCATGTTAACTTACAAACACAGGTATACTGGTATGTTTGTAATGTGGATTGTATAAGTTGGCCGGCTTAAAAATAAACTCACAACTGTTTTGAGACTCAGAAAATATTTTTCAAGTAGTTATACGAGTATGGTATTAAGCAGCTAATGGGAATTGTGATTTGACCATCCGGTAGTCCAAATGGGCAACACTTCTAAATTCACTGCGTTTATTTCATCATAATGAATTAGTTCATTATAGAAAAGTCCCAAACGAAATAGCAAGCACTGAAATCAAAATGAATTATTTTTTAACCCATGCGAGGTCACATTAAGTCCTAATTAGGAAGCAAATTAAATTAAAGTTAGAAGCTAGTTGGCTTGAGTGGTAGGTGTTTGAAGCAAATTTTACTGGCTCGTCGTCGGAGACGAGAGCGTAACTTAATGATCGCGTAGTGCGCACCGGGAGGCTATATTCCATTCGACAGCAAATTGAATCTGCGAAGAGCTATTAGCTGACACCGCAGCGGCGCGTTCCCAGCTCGTGCCAAACGATCGTGCTCATTCTCCGTTCAACTCTAGATATTGTTCAGACCGTGATATAGTCGGTAAACTGCAACCGAGTGCACTCCTAACAAAACAACCACATTGCTGCACTGCACCATTCTGTATAGAGACGGGGTGTTTGTAAATATTGGCCTGACTTTCTTTTTATTATCCATACGTTTTATAAACCTGCATTTAATTTCAGTTAAGCATGTTTTATTAACGATTAGCTTTAAGCTTAACGTTTTATATGCGCCCTTCGCTTCCGACAGTTTCATATTGAAGCTGACATAATTTATTCCGTCGGCGGCGCGCTGCGGAGCAAGATTTTCCGCTTTATTCGAGCAACAGCACGAGCGGCGGGAGGCAAATTGGATGGGATTGCGACATATCTTGGCTGGCGTCGGCGAACTGTCGAAATTCACGAGGGAGCACACAGGGTAAACTGCTCACATTCCGCTCAGAGTGCTCCTTTCGAATCAGAAATGTGAACCTATTTAGAACTCAAGCAAGCACACGCGTCGTCGAGTGAAGAAATAAATATTCGATTCTCGGAAACCGGAAAGGAATACCAAGCAGGTCAAATATTCTGTTGTTTTTATTGGCAATATTAAAATGATATAAAGGCCTGAAGAAACCAAATATAAACACCAGTGTTAACCCCACCAGAAAATATAGTGAATCTAATAAAGATTTCATAAGAGCCAATTAAATAGTCGAGAGCCAGTGCCGTTGCTGGACAGCGCTTCCCATTGCCGACTGGCCCGATGAATAAACAATTTCACATTCGACATGGATTTCGCAATGAATTTTGGCATGTCTATTTTCGGTTTAATTTTAACTTTCCAAGGAATTTCCTTGATTTCTGTTGCCAACTTTTATTTAATATATTTTGGTATTCATATTTACCAGTTTATTAGATCAAAAGCGTTTTAATTTAAACACCGCCAATTTATATTAATTGGAAACACATCTCCAATCAGCATCAGAACGAAATTGGCTTTTGATGAGTTCTTTCTGATAATGCGATTCCGTATCCGCTGGCAAGGAGGATATTGGAATGCAGTAAATAATTGGGTATTTTATTTTCTTATTTTTACGAATTAAAAATAAGAAACTGTATGAACTTCTTTACCTAATTATAGTGATGGATGAATGACATGTTAATAAGACATAATAGACATCACACCAAAAATAGTCTCATGTTTAGAAGGGTCGTGGGGCTTTTGGGACCGGGACCGCGGTCCCGGATTCCACTTAAAAATACAATAATTATTTTTGAGTAGTATTTTGGGACCACAAAAAAAAAGAACTTAAAGTACAGTTAACAAAAAAGCTGGGCAATAGGTACTCTAACCTAAGTACATACCTATTTTACCGCACACTCCGTTGTATAGCGCCATGCGCATCCTTTACGGTTATTTTTTAAAAAAATAATATAATAATTCCACCAAAGAGTTATATTACGAGAATAAAAAGATGAATGATCGAACCTCCTTGAAACAATGACGCCTTGAAAGCTTGCTTTGCTCAAAACGTTTGTCTCACTTAAATACTAAATTCGGACAACATTTCAAAAAGATCTCCAGAGAGTTTATTGATTAAAGAGAAGATCATACTGACATTGCAAGAATTGTTACATGGTCAGATACATATTGGTCATTGTCTAGAAAAATTAAGGTTTTAAAGTAGTATCTTATTAGATAAAAAGCAGTAGAAAAAGCTGCCAAGTGCGTGTCTTTGCTTTCTTGTTAATTTAACCATTTTTTTTTTCGTTTTGTTCAGTGAGTCTAATAAATAGTTTTGTTTCTTTCATAATGAAAGTGTTGTAATGTAATTTTTAAATATTGAAAACTTTTTGTTATTTTTTTTAGGTTTAATACTAATAGAAGAATGCCATTTTGTAAATAAAAGAAATATTTTATCGTTTTATAAAAATACTTTTATTTGTATAACTTCAAAAAATGTTTGTTGACCGTACTTTCCCAGCACATAATTTTGTTTATTTTTTTTGTGGTCCCAAAATACTACTCAAAAAAAACTATTTTATTTAAGGTGGAATCTGGGACCGCGGTCCCGGTCCCAAAAGCCCCACGACCCGTTTAGAAAATCCAAATAATTTAAGTTGGAAATTAAGTTGGTTAGGTGGCTTCAATCACTACTTAATGGACTCAGTTTACTCTTGCAGTAATTCAATGCTTAATGGTTCGGCAAACTATTTAAAACGAGTAAACAAAGTATGCATTTCGCAGATGTTGGTTTAAAAACAAACTTGAAGATGAGTCGTGGCGCGTTGACAAGTCGATTGGCAGTTTGCATACGTTTTATGAGTTTGGCGAGAAAGCGGATCCCGGAAGAGGCACGCTCGATGGCTACAGATTTAGATTCGCTGCATTTAGACGTGTGAGATCACCAGACACATTTAACTTAGGTACGGATGTAAGAACATGGACGATCACTGTTAACAAAGCCCGACTTTGTTTTTGCGAATTAAACTTTGCTAAGAAACAATTTGCCGCTATTCGCACGAACCACACTAAAATTCAAAGTGATGTATTGTTGCACAAATAGTGTACCTGTACTGTGTTATGTCTAGAAAACTATTGAAAACAAACACGAACAACACATGCATTAAATAGTTCTACAATAGTTCTAAATCGCGTTTGCACACCATTAATTCGGTAGTAGGATGACAGCAATCGACCTCATTTGTTTGACATACACATCAGGTCTAAGACAAGATAATGGGTAACTTACATGAGAGTTGACGTTGTTGGGCGGATGATTTCGCCCAGGGTCGGCCGCCAGCGCCGCCAAAGGCAAGCGAGGCTTGGTCGACAGGGCATTTGTGCGAGGAGAAGAAGCGCATTTTACAGCAGCCTGGTAACAAACATAAAAGCATTACAATATTTGTTAAACTTAACATCACACCTGTCATCCCTAAAGGGTTAGGCAGAGGCGTACTTAATAGTACACCCACATTTCGCCAGTATATTAATTAAAATGTTAAGAAATTATGTTATGAATTAACAACAGACTTGGCACGTGCTGTCTTATAATAGTTATAATATTAATACGCGGACTTTATAATAATGTAATCAAATACTACTACTGAAACAAGTCAGGAGTTCGTTTGTGTTCACCGCGGAACTTTAAGTAACATTGTTAGGATGTGGAAGGCCGTACTTAGTAGCGTACAGATTTTCTCGTCCAAGTTATATGGTCCCACTTTATCATAGTCTCGTACGCCCGTTAAGCTGAATACGCCCGAGAGCAAGAATGTGCTGACTAAGTATTCCGCTTCTTAGTTACGACTTGAGAAAACTACAAGTTTCCTGGAGTTTACGAATATGATGGCTTTTATTATGTCGTTTAAGTAACTGTATGTACTTAACATTAGTTTTTGTAGATATACTATACGATCATTTCATGATCATTTAGATGTTTTGGCAACACATAAGTTTTTTTCTTTAATCTGGAATCGCAGTCCAGGTTATTATTGTGAGGTTAACAGCTCGTAAAAATAAACTTAACGATAGATTTCAGGGCATTTGGAGCAACTATCAACAATAATGTATGTTACGAGTATTTTTTTGTTTAATTGCGAATATTCCCGTGAACACCTATCTTGAAAGTTTTGTTTGATGTAAGTCTATACTGCATCATCGTGAAATGTCTAGGGAAGCACGAAATTATGGACGTTATTCCATTCGATTACCTTTACACACCAACATGGCTGATTAAGGTTCACGTTGGTTGCCTTTGATCTCAAATGTCCGTCAAACGTGTCACACAACGAAAATTGAAAAGGACAATGTACTTTTTGGTACAACCCGTCAATAGCAATAATATACATATATATTATATATCATTGGATAGATAATTTTTAATAATCAATAAGTATTTACTTGGGCGGCAGTTTTGAATTCGTTGTCCGTTCGGAGTTATAGGCAAAGTTAGATGCCCCTGGCTGGAGGCCTTACACTCAAGGCATCCTCAGGATAATTATATTGATAGTTCGGTTAGGCAGAAACCAGCCTCATAGGTTGACCTACGAGACGCAATGTCGAAAAAAAAACCACCATAATGCACAAGATCATGTTAGTTTTACTAACTCTCTTTTTATCTACTTTTTGACCTGGCGATCTTCTCAGACTTTTGTTTTCTGTGTGCTCTGTTTTAACGTTTACCGGCTATCTCAAGAAAACTGAATTGTTTGTTGATTACATTGTTGAAGAATAGTAATTATTAACTATTGTTTTTGCACGCAAAATACGCGCATTGGACGTGGAGTTGCGGACACCAGCCCGTTATACAATACAACTATTGTTTTTATTTACAGTTAATGGCTTGGCGTAATAGAACTGTGTTTGCTATATACGTTCGTGTTTTTTAATTATTATGAAGTAAAAAAATCGTCTAAAAACAACAGAATGAATGATCTTTAACTCCGAACCGACAACGAATTGAAAAAATCGCGATATTAAAAGTAGTTCCAATAGAAAAGTCTTTTCCAAAAATATATAATTTATCGCTATTGGGGGTTGTACCAGATTCCTTACTTTTATTGGCATTGTCCTTTACCATATTCCGTGATTTTACAATAAAATAAATGATGTCATCCTTTTTCTACGATTTTTCAGTGCACGCTCACAATTCTAATGACATTTAATGTATGTATTTACAAAAAAAAAAATGTATTTATGTAGTTTATCAGCCATCTAGTTACCATAACACAAGCATTAGGTTGCTTAGCTTGGGACTAGATGGTGCTGTGTGAAATGTCCAGGGATATTTATTTATTTATTTTATTTATTTATTTAGTTAGACAATCTTCATTGCGTTATTTAAACGTCAGTTACTTATGATTTTGACCAACGGATTAAAATTTTCTTCAAATTGTAATTGAAAGTGTGATCGTAATTGCATCTTTCAAGCAAAGAGAAAACCTTGACTTTAGTATATTTTTACTTTTCAGCAAAATTAATTATTAGTTAGTTATGTATCGGTTTTTAAATAAAAAATTTAAACCAAACAGAATGATAGGATTGTTGTAACTTGATTTACTTTGACACGGTATGTGGATTTTGTAATACTGCCAAACCTTCTTATCGGAACACTCAAATTAGTTATCTATAAATGCAATGATAACAATAACATCACACCAACACTAAAGAAGATAAACGAAAATAACCTCGTGAGGATAACAAAATGCAAGACTTGTCGTACACTCGGTGCAGATTTCTTATGTAAATACAGAACTGAAATCTTTTTTTTATTCATATCAAAATCACAAAGTGAAATGTGAACGAGTAACACGTGCTACCGCGTTTAAACAATTTGTAGGGGAGATATGTTTGGCAGCGGTGACACAATAAGGGTCCCACTGACATATTTTTGAATGAACACGAAATATTCGATCGGCCGGTCAGGCGAGCCCGAGGGTGACTCGTATCGCGTTGGGGTGCTGATTTGATGAGAAAAAAATCAGAGGGATCATTCATAACATCGGTAACAGTTGGGTTCAGTTTTAATCCCTGTTTATTTAGTTTTGGTTGTCGGATATTAGTTTACTGATTTACAAATTGTAAATTTTATTTACGTCAAGGGCATTTGTAGGATTTAAAGGAGGTTCTTTTCTATATTAAATAATTTCCATTTCTAATTAATGTACTTGTTCCAAGAAACAAAAGATTTTTAAAGCCGTTGACTACAAATCACGACAAGAAACCGACTTGTCGTTTTCATAATAGTCTTGGTTTAGTAGTACGTTTGTGCCCAAACAACACAAAGGCAAAGCTCTAAAGAGCGAATTAACAATAGTACACGCGTAACCCCTTCACCCTCCATTAAATAGCTCGAGGGTGTGTGGTAAATTGGTGTGAGAGTGTTTAGTCAGCTTTCAGGACGGGAACAAGACATGCGATAGAGACTACGAGTTGACTATCTAGCTATGATCTACGAAGTAAAGTGGCTCGTGCCGGAGAACGACACGTGTTACCGTGAACGCCCAACGTGAATAAATAATAACAATAAACTACACGCTCCACACCCACAGCTGATAGCTTACACCATTTGTATTAACGACGTATTTAACATAATAGTACGGTAGCAGTTGCTTCGTTAAAATACCAATAGAAAGAAATAAAAAGGGTATTTATTTGTTGCTTTCCGACATTACTACAAGCCATTACCATAGAAATAACCTGTTCAAAACTTGCATTTACGCATGCATTAAATTAAGCAATGAACACGGATACCATCTTAGAAAAAGATTACACATAGAAAAGTAAACTCAATTGCCCACAAGATAATAAAAAAGGGAGAATAAATTTCATTTTACAAGGAATAAATCTCTTCAGAACTGCGACGAAAGCAAATTCTCTCGAGAACTTTGTGACTTCCACAAAAGATTTTATACAATTCATTTTAGCCTCATAAAAAAAGTTATCACGAATTCACAGAAATCGGGCGTGCTATTTTTCTGCCGACGGCGTTGCTCCCCGTGGGAAAGGCAGCTGGATTCTAGATGCCGCAAGCATAACATTGTTTCCATTTACACTGATATCCAACAACTTGTTCATATTGTACCAGTGTTACTTCTGAACGTTAAAATAACAAATTAGCTTCTCTAATCTCGTGATTCAATAATTAACATGTTAACAGTGTGTAAACGTCACGTTCTGTGTTTACAAGACGCTGTCAAATAGTTAGCATCGGTCAATAACTCAGTAGGCCGCAAGGTATACGCCTACCTACGCTGCTACGCGGTCACACCTCGGCGACCGGCTCGCCGACAACGGTCATTTGCTGTAATTGCCTCACCAACAACATATTAATCACTAATGTGACAGTACTGATACCACCATTATAAAGAAATAATAACATCATAATGGGCCGCTACAGTAATTTGTTACGTTCAGCTCATGAATATATTATTGCATTAATTAAGCCACTCATATCGAATATCAACAAAAACTAGTCGTCCACATTAGTTAGTTAATTTTACAATAATTAATGAGACAACGTCGAAGCGGCTGTTGAATAACTGCAGATTTTAAATTTGATTAAGCTTTTGAGTTATTTTCAATAAAGACTTTCGTTTGAAATAAATAACAATAAATACCTAATCGTATTTAAGACTTTTACACGTGACTACATGGTTGATTTTATCTACTAGATTGAAAGCAAATTGCCAGATGTGCTGTATTTTATTATGTAGTTTGTGTATTAATAACGTTATTAAATTACGCTTGTTTGTGTTCACAAATAACCTGTCATCCGCACAGTAGAAATTACAGTTCAGAATTATTTTCCGTTGGATAAATTCGAAATTATATTCGGAGATGAGACTGGAAATGTTCACTACATGCTCAATTACCCCGCTAAACAGGCAGTGCGAGCAGTCGTTAGTGCTGTTTGCTACTTAATGGGCTTTACCGCTATGAGAGTGCTTATTGGTTATTACAATTTATGCATTGTTTTTCATTTCCAACAAAACTAGATTAATAAATCTGTGACAGCAATAAAGTGTAATTTAATTTAATACACCGCCAATATCATTATTCATCAGTCATCATAACAACTGCTGTTGTCATAAATTATTTAAGTGTATTTTAAGTGACAGGTCACTCATTAATAATTAATTTATGTATGATTAAGTGTTACTGTTTCAATATTTGGGCATATTTTAACGTGTCACCGACATTCCGATTTGATAATGAAGTGAATAAATAGAAAGGGCAATCGTAAAAAATGGCCAACATAAAATAAGGTCAGGTTGTTCCGCACGTCTTTTTTTCCCCCCACGTTTTTCACACGATTTTTGTGGCCTTGTGCGTTAATCACACTTATTCAGAGTCGCGTGGTGCGCACAAAATTGCATTTTGTTTTTAATCTGGTAGCAGCCGCGGGCAAAGGCATGAGCTTCAATTTGCCTGAGCTGTTTAATTACCAGCGACACGGCGGGTCATTAATTAAGTCATCAGACAAGCCGGCGGCGGCGTGGTAGGTAGCACAGCGCGGATTAGATACTGAGCTGCGTGATAATGAACGATTATACCACTTTTCTAATAGGTTGAACAAGATGTAATTTTATGGATAACATAAACCCGGGTCCCGGTCTATAAGCTGTTTAAACTTTCACACTATACATTATATAAATACGAAATAAATTAATGTTGTTGAACATAATATCCTGTGTTGGCGTTTATATTCTAGTTATTTGTAGGAATTAACGTAAATTCGAATTAAACCGAGGTATTTATTAAGAGCTATAAAAATAGAGCCAGATAAACTACTGAAAGGTTTAAATGTCGTAAAAGGTCAGCGGGTGGCAGAAACGCCTCCACTGAGCCAACACGGTTATAGATAGTGAAATAATTAACTCGCCCCAGGTAACAGTATTTTCAGCAGCAAATTAATCTGTAGTAATAATTTAAATCATCCACAAGCAGCGCCGACCGCGCGTAATTAACTGCGAATAATCAGTTCAACAGTAATTACTGACATTCAATTTATTATTCTTCTTTTAGTTTAAGGTCTGTTGTGGCAATGTGTAATATTGTTTTTGGTTCTACAATGCGATTTTGTTCATCTATCGTATTCTAGAAAATAAACTAAGACTATTTAATATGTATTTTATAAGATTTACATCATTAGTAAGGAATTAATAAAAAACCGGCCAAGTGCGAGTCGGACTCGCGCACGAAGGGTTCCGTACCATTATCTATAAAAACGGCAAAAAAATCATATCTGTTGTATGGGAGCCCCCTTAATATTTTTTTTTAATTTTTAGTATTTGTTGTTATAGCGGCAATAGTACTACATCATTTGTGAAAATTTCATCTTTCTAGCTATCACGGTTTATGAGATACAGCCTGGAGATAGACAGACAGACAGCGAAGTCTTAGTAATAGGGTCCCGTTTTACCCTTTGGGAACGGAACCCTAAAAAAGAAGGAAAAAAGAAGTGCCATAATTGGAACAAGTGGAGTTTCAAAAGAAACCGTACCGGATGATGTTTAGAAAACAATTATTGTTGCAAGAATTACGCCGAAGCCAAGAGGAAAAAAATATTTTTTGTTTAACAGGGAGCTTTACAAAAAATCTAGCAAAAACTTTCAACAAAAGAACTATTTCCACTGTAGTCTTCTATTGTGCAGGTAAACGAATCATGGGTATCTACTATCTATCTATCTACAATGGATGACCGTTTAATACTCATTATCAAGCAGCGGATATACTAAGTATGATTGTATTATTAGAATGTAATTCAAACTATGACTCAGGTAAAGATAAGAATAAAATACATATACTTCAAGTTTCAGTACATATTTATTTGATAAAAGCAATATACGTAAAAATCTGTGTCAAACAAAACTAAAAATAATGCTAGAGGGAATATTATTGGTAGTAAATAACATAAAATAAATGTACTCATGAATATTTAAATCGAGCCGCGAGTGAAACAGAAAGCTCCAATATAGCAGTATAATTGAATGGGGCGAAATAGTAGCGCGTGAAAACAAATATGAAGGGATGTAATAATCGGAATGTTTGTAAATGTATGTCGCGTGCCATGAACCGATTACCTGGCTTGTCAACTGCCACACGCTCAAATGTCTAGGGAATAAAGACTAGTTTTCATGTAAAGTAATATTGTGTGGCATTCTTTCTAATAAGATCCGTGGTTTATAACTCGCTGCGGTATAATTAAAATCCTTGCTTCCTGTTCTAAATATTTTTACTTCATTAGGTAGTAACAGTAAATTCGTATAGGACTGCAAACACATCATAAATATACTGAGAGAATACAGTTGTTTATTACAGTGGCTTTGATAGTTACTTTTAATGATCAGATGAGAAACGTACCAAACAGAGAAAAGGTATTTTACAACGGTTATGCTTAGTTATTTACAATGTCGTGCAATACCGTAATAGAAACAATATACTATCGACAATGTTCTATTACATCAAAAGCAATATCTCCGACGCTTCGCTGTTTATCAGTCTGAATCAGACGGAGCGAGACACGAGACACGTCCGCTCTCGGCCGACACCGTCGCATAGCTAACAACTTCTTGGTAAACATTTGCTCTAGCTGACGTGTATTTAGCGATAATGGAGTAATATGTTACTAATGTTTATATTATGTCGCGCACTCAACGCTAATATACGGTTCACGGTAGATAATCAATAAATAACAGAATGAATAATTGTACTCGACGAAGAGAAATTCATATTTCAGTTAAAACAGTTTATGAAACATACATTTATAATTTAGTTATTCGTTGTTATAATTAATTGACGTTGTGAGAGAGCGAACCCAATGAACATATTATAAACGAGCTTTCAAAAGCCAAGCAAAGCTTTGAACACAAAGCAATTTAGCATTCTATTGTTGATGATATAGGAAAGTCTTAACGTTACCAAGCAGAATAGTATCAAGTAAAATATGACATGGAGAAACTACTCGTAGTTATACAATAACTCATTGCTAATATTATTAAGTTACTTCAGTTCGAGTGATTCTATCGGTGAGAAATTGTAAAAAGTTTACAAATTTGAAATAGCACGAAAGTTACGCATACAAAGCGCTAAATCCGATAAGGGAGCCCCTCGAGCGGTACTCGGCGTAGTCAAGTATCATCACAAGTAGCGGCAGCCAGAGCGACATATTCACATTGGCTCTTGCGACTCTCTTCAGAGTATTAGATCGCGATGGCCGAGAGGCTGCTCGGTCGATCGCGGGCAGATCGCCGAGATACGTCGCGACCGCCCCACAGCCGTCCGCCGCCGAATATCCCCTGACGTCGGCGCCACTCTCCACCGACATCGCGATTCTTGCCACTTGGGGCACTTGGCACATCTTATAACAAGTCTCTCGAGTGGGTAATACATTTACCATTAAAATCTGGATTGAACGACATTTTATTTCCTTTGATCTGTTACACTTAGTACCTTCTTCGTTTTATTGCCTTCTGTGCTTCTTGGAAAATACCACCCGACATTTAAATTAAATGTTAATTCGTTTTTAAGATTTGTGTTTTATGTTTCATAAAGTGAAAACAATGAAACGGCACACATCACATTTTCATAGCAGATAATACCCTGAATTGTGTATGCCTTTTTGGATTTCATTTGTTATTTTAGTTTGCGTTTATTGTTTTGTGTGTTGAACGGTAAAAATATGTTATATAGGTAGTCGGTTTCATGCTCGCAAATATATTTTACCCGTACGTACTGGGAGAACAATGTTGCTAAAATACAGACCAGATAATATTACATAGTTTAAAATATAAAATTATTTCCTTTATTGCATATCGTCTCTTTACATTGTGTGCGGTAATAGGTAATTGAAATCGAATCAGTATTGATTAGCATTGTGTTGAACTATTACATTTCTAGTAATATAATTTTATGTATCCTGTTTCGTATTATATCCCACTAGCTGGCGAGATATAATTTCGAGTATCGTTTGTCGTTGAAGTTTTGACCTCTTTTCTTTTGTGAATAGTTAATGATAAAATAGGATCAAAAATCAAATATTGATGTTCTATTTCACTATGATCCCTTAACAGTGGCATAAGAGGAATGCAATAGATCCTATTTTGAAGAGCCTTTTGTCATTGAGAACAGCCAATATTTTTATTCAATACCTAGCTGTTGCCCGCGAGTTTCGTTCGCGTGAAATTATTATAAAAAAACTAGTTTTCCGCCCGCGGAGAGTTCGGTTATATCGCGTTTCCAAGAGAACTCTTCAAAAGTCCGGGATAAAAAACTATCCTATGTTCTTTCTCAAGGTCAACTCTATCTCTGTACCAAATTTAATAAAAATCAGTTCAGTGGTTTAGACGTGAAAGCGTAGACAGACAGACAGAGTTACTTTCTCATTTATAATATTAGTAGGGATTACTTTTTAAATCGAATTTTGTTACCATTATCAAGGGTTTTATGTTTTTGCACAGAACCCTAATAATTTTTCTAAAACAAAAGTAGCCTATGTTAGACTTTATAATAAAAGCTAGCCAGTAAAAATCCCGTCAAATCGGTCTAGTCGTTTCGGAGATTAGCCGGAACAAACAGAAACAGAGAGACTGACAGACAAAATATGTCTTTGTTTTTAGGTACCGTATACGCATTCAGTAAAAAGCTGTTATTTTGGAATTACAAACACTGGAATTACAGACACTTTAATTTTATTTATTTGTATAATTATAGATATAAATACCAATTAAAACTCTACGTAATCCAAACAACTTAGCTATCAAAGGAACGTAGATTTGTTGCGGCAGCAAAGATCTTCAGCAAGTAAATATTGCTGCCAGATGCACTGAAAGACTGAAACTTCCCGCGGAGTGGGGAAGGAGGGAAGGGGGAAAAATACGTAGAAGAGGCAGTGCAATAAATATGAACGCCAATAAACTGTTAGTGCAACTTTATGTTATAAGGTTCATGCATTGTATTGATTCACCTCTAGACGATCAAAGGTACCTACCTATTTTGTTTATGAATGAATAGTTAATGAGGCATGACATTTAGTGTAGTGGTAAGTTGTTATTTCATGTAAATAATGAGTTAACATGTATATTTACTTCATAATAGGGAATATTATTTTACAACATTACTTGTTTAACGTAATGTTTTCCTGAAAATCAACATGCCAATAGGTCACTATAGTGCATATTATATTTCGCCAGCGAACGTTACGTTAGTTTTAATATACATATTTAAAAACTCGTCTTGTAGAACGAAATTCAATCACGATTTGATTTGAATCAACTTGCTATCTTTGACTCTCGCATGATATATTATAAATAACATAGCTGACATTATTATATGGAATGATATTATTTGCCTTCTCAATTACAGGTCAAGTATCTGGTAACAATCAACACCATTATCTGTTCAACTACGGTCAAGGTCGAGAATTCCCGCAACGTCGGGTCATCGTCGGTTCGGTTCAATTTGTACAATTTACTACCCACCCACTGTCGCGTTAAGTACCTGCCTACGATAAGATCTGTAGTCTTCTGACTAGTCACGAGGTCAATATGCTATCTTAGAAAAGAATGTGTAAATTACAGTGTATCAAACAAGCTTTCATTTATTACATGGCTCGTTATTTCGACAGATTTGCGTGCTAGGTAGGTACCTATAAAGTATGAATGGGCAGGCCGTGTTTACGAAACTAAGCAGCCTATTCATTGCCTACACAACAGTTTTTTGGGCTGGTTACAAACTAGAAACAACTAATAATCTTACATCACCATACTGTGCAGTCGAATCAGAAATCAAATTGGTCTGAATAAAAGGTAAAACGTGGGTTCATTGAGTAGCAATAAAAGCGAAACGATGTAGTTTAAAGTTTACTCAGGTAAGTATTTATGTCGCAACGTGCTAACATTGTGCTCAGGGGAATACTACAAGGGGATGGGTCAAAGGGGTGTTTGGTGTCCCCGAGACATCGGTCCCGGTCGTTGTGGTTTGTCTTCTAAGGCGAACGATATTGATTTTGTAGAAAAATATGTTGACTTATCAGAGTGCATTCGACGCGATTCATGCGTTTAACTTTTTATCATTTTATTGTGTCCTCCACGTGGGGCTTAACGAGTTCCTTGAAATGCAATCTATAATCCGTAAAAACTCAATAGTAGGTATTTGCGATAAATGTATTAGGTTATTCCCCGTTTTTTTCATCCATGGCAGACCTAGACAACGAATAAATAAAAAATACGCACCACCCTATTTTGGTTTGGCAGGGTTGTTGCTGATGCATATTTTTTTCACATCAGCGGATGCTGATGCTGATCTTTTATCATTGACATCAGCGGATGCTGATGCTGATTTTAATTATTTTCTAAAAAAAACAGGAAAAAAGTATTTACCATTGTAAAATACATCTGATATAAAAGATTGTTTCAATAATTTTGGGAATTTTAATAAAAATATAATCAAACATAGTAGTTTAGTAATAATTAGTACTAGATTAGTAATTAAGTACCTAGACTACCTAGTGCAAACACTGCTATCTTTCGTTTAATTGATATTAGATCAAAGGCAAGTTGTATTTAAAAAAAAGTAGCTGTGCTGCTTTTCAGCTTGAAGTCTGTTCCTAGAAGATTTTTAAGTTAGGTATTTGTACGCCCTTTGCGTGAATAATCCTTGTTACATAAGTTGCAGCTTGCAGTTCTTGACTCCTTAATTTAAAATACGTCCATATTCCACTTTTCAACAGGGGCGCCATTATATTATCAATTTATCACATAACACTTAAACAGTTTACGAAAAAAAATCAAAACTGTAACGCGCAATAACGTAATGAGACAAATTTGTGTTTGTTTGCAATCGCAATCCCCCCGCGGTAGACCCTTTGATTGGTCAAAGCTTGCAAGCAAAAACTACTTGTGATATAAGTCCCGCCACCTCTGCGGTCATGTCAGGACTCGAACTTCAGCATTAATAATCTGCATCGATCAATGCGGATGCTGAAGCTGATGTTGAAAATGATGCTGAAGTTCAGCGGATGCTGATGCTGATGTTCGCAACAACCCTGGTTTGGAGTGCCTATTATTTTAGAAAAGCCTGAGAGATAACGATGAAGAAAACTAATTACTTTACAAATTACGTAGGTAGATAGGTAAATCCCTTTGTCAGCTCTGTGGCAAGTTCTCGCAGATTAGCAATATTAATGTTTATTACTCGGTGGTTTACTAAGTAAGAGTTTGCAGTAATACTGTCGTGATTGCCACGTAAAAGCATTTTGCAGAGTTTAAACGTGACTTGTTAATTTTGTAAACATCCTTTTGAATATTGAATTTGTGTAAAAATACTCATAAACACGCATTAATTCGAGTCGCCAACATTTGTTTTGAACGTGCAAAACTAACATAGATTATAACGTTGGAAGTAATTACATTTTCAAACAAATTATGTTTTCAAACAGTTTAGAACATTTTTCAATATAAAACTGCGGAGAAAATTAATTCCAAGCAGGCTTCCCTCGGCAAATCCGATGTCTACGATATTTCACGCCCGCTAACTTCTTCATGCCCCATCCAATTTTTCTCGATCGCTTATCAGGTAGATGGACCATGTCAAACTTTTCAAATTAGTTTTTGACGTCCGTTTTTTTAGAAATGCTTTCGTGTCTTTGTCTTATACGTAGGTATACAGCTAAATATCAACACGATGTAGTTATTATTTATAGGTATTTCTCTATTATCAGAGTATTTAAATTTATTTTACAAGTAACACAATGTACCTTACAATAAATCTTTATTTCGTATTAAATTTCACACTTCCAGGTTTAATAATTCATTCGGATTTGTTTACAACATTCATATTTTTAGTTTTAAATCCGCGGATTGACTGTAATTACTTTTAGAAGTAGTCAAGAAACTTTATTGTGTGTATTTGTCTTATTGAAATCTTATTAGCGTCCCTTGTCGAATAACAATAAGGAAACGGGAATTCGATACCTACAACAATCAATATTTGACTATAATGCGTAGCAACAGAACTTGACGTACCTATACCGTGGGAAAATAATAAGTTAACGCCAAGGTAATTGTTGATATTCAAGAGTTGATCGCCGCTCTACAGGCGACAGACGACATCGTCACGCTCGACTGTGTTTTTATCCGATAACTGTACTTCAATCCACCATAACTAAGATTTACAGCTGGAAGCGATAAACATGTTAAGAGGTTACACAATGTAATATTGAATTACGAGTAATTATTATTTAGTTAACTTAGTCGGTTTATTAAAAGGGGATTTTAAATACATCGTACACCATTTACGGGATTGCAACAAACATTTCAAAATACGTACTATAAATAGATGTTGTGCCGATAAGTTTTAATACGGCAAATTCATTATTTCATTATTTATTATCTTGCGATAGCGATTCGAAACAATTCCGTATGATAACTTGGGAATTTTATATATATATACCTATTTTCTGAATTTTCTCCAAGTAAAATTGCGGTTTGAAAAAAGCTCAACAATACCTTTAAACGCGTAACGCACCTTAGATTAAAATGTTACGCTACATCGTCTAAAATTAACAAAACATGTAAAGCGATAATGTTTCATTTCAACAATAACCTTTGTTCGTCGAGTCGGGCGTTCCGTTGGAATTAAGTTTAGTCCCGAGACATGGAATAACATGAATACTATATTGTTATTACAATATTGGTATCGTGAATTTAAACCTGAAAACGAATTCGGTTTTATCTACTTTTTTATTCTTCATTCGTTCGATAACGTGTGACTGTTGTATGAGTTCGTAAGTAAATGAATTCGTTTTGCGATTATAATGTATAAACACGGTTTATAATCACAATTGAACGTGCATAGGTGAACCGTCGATACAATACCTACTTTTTTAAGTGATCTACCTAGTTACGTTCTTTGTATAGGTACCCACCTACTTCTTTCAACGTTACATGTGTAGTTATGTCTTATGTGTTACATGAAATAAGTTAAATGTCATGGAAAACCACGTCTTAAGGTGAATGCTCCAACCAGGCCCGCGAAATTCAAAATTTCTTGGGTTTTTTGCAATTTGCAGGCCAGTGCTAGGTTGTATGTTGATTAAAATATTATTCGCGGCTGTAAGACATATGTAGGTACAGAATTATAATCATCAAAATCATCAATAAAACGCTCTAAGTTCATAAAGCTGTAGGAATGACTTTTTCTGTTTTTTTTTTGTTCCTACACCTTTATGAACGGTGAGGGTTGTATTGGTGATTTTGATGATTATAATTCTGTAACTACATATGTCTTACAGCCGCGAATAACATTTTAATCAACATACAACCTAGCACTGGCCTGCAAATTGCAAAAAACGCAAGAAATTTTGAATTTCGCGGGCTGGTTGGAGCATTCACCTTAACATAGCGTCGTACGTATAATTCGTGAGTAATAAATTAATACCCGATTAAATTGTCAATTACTTGTATTACTTACGTATTATAGCTACCTGAACATTATTTATGAAATAATATTGATTAGTAACTAAAGAATTTACTTTTTCGCCGTAAAAAAACTTACGGCAAGTTATATCAGTATCAATGACTAGATAAGCTGTTTATTTGTTGTTCATAACATAATCGTACATGTAGTACCTATTGATATTTTGAAAAATGTCATTGCTATAGAAGTGCCTGAGTATGATGTGTATTCCTACTTTAGATTATCTAGGTTCGTATCTAAATAATCTAAAGTAGGTGCATGTACCTACTAGAAAATTAACTTACAGCCATTGTAAGTAGAAATTGCATAAGCATTGCACACCACATGTGGTGAATTAAATAGGAGCAAAGGAACCTGTTCGGGCCTATAATATAAGCGCGCGCCGCTCCAACAAGCCACAAACGGCAAGCCTGTCGCCATAATTTAAAACGATAGCGGGGAATGTAGTTTTATTGTGCACATACGAGACTTCAACGTACACAACATATTGCCATTCGAGGACGGCGCGATAAATGAGCACAAACGAGCGAAAGCCACTTAGACCAAATTTACACTTTGTGGGAGACCGCGGCTGCACCTCGCTAGCCGAGCACGGCGCTCCGCGATCCGACAGGCGCGCCCGTCCACAGTCAGCTGCTCACTACATAATACATAACCACTAAATACTTGTATAGATAATACATACAACACTCCATGAATACAGGTTTTATTTTTATCGAAGTATAAAAAGACCTACTTTCATTTACGTAAATAACAACTAAATTTCACTATCTACTTTTTACACGCAGGGTTCATTCGTTGGGTCAATGCACTTCCGAGGCGACGTCCAAAGCGATTACAGAGCGCCGTTTTTTATAATGGGATACAAGAAGGCTGAACATCCTAGTAGACTTACTTAGTTCTAATTCGCTTACACTTTTGAGAAAATCTAACAATTATGGTGGCAGCAATTGCTTGACGACAATAGATGTCGTCATCACGTTACCAGATAATTATCCAATTTTTGACATAGACATATAGACGATAATTGCAAGGTTGTAGGTTATTATGCAAATGTAAACAACCTTTAGTGGCTCTTTTGAAGTATTTAATTGGTATTTAAAGGCAAAACACAAGGCAATATCTTTATATATACATATCTACTGCTTGTCACTTTGTTATCAAAGATATAGGTACTGTTTCCACAATAGGGTACAAAGCTTTTGAGAGTATTATGTAGGTACTCACCTCGAGATCTTCGTATGTGCGAAATGCCATTATGGCGAAACCATCGATGATGTCCTCTTCTCCCAGCGGCTCCCGCGACTTCTTCCTCCTTGCAGGAGGACGAGGCGGCTTCTCTCTCGTAGGAGACTCGTCCTCGCCGCTGTCTCCATCCTTAACTTTGCTCTCTCGCTGTGCTTGCATGCGCTGTGCCCGCTCCCTTCGCCTGTTTCTCTGATTGCGCTGCTTCACTTCGTTTTCCATCGTTCACACATTATTCGAAACACCCGACCACCGTGCTTCACTACACTAAAGTCCGCACTACACTTTTATCACACATGGTTATCCGTTGTTTCTACGCCGCGTTATTCAACGAAATACAAATCTTGCACTCAGAAAAAGACACTGGCCGTTTCCAATGGCGGATCGTACACCGTTGCCGCATTGCAAGTAAAATGGCCGCGTAGCACTCCACGGGCTGCTTTCTTTCACATTCACGTAAACGGAGGCATTATTCCACTTGAACTAAAACATACTACTATATATTTTAACAAGAACTAAGACAATAATACGATAAATTAACTTTATACATTATTCTCTGTGTTCAGAATCAGTCAATAGTCAATACAATGAAAGGTGTTACACGACGCCAACGCTGCGTTGCGGTCGCGATGGTGAACTAAAAGCAGTGCTGCCAACCTAACGTACGGACATTCCGCGATACTGGGCGTCATTGGCAATGTGGCGCTTGGTCATACTCTTCTAACTGGTAAGGTTGTCTCCTTTTTCAGCACAAATATTAATTTTTAATCTTTGATATTTCGCAAGTTTCCACATAAATTAATTCCTGTCCTAATAATATACGAATGAAATGATAAGTATTTGTATCCTCTACACCACGTTTTCTTTACTAGATACTGCAATCCATATTACTGAGGATATGTCTAATTTTGATCTTTCATGTTGGCATTTCGTGAACGAATTTGTTTGGAGTAGGAGTTTTCCAACTATTAATAGTCTGTGGTACACAGTGTTTCAATTTATCCTTTATTTTCCTCTACTTTCTACGTGCACAGTATATGTTCTGTGACTGTATCTCAAAATGTCCCACAAAAACTGGCGTTTGAGAAGAACTAATAAAATGAAGTTTGTGCATGTTGTGTTGATTTTGACGTTTTGGTAATAGGTTGCGTTCACAATTAAAAAAAAAAAACTTTGTTATCTGTGAATTTATGTTTTAGGCATAGAGTTTTTATAGGAAATAAACTCACCGTTTTAAAAGGGAAGTTACGATATGATTCAAATATTGTAATTTTGAATAAGATAATTTTAGAATTTCGATATATATTTTTAAATGACTATAGAAGTTATAATATGAGACGATTTAAATTTCATTGGCCCCGATCAACAATCGGAAAGGTTAGTCCGCGTTTTTACAGATCGTTGTATTTACAATTTTATATTTTTTGTTTCGTAAAGTGTTTGACTATTGCATATTTTAACAGAATACTTTCAAATAATGTTTATTCATTTCTCTGTACAGACGCCAGCACATCAAACTACCCGAAACTGTAAAATTTTCCCAATCAACCTTGAACCTAATGCTTTAGCGATAAAGTTGAAAACCTATTAAAAATTTTGACAGTTCAGTTCAGTTTGTAGTAGCTTGATGTGCTGGCGTCTGTACATTATTAAAAAAGACTACAAATAGGTCTAAAATAATAATTAAAAATATGTATAAGTATCAAAATGGGAAAAGAAATACAGGGGGTCAAAAAATTCGACCACATCGCTGTCAATAGGAAAAGTGCCTAGAAGGCTGGCAGCACTGCCACGTTAGATAGCAATGTTGATTTTTTGGCCAAAAAAAGGCCAACCCTCTGGTCAAGTGAAGAGACGATCGCTTGGCGATATCCCCAAATACTGTGTGGGTACTCGGACCCTATGGCCTAGTCTTTCAACCCCAAACGGCTCAAACACATAACTACCAATTAAGTTATTGTATTTGAGCCGTTTGAAGTTTTCCGCAGTGCTAGGAAGATGGGATAGCACAAAGGTGTTGACGCAACTTGCATCCCACATCAAAGGCCTAGTAAACTTCCATGGCATTATGGTCATACCATCTGGCCTCTTCCCAACGACGAGTGCCAAACCATTGGGTTCTGAGACAGCAGGCACCCCGGCGGTGGCAAGAGCGCGACGGATAAGATCATTAATACTTGCATGCCGCGCAATCCCACCTGCACTGCACTGCAAGAAAAGTCATGGTGTCCGAGGCAGTCGAATCACCACATTGACAGCGATGTGGAGCCCAAGGAGCGCCCAATCGCAGACATGTAGCTAGGAGGTTGTGTCATCTAGCATAGTGCCTATGTCAGGCGACGGTAGCGCCTGAAGCCAGAGGCCCAACTCCCACTCACCCACAGCCAGCAAGCGGGCACGCTCAGCAGTAGTGGTGGTATCGTATACGTATTGATAAGTACCAACTTGGTAGATACCAACTTGTAGAGCGGCTCATCCCACTGTCTCTGGGCAAACCGGGTTCACGGGTCGATCCGTATCCGGGCAAGCTACTTTTCAGGCGTCCTCTGCGTCCATCAAGCAAGGCACTTCCGATTCAACCATAGAGAGAGTTAACATTTTCCCTGTTAGCTTTTTAGTGCTGTGGACAGAGGAAAGAAACCGCGCACAAATCTTTTAAATTTTGTGGAGTCAGACAGAACCGATCAGAGCGATCAACTGACGGGGCTGTAATGTTGGAAAAAGATGAATCCTGACCGGGGGGGGTCAGGATGGTCGGGCAGGGCGGGCAAGGTGAGACCATTTGCAGGCGCTGGATGTTTACTCTCCAAGGCCGAGTTTCTGGAGCGTAAGGCCGGACCACATCACTGCTGAACAGTATTCTGGCCGCTCCCCTAATGTCACCCTCACTTAATTTAGATTCCACGTGAGCACAAATGACTTTCTGTGAAAAGTTATTCAAACAAAGTGATTTTGAAATATTTTTAAGAACAAAATTAAGTTTTTAAAAATGATTTAAAATTATAAAAAAATGTAGCCAACCAGCATCGGAGACAAGGTCCAAACTACGCGCCGTGTCCTGAAACACTGCTTTCTGAATCAAGCTCGGATGTGGGTCGAGGCTTTTGGCTATTAAACCTTTGGCTGATACAGAAATAATTATTGCACTTACAGAAATATCGGAAGAATATACAGAGTGTAAACGGACCCCTCACGTTCGGTACATACATCAAACTGAGTACCACTACGCAAACATTTATTTCTGGGGAAAGACTATTTTTTACGATAGAGCCCAATGTAACGCATTCAAAAAGTTGTGATGATGCGCCATATAGGTATTTATTGTAAAATTATAACATTAAAAACTTATTAAGAAGTTGGAACTTTGGACCACCAATATCTCCGTAACTAGAAGGTGTGACGGGGAGAACAAGTTCCTTCCGACTTTTTTAAGGGTATTTTACACCGTTCATACTTGTTCTAATCAAGAAATTATGCGTGATCTTTATCTGGATTGAGCTCGAGACATCCATGACGACGACGACGCTGCCCGTTGGGCTCTGGCTACAATACCACTTCACCGTCAATTATTTTTATGTAGTTATGATTGTATATCAAATTATCAATTGTTAAAATCATCTTAGATATCTAGATTTTTTTGTGCAATGTTGATAAGATCCAGAGGTTGAATTCATTTTTGAACCATATTTTATTATTTTAATACAATATTAAACCGGCGCGACGCGGTGGGAGATGTTGTTTTTGCTCACTGAACTGAGTAATTTAAATGACATCGATAGATATCGGTTTGGCGTTTTGAATAGGTAGGTAGGTGCGATATTTTGGAAATAGAATAACTTCATAATTTTATGATTAAACTTTGAGAAATAAATTCAAGTGATACAAAAAAACCCCAATAATAAATAAACATGTAATACTTTTTAATCATCATATTATTTTATTTGATTTTAATATTGATTTGTTTTCTTTCACAAAATGCAATTTTATGTATTTCAATTAAGTTAATAAATTAAATTAAAATCAAATTTTCAATTTTATTGTAAGTACCTGTTTTTATTTAGAACCTAATTTTTTTTAAGATTAACTGTGAATTAATAACTCCGTTCAAATAGCAAAAAAGAAGCCCTCTTGCTCCTCCGCTCAATGGTGACCAGAGAGCCTGGCAGTCGCTTCCAAAGCCCTTTTATTTAGTGTTTCACTACGACTTTCAATAGTTCGACTCATGTACACTTTTCGGTAGCTCAGACCTTGCAACCGTGGAGATTTATGTTAGAAAATATTAACAGATTTTGAGTGGCGAATAGAGAAAAAAACTCCTGAAATAAATTCTAAAGATTTTATTTTCAAAAGTCCAGTTTTTCATTCAAATTTCCCGCAGTCTCAGTTCCGGGAAACCATACTTTTGTTTTGATTTTATTGAACCAGCTTTGCTGCTCCGAACCAGAACTGTATGCCGATGACAGTCATCGACGGAATATGGGTGAACGGTGCTTATTATGCATCTGCCTATGCGTGACGGTTTAGCTATGTAAGTGCTCATAAATATAATTAACTACTTACAATGAAACTGATCCTGTAATTTACTGTAATCATCCATGTAGATCATCCTTCATGTATTTTTTTCATTTTGAAGCAAATTAAAACCAAATTTTGCTGAGACAGATATTTACTTTAGTAGTTTTCAAATGGTTTTAAATATTGGTTGCTTATTATAAAGGTGAAATATGTTGATATTTCTCATTAATCATACGTTTGGCCACATCCCACTACTGCTACTGACTGATGAAGTGTTGATGCAATATACTGCCCATCAGAATCTTCGTATGACGAGTTCTCATCATCCACAGGAAAAGGTAACTAGGCTAGTGTTTACCAGGAACCTTACTAGTACTTACAGTAAACTATATAATTATTGAAGGCTCTAGAAAAATCATATTATTTTTTTGTGGGAACATAATACTTACATATAATAAAGTTTCACATAGCATTTTTTTTAAAGTCAAAAATATGAACCATCATGATACAGCATCTTTGTAACCAATTTGCACCAGCCAAAGTTCATAGAGCGTTTAGAGCGTGTGAATAAACTTCTCATGTATAAAATACCTACATAATCTTATGAACACGGTGTTATAGATCCAGTTGGGCACAGCAGTTGGGCTTGAGATATTATGAACGGAACTCGTGTGTTATCAATTAAAAACGTGATTAAGATTGCTGTCGATGTGACAGTATTTACACAAACATAAATTAATATTAATGTTGTGTTAAGAACAGAATTATCTATTCGTTGCGTGACTTGGACATTGATTTTCTGAGTCTTATCGGTTTGTGCAGCTAAGGTATGTTGTTATTGATTAATAAACGTTTCGTATTAATAATTATGCATATTATGCACCTTCAACTTGCCAACCAGCTGTCGGTTCGTGAATACCAGCTTAATAAAACGATGTTGATAATTACATAATGATACCTATCATACTTGTAAAACAATAACGTGTTATTAAAAACGGGTTTTTTAGTTACCTTCAGTGCTAAATTTGTACGTAAATGTTTCATTATTATTTTAAGAACATTTTGTGTACAGCTTTTCAAGTGCTAACACGATTAGTGTTTAATGCTTTAGTGGTTTTATGCTAATAAAACGTTAGACCACCGACGGGCCTGCATTGTTTATTTTCTTTTTAATTTCTGTACCGTACGGCTATAATGCCATGTGTACACGAAGGGGTGGCGAAACGAACCTAGGACTAAACGGCGGAGGATTTTTACTTTTTTTAAAACCGTTGTTGCTGTGTAGAGCTTGCGGCGTCCCCTTTAAAAATAAAATTGATTTACATCGCTAAAGAACGTGTGAATGTATTTGGGTAAAATTTGAATCAATTCTTATTCAATTCTTATTCTTTATTGCACACAAAATTAAAAGATATACACAACATTACAATATATAGCTTATGTACAACGGCGAGCTTAACCCAAAATTGGGTTTTCTTACAGCAAACCTTACTTCGATTGCGAGATTAACGGTAGAGGATAACCTACGTGCACAACAAGTACATTTAAAAAAAAAAAACTTATACTAACTTATTTATAAACTAAACTAATACATACAATATAATATACGTAACGCATACAATACCTATATATAATACTATACACTATTACATCATATATATATTTATATACTACTACTATTACATATACTATATAATGTATACATAGTAAAATCAACCAGTATCAGTAATCAGTAGTTGAATCGTTGTTATTATTTTAGTAACTTAGATGATTTATTTTACCACACTGGAATTTTTATCGATTTGTAACACAATATATTATTATAAATTAATAGGTTTAATTGTAAAATTGAAATTCAGTAATCATGAATATGAATGCTGTTAAAATAAAATAGGAGAACTTTTATCGATAACGAATAAATTACTCTCACAGTGTGTATTGAACTATTGATCTCGCGAGTTTAAATGAACATGAACGATTCAGGAATTAATATTAAATCATCAGTATTCAAATAAATTAGGACTACATTTCGTATTATTTTATCAATGCATTTATTTGAATGTTTGTCGAGATTTTTGCAATTTGAGCTGTGAATATGTGAGCGTACAACGTATGTATGTAATATTTATTTATATTACATTGAACTAAGGTTCTCGTATTGCACGACCATACGGGGACGGCCTTCGCTACTGACCTTTATAAATGAGCTTTGTCTCGAAGGAAATTACCACACACAAAAGTTTGATGGATAGATATTATTCGTACATAAACATTCGTTTAATTTGGATTTTAGTTCTCCTAGAGTTTCGGTGCATGCTACGCACTTTCCAGTTTCCACTGACTTTTCGAAATTGCACTGTTATAACAACAAAGCAATTGTAATTGGGTAAAAGTCACAGACCCTAAAAAATGTAGCTCGTCGGGGGTATCAATGTGTATAGTGGCCCCTTCGCTTGACATACAGAGGGGCCTGAGAGGACGGTCTTGCCGACTGAATACGGTGTGTTCCCTTACCTTGGATAAGAACGTTTAGCATAGGATCTTTCGTGGACATAAAGTCTGCACAAAATAGCAAACACAAGTCTTCAATTCGTTTTATGTATCTTAGAATATAGTAAGGTTTGCTGCACTAAGGAAAACCAGTCAGAGGTGCCACAATTGATATAGCAATAAAGTCGCGACTTTACAAAGTAGTTAATGGATATTGATCCCTATCAGCATTATCGCCTAGTGAAACATAACAGGGTAGAATTTTTATGCGAACGATTAGCTTTATTATAACGTTCCATAATGTACAATTACCGACCCTGTAGGGCACAGCAAAGAGTATAAATACAACAATTAACAATTTTAACACATATCCTTGTTGTACTTATGTCTTTTTTTAAATTTTCTAGGTAATCATGGAGCCGAAACGTCTGGATCGTGTCATAGTGCTAGGCTGCATTCTCGGCATCCTGCTGTCCACTTACGCGTTGTACGTGGAGATGGCGGTAGAGGCACGTCCAGGGTATTCAGCACTCTGTGATATCTCGGAGTACGCGAGCTGCTCTCGGGTTCTTTCTTCGGAGTAAGTTGAAATAAATTCTTTATTAGGTATCTATTGGTCGTTGGTTTTGTCCAGCTCGTCCAGCTATCGTTTTCTGCTGCGTCGCCTTCTGGCTGTGTCACGCCACATAACAGTTATTTTGCCCCACAGCTAATGGGCATACGGCAGGCGTGGTTTGTCCGGTCCCACTTCAGCGTAGCGGAGGTGTGGGCCGCATTCGTTCTGGATCGAAATAATTGGAAGGAGAGGCCTTTGCCCAGCAGTGGGATGTGCTGGGTGCTTGCTAACAGTAATAGTTACAGTAGGTAAGCGCTGATGTGACGCTGGCATTTTGCATTGCCGATCCCGCTGTTGTCTGAGATACAGATATTCATTTATCTAGTTCAGACACAGATGTCTTGTGGAATTTCTGTTTATATAAGCTCATCTAAGATAGTTTTTTTAATTATGTAATGTATGCAACTATGCATCTTACTAGAATTGAATAAATTATTATAATTATATCCTGATAAGACTGTTACTATGCTGGTAAGGTTCGACGTCGGTTCGACGACTGTTAATGTACTTGTTAGTCGAAATATTTAGGAACAAGGAAACATTTATTAAGTATCCAAGGTTACTCGTACATAGTAGATAGGTCCATACTCGTATATGTAGTATGTACTTTACCTACATATTAGTTCCTCATGAACAAAATAAATTTATTGTTTAAATTAAATAAGAAAATTGTAGTTCGACATCATATTATGCTATACAATTTTTTTTTTTTCAGGTACGCAAAAGGTTTTGGATTTATACCGAAAGACTCGCTCCTGAGGATACCGAATCCCGTCTACGGAATAATGTTCTACTGCCTCTTGATATTTTTAAGTACGTATTAAAAATACTTCATAATTATGTTTATAGAGCTATCCGACCCGATCTTTATTTCGCAGAATTTCACAATAAAACTGTAGTAAAGTTAACGACGTTAACCCACTCTTTTAAACATCTGCGTGTGATATCTAAAGCACATTAATGCAGTCGTTTTTCTACAGACCTAACCGAAACCAATAAAAATTAAATGCTATCAACTTTTACGATGTTCAGAAATCATATGGAATTGCCAGTAAAACTGTCATTTATACTGAAACGAAGAAATCAATCAATTAATTAAATAAAGATTTCTTTATTAAGTTGTTTATAAACTTTGTCTTAATGAAGAGTTGAATCGGCTGTTAGTCGTAAAAGTTGCATAAAAAGTACTTCCACAGTTGGAGTTGTTGAATTAACGAGTAGTGCAGCTAGCTAGTAGGTAGTAATATTATAATCGTGATGCCAAAAATCGACATAGCATTACGATTTACGATGCATCGTCGGCGTCGTCGGTCAGTCATAGTAGTCTTTGGGTCAGTCGCAGTTCGCACATCAGCGCGGTTCATTCGTGGTTGCCTTGCCGACTTCGTGACTTTACCACGAGAAAAATATTGCGAAACTCCGCGCTTGTGCTCACTCTAAGCTTATTTGGTAGCTCACGAGCTGTGAATAACTGTTATCGTAATAGGCTAACATTGGTACACACTCCTGGGAAGTGCGAAATGTTACGTGTTACGTGCCAATAATTATGATTTACACGTTTAGGGAAAATATACTCGCACCAATTTGAGCTAGTTAGTTCCATTTTATCAAAGTTGTTAGTGGTGCGATAACCGAAAGTTACGCGCAACTTAATTAACGTGTGTGTTTAATCAGAGTCTATCTGAATTTGTAAAATATGCTCAATGAAGGCGAATAAGAACGTCGAATTTGAATTATTTAATATTCCCAATAGCATTACAGTCTATAACAATAAAATGTTTCTCTATTTGAATATTTAGAGGGTTTGCGTGAGCTTTTATTGCTTCGCTAAAATGTTAATTCCGTGAAACACGCTCGTAAATGCTCGGAATTGTAGTGGGCATTGTGTTATTTCAGTCTCATATTGAAATAAGCCGCAGCCGCTTTGTTTGATCTCTTTTGTTGTGTTGAGTGCTCATAATCTGTCATTGTAATTGCTCTATGCTTGATTTGATTTTATGACCCGTTAAATAATGACGTTAGTGCTTAGAAACTAGTTCCTACGATTTCCTAACTTTAGTAATTATGTTTTGTGCTATATTGATAAACATTTGCATAATTTTATTTAAGTATTTATTTGTCTTTTCTTACTTGCAAAGTGTTTGTGCCTACTCGAAGTTGGTAAGATCATAATAGTTTGTACTGCTATGATCGCCATTTCGTGTGCATTTATAAAATTGTAAATTTAAATTCCCTGATTTACAATGAATCTTTTATTCCAGGATGTTTTTGAATACAAAAATTTAACCAGGCAATTTATTTTCAATTTTCAATTCAAATATTTCGATTTCTGTATTTGTACACCGAGACTCCCAAGCTATTACGTTGATGTATTTCTCACGACTTTCATCATCGAGCCCAGATAACTGTACACTAACAGTCTAACAACCAATCCTTGTTTATTTCAGCTACATTCGACCAAGTGCTGGTGGGCCGTATGCTATTTCTGATCGCTGCCACTTCGATACCAATGTGTTTCTACCTGGCATACCTCCTGGCCTTTGTTCTGCACGACCTGTGCGTTGTCTGTATTTCCACCTACATCGTAAACGGCGCCATTGCAATCCTGTCTTACAAGAAAATGAACGCTATGGCTGCCAAGAGAAAGTAAATGGGAGAAGATTTTGATCTATAATCGCTGCTAGTACAAGTTATTGTTGTTTTAATTTATGAAATACCTCATATACTTATTCAAGTATTGCCATTCCTGTTAAATGCATTTGTTTTTTTGTTAATAAATACTGAATTGTTAAATAAGTATTTCAATGTTTATCTACAGCTGATTCAACCAACTTTCTACGTTCAAATACTCGTACGTCAGCGGTAAAAGTAAAATACAACTTAGGTAACAAAATGCACTCAACCGCGCGTTGAATATCCGATGTGCGGAAAAGTGTTTATTTTACAACTTTAGTTTGTGATTTTACTCAACTACCGCTGAGAGGAACATAATATTGAGTTTGAATGATTTGAAGTGAAGGTGTGTTCAAAGCTATGTACTTAAATGAATAAAATTACCTGCTGCGGGACTTATATACGGATAGGGTGAAAAATAAAACACTGAAGCCGATTTTAAAATAAAATAAATACTTAAATAAAGTGTTTTATTTGGAATAACATAGGAACCATTGTTGTTAGTACACATCTTAGATACTACAACTTATACACTTGGATTAGTAACTTTACACAATTGACAAGTTAGTGTATCATGTACTTATGTACTTACGAGGCGTTTCATGCGGACAATGATTCCGCATGAGATGCCTCAGTACAGGAGCTCTCCAGTCCTCAACCACGACTTTCAGGATGCTATTGCTACTCCCCCAAATCCTCCTCACTAGCGAAGCCACCTTTTTCCTGATGATCACATGAAAACCATCTGTACGAATCATGTAAGCTCTATTTATTTATGTACACATATACTTAACAGGACAATATATTAACATAGAAGAGCACACAGGTACTGCTTATTTCATAAAATGTTTCTTCCAGCAGACCTGCGAGAGGAAAGATGGATTAGACATGTAGACACAGTGTGTAGAAAAGATAAAACAAGGAAATTTAACTTAACTTAAAACAAAAATATATCTATAAAAATGAACATACATACAAATATGAAATATATATGTTACGGCTAAAGATGGGTGTCAACATAAACTTAAGATTAGCCGGCTAAACTCCGACGTCAGGGGCACCCCGAGGTTCGGTTAGTTAGGTTCCTGTAAACCTTGCAGACAGAAATAGGAGCCCCGCGCAGCGGGGATCCGTCGACCTGCTGATGGAAACGCTAACCCTAGACGGTCGACGACAGGGGCGTTTAGCCGGCTAATCTAAGTTTATGTTGACACCCATCTTTAGCCGTAACATATATATGACATGCATATGTCACTGTCTCTATGTTATTTTTTAAAATTAAATAGAATGTAATCAACAACCAGAGAAATATTAATATCTATGTCAACAACAAACGACACTAAGCACTTAGCTCCCGCCGTATTATACTCGTACCGTAAAACCAAACTTAGGCAATCAACCAACTTAAAACCTATGCTTGCATTATCCCGAATCTGCATAAAAAAGTGTGTTTGTTCACCTAAAAAACAAAACTAAACCTTCGGTCGCTTCTCTTGCATTTATTTCCACGGCATTTCGCACTCGTTCGTGGTCTGCATAACTTTAAGCCCCGGCCAAATCTGCGGTCACATTTACCGAGACCCGTACTCGGTCGGAGGTGTCACTGCCGGGTAGAAGTGGCCCAAATAGAAACCTAATTTTCGAATTCTGTTTTCAAATAATAAACTGTTGCAATATTTCAGTTTTTATTTTAGTGATGTTGTTTTGAAAGCTAGGGTTTTCATGTTGTAGACTCATAACGATTTTTTGTAGTTTTATTTTGTAGAGGCTTTACTTAAGCGTCTAAAATAACTTAATCAAGTAGGTAACAAGTATGTATTAAGTAATTAATAACTGACAATTGAGATAAAAGGAACTGGAGATAAAACGAAACATATTATAAACATAACAAAATTGGCAATTTGAAGGTCAGTGTCAGGCTGTATGTTGATCAAAATACGTTAAAACTTAAGAAAATTTTAATTTCGCAGGCTACCTTAGTGAATCCCCTTAAGCTATCTATTTAAGCTTCTTCACTGCTCCTGTCTTCTCCGTAACAAAAGAAGCAAGTGGCCGTGCAGTGGGGTCCATTGTAAATAGATACTAAGTACCTACATATCTACGCCATTAATTTCGTTTCAACTTAATAGAATCTGCATCGTCACTATAGTTGCTTATTCCTCTATGCTATACAATGTACCTACGTCTTTTCCTTCTATCTTGTTTGCTAGCGCTAGGTCACTAGGTACTTATACATAGGTTGGCTAGGTAAGTTTCTCCTACCATTTACTAAGCTCCACTGCTTCAGATATGTGAATGTTGGTGTTACTTTCACTATTATTTAGCACAACATGCGTTGATAATAAATTACGAGTGTTACAACCCTAGTTCCGGGTTATAATTATTATAAACATCTGACAAGTAAATACTATGGGGTTAATTAATGAATGCTGATTAACGGTTAAGTTATGAAGTACGTTTACTTAACCATGTATTTCTCGACGTTTAAACGTTTCAGCGTATACGGATATTATATAGTTACCTTAAATTATGAATTAAGGAAAATTCCTCAATAATATTTCGTGAACCACCTATGACTTATTCGATTAATAGCTTAATTTAATACTTAGTCATAGCATAGCAAAATTTGCAAGGGAATCATGAGTTATTTCTTCTCTACCTGTTCCTGTCTTCGGCTCTGATTCGTTATCTCTTCCTTTTAATTCACCAATAATATGCAGACTGCCATAACATTCTAAACATCATTCACACAACACAATCCAATCTTCTTTTATTTTTAACTCCAATCTCATTACCGCTACATGCAATCTTCTTTCATTCCAAGTAATTATTAGTTGTGCAAGTAGTTAATTTATTACAAGTGTGAAGTTTTACGAGACCTTTGTAAACGGTTAATTGCGGTAATTAACAATTGCAGTAGATAATAAATTATTTTAGCGATCATAATGAAGATGAAAACAAATCTCTGAGCTAGGTAGGGATCTAATAATTATCCGGTGGGCAACTAAGAGAGTAATAAAATATATTATGTTGGTACTATATTATGTATACCCACAATATAAATATACATATATAGCTGCAGTAAATATTAGATGTTTTTGTCCAAAATTGCTGCTTGTCACATGCATGTCCCTATTTCTGTATTTGGCATATCTACAAACCAGAATTCTAAGCCATGAGGTTTATAAGGTTTAACTTCTTACAAGCCAAACAGTGACAAGCGGGGCAAACAGCGTAAAAAGTTTATGAAATACTTCAGATTTCTGAACAAACAAGTTTGTTGCGCCACCTCTTGACGGATAGCCAAATCACTTTAATTAGCAAACAACGCCATCTATTGCTGAAGAGTTAAAACTACATTTTACGATAGATGGCGTTATCCTAAGTTTGGTAACTTTTATAACTAACAAATTCAAAATTGAGATAGACCTTTACATATTTGGGTACAACGAGTAGCCGTAATAATATTATATAACCTTCATAATTCAAGAAATAGCAGCGGCACATGCTCGTGCTCATATCATCTTACCGTACCAACTTTGTTTCAAATCTCTCTATCAAGATGTAGTGACACATCTTGTAGGTGAGATCCTGAGATTTAAAATAAATTGTTAAATTAGATCTTCCAAATATTCAACGACCCGTGAAGAACATACCTAAGTAAGACACCAACGACGTGATTAATGATTATAAAAAAAAATCAACACAAAAATATAAAAAAAACAAGTAATTTATTAAGATTGAGTACGTTTTATACTGCCGTGGTCAACCATAACGTCCGGTTAACGCAAGAGATTAAACGTCGGCAGTCTTAAAAGGAAGCACTATTATCCCTTTAGTGTCTGTGCAGACATTTCCTTGTCGAGCTTTACTGCTAACCTAAGTAGTACTTACATGCCTTGGTGACGTAATGACCGTAACGATCACAGTAAAGTCCTTTTATTGACCTGCCAACTTTACTTCTATAGCTGGCTTGATCGTGGAGTTGTAGGGCCTAAAGAGACAACTTCCATAAAGTAGGGGGTAGGCAGTAGCTTTCTCTACCAACTAATAAATTTAGTAGTGCATAAACGTAGATTTTGAGAGCTCTTTGCTATCTACATGACACATATCATCATCTTCCTGCCCTTGTCCCATGTTACTAGAGGTCGGCGCAACACGTTTGTTTCTTCCATTCTCCTCTGTCAACCGTCACGCTGTCATTTACTCCTTTTTTCTTGGTCTTTCTCTTCTTCTTCTCTTCCAGAATGTACATGACATACACTACCATTATTTTACGAGGTTGCCAAGAGAATCCTATCCTACCTAAACAGGTCTCACGAAGTTTTCCATTTCCCGCGGTTTTTTTGTGTGTGATACATGTAGAACCTACATGGTGCAGATTTACATGTAGGTAGTATGGTAAGCAGTTTAAGAATTCAAATTTACAGATATTTTTTATTATTATGCTACCACTAGAACTAAATTAATTAAATTTTTTACACTAGCATTTAGCAACAGCTACAAAATTTGTTTGACACCTCAGCATTTGTTAAGCAAATTGATATTTTTCTTCCATTTGCAAAAACGACAATACAGTGACAAGACGTATGGTCCGTCAGTGGTAACGACCTTACACGAGGACGTACGCTTTGTTTGCAGACGATCTGATACAGCTGTCGCCTGCATGATGGCCGTGATGGGCCATGATGGGCCATCACGGGCCACACGCTCCGATTAAAAGCTACTGATTACACGCAAGTAGCGAACTTGAGGTATTTGACATTGTTCAAGTATGGCCGAGGTTTCGAGCTTTTGAACATTTTCCGACGAGATCATTAACTGTGTTTTTGCGGATACACGTTTTAGCCTCGTGCGTGATATTTCTTATTTCGTTTTTAATGAAGTGGAAAAAGCTTTTGTCGAGTCTAAGTTTAGGAGACGCGTAGGAGTTATGGAATCAAAGTGAAGTTTAATGTACCGTTTGTAAATAGATATCCATCAGTAGAAGAACAATGCTTGTACAGTAACCGAGTACCTAATTGAGTATCACTGGTTCATTAATTTGTACATATAACAGTTTCACGAAATCTGTAATAATTAGCTAGTTAATGCTGTTCAGCGTAAGCGTAGTATAAGCAGGTCTACTCATCGCAACATGCGATGAGGCTCTTTGAACACAAGTAGAACGAAAGCACATGCATGCAAGCGGCGGTGTTAGTTCATCGAACGTCGACCAATGCCCAACTAAACACAATCCTGAAAAGATTCATAACCTCAACAGTAAACGTTCGCCCGGTGCACAGTCAGCAGCTTCTTCTTTGTGTCGATGGTACTTACTACTCAATTCTATTAGCCCAAAGTCCAATACTTTGCTTCTACCACGATGGTAGGAGACTTTTTCCAGTCATATCTCGGGACCTATCCCAAGGCCAAAGGACTCTTTTAAGAACCAAGCAACAAGTTGACTGGCTGCCACGGCATGATCTTCCTGTTACGGCCGTGCTGACACTAGATGAAGAAGACTTAAACTGACAGTCACGAATAAGGAAAGACAATAGGCCACCCAGCCTATTGTCTGTTAAGAACCTCACTTAAAAACCCTATTACGGCTTAACCTTCTGCATAATATTTGCAGTACCACGTCATAAAGTTTCGGCCATAAACTTGGCAATGTGGGAGTGCCGAAGAGAACAATAATACGCACATAATTGTGAAGATAGCACCCGTCGTGTGTCCCACGCTGTTTATGTAATTACGTTATGTTACCACTTCACGCGGTCGTAAGAGAGCGGATAAACAGACTTATTTGTGAACAGGGGAGAATTTGTAGCCGTGTTGAGTGGAGTGGGGATATGAGTTTATTATCAGGTCGTAATATGAGAGCAATGATATGGCTAGAAAGGGACTGACTACTGAGATTGCGACTAGTAGAGTAGGAGAGGAGGAGAGATACTGCCCCGACCACATAAAAATGGGACAATGGCGTTATGGATATGTATTATGGATTCAAGTTTTTTGTTACTAAAGAGCAAGCTCCAAACTTATTTTTAGTAATAATGGCGTTCATAGCACTAGAGCTAGATCTGCAATTGGAGATTAATCAAGAATGGTCTCTGATTTCTATGTTGAGATTCAGAGCTTGAGTTTGCTTGTAAATTTGTTTTTGCATTAGAATAAGACTGGTTTTTAGAATAGGCGCCTAAGTCTACACCTAACGAAATAGTAACAGATCAACACCTAACCGAAAATTATACATTCATATTGTTTTTCTAAATGTCACAAATGAAGTATGTATGATTATTGAGTAGAACTACCGGTTGGAGTGACTAATGTTTATAATATTTTTCTGCCACAAGTTGTTCCCAATTTGCACACAAAGACTGCCCACGCGCAGCGGACTACGTTTTATCTTTTGCGTGTTTTGTTTACGTTGTGACATTGAACAGCTATCGAACAGAATGTTAGGTGTTAAGTAATACGTCAACAGACAGATTTCAGTGTTTGGAATCTCCTAGAGCGTTGATGCACAATTGATGCAGTTAAGCTGTTCCAAACGCAATGCAAGAATTGTAGCTTCATGTAGCAGAATGGGTATTAGTAGTTGTTGTGATATGGTCGTACCTCATCTTAAGGTCGAAGAGTAGTTTTTCAAAAGATAAAACCCTGGTTGGTTCTGTTTATTTACTATTACTTTATACATAGCTTAATATCAGGCGAATACTGTGTCATATTAATGTGTACAACCTATTCGACTTTGAAGCTTATTTCCATACTTCCGGATTGTCACATCTCAAAGACTTACCGCAGCAGCGTTTCTGTCAAATGTCATTCATACAAATGGCCCTCGCCATTTTTGGTGCGCGGTATTGACCTTACTCCGTCGGCCTAGTGCAGATTGCACCTTTTAAGGAACACATGAAGTGCGACGTGTTTTCGACATGACTACATAATCATAGCTTAGTTAAGGAGTAAGGACTCCTGTTGTAGGCCATCGCAATCTGTTACAATAACTTGTTTATGCGTGTGGGAGTAATGAGATCATTGTCATACATTTATGAGGTGTTCTGGTTTATATTTAGGTGGCTGTCAATTGTTTGAGGTGGTGTTATAATTTGTTGCATTTGTTTTGAGTTTTGCTTTGTCACTAAGTGCAGTGCTGATGGTGGAACAAGCAATATTATGTTGTGTTTCTTTCGAAAGCTAAGGCTTTATGCATTTTTCGTATAGAAATAGGGAAAGCCTTTTTTTGGGAAGAACCAATTAACGTACACAAGGTTAAGAAAAAAAACAAAACTTGCTGGCAATATAAATTTTGGATCTAATTTTGTCATCGATAGGAGATCGATGGGCGGGCAAACTTAATTTCACTTCCCTTGCTGTTTTCGTTTACCCACGGGGACTTGTCGTAGAATATGCAATACAGTATAATATCACGCGTTAAATTAATTTTATCAAATAATTTATTACCAATAATTATAACCTAACATGAGCACCGTAAGAAATAGATACCTAACGGCCGTTTAATGCCCCCAAACGGATATTAGCAAACAGTTTAAATATTGCAAATACTGCAATATTTTGTACCAACCTCATTAATATTCACGTCCTACGTAACTAAGTACCAGGTTAACGATGTTTATTATAATTTATACGAAACTCGATCAACGATAAGAGTTATAGGAATTTGTGTGAATGCCCTGAATTTTGCCCGTGTATAAAGCAGCTTGAGCGACGGCCCACGCAACTTCGGGACGCGGTGTAGTGTAACTCCAAGTCCCTAATACATTGAAATTTTGAAATGCGTCTAAAACTAAGTTATTGTCCATTTAATCAGACGTTTGATTTGGTAATTGGATAATTAATAGCCAGGTAGAATGTTGGTAACGTCGGTTCCACTCCGCTTCAAAATTAATATTCGAGTTGTTTCAGTGAATTTAAATGCTTTGGTGTCGCGACAGGTACGGTTCTTGCACTGCACAATTTAAGTGTTACGTTAGATGATAAATTCGTTCGATTTTCTTGAAATTCTTCCATTTAATTCCAAAGTCTTAATAGTCGTTATTGGATATAACCAGCTAACGTCAAAGCGAGGTGTTAAATCAACGTTCATTAAGCGATGATTTTGCGCATTTTCTTGGAAATTATCCCTCTAGACAAAATGTTGCTCTGTTTGTTATGGATTAAATCTGTTTACGATTAAAACTTCAGGGGATCCTTCAGTCTCCTGTAGTTTCACAAGCACCGCGCCTGTGGAGAAGGAGTTACAGGAGATACATTTCAGTTTTGTTTCAGGGCGCATTGTGACTTTGTAATACGTGGACAAGACTTACGCAGCATCGCTGTTATAATAGACCTGTATCATGCTAAACTATCCTATATCCCTCATACTAACTAACTAGCTGCATTGCCCCACTGCTGGGCAAAGGCCTCCCTCTTCCCTCTTCATTTAGTTCTGTTTTTGCTAGTACCAGTACCTACTTTCGATAGGACTCAAGCTCGACCCCGTTAATTTCGCATTTCGCACTTACTTAAAAACCTCCTTAGAAAACTAAAAAAATCTTGAAACAATCGCAAAAGCGAGAAATCTGCAAGTTATTTCAGTAAGCCAGTTTCTTCATGTCGGTACATGGTGGCCAAATGAACGGTTATGAACGAATACAAGGCAACAATTAGGCCTTAACAGGTTCCAATGGCCCTAAGGTTGGGAGCCAATCAAGCGATTATAAATTATGCATGCATATCGGGGTGCTATTAGTTAAAATTGACGATAAAAGTAGGGCAATGAATTTCGTCATTTGAATAGCTGGGCTATAAATTATTTGTAAATCAGTTGTTTAATGATTTGTTTATTTCTTCTTGTACCTACTACAGAAATTCTTTCATGTTTCTATAATTTTTTCAATATTTTGTGGTTTTAACAGTTTTAAAAGTGTTGATTGACAATTCGATACATAAATATGTACATTTTTATCCAAACACTGAAAAAATAAAAAGTGCTAAAATCACTAAAAGAATCGGTTAACGGTTTACTCGACACAAATTCATGATCGACGTAACGTCTTCAATATTTTGGACCACCTCGATTTTAGAACCCAAAGAACGCATGAGAAAGTCTCCTTGTCTCATATTTTGCGGAAACAATTGCCAATCGTTATTAAAGTGACAACCTTAAGGATATGTCGTGGGTGTACGTACATACCACAAGGTTTTGCCAAACGTACTTCGTTTGGCCGAACTAGTACGAAGTAGGCCGATTGTCATTTTCGATGGCACTTTTTATACAGGCATACATACCTCCAAATACATATATAGGTAATAAACGCTTTCGATTGTATGCTAACATTCATATTTAGTTTCCAATTCCAATAAATATGATGGAAAATGAAACCTCGATTATAGTTTACCATGAGTCGTAGACTGGCCTTCTATTAAAATATAATTAGTTACTATAGACCCATACTTGGTCGTTATACGCAATTTGGATTTTATTATTATCAAGGTTACTAAACTAATAAATAGCTTTAAAGGAAAAAAACAACTATGCCTTACGCTAGTTTTAATATTCCATAACATGATTTTCCATGAACCAACGCAATAATTCACAGGATTTCAGCAATATCCGTAGGTTCTCATAGCAATGCATGTTTTTTTGCAACAGCTCTGATTGATAGCTCAATTACGTGTTAAGCTTATGTTAATCGGTATCAATTTCCTTTAATAACTTTTTGCACGTCAGCTAAGGTGATATAAATTCGGGATATGATTGAAGTCTCACGATAAGGCTACTCATTCTATTAATAACAATCAGTCAAGTTTAATGAACTTCTAGATAGATACGTCAAAACTTTATATGGTTATGCTTCCTTGCCATGAAATCAATGAAAAATATAATATAATGAAACAAGGTTCTATTTATAAACTTTTTTTAATTTGCCTTGTTAGTTATTTAGAAAGTATGTATTGGTCAAATCTTGCAAATTAATTTTAAACCAGTTCCCCCCACCCGGTTGAGCTGAAAGGACAATGCTCATGGAAGTATGGAATCCCGTACCATGCTGCATCAAAATCAAACCTTGTTTTTTATAGACTACACTGATCGTATTAACTCCTACAAAAATTATTTTTGAAAAAAAAACCCGCGTTTCAGAGTTATTTTATAAAATCGAAACTAACCTAAAAAGTAGGTCTATTTTTTCGACGCTACCAACGACGTATTTTAACACACATACATTCAGAGGCGTATTTAAAGATTTGGCGCCCCGGGCCAGTTAGTTTTGCCGCCCCATTCATTTAAGAAAAAAAACCTGTTATTGGAGTGAATTAAAAAATGAAAAAAAAAACTTAAATATGAACCATTTATTCACTATAATAGGTACTTAAATATTTACATTTTTTTCTGTGTACAAATTGGTTGACAAAATCGTCAATGACGCTGGCATAACCAGGGCCGTCTTTAACCAATTGGGGGCCCTGTACTTAAGAATAATGGGGCCCTTGTAGGACGCAAGAGCGAGCGAAGCGAGCTCGAATTTTTTTCTCTAAGTTTTTCTTGTGACAATTCATATAAAATAATGGGTGTTTTTTTAGAGGCGGAAAAATTTAATTTTAAATAAAACAGGAAAATATTTTTAATGTCCATAAAAATGGCTTTACTTTACGGATAATTTAATGCGCTTAATGTATGAATATGGTTTCAGTCAAACTCAAACTCAAAGCATTTATTTCAATTGGACCATTACAGGCACTTTTGAATGTCAAAAAAACAAAAAAAAAGCGAAGATACGGTCACAGTCACAAGGCATAATTACTTGAGAAAGTACTGTAGTTGCACATTCCAAACCGTAGATTACTCTGGAGACGAATGCGCTAGAAGCTTCATTGTCATGTCTTAGGCGTCGTCCTAATATAAAGCGATCGTCGCGCGAATACGCGATAGTCGCGTTCATATGTCGTGCCGACAGAGGCGGGTGCCTTCCGGTTTACCGAACAAAAAGTGACATATGAACGCAACGATCGCGTATTCGCCCGACGATCGCTTTATATTAGGACGACGCCATAGGCCACCGCGGCTGGCGCGACCATGCCAAAATCTGGAGGTCCAGCCCGTATTTCGGCAAAAATACGTTGAAGGTTGGCTTCCAAGTGCTCAATTATTTCTAATTTCGTCAAAGGTTCAAAAATGATGATAGTCAGAATGTTACAGTCAACGGTGAGCAGTATTGAGACATGATTACTAACTTTTTGTGCCTCAATTGCAAGGCATTAGGTAATGTTGTAGACATGTGGTTTCAAAGGACCAAGCCTATAGGTCAAAATGTGAAGAATACACATGTCCATGATTTTTCGCGTAAGTGCCAAACGAAGGTAATGGCATAAAATGATCAGTCAAATAAAGCCAATTACAAGGATATAAAACTCTTTTATGTTTTGTTTCAATTTAAATTTCTTGGCCTCGCCTCTATAAACATCCTTTATGATAAATAATATGTAACTATTAATGATAGTTATGATGAAAAGCTAGATGCAAACGCAAATGGAGTGGACTCGAAAATCTTAGTATCTGCAGGATACCTACAAAAATTTTCCTGCTTGGGGTAAAAAATTTCCTTAACAGTTATACTTGGGGCCCCCTTGGAGCGTGGGGCCCTGAGCACGTGCCCAGTGGGAAAGATGGCCCTGGTCATAACTTATAGCGTTTGTCAACTCAGCTTCTATATTCAGAACAGCTAAGCTGTTTAAGCGTTCTTCGCTTATTATAGTGGATCGTAAATAATTCTTTATCCTTTTGAGTACAGAAAACGAACGTTCTGCACTGCAATTCACAGCAATTCGTCACTGCGGTGCAAAGAAAAATGCGTAATAGAATCTCTACATAATTATGGGAAAGCTTCTTTTAAGTCCTTATTAACCAATTTCCAAAAAGAGGAGGTTATCAATACGTCTGAATTTTTTTTTTGTGTAGTATGTTCAAGTATGTTCAGCGATATCTTCGCCAATTTTGAAATTCGAAATTGAACCGATTTCGAAGATTCTTTTTTTGTTTGGAAGCAAATTATTCCGCGGTGGTCCCGTTTGTGAAGATTTGATGCTGGTCTTCAGAGATAAGCATGTATAAGATGTCTGTGTGAAGGCTATTTGAATTGAATTGAATATTTCGTTAATTTGATGCGCTAACTTGAAACGAAACAAGTGAGTGAGCTCCGGGCTTTTAAAGTATTGGTACCTACCACGATAGATGGCGTTGACAAAAGTCATGCTCTGGCTATAGGCATTACCGCGTGCCGCGTAATAATTGTATAATAATTCTTGAATGCAAATGTTATTTAGGTACCTACTTGTTAGTAGGTATTGACCGAATTGTAAACAATTGGTTGGGTTTTGGGTTCGAAGCGTTCGTTTGTTTTTAATTAAATATGAAATAAAATATTTATTGTAGTTAAGCTTGACAATAAAAGGCGCCCAGAGAAGAAGGCGAGGGGCGGCTTCGCCGCCCCTCGCATCCTTCCGCCCCGGGCCATGGCCCCCTTGGCCCTATGGTAAATACGCCCCTGCATACATTACATTATTGCTCTAAAAACAGCGTAATACACTAATATTAGTAAGAATTACGAGTTAAAGTAACATCCACAGTATGCTTGACTGAAACTCGATTTTATTTTAGACCTTTTATTGCCAATAGTCAGTCAGTACAGTACAAATGTCAGATGCCACAGATAAGATAACTATAAACCATAGAGTATAGTAAGTGCTATAAACTAGTCGGGATTTAGGGATGTAATCGATAAATCATAATCTTTAGGCTGAGAAAATCTATTTTGTTGCAAATAGCAATAAACCAAACTAAATCGATTTGGTGTACTGATCTTACTTAATTGTAATTAATTTTAGAGTCCGCTCGACAGACAAAGGTTTGTTCAATTGAAACGGAACGTCATTTATATTCAGTTGAAACGGAACGTCATATAAAGGGAGTAAACAATATTCATACTTTTAAACTCGAAAAGTATATTTCCAGTTCAAAAATCAAATCCCCGACGCGTAATGCCGTAAAAAAATATGAAACTAATTACTATAATATTTTGGTTTTGAGGCGCGAGACTTTTTGGTACCAACTTTGGTCATTCTCTTTTGGCACACACCTTTGATTCTGGTGGCAATACATTTTTATGATAGACTTAACTTGATTCTGCAGCCTGGATCGCCTCTTCGCGAGATAACTCCTCAACGGTTTATAGCAAGGACACGAACTTTGTATACGCGTTCAATGTTGATAGATAACCTAATTTACGTGCATTTCATTTTAATAAAAGCTTGTTTTTGTTTTTTTTGTTTTTAATAGAATATCTTCCATCAAATTTCGAAGAATTTTCGAAGTGGTGAATAGCAATATTGTGAAGATTCCCTAGGTTCCATTTTCTTCTAAAACGTGTGATTGAATAAATTTTCTTTCTCTTTATGTTGAAATGAAATAACTACTGATGAAATTCAATAAAATTCCGTGAAACAAAAAAGATTTTTATAATAAATTCAATGAACTGCTAGTACCTAAGTATTCAATTTTTCAACAAGCAAACCATTTTGAATGTAAGTATTACATTAACAAACAGGAAAAGTCTAATAACAGTCATTGTGCCAAAGCGTAGACTTAACGATAACGTCTACCGTTATTAGAATATATTACCAACTCAATATAATAGATGGTTTGCTCTAATCATTACGTCAAAGTAGCACAGAGTATTTGATCAACGGAGTCGATGAAAGGTGCTTGTTGGAGATTTGGGCTCTAGGCTGTAATTTAGACCGCGTCATTGGCGTGTTCTTTGCCATCAAGCTGCTAAGTGGAGCGCCAGTGAAGGGTGTTTTTCGGGCGCTACAGCTTTCGTCAACACTCTGTAATTAGTACGAGTACCTTAGGAATAGATGTTTTTTTTACCATTTAAGATTTTCGGATCTCTCTACCTGGTTTCTATCTGTCGTGGCCGAGGATCACCCTGCCTCTGCGCTCTCGAAGGATTGCCTGCTTCAGCTATTTTAAACATGCTTCTATTCTAGGGTTTAGTAAAGCCCCCAAAGGATTCACTAAAATTCTTCCTCATACATATTAGGACTAAACCCATTAGATACCATATGGGGTTTAACGCCACCGTGGTAAGCCATGGTTTGACGACCCCCTTTGCCTCCTATGGGCAACACCACCGTGACGGTTAACACACCGAATAATTGCACCTAATAGTTTGCCCTAATTATTATGATATGAAAGCAAAATGTTTGCTCAGTGGCTTCGAAGGGTATCATTAGAGATTTAGTTGAGGTATAATTATGAGCTTTGAAACCTCTTAATTCACGAGGTAGTTTAGTTATGTATTTCGAATAATGTTTATCTAGTCTTACAACACTGGTTTTAGCGAATTACTTTGAATATTTTAATCTGTCAACATTTTATTAGTTGCCTATATGTATATATATATATGCCTAGTTCAACCAATTTGTAAATTAATAGTGTTGGAGTTTTTGATTAGAAAATTCAGTTTATATTTAGTGGTCGAGGGGGGATTGTGTGAGGAATAAAATTAAAGAAAATGTAGTAAATGACAGCGTGATGGCTGACAAGAAAAAATTAAATAAATAATAATATTGCGGCAACCTTAAGTGATATGAGACAAAGGCGGGAAAATGATGATGATTTAGTGGTCTAGGGATATCACGAAAACCTTGACATTTTTTTTTCTTTCGAAACATAAACTATAAGGTAAATAAAGAAGACTATGGCCAAAAAATCCAAAATCTTCCTAGATTTGGAAAAACCAACTAATAAGCATACAAATTAATGGATTGTATAAGCCAGAAGCCTTGCCAATTATTTTAATAACTTCGATTTCCTTAGGCGGCGAGATTTCGTCCGTCTGTCAAATTTAAACACCTCTGCTCTCTATATGGAGTTGCAAGGACATGAGCAAATATAAAATGGTCACATGGTCATTATAGTTGATTCAGTATTATCTATTTGATTAGTACAATAATCTATACATATAATAAAACAGTAAAAAAACTGTGTCTGTACATTGAATATATTAAAAAAAAAAATAATTGAGGGGGGTTTAGAAACAGTAATAGAGTCATCATCATCTTCCTGCCCTTGTCCCATGTTATTTGGGGTCGGCGCAACACGTTTTTTTCTTCCATTCTCCTCTGTCAACCGTCATGCTATCATTTACTTCTTTATCTTTCATATCATTCAGAAACAGTAATAGAGTACGAAACCAAAAAAAAAAATCTGTCTGTTTGTTTGTACACGCTAATCTTCGGAACTACTTGACGGATTTAAATGATTTTTGTTTTTTTGTATAGGTATAAAGTCTGAGCAACACATAGGCTGTAATTTATCTTGGAAACTTGAACACCTGATGCAGAACCGCAACAGACCAGCTAAACTATAAGAGATACAAAAATGGTACCTTAGCAAAAATTGTTTCACGTGGTGAGCATTTTCTGCTAAGAGAATAAATTTGAAGATCTGGAACACCTGATGTGGAACTCCAAGAGCCCAGCTACACTATAACATATATAGGAATGACGTCTTAGCAAGAGTTGTTCAGCCTGATGAGTACTCTCTGTTGTCGTATAAAATTTGAAGATCCGGAACAGCTTATGTGGAACTCCAAGAGCCTAGCTACACTATAACATATATAGGAATGACGTCTTAGCAAGAGTTGCTCAGCCTAATAAACACTCTCTGTTGTCGTATAAAATTTGAAGATCTGGAACAGCTGATATGGAACTCCAAGAGCCCAGCTACACTATAACCTATATAGGAATGACGTCTTAGCAAGAGTTGTTCAGCCTGATGAGCACTCTCTGTTGACGTATAAAGATTGTAGATCTGGAACACCTGTTGTGGAACTCCAAGAGTTCACTGTGTAATTATAAAATAACATAAGCTGGGAGTACCTCCACGCGGTGAGGCGGTAACAGTTTAGGACTGATTTTCGATGAAAATTCTATGAATCATTGAAAATTTGACTCTACTGGCTAAAACTCCCATTTATTTCCTTTTCCATTTATCTTCGTGACATGGTAGCCTACCCGGTAACGCAGGGGAGCAGTCCCTTAGATTTTAATTGATCAGGTATTTTCAGAATAAAACTATAACCATGCCTAGAAAGAGGTCAAATCTTTCCCAACGTTCCAAAGGAGCTAAAAGATTGAGGATCATAAGATCCCAAGAATCTAACGAAGAGCGTCAGGATAGACTTGATGCTGTTCGAGAACATCAGGCTGCAACTCGCTCTGTAGAAACCTCTTCGGGTCGCGAAGCTCGCTTGCGTTCTCAGCCTATTTATGCATCTACATCCAGGTCTCTAGAGACAAGTAAGGAACATGATGCGCGACTGTCCGCTGATCGTGAACGTCTCGCATTGTCTCGCGAGTCGGAGACGTTCACGGATAGAGAATTGCGCTTGAGTTCTCAGCGTATCTAAGCATCTGCTGCTAGGTCTCTAGAGACAAGTGAGGAACATGATGCGCGACTGTCCGCTGATCGTGAACGTCACGCATTGTCTCGCGAGTCGGAGACGTTCACGGATAGAGAATTGCGCTTGAGTTCTCAGCGTATCTACGCATCTGCTGCTAGGTCTCTAGAAACAAGTGCGGAACATGATGCGCGACTGTCCGCTGATCGTGAACGTCACGCATTGTCTCGCGAGTCGGAGACGTTCACGGATAGAGAATTGCGCTTGAGTTCTCAGCGTATCTACGCATCTGCTGCTAGGTCTCTAGAGACAAGTGCAGTACGTGATGCGCGACTGTCTGCTGATCGTGAGCGACATGCATTGTCTCGCGAGTCAGAAACGTTTACCGATACAGAATCACGCTTGAGTTCTCAGCGAATTCGCACATCTACTAACAGGTCTTTTGAAACGAGTGATGAACGTGATGCGCGACTAACTGCTGCTTGAGATTATCATACATTGTCCCGAACACGCACACAACAAAATATTCATAATCAGTTAGAAAGTGAGAAAGAAAGGATTGCTGGAGTACGGCATGAAGAAGTTAATTCAGTGTACCCTTGGGATCTGCTGCGGAGTAACGGGAAGAAAAGTTTTTTGTTGTATAGTCTGGGCAACATAAAGGCTATAATTTATTTTGGAAAATTAATACCTGATGCAGAACCGCAACAGACCAGCTACAGTATAAGAGATATAAAAATGGTGCCATAGCTAAAAATATTCCACGTGAAGAGCATTTTCTGCTGTGAGAATAAATTTGAAGATCTGGAACACCTGCTGTGGAACTCCAAAGCCGCTATAACAAATTAAGGAATGACGTCTTAGCAAAAGTTATTTAGTCTGATGGGCATTTCCTGTTGACATACAAAAATGAATGATCTGGAACGACTCCAATCGTCTCGCTCATCCCGTTGTTTTCCCGTCCCCGGGCCTTAGAATTCTACATCAGACGTTTCAAATTTTCGATTTTGACGACCCCGTTGTCGCTGGCATAAGCAACGGGATCCGCGTACGAAGTCGCGGGCAGAAGCTAGTTATAGAAATATGAACAGATGTCTTCTGGGTGTTTAATGAGCACAGAGAGGTCATGTTGTACCTACTGTATGATAAAAAAAACCTAGCTATGTAGGCAGATACTGCTGGGTGGAAGGTCTGGGTAAATCATAGGAAGGACTACCAGTTCTGCAGATTCAGATTCGAGGCCAATGTAGACACTGGTCGTTGGTTTTGTCCAGCTCGTCCCATCATCGCCTACAAGCTCTACAGCGACGACTCCTGGCTATGTCATGGGTCCACATAGAGGCTTTGGACACATTTTAGCCCACAGCTTATTGAACATTCGGCCGACGTGGACAGCCCAGTTTCACTTCAGGTGCGCGGCAGCGGCGCGGGCGGCGGCTATCGATTAAAATTTATATGTATAGATTTTAGGTGGCAGATCATCAAAACGTCCACTTGTTTCTTCTTTATTGAATATTATTACGTACTGTTTTCCAAACACGTTCAAAAAGACTTAATTTCAAATATAATAAATATTTAACTGACATTATCAAAAGACCACAAAATCACGAAAATAAAATTTGCAAGTTTACCGATACAAGTGTATATCAAATAATAAAATTGTGACACGTTACTAAAACAATACGAAATGCCAACATTACCGTGCTTCTGACCTTTAGTCTGTCGCCACCGAGTTGTCACACTCGTGCGCATCTCACTTTCGACAGCTGATCAAACACTCGTACAATGAGCAATAAACTATCGTAACTTACACTTGTGAAGGCCATAGAGTAAGAGGGTTAAGATGTAAGGAAGTTTGCACACCGAGGAACAAGACCCAACAACTCATAAACGGTTAAAAGAACCAATACCTTTCTTTCGAAACTTTTCTGGTGTAGTGCACTTGTTCCAAGTGAAAAAATAATTTAGAAATTAATTTAACAAAAATTTCGTTAGTCGGATTATCAGCAATACTCATTATTATACACTTTGATCCCCACAAACACATAATACAAACTGTTGCGAATGTTGTTTCATACGCATTTAGGCTCATGGGCTGGCTCATTGCCCCAAACCCAGTATCTGTGTGGTATATGTACTACTACTTTTAACTACTTATACTTTATAACTACTTAACGAGTAGAAAATATAAAACTAGGGATGTTATGTAGACTGTAGTGACTCCTACATTGTTCTTCAAGTAACTAATACAGAACGACCCTACTAATTTTTTTTTGTCTATATTTGGATAATAAAAGTGTGCCCGAGGCTTGCGGTTTCTGACCACTTGTTACCAACAGTAGCTGTTGCAACAGTGAAGTGATAATGAATCGTTTTAGAACTTGACACCGTGTTTTTTTGACAGGTGACGGTAAATGTCAGATGAACCAAAGATTGAAATCGTTAGATTCTATTACGTCAAAATAAAACGCGCTTCTGTTTTGTTTTAAATGACATTTGGCGGATTCACTCTTCCGGGATCTTGCGAGTTCACTCTTTAAGGGTTAAAACTTTTTCGAGCGATCTACATGCATTGAGGGCAGGTGTAATACAATTTAAATGTTTTAGTTTAACCACTAGAAAAAATTATAGATTGGGATAAGATTACAAGGAGGGATCATCATGTTCCTGCCCTTGTCCCAAGTAACTTGGGGTCGGCGCAACACGTTTTTTTCTTGCATTCTCCCCTGTCAACCGTCACGCTATCATTTACTCCTTTTTCCTTCATTTAATTCCTCACACAAACTATCCATCTGTTTTTGGTCTTCCTCTTCATCCGTCAACATTTTATAACAACAAGCTTACTAGGAGGAATATGTGTCTTTAAATAGGTAGGAATGGCTAAATAGCGTATACCGTGTCAATTTTAGTAAGCCTTTAGAAGCTCTCTACGAAATTAATTTTACTACATAGATTCATTTTAATCTAAAAAGATAAATATAGTAAAGAATTATCGTTGATCAAACTCGAATACCTGTTTTAACTTTAGCTTTGATTAATAGAAAAGTTTAATAAAGCAAGAACTTATAAGTTATTGCTTTCAATTGGCTAAACTGGGGCCTCGGGCAACCAGTGGGCGTTGTAGATGAAGTTAACACAAAGATATATTTAAACAGATATGTTTTATTTTTAAGAATGTCTCATAATTATAGACATGGCTCCGAATGGAGGATGTAGGAGCATTGCGAAACTGTTTTATTAGTTAGAGTTAGATACTTATATTAGATATAAAAGATTGTTGACAGATAAGAATAGAGAAGTTATTAACCTTGTAAAATAAGAACATCGTATTTTATTATATAGTGACACTAGCGGCTCGTCACGGCTTTGCACGGGTGCCTATGTTACTCAGGGTGAATGTAGCTTTCCAATCGTGAAAGAATTTTTGAAATCGGCACAGTAGTTTTTGAGTTTATTAATTACAAACATACACACTCACAAAAATACATTTTTTTCCTTTTTATAATATTAGTGTAGATAGCCAACAAAAGATATCATCTAGTCCTATATCTGTCTTACAACTTCACAATGATCAAAGCCCGCAAAAACACCCGAAAACATGTAGAAGATAATTCAATTGCATTATTGCAGTTTTATAAAAACACTAATGGTACAAAGTACAAACATACGACTATAATGAACCTGCCATACACATAAACAAGTAAGTCTAACATCATGTGAGGATAGATAAAAACCCGACCCACGTCCAATTAATCGGCAGACATTGTTACAAGCCTGAATTATATTCAAAATGGTCATGCACCGGAAAAAATGTGACTAAGTGGTATTTACTTTGTTCTCAAGGCACATAGGAGGCAAGGGTTTCTTAAGAAGAAAAAAAAATTGGTAAAAAATTGGTTGTCTGTAAAGTTGGTTTACGAACGATAGTTTAACGTGACAACGTCATAATAAAACATTGAGACTTTGAGAGATAGATGCGCCGCAAGCGTACAATGAGCGTAACGGGACAATGAGTCATCCTTTTTCGTGCATGCAGCCAGCGTTCATCGATTTATTAGACGTTGTCACGTCAAAAAAAACCTTTAATTAACTCGATCACATAAACTGCGCACACTTTCTTTTAAATAAATTTTCACGTTGAAGACGATCATGATAAAATCCATATTGAGATGACGGGTGTTAGATATGTCTGGAAAAGGAAGAGAAGAATGATGAAATGCATCATAATTTATTCAGCACTTTGATCGCCGTTTAACACCTGTCTTTACTATGTACGTAGTTCTAATAAAAGCCCAAAGTTGAATGCTTTAAAAGAGAAACGTCGCCTATTGGTGTCAATTAACAGAATAGTAAATACCTTTTTCAAGATTTATAGCCACAGGAAGTCATTATGTCCTTTTAAAACTAAAGCAGACATAAAAACTGTCGCATTAAATATGTTTCATGTACCGTATTTTGAACACGTTAGATTACGGATGTCGACATTAATATTCACAGACGAGAACATTGTGTTGCGGCTACCTTAATTTTACAAGTGTCGGAATCATGTTTAATTTATGTTCTCGAAAGTGTCAAAGGTGCGATCGAGGTTGACCAGTTGCAATTCATCATCATTCTCCTGCTCTTTTCCCAATTTATTTGGGGTCGGTGCAGCATGTCTTCTTCTTCCAAATACTTCTCTATTACTCGTCATCTCATCAGACACCTCCTTTTCTGCCATTTTATTCTTCACACAGTCCATCCATCGTTTCTTTGGTCTTCCTTTACTCTTATACCTATCCAAATTCATACTCCGAACTTTCCAGACGACATTTTCCAGTCATTCACCAGTGGAATTTCTTCGTCCAAAAAAAATTATTCTCCTGCAATAGCAGATTTTTCTCACTTCAACATCCCTGAGAAAGCCAGAAGAGGTATCTACGCAAAATCATTAAAGCAATGATAGAATCCAATCTGAACCCCCAAAAATACTTACCTTGTCGTGATTGACACCTTCTTCAAAGGTTTTGAGTTCTACTTCATACAAGGCTTCTATTGTGTATATTTAAGCCTGGTTGATTATTGAACAATAGCTATACGCCCTCAATAAAATCGATTTGTGCGATGGCGCGCGTTCATTGCGCATTGATGCATAATAGACTATTATAATGTTCCTATTGTTTGACATGATTATATTTGTCATGTCAAGAGTCGATATTCACCTTTACAAGAGAGATTAAAATGGTCCTTTGATCCGCATGCCAACTATTGATTTATTTCATACAAGCTGTGACCCGCGAGCCGTCCGTGTGAAATTATTATAAAAATAATACTTCCCTAATTGAATTAGATTTTGTTGACAATTTCATGAGTTATAATTTTTTTCACGGAACCTTTGTTTTTTTTTAAAATAAAAGTGGCTTAAGTTACTCCTTATATCATCAGCTATCTGCCAGTAAACTAAGTAACTTCCGTCAATATCAGTCCAGCCGTTTCGGAGATTAGTCGGAACATGCAGACAGACAGACATAAATAAAATAAAACGTTTTTTGTTTTATGTACCGTCTATGCTTTCATATGTATTGAGTAAAAAACTGTTATTTTGAAACAAACATACACTTACCCGACCGACAACAAAAAAGGAGGATTACTGTGTAAAAACGATATTCAAATTCACTCAGTAAGACATCAAAATAAGATAACGCACATGTATATTTATTTACGTCTGTCTTCTCTCGAAGTAAGAAAACATTCAGCATCGTCAGCATTTGTCGGCAGATTGCCATAATCTGTAAGGAAAATACAAAATACACATGTGTCTCTCGGAATTGCAAATGAAATGTTTTCTCAAGCTTATCGCTTAGTTACAGTCCATCAAGATATGCCTGATGTCCATTTGTAGGACCAGCAAAAGGACCACGACAAAGCAAAATGATCGCTGAGTCAGTTCAGTGATTCTTTGCTGTTATAATGGATGTTTGTGGTGGGTCATTTTGTCACGGGACGTTTGTCGCTATTTTGATATTTCCGTTATTAAAGGTGGGACTATATATTTTTGTAACGAATAAACTCAAAAACTACTTGACCAATTTCAAAAATTCTTTCACCATTAGAATGCTACATTATCCCTGAGTAACATAGGCTATAAATATATACATATATATTTTGAAGCGAGTGGATAAATATTTATGAAGGTGGGGCTGGAGCGTACGCCGTGGTGTGATGTTGCTCTCTGTGCTTTGTTTCAATGCATTAGCAACTACGGAGTGGGTTGACGGCAATAAACTATTTAATGGGGCTTAAAACATAACTGACGAAGTATTAGGTACACCTCTGCTCAACCCTTTGGGGATTACAGGTGTGACGTCATGAAATGCTCTGCTTCAGAATTCTGTTGTCTTATTTGATTAAGTTATTTGTCTTGAACAATGAAGGGTCAACATGACAAATGCAAAATAAATGGCCGAGGAGTGGTGGACCGGAAACGACATTATGATGCCAAGAATTCTCCAGTATCTTCAGATAGTGGGCTGTAAAGACCCGTTTGATGGATACTGTTAAACGGTGCCTAGATATTTGATATCCCTATTTGCCTTTAAGAAATTGCTTGACCCCGGAAGACGTTTACTATGTAAGCACACAATATAATTTAATATATAGTATTGTCTTCGTATATATTGTAATTTTATTTGGTTGTGTGGGCGCCATTTTAGCAGTCACTAAACTCGGAATCCTCTGCGACTTTATAACATTATCATCGACTAACTTGTGCACCCGGTTTCGGTTGCGTTATGTTCGGAAATTATACCACGGGAACGTACCTGTATACAGCCTATAACACTCGGTTATAGTGTAGCTTTCCATTAGTGAAAGAATTTTCGGAATCGAATCAGTAGTTCCGGAGATTAGACCCTACATACAAACTTCCAAACAAATTTTACCTCTTTATAATAATTTAGTATACATATAGTATTTCTAATAATAGTACCATCGACAAAGTCCATTACATTCCTCGCATAGATGAGTCCTTTTGGATGCAATGTTGTCGTTGCTGCATATAAAGTTCCTGTTACATGAATATGCTATGGATTTCCTGTATGAATTCATAACAGTGAATTAAACAGCGTGTTCGTCAATCGTTGCAGTAAATCAAATCCGCAAGTAATGTTTAATGCGTATTGGAATTCATTATTTACATGGAATTAATTATTTTACTTTACATTTAATTACCTTATTGAATATGATTGAAACATTTATTACTAAGTAGTTGATGCCGATGATGGTTATGCTGATGATGATGTACGTTCGCCCCCGTGAAATTATTGCTTCCTTATTTGAATCGGATTTTGTTAACAATTTCAGGGGTTTTAATATTGTTGCACGGAACCCTAATCCTTTTTGTATAATAAAAGTAGCCGTGATTATTCCTAACAACATCAACTATCAGCCAATTTAAGTCCCGTCAAAATCGGTCCAGCCATTTCGGAGATTAGCCGGAACAAACAGACAGACAGACAAAAATACCGTATACACTTTCATATGCATTCAGTAATAAGCTGTTATTTTGAAATTACATAAAGACACTTCAATTTTATTTATTTGTATAGATTTTGTTTAATATTGGTCTTATTAGCAGTGATTGCGACGATCTCACCGTTGATCTGTGACAAATCAACTTACACATACAAAGTAATTACTGGGTTATTGCAGTATAATGAACCATCTTGGAAGACTAAGGGAGCACTGATGACAAATGAGTGTAATGGTTTGCCTCGTTGGTCCAGTGGTCGCAATCGCTATAACTGAGTAAGAGGGTTAGATTCCCGGGTCGGGTTAATTGTTATTGGGTTTATCCATCAGGAATTTCGTAGTAGCAGCCACGGAGTCTGAATTTGTGCCCGGTTGATGGCAATATGCCTGCCTCCTATTTCATGAGACTTGAACGTAACTGGTGAAATGTGGGTGTACTATATTAGGTACTAGGAACACCTCTGCCTAACCCTTCGGGGATTACACGCGTGATGTTATGTAATGTGATTTCAAAAATATTACTTTGCATGAAACCTTGACGAAACAAAACCTTTTCAAAACACGCATTCCAGATAAAATAATTATAACCGTAACAATGCAAAGTGTACGACTATATTTAGACAAGTCGATTGAGTCGAAGCATTACTACAGTGTTGGCGACTTCGATTATGACACAGTTGGTAATGTTTATGCAGAAGTGCGCCCACGCCTCATTGGCATGCAACTGGGGCCGCGGCGATAAACAAGAGCGGTGGGCAGCCGTCCCTCCCACCGGACCGTCTCAAATGTACCTCTTTTGCAAGTTTCCTACTCTATTATAAGTTGAGTTGATAATGGTGCATATTACTGCAAAGCTTTTGACAATGTTTGGCGTTAATATGAATAATAGGGACTTAGTAGCGCCTTACCACTTAATGTTGTTGGCGAATTGTGGGTGTTGTAGTGTGCCCAACTTTTGCCTCTAAATCTTCGACTGAATTTTAACGTATAAGAGGCCGACTTTTCTTCAAAAGTATGAACAAATCTGTGAGACGCTACATTGATTCTTGAGAAGTTGAGTCCCCTTGATTGTCCATATTTCCAGGAATCCTGGATACATATGTGTATAGGTCAGTACCATGGTCACTACTAGTTCTGCAGTATCATTTTTACTCTTCCCCTGGGGTGTCTCTAGTCTAGTCATAGTGCAATACCCGTCAATTGACGTCGATACGATTCAATTAGCTCCAAAATAGAATTGTTGAGTGCTAGATTGTGCGTAGTATTGACTAACTTGATTATACACGAGTAGGTAGAGGTACCTATTATGTTCGGAAATACAAGTTTGTATGTCATAGACACAATGATCATCGCTAATGTAAAGTTTAATGAATAAACATCCGTATTAGCAATGTTTAAAGTTGTTGTTCACACCTCTGGCTCTTAGAAATCACGGAAATGTTTACCGTATATCTGTGGCTTAGTTGAAAATGTTCCATGTATGCTGTAGTTGTCCTAAGACCTGCTTTTTGATATTGTATTACAATATTATTTCTTAATCAGGGAGTTAAAATTCCAGCAATTGCTACAGCAAATAAATGTACTTAGGTACTCTACAGACTGAAGTAGCGTTTAAAGCGTCTGCCGTTTTAAGGTAAGACGTCTTTTTTTATCAGTGCGTTGTTGTAAGGCAAAACAACATATTTGCTGAGTCAATCGGGGGCGGCATATTGAACCAATTATATTTTTTTGCTAAAGACAGAATTGTCGTATATGTGTGGGCCCTAATCTGTATGTTTCATAATTATAGATGAATGATAACCGATAGTCAATGTTTTGTCATCGACCCCTACACATAACGTGAATTGCAAAACCTAACTTTTTGACACAAAAACCGATCGTAACATCATCGATGTGTTCAAATTATGCGACTATTTCTTACCAAGATTTATAAGTAGACATGAGTTTGAGTATTTTAGGAACGATGAGATAATCATCTTATTGATTTTCATAGAATCAACGCTATTAATTCGAGCATCACAGGTAAAGCAAAAACCATAAAGATGTTTTTAACTAAAACCGGTTTTAAATGTAGAATAACCAGATTGTTCCCCATAGCAATACCTAATGCGAAACACCGTCGACGGTTAATTTAAATAAGATATTAAAGTTGTAAACCAGGGCCGGATTAGCGGATAACAAAAGTTGATAAACCCATGGATTTGAGCTTTTGGTCCTTTTGGTTTGGGAACAGAAGAGGATGAGAGCTTCGACGGTTATTATACGTAATTACCTACTCATTTTAAACAATATTTTTTTACAGTTAGCTACTTTTGTTTAACATGAACATCGGGCTAGCTTCAATAAGTTTTTTTTTTAAATATATGGTGCATTTCCTTCTTAAAATGTCACGTACTAGTACTTATCCCAAATATAATAATCAGTTCTTGTTTAGGATTAGAATCCTAGAGAGACAGAATTTTTATTTCGAAATTCATATAAAAAAAACGGTCAAGCTCAAGTTAAGCGCATTTTTTCATAATTTGTAACTCAGTATTTAAATATAAATCTCGCCGAAGCTGAAAAAACATACACAGCAGAAAAATCCATTACCCAATTTTCCGGGCTCGCAACTAATGCGTTATGCTACGGCACGGGCCGCGCGTTACCTTAATCCGTCACTGTTAAGGCTGCGTCCACGCAGTTTTCCATGTTAGTCCTCGCGGCCCCCACTCTTGCGCACTCTACGAGGCGCGCTACCGCCACTGTCATAGTGTAGTGTCTCCCTCTCGCTCGCGACCGCGTGTGCGATCGATCAACACCATCGATTTCCACTAATACGTTTGAAACATTTTTCTGAATGAAAAGTCCTTGCAAAACGTAAAACAATCAACCGTACGTGTTGGAATGTTAGTGCCATCATTAACGTAGTTTGTGTAACTCCATTTAACTAATTTGTGAATAATTTTCATTGTTTTCAGTGTAGTGACTGAAAGTTTTGTAAAACTGTGCCGCCGTTTAGTAGTGTAAATTGTGAAGTTTACGTGTAGTGTTTTTTTATTGAAAAGAGGTTTGTAACTACTTAATTATACATGCGATAGTGCGCTACACGGTATAATGAGTCTTTACACATTTTTTGTGGTGTGAAGATGGTATCAATTACACATGTTGAGGTTGATAATTGTATTAAATTGTGGCTTGGTACCTATTTATATGATGAAGCAAAATTCGTAATAAGTCTACGTTCATTACGAACACGTACACAATAGCTATAGATAAATAAATAAGGAGGACTGACGCATTTTGCCCTCAGTTTTTCCGGCTCCATTTTCGTATAGATAATTATTATACTTAGGCATGACATAAAGACTTTATGGATGGTGCGTGAGACACAATGTTCAGTGACGTAGGTGTCGTAGGCAGGTTAGGTAGAAATATTACCATAATGCCTTCACATTGTGTATGTGATTATGGTAATGTGTGTTTCCTGAAGCGGAGAATTACTGCGAATTAATCAGATTGGTTATTAGATGGTTATTAGTGAGACGATCAAGTGGTTACGGGTGTGAGAGGAAATTAATTGAGTTGTTGATTTCGAGATTTACTAATGCGTAGTTTATTGAAAGTACAGGAGATGAGACTCATCGAAATATGATCTGGAAATTCAATTCAGTTATCTCCTTTAAAATATTTTCAGTAACAATCTGTATGAACAGGTTTTTCAGTTTACTACGTAAAGTCAGTAACTGATCGGTAATACTCAACGGTGTTGGTGACAAGAGAAATAGTAGGTACCTTCAATAGGTAACCTGTTCCTCTTACTTACTTCGATTTTAAACATTAGTTGACGGATAGTTCAGGAAAAGTTTGTGCCACTGTGTCAATAGATGATACGTTTTATTTGTTTTTATAATTTGGAATCAATTTTTATTTGGGTAGTAACAAAAGCTCTGAAAAAAATGAGCATACTCAAAATATGAAATTTACATACTAATCTTGCGACAACTGAAAGACAAAGAAACGACCGAATAAAATACTGAAAATTCCCAAAATCAATATAGCATTTTTGCTAACGTAATATTTTTCCACCAGCTTAAATTGAGCTCTATAAAATAAATAAATAGCAATAAAATCCCGTCATTCCCTTCGAACCTAACCTGTCCGGAGTCGGGGTGCCCCAAGTCTAAAGCTTGCTTCGCTCGTTATTGCATCCTAAGTTAAAGAGAACGATTATTTAAGCAGAACATGTTTTCGGAAACTTAGTATTTTTTTTTGGAAACTTAGTATTTTTTTTTGCATTTTAGTATTTTTTTCAGAAGTTTAGTTTCGTAGAATTGTAATTTATATTACAACACATTAAACAACATTTTTTGGCATTCATTTTCGGTAATTAATTTTAAGCAAGCTTAGTATTACAGTTAACCAGTTTTTTTTTATAATTTCCTTTTTTATTTTGTAAGTAATTCTTACGGATAAGGGCTGCTACGGATGCTCTTTAGAAAGGTCATGTGCACTCGCAACCGACGTGCGTGTATCGCCAGATGTATGGAGGTCGACGATTCAAATGGATTATTAGAGATCGTAGTTTCTAACATTCTGTAGTTTCTGCCTATCCCCATGAAAAAAAGGCGCGTAATTATAAATGTATGTTAAAGGAGGTCTATTTCTAGCAGTGAACGTCATTAGAACGAAATGAGGATGTTAAAACATCTTCTAAGGCTAATCATTATGCAAACTTCTACGAGTATATTTTACTAATACGGCCTGAACATTACTTCATTTTCCTACTAATTACTATTCATACCATTTAAGATGCGTTTATAGACCGTCTTTATGTGCAAACACATTTACATGTTTTAATTAGTTAGTCGATTAAATGTATAGCTTTAACGGCTTGGCATGCGTGTGTTATACCTGCATAAAAGGAAGAATCCGCCATCTCTCATATTTTTAGTCCATTTATACATACGGAGGGTATAATGCTATAATAAAATAAGTTGATTGTCATTATGTCTAATATGCAGGGTGCAAGGGTAATTAACACGTAAGCTGTAAGCCGCTGTGTGTCGTTTGGCCGTTTCGCTACCGTCACATGGGCGTAACTTGAAAAATTTATTCACTGTTCATTACTTTTCTGTTATACAGTAGCTCTTGTAGTAACGAAACGGCCAAGCCGCATATTTTGACTAAGCTGTAGAGTTAGTGAAGTTTGGGCTTGTAGAGCTAGAGCGTGTAGAGTTAGAAGTTTGGCCCTACATCAGATGTGATAACTTTTTGACATTGCGAGCCATATGGTCTTGTCTTGGCAACATTTTATATGAAAATGTTTTTGGTGGGATTAACTTTACTGGAATTATTTGAAATGTTAGTGTAGTATGGGCAGTACACCACTAACTACCCCCGGTTTATATTTTATGTTCTAACAGTTCATCCAAAAGTTGCCAGGAAGATATCAGCGATAAGGCCACCATTTTAACCATAGAATTAGCAATATTGTAAAACATTTGTGTTTCAATTTTGGTGAACAATAAAATATATTCTATTTTATTTTAATATCAATAAACAAATCAACTTGACTGCAACAAAAGTTTTTTGAGTTGTATAATTCCTTAGGTTAAATGAAAATGTGCCCCATTTCCATTATAAATCTCCGCTCGAGGTATAAGTACCAAACGTATCTTCAGCAGAATCTATGACTAATAAATACCCACAAATACGGCAGTATTCCCGTATAACCGTTAAATGTGGTCACGGTCTATTAGCAGGCTCATATAGGCTGATAATTACAAAGTCAATTAATGTCTATGCGGCTTTCGTCAGCGCGTACGACGGAAGTCGCGGCCCTTCGTCGCAGGCGCAGGAAACATACCGAACCGATCGATCAGCCTTAGCTAGGGATATGGTAACGAGACAGATATCGATACTGGAGTCGAAATTACCATTAATGGATTGAACATCGTCGAAAATAACCCAATTTTTTACAAGTCTCATTTCCTTTATTTAGTTTTTACAAATTAACCACATTTTTAAATATTAATTAAAAAAAATATAAAGCCGGCGGTCAGGGCTCCAGAGAAAGAAACCTCCTAACAATACGAGCCGTGTCCAGGAGTACCGCTTTCTGAATCAAGCCCTTGATCCAGCTGCCTAACGAGAGCCTCCTCAGGTATTGATCGAGGTTCTTGGCAATTAAGCCATGGGCTGATACGACTATCGGCACAATGATCGCTGAAACATCAACACATCCCACATGTCGACAACCAAGTCATACAATAGTCAAGATATTACAAATATTTATTATTATTAGCCATTTGTGCCTCACTGCTGGGCAAAAGCCTACCTTCGCTATACCACAGATCCGCTTCCCATGGTCATACGCCAATCCCTATGTAAAGAGTCGAATTCGTCCTGCTATCTACTTCTTGTCCTGCCGCGTTGCAGTTTGCTGCTGTTTGGGACGTGGGTGTGGTTAGCCCTATATAGCACACAACTTACAAGTAGGTATACTTATGTTGCTGTGAATACTTTAAATAACTATTTGGGGGTTGTATCCAGTTCATTCATGTTTCAAATTTCATAAGCTAAAAATTAAATTTTCTCGTCGGCTTTAGAAGGTTCTGTGTTTTCACAAGACGGTTAAAAAGCTCCACCTGTCGTGGACTCACGAAGAAACATCTAAGAATCGAGGTTTGGATGAATCTATTCTTTCTATAAATATGGTAAACTGACTGACTGGGTGATATATCAACACACAGCCCAAACCGCTGGTCCTAGAGACAATAAACTTGGAGGGTGTGTTCTATGTGAAGAGTAAGTATCCACTAAGAAAGGATTTTTGGGAATTCTACCAATAAAGGGGTAAAATAGGGATGGAAGTTTATATGAAAGTCTGTCAGTTTTGAAGTTCGGATCTTCAAATTATTTGTTTAGGCTGACGATTGAAAATTGATTTATACGTGTCTCAGCGTTTTTGATAATTTTACCCCAGAGGGGGTAAAAAGGATGAAGGTATATAACTATGCTGGTTACCGTAACCTGGATTAACATATAGGTTACTTTTTAATCCCAGTAGTATGTTCCCGTCGAATATTTTTCGACATCCACGCGGGCGAAGCCGCGGGCAAAAGCTAGTTAAGTATAAAAACTTACTACTTCTCGATTACAGCTGGAAAAATATCGAGTATCGATACTTTTTAGGGATGCCTACGCATGCACAGGAAACATTCCGAACCAACCGATCAGCTGTAACCGTTGCGTTATCCGTGTCGGCCATTGTCTTTGCGCATACCGAGAGCTAATGCTGTTGAAAACTTAAAACTATTCGTGAACAATTGTGGTACGAAGACGACTGTTCGTTTTATTGTTTGTGAAGTAAGAAGTTATTGAATTGATAGGTAATTATTTTAAGAAAACGAGTAATGGAAAATAATCCACTCGAGGGTGACACAATGCCTTTTTATCATTTTTAACCAAAGGTTATCGGCGTACCCAGGCTCTTTCCGATATTTCTAAGCCAAACTAGTAGGCTTTGTCTTTGTTGATGGGAACATACATATATAGTCATATTTTGCAAACTCAATCATTACTGGTTGAGTTTCCAAACTATCTTTACTTAAACTGAAAACTGTGGACTACAGTGGGTTGAATTTATTAACCGATCGATTGGCACTTTGTATCGCAATATGTAGTTACGTATCTTTGATGATCAGAGATTTGTGTCTTGATAGAACTAAATGCCAAAAAAGGTAAATAATAACGCTCCAACTATTTACTTTTTAGTCGTTTCTTGATCATTATTTATTACCAGGGGTCATTTACAAATATCGTATCCACGACAAATCAAATAACTTTTCGGAACATAACATAAACCTAACATACATTAGATGCATAAAAATGAGCCATTACAGTAACATAATACTCACGAACACATGCTATTATTATTATAGAGCTATTATTTTTATTTCTCGACATAATTATTAGTCATATAGTAACAAAAAAGGGACACAAAACCATGGAGGCGTTATTATAAGTATTAGATTGAAGTATAATAGCCGCGGTTCGTCTGTCAGAAGTGCGTAGGCGCATCTTTGTCGATCACACTAATATGTATTGTTACAGAGATAATAAAATAATGCTTATTTCAGATCATTGATCTTTGACATTAGGTGTGAAGTCAAGAGCGTGCGCTCGAGTTCACTTTGGTAATTAAATTTTTGTTTTCTTTCTGGTGCCTGGTTTTTGAGATAAACAAATACGCGTTTTATATTATAGAGAACAGGCTTGAGATCGTAATTATTTAAGTATATTAATCAGGACATTAATAAGATCACCATAAATCATGCAGATATAATCATTTGAATTAAAATAAACACCCCAGTAAAGAAAAGCTGCTAGTACGTTTATCAAAATAATCCATAAAAGGAGAACGTTTATTTACTTAGCTTTTATAGACGGAACAAACAGTCAAAAATATGCGTCATATTTTTTTAGGTAAATAGCTGTTCTTGAATGTTTAATTAGACTGATCTGCTATTTGATTATTCAGATAATACCAAACGATCGGAGGTATAGTTTTTCTTAACTTCGTATAGGTACTTCGATACCGATGTCAACATAGCTAAATCAAACCAAATACCGTTTCAGTCGGTTATAGTCTGTATTTTCCACGAAATAATATCCATAGTTGTGTGCCAGGATTTGACACAAAACAACAGCATATGGTATTGTGTATATAACTACGAAGTAAGACTAATAATCGTAAAAACTCGGACAGGATTTATGTTAGTTACATCCGTGCATGATAAGCAATCGTTTTCTAAGAAACTATTTCATACTAAGCCATGTTTCTTTACTTAACTTGGAGGAAATAAGTTCTTATAAACGCATTAAGTTGCCATGCTGTGTCTGCTGAACTAAGTTATTAGAACTTAGTTTTTGAATGTGTGGGGCGAGATTATTTCGCAATTAGTCAAGTGTAATAACAACGTAACAAGTAAGTTAAATTTTGATAGGATATGTTGTAATTTTTATAGGATTTAGAAATCTCTATCGGTTTTCTCTGTACTGGTTTTGACGTAGTTGTTAATTTATACCAACAAAGAATTAAATCAAGAATACTGTCTCTAAAAACTATAAAAAATGCAGAAGCACTAAGCAGGACTATAACTAGAGAAATGATTCAGTTAAATTAAATTTTTTATGTGCTGATCTTGTAGATTCTAGTAGTGCTTTAAATAACTGGGCTTGTACGTCAAAAATCACGTAGATCAATTAAGGACTTCGTAGGATCTTATAAAGTTGATGTTGAATAGTTTACAAAATAAAACGAATGACGTAGAATTGGTAGGTTGACATGTCATCGACATTCAAAGAATGTTTTCATTTACGACGCGTTCAGAGTAGACACGCTAATGGCTGGAATTACAATTATCACTCAATCTGAACAAACATCTCCTAATTATTTGTACAACCACAGTTTAGCTTATGTTTATAGGACTATCCGCTGAAATGATAAATGTAAATAAAGTGACATTATCAAATTCTTTGTAAAAACATTAAATAATTTATTATAAGCTTATTTCACAATAAACTGCGCCTTTCACTCAATAAGCTTAGAAAACGCTAAATAGATGAAAAAAATATAGAAATAGCCGAAACTCATAAAACGAAAGTGCCTATCATTACGATTGTTGGTAAATCGTAGCTGCTGTAAGTAAATAAAATATTGCGGCCATTTATTCTGTAAACGAACTATAGGTAAGTGATCATTTCTGATTCCGAATGAAATATAAATGAAAACTTTCTCCAAAATAGTAGGTAGTAATCGACCGTGAAAAAAACATTCTATTCTTAATTGTTCTTGCTAATATAGATATTGGTTCATACCGTAAAACAATTAGCATTTTTCCGCCAACTTTTGCAAACTTAGAATTCCTCATTTACCGTTGAAGGAGACTCGACCAACGAGGCAGTCGATGACGGAAGATGGGAAAAGACAAGACAAATAATGATTTAATACTCGCCCATAGTACTCGTACTTATCTTAGTACTAATCTCTAGTCGCAGCAAATCCCAAACTAAAGCATTTCTACTGCCGACATGGTTGAAGGTATGTTTTAAAATGCTATGATCGGAGTCGCCCGTCCAGTGCTTGGGGCGTCGTCGAGCGCATTCCGGCCACGGCCGATGTTAGCAGCTAGCCGATTATTCACTACCTGAACCTAGCATTGCTTGCAACAGCTCGTTACTAAGGAGAGAATGTGAAAACAACCCTGCTCACCTGGTGCCGAAGTACCGTCGATTTCATTAATTTGTTGGCGGTTCCGGTTTGCCTTGTGAGTTGTGGACTGTGCTGCTAGGGAACTGAGGTGTCGTTAGCTGTTGTAAATGTCGAATTGGGAGTTACTTTACAAAGTAAACTCATTTGTTTATGTTCTGATTAAGTGGAGACTGGTCGAACTTATCTGCTTCAGCTTAGGTATTCATGAAATGAAATGATATGATGTATTCTGTAAGTAGGATATACAGGGTGGAAGGGACACCGACGCTAAAAGAAAAACAAAGAAATTTTTCGTCGGTTATTAAAAAAAACAGCTGCAACGGTACAAATGTATGGAACAGTTGTTTTTTTTTATTATCGATGAAACATTTCTACGCTGAAATACGTAGTAACCGTTTTAGCGCTGGAGTCCTTACCACCATGTATACAGGTGTGACAATAATATTCATCATGAGAATATGTACAATATTACACATTTCGAGATCCTCCGTGCCTCGGAAAGCACGTTAAACCATTGGTCCCGGCTGTCATTTGTAGATCTTTGACAGTCGTTAAGGTAGTCAGTGGCTTAAAAGTCTGACAACTAGTCTTACCAAAGGGTATCGTGTTACCCAGTGCTAGCTGGGTTGTGGAAGTCAGATAGGCAGTCGCTCCATGTAAAATACTGGTATTCAGCTGCATTGGGTTAGACTGGAAGCCGACCCCAACATAGTTGAGAAAAGGCTAGGCAGATAATGATGATGAAGAGAATATGTACAATATAATTCAAATGATATGATGAGTCAATACATCGCGTACCTGCTATAAAATTATTAAACAAATTGCGTACCTAGTTCTTTGATTAATGATTCAAATGCGAAATTAATTTTAATTGCACAACCCGATGGTATCTTTAATCACCAGCAAAAAGTTCCGAAAATCGATGTTCCAACTGATTGTAATTAATTATGTATAGTCTTGCATAATAACATCACGTAAGTAATCCCCGAAGGGTGAGCCAGAGGTGTATCTAATAGTACAAACATATTTTGCTAGTTATGCTGCCGGACATTCCTGATGGAAACATCTAATGACACCTTGCCCGAGTTGGAAATCGACCCAGGATGAGGTAGTACAGTGAGTTCCTAAACTATTATATAAATACGGACTACGACTAGGTACTAAGAGACGTATCTATTTATGCGTGATGACGGTTAACCACAAGAATTTCCTTTAAAAATAATCGTCGTCCGTTTTGTAACTCGAACTGTTTGTTTTGTTTTAGTAATTACGGTTCTTAGCGGCAAAGTACACAAACATTATAATGACATGTAAATATTAAAATATTGGTTATGGTTTATGAAAGGTCTGCTCGAAAAAGAGGAGCTCGTGGCTAAATAAGAACAGCCGCTCGGGTCGATCTTTAGGTTAAGCCGTGCTTACCTAGGTTGGTCCGTGGATGGGTGACCACCCATTACATACCGAGTTTCCTCCGTGCCTCAGAAAGCACGTTAAGCCCGTCCCGGCTGTTATTTGTTGATCTTTGACAGTCGTTACAGGTAATCAGTGACCCAAAGTCCGACAACCAGTCTTACCAAGGGGTATCGTATTACCTAGCACTAACTGGTTTGTGGAGGTCAGATAGGCAGTCGCTCCATGTAAAATACTGGTATTCAGCTGTATCCGGTTAGACTGGAAGCCGACCCCAACATAGTAAAAATATATATATTGATTGATGATGTTTATGAAATGTTTTTGGTGTTCCTTTTGATTTGACCTATTGATTAATTCCTCTTTTGAAGTCACGATATTATGTGAAACATGTGCAAATATGACAGGAGAATAGGTTCAGATGAGAGCTCTTGGAATTTTCTAATACGGTCTTTCTTAGAAGCAACAATACAGGGTGTAAACGGACCCTTCACGCAGCCGTAAAGTAACTTTACGCAAAAAATGTTGCTGGGAAACGACTTTTTTTTGCGGTGAGAAATCACGTTTTACGTTAGGACTCAGGCCCGTATTACAGAACGTCACTCAATACTCAAGCATCATTTAAAACTAGTTTCAAGCCATTTGATTGGTTGAAACTAGTTTTAAGGCCCGTATTACAGAACGTCACTCAATACTCAAGCATCATTTAAAACTAGTTTCAAGCCATTTGATTGGTTGAAACTAGTTTTAAGGCTCGTATTACAGAACGTCACTCAATACTCAAGCATCATTTAAAACTAGTTTCAAGCCATTTGATTGGTTGAAACTAGTTTTAAATGATGCTTGAGTATTGAGTGACGTTCTGTAATACGGGCCTTAATGTAACGCACTCAAAACATTGTGCTGATGGATGGATTGAATAGTACGGGGGTCGTGGAGGAGTTTAACTGTCTCACATTAAAAACATATATTTTAAAATAACTTGTGAAAAACAATGTCTCCTGAACTAGAAGGTTCCTAGGTATGGTCTAGAACAATAAAATGATCGCAATTACGGGGAGAACAAGTGCCTTTCGGCTTTGTTAAAGGTCTTGTTAGACCTTTTATAAACCTTTGAAAAAGTTCTTCTTATGAGAAGTTATAGTTACGACAAATCTTCATATACTAAACAGTAATCCTTCACCTTACTATCATATAGTAGGTATAGCTATAGTAAGTATATCTCAAATCATGATATCAAAGGTACTTCCCACATGAAAGGTAAACAAATAGATAAGAGGAAATGTCCGACGTTGAGAAAATCACGTTCTTACATAAATAAATCCTGTTCAATTCCTGCTGAATATAATTTTCCAGTATGTTTTATAAAGTTTCCTTTTACCAACAAGTGCTGAAACACTTCCGTTGAGCATCCTGCGGAAGTTGGCGGAACGACTCAGGAATCTGTTTTGAAGCGGATTTTCCTCGTAGGTTTAATAGCAGCGGAAAATAGTTTGAAATGACTAGGTTAACTTCGAATGTACATATTTGTATTTTACTCCCTTTGTTAAAAAAATATAACATAACATCACTCCTGTTATCCCTGAAGGGCTAGGCAGAGGTGTACCTCTTAGTACACCCACATTTCGCAAGTTATGTTTAAGTCCCTTGTAGTGAAACTGTATTGTATGTTCCAAAAAAAAATTACAAAAAAGAAACATTATATCCTATATCCAGCTGATGACACCGACAGGAAACGATGCATATACAACTATTTATTTTATGACAAATGCAATATACTCGTACATAGCTTTTTACCAGGTAATCTATTCACTCATCTTTATTACCTATTAAGGTACATAAGTACTAAGTTTTCCTGGTGACACAGAGACCTAGGCCGACCTTCAGAGGATGGTCGCGCACTGACCGCGCTGACCTTGTCAACGTTTTTGCTGCTCAACCACTCATGCGCACAGATGATGATCGATTGAGATGATTAAATAGTTCTTTAGATAACTATTATCATATTTCACTTTTTTGTTACGATACGTTAGATAGGAATAAAAGAAACGGTTGCGTTGCACTCTTGGTAATATTCAGTATGGTTGAAAAAGTCTCTGAGTGGCCGTAAAATTCCGCATAATAGGTACTGTAGAGACCATAACCTTTGTCGTTAATTAAGAATTAACTCTGACACGTTGTAAAGAAAAAATAAATAAACAATAAGGTGGAAATTGGAACAAGAAAACTTTAAACAGCTTAGGCGTCCGTCAGAGTGTGTAAATGTTTTACGAGTTCTTTTCTAATTTTCTGAATTCAACGTCTAAACGCCTTTTATTTATTACACTAACATACAAATCACTACATCACACAGCCGATACTTTTAGTACTTACCAACCTATTCTTTTTTAGGTAGAGTTCTAAACTGTGCTCTTGGGACTTAGAACAGTATGTTTATTTGGTGGTTTAATGGAAAAATTATGGAGTAAAAGGCGGGTTTTGCGTAACCAGTTAGCAGTTTTTTTTTTTAATCAACATAAACCTTTAACTTAGGGTGATAATCTATATCTATACAAATAAATAAAATTGAAGTGTTTGTAATTTCAAAATAATAGCTTTTATTGAATGCATATGCAAATTTATAGGTAACTAGCTTTTGCCCGCGGCTTCGCACGCGTTAATTTAGAATTTGACAACCTAGCGGTGTGAAATATTACTTTAAGACCTATTCTCTTAACAAACAAATATACATAAAAAAAAACATAAAAATCGGTCGAGCCGTTTCTGACTGACCACAAACACTGTGACTCCAGATATTTATACATATAAAAGAAGATTGTAACAAGAACATTTTTTAAACTTTTGGTTGTCTGTTTGTTCCGGCTAATCTCCGAAACGGTTAGACCGATTTTGACGGATGTTTTACTGGCTGAAAAAAATTAAAATCCTTGAAATTGTTAACAAAAATCCGTTTTCTTTAAATTTAATAAGGAAGTAATATTTTTTTAATAATTTCACGCAGACCAAGGTCGCGGGGAACAAGCTAGTAAAACATATAATTACACCTGTTATCCCTGAAAGGTTAGGCAGAGTGACCTGCACATTCCAACTGTGCCCTGTCATAGGGGTGAGCCTATTTGTGCCACTTGGGCACAAATCTAGAAAACGTTCGATGATAGGCTGTCAATTCAGTTATAGATTCCCAGTTAGTATTTAACTGGACTTGAACTAGATTATCCAACAGTTAACAGTAGCTAATTGCGGATTTTAATAATACAGGCACGTATAAAAAAGTAAAGGTTTTCCTTGACACATTAGTTCTGTAACCAAGTCTAGAATTATCATAATTCTTAGGAACACCTGTCTACAAAGTCGGTTATGCGTTGTAGCATTCCGATATGACTAGGAATGTTTTCTCAAAAATTCTTTATCGCTGATCAAGGAAAAATCTCCCATAGTTGTGCAAGGTGGTTGCGTCATTCAAGTGTTGGCGAATTTCATGGTTTTTGTTCAAGGGTTTGTTAGTACATGGTTGAGTCAATCGTATTAGTCATTCATGAATTAAATGTTTACCTTATGGTGTTTTTACGGACTTACGACATTAGATTTACATTAATTAAATATTAAAAAAGGTAATATTTTGCCTAAGGTGTATTTTCAAAGCTCTGTTTGTGCTTCAGTGTGTGCTTAGAAAAATGTTTTCATCTTTTACAAAGGAGGTATTTTATTTGGCAATTTCGTGAGATTATTACTGTATCTACTTCGAAAGGAGGTATCTTATGAGATGACGAGAATTAGAGAAGTATGGAAGAAAAAGACATGCTGCGCCGATCCCAAATGAATTGGGACTAGGGCAAGACAATGACGTACCTTTTCTTCTCCATTTCTGTTCAAATGAGAATATTTAGGTATACTATCTTCAATTTTTCTCTCAATTCACTTCTCATTAATTGAAAGAAAAAACTCTCAAACTTCATATGTTTTTTATGCTTATTATTTCCTAAAAGTGTTTTGATATCATCTGTATCTACGTAGACGTACTGTAGACATGTGTCATAACTACTACATCTCCAGGTTCGAATGCAAAGCTCATTATTACTCTGAATGAAAGACAAACAATGAATGAAAAGCTTGGTACGGATAAATCCATACAATGGCATTCGCATTATGTCTATATTCATAGCACGCGCGTACGTCGCGACAGTCCTCGGCATTCCTCGAAAGTCCTCGGCAATTGTCGGCAATGTCGAGGTTGACATGCATGACCCTAGGAGTCGAATTAACCCACGTAATTCGCGAATTTGAAGGTTTTGTTGATCTCAGCGTCAAACTACGGTTTGAATACAGAATGAGGTTAACGAGCTAATGTGGGTATTGATTTGGGAGAATATTTTGTATTGCATTGTTATAAATTAATATGCACCAATTTTTGTAATAATATCTCTTTTCAGCCTAAAATTATCTTTTTATTTTGACTTGACATCTTGAAACGTAGTATTGTTCGGTGCATTGTATTGTATCTCGCAAAAGCTTTCATGATGCACGCTTGAACTTATCTCGCACAGTAGGCAGTACAAGCTGGTCTCTCATTTTGTTGTACTATTCATTCATTAATTCTCCTGCCCTTATCCCAATTTTTTTGAGGTCAGCGCAGTTGTCGTCTACTTCCATACTTCTCTATTACTCGTCATCTCAGCAGTCACCTCCTTTCTAGCCATATCATCCTTCACAAACGCTAGAAAAAAAAACTCATGTTTGTTTCTCATTATAAGTTCAAAAGTTAGCATGTGGTTCACAAAGAATACATTCGTTTAATTTTCATTGTTTTCTGACAGACAGATCAATAACCAGCGCGTTGTTTACAAAAAGAGACGTTTAAGGACGTGCGAATTGAACAAACGGTCTCATTGTTACACGATTCGACTTTATTTATGTGAGAACTTATCTTAACTGTAGTTACTTTTATTGTAAAGGTTGGGTTCAACATAAATTGAGCCTAAAAATTGCCTAGGCATCCCGAAAGTCTGCCAACCAGCCTTACTAAGTGGTATCGTATTACCCAGAACTAACTGGGTTGTGTAGGTCAGATAGGCAGTCACTCCTTGTAAAATACTGGTATTCAGCTGCATCCAGTTAGACTGGAAGCCGACCTCAACATAGTTGGGAAAAGGCTAAACAGATGATGAATGACTTGGCATTAATCAACAGATACGTAACAAGATCTGGCTGTTATGTTGAGCTAAAGCAATTATGAAACTAATTGGGAAAACGTGTGTAGCCGACTAACCTGTATCTGTTCTATCTGCATAAAACAGCCGAACTAGTTATACTAATGTCATATGTTTTCCCACGAATGAGACGCATCTACACCACTCAAAGATGACCTTAGACCGTAAAGTGACTGTTATTTACTTTTGAACGCTGCAGAGGTCGTTGTAGTCTGGTTTTGAATAATAAATTAATAGAGATGACACGACTAGGCTTGTCAAAACGTTTACATAACCGTGATGTAATGCTAATGACATATGTATATGTGTTTTACTCGAGCGAAACAAAGCGCGGGAGATGCGCACGGCTCTACGAATAGGAGATGGCTAATTAAGTACAAACTCGGAAACTGCTGTAACGATTTTAATGTAACTTTCACTAGAGTGTGGGTGGGCATCGTTTAGCAACGCTTTTGTGGAGGACCTGCAGACTGTTGACTTCATTTCCGTATTTTAGGGAAGTTTTGCTGCTTTCTCTATTCTAAATAGGTATCTACCTACTTGTTGATTAATTTACAACTTAGCCATAATTATATACCCAAGGCAAAGTCTTTAAAACCGATCGATTATATTATTTATTCATAAAGACACTCGATTAGTATGTATTGGGAAAAAAATTACAACAGTTGACCATTACGCTAATAAACTGTGACTTTTAAACATAATCGAAGAGTCAGCAATTGATCAATTCGATAACATTTTTTTCCAATAAATCATTAAAGCAGCACAAATTACTAATCTAAATTCAATCTATTCATGTCAATACTTAATGATTTTGCCATAAATTTCTATTAATTTGGTTGCATAAGTTATGGGATGTTGTCATTGTAGTTAAACATGTTTATCATTTCAAATAATTGGGACATAACTACTTACCAGTTGTTAGATATTATAATGATTAATGTAGCCATACATAACGCACTTATGTATGATCGATTACCGTAGGGATAAAAGCACATAATTCCTTTTGGTATAATGACAGGTTTCGTTGCGACACTCTTTACAAAATATTTTTACATATTTTTGTTGTGTGATTCTGTTTACATTATTTGAGACGTAGTCCTCTAGAATAAGATATTGTTGATACTTTTGTCACTATTAATTGTAATTTGAAAATTAAATTCAGAAAAGTAAATGGCTAGAAGGAGTTCAATCAAGACTTAAACACAAATTCTCTTAGAATGTGTTCCAATACTTGCTCATTTTTAGGGTTCCGTACCCAAAGGGTAAAACGGGACCCTATTACTAAGATTTCGCTGTCTGTCTGTCTGTCTGTCCGTCTGTCTGTCTGTCTGTCTGTCTGTCTCCTGTAGCTGCTGTATCTCATAAACCGTGATAGCTAGAAAGCTGAAATTTTCACAAATGATGTATTACTATTGCCGCTATAACACAAATACTAAAAATTAAAAAAAAAAATATTAAGGGGGGCTCCCATACAACAGATATGATTTTTTTGCCGTTTTTATAGATAATGGTACGGAACCCTTAGTGCGCGAGTCCGACTCGCACTTGTTTCTGTTAAGCGTAAGTAAGCGTTGATTAACCCAAAATACATTTAAAAACAACATTAATTTTCCTTTGACAAATATCTCTTAAACCATTTGGTTTACACAAAGAAATATAAACACACCTTATAAAAATAATAACCAATGAAACATCTAAATGATTAGTCACTATCAATAAACATGTCTACATTTTTTCAAGAAAAACTTGACAAGTTTTTACGGATTAATAAATAACTAACGAACTATTAGACTTCATATATTCTTCAAAAGAATTAGGTTTTGGGGTTCCATTCGACGATCAGCCTCTAATTTGGTAAGAATGACTGCCGTAGAATATTTATTTCGACATTTTTTTTTCCCGAACTAAGACCCATAAATACGATTCTGCAAACCCTATTGTGCGATCGAGACCTCATGAATTATTTATCGATACCGAATGCGGTATCGAATCGAGTATCGAGTTTGGCGGGATTTCGTAAATCGATGAACTCTTACAAGTGTTCGGATATAGTATGAAAGCTTGGATGACAAATTGAGCATTGGGATGACTGTTGCTTCTATTGTAGTGGGAGATGTTGAGATATGGATGCAAAGATACATATTTATCTCTGTCTTTGTGAGACAGAACAGGTTGGCAATATGTGTCAGTGCTTTGATGCTATCAAAAACAATATAAACGCTTCGAGGTGGATTTCAACAGCGTAAAATTACCACAGCCTATCGGCTGAATGAAATGATTTTGTTTTAGCTTATGATTAATATGTATCAAATATAATCAAAACAATATCTAAACTTGTCATAAAGACAGATCTTTATTAACAAAATCCGTTCGCACAGACTATTAAAACAGAATTTAATTAATAGAAAACATAGACCTACCGAAATTAAACGTATTTTCGTTTGTTTACAAATGTGAAGGCTCGCACAAATTTTCGGTACGAAATCGTAAGAACAACAAACAATATCTGTTAGCCTTCACGGTTAATTAGTTTGTTGTATCGAACAATTAACGTTGCTTATTTCACGGGAGAGTACAGCGATCAATTCGTTGGAGGAGTTCTTGCGCAAACGCAGCTTTTGGTGGACTCCTACGCATATCTGTGAGAACTGAGAACCAGTCGTGGTTCGTAATAGGGACACGCTTGGTCGGGCGATTCTTAACACTAAGATGCAACACCAGGATTACGAAATGATTTGATAACCACTTGTAAATCGTAATAGTCGAACATGTACAGTCAACAGCAAAAGTAGATGATCAAAATCAGAAATTCAATACTAATGAACGGAGTTCGCGTCAGAACTGTGTGGCGTCGAAGTGAAATATTTGCCTTTAATTTACAATCACATACATACTTTTGAATCACTTTGACGCCACACAGTTTTGACTCGAACTCCGTTCATTAGTATTGAATTTCTGATTTTGATCATCTAATTTTGCTGTTGACTGTACCTACAGGTCCCTTAAGGTACATGTTCCATTAAATCGGCTAAGTGCGTGATTAAGGAATACTTAGACGTAAATTCTTGTTTGTTACTAACTAGTGAGACGTGTGTTTTTCTTGTGTGCAACAACATCAGTAATAAGCGGTTACCTAAATCGGTCGATGAAATTTCAATTATCACATAACTTCGCTAAATGTGAATCAGAATAGAAAATGTGTTACATTCGATTGTAATGTTTGTTAATTATGTTAAATTAGTGTATGTACATGTATTAAGCGTGATTGATTGCTTTATAATAGTAGATACTGGGTTTCTTTCGGCATAATGTTAATACAATCGCCCTTGCTTATCAAAAGATGTATCGCTTGAATGATTGAATTTAAAAATCAATAATCTATTAAAACGAAGTTTTTTTCTCCTTAAATATCAACGAAGCCAAGAGATTTATTTGCGACCATTGTTATAAAAATATGTCCAAACAGTTACTTATAACCGTTAAACTGCTAAATACATAAGCATCATAGTAAAGCATATAAATAAGGAAAGGAGGTCGTATGTGCGAGTCTATCGAAGATTCCGAAATAGTAGCGACATTGGCAGCTCTTCAACTGCTTAACCTAATTAAGAAGGCTGTCAGATGGCTGTCAATAAACTTCGTTGTGTCGTTGATTTTTATGCGTGTTGCATTTTAGGGTTAAGTTATCGAATCGAATAGAGTAGTCGTAAACTATGTTTTTTAAAGTAATTTTGAGAATTTAATGGAAATTTATTTATTTTGTTTATTGTCGCTAAAAGATATTAAGAAAAATAAAAGTACAGAACTTAGTTGTTTTTAAGTTACAGAACCGATTTATCTCACATTGATATATGTTTAATTGAATTGCTACATATTTATTTTATAAATCATGGAAATGGAAAAAATATTTTATAATTTTATATAATTATTGTTAGTTAAAAATATATAGCTCACCGCTTAGGTGTAGGTACACCCGTCATCATCATCATCAAATAAATAAAATTGAAGTGTCTGTTTGTAATATAAAAATAACAGCTTTATACTGAATGCATATAAAAATATGTACGGCACTTATAACAAACATTCATTATTTTCAATTTTTGTCTGACTGTCTCCTAAACGGCTGAACCGATTTTGTCGATTTTGTCTGGCAGATAGCTGATATTATAAGGTTTAACATAAGCTACTTTTATTTAAAATACTTAGGGTTTCGTGCAAAAAATTTAAATCACTGAAATTAGTAACAAAATCCGATTTAAAAAGGGAACTAATATTTTTTTATAATAATCTCACGCGAACGGAGGTCGCGCGAAATAGCTAGTTTTAAATATAGTCACTATTAAATAGAAGATGAGAATACAAACAATTAAGAATCATTTACCGCCGAATAAATATTTCATACGTCCACAAAGAAGTGCAATCAAGTAATAAAGTAGTATCGAAACCCGAAGAAAGTATTACTGAACAAGTTTCCTTTCCGGATCGAGTGAGGTTGAATGATTCATGATCACCCCTTATATGGACTAAAAGGTTGCTCAGCTTATTTCTTTATTATAGACCGATAAATTAAACAGATATCCATCGAATAAGATATGAAGACGAAAACCTGTATAGATGCTGGATAATGAGGTATAAAGGAAGGAGACAAAATTAAGCATTTAAAAAAGCTTCCTGTTGCTACGCATACTTTTAAAACTGTTTCCGTAGATTCATGAGACCAATATGAATATGTGTTCACTTACCTAAATTCATGTTTTTCTCGTGGATTTTACGATTGCTACTTTGAGATCAGATCTATTTTAAAATAATAACAACAAAACATTGGACTAAACATAGCATTTTATTTTCATTGTTATTGGGTTTTTCCATCAGGAATTTCTCAGTAGCAGCCATGGAGTCTGGATTTGTGCCCGGCTGATGGCAATAGGCTCGCCCCCTATGACTAACCCTTCGGGGATACAGACGTGATGTTATGTTATGTTACAAACAGGTGTATCTAATGGTACACCCACATTTCGCCGGTTATGTTTAAGTCCCATGTAATAGGGCGCGATCCAATTGCCATCAGCTAAGAAATGGCTGAGAAATTCCTGATGGAAAACCTTATAACAGTTTGCCCGACCTGGGAATCGAACCTAGGTCCTCATGCTCAGCAGTCGCGCTTGCGACCACTAGACCAACGACGCAGTCACTAAAATAAAATGGGTTTCAAAATACTATGTAACAACAACATATTTTCTGACATTCAAAAGTGTCTGTAATGGTCTAATTGAAATAAATGCTTTGCGTTTGAGTTTGAAAACACTTTTAAAAGTTTCAACATGTATCAATATCAGTGTTCGTGACTGTACGACCTTCGTTAGGTAGCTACGGGTAGGTATCAGAATGCACAAACACCCCTGGCCCGGGACAATTACCACAGCTTCAGGCGAGACCAATATTGGTGTCTTTATTCTCTGCGGGGATACAACTAACCAGAGATCTAAATCCGTCGTACGGAACCCAATCAAGCATGCTGTAATAAATCGTTCTAATAGTATAACATGCACTAGTGTATTCCCTAAGGACAAGTTTGTGGTTTGTGCGACTGCTGAGCGAAAGGGTGGTTCGATTTCCGGGCCGGTAAACAGCAAAGGCTTGAGTTCTTTCTTTTTTAAATAGATCAATAATTGTTGGCATCCCCAACATTCTATAATTATTATTATTCTTTTTTCCTTGCAACACTGCATGCTTGTTGTCAAAATCTGTCTCGTCATTAAAGAATCTTGAAATTACTCTCGAGAAGAAAAACACGTGTTTTATTCGCCCACATAAAATTATACATCAATACACAACAGGCCTCCGTCTTAAAGAATATACACGTGTCGTAAGCCACACCGACAAAGCCGCCCAATCGCAATAACAGATCAATGAAAATAACAACTGCCGGCCGGAAAGGTTGCTATTTACGAAGTGTTTTCACAGAATGGCGACTGGCGACGTTTTCGTTGTTTGCCTTATCGGTTTCGCCTTCGAAGACTCAAAAGTGAATTAAGAGGTAGCCTTTATACCTACGTCCAGCCACAGCGCCTCATCATCTGCGGAGCCTTTTACAACTATATTTGGGTCGGCTTCCAGTCTAACCGGGTGCAGCTGAATACTAGCGTTTTACATGGACCGACTGCCTACCTGACCTCCACAACCCATTTAGTCCTGAGTAAAACGATACCCCTTGGTAAGGCTGGTTTTCAGACTTTCGGGTCACTGACTACCTGTAACTACTGTCAAAGATCTACAATTGACAGCCGGGACCAACGGCTTAACGTGCTTTCCGAGGCACGGAGGAAACTCGGTATGTAATGGGTGGTTACCCTTCCACGGATCAACATTGGCAAGCGCGGCTTAACCTGATGATCGAGACGAACGGCTGTTATTATTTAGCCACGACTCTCGACCTATGGGCAATCGATCCCACTGCTCACATCACTCTGTTTAATTTATCATGATTTTTACCACGGCTGCGAAGCTATTCTCATAATTTTGAGCGAACCGAGAGAAGACAGAGTACATTCAAATGCAGTAGTCAGTATTTACATTGTTCATTCACAATTCAAGTCATTATTATGTCGTTGTGTCGTGAGTGAGCTACTAATGAGGAAGCGATGGCTGGGGAATGTTGATGCGAGATCTAAGATACTCTTGATGTCATGCCAAAGGTTGCTTTAAGGTGATGCCTACTTGGACGTTAATCAAGGATGTCTTCGTTATTGCGCGTTATAAGTGTTATCTCGAAGTTTAATTAGGTAGGGCTGCGTGGCATATCTTCTGAAAATTATGACGGCACGGTTGGCGCAGTGGCTGAGCGATTGACTGCTGCGTTGCATGTCGCGGGTTCGATCCCCGCACGGAACAAATATTTGTATGGCCTACAGATAGTTGTTCCGGGTCTGGCTGTTTGTGTATGTGAGTTTAAATGTTTGTAAACGCATTCACGAAACAGGAGAAATTCCTAGTATGGGGCAACGTTTTAAAAAAAAAATACATCTTCTGCGCTAATGCTCTAAAAACAAATTGAATAAGTATCTTATTGTTGTTGAGGTACATCATATAACCTGAATATTATTACTGAACTTGACTTTAGAATTCGATCTTATTATACTCGTACTGTACCTATGTTTTACAAATAAATAATTTGAATTTGAACTATCGAAATGCTCAAGAATTAGGTCCTAAAGAAGAAAGGCCCTCCCTGGCTTGTGTTCATTTTAAAAGAGGCTAACAATTTCTAAAAATCAAGACCTGACATCGACAGCCGCGTTTGTGGCTTCTGGAGTTCTATGTCAATGAGGTCACCATCATTCTCCAGCCCTTATCCCAATTTAATTGGGGTCGGCGTAGCATGTCTCTGTTACTCGTAACTTCATTAGACACCTCCTTTATCGGTCATATCATCCTTTACACAGTTCATCCATCGTTTCTTTGGTCTTCCTCTAGATACTGTACTAGTAACAAAAACATTTTCCTCATTATTCCGCATCACATCCCCATATCAAGCCAGTTCTATGTCAATGAGGTAATTTTCATTAATTTATACAAAACCTTAAATATTTATTTCGTGATCAGCTATTTCTCAAAAATGATCAAAACACGATATCTTCGTAAGCATCCATAAATAGCTAGTCACATCAAGTCATATGATTTCCTAGCATTGAGCATTTATCTGATTTTGCATAGTTGATGTGTGATGTCCATCTATTAAATTATTATAATGGCGATGCACCGTTCGGGTCATCATTTTATTGATTGTTGAGTAGGTCAGTAGAGACTTAGATGGATCTGGGTTTATGACCTTGCTAAGTGCTGTTCTGGGTGTATCATAAAAATCTACGGACAATAAATCGATGTTTTGGCTGGAATATTATTAATTGGATGTACTCGTATTTGATTTAAAATTGAAGGCCTTGATAATGCAGACTATTTTAATTACCGTATTAAAATAGTCTAGATGATGAGGTTTTTGTAAATAAATGAGTAGAATTGAATAGATTTCCTGGTGCGGTTTTAATAAGTTATTCGTACTTGAAAAATGATGTGGATTCCCTAAGCTTACTATTATAATATCGTCATATTGTGATTTTGAATGCTGATGGCGGTTGTTGAAACATGATTTTGTTTACTAATATCCCCAAGAATCCGCCCTAATGAAGAGTAAACAAGGCTTATGATCAACAGTTATCCTATTTCTTTGGTATAGGAAACATCGATATTACTCGCAATAATACGAACTGCGAATAATTTCAAAAGAATAAAACATTTCCCAACCCTATGAGCTCCGGTAATCGAATACAGTATACAATTTTATTTTTAGTTCAAATAACTTTATCGATCTCACGTCTCACTGTTCACATGTCTATATCGTTCACATCAATTCGCCAAGGGGCGTATTGTCAAAGCATTCGATTTCGATACCTAAATTCAGCCGGCCAGAGGGTAACGGATATCGATGCCGATGACCCCTCGTATCGTGTAGAATTTCATTAGAATATATTTCAGATTATAATACGCCATTTATTTGCATGTGACCGTTCGTCTTGAGGAGTCACTCGACAGGTTTTTTTGACAGTTGTCACATTAAATATTCAATGTGATATTAGTTATTGTTAGATTTATGCTAAAAGCTGAACTATGTTGAGAGTGACGAATTTTATTAGGGGTTTTTTTCATTGCCATCAAAAATACTGTTTCAAAGCGCGGGGCGTTGTTGTTTTTCGTGAGCTTAATTTTGCCTGTATGGCAAGAGTTCTACTTAAAGTTTTCTATAGTCAAGAGTAAGACTTGAGGAGCTCGCGGCTAAATAAGAACAGCCGCTCGGGTCGATCTTTAGGTTAAGCCGTGCTTACCTAGGTTGGTCAGTTTCCTCCGTGCCTCGGAAAGCAGGTTAAGCCGTTGGTCCCGGCTGTCATTTGTAGATCTTTTTAAAGTCTAACTACCAGTCTTACCAAGGGGTATCGTATTACCTAGCGATAACTGGGTTGTGGAGGTGAGATAGGCAGTCGCTCCATGTAAAATACTGGTATTCAGCTGCATTCGGTTAGACTGGAAGCCGATCCCAACATAGTTGGGAAAAGGCTAATCAGATGATGAGATAATAAGGAGTAAGACGTGCTTTTAAATTGATAACATTATGGAAACTTGTGACAAAAAAATGACACAGAGTTACATTATCTAATAGGTGAAGAAGAAATCGAATTAATTTAAATAAATCTGAATAAAAATTGGTCAAATCATAGTAGATCGTCCGGAATGATAAGAATGCCGAAACAATGAAGCATTTGATTAATGTATTGAGGCCTTCGGATTCGGCCTTGAAACAGCAGTGTCTTAATCGATCATGGACAATTAGCTCCACGCTTGAAATAGATGGAACTTGTACAAATAGAGATTCATACCGCACTAAATGTACGTTACAGAATAATTCGAATTTGTTAAGGAAATAATTCCAACTAGCATTGATAGCTTTCCAATAAGCTATTACATTCTCGCTCAAAACCGACGAATTAAAAAATCCGGGACTGTCGTGGACAGCCTGTCATAGAACTCAAAACTCTGAGAGAAGGGAAGTGACATTCATTAACCCTTAATGGGCTCGCAGTGTGGATTACGACCCATTCGCTCTCTCTCAGGGAGGCTGTGTCCAACTCGTGGGAATTAATTAGGTCGTTTATGCATTATTAATTTATTATGTACCTAAGTACTTAGACCAAGACAATACGATATAGGTTGAATTAGCTTTGGACTGATTAGAATTAGAATGACTCAAAAAAAAATCATGGGAATAGGGGCCGAAACCGCCGAAACCTCCAAATTCTGTTACTCGATCTATATTGGATTTCCCTTTTTTACCACAACAGCTGAACAAAAAGACAATAACATCACCATAACATGACATTAGAATACACCCCTGTTAATGTCAGTACACGCTTAGTCACGGTGTCTTCGAGTATGGTAATGCGTGTTTACACAGTCGTCACATCGACGCCACACTTGAGCCAAGGTCAAGAGCCATTGTGAACCAACACACCAACGTTTGATCAACAGCCAGATATTCCGAATTTGCAATAAGCTACATTGTTATTCTTACCTCATTGGCCGACCAAGATTTATGGGCTAGAGTAGCAATGTATGCCAAACTATTGTTAGAAGCCTCCAAACATAAATTATTGGTACAATATTGGATTGAACAAGTGTCTTCTTACTGTCATTCTATTCTAAAGACTACGAATGGTGGTTTGTTTACTAATAGCTATTATTTGAATGCGTGAAATCCGGCTTTAAAGTTTAGAGCATCATTCAATTACGCGTAAAACGACTATGTATCGCAATTCTTGAGAGCGTAATCATGTTAAGATGTCAGCACTTCAAGATTTAGGATAAAGTTTTTTCTATGTACTACTAATGACAGACAAAAAGTGAAGAGAGGTGTTGACATTGAAGATTGCGTCGAGATAGACCAACTAAATAGACGAAACTAAAGCATCCATGACAACAGAGTAACTATGAAGGGGAAAAAAATGGTAAAAGGCAAAATTAAAATGGTGACGAATTTAGAAGTAGAAGCTAAAGAAAACAGTATAAATTGGTAGTTCTAAATCAAGTTCCCGAGCGCGTAGGGATCATAAACAATTTCTTCTGCCCGCGACTTGATCTTATCTCACTCAGCGATAGTGTAAATCAATGGAAGATCTTTTGAAATCGGATGTCTAGTTTCGGAGATTACCTCTTACATCCAAACTTTACCGATTTATGACATCAGAGTACCTAGATAGGCAACAAAATCGACAGTGTACCCGTGAGACTACGCTACATGCAGTGGCGTGCCTAGTGCCTAGGGGCCAAAAATACGGCAAGCCCCTAGCAAGCAAACCGTTTAGAAACCCTAACATCATGAAGAATAGTAGGTTATAACTGCAAGCCAAACTTTTAGGCTTGGGGAGCGTTCAAGTATTACGTAACGCAATTTTTGAAGTTGTTTTACCCTCCCTCCCCCCCATGTAACGCGCCGTAACGTTATTCTGTACCCCCTCCCAAAACGTTACGTAAGATCCAAAGTGACCATAACTGGCCAAATTTGAAAATAAAAGGTCGCAGGGTTACGCCGCGCCGCGCCGCGCCGCGCCGCTGCGATAGCGGTGCCACTGAGCGTCTCATGCCGTGCCGCTGCTGCGTTCCTCTGCTAGCCTCTGCGTGTACAATACAATCGGGGGATTGTACGGCATAAACGAACTTGGGCGATTTCAATTCCCTAGTTTATTTATTTAAATAAAAAAAAACAATGTTACATAACGCGTTTTTGGATACCCGCCCCTGTAACGCATAGTAACGTTTTATGGGACCAGCTCCCCCAATTGAATTACGTAATAACGCTCCCTTGAAAGTACCACCACTTGATCTATTTTTCAAGCGTACTTTTCCTTCAAGCTTCCGATTTAACTATGCGGAGGCCCATTTAATAATTGTGCCTTTCTTTTTGTCCACAGTTGTCCCGTAATGCGTTGAAATGCCGATTACAGCCGTGTCCCGTGAGACGCCGCCTGCGTCGCCTCCGCTGCACGCCGCCACCTACGAGGAGGCTTTAGCCACCGTATGTATTACTGGAGTATTTTACTTTGTACTGTTAACTAGTAGGCAAACAAGATGCAGTATCGTAGGTTCCAGTGGGATACGGTGGAGTCAACAATACGGCAAGCCCATAAGGCAAGCAGACTGTTCAGACACCCTAATATCATGGAGAAGAGTAGTCTATAAGGGCAAGCCAGCTTTCTGGCTTGCTTGAAAGTACCGCCACATTGAGATACTAAATACCGTTACGTAGTCCATAGTACCTACTGTAGATAGTCTTTTATTCCGGTTATAATAATACAGGAACTTAAATTATCTGTGATGAGTACTTTGCTTGCTAGATGTTCAAATTAGATTTCGGATTGTTAAAAAGACATGAATTTTCCGAAACGGGAAAGTTATTCTATCTTGTTTAACATTGGAAACTGTTAAGATGGGGAACCCTAACTATTGCAATCTTTAAGTAAATACCTATACTTCAAAAATTTTATCAGCTACAGTAGACCCTGGTGGTTCCTAAAAGTTATGTACTATGAAAAAAACACTATCGATTTTCTAGAAGTTCCACGCGGTATGGATAGATGGCGCTGCGTGTTACAAAGTGCAATAAAACTGATTGTCGAGAGTCATCATCATGTTCAGTTAAATGTATAAGATTACCATCGGTAGCGTCATCTTAGTTATAATAAATAATGCATATTCTGTATAAATAGCGAAATCCACATTTACCTACGGTTTGTTTATAGGTGACAAAATTCACACTTCGGTTTGGTGTTTACAAATCTATGTATTAGCAATTAACTGAGGATTTTCCCGAGAATATGAATGACAACATAAATTGTTAACTGATTAGATAATTCAAGCGTGTAAAAACGACATGATGACGTGGAAAACCAGTAAAAAATATCAATTTACTTATGAGATTTTTCTTTGACCGTAAGGTCTTAGACGGTAGGTAAAGATGGTGCATGACATGAACACAAAAATTATCACCCCTATGGTACTCGAAGGGTTTAGTGGAGTTGTACCTATGGTGAGTGTCCATGGAGTTTCTTGCTTATTCTTCTAGATATTAATCTACGCTTTGGAATGGGCAAAGAACTACAGTAGGTACTTTCACAAGTTATTATGCCTTGTGACTGGCACTGTAGGTTCGTCTGTTTGTTTTTTGACATTCAAAAGTGCCTGTAATGGTTTAATTGAAATAAATGCTTTGAGTTTGAGTGCACCCACATTTCGCCAGTTAAGCTTAAGTCAAACGTCACACCGGGCTGCAACTGGGGAATTCCTGATAGAAAAACCCAATAACACTTGACACCCGGGACTCTAACTCTAAACCTCATGCTCAGCAGTTGCACTTACAACCAGTAGAGCAGCGATGCGTAGAAATGAAAGGTATGACAAAAAATGATTTTGATCTTTCATAATGATTTCCACCTCCCTCCCGCCCGTCGTCGGGTAGAAGTCAACAGTAGCGTCAATTCTGCTACAAACAATAAGGTCCGATCATCAATTTATCTGTCCAGTGAATATGGTGTGACAACCACTACAGTCTACCATCATCGTCGGGACTCTCCAGCCCTTATCCCAATTTATTTGGGGTCGGCGCAGCATGTCTTCTTCTTCCATACTTCTCTGTTTCTCGTCATCTCATCAGACACCTACTACGGTCTACCAATACCTACTTATGATTACAGTGTCTATTTTCACGATTTGCAGTTTCCTTGAGGTAGCGTGATTACTTGATATTTGTATGACTTAGCATCGCCATTTCGTGCAAAACGTGAGCTGCCTATAGTCGCCGATTCCATTAGACATGTTTGTGTTTATTATTTACCTACGAGTGGATTTCCTCATCGTGTCATGTTGGTTTTCGTGTTTGAAATTTATCGATATGAATATGTGAAGGAATTAAGTAGAAAACAACATGAAGTTAGTTAAAACGGGGGGAGTCACCTTATTTTAAAAACTGCTGACTACACACAGAAACGCATGTCACTAAAATGTTGATGGATGGAGTAGGAGGGGAACGCCAAAGAAAAGATGGATGGATTGTGTTAGGTTAGGTCATATCATTATATGAAAAAGGAAGGAGTAAATGGGACAGGGGAAAATGGAAGAAGAAAACAAGGGCAGGAAGATGATGATACTGACTACATTCAGTAACTACTTAGTACCTCACGTAGATCACTGGAACAGGAAAGAGCACCTTGCACGAAAAAGTAAAACATATAAAGAAAATGAGAAAATCCTGAAAATGACGAAAAGTATAAAATGCATTGACAAATCAATTTACACCAGCAAACAAATGAATAAGTACATTGTAGAAATAGCGCAAAATCACACATAACACGGAGTTTAAATATCGATTCGCTATGCTAATTCCTTATCACCTTGACATGCGATTTGCAGTCATTGGCGTAACCGAAACGCTACTGTGCGGAGTGTGCGACACGTATCGGGCTAAGCGAGCGGATTGCCCCACTGTGTGAATGGAAAATGGCCATAATAAGGCAAACGGACGTACTACAATCCACCTGCATACAATAGCTTAGTAGTTTAGTTTGTTCACAGCTTCCGACGCGCGGCCTTCTCGCCGATGCGTTTACCGCGAGTTATCACCGACCAAATTAAAAATATACAACAAATCAGTCACACGCCATATTTGTAGTAAAAGACAGCAGTTAACAGTGTGTGAGTCCGATCGTGCATATGTGAAGTAATGATAGAATAAGTGGCGAATTTGTGATGCAAACTCACTATCGTGATTTTATCGTTGGTTTTATGTGAACGTTAAAAAAATATTTGTTTTTTTTTTTCAATCCGTGAATCATTTGCGTGTGTAACGGTTTGTTGTGAAGGGACCTTGGCTTATTTTTTTTATTGAGTTCGATCTTATTATAAAGTTAAGTTGTGCGATGTTTGGGTGCGATTTTCTCACGAACACTGAAGTATTGTATCGGTCACGACATTGATTTACTCACGGAATTATTTTTTTGGGCCCACAGGCTCGACTTTATGCTTGAGATTTTACGCTACAATAATTCTTCTAAGGAGATCACTTAATTCAGCACAAATAGTAGCAAATATAACTATTACAATAATATAAAACTTATAAAATACCAATAGTAATAAAATGCCAATTACACAATTGATGAGTTACACAGATATTGTTAATATACGATTCCGGAAACCTATAACTGAAAATTGTTCGCTGTACGGTCGTTGATTTTAGTATGAGGATTAATTAATTTATCCGCAATTTTACTGGAAAATCATAAATAATAAATGGCTTTTCAAATTAATAATGAGCGTAATAAAGTAGCTTTGTAATTAATGTATTTAAATGTAAACTGGCGCGAGTTAATTTACGTCTCTACTCGGAAGTTACGAGTATCAAATGTCCGTGTATTGTTTCAACAACAGAATAAAATGAAACGGAAGATTTATATTGAAATACAGATTGTTTAAAAGATTTATCTAATTAATCTTAAAGCAGGGCTATTAAACAAACACGTCTATTAATCTAAAGATAATAAATAATAACATAACATCATGCAAGTAATCCCCGGAGGTTTAGGCAGAGGTGTACCCATTAGTACACCCACATTTCGTCAGTTATGTTTAAGTCCCATGTAATAGGGGGCGGGAGCTCGTGGCTAAATAATAACAGCCGGTCGGGTCGATGTTTAGGTTAAGCCGCGCTTGCCTAGGTTGGTCCTGCGATGGGTGACCACCCATTACATACCGAGTTTCCTCCGTGCCTCGGAAAGCACGTTAAGCCGTTGGTCCCGGCTGTCATTTGTAGATCTTTGACAGTCGTTAAGGTAGTCAGTGGCTCGAAAGTCTGACAACGTCTTACCAAAGGGTATCGTGTTACCCAGTGCTAGCTGGGTTGTGGAGGTCAGATAGGCAGTCGCTCCATGTAAAATACTGGTAGTATTCAGCAGCATCCGGTTAGCCTGGAAGCCGACCCCAATATAGTTGGGAAAAGGCTAGGCAGGTGATGAGTAGGGGGCGAACATACCATCAACCGGGCACAAATCAAGACTCCGTGGCTGCTACTGAGAAATTCCTGATGGAAAAACCCAATAACACTTTGCCCGGCCTGGAAATCGAACCCTTATGCTCACCAGTCGCGCTTGAGATCACTGAACCAACGTGCAACGAGGCAGTCTAATAAATAGTAATGGTTTTGAATTGATTCTTACGTATTCTGTAATAGTGGATAATAACTAGAACGTGTACAAGTCGTTACATACATATACTATACGTATACCATACTAACTACAATGTAACATGCATTGTACAGTAACTAATATAGGTACCATGATACGAAGTGATTATCAGGACGAGGCTATAGCAAACAATAGTCTAGATTTAAGTAAGTAATTAAAATCGTCATCATCATTCTCCTGCGCTTCAGTGGCGAAGGTTCCATACAACTCGATTCCTACCGGCTTCCCTTTGAAAAATGGCACAGTCAGTAGTCTGTAGACAATTAATATAAGCACATTAAAGATATGTACTCCGGCTTACCTCATACAAAAATTGACGCTTCGCTACTGTGCGCTGTCCCAATTTATTTGGGATTAATTAATCTAAATCAAGTCGAACACATACATACATACATAAGTAAAACATAAAATTGTATTGAATCTTTTCAAAGGGTTAAAAACTTATAAAGTGAAGGATTCAGGAGGTGGTTATATAACAATGTATATGTACCTACATACCTTTCCATAAGATAAGAAGACCTTTAAGACCCAACGAGGTAAATTATGATATGACCGTTCACTCCACATAATTATAATGTACACGAATAGGTCATCAGTTCACGATCAGAGGCCTTTCATAATCCTCCAATCCGTGCACTAATAATGTAAAAATAAGATTCTTTTGTTAAGCTGCGTTTGCACTTGTGTATAAAGATCATCATCACCACAGTCCCGTCTTTATCACCATTTATCGTCTTCTTCACTGAGGCCATAGCACGAGCGAGCGGTGTAAACGTACCGTAATCGATTTTAAAATTAAAAAATACTCAACTTGCAACAACGTCGAATTATCGGGAGCTCAAAATTATGAACAATCACGGAAGATACCCCTTATCATCATCATCATCATCTGCCTAGCCTTTTCCCAACTCTGTTGGGGTCGGCTTCCAGTGTAACTGGATGCAGCTGAATACCAGTATTTTACATGGAGTGACTGCCTATCTGACCTCCACAACCCAGTTAGTAACATCCCTTAAGAGTGTTCTCGGTAAAAAAATTCAATAATCATAAATTCGGGGATTTTTAAAGTGAAATTACTCCATTTTGCCTGGGATTTGTAAAAAACTAATTTCAGTATCACATTAAGCATATCTTTAAATTGTATTTGTATAGAATAAAACATTGAAAAATGACAAAAGTTGCGCTGCGTTATTTATTAGTAACTTTGGAATTTTATATTGTCGATGTACTAATGTAATGTATAATTTTTTTTTTGGTTTTCTATTTGCCTGAACCCCACTTAGAAATAGTGTTTTTTTTTTAGTTATTTCTGCCGTAATAAAATATAAAAATGATGTTTTAGAATGCAACATTTGAGTAAAGGAAATGTTTTTTTTTTAGGGAGTTTATGGATTAAAATTACTTTTCTATTCTATACAATTAATAACATGAACAGTATCTTGCCTTCCGCCATGATTTTTTCCAGACTTCCACGACTCATTGTTGATTCACAATTTCATTCCGAAATTCAGCCTTCTCGCAAAATTCCAAAAACATGTGTTCAAAATAAGCTTTATTTTTGATAACTTTTGTCATTTTTCAATGTTTTATTCTATACAAATACAATTTAAAGATGCTTAATGTGATACTGAAATTAGTTTTTTACAAATCCCAGGCAAAATGGAGGAATTTCACTTTAAAAATCCCCGAATTTATGATTATTGATTTTTTTTACCGAGAACACTCTTAAGTAACAGTAATATGTTTAGTTTTAGGCCGTGAAAACTTAAAACATTTAAAAAAAAATCACGATTCACATGTCGTTATGTGTGTTTTCAAAATTTTAAGAAATTATTCTTAACTATGATATTGATTGTGCTTGTTGCAAACAGTTTAACTAAAATGCTATAGGATGATTGTATTTTTGATAAAAATGGACGTATTTACGTTTCGTTTACATTGCGCGCTCGTATAGCCTCCGTACTCTTTCAGCTGACATTTCAGTATAATTCACTCTTTTTCGAACCCTATGTTCTTTCACAAAATATTATCCATCGTGGTCTTCATGTATCCATAGTATAGCTTCCCTTATCTGGTGTCGGCGTTGTATGTTTTCGTCTTCCGTAAATCCATAGCAACTGTTATTTTATCATTTATGTGTACACAAGAGAGAACATAAGAAACAACATAACATAAAATAACTAAGAGTATAAAGGCACAGCTTATTTCAAAGAAATATTATCATGTTTCACACCATCAGTTTAGTCTCCTTTTCCAAAGTATATCCTCTCATAGCTGCGTTTTCAAGAGTTTTTGACGACCATGACCATCCTTCTCCTTTAGCCGTTTAGGCCCTTTAAATGAAAACACCAAAATTTTAGGGTCAGCTCAGTGTGTCTTTCAAATATTCAAATTCAAAATTCAAATTCCACACTTTATTTCGAGCAACCAAGTCCATATAGGTTAGAAATGCTTAAGAACTATGTTAGTAGTAATAATTCGATAGCTTTCATAGATCAATCTCTCACTCAAAAAATAATTTCAAAAATCATGTTTCACACATTTGGTATTCTCCTTTATAGCAATATTATGTGTGTGTGTATGACAATAGTTACATCACAATTTACGTTCAGTTACTTGTACTTATTATGTATTCTGTGGTTCAGTACAGCCTTGGTCGTAAATATATCTCACTTAAAGGTTAGTTACTTAATAACTATAATGTATGGTATCATCATGCCACTTCAGATGTATCATTATAGTAAAACATACAAACATTATGGGTAATTTATGTTTGTGTGTATGTTGTAATGTGTCTATTATGAGGATGGGCAGGAGTACCCTTCTGCGATCTTATATCTTGGGATCTTTTATTAGGTTTTAAAACGTGGAAGACTTTGACATTATCCCTAAATAGCAGAAGCTTGATATATCTTAGGATGACCTTATGTGCAAATGTCAGATTTTTATCGCGATAATTTTAGCTTCTGATCAATGAGTCTTTGAGTAATGTTGAGCTTTCCTTAAAATAGAGATAAGTTAATACAAGATCACTCTTGTTATTTATCACGAGATTGCCCAGGGCCTAAATTAAAGGTCAATATTTAATAAGGGGTGGTTTAGAAACTACTACTAAATCCTATTACTGCTATTAACTACCAACACCCCAAAATCATCCCTTACTAGTCAAGATGGTTAAAATCGTAACCCTGGTTACCGACCTACTTCTCAAGGCTGCTACGAAAAGATTCCACAATTTTCAAGGAAAAACCACCATTTACCGTACTAAACTAAGAAAAGAATAACAATAACATGTGTGACGGTGTGTACGTAGTATTACACAACACCGTTCACGCACATCGGTCCAACAGCGACAAATTAAGAATAGCCGGTTCACCTTGCGCCTGCGCCGCCGCCGTGGGAGCGCCGTTTTATGTAAATTCCAACAAGCTAACTACCGCATTTCTACATCACCTCGAATTAAGTCAATTTGACTAGATGAAAGGTCGTTTGCGAGTTGAAAAGTTGTCAGTTTTCGTGAGAGATTTCACGCGGTTTTTATGACTCAATGAGCAGTTTGCATTTATGAATGAATTTTGGAGAGTCGTATCACGATTTTGCTTAATGCTTGTTTCATTATAATCCTTTTCGATAAAACTATAGACAATATTTACTCAATGAATTGATTATTTAAGGGTCATTCACATGTCTCAAGTTACATACTTACTAAATACTTCTTCAGTATACGTTTGTGTATCTAAAATCTTAACTGTCTCTCCGCTGAAGAACGTTTAGTTTTTCAACGTTAGAAACAGATATGTAAGTAACAATAACTACATTTAAGTTTGAAAAACCTAGTTAGTGATCGTTCAATTACACCATGTGCGTAATTTCTCAAAAAAGTGTAATAAACGTTAATTCTTCAATGTCTATTAAACAACTTCCCATGCTCGCTTTCACGACAAAAACGGCATTCGTAAGTGAATGCTGTATTCTTTTCCACTCCATGCGTCTTTTATTCACACTAACTATATACGTTTCGTATTAATAAAGTAAGTACGTGTCTTCTTCCTTAAGGTTTTGGCAAAAATAAAGTGTTTGCTATAACAAGCAAAAGCTTCTTCGCCATAGATCCAGGCCAACACTCTTAGTAAAAAACCTCCAAATTACATCACATCTCCGCGGCAATTGATGTCAAATACTTTTCAAAAATGAAAGTAATTCAAAGGTATTTTTGACAGATAGAAACTGAGGTTCCATTGTGAACAGGAATTACCGCTCTGATGTCTTTTACGACTTATCCTGGTTAATTAAAGGTGGCTTCTTCAAGTGATTCTATCCGGATTCTAGAGGGTCAAACAGACTCCACATCTTAGATCACTTCATCTACTATTGACACGGCCGCACTCTTTCTGGATCTAGTATTGATGTAAGGCCAGTGTATCAGAAATCTGTTTAGTGTTTGCTAAAAGTGTTTGTTGTAGCGATATGGCATTATTCGGTCACATAACAACTTTTGTTTCTCTCTGGGTCAAGAACAGAGGTTTTTAAATTTTATGACTTTTGTAAAGCAATAGATGTTAACGGAATCATCGAAAAGGCACCAGAGTAACCCCTGACTGTAGCTTTTATTTGCAGTATTCATGCTATAGGTTCTCATAAAGGAAGGTTAAAGAAACGATGGATGCCCTGAATGTAAGACTAGCTGCTGCCCACGACCTTTGACTGCGTGAAATTATTATAAAAATACTAGCTTTTCGCCGCGGCTTCGCGAGCCCTGGCTGGGGGCCTTAAAGTAATTTTTGGCCACCACAGGATAGTCCTGTTAAGCAGTTACAAGCTTCCAGAGTTGTTGTACTGCGAGTGGTGAATTGGTGATATCAAAAATAAAAAAAACCGCGGCTGTGAAATATATACTTGACGACCTATTCTCATACCTACCAAATATTCATAAAAAAAAACATAAAATCGGTCGAGCCATTTCGGAGGAGTGCGACACAAACACCGTTACACGAGATTTTTAAATATAAGATTACCTACTTCCCTATTTAAATCGGATTTTGTTAACAATTTCAAGGGTTTTCAATTTTTGCACGGAACTCTAATCTGTTTTCTAAAATAAAAGTAGCCTAAGTTACTCCTTATAATATCAGATATCTGCCAGTAAAGTCCCGTCAAAATCGGTCTAGTCGTTTTGGAGATTAGCCGGAACAAACAGACAGACAGAAAGACAAAAATTTAAAAATAAATGTTAATAGTACAGTATTTAAACGTTTTTATGCATTCAGTAAAAAGCTGTTTTGACATTTTGACATTACAAACAGAGAGATCAATTTTATTTATTTGTATAGATCATTTGGTTATACGACTACTAGAGAAGTATGGAAGAGGAAGAAATGAGTCACCGACCTCAAATAAATTGGGTAAGGGTAGAAGAGTAATGACGAGCTTCTGACTGTCTATAATCTATGAGATAATAAACTCAAGATTCACGTTTTCTGTATCTCCAGCATTACAAACTCCTCTATAATTATGTAACTCCGTCTATATCACGTGTAAGTCATAGATCACGACAAAAACCTGTCACGTGGAGTCACCAGTATTAATACGCGCTTGCATCATACGCGGCAATGTATCAGAACCGCTAATAAATGTAAATTAAGCTACTACTTCATGTTTATGTTTAGTTGTTTACGCAGAGTAAATAACTTTTGTCGGGTGATATGTTCTAGTGATGTCGAGATTAAAGTTATGTATTATTACTACATATTATTATGATAGAATATACATTATCTATTGTACACCAAAATTGTAATACATCTTTTTTACAATATTGCTAAATCTATGGTTACAATGGCGGTCTTATCGCTGATAGCGCTATGTTACAGACAACCTTTGGGTGGACTGTAGGATTATAAAATAAAAACGGGGTAGTAATTTTGATGAAAGTTAGCATATGGATCGAACATGTCCTGGGTTCGGCATAGGATATTGTTACCAGGTAGGACGTCCCCTAGGGACAATTTCAGTCCTGCACGCGGGCGATGAGCAGAGAGAACAGTGATGGCCCAGTAGAGAGCAGCGGTGGCCCAGTGCTAGCGGCCCCGACTTACAAACAGTAAGTCGTGGGTTCGAACCCAGGCAGCCGCATTACTTTGTGTAATTTATTTCATCACCAATCCTCTCAAAAAGGGTGAAGGAAAACATCGTGAGGAAACCGGCATGTCCTAGAACCAAAAATTCGAAGACATGCTACATCTATTAACCCGCACTAGGCCCGCGTGGTGGATTATAGCCCATTCCCTCTCTAAAGAGGAGGCCGTGTGTCCCAGCAGTGGGAACATTAAAGGCTGATTATGCTATGCTTATGCTACGCGGGCGATGCTGTGGGCAAAACCTGGTACAACTTGACTCAGTAAATAATCTGGGTATGATGAAATCCTCATGATGCCCAAAACAGAAGAAATAACCCGTAATCATAACTTTTGGCCACCCCATATTAATGACATCGTCCGCATCAGTGCAATGTCAGTAACTTGAGGATTATAAAAAAATTGTGATACTTACTCAATCATGTATACTTGACCGTTACAAGAATTTTGTACTACCACAAAACACCTAAAGAAAATATAAACATCGCACTCCTTTTTGCGCCGTTTTACAAAAACTTAAACTATCAATTTGTCACGTGTAATCTTCATACCGGATTCTGTGATGACGAATTGTTTTGCTTCTAATGCTCAACGGATGTATGATCATATCCATAAGTCAGGGAAGTCATTACCCTCATTTTTACTATACCACAGTCGGGTAGAAACGTTTGTTTTACAAACTAATGACAACAATCTTCTCGGGGCATTCTAAAAGGTTGCCTTGAGTAATTAAGATTTTATAAAAGGTTTGCCCTTTCACATAGTTTAGCAGAATCATCTTACTTAACTTTATGGATCTTTCAATCTAGATGTATTTTACAAAATAGATTTCGACAATTTACACATGTTTGGATAATGACAAACCAAAAATGTACGGGTAGTAGCTCCGTACACTGAGATGTAGTATGTAGATGGACGAATCACACGGGATGTGTACAGGAAATAATATCTGAGTGTTGTGTCCGATAATGATTGACTTTTCCTGTGGCGATCGCAGGGTCTAAAGGAATCTCTCCATACGATATTGTGCGCCTTCTTAATCTGACTGGGGCGATCCGCTTATGGAAGACCAGCCACACCGATTCGCTATCGTAGGTAGAAACACTTCGTACCTGTGCGACTTGCAGGACTGTTTGTTTCAGTAGTGGCGTAGTAATCCGGCTCGAAGGACAATGATATGACATGAGGACAGATCATTCAGTCGAGGCTTAAGTCTTCAGCCAACTTATTCGATTAAAACATACCTTAAGTCAAACCTGTAAATATTTTGCATATGCTGCGACTGGTGTAATAATATGAGACGATCATTTTGATCTCTTCGCAGTTTTAATCGTTATTCTTTTCCCGATACGCTAATTTCGTAACAAACTGCTACGAAGTAATATTATAAATGCGACAGTTTGGATGGATCTCAAATGGTTTATTGGATGGATGTTTGTTACTCAAGCACGCCAGAACGGCTGAGGGACCTGGATGAAATTTTGCACAGAGATAGATTATAGTCTGGAATAACGCATAGAATACTAGCTCTTTTTTTTCTATCACACTAACACATCAAAATGTCCATACGAAAAAAGTCACGGGCAACAGTTAGTTTACTAAAAATGTAAAAGCCGTTTACTTATACATTTCTGTTTTTATTTTTCCTCTTATGTAGTTCGTTTCCTAAAGCACTCACATTCTAAGGGTACCGGTAGTGGTTTCAATCCAGAAACTTGTAACTTAGATTATTATATTTTCTACAACACACCATTCGTGTCCATGGCGTAGGTACTTCGACATTATTTGGAGTACACAATAGTGAGTGAAATAAGGAGGCTGTCAGACTGTCATGAAGACTAGGTCGAGTCATCAGTCACTGTTCCATTAAGATATATACCAGAAACACTACTGAACACACCCTTGCTTTTAAGGAAATATTAGATTACGATATTGAAATACAGTGTACATTTTGATCTTGTATAAAGTTGAACAAGGTGATTATGTGCAACCCGAATAGCCTACTTGTATTGTATCTCCAGTGATAAATCTATTATTGTAGGTTTAAAGGCCACTACATAATTCTTGGTTAACGAATTATTTTGTTCTATTATTATCTATCTTTTTATAGAAGTCTAAATATGATTAGCACTCAATCTAGAATAATTTCCTATAGTCACTTAACTGTGACTTAGCAGTACTATTGTTTTAAAGATGTACGGGGGAAACCTATTCAGTACCGTCATCATTGGTACAGTCCAGTCAAGTGACGATAGCAACACCTAACTGATAAGTCCACTGAAGCATGAAGTCAATGACTCAAAAAGTGTCATAATCATGCCAAATCATTTGTTATTCAATACGAAATGTCTTTGAAAAGTTGAAGGTTTGTAATGTACCCGTATTGGGCCGTGCAGTCACCTTGCAACTGGGATCGCCTTGCGGTGACTCAGTGCGAAACTCGAGACGTATGGCCATTCAAGCGCCGCTTGTGACCATATACGAATTGGTCTGCTTGATAGCTGTATTGACATATTTTATTTTTGATTCTGTGCCTAATATGTATCAGGTGTTTTGATTGGCTATTTTTTGCATAGTGAACGGTGCTGGCTCTGCTGTTAGTCTTGCGATATTAATGTAACTGGATACGCGCGGATTAAAGAACTTTAGATTAGAGGTGGCCAAACCTTTTTGAGTGTTTCTTCCCATCATTAACTTGAAAAAAGCTGTACCAAGAAGTCCAGCTAACATTTTGGTGACGGCTTGCCCAAATGGGATCCACCCTCTTGGACCGCTACTTACCTCTCATGCACGCCAATTTAATTTCTCACCTTTATGGACCCCTTCCAAGTATCTGTACAGCGCTGGAGTTCCAGTTGAAACACTTTAGGAATAGCTGCTCTAGACATACAATACATATTGCCAAAGAGGTAGATTTAACTGTCTGAGTTACTGAGAATTTTGTTTTCCTTCTCAAAGAACAGTTGATGCTAAAGGAAAAGTATTTCTCAGATTGTATTATTAGGTCAGTAATACAGCATTCCATGCAATAATGTCTACATGCACGTTGATTTTCCTGTATAGGTACCGGTATGTTGGGGTAGGTTTACAATCTGATACAGCTCACAGTTTTTTAGTGCGGACAACTATATTGTCTACCAACCATTATACACACGCATACAAAAAACTAACCCACATAAGTCCATCAGGAAACCCAACGAAACAAAAGCGCAACTCGATAGAATCGAATGCATCATCGAATGTTTGAATCGATTCTTCGGGTTACGTAGAAGACAAAGCGAGTACATCGCTCGGTCACGTAATAGCGATCTATTAATATTGTTATGTGCAGGCGCACGGTGCATTGTCTCGGGTTCGAGCTGTTAGCTGTTAGATGCACATTTGTATTCCGAATGGTTGGTGTTATTTTGATACGTCCATATGAGCTATAGGGTGTATTTTCGATAAGTGGTTGTTGCGTACGGTTTTGCTAGCCGATTTCAAACTTTATAGGTATATATCAGTACGATATACCTACCAAACAAAGGTATTTTAATTCTTTATTTCATTTAGGCAATTAAAAGGCACTTTGAATGTACAAGGAAATATAATTAGTTCTAGTTGCATATTCGTAAAGGTTTTGTATGCAAAAATGTAAAAGAAAATCCTTTGTTACTCTTTTAACATGTATAATTAAGTTTACTATACAATGGAGTTCAAAGACTATTATAAATATTTGTTAATAAATATTAATAAATATTTTGTCTATCTATTTAGGTCAGCAGCTCATAAATAATTAATTCAAATAGCTGCATGTCATACATTTTAAACAATCAATAAAATAATATCCAATATTATAACAATACTCAATACTATCAAGGCTATAAACGGAGAACAAAGAACGTCCAGATTTCTAGGAAAACAATATTCCATGTTTTCATCAAAGCGGAAATTCTCGGACTTCGTTGTTTACAGTGAACCGGTCAAAAGCTTCAATTTCACGGGTGAAATGAAATCGTAGCTCAACTACGTCAGTCCACTGAGCGAATGACTGAACGGCCTTGCTTTGGCAAAGGGTCAGGTATCCGGTCAATGGGCTAGTTAGTTCACAATACAAGACTCTCGGTTTCAAACCTGCATAGTTCAATTTAAGAGTTGAACTATAACATAAAATGATAGATCAACCATTACGTACACAAACGTACGTACAGAAATAAATTGATCATTCAATAATAAAATTATTGTCGATGTTTAAATTAATCCGTTTTGACATTTATTAATTTAATGAGTTTTTATTCTTTATGTTTCCGGTGAGGCCAGGGTCGGTCGTATGATTTAAATTGTAACCGTACTTACAGGTAATTTAAATTTAAATATGGAATAATTATGCATAATGAGCGTACTGTCGATGTTGGGGAACGTACTGTTGATGTTACGGTTTAGTCAAGATAGGGGTTTTAACTCATTGATCGAGTAGTCGTAGACGCCACTGCTAAGCATGAGGCACTTTCGATTCCCAGGTCTGATATTTTTTTATTGTGTTTTTCCGTTTGAAATTTCTTAATAGCAGCGGCACAAATTTGGACACCGATCTTAAATTGTACCCAGTTGAGGGCAATGGGCTCTTCTCTTATTTCATAGCCGTATAAAATGTTGAATTTAGACCTAGAGTCTATTAATATTAGTTTCTAAGCAGTGAACCTAAACATTATAATATAATATTTTGGGACAACCAAAACACCGCCATCTGATCCCAAACTAGGCAGAGCCTGTACTATGGCAACCAGACAACTGATAAACATACTTATATATTTATATTTAATACATACATATTATAGATAAATCACACCCAGATACAGAACAAATAATCGTACTCATCGCACAAAGATTTGTCCTGTGTGGGAATCGAACCCACGACCTCCGTCCTAGCAGTCAGGGTCACTAACCACTAGACCAACAGGCCTATTATGTTAGCGTAGTTATTGTTTTCCTTATCTGTTCAAACATATCCTTTGTAATCTTGACTGAAAATCAATATGAAGTGACGTCGTTCAACTTCAGAGGATATAAAAGGATTTGCTCAAACTCGTGTGAGCCGAAAATATCAATACCCTTTTACTAACATTATTTATACATCATCTATTTCTTTTGTAAAGAAACCTTTTAGTGTTATCGAATTATCCGAAAATGTATAGGTATTTGGAAAATGTTTTTCAGAGCTCGTGGAAATTTTTATTTATCTCGAGTTCAACGCTACTAACAGGAATCTCATTGACAAGGTGACTAAAAAATATAAAAATAAATAGGGCTTTGAACTGAAGACAAACAAGGTTTGCCTGGAAGTATAATTTCAATATTGTCTGGAAATTAAGACAACGCCTGATAATCAGATAAAGGCTTCGTAGGTATACAAAAGGTGTCGATTTTCTTTTTTAAGACGGTGCTACGGTTTCTTTTACACCCTGTATAGACAGCAGTGTCGCATAAGCGTTTCTTGGACTTGGGTCGTGTTGAACTACTGTCGCACCGCACAAACATTTTTCGCACTAGCGTGATGTCGAGCTTCAGTCTGTCGCACTAGCGTGCATTCAAACTATGGTGAGTCGCAGTACAGTTTTGTCGCACAAGCATTAATCGCACATCCGTTTGTCGACCTCACGCAGTGCACCGTTTTGAAATGCACAATGAAACACTAGGCAATGTCGACTCATTTAGTTTTTTTTAAGCTATGACGTGTTGTGTGTTGTGTGTGCTGATATTCTATTTACAGAATAAATAAATAATTTAATTTAATTTCAAAGGTTCAACGAATTCATAAAATTCAGGAATTCTTGACTCAAAACAGATATTTGGTGCACCAAGAAATATTTGTGTCATATTTCTGGAATTCTTCTTCTTATCGTATCGATGTTCCTTCCATATTACGTGGTTTGGGCTCAGTAGGTGGCCACGTTTATTGCAGAGGCAGAGGCGCTATTCAGGTCGTCAAGAGTGCAGGTTAACGGAATTGACGTCATTAATTTGACGCAACACTAGTCATCTTACCTACCAGTAGCGAAGGGTAAATTTTTGTAAGAGGTAATCCAGAGTACATATCTTGAATGTGATTATATTATTTGTCTATGAAATGACTGACTGTACCATTTTTCAAAAGGAAGCCGGTAGGAATCGAGTTGTATGGAACCTTCGCCACTATTACCTACCATGTACCTAAAATTCTTTTATTAACGAACAGAACCAATGACCTTTTTATGAAAAGCCAAGGAACCATAATATCCCTTCTACCAGTATTGTTTTGGCAATACCTGCCTATATTTGGCGTGACCTTTTGGGCGCGTTTCACAAATGAACCCATACAAAGGTTTGTAAAGAAAAATTGTTTCTCGATGTATTATTTATTAACTGACTTCCTTGTGGAGATATTGATGGGGGCTTAATGAATAATAATTAAGATGTTATCTTTTTATTTATACCTTATATGCCATGGGCGGTATACATGATAATGAATACACGCACATATTTTTTACTACCTGAAAATTTTAATACTGGCTTAAAGTGAAAAAGAACAATATTATTTTTGTTTTTTTTTTTCTTAGCCTGCTCTGTCTGACTCCTGTGCAAAAGCCTGCGAACCCGCGCGTCCTTCTTCCAGTTCTGAAGTGAACCTATGCAGTTCGTCCCGCCATCTCCTTCCTGGCCTGCTGCGACCCCGCCTCACTGTCTCAGGGCACGTGTCTTGCTATTTTGGTCCACATTTCGTCGGACAATATTTTCGTCATAATTTTATTTCCTCATTCCCAAAACAATAAATTCCCACAGATAGACAGATATCGCGCAATATTTTGTCCAAACAAAAAACATATCGCACTATCAGATTAATATCTAACTGACACAAAATAAAAACAACATTTTAAGACAAACTATTTTTAAATTCACGTAGAACACTGATAAAAATCGAAGCAAAACAAAAACGCGAGCATTGAAACTTAAACAATTTCGAAATTATTTTGTTTATATTGCGTTGTTCAAGTACCTGTAAAATACCTTGATTGATTACTTCGAAAAAAGAGTTAACTATAATATGTGAAGGCGATATCAGACGCTTCAATCGAGTGAACGACTCACTGGGAGACTGGGAGACACACACGGGAGACTCTTTTTTTTTGGGCCGTTTCATATTCACAGGACACCGACAAAATTACATACGAATAGACGTCTGCTTCTTTTATTTAGTTTTTCGATCATTCGGTAGGCGAGTGAAAGATTTCGAGCGCCGAAATCCAACATCACTTGTACGTATAGATTCCAGCTCTCACAAACTATATACTACCTATGTTCTAAATTGTTGGTACAAATTGTACTTAGGAGTCATTTAGTGTTATAATATTTTGAATTGTCAATTAGTGACTGTTTTATGTCTTTTAATAATATGGTACATACCATTATCGTAATACGATTCTTCCAGTCATTTCACTTTGAGTGAAAGATGAAAAGTGAAGCGTCTGATATCGGTTCAAGTAAGTAGATAGTGAGGGGGACCTTGAGTACGTCTCCTGTCAATGTTTATGATCTGTTACACCGCCCCCCTTCCAATACATCGGGTGGAACGTCGAGATTGCTTGCGATAGCCCCCATTGTGTGCGGCCCGAGCGGCCCGTGCCTCGTGCCTGCCTGTAGGGCTGCCTAGCCTAGAGAGGTCGGGTGGCGGCGCGTGTGTGGTCTCTTTGTGTGGAAAAATGAAGGCGGGTGAGAAAAATATGGGAATTGTTGACAGTTTCCTTTTTAAATATTGTTCTGCTTTTAGGAATTTATCACGTATAAACCTACGCGAAATATTCCTGAGAAGTGGTTTTATCAGGGAGACTCATGAAAAGGTACTTCCTATGATTTAACAAGTAGTAGTATTTGACAATAGAGAGCTCGTGGCTAAATAATAACTGTCACTCGGGGTCGATCTTTAGGTTAAGCTGCGCTTGCCTAGGTTGGTCCGTGGATGGGTGACCACCCATTACATACCGAGTTTCCTCCTTGCCTCGGAAAGCACGTTAAGCCGTTGGTCCCGGCTGTCATTTATAGATCTTTGACAGTCGTTACAGGTAGTCAGTGGCCCGAAAGCCAGAAAACCAGTCCTACTAAAGGGTATCGTATTACCCAGAACGAACTGGGTTGCGGAGGTCAGATAGGCAGTTGCTCCACGTAAAAAACTGGTATTCAGCTGCATCCGGTTAGACTGGAAGCCGACCCCAAAATATTTGGGAAAGGCTAGGCAGATGATGAGTATTTGACAAGTAGATTTATTAATAAAGTATGTCGTTAATTTTAGTTTTACCATTAAGAAAGACTTTTCGATAACTAGGTGTACCTATGTTTGCATAAATAAATCATAATTAAAACAAAGCACGGTAGATTAGATATATATATATATACTAAAAAATCAATTAAAATTCAATCACCGTATCCAAAACCGAGCAGCCCTATATACAAGGCGATACCCACCATTAGCGGCAGTCTAAATATTGTATTGTACGCCGAATCCTAAACACTACATTGTTTCTGAGAGGCGTATGTCCGAGTTGATGGCCGGCTACGATACAAGCGATAGCCCCGAGCTACACAACGAACAACATTGGCCGGTTATTGTACCTCTCACCCTGTTACCAAGTCACTAGGACAACAGGGAAACAATTTTGTGGTAGCAAGTATAGTTATTAGGGTTAGGTCACAGATTAGTCCAGATACTTCACTCAGTAGAAAATTTCCAATACCTATTACGATAATTGCCTACTCCCTCGCGTCAACAACCACTGTATGCTAAAATGCGCCTAAATGCTCAAGCGTACAGCAGTGATTGCTTCGCACCGCGCGATTCCACAGTAATCGCAGGGCTGCCTCTTCGATAAAATTAAATTAACATAACTTTTTATCTATGTTATTGAGAACTGTGAATATGTTCTGACTTTTATGTGGCAGTTAAAAATTTTATCATTTTATAAAATATTTAATCAACTTAAAAAAATTGACCGGTAAATGGAAATCATTGACAGGTAAATGGAAAAATGTTAGGTGTTTATCCCTTCTTTTGCTTGATTTACACCCATCTACAGCACATAAGGCACCACACGGCATCGTAATACGCGTACGAACGAACAGCACTATTAAAATTGAACGGCGTGCGCGCGCTTCGCTTGCGAAAACCGCACTGAATTTGATCCGCCGGCGGACCGAGACCGCTCGGCTGGGCGGTAGGCACTTATAGCGCGCAAGTACATGGAGTGACGGAGGCCTGGTTAGGTGTAGATGGGAGCAAATATTTCGTGATGGCCCTGAGGTGAAGGAAAATTACTTGAAGTCCTCGTATTACGTTTTCACTGTGAGGTGGGCGAGATGCTTTTGGTAATTTAGGTAGTTGGATTAAAAACTCAGATATTGTTCTTAGAATCTCTAGGGCCTTTTTGTTCTTAGGAAACTAGGTACTGCCAACTGCTTTGGTCCGTTAGTGGACTCCGTAGATTCCGCACGCAGTCTCAGGTGCAAGAGTAGGTAGTGCGGGCGGTGGACGGTAGCGGCCACGTGCCCCCAGTGGAAGTGGGCCATAATCCACCACGCAGATCCTGTGCACGTTGGTGGATGTCACATCTAGAGTTTTTTGTTTTTGGCCAAGCTAGTTTTCCTTCACTATTTCAAGAACAGAGAGTATCGAGGCATCGTTATCATTGATGAATGTTTGTTCCTTTTTAGGGTTCCATACCCAAGTCGGCAAAAACGGAACCCTTAAGCCTCGTATCCACTAGGCAACATTTGGCGCGCGACATGTGAATCTCAACATGTACGGCAACGCTGCACAACAGCGCGCGACGTTGCTAGCTGCCGCGCAACATGACGCGCGGCTTGTTGTTTGTTTAAAGTGCATCGTTAGTTGAGCATCAATTGTTGTCGAGTGGAGACGTGACGCACAACAATGTCCGTAGTGTGGTGTAACGAACGAGTGCTCAAATTAATCGAACTAGTTGCGTTTCGAAATTTTGTATCTTGCTTCGATATTATGGGTTCAATTTTTTGTAACAGTATCTGGAAGTCTGTAACAGTATTGTTCATTCGGGTAAAATTCGTAAAAGATCCATCAACCACACTGAGATCACTGAATACATTTTCTTTATTTTGTAGGTATTTTCTAACCCACCAAAGTGGTTTTCTTCTTTTTGATTTCGATAAAATTATAACCACTGCCGCTGAAATCAACACAAGTTCCTCTGGCGACATGTTGTCGACGACTGAGAATGTGTGGACAGACAACGTTGTTATACAAATGTTCCGCGTCAACATTCAACAAGTTGCGAAACATGTTGAGCAACATGTCGCGCGTCAAATGTTGCCTAGTGGATACGAGGCTTTACACACTCATCACTTGATTGGATCACTTTGTTGTCCGTCCGTCAAGACCCTTTTTCTCAGGAACGCGTGGAGGTATCAAGTTGAAATTAATATCAAAATACTTAAATCTTGCCCCTTGAGTTGTGAAAAAATCAAACTTGTTAGTCAACGCGATCACAAGATATGACCGTTTATGTCGCATATTTTGCGATTTCACAAAGGAATTATACCTATACTATAGGCAATAGGGTACTTCTCGTTGAGTTAGAGTCATGAAAGGACAATGACCAAAGTTGGTACCAAAAAGTCTCGCGCCTCAAAACCAAAATATTATAGTAATTAGTTTCATATTTTTTTTACGGCATTACGCGTCGGGGATTTGATTTTTGAACTGGAAATATACTTTTCGAGTTTAAAAGTACGAATATTGTTTTACTCCCTTTATATGACGTTCCGTTTCAACTGAATATAAATGACGTTCCGTTTCAATTGAACAAACCCTTGTCTGTCGAGCGGACTCTAAAATTAATTACAATTAAGTAAGATCAGTACACCAAATCGATTTAGTTTGGTTTATTGCTATTTGCAACAAAATAGATTTTCTCAGCCTAAAGATTTTGATTTATCGATTACATCCCTAAATCCCGACTAGTTTATAGCACTTACTATACTCTATGGTTTATAGTTATCTTATCTGTGGCATCTGACATTTGTACTGTACTGACTGACTATTGGCAATGTAAAGGTCTAAAATAAAATCGAGTTTCAGTCAAGCATACTGTGGATGTTACTTTAACTCGTAATTCTTACTAATATTAGTGTATTACGCTGTTTTTAGAGCAATAATGTAATGTATGTGTGTTAAAATACGTCGTTGGTAGCGTCGAAAAAATAGACCTACTTTTTAGGTTAGTTTCGATTTTATAAAATAACTCTGAAACGCGGGTTTTTTTTTCAAAAATAATTTTTGTAGGAGTTAATACGATCAGTGTAGTCTATAAAAAACAAGGTTTGATTTTGATGCAGCATGGTACGGGATTCCATACTTCCATGAGCATTCTCTTTTGGCAAGAAGCAATGTCTTATAGCACATGTAAAGGAAAAAAACGTAAATAGGTATGTAGTTTAATAACAAACTACCTACAGGAACACTCGGTGCGCAAGTCCAACTCGCACTTGGCCGGTTTTTTTTTCTTTAAGAAAACTTTTCTAGTGTTGTCCTCGACAAGTCATTCAAAATCAATTTCCCCTCACTATACACGCAGACACAGCTGGCAGTAATTAACGGCGGTCGTGACGACAGTAGACTTTACTGTCAATCAATAGAGTACTGATTGACACAATGACACCATCACATTATATATGCGCTATACAAACTGAGTAATTGTGATCGCAGTGTTTCGTTACTAGTAAATAAACAGTGGCTGTGGCCTGTTTGCTAATCAATGTTGCCAATTTTATCATTAACAGTGAAAACGGGATATTTATTTATTTATTGAACAGTTTATGTACACACTAAATATGAATATGTAATGAGGAGGGATGAAACGCATGTGACTAAAAGAGTGATGGACATGAATGTTGATGGATGGAGAGGGAGAGGAAGGCCAAAGAAAAGATGGATGGATTGTGTGAAGACTGATATGAAAGAGAAAGCAGTAAATGATGCCGTGACGTCTGACAGGGGAGAATGGAAGAAGAAAACGTGTTGTGCCGACCACAAATAGAATGAGACAAGGGCAGGAAGTTGATGATGATGAATTGATGATGTACACACTAAATATAGAAAAAAGAAAGGAACAGAAGAATAGGTACAAAGGTGATGCTTATTTCTAAAGAAATCTCTTCCAGTATTCCTGCGAAAGGAGAGTAGATAAAAAGAGATGTAGACATAGTGTGTAAAAGAAGAAGAGTAAATAGAATACATAAAACATAAAGCATGTGAATTTAAATACAAAAACCTAATACTCAATTTCATATTTTTTATTTATTTATCATGTTTACTATTTCTTTTGATGAAAATGTTACTGACCATGTCAGTTTAAAAACTTATATGTTGCCAATTGTGGAGCTCCCTTAAGAAAAGTTTTAAATACTCGAAGGGTTAGACATAGGTATCTCTAATAGTACACCCACATTACACACCAGTAATATTTAAGTCTTATGTGATAGGGGCAGAGCCTGTTGCTATCAACCGGGCACCCACAAATAAAGACTTCATAGCTGCTACTGAGAAACGACCCAAAAACAATGCCCGTCCAGCGACCAGGGCAACCTGGGACTTAATTTTCAGCAGTCACGTTTGCGACCATTACACCAACTAGGCAGGCTTTAAATATTCATCATCATCTGCATAGTCTTTTTCCCAACTATGTTGGGGTCGGCTTCCAGTCTAACCGGATGCAGCTGAATACCAGTATTTTACATGGAGCGACTGCCTATCTGACCTCCACAACCCAGTTAGAGCTAGGTAAGACTGGTTGTCAGACTTTCGGGTCACTGCAGACTACCTGTAACGACTGTCAAAGATCTAGAAATGACAGCCGGGACCAACGGCTTAACGTGCTTTCCGAGGCACGGAGGAAACTCGGTATGTAATGGGTGGTCACCCATCCACGGACCAACCTAGGTAAGCACGGCTTAACCTAAAGATCAAGTGCCCATCTTGCACCGCATCTATCACCTACGCTCTTGATGATTTATTTACTGCATCAGTGAGCGGGGTTTGCGTGGCTGAATTTTGGGCTGGACATATTTTTTTTTTTTGCCATCGATACGCTAAGAAGAAGACATAAAGATCGACCCGGGCGGCTGTTCTTATTTAGCCACGAGCTCCTTTAGGCTTTAAATATTCAAATATTAGTACGAGATATCGGATAAATTGCTCTTCTTTTCATGCCTATTGTTTGCTAATATAATATAATACCTTCCTTGTTTAAATTTTCTCCAATCAGAATTGAACGGAATGTCTTATGATAGATTTTAGCGAGGTAAAGTAAACCGTAATTTGCTTCGTTTAAATCTATCACAGCTTCTAATAACATGTTTCGTAGATAACAAATGCACTAAGCTTGAAACATTTCGAGAACAGCAATTTGTCAGCCGAATTTGTAATCTTAACAACATCGTGACGGTAAATCAAGGTAGGTACGCTTTAGGCACCTACCGATAGTCCGATACCTAGTGTAGGTCATTCCACTGCAACATTGAGATTATTTATTAATTGAACAAGTTGAACGAACTCGTTTCCAATAAGTATTATAAAGTGCTGAAAGGTTAAAGGCGTGCATTATAGAAGAAACATGATTTATATTTAATTACGAACCTTGGATTGGACCTGAAATATTCCAATGCTCAGTGGGAGGTCGTAACTCTTATTTCATCTTGTCAGCTATATTCCTAACATTATTACTAATACCTGCCCGTCTGCCTCGTTGGCCGAGTGGTCGGAAACGTGACTCCTGAGCATGAGGTCATGGGTTCGATTCCCGGGTCGGGAAAAGTTTCCACCAGGATTTTTTTTTAGTAGAAGCCACGGAGTCTGTATTTGTGAATGGTTGGTGGCAATAGGCTCCCCCCCTATGACATGAAAAGAAAAAAACGAATTAAACATAACTGGCGAAGTGTGAGTGTACTATCAGGTACACCTCTGCTTATCCTTCGGGGATTACTGGCGTGATGTTATGTATGTATTACTAACATCTATTTTTCTAAGATAGTTTCGACTATAGCTACTCCTGATAGTCTCACAATATATTTGTTCTATGACTTCTTTTGCCAGAACATAGGTATAAATTCGATTTTATATTGTCTCATCCGGATTTTCTTCGGAACATTTGGGCATTACCACGGATTACTTAATCATACATATATTAGTCTATTTCAGTATCAGAGGAGCCATCTAAATGATAAAAAGACTGGTTTTTATCAGAAACTTGTTCCAAAGGCGCTAAAAACCTCACATTTGTTATCCGAATCTAATTTAAATAAATTCCTTGATTCCTCGACTGTATAATATCTAAAAGCAAAATAGTTGATAAATTACGTCCCACCACTTTATACTTGCTAAAATGTCACAACTCGATTGTGCATATTAGTCAAGCAGGTAGCACTGGTCGTTGATTAGGACTCATTAAAATAAAACCGAAGTTAAGGTTTTTATAAACTTTGTCTTGATAAATAAATAATAATAATAAATAAGTGCGAGTTGGACTCGCGCACCAAAGGTACACTTGTAAACTTGTAGGTATTGTGTTATTAAACTAAATATTTTCAGTTTTTTTTTCCCTTATTTACATGTGCTGTAAGACATTGCTTCTTGCCAAATTTTATGATTCTAGGTCAACGGAAAGTACCGTATAAGTATAGGTTTTGATTCCCTTGTGAAATCGCAAAATATGCGACATAAACGGTCATATGATTTGATCGTATTTACTTACAAGTTTGATTTTTTCACTGCTCCAAGGAGTAGTAGACCTGAGTGTTTGATATTAATTTCAAAAGGGTCTCGACAGACGGACAAAAATGTCATCCTATAAGGATTCCTTTTTTGCCGACTGAGGTACGGAACCCTAAAAAAACGATATCCTAAACCAAAATAAAAAACGAAAAATCAAAACGCAATAATAAAACACCCATATCAATTTCTAGCACAATTATCTTACAAAAGCGGGTGCAAAAGCCATGACCGAATTAAGTGAACACCAAACAATGCGCCTGCGTAGAGGCGCGGGTGCATCACAATGTGCGCAGGATTGCACCGACCTCGCTCGTCTCGCTGCGCCGGCCACAAGGGCGCGGCCTCCGCAGTGACACCTACTAATGTGCTAATTTGTTCATGCGCTGATTGGATGCTGATAAGAGGGTGATTAATTTAGTGTTAGATTTGTGTTAAGTAGTTGGCTTTTACGTGACAAAAAAAATATGGTGGGGTTTTCCGAACTGTGTGGTTAGGGAAAGAAGGAGTTTAATTCTCTGTTTAGTTACTTGTAATTTGAAATGGATCAACCAGATCCACTTTAAAGCTTTCAATATGAATCTGTTGAATTTTATTTTACTGTCTGTCAATAATAAAAAACTAGTACGCATTGATAGATAACGTCAACTCTTAAAAAAAATATCTAAGTTTTTTGAAGTCCGATGCCATTTTTTGATAAAGTTCACACTATATCGGCAACCTGGGGCAACACGGTTAGTAATGTCAGGCCTCCGTCACTCCATGTACTTGCGCGCTATAAGTGCCTACCGCCCAGCCGAGCGGTCTCGGTCCGCCGGCGGATCAAATTCAGTGCGGTTTTCGCAAGCGAAGCGCGCGCACGCCGCGGAGTGCGGTTCGTTCGTACGCGTATTACGATGCCGTGTGGTGCCTTATGTGCTGTAGATGGGTGTAAATCAAGCAAAAGAAGGGATAAACACTTAACATTTTTCCATTTACCTGTCAATGATTTTCATTTACCTGTCAATTTTTTTAAGTTGGTTAAATATTTTATAAATGATAAAATTTTTAACTGCCACATAAAAGTCAGAACATATTCACAGTTCTCAATAACATAGATAAAAAGTTATGTTAATTTAATTTTATCGAAGAGGCAGCCCTGCGATTACTGTGAAATCGCGCGGTGCGAAGCAATCACTGCTGTACGCTTGAGCATTTAGGCGCATTTTAGCATACAGTGGTTGTTGACGCGAGGGAGTAGGCAATTATCGTAATAGGTATTGGAAATTTTCTACTGAGTGAAGTATCTGGACTAATCTGTGGTAATGTGTTAATTTGTTTATATATCGATGTGACAGTGATAAGGGGCTAATTAATTGCCCGTTAGATTGGTGTTAAGTAGCGTAGTATGTAGTAGTAGGGTACTTATAAGGTAACTGTGAAAAAAAGAAAAAAAAACTTATGAGGGGACACGTGGCACGTAGTTATTAATTATTGGACTGCACGCCATACTATTGTAATAGGGGAGATATTCCCGAATTAATTTGGGTGTAATTAAGTGATTCATTAGTGTTAATTTAAGTTTATTACTGTTTGTGCATGTAGGTTTATCCTCTTCTGCAAATCTCGCAATCGAAGTAAGGTTTGCTGTAAGAAAACCCAATTCTGGGTTAAGCTCGCCGTTGTACCTACATAAGCTGTACCTATATTGTAATTTTGTGTGCAATAAAGAATTAATAGTAAAAGTGAAAATGTGAATGTGTGTGTGTATGTGTGACTACTAAGATGACGGTTGATAAGCCTTCATCCACGCTTCTCTAGTAAGAAATGAGTATGGAAGAAGAAAACATGCTCTTTTGTTGACCTCAAATAAATTTGAATAAGGGCAAAAGAATGATGACTGGCCCAACGTGTGAGAGCCACAAATGTGTTAATTTGTTTATGGCTATGCCGCCGATGGGACACCGATAAGTGTTGAAATTAATTGGCTATTAGATTAGTGTTAAATAGCGGGCTTTTGCGTTCTAGGGTCAGTAGGTGTATCAGAATTTATGATGGGGTTTTATAACATCTGTTTATGATTTATTAATTAACGGCTTAGGTGCTTAGAAAGCTGAATACATACGTCAGGACTATTCAGGACTAATTAAACTAAACATCAGGCTACAGAGCAAATATGTAGATTTGCATGTTTAAAGCCGTCACTGTTTTTTAGGGTTCCGTACCCAAAGGGTAAAACGGGACCCTATTACTAAGACTTCGCTGTCTGTCTGTCTGTCTGTCTCCAGGCTGTATCTCATAAACCGTGATAGCTAGAAAGCTGAAATTTTCACAAATGATGTATTACTATTGCCGCTATAACAACAAATACTAAAAATTAAAAAAAGAAAAAATATTAAGGGGGGCTTCCATACAACAGATATGATTTTTTTGCCGTTTTTATAGATAATGGTACGGAACCCTTCGTGCGCGAGTCCGACTCGCACTTGGCCGGTTTTTTTTACCTACCTACCTATCCTGTTGTATCTACAGATACGAGTTGTGGTAGCCATGGGCAGTCAGCATTAGAAATCCGTTAGAAACCTACTCTGATAAACGTTCTAATTTTGCGATGTCATTGTGCCCAATAACCTTATCCCAACAAATTGGTCGCGTATCAATCACTGCTCAACATACATATTGGGAAGTCTCTTGTGATAAATGTTGCCGCGTAATTATTATGTTTCCATCAATGGCGAGGTCAGTTCAGGTGCTTAACCTGATGGCAGTGCTCATTCGATTGATTGGCAATCGACAGCCACACGTCAAACCGTCAGCAGGTACCTTAGTGCCTACCAACTGTGAGTAGTTGTCATGACTCAGACACAATGGGACATACACGGCTTGACAAATGACAGTCATCGTTCTTAGAAGGTTAGGCACATTTAGGTTTGTGATACCCTTTGACGTATTAGTCAGGAACTTTGGACAGTGGTTAATGGTTCTATTCATTAAAAGCATGACCTTCCCTGATTCAAGGTGTGATGAAGGGATTTTTTAAATAATTCGATAAGTACCTTGGCTGCACTAGCAATAATTTGATAGATAAGGTCATGCAGTGCAACAATAGTGGTTAGGTCTGAAAGTTTGGAAAATAGGAACTGAGATACGTTAGGTACATACTTAGGTAAGGTTTATTATCGAGTCGCCTTAATAGGGGATGGGTGGTGGTGGGGAGAGGGCGTGGGGTTGTAGAGTCACCCGCCACTTTCCCGCCAGCGTGCGTAGTTTTTTTTTAAATTAACTTTTAAAGGTTACAATTTTTATTGCATGATTTCTGAGAAAAATCGCTTCAATAGACGGGGGAGGCCTAGTCGACGAGCTCCTACTTCTGAATGGTTTATAAAAAAAAATCGGGGTGCCCCAAGTCCCGAGCTCGCTTCGCTCGCTCGTGCACTCAATAACACACCAGTTTATGAACTTTTATAATTGCTTTAATCAGAGGGGTAACGAAGTCGTCGAAAAACAGTAGGCAGATAAAAATGTTAACGTAAACTCGGAAGCAATGGAATGACCGGCCTAGCGATTCATTTTACTCATATTGAGATGATTTTGACAGATGCAACGTCAAAAAGTTTTTAAAGAATTTAGTTAAATTTACGTTCCGTTGCACTCTTAGTTAGTGATTTCCAATTATTTTTAGAAAATAATTTTAAATACTTCGACGCTGCTCCGGCAGGTAAAATCGTATGGGGGCGCTTCAGGTAAACCCCCTTGACCCCCACAGTGACAATCCTTAAGTTCAGGCGACTCGATATTAAACCCAACCGGCAACCCTGTTACTTCATAGAATTATTGATGATACGTAAAATAGATAAATCGTCAAATATTTAAGCTTACGATAAAAAAACCCTAACTGCTTCTGCGTGACAGCCCTATACACTTCAGGCCAATATTATTAACCAAAAATAACAATATTATTTCGACAAAAGATAAACATGTTGTCATAAAAACTAACCCAAACATCTATGTAGCCACTTAAGTGCACATCTATCCATTATCCTCAATAGACTACTGAGACGCGATACCGTCAACACGTGTACCTATGACCAATGAAACTTGACACCTGTCAGCGGCGCCACTAACAAAGGTTAAGGTCAAACCATTTGTCAAATTCAGTACATTTCAATTTCGTTACAAATTCTGCCGCATGTCATTTTATACTGGATAATATGTAAGTGGCAAAAGTGGTCATATATCACAGTGCCGTAACAATTTGTCAATCACAACCGTTTTGCACGGAACCCGGGTCAATGGTACGAGAGATATTTCCGATGTTATCAGATTGAATGTGTAATTGGATTTGAGTGACATGTTTTGGGAGTCGGGTGATGTGTTGAAAGGATCGATTAGTTATGTTATGTGTCGCAAAAATACAATGAGCCTACATTGTATTTTTTGCAAGTGGATGGAACTGAAGATGGAATTAAAGAGAATGATTCTGTCTTATTTTATCCTATGAAATCATGAATAGATGTTGTTGGAAAAGTATGTATAACCTACTCTGGTTAAAATAGATCAAATTGAGGTTTTTATGTGTTTAGGGGTTAATGATAAACAAAGGCGGCTTTACTTAGTAGCAAACTACCTACCTATCTTATGTATCTACCTAAGTATATTTTACTAGTCAACAACATAGTAACTATCTATCTTTATATTTTCCTGACGACAGTCGCGTTTGGCGGGCTAATAACTTTTGCAGTCACGTGCAATATTTTCTACTTCCCCCGGTGGAACACAAATGGAAAAACTTTCCGAGTCGTTTATAATCAATGTGATTCATAGACTATGTAACTTTGAATAGAACCTGCTTCGTAGACCATTAATTATGTAGGAAAACTCTTGAAAAATTGACCTTCCATGAAATTCAAATAGGGAATAGGGTATCAAGTACTTGAATGGGATGTAGAGAGGGTTCTATGATTTTGTTAGACACGCCTTGTTGGCCTTTAGGAAACCGGCGAGCAGAAAATGTTAAGAGGAAAACTGGAATCAATTTTCTTTCGCGGAAATGAAAAGTTTTCTGAATATTTTGATCGTTATTTCCAAGCAGTCAACCCCTACGTGAATTTATAGGTAACTTTATTTTTAGTACTCAATTAAATCAAGTGAATTTCCTCGGAAAATCCGTTGGATTCCTTTTAAATATTTTATTGTATGAAGAGTTCAATATAACGCTCGGTCCCTACGGAAGCAAAGGCATACGGACGGAATACTCATCGCCATCGCGTTACTACAGCATTGTTTGCCAAAAGAAAATGTTAATCCACGGCTCATTAATTAAAAATTACAGCTAAGCCTTGATTTTCCTTCAGTCGATTAGTAACACGGCTCTAGAATACACGGTATTCGCTACTTCAGTTATTACACGTAAATAGTTAGGTAATAGAATATTTTAGTTTATAGTGTTTTTGTTTGTGTACAGGTAAATCGTAATGTTAACCAAACATTACTTATTTATTTGTGAAAGTTGTGTGGATAGTTAAATATGGCGAATAAACAATAAATGTGAACTGTGACTGATTTTGTGAAGTGCAATTTGCCGTGGATCGTGTAAAATTTTATGAATTTTAATGGTGACAGTCTTCACGTTAAGCGATCATGGCGCCATCAAGCGACGGCCTCGGGTACTATTACAGTTCATGGCTGACCAACCTACTAACTACGATTTATATAAGTTCAGCTACTCGGTAAGAGATGGCGCTGTACGCAACAATCAAAGTTCTATTTTATATTTAGAGATCCGTTTGTTCAACAGTTTATTTACTTTTATTTACGAATGGTTTTTTTTTTGGTTACAGGCCGAGCCGGGGGATACAATAGCAACAACCAAAGAAGGTTGGTATATTTTTATTCAATTATTTACTATTTTTTCTACCCAATTTAAATTTCTGTTTTCAACTGATTTTATACCTATTAATTATTTTTCTTTGTCTTTGCAGAAGAATGGGTGACACGGAAGAAAAGTGAGGTGACAACGACCCGTCAGATCGCGACCAGAGTCAAGCGCGAGCTGATATTAGAAGATGGACGGATACTGAAGGACTCGGGGCCCAAGATATCTACCTCTGTCAATGAAGACACGCATACCACCAATTATCAACAGACTGAGGTATTACCAATAATACTTTATTAATTTTAAGTTTTTGAGCGAAGATTTCTCATTCATCGTTTACCACCAGATGAGATTGAGGTCAACGTAACCATAACTTTATTTCAGAATGACTCTGAAGAAAAAAAAACGTCGGAACGAAAAAAGCCGTTTTACATTTTATTAAAATTCTTAATAATGTACCTACGAGTAGGTACTTAATGAATGTTGAAAAAAAAAACAGATGGGATATTTTACATACCTACTGATAAACTATTTTTTGACAGCATCGGGTCCCTGATGAGCAGATAGATGAGGAAGCAGAGGAAAATGAAGCGATCGGGGCGCCACCTAAAGGTATAGCTAGGTACATTTTGATATAAGTGGGGAAACTTTGTTATTGCAATCGAGGCAGAATTGAATGTTAGCACACGTGACATTAATGAAAGAGGAAGTGTATTGAAAAATATTTTTTCAATACACTTCGTCGAAAAATGGCTCTTATCGCACTGCTGTTAGGTTCAGTATGCAGTGTGTTTCGCACTTTTGGTTATATTTCATTTAGTTCTACTAGTGTTTTAATTCCACAAATAAACGAAAACTAAGCTCAAATCGATGCAATTCATATAGTCGGCGGTGTTATCTTTAAGTCTCAGCAAAGTGGAGCAAGCCCATAATATACCTACAGGCTACTACATAAATATTTTATGAATATTTAAACTGTGTTATAAATAGAACATCATAAATAAACATAATATATATTTATAAAACTATTTTCTTTTAACAAATTAACATATTGTATTCGTGTTCTAAATGCAAAAATATTACAATTTTTTATTTTTTATATTATTGGGCCGTTTTGCGGCTTCATGCCTTTGCTTCTTCTTCAACTTGCCAAGACAAAGTACGGAAAAAAAGCAAATTAAAACATAGTTTCCTAATAATTAGTGACAAAAATGCTTTTCTTGCTTCATCATCATCATCCACAGCCCGATTTGGCAACAATGTACTCTGCCCATCTCGCCACAGGACGACCAACACTTCTCTTTTAAGTCCTTGGACACCACTCGGTCACAGCATTACTCCACCTGCCGTCATCGCCCCTTGCTAGGCGTCATGCCCAACTCTGTTTGAATTCCATAACGCGATTTCCAATATCGTAGGTACGTCACCGGATACGGAAGGACCGAGCACGGAACGTTCCATGGGACTCTGTGCTACTCTGAGTCTGTATACAGCCTCCTGTGTGAGCGTCCATGTCTTAGGTACCGTACGTCATGGTGGGCAGAACACAGTGATTACCGGTCGAGACCGGTTGAGACCGGTCTTCAGGCAGTGTGAAATTTTGGCTGATTTCAGAATGTGTTCCAATTTGCTGAGTGCAGCTCGATATCTCCGTTGTTTGATGCTCTTTGTTAAGGGAAAGAATATGGCCCAGTTTGATATATAGACTTTTTCTACTTAGTTTCAAAAAAATCTAGTTTGATAAAAGTGATGATAGCTACTTACACTATCGACATTATCATCCACCTGCCCATAATACAATTGATTTGGGGTCGTGTACCATCATATTTATTTTTCCATACATAATAGACTCACTGAAAATCCTATCTCCACAGAAGTAGACGGCCCTCTGATCGGCGGGGTGGTAGCCCCAGCGGGTGCAAAGGTTCACGTGACGTCACTAGTGGTAGCCAACCCAGACGGCAAGGTGCGCGAGAGTCACGACAAGCGCGTCCTCACCAGGAACATCACCGAGCGAGTACAGGAGACCGAGGAGCGGGTACACAAGGGGGACACTACTCATGACGTGAGTACCTACCTGCCTTTTTTTAAGTCTAGGTTTTTTACAGCGAGACATGTACATATTGCGTTTATTTTATGAATGGAACTTGATTTGACAACATTTTTATGTGTACGAGTATGTCTAGTAAATAGGAAGGAATTGAAGTACCTATGTGCGTATTTACGCACCTAGGTTTTTCGTTAAAAAAGTTATCTTTTAGATGTGTGGATGTGAACATGTGACGTGTAGATCTGCTAAGTATTCGTTTTTGGAACGTAGTTCCTTATCGCGCGTTGCGGGGCTAGACGGAAAAAATTCAGACGAAAAGTGTGTACGACACTTTTACCCGACTGCGCGACGCAAAGGAGGGTAATGTGTTTTTGCTATAGTAAGCTATTGTAAGCCGTGCGGCGTGCGCATGTTATAGAAAGCAAGCCAGATATTTTTGATGGTGGATTTAGATTGGTGGTGGTGGTGGTTTTTTTTGTGCCAGTTTTTTTTTTACAGTTCCTTCACTACTTAATCGAAAGGAACTTTGTTCCATCCGGGTGTCCCTTGACACCTCTCTAGTTTTTTTTTTACTGTGTGTGTAAATACTTTAATAGTGTCTTTTGTATAAAATGCCTGGGAACTTCATAGGTAATATTCTTAAGGTAATCAATATTTTATTCAATTATTCACCTTCGACGTGCTGCTTCATAAATCATGACCAAAGATAACCCTAAAACGTAAAATCATAGACACAAGAGCATTCCGTTCCGCTTAGGACACACATGCAAATTCCATAACCCACGTCAAACTGTTGATTGCCGCAATTTACTAGCGCTCTTAGCTTTTAGATGACGTGCCTTATCGAGCCCCGTAAGGTGCTGGGGACATGTCGAGGTGTCGATGAGCCAGGCAGGGGGTTCGATACCGGCTGATACACGCTAATGGAGCCATGGGAAGCAGTACTCGTCTTATTATGCCGAAGTATTTCTGTGATAAGCCCTATTTTTAGTTCACTGTATGTTGCCTATTCGCCTAATCGTGAATGGAATTTATGCTACTGAAGTTGTGGATAGGTGATAGCGGTTGATTTGAGTTTGTAGTTGTTTTTGAAAAAGGAAACACTTTGCGGTACTTTAAAATCATTTGCAGTCTGCAAATGATTTTCCTTCCTTCGACTACTGAGAAAAGGTTCGCTTTTTAAAAAGCTTTCTAGAAAAGCCGAGTTTGTATTTTGAATTTATGACGACCGATGTCAATATTTGCAAAAAGAAATTTAAAAAAAAAACTCTAAAGTGTTTTTTTTTTTTGTTATATTGGCAATAATTATGAATCATAAAGGTGTCTTTATTGGCATTCTGTTAGACGTTATAAATACTTCACGTGTCGCATTGTGATGAGAATTATATCATTAATGTTATACCCATTTATGTCATACTGTATTCGTAATTGGAATGTGTTAGGTGCGGCTTGGTTGGCAATTATAATGATGTCTTGGCATAGCTGTTGTCATATTTAATAAATCGATTTTATTTCAAATAATAACATAACGCCTGTTTTGTTTTAAGGGTTAGGCAGAGTACATAATACACATTTCACCAGCTATTTTAAGTCCCATGTGGTAGGGGTGAAACTAATTTCATCAACCGGGCATGAATCCAAATTCTAGACAGCTATTGAGAAAAACATAACGTAAAAACCCAACAACATTCTGCCCGACCTAATATTCGAATTCAGGACCTCATGCTCGGTAGTAGGTAAGTAGCGACCACGTACCTGGACCAATGAGGCAGAAGTTTGAAAAGCGAACACTGAGTGTGATCACCAGTGATCGGAATAGGTAGAGCTAATTTTTCTAAATTTCGAGACACATATACATGAAGTGGAGACTTCATTAGGACAATATTTTTTTTTTCGGGATAATTGTCCCGGGACTTCAATGTATGTTTATGAAAAATTTATAATATTAAGTATTTAATTGAATTCCTAGTTTTGTTTCCCAGAATTGACAAAGATTCAGTGGGCACGTTTTTAAACGTTGAAAACATATAAACGTAAAAGAAAAGTTGTTAACTTCGATTGAACTCTATTCTTTTTTCATTTATGACGATGCAGGAAAGTTCGGTAGCTAATAATTAAAAATCCATCTCCACCCCTCGAAATGACGTCATAGAGCGCGAGAGCGTGTACCTAAAATGAGATGTCGCGCGAAATCTCAAACCTTGTAAATTATCAAATTCATAAAATACAACAACTTAGCAACTTATATCTACCTCGTTTTTTGCTTTTTCTGTAAACAAAATCAGGAATTCAAATCTATTTTTATCTCTATTAATAACATTCCTTTTTAATGTATTCTAAGCGATGTCCCGAAAACCGGGACAATTGTCCCGGTAAAAAAAATATTGTCCTAAGAAAGTCTCCACTTCATATCTCTGTTCCTCGAAGTTTAGGTAAATTAGCTCTACCTACCGATCACTGGTGATCACAATTACTATCATTTCATTACATAGTATATGCAAATACATAATATGAAATTATTTTGACCGCATTAAGCTGATAGGTGATTTGCATTCATAACGTTCATTACGAAGAGCACGTAACTTTGAATTAGGTCAAATCACTAAATTGCAAATTGACAGGAAGTTAACTCGAGCCGTAGAACGTTTTCACATCTAATCAATTACCAATTGTATGTCGCACTGTATTTGGTTTGCTCACTGTTAAGTTAACATTAATATATTAATTTAAAGTTCAATATAATTAAGTCATAATTAAGCGATGTGGCGAAGCTTTGACAGGAAATTAACAAAGCGAAATGCGGATAAGTTTAGATCAAATACTTAATGTTGTTAAGATTGAATGGAATTTTTACTGGTTCTTAGTTTTATTAATGGGATATTTAGTATGCGACGACTATGATAAACATGTACAATCTTCTCTATTTGAAGTACCTAAAGTGTTTTTATGACTTTTTAGGGTTCCGTACCCAAGGGTAAAACGGGACCCTATTACTAAGACTCCGCTGTCTGTCTGTCTGTCTGTCTGTCATCAGGATGTATCTCATGAACCGTGATAATTAGACAGTTGATTTTACAGATGATGTATTTCTGTTGCCGCTATAACAACAAATACTAAAAAACAGAATAAAAAAATATTTAAGCGGGGCTCCCATACAACGGAGATGTTTTTTTTTTTGCCGTTTTTATTGATTCCGCGCGAGTCAGACTCGCACTTTGCTGGTTTTTTTTTCTATCAGCGCCTGCTTAGCCATGCAATTGCCACAATCCGTCTATTATTTGGTGTGGTTGCCCCTCTGCACTGGTACATTTTGGTTAGTATAATATTTATTAGTGGAAGAAATGGGGAGCCCTTCGCCGAGGAATGAAACGGATCAGGTTTACAAAAAACAAACATTGGCCCTAACTATATTTTGTTATATGTAAGTGTTAATAATACTATTCTGAACCAGGGAGGCCTATGCCCAGCAGTGGGACAGATTGGGCTATCAAAAAAGAACCTTTGTACCTATAATTAATGTGAGTACCAATAAAACTTTTCTAAACCAATTAAAGTTTCTCGTGCCATCTGCAATTCCATTTCGTCATTCAATAAAATTTATTGGATCCGATTCATCGTCCGTAATCACCAATCAAAGTGTGCCAATCACTGATTGTGTGCGACCAGCGCTCATTCCACCGTGTTGTGTACAGTCACGACCACTAATATGTATACACTTAGCAAAATTCAAAAGCGATTTCCTCGTGGCACAGCGATTGCAACTTTGAAAAAAGACTTATCTTGTAACTAGCTTCGGTCGGCTGATACTCCCGCGTATATATTTTTTTTTACAGTATATTATTTTTTTATGGTGTGTTAGTCTGATGTATAGGTAAGCTATCTTATTATAAAGTTCCATCCGTATCCGTGCGTATGTTTCAGTGTAAAGTAGTCACAAACATACACACAAACTCGAATTCAATTTTTTTTTTGTATATACGATTGCACGTCATGTCCCTGCGCCAATTAAATATTTTTTTCTTTCTTTTAAACACACATGCAAACAAACTTTCGGATTTAAAATATTAAATGAAAGTGTGATAGACATGACAACCAGTCCTACCAAGGGGTATTGTGTTATCCAGTATTAACTGGGTTGTGGAAGTCAGATAGACAGTCGTTTCATGTAAAATACTGGTATCTAGCTGCATCCGGTCAGACTGCAAGCCGACCGAATTTAGTTGGGAAAAGTGAAAATTATGTGTGTGATAGACATATGTTCGAAAATTGACCTGGCCGTATTATGTTAAAGTAAAACAATAAATAAATACAGCAGCAGTAGATCACATTAATAAGTTTAATAACTTATCAATGCGATCCTGTATACATATTTTTGCTCGTGACTGTACTAGTAATATTAACACTCATGTATGTATGCTGTTACGTGATTTCCGTACGACGAGGTCGCGAGCTTCATGAAGGCAAACGTGTTACTTAACACTTGTAAGCTCTCAAAAGCTTTTGTGTTGCTAGGGCTTTTAACCGATTTCTAAGAAAAGAGGTTATGTGGTGGTTCTAACAGCATTTTTTTTAGAATTCGGTTGTCGGTAAGAGAATGGAAAATCATTAAAATAATACTTTTAAACTTTTGAGTCACTCTTGCGATGTTGAGTGGGCCTCTAAGGCCCATTTTCAAATATTTGATAGCTGTTGATCAACCCCTGTAAGGCCCTTGCTTATAAAAAACTACATCTATCTTGCTCAAACTTTCACAGAGTCTAGGAAAAAAGAACAAGAGAGATATACTGCCTCTGTCCAAGTTATTTGAAAAGCATTCGTTAATCCGGCCACAAACAAAGGGAACGATGGAGTTAAATGTCTTTATTGTCTGTTTCAAAAAATCAAAAGCTTATAAAAAAAAAACTAGAAACAAAAAAAATAAAAATAAAAACGAAATACGCTACGCACGATACGATACGATACGCTTTATGAAATTAGAAACTTGGTAGATTCTGTTGAAAACAGATAAAGTGTTAGAAGTAGGTGCCTGTCTATCTTGTGATCTAGGTATCTAGATAAAAATAGATACCTTTTTTTAAAAAAAAAAGGTATTTTTTATCAGACGTACGTAACTTTATATTTAACTAGGTCTTGCGCGCGGCTTCGTTCCCGTTATGATCTCAAATTATTCCTCGGGAATATTTTAAATATAGCCTATGGACACTTGGGGTCCCCAAGTGTCAAGTGTCCCCAAGTTGGGGGTAACGTAGTTACCGTTTGTCAAATCATTTTCGAAATCAGTTCAGTAGTTCCGAAGATTAACCCTACATCCAAACTTAAAACCTCTTGATAATATTAGTATTGATAGTACCGAGACTTTAATTTATTTCAGCAAATACAAATTACATGGGTCATTTATTTTTTACCAAATAAAAAAAAGAGTAGACAATGGACATGTATTCCTTTCCTGAATTTAATCTCCTTACATTCTAAATACAAACTCATTTTTAAAAGCTCTATTTTTAAATTCTCTTTTTAAAATACAAGGTAGACCTTTATAGCAGCCAGTTGTCGATGGTTTCGAATAACCGCAGTCGGTTCATACGAGTGATTCACGGCTCGACTACACCACTAGCTATACAACACTAGCTTATTTTTCTCCTTAACGCCTACGAAAGGATTTTTGTTGTTCGTGTAATGAGAAAGTCTGAACACCTATTATTTACGTGTTACATAAACTTAGTTCTAAATGTTTCGTACCAATGGCTTTGGGGTATTTAATATGATGGTTTTGTTTTACAACATTGCACATAGAGTAAATTTTCATCATTCTAAAGATTTTTCAATTTTTAGCAGATTTTTTACCATAATAGGAGACGTACAGACGCCAGCACATCAGGCTACTACAATCCGTCAAATTTATTTCATAGATTTTCAACTTTATCGCTGAAGCATTAGGTTCAAGGTTGATTCGGAAAATTTGACAGTTTCGGGTAGCTTGTTTTGCTTACGGCTGTACAAACGATTTTCATTTTTATGCAATCGACCTCTGGGATGACCATATTTTTGCAATGGAAGCTTAAACAAAAAAAAAATCTTAAAACCGTTTGAATGCAACGTAAGTTTACATTTACAAACCAAATAAATTGAGGTTTTAGGTAAATGAAGATCTTTGAAAGATAACATTCTAACGTGCGCTTCGATCCTAAATAGACCAAATTACAAAAGCAGGGTCTTTGACATAATACGTGCTTAGAAAAGACAAATACTTGCACGAAGTAATTTGTATTAGAAGACAGTTTAGATGTAACCTCTTTTTACCTAAAATGGTATTTATGAGGCTATTAGAAACACCACAAATTGGTGTACGGTCTCCGCGATAACAGGCCACCCGGCTTGTAGCTTGATGGTTGATGTAATAATCAGGCTTCATCAGACTGCAATTAAGGTTAACCTCGCCAGGGATTATGATTTTGGTCGATTCTGTTTTTTCTGTAGATATGATAAATTGACGAATAATTAGGTAATTAATGATACAGTAATAAAGTTACAAGGGACAAAAGCAGGAAAACAATAAAACTGATTGGTTTACAAATGTACCTAGATTCGCACTAGGTTATATCGATAATAAACTCTAAAACTTACATAGCATAGAACAATTTTAAAGTTTTAAAGTACAGGAATTATTAACACCTTCGATTTAAATAATTACCCATACTAATTTGGCCTTTAAGAACCAATTTTTAGCCACAAAATGAGCCAAGGGTACATTATGAAAAAAAAAATGGAATTCTGACAATAAGAAAAATATGTCTTTAGCTTTTCAAAACAAAAATCGTTTCCATCTATGCTTTCAATGCCTGAACGCTATCTCCGAACGCCACAGGACACAAATATTCATATAAAATATTGTCCGAACATACCCACACAAAATAATCTTCCAAACATAATTTCGTGCCATTTTATTACACTTTAGTGACATTGCTAATCCTAGATAGGACTTGTCACGAATACTTTTTTCTCTTCGTAACGAAAAACAATAGTAAGATACCGAGTGTAAAATAGAGCACCGGTTTATTCAGATGAGCATCCACATAAATCGATGGGGATTTTGAAATTATAATTTGTTCATGGAGATAGGTCGCCTGGGGCGCTGCGCCCACGCGTTGCGTCTGCGCATCGGAAAGCGCTTTGTTCTGCGTTTGTTAGATCATTTTCTTATGGTGGCTTTGTTTTAAGGATTTGTGGTAGATGTTATTAAATGTTTTTTCTTTCTTTTTATTCGCAAGTCGATAAGAATGATGGGACTGACGTTGGAGAAAGGTTTTGCTGTAAGCATCGCAATAGCTCTGCCGTTGTATTGTGTTTGCTAGTTACCAGCTGTTACAACTCAAATAGGTAAATGTCCACTTAAGTACGCTTAATAATTTATTGTTGTCAATAACTTGTACTGTTACTGTTTAAGGCTGAAATTGAAACAGATATTCCTAAATCTTGTTGTCAATTTTTGACAACAAAAGCAAAACTTAAAGTGAGGTTTTATTACTTTCTAAAACGGGGTTTTGGTTCGCATAATCAACCCAAACTCTTAAAAGAAGCAGGTAAAGCTGGATAAAGATCCATAAATACACCCACAGCTACCAAGTACGACCTTAAACTTCTTTGAATGATCCAGAAATGGACATCGCTTTTTTACAGACTGTGATTTCCATGTTCCAAATTAGTACTCATAACAATAAGTTAGCTCCGCCATATTTCGACATAACAAAACTTAGCGGCTTCAGCGCTTTAAAGCCGAATCGTTTACAAGCCAGTGTTTTGCTCCGTGACCCATACATGTTGCAATCGCTGAGTAAACCGCACTTGCTGCAGCAGAGTGCCGCTAAAACGATCAAATTATTTATTTATGTGCAAAATGCGTCTATTACTGCAATCCCAAGTGAAGATTGTCTTGACATTTTCTCAGCTTTAGTGGACTTAGGTGAGAAGATTTAAGAATGAAAACTGGTTAGTTTTGTGATAAATACAATAACATATTTCGCATTACGTATATATAATAAAATGGAGTCTTCGAATGTCATAATAGTCTTTTATGCGCAAACATGAAGATGCAATAGGTGCGAATCGAGTTGCAAACCCGTGAAGACCCTAATCTAGAAAAGATAGCTGATGAGATAATCAGACTGAATACAAACAATCTCATCTGTAGGCAAGCAAGTGCATTGTATACAATCGAAATAAAGAGCACAGATCAAATTACAAAACTGCTAAATCAGTATTACAATGCAGCTAAACCCATCAATGCAACCGCGTAATCAGGATACCTACATTGTCGGAATTACAATTCGGCCTTTACTCTGCACATTCGACCTAGATAATGTCCGTATATAGGAGGCGGTTGCGATATCGAAAGTGATGTTCTAACGAAAGTGATCGCCCATTTGCAGCCGGCCCCTTTGCGTGTCGCCCGAAGCAAATGGCCAATAACTCCACACTCCTAACGACTCATCTCGAACACTTATGTCCTTATACGTATTCGGCATCAGGCTATATCTTTCGCATGCCAATGACGTCACGGCCTCTAATGAAGCCTTGATACAGATCATTCATCACCCAGAAATTGTTTACTGTTTGGTATGTAGCTTATAATGCTGCAATAACTCGAGAAAGATTGCTAGCCTTTTTGCTACCTGACTGATATTAATGTCTATCGAATCTAATTAGAATAAAGCTATTGCACTAATGGTGATCACGATTTCACGAATATAATGTTTTCTTCAATTACAATACGAATTGCGTATCGAAAAAAAAAGATTAAAACTATATTCCGATTGAATAGGGCTCGTTCGAGTTCCCGACGTAAAAGTCAATTGGAAACGCTTGCAATCTCACTAAACCTATTTTTTATTCGACGCAATTTGAACAGTGCCTATCTAAGCACTCGGCGGTGCAACGTCGGCTAGTAATTTGACCTTACGCCGAGCATTAGTAGGAGTGCCCGCCGTGCTTTCAACGCGAATAGCAATAAAACCACAAAATATGTGCTTCACATTTACAAAATGCTGCGAAACTTCTTGGATGTGGCCTTTTTTGTGCACAAGAGGCTGAGATGTGGTGGCATGATGTCACCCATTGTGTATCTCGTAATGAGAGCTATTTTTGGCAACACGCATGTCTTAAATTCTGGAATATATATGCGACGTTTAACATCTCTACCTCAGTTCTAAATTACGTTGAAAATCTTTCGCAGGAGCGCATGCCGCGGAATTTCTATCAGTGAATGTGCTTTAAACATGTTTACGAAGCAGCGGCTATCGTGCATGCTAATCCAATGTTCTAGATAAATTGAAAAGATGTTTGCTATTTGACGTTTTATACTATAGAACATGCATCGATTGCCTCATCCAATGTTGGATTCAGGTGAATTTTCTAGTCAACTCCGCGATTATAACGCTAGATGAGAGCCGAGTAGCTGCTCTCAGGACAATAATTTAAGATGTTTAGATAAGATCTACAAGCCCTGTGCGGTGTGCCCAAGAATTCATGTGATCACCTCCAAGATCCAATCTTAGATATAGCCTCTACGAGGTGATGTTACGAAAAATTATCTCCGACTATGGGACCTGTTCTTTGTCAAAGATTATGAATCCCTGTAGTCCGCATTGCGTGTAGCCGCCGATGTGCTCAGCATTCATATTTATATGGACGACTTGCACGCTAAGCGTATTTAGAATGGACTTTTGAATTAATGGATTTGAAAGTAAGGCTGTCTTTATATTGCTTTTTATATGACGTGTCAATTCCGTAATAATACATGATGCTTATTTTCTTGTAACCTTGCATTGTTCTTATAATTAAACGCATATTCGTTACAGTTCCATTAATTATTTCGATGAAATTAAAAACACACTTCATCAAAGCTCATTGCATCATAAGATTTACGATGTCCTGCGTTCACACGCTGTTGTGCTGACCGTACTGCTCGTTTGCGGATCTTTGTTCTCCGCGATAGTTTTGTTTTCAATCGTCAATGAATAATATTTTCAAAGTGTATATTATCGTCCTTGACATTTTCGAACAAAAGGGACTGGTCAGCTATTTTGTAGATAAATAAAAAACATGGCGATAGTACTTTACAATGTAAAGCTGAAGTTAATTATGAAAGCCTTTTGGATTAACATTAAACAGCAATTGTGGTTTAAGTTGTACCGGCTGTTACTCGAGTATTAAACCGCATCCACACTCGATTAGATACAAGAAATATCGTAGTATTTGGTACTTTGTAACTTTAAATTGCTCACGTTTATGTAACAAAGTAAATGAATATGAGAATTTTATTCTATTCGTTTGTAGCGCGTTGACTGCATCGCAAGATAATAAGTAGTTTATTGTACACATCTTATTGAATGTAGGTATTGAATCTAATTGAATCAATGTACATTATTTCGATACAGTTACGTGCATAGATATCGAGTGAATTGTTTTATCGATTTCACCGTTAATCGAATGAGTTCTAGCAACTGTAATGTCGGTGGAATATTTATGGTTGCCATGGTTGTTCCGCAGTACTCAGTCGACAGTTCGAATAGCGTTCGTTCTTGACATTTACTGCATCACTGACGTACCCCACAGGTTCAGTTAGCGGATAATAATAATGTTTTATTTTGACATTTTGATTCAGCGCAGTTTGTTTGAGCGCATTCCGAACAGGTTCATTTGGTAGTGAATGTTAGGAGCTTGTACTAGCTGAGTAGCTGGGCAGTGCATTGTATCGTGCAGGGGTGCGGCTCGGCTTGGTTTAGAACTCACACGAAAAATCGCGTTGTTTTGAACGTACTCATTGTGATTACCTTTGCGTTGTGTAGTATTTTTCGTGTTCGTTTTTCCAAGTTTTATTTAATAGCTGAATAGAATCATTGACGCTGAATTTGACTTAGGAGGACAGTGATTTAGTATTACTCCACTTCATTTATTCATTAGTTCTGCCACAACAGAATATAACCCACATTTCTTTTTCCGATTTTGCGAAGTAAATAATTGAAACGATTTTGGACAGTTAATGTTGATTAATTTTAAATCTTTTCTAATGTCTTTGGGACTGTTTTTGCTAGAGAATAATTTACACAATTGGGATATTTGAGTAGTTTGAAATAATTAAATGAATTATTAAGAAATTGCGGGTTTGTTCGTTTTGAAAGAACTAAGCTCAGCATAATGTAGATCATGACTTACCTGCTTATAGGTCTTTTCTATGATTGACTTGTACCCTGCAATAGTTTCAACTGGTACCGAGTTCACGACTTGTCTCCAGCTATTACACTAAGTTATGTTGTCTAACACTGAGTTGTTTGAGAAACAGGTCAATTGGTATTTTACAATAAAATTATAAATTCTATGGATATTATATATTCAGTCGATTGCCCTCCTGATCTATATGATTGGTGGAGTATCGATTTAATTGTTTCAGCCACGTAAAGCTGTATATTTTACATTTGGTTTGGAAGATTGCATGAATTCCGTGTTCCGTGAAATGCATCAACGTAAATATTTTTAACGAACGCAACTGTGTGTCTAATATGCGTACCTATATACTTAAGTACATACAAGGTGTAAAAATGGACCCTTCACGAAGCTATCAACCAAGCATTCTGTACATTTAACTAAGTAACTGCGCAAAAAATTTTGCTGGGAAAGGATTTTTTTTTGGGTTCAAATATCACGTTTTTCGGTAGAACTCAATGTGTCGCAATCAAAACATTGTGCTGGTGGATGCATGGATTAGTGCAGGGGTCATAGTGGTATTTAAAGTAAAGTTTTAACATTAAAAACTTGTATTAAAAAAAAAACTTGTGAAAAAGTTGGAACTTTGACCTCCAATATCTCAGTAACTAGAAGGCGATCATTGCGATATTTTTTTTTGTTATGGACCATACCTGGGAAAGGTATGGTCCAGAACAAAAAAATATCGGAATGACCGGGAGAACAAATATTTTTCGGCTTTGTTAAGGGTATTTTACACCAATTAGGTATGATAAGTATGTATTTAGAGATCGAGAGGCCGTTATGTTTTCTTCAAGACCTATATGCCTTACCAATACCTAAAATGGAGACTAAAACAACACAACGAAAAACAACAGATAATTGCTGTAAAAATTAGCACCAATTATCCGAAGATACAATTACAATGATACAGAAATAAATGATTCAAATACAAAGTAACATTTAGAGACAACTGCATCGCAGATAATAAAAAACGTTTTACTCGATTGATACAATGTATCGAATTCTCGAAGTCTTAATACAAATTCATTCCCATCGAGAATGTTATCGAGAACAAAGTAAAAAAATATACAAATCGATGATTCGCGTGTGTCGGGCAATTTAGTGGGCTATTCAAATGATGGGATGATGAATGTATCGGACACCCTGCTTGTGGTATGGGCATTTTAATCTTGAGAATGTGCGTGGTATTTAACTTTTGATGTTGAAGTCTCAATTGGAATATATTGATGGTTCTTTGTGTTTTTTGCCGATGATACTAGAGTTGCGCCCGAAGTGTGGCCACATTAACGTTGAATAACCATGTAAGTATAGTAGGTATATTATGTTTTTGAACACGCAAACAACATCAAAGACTGCTTGTAAATATAAAAGATAATATTCTTCTTACTAGACAAATTAGATTGCTAATTTGAAAGACTTCACATTTAGATATTCTTTCATAAACTCTGTACGAATAAAAACTTATTTTGTGTCTTCTATTTAAGATCATAAATTGTCTAGGATTTTATTCCTAAGCTGACGTTTGTACCTAGACTACTTACTACCATTAAGGAGTAGAAGTCTTTCCTTAATGGTAGTGAATCCTGCTGGGCCCACATTAGTTGCTATTAAAATTAAACGTAGTACCTCCGTCTATGAATGAATATCGAGAAATTATGTAAGGCTTACGCCTCCCTGCAGCAAATGTTCGTTTATTAAGCGCCGACCAATAGAAGATAGGAGCTTGAAGACTTTAACAGCCCTATAAAACGGTGAAATCAGTCGAATTGCAAAAACACGCAAGCAATTAGAGTTAAGCACTGGGTTGAATCCTTGTTGGCAGGGTATGGGGCGGGAGTGAAGTTCTATTCGTAATAGAAGAGTTGGCCGGACCCCGCGTTATTATCCATTCAGTCCCGACAGATTGCAAGATATGGTCTATTTAATAATATAGGCACCGACTTACAGCCACAGGCCCGCACTGAACACTACATGTTTTACATTTTTATTAGCCGCATAGCCGTTAACTGTTTAATAAAGAAGATAAGCACTTGAAATACTCACATTGCTACCACAGTATTTTATTGTAGTGTAGAGCAATTTTCTTCATGTAATTTAATAACAACAGATTTAGATAAACCGATTAACTGGTTGAAAATGTATTTTATAATTTACACTTGTATATGTTTAATTTATTTAAAATCATGTTTTTTAATAAATATTTCGGTTTTAGCGTAAATCGTGTTGGCATTTCATATTATTTGCCATTCTACTCTTTATGGATTTAGGTCTTATTTAAATAATCTATTATAAAAATTTGCATAGTTCCATTACCTCATACTTTGGTAGCCATTTTGAATTGTATTTTGAAGGTTAGAAGTAACAAATCCGGTCCTCGTGTTAATGTCAACAGTGCATGTTTTTAATGTTGCGGAGATTCCATAATGTGTTGCTTCGTTTAAAACATATTATTTTTAACAAAATACATAATATCAAGGTCTGTTTACAATACAACGTGAAGTAAAAGATCTTTTAAAACGGGTCTGCTCTTTCATTTGTTCTTTTCTATTTGCGAATTTTAATATTCTTGAAAAGCGAATAGAAAGCCGCTTAAGCCTAAATCTTCGTTAGCCGTCTTCAATTAACGAAAATTTTGGCTTTTCATGATTGCCGGGCTTATTTATTTATACAATACAATACACCTGTACATAGGCGGACTTAATGTCACAAGGCATTCTCTGCCAGTCAACCTTTGGGTTAAATAAGAAAACATTGTGATAGGGTACAAAATAGATATCTAAAAAATAACTTTTTTGTTGTTCTTGTCTTCTTGTCTTGCATATCGCATAGATTTTTTTCTATATGAAATTGTGTTAGATATCAGTGTTACCTACTACCTGAATCAAATAATGCGATGGTATTCACGCAATCTTGAAATTGACACCCGAGTCAAAAATCCCCGAAATGTAACTGATCAAAATATAATAATGTAGATCGACCGAAGTCCTTTGTCTGCGCAGACCTTAAACCTGGATAAGTCCATCTACAGCTGGACATATTTTGGCGAAGGTGTGTTCCTTTATCTATTTCTAAATCCTCCTCCTAAATCCTAACTCAAATTCAGTCCTGTACAGCGAGAACTAGCTACCCCGCCTATTCGTAAGCGTGCTACGGCAATATATTCCGTGAGGATGTACCGATGTACAATACTTTGTGCGTTAAATATATTCCGTGAGGATGTACAATAGTTTGTGCGTTAAATCCCGCTCCTTTGTGCGCCGCGGCGGCGTACGCGCATTGCTGGCGTTTCCGAGGTGTCAGGGTTGCCTGTTGTTAGAAAAAAAAGAAAGGATTTTCTAGCAAATGCCGAGAATTGGGTAGATCTTCCAGGACTTGATAGTTCGTTGAAAAGGAATTTTGGCGTACTTCTTAAAATTTTCCGTATAAACGATTTTTAGCCACTTGTGGTCGAAAATGTGTCCTGGGATTTTTGACTGACATTACCTTCCTAGAAAAAATAAATATCCATGAGTACCTATCTCTATTCGTGTAATATTTTTATTTATAAAAAAAAAACACTACTATCGGCAATCAGTTCCATGTTGAAATTCACACAAGTAAAAAAAGCTTTTGCCGTCAACAGAAATATCTGTTTACATGGTTTACCTAAACAAACGTTTACAAACAGTGTTACATTTTACATCCTTGTCTAACAAATAAGCGTTAGGACCATGTGAAGCTGTACCACGTAGTTTCTTAGTAGAGAGATATATTCGTCGCTCTTCTTGTAAGCTATCGTTGCCGTTTTAGTAGCCATTAGTTATGTGGTAGACTGCGGGCGAAGTTCAGCTTGTTGATAAACTTTCTATGGGTAAATTAAAAAAAAACAACTAACTTTTGCCCGTGTCTTCGCTCGACGCTCGCGTTAATTTAGAATTTCACGATCAATTCGGGTTGTACTCTGCTTGTACTATTATAATTCAGTCATGATTCGAAAGACACGTGGCGCCATCTATTATCATAAGAACGTTATTGTTGTTTTCCCCGGGAACAGTATTGTACACCTGACAACGTATATGCATTTCAGGATGACCGGTTCAGTGGTAGCGTGAAAAGGTAACAAACTTACTTTCGCATTTATAACATTAGTAAAGAAGTTGGTCCCGGCTGTCATTTGTAGATCTTTGACAGTCGTTAAGGTAGTCAGTGGCTGGAAAGTCTGACAACCAGTCTTACCAAAGGGTATCGTGTTACTCAGTGCTAGCTGGGTTGTGAAGGTCAGATAGGCAGTCGCTCCATGTAAAATACTGGTATTCAGCTGCACCCGGTTAGACTGGGAGCCGACCCCAAGATAATTGGTAAAAGGCTAGGCAGATGATGAATATTATTTATTTATTTATTTATCACAAACACTACTTACATTACAGGGAATTCCTAATGCGTTAGCGTGGTCCTAAATTAAACTACTAATATAACTATCATTAGTAAAGAAGTAAGGATTATTGTAGGATCAAGGTTGGTTATTAAATTCTTTATTTCGAAAAGTAGTGTGTAATTAAGCCGCTTACTAACAAACACGCTAAGTCTAACTTAATCCTCGAAATTGGTAAATCTTATTATACAGGGTGAGGATTTAGTGTTCAATGAGGTGAATCATTACACATACGTAAATAATAAATAAATAAATAATAAATATCCCTGGACATTTCACACAGCACCATCTAGTCCCAAGCTAAGCAACCTAATGCTTGTGTTATGGTAACTAGATGGCTGATAAACTACATATATACATTTTTTTTTATAAATACATACATATTATAGATAGAAAAACACCCAGACCCGGAACAACTACTTGTAGGTCATACAAATATTTGTTCCGTACGGGAATCGAACCCGCGACATGCAGCGCAGCAGTCAATCGCTTGACCACTGCGCCAACCGTGCCGTCAAGTTAAAAAAGTTGTTGAAATAAAATGTTCAAATAGTTACATTAAGTACCATCTCACTAGATTATATAATATTCAAATTGTTTTCAGGCAGTGCTTCGAAGCAATCAGAAGTTCTATGAGACTTTTTAGTGACGTTTTAACGATTAGGTAAACTTAAAAAAGAAACTACATAATATACTATTTGTTGAATGAAAAGTTGCTTGAAGTCGTTGTTTAAAAGCGAATACTGCAGCTTACAGTGAATATATTATTAACAGTTTTATCAAATATTATGTAAGTTAACCAACCCTTCTTTTTCAACATACCACCCTGATCCAACACCCACATAAAGTAGCAACATCGACATTAACAAACACAACAAACAATAAATCGTTTGTCGATCGATACTCGCAGATAACGATCGTTAGCTCAAATGTTAGCAGGCTAACAATTGATCTGTGTCAGTCACTGACTAATACCTAAATAATCTTGGGAACGTTTGTACCATGTTATTGTTTTAATTATATCACGCCTGTATTTCTAGAACGGGCAGACAGAGGTGTAACTAGAATACGAATCCTATGTAAAAGGGGGATCCATTGTTCGTTACAACTCTGTCTTGCCTACTAAGAATGTTAGAGCGTGGACTGTAGTGTTAAAGAGTTTCTAGGTCTTATAGTGAAACACTGCATTTATAGTTTAACCCAAGAACTATTTTAATAATTAATTTTGCACGGAACACAATTTACAACGCTTGCACACAGTAATGGTAGACGGAAGTGAAGTTAAGACCGAATGAACATTAAAGACATAATAAAACGGCAGTATTGCCAATTAATATTGTAGGATTCCTACAAGAAATTCTTTATAGAAAATCACACCAATATTATACCACACCTGAAGATTACATCCAGGCAGTAGATGGATTGATAAATGAGATGACGACCAATAGAGAGAGATGACATGCTGCACCGGCTCCAAATAAATTGGGATAAGGACAATATAATGATGATGACGAGTCATGGTTTCGAGCACTACTGAAAGACCTACGAGGTAGTCAGAAAGGCAGTACTTCAAAAGTACAGTTATCAAAAGAGTTTGTAAGAAGGAAAGAAGTAATTATGTTTTCATTACTCAGGCATTTTACCTTATCTATAAACATCCAGACAAGCGAATACAAGAAGATTAACTCGTGATACTCCAAATTGGGTTAAAAGTACTTGAAGTGTGCAGTCTGCATACTTATTCCTTTTGTTGTCTGTACATACAATGATATTGTTTGAATTAAATATTCAATTTATTCAAACAGTGTATCCTCATAATAGAATGCCGAGTTTTATGAAGTGAGAACTACGTGAGGTTATTTTTGTACGATTCCGGTTATAAATAGTAATGAATGTAAGAGCGCAAGTGTAGTTATGAATAACTTAGAAGGATGTAGATGGAAAACTGGAATGTGAAGTGACGTTCTGTAGTTTCTGCCTACCCACGCTTGTGTTGGTATCAATATGATCTGACAGTCAGCAAGCTGGAAATGGTGACAGAAAGCCTAGGTTACGCTACAGACTTACAGTACACGGACTGTCGTGGCGTGTTTCTTCGTGGTAACTTAAATAAAGAATGAGGATGCGAATATTATGATACAAAAATTCCTCGACATTCATAACTATATTACGACCACCCATTGGTGCAATTAAACAGAAACGTAGACAATAACCGTTCCACAATGAGCGACCCCGATGCGTGGCGTGGAAACTGTCACGGCTTTCTATTGGTATCGCTTACTTAGCTTCTTATATTCTTTGTTGGCACTCAAAGTGCACCCATTGTGGATGTGTCAAAATTTTCTGATGATGACGTGTGTCTGTAACCGCTTTGATAGTAGGTACTACCACGTTCACCGACGGTCGACCACTTTCCAACCTTATTACTCAGGGCATAAGGGTGAAAAGTTGTCGACGGTCAATGAGCACGGTAGTAGTTTTGTGGTCTGGATATCTCAGGGTATTCTTTGGTTTCAATCAGAACAAAAAGGCTGATGACAAGACTGCTGGCAAAAATGGCGGGTAGGGAAGGTCGCTAGCAGATAAAAAAAAACTTTTTTGCAAAAAATAAAACCGACTCCAAAAACACAAAAAAAGTGAAAAATAATTTTAGCTTCAGAAGTCGGTGATTTTTGTTTATTTGATTCATTTTTTTGTCACCGGTCACCGATTTCTGAAGCTAAAATTATTTTTCACTTTTTTTGGAGTCGGTTTTATTTTTTGCAAAAAAGTTTTTTTATTTTTTTATTTTTAGTTGCAATATTCCATAGAAATATTTTTCATCATCAGACCTGTAATGGCCCTTGTAACCCAGATGGGTGCAAAGTTTTGATCAATATACATGAATTAAGTCCAAACGCAAGGTAGCTACTGTAAACAGTTGAGGAGTTCCCTTAACTGTCCTTCGTCTTCATCATCAGACCCCTTATGACAGTTACAACCCATCTAGGTGTAAATTTCTCATCAATACAAATTAATCAAACCCAAACACAAGGTGACTGCTGTATACCGTTGAGGAGTTCCCTCGACTGTCTTTCGGTTCCATCATCAGAGCGACTCCAGACCTTCTTTAAATTATAGTGCTTTAAAATACTTAATCAAAAAATTTACAAACGCATTAGTCGCCACTACAATTTTTGAAAGCTCCCCTCAATTTCTCTTGGATGCCATCATCAGATCCCAGTTTCCTTATCATGGGACCACCCTTGAAGTATCTCCTTTCCAACAAAAAAAAAAATCAAAATCGGTTCATAAACGACGAAGTTATCCGCGAACACACACATAAAAAAATATATATATATACGGTCGAATTGAGAAACCTCCTCCTTTTTTGAAGTCGGTTTAAAAACCGAACAATTTTTCCAACATGAGCTCATACGCAAATACAAAAGTAACCATTCGTTGGTATGCTATGCAGCTACATGTCTGAACTAATACGTGGTACCTGTTTTCTATCCCTATTATAATAACATGATATAGGTAAAACTATTTGTAACATTTAAAGGAAATATAAATGAATTTCTCATAAATAGTAATACAGGTATTACATCAGTCTGGTAGTTTAGTAGAACTTACGGTTCTCCATATACCATAAAATTAAAGACAAAATATTACCAAACATTTTCTTTTTCTAGAGCGTCCAGTTTTTGCTTACTTTGGACCAAAAAGGAGCAATTAAAACACATAAGCGTTAAAAATGTACTTCAAAGTTATAAGGCGCGATCGTCCTCATTACAAGGTTGATGACACAACGTATCTTAGATTAGATAATGGAGAAGTGGGAATTAGTTAAGATTTAAGCACACGCCACGTCCAGAATGTTCTTGTGTGTCACAAAATGTGAGTGAAACCGTTTCATCTTTCCAACAGCTAAAAGTTACTTGCAATAGACAAACTGTAAAATCTATAACCACAAAGACAAAATAATTGCGTTTGGTAAACATAATTATTATGTCTTTGTGGTTATGTGAGGTCTTGTGAGCTTCATAAGATTGACAGAAGAGCAATATTGTTTAGTTATCCAAAGTATTTAGTAAGTCACTGGCTTGTGTTCCCAGCTTCGCTCGTGTGAAGTTCGAAAATTGTCCCACGGGATCATAATACCGGGATAAAAAGTATCCTATGTGTTAATCCAGGTTATAGACTATCCGTGTGAAATATTTCATCCTAATCCGTTTAGTAGTTTTTGCGTGAAAGAATAACAAACATGTATCCTCACAAAATTTTAAATTAATATTACCTATCTATTATTAAGTTACTTGAAAATAAAAGTGCCAACGTTTGATTTCAAGCACCACCAAACCGCTTCATCGCTTCACTTGCACCACACGCTGCGATATTTCCTCAGTTTCATTAGCTACGTTCGCGATAACGGTAACGGGCCGTGGGACCATACGCGCATTACGCTCTTTTTAATTATCGCTCCTTCCCCGCCCCTCCTCTGTCGTTCCCCTTTGTTCCCCTCGATACTCCCCCGCGCCTCCGCGCCGGTCTGTTCACAACTATTCTTATTTCATTGTTATAGATCTATCGCTTGTCTACAAGCTAGTTCTTCTCTTTTATTTCAACGTTATGTATGCTAGCACTTTCATTTAATTAAAAATACTTTTTTTCATTATTTATATTCTTGATTGGACCATAAAAAGTTGCTAACAGTTCATGTGAAGCAAATAACGATTAAAATGATGTTCATAAATGACGTAACATTTAACAAGTTATAATGATGATGAATGCAAACAACTATTAATTTTATTTATGAATGTAATTTGTTATTTTTAACATTGCCGATTTTATCTCCATTTACAACTACAACGTTGAAAAATGCGACATTATCTGACCATGCGAAGTAAAACATCATATTAATTATAAACTCAGCAAATAAAAACTTGTAGACATTGTTAATAAATAAAATTAATTACCATTTTGTAGTACTAAGTCGGCGGGATAAGATATAGATATCATCGACCACAGTTTCTCGGTAAAACTTCTCTCGGTCCACGATAAACGCACTAGCTTTAATTATAAAATTGTCGCTTTAAAAAAATACAAAATGTAATAAAAAATAGAGTTGGTGGTAAAAAAGCTTTACGCGTAGGCTCGCACCTGCAATGGTGCGTCTAGATACGCCGTTTATATTTAGAAACCACTTTATTTAACTCACCGCCGAGCTTAAAGCTCCCGATAAAAAGGTTAACGTAGTGCACTTGCGGTGCATCGTTTATTAAGAACCATTTACTTTTCGCGCATGATTGTATCAATCGGAGGCGGCGACCGCACTAGAGCCACGTAAATACTGTTTGGTCACGCTGAAAAAAACAAACTTTCAATTCAAATATGAGTCTGGCTGAATAGAAAAAAAAAACTATTCTTAGAAGTAAAAAGGCAAAGTATCAAGATGGCTGTTAGGTATGCGTTATCAGGTTCGTTAAGTTGTACGAGGAGATAGTGTACGGCCTCGCGAGCGGGTTCAGTACACGACGGGCCTGCTTAGAGAGAGCTCGCGCGTTGAACTCTTTTGCACTTCGGGAGTGCTACAAAAACTACAATTTTCAACCGTATTGAAGTTTCTTTTGTTCAAAGAATATTTATTTTATTTATTCTATAGTGGAACTGGAATTTTAATATGTGAATAGTGTTGTGTCTGTCTGGATTTTTATATATTGTGACATTTGTAAATACATATTTTTGGTGCAGTCGATAATTTCGAAAAGGTGAGTGACATTTTAACTGTGTTGTAACGAGTTTTTAGTATATACTTATTACTTGTTTCTGAATTAATTACGTATTAAATTAGATAAAGTCACTGCTGTAGGTAATCCTTCAGTAGTCCTTTATTGACATTAGCGGTTGCGTGATGGGAGGCAGTAAATAAGCATAATTTGCGAGGATAAGAATACATTAGGCAGATAACCGGACGCCGGCTATCCTGTTTTGTAAATTATCCTCCAGGTTTCTAGGAAATTGTGAAGGATATCTGTGGCTTGTGTTATTACAGTTTAGATGTGAATATAAAGTGACTTCTTAATTAATTATTTTGTAACGAAAGGACATTCAAATTCTGCAACTTGCTTCAGTTTTTATTTTGCTCCGAAAATGATTTAAAGTAAGCCGCTGACATTTTGTTATGTGTCAATTTAGTACAGTGATTTGAGCTTTTAAACGTTCAGGTTGTTTGATGGTCATGTTTGGAAGTTTTGCACTACTGGGACATGCTTAAGTAATTCAACTGCTATATAAACTTAATTTCAGTAATAAATTACTTCGCTTTATTATAAAGTAATAACCGTTACATAGGAATGTTAATTGACCTTCGATGCAAAAAGTTATAAATAGGAAACAATACATTCGAAAAATGTGGTCACGTTTAAGTGTTATCGTAAATGGATGGACACGTTTAATATTAATCGAATAACAGTAAAAATAGACCATACATTTTTTTGCGTGGTATATTTTTACAATGTCGAAAAACTGAAATTTAAAATCAATTTATGGATAGTTTCTACAAAATTTCATGAAAGTTAGCCAATACTTTTCTTACCTATCCGCTTTGTTTCTTATTGACATTATTTTTGATCGGTTAATAATTGATGATTGATTGATGATTTCTGATTTCGCTAATTAGAACAGTTTTAATTTTTACTTTATAGGATATGCTTTATCTTAGTGATATAGAAGCTTTAGAAACAACAGTTCAATTTACAGCTTTAAGTAACCATTGCTTCAATTCAATCATTTGTTGTAATCCGAGCAACATGCTAAATTGTCTAATCCTACGGCTAACAAACTCAATTAACAACACAACTAGAAACTAAATACCTGAATAAACAAAACTAAACTAAAAAGAAAGAAAGAAAAATTGTTTTTTTCTGCAAAAACTAAAATAATGTTTACAAAAATTTACGCGACTTTAACATACAGCTTGAAAGAAATGTTACCGAGTGGCGAGTTATTTCGAAAGCGAAGTACTGGCGTGGACCTGCATTCTTGCATCTTGGATCTCGTCGGACCGGCGGGCGAGGGGTGCGGGCTAGCCAGCCAGCGGGGCGGGGGAGGACGAGACGTCCTTAAGGGCCATCTCTTTTATTGACAAAAGGGGTAAAATCTATTTGTGTTTTATAATCTTTGTCAACTATCATCGTAGGATTATGTTAAAGGCTGGAATGTATGCGGTTGATGGATAAATTTAATTATTGGGTACGAAAGCCTGATGGGACGTATATTTCTGTCTTTGTGTAGTAATAGTCGCATCTAAAAATCCTTGAAATTGAATTTATCCAAAGGAAAAGTCTGAGGTGCAATAAATCAAGTATACACGGCGGCACATGAAGCTGTAAATTTCTCGTATAACTTGGCCTCACTTCGTATAGATTTCCTATACAATGAGAGATCCGCATAAACTGGTTTTGTATAGCATGATTGGCCCTCGTGCGTACAAAATTTTTATCGCCAGTTTTCGAGATAAATTCTAGCATATTGACAGTATTTTTAAGATTGAAGACAACTTGTACGAGTCAAAAAATTGTATCGTAACGAAATTGTTGATAATAATAATTATTGTTTCTGCTCGCAATCTTCTTCTTCGTAGTTCCCTCACTGCTGAGAATCGCGACCACATATGACACGTCTCTAACCCATGCGGTCTTCCAGTATGAACCGCTCGGTACAGACTGCAATCTATGTTCTATGAAAATCGATTTTCCGACCAATAAGTAGATAATTTTACGATCCTATTATTAATGTCAAGGGTCAGCTAAACGGCTTTCACAAAACAACACATACTAATAGAGAAATAAATCTAAGAAAGTAGTTTGCGGACATATAATAATTTTCAATTGCAGTTTATACGACACTAGGTTGTAAAATTTTATGGTCTCTGATTTGGTGCTTAAAGAAATTAACGTGAGTGTTGAATTGCGTTTGAGCAAGTTTTGATTGAATTATTTTGGGAGAAACTCTTTTGTTACATAATAATTATATATTACCTACTACATTTTGCGAATAAGCAAATAGATCAATGACATATCTTATGTACAAAATATAAATAAGTAGCTTATGCGGTATTCGGTAATGCGTACAACCGGGATACAAATCCTATGTTCCAATCCAGGTTATAATCTGTGTGCCAAATTTCTTCCAAATCCGGTCAGTAGGTTTTGCGTGAAAGAGTAACAAACATGCATCCATCAATCTTCACAAACTTTTGCATTCATAATATTAAATAGGATATACAATGTAACATTGTTATACAAACTTTTACCAGTGATCTTACATACAAAAACATATTTTTTTATTAGTTATTAAAAACATCGGCTGTTCCACACTTTGTACGGAGCTGAAGATGTCTTTCTTTAAGGAAAAACTTTGTGTTACGATTTGTTTCTTGTTCATACGTATGTGAAAATTTATTATATGTTACTTTTAGCAAAAACATAATTTATTATATTTCCCACATCCAAAGCAAGAAAATAAGATCGACTCCAGATAACTCGTGAACTGAATTAAATGTGTACAGATGTTCTAACCTGGATATCTAAATACCATGAAGAGACAAATCTTGTTGTTAATAACAAAATTGCACATGTACGACACAAAGGAGGTTTCGAGCGCATTCTTTAGTACATCTGTTGAGTCTCATTTATGAAGAAAACTGTTGAAATTATTTAATATTATTTGCACTAACTTTGCGAAAATAAGGGTCTGTACGGCAGTCTTAGAGAAGACTGTTAACTAGGTAAATCAAAAATATAAAGTTTATTTGATGTCTGAAATAATAAGTTTACTGGAACTTTTATTAAGAGGTGGGGAAACACGCTAAGATAACTTTCTTCGGAATTATTACATTGAGCCTTGCTTTAATTTGCCGGTATGATCTTGTGCGTCTGCGCCTTAAGTGAATCTCCTGTTTGCTGATTTACCAAAGGGCAGTTACGCTGTAGCGTTGCTATATTTTCGGTTAAATGGCTGTTCTCAAAATTAAATAAATATTAGATTAATGTTAGTAAATTAACATTCGTGGAATCATGGTTAAATTTAATGGGTTTGTATGGTGTGTAGACCCAAATGAAGAGCAACTAGATCTATTAAACTTATAGAATGACATTAATTTTGAGAGACTGATGATATTGGCAAAAAATCCAGTATAACTTATCTACAGCATAGAGTGTGTACGTGTAGTAATATACACCATTATTTTTAGGTCGTTCTGGAGCCAAATACCATGAACTCGATCATCGAACTCGAAACGATTGGGACTACTTTTTTCAAAAAATAACAAAAAAAAACACGAAAGAATAAATTTAATGTTTTTTTTTGTGAAATAATGAGAATCGATCGATGAATGAATTTTTCAATGGGTATCGTTCGCATGTGTTGCTGATCGTGGATACGTTTTACACACACATATGCATTTTAGTTCTCATTATTAAAAAAAAAAACATTAAATTTATTTTTTCGTGTTTTATTTTATTGTTATTTTTTGAAAAAAATAGTCCCAATCGTTTCGAGTTCGATGATCGAGTTCATGGTATTCGGCTCCAGAACGACCTAAAAATAATGGTGTATAAAGCAAAACTTCAAAATTGACTTAAATTGCCAAGATGCAGTAAGCCAACGTGGTGTTTAATGGCCGTTTCTTCTCTCAACGCAAATACACTACCTTTCGCCTTTACACCGCCGCAAACTTAATGACTGCTGTTTACTAAATTCACCAATGATTTTCTGGTACTGCACCTTATAAAACAAACTATAAAAATGCTAGCATTACACTATTATCCATAAAATGATATAACAATGACTCATGAGGATATAATAATATGATTTTATGTGCAAGCGCATCGCTAAAGAAATCTTTCGACTGAATAGTGCATGCAGTTTCACAACTTTCTTTAAGAACAGTGAAAAGTCGTAAAACTAAAACGTAGCGGTTAGTCTATGGTTCTTGAAAGTTAGCCGTTTGTGTTTGAGCACGTAGTTCTTAACTCTAAGGTAATTTGTTGTGGTCTGCTGAAATAAAATGTGATGATGAAGAAGCCAAATATGTTCTTTCTGTTCTTTCAGCGTCTATTTACATACGAGGATGGCCAGTCAGTTATTTGCGACTTAAGACTCAAGTCTCACACTGTTGGAGGATCTTCTAATGTATTAAATTATTCATAGGTAATAGAAAAGTGGTAGATTAAAGCCCATTCTCTCCCATAGAGAGGACGCCTGTGTCCTGGCATTGGGAACATTATGGGCTGATTATGCTAACATGTAGAAAAGCTTTTCCGTGATTGGGAGAAATGATAGAATCGGCATCGGAAGATACTGATTCAATAACTCTGGCGACATGCTGTGACATTATTTAAAAACAAAAAAAAAATACTGTCGCAGTTTGAACGTAGAACACATGTCCTCAATTTACCTAAAAAACGTAAAACGAAAGGCAATAAAATTGTCAGTAACAGTCTGTTTAACATCTCGCCGACGATGTGATAATGACCGCCGACGCGGCATGACGTTGCTTGTCGGCGTTGCATAAGCATCGACAAAAACGAACGCATTGCTCGACTCGCAACGCGCACCCGCTCTTGAGATAGAAGAAAGTTACACAATAAACTTTATTTGCTTTTAAACCTCTTTGATAGCTCAATGATCGATTGTATTTTGTTTCGTCAACTTAGAAAGTCTTGAAGATAAGTTTTTGGCAAGCAATGTTGCCGCTCGGCTCTTTAGGGTCGTAGCGTGTTGTTAAGTGGTCTATAACCTGCGTCAAGAATTGGGCTAACCATCTAAAAAGATTTCTTGATATCCGTCTGGCTGTTCAAGAAATAAACGTGCTTAAAAAAACTCCACGGTTTTATTATATTAGTGTACACAAAGTGTGCGCTTGACAGGATTTCCCGTTGGCAGAAATTACGAACTTCCTTTTTTTCCACTTTATTAACACCTTTAGTCGATTTTAATAAATCCTTTCTTAAGAGTGTTCTCGGTAAAAAAATTCAATAATCATAAATTCGGGGATTTTTAAAGTGAAATTACTCCATTTTGCCTGGGATTTGTAAAAAACTAATGTCAGTATCACATTAAGCATATCTTTAAATTGTATTTGTATAGAATAAAACATTGAAAAATGACAAAAGTTGCGCTGCGTTATTTATTAGTAACTTTGGAATTTTATATTGTCGATGTACTAATGTAATGTATAATTTTTTTTTGGTTTTCTATTTGCCTGAACCCCACTTAGAAATAGTGTTTTTTTTTTTAGTTATTTCTGCCGTAATAAAATATAAAAATGATGTTTTAGAATGCAACATTTAAGTAAAGGAAATGTTTTTTTTTTAGGGAGTTTATGGATTAAAATTACTTTTCTATTCTATACAATAACATGAACAGTATCTTGCCTTCCGCCATGATTTTTTCCAGACTTCCACGACTCATTGTTGATTCACAATTTCATTCCGAAATTCAGCCTTCTCGCAAAATTCCAAAAACATGTGTTTAAAATAAGATTTATTTTTGATAACTTTTGTCATTTTTCAATGTTTTATTCTATACAAATACAATTTAAAGATATGCTTAATGTGATACTGAAATTAGTTTTTTACAAATCCCAGGCAAAATGGAGTAATTTCACTTTAAAAATCCCCGAATTTATGATTTTTACCGAGAACACTCTTATTGCTCACTAGGAAACTGCTTGCTTCTGGACCCATTAGCTTGTTAATCCTGGTTGTAAACTATCCGTGTGCCAAATTTCATCCAAATCCGTTCAGTAGTTTTCGCGTGAAAGAGTAACAAACATGTAAGGATGCATGTTTGTTCACCATCCTCGCATTTATAATATTAGTATGATAAGATGTTTTCTATACATGCCATGTTACGTATTAGAAAACTGTGACACATTAAACAATAAGCATTGTTGTCAAACTTCCTACAGAATGATGTTTCAAATAAAAACTCTGTTTTCCAAGATGATATGGTCTGTTACTCAGCAGTCTAAATCGGTAGTAGGTTCTATAAGTATCATCGTTAATTTTGAGGTTCATGGTCATATTGTAATAATGGTAAGAGGCAATCAGTCTACTGTCTATTGTTAGTTCTGGTGAATCATAGGTTATGACCAATTATGTATGGTGTTCGTTCTCACAAAAAATAAAGAAGCCATAGCGATTTGTCTATCTTAGAGATACTCTTTTTTCGCGTTCGTTTTGATTATTAATTGCTCAATAATTTAGTGACTGAACCACAAAATTAACAGCAGACCTAACAAAGTTCTTAAAAATCGAACAGTGTGACATAACAGTTTTATCATAATTATTCCATCTTTAAGATGTTGTTTCTCGAATTGGAATCATAACTTGTCATATTTATCAGAATTGGCAAACTTAATTTGATAAAAGGCTTAGCCAATGTCTACAACTATAGGATTAAGGATTATATAAATGAATAAAACATTTTACATAACAGTGTTTCTATGTCATGATTAATTAAAATAGACATAGCTATTCTTTATGCCGATCGAGGCTGGAATACTAATGTTTTCATTTTGATTAATATCAAGGAAACGTGGAATGAATATTATTTTAGAAAGCTTATGGAATTAAAAAAAATAATGGAATAACTTAATTTCTTTGTTATGTGATGTATCTAAGGATACATCACATCTTTTATAAACTCTATGAATTTAAATAAGTTTTTACATAATTTGTGTTTTAAAGAGTTATACCACTACATGGCAAATAGCATGCGAAGTTTTTTAGCCGGAACCCAAGCAGTCTTCTCAAATACTTGCCTAAATAACTATTTGGTACTTTTTTAGTCCCTAAGCTTCTGTTATTTCGTTAAACTAAATAGGATAGGAAGTGCTTCTTTGATTTCCACCATTAAACTTCAGGTCCCACCAAGATACTCATCTAAACATAATTAAAGCACGAAGCCTCACAAAAAAACGCGTAATAAGCGTAAATTATATTAAAACGTTTATAATTGGCCGTCACCTGGCCTTGAATGGACGACGACGGTCAACGAACGGAGAAAGGTACATCGCTGATGCTGTTATGTAAAAGTAAACAAGTTAGAAAATCGCTTCGGTTACGATTATTGCGTTAGGCAGTCATATTTTGAGGGCAGCTTTTGAACGAACGATAAAACGGAGAAAGTTATTTCGAGGGGAGTATGGAAATGTACTCGTAAGATTTTTAAAGATACCTAGCACAATATTATCGTTTAAAACTGTAATTATGAAATTACAGCGTTTATTTTTGAACGCTTTGATTTTTTATCGGTGTGCATATTTTTTTAGTAGGCGTTGCCTTAATTTTTCTACGGTATTTTCTCTTAGTTTAACTTTATTGATTGAGGTTTGTTTTATATTTTATTTAAGCAATATTTATTGGCTATTGATGATCATTATGAATTTTTCGTCGGTCCGACAAAAATATTCCTTTTTGTTTTGGTCCAATCTCAAGCTTCATAAACAATGTAGCAATTTCTACATATTAAATTAAATAGGCATGTCAATAAAAAAGTTTCTTCCATCTCGATGAGGTCCATTACGGCCGCCATTTTGTTTGTACGTGTCTAATAAAGAAATACAATTTGTAACACAAAACTAACGTTCGGCCTCCATGTCAATATGAGTTTATAAATAAAAGAAAGGTTGGTAATATTTCAGCTGGTAGGTATATTGTGTATCGAATACTACTATTAATCGAATGAGAGATAGACGTACTACGTACGAAAGGAATTTATTTTTTATTGTATTATGAAACTGTTTTCATAAATTCAGCCTAGGTAGGCTGAATTTGAATAAAAATGTATCTTGTTCTCCGTTTTTTTCCAAAATAGTTTTGATGTCAAGGTTGACATCAAAACTATTTTGGAAAAAAACGGAGAACAAGATACATTGAAAAGCTTTTAAAGTAAAAAGAATCAGATGGCTACCTATTTTCAGTTACAAATATACTTTTAGAACTTTTTTATCTCTTGATTCGGTACATTCTCGTAATGCAAAGGCACAAAATTTATCTAACTTGTTAAAAATTAGAGGTAATTTCGACAGATTAAGATTGGATTAACGCGCAAACGTTCTTAAAATACGGGATTTGCCCCTCTAGTCAAGTGCGAACGCACCGTGATATCGTTACAAACGTATATTATCACGTAATTGCACAGTTTAGTTGCGATCGACATAGGGTTAGATCGTATCTCCCTGATGTATAGGGATGCGATGCCCCCGAGCCGACGCTTATCGATGATACTGCCTCCGACTTCGCCGATTACCTATGAGAATAACGCATTATCGATATTCATAATGCTGTCCCTCGTTACGAAGCTGGTAGTTACCCTGGAGATAAGCAGGGACCATTCATCTGTAATGACGTTTGCGCTTAGTGAATGTGTCAATTAAATCCTTAGCAAGATTTAGAGGCTTTTGTTATCTTGATATTGTAGATAGAAATGCGTAACTTTCGATTAAACTTCGAGAAATTGTTCGGTGGAGCTGAATTAAGATATTTAGAGAGTGGTGTAGTTCTGTCTTTTGATTAGACTCGGCTGTCCAAGTTTTGATATTCAGTCCAGGCTTTCACAGAAAACTGCCTCATAAAATTCTATTTGGCTGGCGGAGCAACTGACTTAGGGGATAATTATGAGAAGCTATTATCTGAGCACAGGTATACTGTGTTCCTAAAGACAAAACTTTTTGAAACCTTACCTGAAATCTACACCGCCGAGCAGAATTAAGTCGTTTTCTATTTTTTGAAAACAATCTCCCCGTGTTTTTGTAACTTTAGACATCGTTAAAATAGTTTTGAAACCGAAAAAGCATAAAAAAGCGGTCGCCGTCGAGAGTCTGCATCGAGATTTGGATAATAGTCGTATCAAACTTGATTCCCCCAGTTTCCGCGGCACGTTTCCCATAACGAATCACGGTGCACACGTATTATCAACTTTTTGTAAACTTTGGTGGTACCTACATGTTTGTTGTTTTTACCCGACTACGGCGAAGCCAGGAAGGGTTATGATTTTAGCAGTCAATGTATGATTGTATTTATGTGTGTTCTTCCGTAGCGCCTAAACTATTCATCCGATTTTGATGAATGAGGTGTCAATTGATTCGTTATTATGGTCCGGATAACATAGGCTACATTTTAATCGACTTCAACATTAGGAGGAGTCGGTTCTACCATGTAAACCCCAAATTTAATTAGAGCGTGATTTTTCAATGGTCGAATTTTTTAGTTGTAGTAAACACACAAATTCTTGTTAAATTTTGACTCTCTAATGTCTATCATACGCAGGTATCTTATATGGTACCTATCTACAGACTAATATGTTCCTAATAACACGAATATCTAGGCATCTTTATGTCCTATCCATTATGAGATTTTGTGTTTTGGTATTATTTTGCCAAGTCATTTTGGCGTTGACGCAGAATGCCTTGTTTTCCGTATATGTTTAATTCTGTTAGCCGATTCTTTCTATCAATAGTCATCTTATTTTACACCATGACAAGCCCATCTCCACTTTAGCCTAATGATGCGTACATTTTAAACTTTGCCATCCATATCTTCGAATCTCGCTTTTCTAATTCAAAGTTTCGAATGTATTGCAAATAAAAAAGCATTGCCCGAACATTTAGTAGGCGTGCGAGAAAGTTACTCGTGTAAGAGATTGTTATCTCGGTGGGTGTCATAGGTAAGTGCCGGAGATACTATCGTCCGTTGCGTTGCACGTTGCGTTGCTATCATCAATCAAGTTGCGCAACAAAGTGATAACGTTTAGCTTAATGTGTCTATTAGTATTATTAATTTTGGTTTATGTAATCGGCTGTTGAAGATACAAAGGGGTTTTGAATTTGAATCGTTGATTTATTGAGATAATTATTGCTGGTCTATTATGTCATGTTTTTATGTGTAACGTGAAGTTTGTTACGTTTTATTGATTTAGCATTGTGTTGTAAATAATAAAGCATATTGATTAGAAGTAGCAAACATGTGAGATTGTGAGCACTACCTTTATGGAAATAAATCCTTAATATCCTCAAAATTCTGATGTTGATTATGGAAAACATAAAATCAAAATCGAGACCACAGACCATTACAATCTATAACTATCGACACAAAACAAAACAAAAGACGATCAACTCCTAACCAACCAATATTTGTTACAATTAGATGTTAGAGAAAACACGATCGCTCCACAAGTCGTCGGCTTGAAAAACAAAAGGCATGGAAGCGTTCGCCACGGAGCCACGGTTAAGGTTGATTAGCCCCCGGAGCGGGCAATGCTGGTAACATTGCCCGGGACGCGACTTATTACGTTTGTAACTCGACGTAAGCAGCGCACGGGTTGAAACGCCTACGAGTGTGAAGTGGAGGGTTGGATAGTATGTAATCGTTGGTAATCGAATGAGATGTTTTGCGGCGTTGGAGTTGTTGGGAATGTTTGGTTAAACTTATTGATAGAAGGTGTTGAAAAACTGAATAGGAGCAGCAAGTTCTGTAAACCTTTCAAAAACGTACTTTTTACTTTATTCAGTCTTGTTGACCTGAGCAAGAAAACTAATTCTTGCTTATGTCACAAAAAATATTTGCTGGGACGATCTTATTATCGTTAGTATCATAGTCTTTGAGATTTTTTTATAAAAACCTTACCACAAAAGAGAGAATTTCATCATAGTTCACAAATATTTGCTACTAGCTTTTCTTGTAGCTAAAAATACCGTCCTCCTCTGTCATAACTCCCAATTGTGTGACTTCGTGGGCGTCACGTGACGGCAAGTGCTATTCTGCGTATTGAAGCAGCGTCCGCCCCGGTAGTTCATGCCGTGACGCAGCATTTTCCATCACGTTCCAAATTCGATTTGATTTGGTTTTTTACCAGCCAGTAACTTGCGAGGAATGCTGGCTGCTTCCTAAACTGTCAAATTTGAAATGAATACGAACTTTATTTTCTTTTTCTTAAATTGCGTTGGTTTATGAGTGGCCATTATGGTTGCTTATTCTTTGCAGACAAGACCCTATAGGCTTTGCATCTGATTTATAGTTTCCGATTAAATGCAAATGCAGAATCACTGGGTCATTCTATGATCTCATGCATTTTCCGTCTATCTTTCTTGCTTTGAGGTCAAATGTAAGACTGTTATGTTATGGCCTTGCATAATATGCCTTGATTGTAGGTGTAGCCCGGATTGTATCGTAAAATAATTCTCCGTAAATCATAAAATGCTTTAAAATGGCCTCTACTTTGAGAAACTTAAACAATGGGCTGTTTTCTAATTAATAGGTAGAGAATTGACGTGGAACATATTTTCATTGAATTATATAATAAAAGCGGAAACCAGAACGATTGTGAAACGGACCTTAAGCTAGTTTGTACTTAGCTAAGCGATGGGCTTATTTCGCAAGGAAGGTATTTTTTTACGAAGCGATGCCTACATTTGGAAACTGCACATAAATTCCGTATCGTATCTACGTAATAATGTGTGAGGGATCCAAGCAGTAGCTTATTTATAACAATAAGTCAATTTTATCTTTTCGTACCAATGGAACGATTTATCAAAGTTAATTATTTTTTCAGATAGCCAACAAGTTAAACTTATACCAACAAGTTACTTAAATGAAAAGAAAAGCTTAAAATAAATCAAACGTGTAAAATTAAAACAGCTTTTAAAAAAAAACAAAAAATGTCCGTGATTAAATAGATTAGCGTTCTTTAGTGTTAGTTTATTTTTTTCTCAAGCAGATGTATAGAACGTTCCATCTTCAAATTCCGATCCAATGTCAAGACTTTGAGGTTTGCCCCGTGACCCTGTACAATCTGCGCATATGTTAGTTTAATTAACCGCAATCAAGCCAAAAACATCAGTTTAATGTACTCTTCATAGTTTAAAGGTTAAAAACATTATGAGCTTTATTTACAAATGGTTATTCATTAATTCATACTGGTTATTCGTGCTCAAGTTCCTCACATAAGTTATTCAATAAAGAAATATCTAATGTTTCCATTTAGATATTTTTACAGTATTGCCTTCTTCTACAATAAATAGTTATCACCAAAACACGTTATAAATTTTTACATCGCATTTCTTATAGGGCTCGTTTTCAATACTAATTCAGCCAAATTTTCAGAGATGATTCAGAATCGATAAATAATAATTATATCAATTTATATTATTATTTTTTTTGTCTACAGAACGTGCCAAAATCATAGGAACCTAATTCAGTTTGACAACCTAGACAGAAAATAAAATTTTATTTTCGCAAAATTAATTGAATGTTTTCATTACTTTTTATTTGTATTTGATTAGAATATTTAACACTAAATTACGGTTAATATATAATATAGAGATCTTAATATAACAATATGGCTGGTCATTGAAAACTAACCCTGTTAATACATAGACGCTTTAATTTCCCACGTATGTGTACTCTTAATACTCCACACCCTCAAACCCAGTATCATACATATTAGCCAGAGTTTTTACAACAAAATATTATCAGGCTGTTGAAAAAAACATCCATTTTATTACATTAAAATTGATATTTTTTTATACCTATTGTTGTATCCACAATCTACAGACAACCGAAACACTATGCACAGTATTAGTATTTTTGAACTTCGCTGCGATCACAACGCCCAGTGCCACGTTTCGCTACCCGAGACGCCAAAAAAGACAAATTAAAGCGTGCAACAGTCGAGACAGCGGTCATCTATCGGAACGACAAACGAACTTAGTTCGTGTTCATTAGCAAGAAAGCTTTGTATCAGTGAATGGCTATCATTTTTTATAACCCCTTCTATAATGATAGCCGGCCGTATCGAATAACTGAGTTCTCGATTAAGTGTATTAAGTTTCGTGCGATTGTAACGAGCTTTTGTTTGAACTAGCAATTATATTATTGATGGGTTGAATTATTTTGCGTTAGATTTTGGTGTAATAGTAAAGATCGGAGTTATTATAAAGCAATTTGTGCCATCGTTTGTGTTGTGAAAATATTTGAAAGAGATTTACAAACATAAACTTAATGTTACACGGTATAACTAGAAATAAGGTGAGTTTTGTTCCCAAACCACCCGATTAGCTTAGAATTTATCACAGACCGTAAAAAAGCGATAAAAGAGAAAAGTTACACTAAAACATTGAAAGTATAGCAAATGTACTTAGAACAATACAATAATTTCTCCCGTAAAACTGCGACCCCGTTTCCGACAACACGCAAGTTATAACATTTAATATGTAACGCTCTGAAATCATGAAATTAACTTTACATGTAGCTGCTCTAAACAGAACACTGAACGAGACTGACCAATCAGCGAGACGTATTGGCCCGACTATTGATGAAAAGTGACGTAAGAAGCCGAGTTTTGAAAATAGAATACCTAGTGCTACTTTTTTGATGCTAATTGGAATGAGCAAATAGAAGAATGGTGTTGCCAGTGAAAGTGAATTACATAATGTTAATTTGTACACATACTGACTAATCATACAAAAAATGTATTTGGTCTTAATATAAAAGTAATTGAAAACGGTAGTGAAGTTATCAGCGCGGTCGATCTAAAACCGGATCAGTTTTTAATTTAGTCACATATTATTTGAATAATTAAGAGACTTTTTAATGAAAATGGTCGTTATCATAGATTGAAAGTTTTAAGCACATTTTTCCTTATTCAGTGAACGTTTTCTGAAAGACGGAAGTTTAAAGCTCAGAGGGTCTAAAATGCTGCTTTAGCAGAATCATAATAGGAATTACGTTTCAATTCGTAAAATGGTCACAAAGTAACAATTCATGGTATTAAGTGCGTGTATGACCATTTTAACGTCATTCATATTTTAGGCCCCCAGGTCGTAGAGTCATTTTGAAATAATGTAATATTCAGTTACTGTAACAAATGGCAACTGGATGCGTAACAGTATTTTATAAACGGTGTAAAAAGTCGCTTAACGATATTTAAGGTTAGGTAAGTTCTCACTTTTTCACGTTTTTAAAAAACACTTTTTAACAACTTTAATTTGAGAACATTACGTTGTTGTCCTATGGTGAATGCTGCGTATACCTATAATAGGCAAACGTACCAGCAATTCTATGTTATTAATTCATATTAATTCTCAGTACCTATGTAGGTCATGCTGTTGGTGTACCAAAAAAGTCAAATAAATAAATTTTACTTTAAATACCTCCATGACCCCTGTACTATTCAATGCATTTATCAGAAGAATGTTTTGAGTGCATTACGTTGAGCACTACCGTTAACCATGATTTTTCGCACCAAAAGTCGTTTTCCAGCAATAATTTTTGAGCAGTGCTATAGTTTGATGTACAGAATTCTCAGCTAACGGCTTCGTAAAGGGGGTCCAGTTCACACCTTGTAACACCACCTTGTTCAGTAATAGGAGAACTAATTAATTAATTAATTATGAAATTAATATTTTATGAAAACTGAACCTATTAATGTAGACTACTTCGAACATCTGGTTGATGAAGACATATTCAATGAAACACAGATAATAAAACCTAATAACACCGGATTTACAACGTACTAATGTAAGTTAATCATAAATAACGGTGAATATGTGTTTCCGCGCGTTAATGCGTGATTATTTTAAATAGCATAACTTAATTATTTACTGAATTACGGTAATGGTTATTTAATAGGGCTTTGGTTTAACCAACTTCAAAGTGTTAGTAATATGTAGGTATGTGAAATCAATTTTAATTATTGATTAATTTAAAAGAATCAATAGCTTAGCTTAAGATGGCGTTTTGCAGTTTCTCCTTCTCATGACAACAGTCAATTAAAACAGATACTTCAATAATAATTACGAGAAATAAGTTATTTTTTTAACCACTCGAAGCATGGCCCTGAGGCCCCGTTTCGATACCCACGAGAAGTAGAACCGCGGTTTGAAATTTCTACAAGCAGCTATTTTAGTTTTTCATATTCATACACATATGCAAATCACAGTGCAAGCACGACCATTCGACCATGTGTTGTCAATATTTCCCTACAGTTCGTACTGAAGTGTGCCAAGTTCATGCCGCATAATGCACCTCACTAAACAATACCGTTACTGCGTGCCATTGACCTCTAATCTACTGTAAACTAACTGTAATCAAATATTTAATTTGAACAATCGTTCGTTTTCCACGTACGAAATTGACCTGCCGTGTAACGGATGATTTGGAAAATTAAACGTATTGTTGCCTGATAGGTACCAGCAAAATTGTTGGCAGACGTGTTAATTGTTAAAGAACAAGTTTTTGCAATTTCAGATATAATTGTTTAGGTATTCGTCGGTGTCTACGTATTTCTGAAGATTTAATAGGCTGTGTGTAACGCACATTCATATCGTAGGTAGTTAAACCTAGACATCAAAATTGCGAAGTTGATTGAAGTTGCGAAATTTTACCCACGTCCCTGTGTGGTCTGAACACTCCATTAAATCGGTAAAAATTTTAAAACGGACTTAAAGTATCGATTCATTTCTTGGCCTCAGTGAATGAACTACCTGCATTTGTATGGACGATTGATTACTTAAGCATTCAATTTCGAACATAATACAGACAACCCTGAGAAATGAACTTGACGATTGCGCGGCTCGGTTGCCGGTTGCTCAGGCGCAATAACCGCCGGCAGAGCAATGAGGAAGCGGCGAGTTGTCGCCCGCAACCCGCGAGCGCTGAGCGCGGGCCCTTCGCCGCGCGGTTAATCACAAACCCACGTAGATCTGCTTTAATCGCTTCATGTAAATAATAGTTCTCGATTAAAACTCGATTCTGTTTTGAATGATGGAACACGAGTGGCGTTTGTTATTCGATAAATATTCGCATTGCTGCTGGTGGTCGTTTGGGGAGAGGATTTATATTATTTTATCTATGCCCTGCCGTATTTGCCTGATCTATTGAGATACCTATTATATTTTAAGCACCGTTTAGACCATGAAATGTGGATTCAAGTGCACAAAGTTGGTAACAATATGTTTAGGCTTAGATATCGTTTCAAAAATTAGCTAAACGTCATAACCGCTTACTTGATAGTTCGCACAATTTTATGATTCAAACATTCGTGATCATATTTAATTACTAAGCAATAAGAAAACTAGCACACAATTCCATTTAACAATCTCACACTACATAAATCGATCGGGTGTAGACTATTGAAAACAAATAAGGGAAGGCATTGTTACTTTTTCTTCGAGAACCGATAGTACAGAGGTGTAAATAGGTGTTTTGCCAGAGCGAATCATCCGCGATGAAGCGGATATTATTAAGTCTACGAAGAAAGTTCCCACATCTGGGTACGCAGGAAATGTCAGAAACAAAAGAGGATAAATCTTTCTCGCAGGTTTAGTGGCATGTGTCACGGTTCGTCGGTGATTGCTTTTATGATATTTTCGACAAATCTGTGACATACCCCATGACAAATTTTGATGTAATCTGACTATGTGAGTTTCTTTATGCACATTTTCACGACAAAGTCAATACTTTGTCATGAAAATGTGCCAATTTTGGTGACGATGATGTATTTTTTTTTTAGTTGGGGCAGGACCTCCCCCATTCCTCTCTCATTCTCGCGATGATGTATTGCAGTAGATGTTTAAATAGGGTCATTATATCGGCGATAATGATTATTATTGATAAGTCAAAAATGTGTTGAAACAAAGATATACACACTGCAAACCTCGGAAGTCTGAAATAATTGCGTCTCTACGATTTCAGAAGTAATGCTCAGAGCATACCTACTTTACTCCTATGAAAATCTATTATATTTATTATTTCAAAAACATTTCCATGGGTCATTCATCGGTAACTAATTGGTCGTTATTCAGGATTAGACGTACCGCAATGAGATTAAATATAAAATAATTATTTATTGCTCGAAGATAATTTTAATTAATAACTGAAGACGTAATAAAGTTTAATAGTTAAAGTGGTTATACCTCTCCATTAATTTGACAGTAAAACTCTTGTTTTACATTAAAATTATTAGAAATACTACCTTTTCTAATCGTTTTGTTAATTAAGAAAAAATATTTAATCAAAGTTATAATTACACACAAGTAAGGTTTTTGGCCATCAGCATTGCGATCCAACGTGGCAATGTTGCCAGCCTTCGGGTCATTTTTCCTGTTGACAGTGATATGGAAGAGTTTTTTGGACGCCCTGTTGCCCTTTTGATACTTCTACATATTTATATTAAGCCAATTTAATTATTATGAAAATAAACCAGTTTAGTAGTATAGTGATTGGAAGATTATTGAAGACCTAAAAGATTACTTAAGAACTAGGCAATCAATATTTTATTACACAAGTGCTAGAAAAAAAAACCAACTTGTGTATTTCTGTTTCTAATTGGTTTTTATTATTTAATTGATATTGGGTCGTTGGGACAAGTTTATAGAATGCAGTAAAACTAAGTAAATTCCATGTTTATTTTGTTTTCTTGGTAACTTGATGCCTAATGCTGACTAGCTTTTATTGATCTTCAAACAAAAAATTAAATATCTCGTAATATTAAAGTTGGATTAGTCTTATTTATAGAAAATTATGTAATTAATTTATAATTTTATACTATGGTGCCGATGTTTTTATTACGACACTGAATTTTAAATATAATGCTGAAATTGAATGTTTAAATTGATGTTTATGACGTAAGTGAGTGGTTTAGATCTGAATCATTTAAATCAAACACTAGAATAAAATAGCTGCTTTAGCAGAATCATAACACGAAAATAATGCAAAAAGCAGTCGGAAAACGTTAGTTTAATTCCAAAAATATCAAACTAAATTTTAGAATTCATTTCAAAGGTTTCAGCTTTATTAATCTGTTTCATAACACCATTAATACATTTTTTTCTTAACGATTGAATAAAAGAAGTTGTGTTTTTTTTTGTGGTTCATTAGCGCTATCAAATCTAATTGAGACACTTTTCAAAAAATGGGTGTAATACCCTATTCATAATATTGACTGCATCTGTGACCATTTTAAGAATTTTAACGTGATTATATTTTCCTATTATGATTTGGCTAAAGCGGCCATTTTAGACTCTCAGATCTGTAAAACTGACAGTGAGTGACAACAAGGTTTTCAGAAAATAAAAATAAATATGTACACGCCTTTTTCTATGGGGAAGGCAGAAACTACAGAACGCTACCTACTGCGATCCTTATATACTCTTTTTGCCTCGTCCACGTTCATACATCAAGTGATACACGTACACCAGTTGCAACTACAGCTCACCTGACCTTTCTAAAGAACATCACTAATATCAATCTAGTGTCCTTCTAGCTAGGGCATCCCCTTCCTAATCAAAATACCTAAATGGTAGGTACCAATTTCGTTACCCAAGACACGCACCTCTGATTTTTCGGATTCATACGCGTATTGTATAATTATCACTTGCTTCGGTGAAGGAAATCATCGTGAGGAAACCTGCATGTCTGAGAGATATTTCTCGACGGCATGCAAAACCAAGTCAGAGGCCCTTGGGCAGCATAAATACCGAAACCAGATTAGGCACTAACCACACGATAAAGAAGAAGACCAATTTAGTTATGGAAGCTTTATAACTTAATTTCAAAGAACTATCGCAAAGCCACCTAAGTCTTGCGATGTTGAGTGTGTCCAAGTTATTTGAAAAGCACTCGTTAATCCGGCAAAGTACCCACAAACAAAGGGATAACTTTCTACAGAGACCAATTTGCTAATAACTCCGGTTTACAGTTTCAAACAGTAGTAAACGCTAAAGCTTTCAAACAGCAACATTTAATTTCACGTTGAAAGTTAGCAAGTTTGAGCAACAAGTTAATAACGAACTGACGCAGGTTTCGGTAAGCCACATAGTAACTATGACATAGTTATATGCGGGTTAAACCGCCGTTAAAAATTAATTTAAATAGGTACACGGTCAGACCGCAGTTTAACTGTAAACATAAACCATGATTTAGATACGGATGAAGTTTGAAAAGTTACGGGTGTGAAACATTGTAATCGTAGTTTCAGTTTCAAGTTAAGTTGAGCTCGTAATTTTGTATGTGTTGTGGATTTGTGGTGTAACTTTAAGTTGTAAGGTGTTATTTGAAAAGCGAAGGATTAGGTAAGCGCCTATAAAGTTTTGTGTGAAACCAAGTTAGCAAAAACAAACGTTTTTATCGTTTAACTTATGCAACGTTTATGTACTCCTTAATATACAAGAGAGGCAAGTGTTCCAAATCATTGAAAGTAGTAGGAGCACTGTAGGCTAATTTTAGTAATTATTATATTTCTGGTAGCCGCCATTCTCAGAAGTCGCAAGCGCGACTTCTGAGAATGGCGGCCTGGGTTCAATATCCAAGTCGGGCAACGTGTTATTACGTTTTTCCACCAGAAATTTTGCCGTAGAAACCACGGTGTTGGGATTTGTGCCCGGTTGATGGCAATAGACTCGCCCCCTATTACAGGGGACTTAAACATAACTGGCAAAATCTGGGTGTAGTATTATGTACACCTCTACCTAACCCTTCGGGAATTTCAATTTACTGGAGGTAAATTCGTGGGAAACCCAGGATCGTAAACTCTTCAAGCATGCTTTCTCCAGACTAATGAGCAACAATACTCCTTAGTCTCAAGCCGGGTCAGTTCGCCAACTGCATATTTTAGCTGAAACAATCAATTGAATGGACGTACGGTAATTTACGGTAATTTTAATAGACTGTGGTGGCGAAAGTACGGACTTACGAAGGCTCTAGCATTTGACACAGTCATTGTTTACCAACAGCTAACTGTAAGACGAGAATTTAAAACTGATGAATTAGATGTAATAGGTACCTGTTGTGGGCGAAAAGCTTTTGTTTTAAAAGCGGAGAAAATTCGGTTATGCAGTTCTTGTAACTTATCGAAAGTTATTGGTTGCATTAATAGTTTATTTTGTATCATATATGTTCGAAAGTAGTAGTAGTTCGTAGTAGTTCAAGTTTGTTTATTTTGAATCGAGTTGCGAGTGGTAGCGAGTGCCAAAACGATCAAGAAAGAGGGTAGACCGATTGTCTGCTCATAAACACCCACCCGCAATAACTTCAGTTTATCCGTGATCATGGTGCTTGTAACAGCGCCGAAATATCGGGAACTCTAAACAAACAGTAAACATGGTAAATATCGTTTCTAGTGTTAATGATAATATTTTGTATCGTATTAGTTGGATGGTAAAGTAGAGTAGGCTTGTCATTATATGAATATGAAAAGGAGATATGTTCGTTGGTTGGTAATAAGGTTCAACAATAATGGGCACTAAATATCTCAAACGTACAGGAGAGAGTAATTACTATTTTCTCGATGGTGCATGTAAAGCCAAGTTAGAGGCCCATGGGTGGCATAAAAACTCAGGTTAAAAACTTAGGTTAGGCTTAGGTTAGGTTATGTTATATAAATACTTTTTTATCGTGTGTGCTTTTTTTTTTTTTAAAAGGCACTAAGCACACTATAAAAAAAGTATTTATACAAAATATTGATCTATATAAACGCGAAGCTCTTCTTTCTTCTTTGCAGATCTGGAGCACCACCTTCTTTAGATAGGTATCTATAAACAGTACATAAAACGCAAACTATTCCAAATCGATTCTGAGTTTTTGCAATTGAGACCAAGTAACGAAGCAGGTCTATTCAAACAGGTTGTAATAGATAACTTAGTAATTCTCTACTTATTATACAAAAAATAAAACCATCAATATCCTGCCAACCAAGGTCTTAGGGCTTGTTTATATTCAACTATTTTTCCGCCCGCGGCTTCGCCCGCGTCGAGTTCGGTTATATCGCGTTTCCAAGAGAACTCGTCAAAAGTCCGGGATAAAAACTATCCTATGTTCTTTCTCAAAGTCAACTCTATCTCTGTACCAAATTTCATTAAAATCAGTTCAGTGGTTTAGACGTGAAATCGTAACAGACAGACAGACAGACAGTTACTTTCGCATTTATAATATTAGTTAACGGATTAACTAAAACCTTTGAAATAGTTTCCATTGAAATAATAAAATGTGTGTAATTAATTTCATAATTACTGCTCTCAACACGGTAAGGAAACCATCTTGAGGAAACCGGCCATGTTCTAGAAATAAACATACACAGACACGGGACACCCACCATCCTGCACTCGGTCCGCATATTGGATTCTGGGCCACTCGCTCTCATAGTGAAAAGACAACATCATCTTCCAGTACTTGTCCCATATTACTTGGGGTCGGCACAACAAGTTTTTTTCTTCCATTCTCAACTGTCAACCGTTACGTAAACACTAACACCCTTTTCTTTCATTTCATTCCTCACAAAATCCACCCATCGTTTCTTTGGTCCTCTCCCTCCATCAACGTTTAAGGTCTGGCGGCCGAAAATTACTGCTCTAGCAGAATCATAATAGGATAATTAAGATAATAATATGAATATAATCATTATATACGTTACAATTCGTAATCTATATTATTAACCTGTACCTGTAACCATTTTAGGCCCCCTGTATATCAGCTGTGTGAACTTTATAGGCAGATTATACTTAGGATATACTCTCCTACTTCTAAAGTTCTAGACAATTCACTCGACCAAATATATCTAGGCCTTTAGTATCAATAGTACTATACGCTTGCATTTATTCATATCGTATTTAACTTCCATTATCCGTTCTGAATGGTCCCATTTACATAATAAGAGAGGTATTAAATCTACTATGTATAAGTTGCTATCTGCAGATGGTATTGAAGATAGCTACCGAATTTAAACTATGAATATCATGGTTAAATGGTTATGTTACGTGTATTGTTGAGCTTATTAATATATGCCTACGATACTGGCATTTTGGAGGTTTACCCAGAAGTTATGGTAGAAAATGGTAGGTGGATAAAAAATCTGATCGATGAACTGAACTAGTGATAAAGAAAGAAAGGGCAACACGTCATGTGATGGCAGTTTTGCTAAAGAAAACACCAACATTTTTGACAAGAGCCAGTTAGCAAACATAGTAGCAGGGCTGACAGTCCAGAGACGCCCTGTGTGCGATTTGCTTTCAGCTATCGTCACTTGCAGTGACTGTTTCATGTCTGCCATTAAGGTGCATTATAAGAGTCACGCTTCCATTACCCGTTGTGAATGGTCCTATTTACATAATACGCTACAAAGGCACTCAATCTATAAGTATGTCTGAACGTCATCAGAAGATCGTATTAAGATAGCTGCCGAATTTAAACGAGCTAATATTGAATGTTCAGAAATATTAATGTATGCGTGATTGGTGATCTCGCGACCATTTTTAATACAGTTAATACTCTTGTTAATATTCATAAATGAATGTATGACATTTGGAAAGACTGTTCATGAATATTTATGTGGAACGAGAGGTAATATTTTGTTTATTTAAAAGAACCGTCGAGTAGACAGCAGGCCAGACGGTTTGATGATGTAATTTAGAATCGCAAGACTGAGTTTTAGACCATTTTAGTTCACGTAGTAACAGCTCCCTAAGACCTATTCTTATTTTGAATCTATTGGAAAAATACAAAGCAGTTTATGCAATACATGATCGCACTTTAATAACGGACTAGCGAGCTTAAAAGCATTTCGATTCTTCCCAAATTATGTTTTGAGTTCATGATTCCTTAATCACTCTGCGATAACCGAATAAAGATTTGGTTGGTTGAGGTTCGAGGGAAGACCAACATTATAAATGGAAACCGTGTGTTCGATAGAGTTACCCACCAGAAAAATCGACAAACTTCGGTACAAACTTTCATCTCGTATTTAACCCCACCCCTTGGGGGTATAATTTCCAAAACTCCCTTCTTAGTGCTCACTGTTGTTAATTAAATTCTGTTCATCATGCTTCTAGACCTAGAGGTTGAGACAGTGCGTTAACTGACTTCTATTTTCATTACCTAGAATCGAAGTCTCATAAGTAACATAATTAATTTATTTAAATACCACTGTTATTGATATTTTCAAACACTATCATATAATATCAGCTGCGGTTACATCACAGGTCGACAACCTGTCATGTAATGTTATCTTTTTTGCTGAATTAACCACAACCTGCGCCGATAACCACTTTGCGGTCGTATTAGGAGCTAGCCCTTCGTACTTGAGAGGTCCAGCCTTCAGCGTACTCATAGTTAGGTTGTTCCATTTCTTCTACGCCATTAGGGGATTGGCTTTTTCCGGGATTATAATGATCTGTGGGTAAATTGGGACTCACGAAAAAAAACTTGACCAGAAACTGGCCCTTTATTCATGTTAAAGGATTACGTTACAAGAACCTACATTTTGTACACATTATGCAGATTACCTAACCTTCGTAAAGCAGGTCGGATGCAGGATGATGTCATAAGCTTAAAGGTTTTGGTAACTGGAAATACACATGACATAAGTAGGCGTTAACTTCCATAAAGATTTTTTTTTTTATATTAAATGGGTCTACTCTTGACCTCAATCTAGTCCTGACGACAGAGATGAGGTCGACGATGGAACAAGCTTACCCAAAAGAAGCCTATTAACTCGCGACTTAAAAAGATTGGGGTCATAATATGAACCTGGGAACACCGACGAAGGCAGGGAATTCCACTCCTAAAGGCAATTAGCAAGAAATCTAATGAACTTTTATGTTACACTAAACCGCTATAATAAGAAAAAATCTCCTATTTACGTACGCGCACACAAACAAAAATCAAGAAAAAAAACGGTTCTAATTTTTCTAAGCTACGAGTCTAAACAAAACATCGGATTAGCACCTAGCATGTTCAGTGAACATGTTAACACACTAATAATCTTTAAACACCACATAATTTAAAAACAAAACAGGTGTAAACGTCACACTCGAAATAATAAACCCACTATTAATTTAACACGTGTTATAGTTAATAATGGGGTGGAAATATCACGGCATGTGGCGACGAGAGTGAATGAACGTGGTCAGCCTCCGGAAAATCGTTCACTCGTTCACGAACTATCGTTCAACGCTGATGAACAGATTAGAGTATTATTTACACGCATTAGTAACGCTGTTTACGCACACACCTGTTTCAGTGATGAATTTGATGAATAAAATAAACGTTTACATTTCTATTTATATTTGAGTGTTTACGTTGAATGAATTTGTTTTCGTTTCGAAGAGTTTGAACCCTGAAACTGCTTCACCGATTTTGAAAATTCTTGCACTATTTATAAGCTTTATAAAAACTAAAGTTGTGCAGAAGAATTGTTGAAGCTAGTTTTGTTTAAACACACCGACGGTTCCTACGTACATAAAGTCAAGTCAAAAACCGAGGTTTACAGGAGAGCGTAATTTGTGTTCAACACGACCTAGAAATAATTCTTTGACCAATAATAAATATTTTCTTTCTACAATATTTTAACAGTTTTAAGAGCTTTATAATGCTATTTACACATATTTTATTTTTTTACGTTTTCTTGAAAAAACCGATAGATGACCGTTTCTACGCCGATAATAAAATAGAAGTATGTCAGTCATGTCTATGATACCTTTTAATACGCAGGAAACAAAAAAACAGTGTCCGATATAGAATTTAAATAAAATGTTTTATGAAAATGTAGGATTATGTTACTATTTTTAAATCAATACGTTAAACATCTTGAAATCGTCACCCATGGATATAAAAAGTACTTCAATGAAGACATATCACTTTATACGTGGTTTTAGTCATTCGGGGTAGGACAAGTTCTTGTATTGTAAATAAAGACATGTCTTTTAAAATTATCAGGTTTGTGTTTTATTAATTAAACAAGGTTTATAAATTCAACATTATTTATTATTAAAAAACAATCTTATTATCATCTAAATAATAGGTACCTATAGACTCACTGAAGGAGGAACTAAACATAAAAAATCACTGTTGTCTAATATTAGTGATTAACAATCTTAATTTTAAGCATGTCTAGCAATGCAATTGGTACCTAGTATTTAATAACCATCACAGTTTTATTAAGTAGGTACCTCAGCTTAATTAACTACCTATCGACTTATTAGTAAAATTTAATAATCATCACAGCATTGTTTGAGTATGTGCCTCATCTTTAACACCTAATTGGTAACATTTAACAATCATCACAGCTTTATTCAGACTGATTCATCTTATTACTAATAAAGTTCCCTTAGTAGTTAAATAACAAAACAAAATGTATAAAAAAGTAAAGATAAATAAAATCAATCAATCTTCTTCGTCATTGCCCTGTCCTTCCTCACTATGCTTAAGGTTTCTATACTGCCGTGCTAATTAGAAACGCAGTAAGGAAGGATTTTTGGGAAATTGAGTTTTTCATATATTCGGAATCCTCGTAATGAGCTCTGTATAGTGATTTAATCCTTATTTTGATAGCTGTCCCAGAAGTGGGACTTTCAGTAAGCCAAACTGCAGTATTTTTCTTGCTGAGAAGTAAATTACTAAGCACAACTGCAGTAAGACACATTACTGCTCTTTGCCTTCCAGTATTTTTTTTAACATAATTTATTTCACTAATAAGAAGCGCAGTAAGGAACACTTGCTGCTGTTATGATTTGTTAGTAATAATAATAATGATAAATAATAATGTTTAGTGAATAATTTTAGATAACAAACACGACGAAGATCACGTTATTTTGTGGAAGGATAATTGTTCAGCCCAAAAAAAAATTGGGCGATATTGTCTTTCTTAGTTAACATAATTAACAGCAACTTGATTTCCGCACAGTTAAATTTTTCGAACCAGGGCATACATTTATTGGGCTGCGGGACTGTTCGAAAGAGATACCGCGGCCCTGGAACATAAAGGGCCAATGAAGGAACATTGGTGGTTTTTAGTCAGTAAGAGTCTGACACTCCCTTCCGCTCCACCCAGAGCGGGGGGGGGGGGGGGTCATTTGATGATTTCCCACCCACCAAAAAAAAAAAAAAAAGGGCATACATTTATGTCTGCTGACAGTTTTCATCACAGAGTTTAGCAATCTTTACAAAAGAAAGGAAAAGTTTACGGCGTTCCAATGTTTTCTGTTTTAAGATTTATTTGGAACACATTTTTTTAATAAAATAGTTGTATCATTTACCTCTTCTTGATATATTATAGATATAACCAAGTTATTGTGTGTTTTTTACGCATGTACACTAATTGAAAAGCTATAAGTCACTCTTTTACTGCAGTTATGGTTTGTAGTCAGTCTTAGCATAGCTTTAAGAAAATATTATGTCACTAATAAAACATGCAGTAGGTAATTGTGTATGATTAAGATAGTTTTATTTGTCATTTAACTCCCGTAAATGGCGATAAGTCTGACAAGACCGCGTTCGCACCGAGTGGCACGCATTTTAAAACACCGTACAAAAAGATATGTATAGATGTCCGCATCTACGACACTTATTCGTTTTTTTTTATAATACTTGTTCTTTTATACGATTTGTAAAACAAGGTTAATAAATAAAATTTAAAAAAAAATCGTATGTCAGTATGTGCGCATAGTTAATCTAAAGCCAATGACAAAATAAAAAAAAATGCCATTTTCGACATGTCTTTATATACGTAGGGACCGTCGACACATACTTATGAGATTTTGGAAAGGAAAATAAAGGATTCATAGATTGTCGGTTAGTTAAAATAGCCATGAGAAGCAAAGGTGAAGCACCGAAATGACCGTTTAAAAGCTCAATCATTTTAAAACCAGTTAGAGTTTATTATTTTCGTAAAATAATCGTGGGAATCTCGATTGAAGTAAGTGATATTTCAATCAATTCTCGCTTTAATTGCTACTGAATAGTAATAAACTATTAAACGTGATAGATATAGCCTTAAATTGACAACTTAATTTATGTGATCCAGATGTTTATAAGTCGTTTAGTGTTTTGTAAACAGTAGATATGTACATGACACGCCCTGGTTGCCAGCATTCCGATAGTCGCGTTCAGTCGGAATGTTGCGTTACTCCAGATTTAGCACACCGACCGCTTTTAATATGATTAGGATTATGAATATATTAATAGTAGGTGTGTCGTGTAAGTCACTGGTAACGATTAATAACATCACCTCCTTGCCTTGAGGTTGCCACAGATTCTATAGCTGGGGAGTTTGAACTACCAGCCGTAAATTGTGGTTGCACGTCAAATGCGAATCGTTTTCGTACTAGTCGCAGACGTCAGCTATGCCTAACTGTTGATTACTATATTTTCCTCACGACCTAGACTCGGAGCAAAACTTTACAGACTATAGAACAACCATTTGTTTAGATGTGTAATCGAACCGAAATGTAGGCACCACAGAAAGTCATACATTTAGTGGCTGCCGGGTCGTCTATTGTTCAGCTACGAACATGCACCGCCTCAACGTTCATTGTATAACTTAGGACAGCGAAATGTCCGTATTTATCATTAATTAAAAACACCTTATACACTGAAACAATAACCCGTTAAGCCAATTAACGGGTAAACAAAACTTCTTTAACAGCAAAATAAATAATAGACAATTTGTCATTTGGCACAAAAAGCATGTGAGCACACTATCACTGTAATAGTCAATTAACATAATGCATAATACTATAGAAATGTTATGTTGTCAATTAGTTGTCACGTGATCGCTTTGACGAACGTAGTACCTATGTACTATATAGAGAACATGCAATATCGTTGAGTACAATCGGTTCTAATTATGCGACGTCACAGTATTAGATAGTTGCGGTGTACTCGACGAAGCACAATTGAGGTGAGCAACCTCGCATCCCATTGTCAGCCGTTGACATGTGGGAATGTAAAGTGAAGCGCATATTTGTGGAGAGTCACTTCAGACTAGTTTAATGCTCAAGAAACTTAATTAGTAAGTTAACAGGATCGTAAACAGAGCTTGCGTTTACGATTTCTGCGGTGATGGTATTATTTTTATGGGATAAGATAATAAGTATAATAACACACACTAGACACATTACTCACAAGCAATTATTCACTAGTCACATTAATATTGCCTGATTTATATGTGACTACGAAAGTTTGAATGTATGTTTGTTATTCAATCTCCGTAACGGCTGTAACAGACCAAAGAAATCTAATGTTTGGCATAGACGTAAGAGGTAGAATTTCACACCGAGTAAAATGAAAATGTCAAAATCTTGCTCGAAATAAGCTTTCAAGCGTTGGTGAAAGTTGTATCAAAATTCAGCCTGGGGACAATTTATAAGATGGGACTTAGATAAGAGAGATAGACTCAGTAGGACACGAAGGAATGTAGTTCGTTTGAGTATAGAATACCGCTGTAGTAGGTACCTGTGTAGTAACTGCTGCCCGCGACTTCGTCTGCATGGAATTTTTTATGCGTTTTTCAGGGATAAAAAGTAGCTTATGTTTTTCCCCGGGATATAAGATCTATCTCCTTGACAAATTTCATAACCATCCAATCCGTCGTTTAGTCGTGAAAAGGTAACAAACAAACAGAGTTACTTTCGCATTTATAATATGAAGTATGGATTCTGTAACAGTCAAGAATTAACGTTTCATAACTGACACCGATGATAAACCCTTCAGTTACGTTACTCAGTAAATTGCTAACAAAAATCAATTAAAGAGCTCCAAATGAAAACAAAGTAATAAAGTAACGATAAATGATTATACGTTCATGTTCGTGAACGCAGGCCCAACCTCAGCGTTAGAACACAGTTCAATAGCTAAGATTGTAATCGCAAAGGCCATTCAATACGTAATTGATACTCGAGTTATGTTGTCAATAGACATTGTAGTCAAGTGTATCGTGACAGCTAAGGAGAACTGCTGCATTAATTATTATAATAGAAAGCGCTGCGCATAAAATAAAGCGATCGCGATGACGTGTAAGAAAATCTGATTTTAATGCAAATTGAATTGTATGCCGCTGAAGATCCTGAGCTAATAATTAAATGCATTACTCGCATTATTCTTGTGGCTCAAAGAAAATAAACGAATCTCATTGCTAGTCACGGCGCATAATTTTATAACTAGCGACTTTGTTTCAATAGGGTCTGTTCTGGTATGCTCGGTACATTGTTACCTTTTTGTTCGGCAAATTGTAAAATTATGAGTTATTAAATGTTTTGTCGAGTTCCTGTGGAAGTTTCATTCGGAAGTGCTTAGAGCGTTTCCCTGTGAACAGTTTCTTTACAAATTGATTTACATACTTGTGGTGTATAACTGTGTTACGTACGCTTTTAAGACAATGGGGCTATCATTTTTGTAGCTCCGTTAGAGAGGTGGATTTTCTCAAAATTATGAACTGTTTTTAGTTCTGATTCGTGTTTGATCTCACTAAGATAAATAGATTGGTGTTAGAGGGTTTATTTTTTAACTCAGGATAGATTTTTTGAGCCTGTTTAAACGAAATTTAAATAAAAATTGACTGCCTTTGGCTGGATTCCAACACTCGACCGATAAATAATGAATCTAAATACTAAATATCCAATTCAAAACCACAATTCGTATGCAAAGGGACTGCAAACACATGTTCTCAGAGGCAAGTAATTCAAATCATTTGTATGACAATAACGCCATTGTATGGAGTTGGCGAAGTTATCACATATTATCGTGTCCACGGGAGCTTAGCTTGCGACACAAATAACTAATAGTCCGGGCTCCGGGCCTACTGGGGTACTGCCTGAATGTAAATTTTCAATGCTTACTCGTGAAATTTATGAAATAGGATAATATGTAGATTGTATTTCGTTTGCGGCCTGCCCTATATTAAGGATTAAGTTGCCTTGAAATCTCTCAAAAATCTGTTGAAAAAAAAAGATCTGTTGCTGTTGGTTCCAGCTTTTTGAGAAATTTAAGCGTGCTTGATTTAAAAAGTTTAAAGACTGCGCATGTTTTAAGGCCAAGACTTCTCATGACAGAAAAACTTCCTTGAAATCTTTTTTGAAGTCGTGTCAATGTAAAGATCCTGCTAGTAGTTGAGATTAGAGTAAATTTGTTGTTTCTTTATTTAAAATAGGTGGTCTAGGTACTACCGAGTTCACTGAGGGTCGACTTTTCAACCGTAATACTTAAGGTATAAGGGTGAAAACTGGCAGGCCGTCAGTGAACACGGTATTAACTACGTGGGGAACTGGAGATACATTTGCGGACAAAGTTTAGATTACCCATAATATTTTATTTAACAGCCTATTTACCACCTGCACCCATTCTACTTTTTATAAATTCCCAAATCATGCTTTGTCACCAGCCAGTGACCAAACCATTCTATCCATGACATATACATTACTTCCTCGCAAAACGTGTATTGGAATACGCATGAATGTGTTCTGAATATAACCTGCAATAGTTAACGGGACTGTTAACGCAATTGAACTTCCTATAGCACAGTTATGATGATCGTGCGCGCACAAAGAGATTCTCACTTGGCATTGTTTATTAATGTGAGTGATATCCATGTGAAATAGCACTGCGCCGTGTAATTAAAAGAAATTCATTTGTATTTGTGTGTTTAGGACGACAGGGGTAATGAGTTTGACTGGTGATCTTTGCGTATTGTTGTGACAGAGAGTTTTCCTTTTGAAAGAAAACTTTCATTGTATGAGAATTTTCACTGTACCTTGATGATTTAATTTTTACTTTTTGGAAAGTCAGGCCCAAGCAAATTGTGAGGGTGACTTTAAAAAAAACATATTACAATTTATTTATTTTATAATTTATGTATGTACACATGGAGAGAACATAAGTAAATATCATAACATATCTTAGAGTGCAAAGGTACAGCTTATTTTACAAGAATTTTCTACCAGCAGGCCTGCATCATCATTTATTTTCAAGAAAATATGTTTTATTTAATTTTATTATTTTCGGAAAACTTAGGTACAGCTAGGCAGACACAATAGACATCGTTTCGTTAATAACAACAATATGGCCAATTATAGGTTTTCACAAATAGCTAAAAAAAGCATGTTTTTTGAATAAAAACATGGTAACGTTTTCACCACTGCACACTCTTAGACGGTTTGTAGAAGTGTTCTGAAATGTTTTCTCACGGACTAAAATCTATTCCAAGTGTGAGCCTTGTCATTCATTGGTAGCTAACCCTCGTTCAGCTGGCATCCTGTGCCCATTCCTTTTATTGTACAGTCTGAGTATGTACATTCGCGTAATTCAAGCGAATCGTTTAATCTAATTACGGTGGCGCCTACAGCTTACCTGGGACGCTCAGTACACTCAATGAACGTGCAACCATTCCAAAATGCCTACTCTGTGGCTTTGAAGTAACCTGGGTACGGGAATCAGAGCGGATACAATAAGATGAAATAAAATAGATTGACTTCGATCTCGTGGTTTTTACCGTCAAAGACGTTATTGAAACGTTGTAAGAAGTTAATGAAACCTGTGTGTGTGTTTAATTAAGTTGATGGTATCGGCGGGTGGTAACTTAATAATAACATATCTTGGGACAACCAACACACCGTCATCTGATCCCAAACTAGGCAGAGCCTGTACTATGGCAACCAGACAACTGATAAACATACTTATACAGGGTTAGTTTTCAATGACCAGCCAAATTCTAAGATATGATGCAGTACATCATTCTGAGCCCGGCCATATAAGAAAAGTTTTATCAAAATGTCATAAAAAAATCAGCTGTTCCATACATTTTGACCGTGTAGGTATTGCACTTTTGTAGGAAACAGCTGTTTTTGCTTGTTTTGTTTTTGTTTTTTTTTGTATGTAGTATTTTTTCAGTAATTTGCCAGCCCCTACTAAACTAGCGATTAATTTAGTTATCCAGTTCAATTACTTTTCAGTGATGGCGTATTATACTTAGTCTAGCTACGACCGAATAGATTTGTAATTTCGTACCATGAAATTCGAAATGACTTTAAACTTTAGTTAATTTAGAAAGATACTAGCTTATGCTCGCGGCTTCGCCCGCGTGGGGGATCATATTACCAGCTCCAGGTAATCCAGGATATAAGCATCTCTATGCAAAATCTAATTCCGTTTTTGCCAATCTGTTTTGCGTGAAAGAGTAACAAACATCCATCCATTCATCTATCCTCACAAACTTTCACATTATAATATTTTAGAAAGATATTCGCATCCAACTTGCGTTACACCGACAGCAAAATGTTTTGTCGAGGAAATAACATTATCAGAACATAGCTAAAATGTCACAACACTATTTTACAAGAACTAAGATACAACAGTTTCGTTTACTTAAATGCTGTTTACATCAAAATTTATATCTGTTTTGTATATTCCACCGCTGGAACGCTCGTAAAATACTGCGTTCTCAATATTAACTATCAGAGGTGAATACAAATTATATTGTGTGTGGCGACTGGCGACTCTATATCGATGTATGGAACACAGAACACATTGCATTTGCAATTATTCGAGGAACGTACAGACGCACATCAAGCTACTACCATCTGTCAAATTTCTTTAATAGATTTTCAACTTTACCGCTGAAGCATTAGGTTCATAGTTGATTGGGAAAATTTGACAGTTTCGGGTAGCTTGATGTGCTAGCGTCTGTACCTACGTGATCCTAAAGGACGTTCAATGAATACTGATTTGTCGATTTTGAATGATTCGATTCCACCTGGACTAGGTTTAACATCCGTCTCGATTTGTCCGGCTTTTCTGCCAAAACGTAGCTATAGAATACTCTTATGCACATCATACAAATTACTATGCACATCGTACAAATTTCAGGTATAAAAATGAAGAAATTTTACATTGTGTGAATCAATGAAAAAAAAAGCCGGACAAGTGTGAGTTCGACACATGTGAAGAGGGTTCCGTACGTTAATTAAGTTAATTCCGTAAGGTGTTTTAAATCTAAGATTTCTTATAGGTTTTTCTGCAATATAAAAAAAAGTAAAAAAAATATACAAAAAGAAGTTCTTTGCCTATGCAAAGAACTTCTTTTTGTATATTTTTCAAAATTGAAATACTTTTTTTTCATGTTCTAGTTTACCTACACCTAAAAAGTGGCCCCCATGTTTAAAATTCAATTCAAATTATGTAATGTTCGCTGAATTTCAGTTAACAGTAATGTTAATTGAAATATAGCGAAAAATTTTACAATTCGTGTCAGTTTGCGGCTCTCATTAAAACCTGAATTGCTTGAATGTATTTTGAATACGGAACTTTGATAATACCGCCGCATTTTCTTTCTGTTTAAAAAAAAACAAGTACTTAATCATTAAACGTTTATAGGCATAAATGAGAAAGTACTTAATATAAAAGCTATGAAACGTTTTATAGCAAAATAAGGAGACTCGATAACCAAGACATGTTGCATAAAATATAATAATAACATATTATTACCTATTTGTCGGAACGAGTTAGCGGACACTTAGGTAAATCTATTTGCTTGTCCGTTTAAGTGGTTAAATAAATAAATTGGATTCCTTTGCCTGCTAGGACATAAAAAATCAATCGCGTTTTCATCGGGCGCCGTCAATGTGATTGTCAAGGACTCATGATTATGCCGTGAATGTTTTTATCGCGGTGTTTTGTCGTCCGTGTGAAGTTGTCCGGTATACAATGGAGAATGGAGACATACCGTCGCGTTGTCTAATACGAGGCACGGAGTCATGCGCGAAATTGATCTTGGTGAGGATTAATTAATGTCTTTGTCTTGTGGTTTCTGTTTGTTTTTATGGACTTAAGATTTATCATACCTTTTACATAAAAAAAACGTTACACACTTATTTGATAAATTTGTCAATCATCCTTCAAAATGTTTGTTCAGTATATCAATAACAAGTTTTTGACTTTATCTAGTTTCAAAGCGGCCTTCACTTTCATTTTTCGTATCAGTTCATAATCATTTTCATAATATCCCGTGCACACATACAAAAAGTTGCTCAATTAAATGTTTAGGTCTGCGTTAGCGAATCGGCGCGGGCGCAAACACTTGTCCATCGCACAAGTAATAACTTTCACAGACCATACCGGTGACTGGCTCACCTTGCAGACTCCCCGAACGAGTAATTTCTCCTCCAACTTATTGAACAAGGTCCCGGCAATTTCTTTTCTTCGCAACTTATGTGGGTTACCAGTAATGAGCGGTTTCTCCCTATTCAAGTTTGATAAAATTGCATGCTGCAAAAGAGAGCAGTTGACTTATGGCTTGTCTAGGGACCGATCGAACGCTGAGCCGCTGTGACTGGACCAGTCGAAGCGGTTTCGAGTTTCATAAACTGAGGTCGCTAACGACTATTGCATTTTATTCCTACAAGTGTAGTTAGAGATTTAGACACTCGACTTTAGTTCCTCGTTCCATGTCTTTCAAGTTCATCTAATAAATCATGTGCCCGCCAATATGGGACCCAATAAATAACGTTCTGTTGTTGATAAAACGACGGAGCTGCCACGAGCGGTACAAAGTTTAAAGTTGATAGTGGATCTTGAGAAGTCCGGACAAGCCTAAGCCCCAGCGGGAAAAGGCAACTATGTTTTCCAAGATGTTGCAACACGGTACGTACCGTATGGCGAAATTGATATAATAAATTGTAACTGTACCTGCCAATTAAGTACCTAAGGGGAATGTAAATAAAGATGTGGAGAAACTTAGATCGGTTTAGTGCTGGTTTAAACGTTCACGAAATCGTTGTTTACATTTCCACGGCTTTGAAACCGCTGCACATTAGTAACTGTAGCGTCTACGAAGATACTTTTAAGTCTATATTTCCTTTTGTTTTAAACACTGCTCTAGTTATCGATCACCTTTAAACCCCAGTTCCTCACAAAGCGTCAGCAGGCTGTTAACGTAGGATAAATCAAAGCCAACAATAAGTATAAATCAATATTACGAGTGGCTATGACTGGGTGTCACCGCGGTTGTCATCGAGCGCTACCAAAGCAGAGCCGCGAAACAATTCGTTACTCATTTCGTCGAAGACAACACGGATGTACACGGCACAGATGCTGCGGATTTATCACGCGTTCGATAGCAATAAATAACCACGCTGGGCGGAGAGGAGCGGAAAGGTCAGCGCGCGGAGCGAGCGGCAGCAAGCGGCGGCTTTCTCAAGGCCGATGCACAACTTAGATATCTCGAGAATCGTGGCGTGCTCGACCCCACCTGTATACCAGTTGATTCTACCACGGAAAATGTTCATTTTTAAACTGCTATTATTCATTTCTATAGCTGTATAGCGAAGGAATGCAAGGCTTTTTAGCTCCTTTTTTGCAGATTTTTTGCTGATACTAAAGGCGCCTAAGAAAATACATTCAAATAAGTAAAAAATACAAGCTTTAATTTCGCGCGACCACCCTGCGCAAACCAGTTTCAACCGTCGTTTTATTATGAATTGCTATTTCAATATACATTGAAGTAATAAATTATTCTTATAACATTGTGTGAAGAGAAAAAAGGCTGTCTGTCGGTGACTTCCAGCTGGATGCGAAGGTCGGTCGTTGGCGAGACGAAGCGCCACAGATTCGTGCGTACGTTAAAGCTTACAGCGCGTAGCAATAACCTGTAGTTGATATAATAAGCATGGAGAAGTGAAGCAGTTTTATGTTGGTACAGAATATTAAGCATATAACGAGTTCGAAGTCGGAAAGCAATTGATTTAAATTCAAAAGGAGTGATTGCTGCAAATAAGACCTTGTATGCATGCCAATAAGATGACTCATCGAACAAATAGCTACTTTGATATTTGTATAACTAAAAATAAAATTCATAATGAAACTAAATATAAATCTGCGAGGTTAAAATGAAGAATTTCCTCAGTGACATCATTTAACCGTGTGTCTGCAGCACTATCTAGCTAGATTTTATCTTCTATATGGACGGGACAAAAAGACAGACGCTAGTTGAATGATTGTGAAATTATTTCTAAGTATTTTACGGTCGGTATCGCGTGTTCAATCAGGAGCCTCGGCAGATGTCTCGAGAAAGTCTCGACGATACGCCGATTCATAAGATAAACTTACATATACACTAGATTCCCATTAAGAGAGGCGCGAACTCGAGTGTATGACGGAATATCAAACACGCTACTGATCACAAAAAGTGAAACTGTTTTGTTACTTCAGGGTAAGGGTACTGTCATTTGTTAAAAGGTATTGGCAGTGATAAGTAAACAATCAGTCAAATAAAAATATAAATAAACACAGTGAATGATAGAGAATACATTGGGTACTTGGTAACAGCGTATCTAACAAACTATCGGTCGTTGACCTACAAAGATTTATTACTTAGTTTTTGAGTGTTACAGTACATCCTCAAATTAAAATCTGTCTAATTTAAATGAAAAAGGACCTTCTTTCGTGCAAATTATGATAGAAGATCTCTTGGCTCTGATAGTATGAATTCCAGAAATGAATTCCAGCCCACCTTGAAGACTTGAAAGCCAGATATCTTACACAATGACGCTATATCATAAAATTAATTTATTCTATTGCAATAGAATATGGACGAGAGAAAATCAAGATTAAATGCAAGTAATAATCCTTAGATTTAGAATATACCTTACGTTTAGTGGACAGTTTAATCTGTTGATGTTAAAGGTGATAGAATATAAGGACTTAGACTTAGGCGGAACTTGACAATCAGTTAGGATTTAATATTATTGAGAACGAAAGACACAGATTTACGGCGAGGAGAGCATTGTAAGGGAACGAGGGTTTTGTGTTCTCAAATCGACAATACGGTGTGAATGGTAAATCGCTAACACAGAGTAAGCAAGTTTGGTGATTTTTGATTACGGGCGGGACTCCATCGAAGCGGACACCAGATGAGAAGCCCCTTAAGCTAGTTCCTTATTTTTGTCAAAAAGGTGTTTTTACTGTGCAGTGAGACGGTTACCTACTAGCTTAAGTCGGATTTTCTTTGAAATTATGAGAGTATCAGGCATTCAATCATCACCAATGTGTGAAAAGATACTTAAAGAGAATTAAATGTCTCGAAATTAATTTGTGGGTCATAATAATCAACATGAATACATATGGCTTAAGGATGACGAAATGAACGTCATCAAACCACACTCCATGCATCGATTATGTTAATTTATTTATTCAATATTTTAATTTTAGACCAAAACAAATTAGTTATGCAAGTATGACGTTACTTAATCCATTTAAAAGTATGAATAAGACAATTTCGAACTTAAAAAATAAAAACCTAGTTCTTTAAATATTGTCTACTAGCTATAATGTGATTAATAAGGCTTCATTGCACGGCAATTTATGATTAGGAAAGAAGTAGGGTCAGAAAAAGATGAAATAAAATTCATAAAAAAACAAGAAAGGTTTCTTTTGAGCTAACCGCCATTTGTAACAAGCAATTTCAAACAAACCCCTGTATTGACTTACCTACTTCGATTACTTTATGCTAATTCGAAGTAGGTACTACTGTAAGTACTATGTTCACTGACGGCCGACTACTTTTGAACCTTATTACTTAGGCCATAAGGGTGAAACGTGGCAGACCCTCAGTGGACTTGGTAGTACTTCCCCAATCTTAAAAATACATTTGCTGGAACCTTAAGTAATATTACAAGCACTAACCATAGAACCTAATATCCGTTACCGGATTTATATTTAACGGCTGTCATCAAAATAGTTGGTTGTAATAGCGTTTAAATTATAGAGATATTTCAAGATATTTCGAAACTCACTTTATAGTCTGTTTCCAGCTTTATTTGTAGGGTTCTTAGATTCGTAGAGGCTGGATATGAATGAGTTACACGGTGGAGGCAGAGTGCGTGGGTTTTCTTCGAGATAAATACAAGGTACTCATTAGCGACTATCTTGTTTTATTTTATTATAGTTATAAGCTTTTACGGTATGCGATAGTTATACTAGATAGTTCGCAAAGCGGTCCTAGTTCTGAATGGGGTTGTGACTGTAATATGGAGTAGTGTAATGCTATTGCTGTTTTGGTATCGTTTTTAGTTTATTAGCGGTACGTATGTAATAGTAATACATTTTCGTTATCATGCGTAGCTTTTTCTCCAACCATGTTGGGGTCGGCTTCCAGTATAACCGTATGCAACTGAATACCAATATTTTACAAGGGGCGATTGCCTATCTGACCTCCACAACCCAGTTAGTAATGAGTAATACGATATCCCTTGGTAAGACTGGTTGTCAGACTTTCGGACCACTGACTACCTTTAACCACTTTAAAAGATCTACAATTGACAGCAACAGCTCGGGAGCAACGGCTTAACGTGCTTTGCGTGGCACGGAGGAAACTCGGTTAATACATCTAAAACTATTATTTTAAATGAATAGCTTTATTTTTAGCAGTACGAACGCACCGGTACGAACTTGGGCTCCGGTTCTTCATTTCGGTTCTTCTGTTCGGTACGGTTCCGGTTCGGTTATAATTCCAAAGTACCGGTTCCGTACAGTACCATTCCGTATCATCCGATTTAAAGATTCGCTAAGAAAGAAGGGGTATGTTTGACGCGTGCCTGGCGTCTTTTCTTTCGAAATATTACCGAGTGGAACTCTGTACTGTACAGTGTCAGCAAATATTATTAGATAGTGGTTTGAATAATCTACAGTTACTGTTAATAAAATTATTGTTTATTAATAAATTTAATATTAAATGGACAAAGGTAAGTTTCATCGTATTGTATTCACTTAGCTACTAAGATCTTATCCTTTATTCCCGTATAAAACTATCGTCCTGCACTGAGCGGCATTGTATAAACTTGTTCGGACTCGCTTTAAAAAATAACCGGTACAATAAAGGTTCTTAAAGGTTCCAATTTAGGTTCCGGTTCCGGTTCGGATTCTAAGTAACGGAACCACTAAGTACCGGTACATTACCGGTATTTTAGGAACCTTTTTAATCCCTGATTTTAAGCCAAAAACAAACCCAACTAGATTTAACTTAAGGCGTTTAATTTAATAAAGTTAGCCACAACGTTCAGGACGACATAAAAATAATTGCGTTATGATTTATGATTACAAAATTGTTCTAGAAAAAGTATCAAGAGCTAGCATACCTAGTGTTCATTTTTGTCCTAACGAGTAGAAAAAGTAGTTTGTAAAAAAATAATTTCTTAGAAAAATGTTCCTGTTGCAGTTGTAGAGAAATAGCGGGTAGGATGCTAGTAGCGGTTTTTCTAGTTAAGAATTTGAAATACCGAAAGCTTCTTCGAACATGGTGAAAACCGTTTTAAAAACTTCCCAACTGTTACAGAGTTATGGCTAAATATGCACCCAAATTCCGTCGGTTTGGTTAATAAAAAATCTAGCCAAGTGCAAGTCGGACTTGCACATGAATAGTTCCGTATCACCATTCAATACTCAAGACTAATTAATACATAACTACTAAGATCGAGCAATAAACGACGAAAATCACGTTTCCTATAAATGGTCCCTTTAATTTTTAACCTTAATATATTTTTAGTTGTATTTTTAACCGACATACATACACTGTGAAATTTTGAAGTGTCAACCTATTACGGTTCAAAATACACAGCCCGGTGACAGACGGACAGACAGTGGAGTCTTAGGGACCGTCTCCACGAGTGAGAGAATCGCGGTGATATGATATTACGTATTTGTATGGGATAATATCGCCGCGATTCTCTCGCTCGTGGAGACGGTCTCTAAGAGAGTGTATAGAAATACGGCAACGACGATAATATCGTCGCGATTCTCTCGCTTTTGGAAACAGCCCCTCAGTAATATGGTCCCGTTGGCACTCCTGGGTACGGAACCCTAAAAAATATAGCGTGACATTAATTTGTTTTTGGCAACTTTTTTAGTTGCTCTGAGATTAATATCTGTCTCCTCATTACATGATATTAAATTGTCAAAATAATAAGACAACACAGCAAAGTTACGGTAATGTAAAACACCATATTAGGATGTAATCTTGCCTTCCCAGAAGTTACCGCAAAAAATTATCTGCCTGTCAAATCTGTTGCCCGTTTTAGTTGTCAAAAAACGAAACGGTTTTGGTCATTTTAAAAATAGAATCTGTTACTTACTTTTATAAACTCACTAGCTCACTCAAAGGAGTATGTAAGGATCATAGCAGTTGGCGTCCTGTAGTTTCTGCCTACCCCCATAGGAAAAATGCGAGAGTTTATGTGTGTATGTGACTTGGTTAATGATGGTTTTGTCTGTAGGTCTGGGGCTTAAGGTTAATTCGATTCGAACGTATAAACGTATATTCTGTGGGTTTACATACATTTTGTAACAAAAAAAGGTATTTACCAGCTTTTATTTTTATTTATTCAGCTATGAATATGAGCCTGGTTTTTATAGTCAGAGATGAGACACGTTAAGATCAGAAAATCCGGTCAATGAACCCTGTCAGTAATGTTTATCAGTTTATCAAAATACTTAACATGAAATTTTAATGGCAGCAAGTGTACTAATTAAAAACCTTTAAATATGTCGTCAAACACACTTTGAAATAAAAAGTGAAAAAACACGTGTTGGTTTATTTAATTACTTCCAATTTCAACTTTTTTTTATAATTTAATTGCCGGTTACTAATGCGTTGGACAGTTATCGCGTGACAATCTCCCGACTTGACACATACGATATATCACTCCCATATCCTCTGCTCAACGGATATAATCTTTACACTTCTACGCCAACAAGCAACTAAAAGGTTGTTACTACTGCTACTGTTAATTATAATATTTTTCACTGTATCCTGTTTTGTTTTCTAAGATTACAAAAAGCTGGTAAAATGGTCAATTATTTTGGCCGAAAGTGTATAAAGCTTCATAACGGTCATCTTCATATACATACGTACACTGCTAGTCATCTTAATAGATCGCCTTTGTGAATAAGGAAAATATATTAGAATATTTTAATAATGCAGTTTGTCAATTGATTTTTTAAATTATGTTTTACTGGCTTTTGCGCGCGGCGTTTCGCTCGCGTTAATTTAGAATTTGACAAATCAATTCAGGTTACTCTGCTTGTTATAATATAATTCAATCATAATTCGAAAGACACGTGGCGCCATCTATTACCATAAGAACGTTATTGTTGTTTTCCTCCGAACGTTATTGTTGTATTACTTTCCGTCTGACAACGAATATCCAAAATTTCAGGATGAACGGTTTAGTAGTTTAGGCGTGAAAAGGTAACAAATAAACAAACAAACTTACTTTCGCATTTATAATATTAATATATTTAAATTAAGTATATTATAGTATAAGGAAGTATGGATTAATGGTGTGTGCTAGCTGACATGTGACAATAATTTAATGTAATGAATTCTTTGTCAATATTTTCTTACAAAAATTGTGTAGAATCTGGTTATTCTAACCTAACAGACAGGTGTGTTGCTGGGGAGTTAGTTCTGCCACTTCTAGTTCCCAGCTAAAACACTAGGAAGTGTCGAAGGGCTGGTGTTTTGGGGGACAGTCTCTACTCTCTTGTAAATGTTGGCGTTCAACAAGGCTGATCATTTATCAGCTTAATTTGATTAAATGACTTTTGATTTTGAATCTATACAAATAAATAAAATTGAAGTGTCTGTTTGTAATATCAAAATAACAGCTTTTAAATGTTGGCGTTCAACAAGGCTGATCATTTATCAGCTTAATTTGATTAAATGACTTTTGATTTTGAATCTATACAAATAAATAAAATTGAAGTGTCTGTTTGTAATATCAAAATAACCGCTTTTTACTGAATGCATATGAGATATTTATGCGGCACAAATAACAAAACACAGTTTTTTCAATTTTTACGGTACTGACTAGACTGGTAGATAGCTGATGTTATAAGGTCTAACATAGGCTACTTTTATTTTAGAAAAATAATTAGAGTTCCATGGAAACAATTAAAACCCTTGAAATTGGTAACAAAATCTGATTCAAAACAAAGTAATATTTTTTATAATAATTTAACGCGAACGAGTCGCGGGCAACAGCTAGCAATTAATAAATATGATCTTTGAAAAACTAAAACATAGTCACATTTTACGACAACTACGATATTCCTCGCGAACTTACAAAACTATGTCTGTTGAAAGGTATTCATGTTACACTTTTAATATTTTCTCTTGATTGTTATAATTTTATGGTAACATGGGAATTTAAAAAATGTCTTGTTGTGCATTCTCGCAATTGTATCTTAGACAAGTATATTGAGGGTAGTAGGACAAGGTAGTCGTATAACACTTGTGGGCAACGCTGTACAACTTTGAGAAATTAATACAAGCGATGGATTCATGCATTCCTCATAAAGTTAAATATTTAATTGCATGATGGATAGTAGTTAAATCTTCATAGTAACAATGGCTAATGGTAATAAAACTTAAGTCGTGTGGTTTTGTTCCACTCACTTGGTTTCTGAAGACCGATGACGTTAAATTTTACTGTAAACTTGGTCCTAATCTTAAGGACTTATTTTGCGAACCGTAAATAATTGAGAAAAATATAGGTTTGACACACTCTTGCGATGTTGAGTGGGCCTCTAAGGCCCATTTTCAAATGTTTGATCGCTGTTGATCAACCCTGTAAGGCCCATCTGTCACTGTCATTGGTTATGTTATAAATTTGCTTATAAAAACTACCTATAATGTTTCCACTGCTAGGACAGGCCTCTTCTCTGTGATAGGGGGTGGACAAAATCCATCTCGCAGCCCCCGTACGGGTACATGTCACATGTCATCAAATTTCCTCACGAAGTACCTTTTCCATTCACGCCGTTTTGAGAGCAGCTGTGATGAAATAATTTACACATGGGGTCCGAGTGCCCACCTAGTATTACGGGAAATCGCCAAGCGGTTGGTCGACTCTTCACGTGCCCAGAGGGCGGGTTTATTTTTTGGCTAAAGAATTAGCATTGCCATCCAACGTGGTAATGCTGCCAGCTTTCTGGGCACTTTTCCTGTTGACAGCGATGCGGACGAATTTTTGGACGCCCTGTAACCCTTTTCTACTTGTACATATTTATTACTATTATAGTTTTGTAGTTTGTAAATAATTTAATTATCTTTGAAATAAACATTTTTATAGAGTAAATAACTTTTATTAAGACACAACTCTGTAAGTTTGCGACTTACATCAAAGTGGGAGCGACAGACAAAAACTACAGTCGCCATCGCATCAAGTGACCGGAAACTGTCAAATCGTGTCATTTGATTTTGAACTCAACCTTCAATAATTTATGGTTTAAAATCATTTGGAGAAATTTGACGGTTTGTAACTTGATGTACTGGCGACTGTACAATCGCAAACAGCTGCGATATAAACAACACCTGTTCTTCTAGATAAATTGCACTTAATTAAACATTGATCTTTTTACTACAAAGTTGAGTAGTTTGTGGTCAAGATACTCGTACAGGTCGCACGATACCATCTTAATTCAGGGTAAGTTGTCACAGGCGGGCAGCTACTAAGTGGATAGTCGTGTCCTCTCCCACTGGCCGAGGTAATTTAATGTAACTCTTATTTTTGTAAGAAGCGGCACAATATTCAATTAAATCAATGCCATGGGACGTTCACATCTTCTATCTAACTATAGAAATAAAAATCATTTGCCGCATGTATGAAGGAGAGAACTCTTAGGAATGGGTCGACCGATTTGGCTTTTAACAGTTTTTTTTTTTGGAAAATACTTCGGTGAATTCGGAAATATGGATGGGTTTTTTGTATGAAAGGCTCCATAAAAATGTGATGTATTTTGTTTATTAGTCATTTGTACCCTGCGAAGCTGGCGCGGGTCGCTGGTCTATACCATTACCAATCTATACTAGTCTATACTATCTACAAATATTATAGTAAGGAAAGATTTTTTTGTATGTTTGTACGGAATAAGCTCCGAAATTACTGGACCGATTTTAACCATTTTTTCACCAATAGAAAGCTATATTATCAGGAAGTAACATCTAAGACTACAAATTATATCATTCAAATTAGCCGAGCTATCTCAATTTTTGCGAACGAATTCGCGGGAAGTGCTAGTAATAGTTATAGAGAGGTAACGTGTTTAAAAACTTACACACTTTACCTCTCTTCACTTTAGCTCCGAAGATTGCCCTACAGATCCAAACGCATCTGTGGGGCAATCTTCGGAGCTACATATCCAATTCCGAAAATTCATTCACTAATAGAAAGCTACATTATCTTCGAGTGTCATAGGTATTTAAAACGTTTACGTGGGATAATTCCCGACCACAAGGCGACGGAATCAGCTGGCAAAAGCTAGTGTTATAAAAATCTTTAACTCGGTACTGCGAATAAATAATGATTTGACACAAGTAGCCTGTCTGGGAGAGCTTGCGCTGTCATTCTGTAAGCACAATGGCGTCGGGTTCAGCGGTTTATGACATGTGAAGTGAAATGTTGTGAACATTATATTATTGAGTTAATTGTTTCAAGTGTGTGTGTTTTGGTTTTAATAAGATTAGTAGACGGCTCTAAAGAGATTTTTGATATCAGTAGGTAGGTAATGATGTGTACCTATTTTTTTTTAATTTGTCGCTTAAGCCTTTGAGATTTATTAGAACGTTTTCGTCACTCCTTCAATACATAATAATAAAAAAATAAATAAAAAAAAACAAAAAGTAAGTAAGTAAGTATAAATAAGTATCTGTGTGTACATAAATAAATAAATAAATAAAAAATAAATAAATAAATAAATAAATAATATGAAACCTAAACAAAATCCGATTTCGTAGTGTCTCAGATTATAATTATCTTTTAAAGTGTGCAATGCGATGAGATTTTTAACATCATTATTTTAGCCACGGATTCTGGATTTGTACCCGGTTGATGGCAATAGGCTCGCTCCAGCCGGTCCCGTGTAATACATAAGACTTAATAATATAAACATAACTGGCGAAATCTGGGTGTACTATTAGGTACACCGTACACCTCTGCCTAACCCTTCGGGGATTATATGCGTGATGTTATGATGTTATGCGCAATAGGTTTTGATGCGATGTTCAACATCATTATTTGAAAACTCGTAATCTGGATGGATCTGGACCATTGTACCGTATGACGGAAGGGACAGGCTTGTCTTTAATATGTTCAAAACGGATATTGTCACGATTCACGAAGTAAAAGCATTTTCAAAGAGAATTTTAGTCATAGGAAGTAATATTTATCATTAAGTGTATTTATTTGTGGTTTTAGGAAAACTGGTGTCAAATGACGCAATTTCACAAATTAATGACGTTCCTTGCACATGTTTAAAGCTTGCAAATTATGCAAAGAAGCAATTATAAATACCGGCAGGAATATTTCATGTATTTATAATTTATTTTCGTAAGATTTAACATAGATAAATATGTATGAATGTCTTGCGATATTTCAATAGAGAATAGAGATAAGTCAGTCATGTATGTAACTAGTTAGTATTACGAGAATTATTTACAGCTTGCAATTGATTTCCGCTTCCTTGCATACCAAGTTTCACTTTCATTTTGAAAGATTTGACGCGAATGTAACAAGACTGAAGTCGGTATTAGCATGAATATTAATTTATGAATGATGACATTAATTGATGAATATTAGATAAATAATCATTGAAAAAGTTAATTTCTTTTTGATTTTAAATCATAATTCATGCATAAATAAAAAATATATATATTAAATTATTTTAAATTATAATATTATTACGAAAATAGGCTGTGTGTCCTTCACTAAAGTCCAATGAAAAGTCCAATGACCCCTCTTACGGCTGAAGTTAACTGTACTTATGTTAGTTGTCTGCTTTATTGTAACTTAGAGTTGAGTTATTAAATAATTGCAATAGTTAGATTTAAGTTATTAATGTGCTAAAATTATTAGCATCCGTTCTCATGAGCATTATTGATTATGTAACCTCACGAAATAATAGGAAATTGATGGAATGAGGCGTGTTATTTGTATTTTATTCTTCAGTAATTGATAATGTGTTTTTAATTTAGACAATTATTGGTAATCAGAATTATCTAACTTTAAATAAACTAAGTTGATTTAGCGTAACCTTTATTTTGTGTTAAAATTTAAAAAAATACGTATTTAGTAGGTTTAGGTTTTTGTAGAAACATTTTTTTCTGAAGAATCTATATTTTCGACGAACGACTTCTGATAATTATGCGAAATCTAATATATACGAAAAATAACTCCTTTTTTTCGGCTCGTTTTAACTCTACACTACTACTAACTACGACTAAACGTTGTATTACTGTTGTCAAGTCAACTAAGCAATTTATTTTAATTTTGTTCTGCCACGGAACGTATTTTGAAAAAGTAGGCAATCTTTTCATCGTACATACTCTTGTCAAAGAAGCTGTGAGCTGAGGAAGGAACTCCTTTCACGAAATATTCTCACAGACTAAAGTGCCAGATTATAATGTTCGCGGGTATTAAGATTTCAATCAATGTTTCAGTACAGTGGTGCTCAACAGTTTGTAAGTTTTGACACTTAAGACCGTTTATACAGAAAGTGGGCAACGTCACAAATAGCTGTCAAATATTTCGCTGTTTCGATTAATCTGCCATATTACATTTCCATACAGTAATATTGTCAAATTAATTAAAACAGGTAAATATTTGACAGCCATTTGCGACGTTGCCAACTTTCTGTAGAGAATTCGTTAGCATCAAATACAATCAAAACATTTATAAGTACCCACATGGCTGAAAAAAACACGATTACTATTAATTTTCATTCAAGAAAAATATCTATACCGAGAAGAAAAATATCGCGGTATTTTAAGATTAAATTTGAGATATTATAGTTTTTTTAGGTCAAAAAAATTGGGTGAAGTGGAAATTATTAATTTTGAAACAGGTACACAACGTCATACAACTTAGTATACGTTTAGTCGCTATAGTTGCATTTGAACACCAAAAGAAAAAAAACACAGATTTTTTTCAGCCCGACTGTTGCATCGATTGAGCGCCTCTGTTCTAAAAAATGTGTTGAAAAATATGCGCGGACGCAAAGCTACATTGTCGACCGGTCGCCGTCGACATACTTCGTTCCTTGTTACTTTTACTTATTAGCCTGATTAGCGATAATATAAAGTAAATAGTTACGTACGTTTAATGAACCGTGCGTGAGGTGATACCCGCCATTACGTTATGTAAGTGGAAGACTGAGATAATTAGTATTGCTTCTGCTTAATTGTTGGTCTTTAATTGTACTGTGTTATGAATATTTTAATTGCGGTGGTAATGCCTGGAAATGCTGGTCATTTGAGCATCTGACTGGTCAGTTGATTACGCCTATCATGTAAGGCGTCGTAATATTTTTGGCGTTCGTAGGTTTTGCCTGTCCCCGTGAGAAAAATGCGCGAGTTTATGCATCTGTGTATTTTCATAACGTTGTAAGTCGTCATCCTGGTTTTCTCCGTATCTGGGCCTTGCACACACGAATATTTTCCATTAGCTTCACCCGCTTTAACAAACCATCAGTGTCATGCATAAATTCAATTGTAGACTTTCAAAGTGGCATACAGCCTTATTTGCGGTAAAATTTCCCTTGACCCGGTCTGAACCCCACGTGCTGCTCACAGTAGCGTAAATACCAAAAGTGGGGTTCATGCCGACATGCGTGATCTTGTGAGGCTTGCCAGTCAACTGACGATCTCTTTCGTCGCAAGTCACGTTGCAACTTCGCTTATCTCACAGAACTCGGAGACACCTTATCTTTTGACACTTAAAATATCATTGACAGGCGCTGTTGGTATACATTTTTTATAAGCTTTTATTTAACTTGCCTTGTTAGTTAATTGGTTATTATAGTTAGTTAATATGTATTGGTCAAATCTCGCAACTGAATTTCAAACCCTTTCCCCCCAACCAATTGAACTGAAATCTGGCACACACCTTTGGTTCTGGTGACATTACATTTTTGTGATAGACATGACTTGATCCTGCAGCCAGGATCGACTCCTCACGAGAGAACTGCTCAACGGTTAATAGCAAGGACACGAAACTTTGTATACGCGTGTAGAAAAACGTAAATTTCTTACCTGAGACTACACAAATTAAGCTGACGGAATGGAGATGGCAACTGTGAAGCTAAGGCTCTAGCATAGTATTCCAAGCATCGTCATTTGCTTCGTCATCTGGTAATGTCATTTTATATTTCAAAATAACTTGACCGCATTGGTCAGATTGGTACCTAGCTATGGTCGCGCCATCTACAATGAGCTTTTAACCGCCTTCCCCATTGAAGGCAGTCCGTGGCAGTTGTGCCCAAAAGCACATTCGGTGCAAAATTAATAAGCATTGCCATCTCTAGACGCAGCCGGCGATTTCCAGCTCTATGGCTTAACTCTAAAACGCTTAGCAACCATTTTTTGCGCTCAACGGAAATGGCAACCTGTTTTCGTTGCATTATGCTAATGGATTATACATAGGTACATATATTTTAACGATTATCATGGTTTCTGGTTTCCTATTGGCTAGGTTTAATGTCACGGCTACATTAATAGTCCTATTAAATAATTTTGTATATTTCTACATATTCCACATGTGAAAAAAATAACAAAATTAGCAATGGTTTTTTACAAATCTCGTTTTATAAAGTTGATATTAATAAATAGTTCTTAGTCTTTTAGTATGAACTAATAATTATGGTTGTGTTTCTATTAAACTTTTATCAAATACGCGAAATACTGAGTTTATTTGCCATTTTAATTAGCAAAACAAGTACCATCGCAATAAAACGTATCACAGTAGTTTAATCTAAGTTAAGAACGCGGTCTCACTAAACGCTAATTATGTTTTTAATAAGTTTAGCCTGACCTCGGCTCAACCTTAGCAAAAAGACATCTATTCCAAGATTATACGGGGCAACGACCGCACCATGAGAATTCACATTATCTAAACACAAAGTAGAATATCAAAAATGCTGATACAAGCAAATCTCAACAATTACAACAGTAGGTATGCGAACTGAGCAATCTTTTTTCCTTCATTAAACATCAATAAATATTGTACAGTTATTCGTGACTCGTAGATTGCTAGAATACTCGTAAAGTAACGTTACATTTAACCGAAGCACGTGAAAAGAAATTGTAAACACATCTTGTGTTACAATCTCTGGAAAACGTCGATACACGGGTCATGTTTGGTCATCGACAGAAATATCGTCACAGTCACTCGTGACATTTACAATTTCGTCTACATTTACCTTTTGCTTCAACTGAGGTCGTACTTTACAGTTTGCGTCAAGGCGAGCTTCAATGTTGATTAAAACGCTATCTAGGAAGTAAAACACAACTAGTTTCGCACGTGAAACCGTATATATCAAACCTACGCCCTGTACATTCCCCCGTTTCGGAATGTAACTGTAACATCAAATTGCTGGGCAAGGCTCGATACAAGATACAACGCTGCAGAGATTGACGCGGCCCTAATAATAGAGCGCGGTGCGATATTCATCGCTAACTGTTCCCTGATTGAACATCATCGCTCGTTCAACGGCTAATTATCAGAGATACGCCATCATTGCACGGATCTTACCTCAATTGAAATTCCAACTTACAGGTCACAATAAGCCATGATATTTGCCGTCTTGCGGATGCAGGAACTTCATTGCTTCGTTTCAAAGGCAATAAGACAAAACTACTCTTAGAATGAGCCACTAATAATACGATTGTCACTAAAATGTATTAGATATCAACACAAACCCTTGCAGCTGACAGATCAAATTCCGAAGTCCTTGCGGCTTCTGACGCAAGTATTTCGTAACTTAACACCAAAACGGTGAATGCACTTGCGAGTAGGTTGCGAAGCCGAGGCACGCCCGGGATCCTACTTTATTAAACGACACAATCACGAATTCGGGCCACGATTCACTACTTTAACAAAGATAAACTCACTTGTATTAAGACGTGAATAAATATCCAACTAAAGTCATAAATGAAACCTTTTAGCAATAGATTCTGACACTCAATAATAAACTTAGAGATTTAAGTATTCAGATATTTATTAGTCTACAGCAGTTAGAGCAAACGAGTGTACTGGATAAATGTGATCTGGAAATCCTTTTTGAATGACCGTCTTCACAGTTTTCAGTTTGGCTTGTTCAAATAGTATTTCGAGAAGTTTTATAGGACGTGTTACAGACGAATCATCCTCGTCGTATTCTAATACCGTAGATGTTGCTATATTATCCTTGACGACAATAACGCCGTGCTTGTTCAAGGACATTCGGCATCTCTCAAGGAAATCAATCAAGTCATAATCCTTTATGTGCCCGATTACCCACTGGCACCATATGACGTCGTAATGTTTATCAGGCTTGAAATTTTGAAGACCTGCTTGGTAGATTGTTCCTACCTTCGCATTATCCTTGCCGATGAATTCTTTGGCTTTGTTGATGAATCTTTCATCCTGCTCGACGAGATCGACTTTTTCGAAACATGGAATCAGTACATACTTGCTGACTCTTCCGATACCCGCGCCACAGTCGAGGGCTATTTTCGTGGCTGGTGGGGTTTCGAACGCTAGTATTTCGTCTAAGAATGCTCTTGATCCATCGACGTCAATTTCCGAGATGTGACCAAATCCTCCGAGTACACCGTCGATTGTGGGTGGGATTGTGGCCCAGTAGCTCTTGGCTTTCGTGTAAAATAAACTATCGCTCATTATGCCATTTTTTTCAAAATTTTGGTATTTCTTCAGTCTCTTTGTCAACCAATCTAACAAAGGCATGGCGACCAGCGGTGTGACTTATGATGTCAGTTTTTATATTTTTAAATCAATGTTACAAACGGACTGTCATATATTGTTCTAAACAAGTTTAAACCATAGTACTGTTTCTAAAATGTCTGTACTACAAAACGGTTGCTTAAATTTTTATAGAACGACACCTCTGGTAGCTAAAAAGTATTTATACGATAACAGCAAATAAGTAACAGCCCAATTTGTTTTGTTCTAGGCTCTAATAGCGGCTGTGAACGAGACTCCCGAGGAAGACATCCGCGATGCTCTGAGGTCGCAGACGGAGCATCAGCTGGCGCTCGTGCCGCGCGGCCCTAAGCTTGTGAAGGACACCATCGCATACAACACTACCATCACCACTGATGACACCGTAAGTTCTGTGCCCCTTAATATATGAAAGCAGTAGTTGCCCATTGCTAAAGGTCCCAACTTACGAAACATAGGTCTTGGGTAGGAACCCAGGCAGACAACGTTTACACTAATGGGTCATTGATTCGTCTCTGTGAGAGGGTATAAGCCACACCACGTGGTCCCAGTTAGATGTCACATATCTTCACAGTGTCACCCGGTTTCCTCCACCGTTTTGAGAGCAGCGGTGATTAAATAAATAATACAAAGTGCCTGCTTGTGCGTAAGTCAATGTCGCTGAGACACAACTGCTCCATTCTGCCAGTGGACATAATGTACGGTAATTAAATAATTAATATTTCAGTTACCAAAACTCTGTTGCAAAGTAATTCATTAAGCCCGTCTAGACACACAAGGTGTGCATTTGTCTGGACTACATTGTTGGTCACAACACTCACAACACTAAGACTGTTTGTAGGTCAGGGATGGTTTAAAGTAGAACGCATAATTATCGATACAAAAACTAACAAAAAGTGCAAATTTAAAGAGCAACGGTCCAATATTTTACCTGTTTTGTTATATTTGCACAACGCTTGACACATACTAACCGAAAGTCAAATTGTAGTTTGAACGAACCCCCTAATTATAAAAATACACGAAACTACATTATATCAATTTCACTTATTTGGTGTATTGACATGTTAAACCATTTATTCCAGTAACATAATAGGAATAGAACAGAATTGAGTTGCACTTCTGTTGTCCTTAAATTAAGTATCCATTTCAGTCAGTCTGATTTAGAGCTGATTATGCGCTGGATATTTCTTCAATAATATGTCAGTGTGAACCCGTATTCAATGATTTAAAAATATCGTCTTACCGTTGAAAAGTTACTTGTCAAGTTGTGTTGTTCTTGAGCTGAAAAAAAACTTTATCAAAATCGGTTCATCCGTCCAGGAGCTATGATGCCACAGACAGACACAAAGATACACACTTCAAATTTATAACATCCCTCTTTTTTGATCGGGGAAGAAGTCCACAAGAGAAGAATTCCAGGTGAAGATCTTAGTCATGAACATCACGTAGACTAATTTGTTTAGTCTAGACCGTTGAAGATAAGCTAAACAACTAGCCGTACGACTGTAAAGAAAACATTACTGATTGCAAAATTTTGTCTACTGTTAGAGCCACCTGGTTTAAATCACTAGAAGCCTTTAAAATACTAGATAATAAATCACAACAACCAACAGTTCCATTGATCTTAAGATCTAACACGTTGAACATCGCGGAATTAACCGTTTCCTGGTCAATGTGTACCTCTAGGTACTTGCAGTCAGAGATCGTGATGTTGCATAAATAAATTGAGCAAGTAGGCCTTTCTATTAAGTATAAGCCTGCGCATAGCAGAACAGGCTATAATGTTCCCAAATCCTGGAAGACAGTCTTCCTCTTGGCGAGAGAGTGGGCTACAACTAAAATCCACCCACGGATTGGTAGATGTTCAAATTCTTCGCTCACGATGTTTTTCAGAGCAATCAGCAGTAAATAACACACACGAACGTGTGTTGCTGGGTTCGATCCCACGAGCTTCAACTTGGTCACCACTTCTATCACAGTTGGTCCCTAACTAACCGTTTTTGTTGGTCGCAGGAAGAGTTGCGGGCGTTGCGGCCAGATGGCACGATAGTGACGGAGACACGACACACCAAGGAACAGGAACGGGTCTGCGACGAGGAACTCTCTAAAGACGAGGTAATGTTGCAATAGTTTCTGAGATTGTTAGAGTCAACCACACTTAGGTACAATAGGATCAATAATACTCCTTGTGTTATTGATGCCATTGTAAGTGTGGATGATAACGATGTTTTGTCTGTCAATAAATTTCTAATAATTCTAATTTCGTAATGAAAAAAGGTTCGTCCTAATTGAATAGATGGATGTCAGAACAGGAGTATAAAGAAAGTTATGATTTATTCTTATTCCTTATTGCACACAAAATCACAAAAATATAAATACAAATTGCATTATTATAGCTTATGTACAACGGCGAGCTATTTATCGTAAAGCTTGCTAGATACGTTCACTAAAATCAAACAGATGCATGATTTACCTATGTAGTTTTATTCAAAGAACCCGAATCCAGATGTAGCAAAATCACATCAGTCAATATTGAACTTTAATATAATATAACTATAAGAATAAATTCGTTTAGATTTTTGGATACCCATGTTAACTCTAGAAATATTTACCATGTCCACTGTTTCGGGAACTCAAAACAAACTGTCCGTTTCCGTTTCTAGTGTTAATTATAATGTTAGTGACCGTGACAGTTTAAAAACGCATACCCAAATGTAGGCAAACGACCATGTGCAACTGCACCATAACAGTGTCACAGACTAATGCTAAGTTGATTGTCTTAGCTATAATGAAAACGTCGTATTACTTGCCAGTCGTCATTGCTTATCATTTTCTCTAACAGGCGAAATCCCTGCCGAGTGACAAGAGCCTGGTAGAAGAGACAGCTGGTACGGAGAGACGGAAGCGAGTGGACCTCGAGCAGAGTACTGATCTGATGGCGGGCGGCGTGCGGGTCGCTACGCATATCAACTCACGATCCCGCACTGAAGAAGGTCTGTAACAATTGATAAGAACATACACGTAGGTACAGTTCTGTAGTACAAGGATATTTTGGCGCGTGGTCAAATCTGTCGTGTCAATGTCAATCAAGCGCCAAAAAATCCTTGTAGCACTGCAAATAACATTCGGGAAATCATGCCTATATTCCCCGCAAGGTAAGATGTGTTGTTACATAACAGTGGAACCACTTTTTCGTCATGGACCTATTTTTGGGTCGAGGCGAGCTTATTGCCACAAACCGCACTGAAATTCATTCTACTGAGAAATTCCTGAGAGAAATCCAACAATTTTTGCTCGACTTGGGATCAACCAACGTCATGCTAAACAGTAGCACTTGTGATGACTAGGCCACAGAGACAGTCAAAAATGACAATCCTAAAACAATAAACCCTTTTTGTTGCGTAATGAAGGCGTGGGTAATTTTTAAGCCATGTTTCCGTGGCGTTTCGCTTCAACTTTATTAAATGTCATGAAAACATCTGAATGAGCTGTTGCAAAAGTGTAGACGCAAAATTTAATGTTTAATTTAATTTTCATTTAACTATTAAATTGCTTGAAAATCCAGAAAGCCTTTGGATTTGTATCTAAAGCAATTTTTAAGCATATATTTGTTGCAGTTGAACGAGAGGGGCAACCAAACATGGATGACGACTGGGACAGCTTATCAGTAAGAATGCGACGCCAACGCCGCCTTCGTCAAGTCGGTAAGAAATGGAACTACATTAGTTTCTAACTTACCCACTAGGTGGTTTTCAACTGTAGTTCAGCTATTCGTTGATAGATGGCGCTGTATTTCATTTGGCAAAGTTGTAACCTTGGTGGTATGATGTAAATATAACAGATGGCGCTGTCTTAAAACCTAGCAAACGGGTAATTTGGAAAAGGATAGTTTCAAATCAAACATACTGGTAATTTATTAATTATTGTATTTTATCAAAATAATTGAAAAAAAAACATGAATAAAATTAATAAAGTTAATAAAATTCCGCTTCACCTAGGAAGGTACTCTTCGTGTACCCTCATCTGCCTTGATGTAGGTCGTATATAGTAGACTATGAGGTGATACCATAATCCATCATTTGTCAAATTGGTTAGTTAAATAAATAAAAATATAACGTAAAAAAACCTACACATTTTAAGAATCATAACAAATCTGTTACATAACTTACATAACAGATCGAGACATCATTAATTTATAATGTTGAAGTTCGCCATTCATTGCTAAATAAGTTCATTCATGAGAATCAACCTGCGTCTCCAATGCGGTCGTTATGGTAATGGGTCGATGATCGAAGTGTCGCCATTTTTAGTGTTAAGTCAGCCTTGGTGGTCAAATAGTTCCGTGTGGCAAAGAAAAAAAAAGTTCTGGCTTCAGTTATTAAAATAGTAGTTTTGAAAGTTGCGTTTGGATTTTATAGATTTTATCTCATATAAGTATATTACATAATAATATTATCTGATGTATTTGCTAGTAACATTTTATGGTTACTGTAGTAAGATAAACATGGCACATTCCCAAAGAATTAGGCAGAGGTGTACCTAATATAGGGTTCCTAGATCTAAAAAAAACCGGACCAGTGCGAGAGGGTTCCGTACGTTAATTATCTAAATTCCGTAAATTTCAAAGTCAAAGACAAAATTATTTTATTTGCAGTAAATGTGGTACAATAACTTGTGTTTTAAAATCTGACCCCGAATTTGTTACCATAGATTTCTAATAGGTTTTCCTGTAATCTATAGGCAAAGAACTATCTTTTGTATTTTTTTTCAAAAAAAATTCGAAATTGTAAATTTTCACTTATTTTCTTATGTAACTTCAAAACTATTTATCTTAAACTTGTAATATATGTATGAGACGCTCACAACGAGCCCTTTCATTTGACATGTAACACGATATAGTTTACAAACCTTTTTTTTCATTTTCTAATTTACCCCCAAAAGTGGCCCCCGTGTTTTAAATTCAGTCATTTACGTTACACGTCCGTCTTTGGGTCACTGACTTACACATGTGTACCTAATTTCAACTCAATCGGTTCAGTAGTTTCGGAGTAAATTGGCTGTGACAAACGGACAGACAGACAGACACACGAGTGATCCTATAAGGGGTTCCGTACCTCAAAAGGTAAAAAAAGAAACCCTTATAAGATCACTCACTCGTCCGTCTGTCTGTCCGTGTGTCACACTTTTTTCTTAGGAACGGGTGGACCTAGCAAGTTGAAATTTATATCAAATACTGAGGTCTATAGTCCCTAATAGGTGTATAAAAATCAAGGTCCTGAGTCAACACGATAAAAAGATATGGATAAATTTTGATTTTCGCGAAAACTTTTAAGTACCAAAATTTACCTTAATTTTCAATTGTTTTCATTTTTCGGAATTTTTCCTTTACTTGTGCTGTAAGACCTTGCTTTTAACCAAAATTGACAATTCTAGGTCAACCGGAAGTACCCTGTAGGTTTTGGGTTGAAAACCTTTAAGGTAGTTCCCGTTGACATAGATTCATGAAAGAAGCCCCTTTACTTGTGCTATATAAGACATTTCTTATAGCATAAGTAAAGGGAAAAATCTGAAAACCGTAAATATGAAGTATAATAACAAAATACCTACAAGTTTATACGAAACCCTCGATGCGCGAGTCCAACTCGCACTTGGCCGGTTTTTATCCTTTTGAGGTACGAAACCCTAAAAAGGCGGACTTTTCTTGGAATCGTGCTGTGTAATTTTATACTCAGTTTTTTTACAAAGATATATAATTCATTGAGTCTGATATGTTGCAGAAAATTTACTTAAAAAATTATTTTTAAAGGCATTATCTATATACGCAAGTGATTCCTATGTTTATTTTTTGTTATCTTCTGTTTTTTACTTTTCTCATTTTCGGAAATCCGGAAGTTGTAAAATTCCCCGCGCATTCCGGACACTGAGCCTTATAACACTTTTCACTGACCTTATGCTCAGCAGCCGCGTTTGCGACCACTAGACTAACTGGGCAGTTCTGAGTTTTACTAGTTAAATATCCTAGCCTACAAAGTAGAATAGGCAGGTATCAATATTTATCTGTGGTAGGTACATAGGTACTTACAAGTTACAAGATCAAAAGCAACCCACATAGCAAACAAATAAATGCGCAATTTACTTCTTATACGCATACCGCATTCAAAACAGAATCTTAATTAGTCCGAACATTAACATCAGTCAATGATGAATAAAATGATACACCAATTCTGATTGGTTCAATTAAATAAAGATATTGTTCACAGCCAATAGGAATCGTTATAGAACACGTAACGTCACGGTAGTTAGAAGCTTTATTCGCAATAACTAGTTACCTTAAAAGTTCATAGAATATATTATGGTTAGGCGTCGTGGGCAGATACCTGTCGTAGTGACTCGCAATGAAATACTTATACCTTCCCTTCTTTAAGATGTTTAATAACAAAACTGATTAGTTTATGGTTGAGAGAAGGACGTATCGTAACCGTAAGATAAAGGTTTAGATATATGAAGAAGAGGGTGTAAAGTTCTTCATCGCCCATAGAAAAGGGAGGATCCTCCGACCAGACGGGTCTTGTGTCTGGTGGGCTACTGCCCGACAGTTGTTGTCGGGTTTTCTATTACATTCTTAAGTCGCAGACTAACTTTAATAGTGCGATTCAGAATTTGGATGTTAGTATAGTTTTCAATAGTGGCATAGATAGCTAAGATAGCGCTGTATTACTTTTTGTACAATGTTGCTGTAGTACTTTTTTTAGTGCCGCTACAAAGGGTTCGGTGTTTGTTTTGTCTGACGCAGGGCCGATGACTATCAGATCAAGCGCACCCTTGAATCGATCAGCTTAGCTATCGCAGTCCACTATTAGACGAAGGCCTCTCCCAAGTTGCGGCACGACACCATGCCCTCCGCCTCCACCACCCGTATCCTCGGAAGTGCACTCTTGAATACACACAGGAAAGTGTAGATAACAGAGCCTAAAATCTCATAGCTTTTAAATGGACTCAAGACGAAGGTTAAGGCAACCATAATGAGAAAGACGGAGAACTAGAGTGCTGCGGCACAACTCTACAAGGTTGAATAAGGGACCCCAAAGGCCGATCTTTTCAATCGAAACGACTTGTTGATAGTAGTCTGACCAGTGTCCTATGATATTGCTCAGCATTGCGTCTATCTAAATTCTGCCTAAGACAAAGTTTGGTACTTCATACAAATTGGATGGTTTAATATATAGGCTATTAAAATTGATCATATTACTCGTATTAGTCCGTTAAAGAGTTATCATGATTTTTTTCCACTTTTCATTGAGGTTGATTGAAATATTATGTGATGGGGTTATTTATTGTTTTGTGTGGAGATTAGATTTTTTTACTGTCTAGCCATAATCGAATGCGTATTTTGTAAACGGTGCTTTAGGCTATCAGGCTAGTTTGGTAATGTATAGCGCCTACTGGGGACTGGTAACTCTGCAGCACAAACCCCTAAACAATAAGAGAGGGCCTAGGTGAGTTTTGACGTAGGTATAAGTACTTTATCGATCTTGTTAACGTTACATTCACGTATATTTTTTTAATATGTATGGAAAAATAATAATTGTGTTTCTTATTATAGTCACAAGGTGCTACTATTTCAGTTTCACTACAAATAAAAGTTTAGGTACGTTCCTGTGTTGGAGTAGGTATCTATTAAAACTCGCACTAGGCCCACTGCTAACTTCATACCATACCCAACCAAAATGGCTAGATGGTGCACTAACATTAGTCAACAAACATTGTTCACTGTATTAGGACAGTAAGCCGTAATTCAGTGGTAAGTGGTAACGAAACCAGTATATGCTGGCTTTATTTTCTTTTGAAGCTTCGTTCTAGTCTAGCTCAAGGTCAAGTGTTTGACGTGGAAACTAGTCTATAATCCACGTGGGTGCATTTACAAAGCGGAAAAAAAGTGATAACTATCCAATCGTAATCAGGAGGACAGTCGACCGTGTGCACTATTTACGTTTAACTGCTGACGTGCGATGATGAGTTCAGTCGCAAAAGACAAAATGCTAAGGGTAGATTCTTTCAGGAGCATGATTTTTATGTAGCTGCTATGATCTGCTTCGAACAGTCAGTAATACCTACCTAGAGCCTAATAGCTATTGTTTAATTTCTTGTCGTTAAAATTAACTTTTTCGATTGTTTTGTAATTGTGTATTTTGAAACGTTTTGTTTTTAATTAAGTATAATGATTACAAAATTTAAAAAATCACTCTAAATCATTCCAAATGTCAATCCATCCGTTACAAAATCAGTCGCAATAAATAACTCAATTTTCGACAGTCCATCATAAATATTTGAAACGCGTAATATATTCATAGATCTGACCAAATACACACGTCTAGTGAGCCAGTGAGAAGTGGTACACATATCGACCTTGTCGCCAGTTAACCTGCATGGCTACTCGACTATTGTTTGCGTTCAAGTTGATCGATCGAGTTACTCGACTACTCGTTCCGTGATATACGAGCATGTGAATGCTCTTCCTTGTTGCAAAGGACGCACGTCGCATGTTCTGCTCGGGTTTGGACGCTTGAGATGACAAATTGAGGAAAAAACTTTGTGACTAATGATGAAGACAGTTCTGTTGTCAGGTTTTTTAGGGTTAGTCGTGCATTTGTAATCAATGATAGCTTTTTTCAGTTGGGACTGGCGATTTAAGAGATCACCTGTCATTAGAATTAGTTTTGGGCCTTTGAAGTTTATTGATTCAATTGTAGGCCCGGATATCCGTTGAATCAGATACTTACTTTCGAATGTAATCAAACTTGTCTTCAGAGTAAAGACTTTCATCATCATTTTCCTGTCTTTGTCGCATGTTACTTGAGGTAACACGTTTTTTTCTTCCATTCTCCTCTGTCAACCGGCACGCTATCATTTACTCCTTTTTCTTTCATATCATTGCTCACACAATACATCCATCGTTTTCTTGGTCTTCCGAGAGTACAGCCTTTCAATTAGATAGATACATGGGCACTACAATAAGAATTGCAGACACTAAACATCGCTGGAATAGTTCACATTGCGTTACATAGTCAAAATAAGCACGCACGTACGCAGTGCCTCTCGGATTGCGCCTTTCCTGCAACCAGTAAGCAACCTTTATGGAAACGAATTGCCAGGACAGTTAGTATCCCACGCACTACGTAGGATGCCCGTAATAGGAGCGAGGGACGCTTCCGGGCTCATCCGTGAATGCCAAACCTTCGCACTTTTCTGCCTTATAGGTCTATAATTGTCTTTGAAAAAACGTTAAACCTGTCGCCCTTTCCTTTGATCTGGTAGAAGTATAATATGCAGAATTTTCAGATAAGTAATCTCATTACGCCTGATTTTCTTTTAGGGTCCGCAGTGGTACCTACTAGAAAAACTGATGGAGAGACGATTCGTTTTTTTACATTGATAATGGTTTCAGTCTTCAGCTAATGCATTGTTAATTAAAAAAGATTTTCGATGACTGGATAATAGTATTTTAAATCCCTAAACATACTTGAAAGTTGGCTATCATGACTTCATCTGGATACAACGCCAAAGACATATCGGTTCAATCTCAATGACACAGTATCCTATTCACTTTCCTTCACAAATCTGGTAGATAAATGGTTTTGCGAACAATTAAGGAGTTAGTAAACACACGTGGCACGTTTAAACGAGAGTTTAAGTGGTCAATTTGATGCTACATGCCCATCAGCTTGCCGCATATGGTGAGTCGTTGGGCCTACGCTCAGAGGTCGGTAGTGATTGTGACATGGCGCAGGCAAGTTTACCGTATTCTGTTATTCTGATCAAAATTTTGTCATATTTTTCGGATAGTGGAAAGTGGGAAATCTGTTCGTTGCCTTGGGCGTCGGCAAACAATTCTGTTGTCATGTACACATGGTTATCTAGCATTTAGGGCTTAGATGAAATTGATTTGTACTTTTTGTATATAAAACCATTGGACAGATGTAGGTAGGACCTTAGGGTACTTTTATTGTTTTTTTTAACTACGAGAAAAAGGGTCAAGTCTATGGCGAGTTGAGTTGTTAATACAATTTAACTGGCCAAGTGACAAAAAGACGCAAAATAAAATGAACATCTGGATTTTAATCGGAATTTCTTCAACCGTCGACACATTTTCCAGACCTGAAAAATGTATATTTCAGAAAGTTTGTTCACCTCTTCAGACATTGTGCTGCTATTGTTTTGTCTTATTTGTGTGATTTTGTTGCATGTAAAATATCATTTAAATAACGTTTACAGAGTAACAAACTTTCATGTTTGTTCAGCTGCAATAGTATGACACACGCGTTTTCGCATTTTATGGTGTTTATTTTCTACTAGCTGTTGACCGGGACCTTCATCAGCGACAAATTATTATAACAATATATTATTACCCTATTTAAATTGGGTTTTGTTATCAATTTACTTTTTCCGAAATAAAAGTAGCCTAGGTTACTTCTTAAAACATCCATCTGCCAATAAAAAGTCCCGTCAAAATCGGTCCAGTCCTTTCGAAAATTAGCCGGAACAAACAGACAGACAGACAAAAATGAAAAAAAAAAACATGTATGCATTGCAACATGTGCGACGAAACGCACCGTATATAATTTCATAATGCATTCAGTAAAAGCCTGTCAGAACCGATTCCTCCGTAAAATCACGGGGACCCCCTTCAATTTCCATAATGACAGTCTTCACTTAGACCTCAAAATGCCTACAGTCCAACAATTCATAAAACGTCTTTCTAAGCGTTTCTTCGACTCTGCTGTTAAGCATAGAAACCCCCTGATCGCAGCGGCCGCAATCACCCCGACGACGACCCTATCGCCCAGGAAAGCATTAGGGAAACCAGTACGTTACGCAAACACAAACCGCCGTCATTCCGACTCGCCGTCGAGGTCCGTCGCGACGTCCCCGTTCACTCCCCCCCGACCCTTGCTTGAGCCAACCCCCCGATGCTGAGCCAGTAGTTTTACATTAGCCCCTAAATAATCTCATTCAGATCCAGCCTGTCCCCTTGCCCAAGCCGAGGCTCGTACCCCACAGGGGGTACCCTTAGCGCGCGGTCGCTTAGTATAAGTTTTTGCCCCTCCCTGGCTGGATGCCTTACACTCAAGGCATCCACAGGATAGTCCGGATAACCAGATGCCAGCCTCATACGTTGAACTGCAAGACGCCGAGGGAAAATGATTCTACTGCTTGTAACTGTTGCTTGCGACTAAGTTCTCTATTTTAATTCAGAGTCAATTTTACCTGTGCTTTCCCATACTGATGTCGCGATTACACTTGGTCGTTAGCCCGAATTCGATTGCCTATACAGTTCGGGCCAACGACCAAGTATAAATGAACGAGTTCAAGTCCGGCCGTCTTCGGATAAACTCGGCGGGCTTCATCTTTACGAGTACAGGTGCAAATACCCGACGTCCTTCTTATTCCATTACGATGACCAGTGGTATAAATGATTCATTGTCATGATTCGAATAAAGTCACTCGACCACCCGAATGCGGGCTAACGGCCTAATAATAAGTGCGCCATACCTAATTGTAATTGCGCCATAATTCAATAGGCCAATTTTCCTTGCGCATTCCCAAACTGACGTATGAAACTCACTGTCATATAGCACCGTATTATTGTCGTACAGGGGAATTTTATCATCAAGTTCCCAAGGAGTTCTAAGTAAATACGAAAGCTACAAAACGTGCTTCGTATTTGTATCAATAATCAGAATTTACAGTGACATCAGTTACCACACATTACGGTGAACGGCGCGTGTTGTCGTAAAATAACAGAACTGTAGAACAATAAGATTTTAGCATTGAATGCTGTGATAAAACATTAAAGTTCAGAAAGCATAACTTTATGGTTTACCCAATGTAATGTGATTCATACGGCGTTTTGTTTAATGTGTTATTAAAGAGTATTTGTCCATGTGCTGTGAATGTTATGTGCTGTCTTGGTTTGTAAATAGAGGCCTGGAATTTTTATAAGTCATAAAAAATATGATAATTAGTGATGCATAGCTTGACGGTTCAAATAGTAGAATCATAAGTACTACAATAGCAAACTCAAATAAAAATAGCGCGTATTACGATTTAAATTAAAAAACCGGCCAAGTGCGAGTCGGACTCGCGCACGAAGGGTTCCGTACCATTATCTATAAAAACGGCAAAAAAATCATATCTGTTGTATGGGAGCCCCCCATTATATATTTTTTTTTAATTTTTGTTTTTTGTTGTTATAACGGCAATAGTAATACATCATTTGTGAAAATTTCAGCTTTCTAGCTATCACGGTTTATGAGATGCAGCCTGGAGACAGACAGACAGACAGCGAAGTCTTAGTAATAGGGTCCCGTTTTACCCTTTGGGTACGGAACCCTAAAAAGAAACTCATTTCATATCTAAATTAAAATAAACAGGTACTTATGCGATGCCTTCATAGTTATCTTTACTTCGAAATCAATTTTATTTAATTAAACCTTAATATTTATTATAACTCATCTCCATCCGGTGATGACTGTAAGCAACGACCGTATCAGGAAATTACACTGAGACTAGCACTTCGTTCGTAAAAATTGTGATAGCTCGGCTAATATTATGCGTGATATTAATATAATTTAGCTTATACTACTCACAAATAATGTAGCTGAAAAGTGAAACATTTTTTAGAAGGATCATTATTTCCGCAGATTACCCCTACATACAAACTAATTTTACCTCTTTAAAATATTAGTATAGATTGACTAAGTTATAAAACTTATAGCTTTTCCTTCTTTCGTGAATTTATTGTTAAACTGCTTCCTCTACTTGCTGTAAACGTAGCGCTTGGCGTTCATCATCATAATAAACTTAGCTTAGCACAGTCCACAAGACATAGCTTTTAAGTTCGACTAGACTAGTCCCTGGCAAGAACGATACCAACATCATCATCTGCCTAGGCCTTTCAAATTTATGTTGGGGTCGACCAGTCTAACCGGATGCATTGTATTTTTGACAGTAGTCACCTAGTAGTTCGCAAGCTGTGAATTTGCAAGTCGGTTGCCGTCATGCCGTGGTTATAAAACCTAGCCAAATAAATGTTTATATATAAAAATAAATATATATTAAAAAAAACTTCTCTGAGCTTTTTGGTCTAAACTAATCTTGAAAAAGGATTTTAGTTATGGTTCTATAAAATACTCATCACCGATGGTGTTAGTTTCATAATTATGTAGTCATAGCATTTCCAACCGGCTAAGAGTTGCAGGAACGACGCATAAATCAGAGAAATTTCCTCATAAATGTGTATTTAATCACAGTTTTCGCAATGGCTTGAAGCTTATAGGGCGTGTAAACTTGATTGCGAAGATCGCCCGGTTCCGTACATAATGTCGTAATGTCAGCGACTTGTCAATCTTGCTGTAACGGCTTTATATATAGACTCAACGCTTTGGGACGGTGCCCTTTAAACTTATAAAGAACAATTTACTAAAAGAGCGAACGTTTTCAATGATCAACAGTTAGCCGTACACGTCTTATTTATGAACTAAACCATATTTATGGCGTATCGGACTCCATTCAGGATTGTATTTCAATCCTATTTGTCTATTCATAATAATTGCCAGTGCCCACAATTTCTGTCCCTCAGATATTACCTAAAATGGCCACTACGCTAAGAATAGCGATCTCAACACAATAGTCGTATTACCAACTAAGTTAAATGACCACCAAAGCTGACAATAATTACATAACACCATAAACATAACAACATAACGTGAAGCAATACTGACCTAGAAATTATCATTCAGTGAATAATATGCACGGTAATGTCTCGCAGCGGTTAAGTAAAGTTGTCTCGAGTATACATCGCATTGACCTTCGATAGTTTGGCAAACTTATTGACTGAATGATTACGCCATAGCGTGTGGCAGAGGATGCCTCGCGCGCCACTCCGCCGTGAGCACCAGCGCGCGCGCCCGCGCTCACTGTGCCCGTGTCGCTCCGCGCTCATAGTTCACTCTGTTTTCAGAACAAGACAAGGATTACAAACGTCCCGTCGACTACGATATCGAGGAAGAAACACGCAAGAAGGAAACATCCAAGTGGCTCGAGAATCATTTCGGCAGCGAATCCCGCTCGTCACACGACTCCATCGCCGAAGAAATAGGACGAAGACCTGACCCCGCCTTCTATAAAAAGGCCGAAGACGAGGGATACTACGGGAAAACATCATCTGTACCGCCACCACCCGTATATGGAGATCGAGTTCTTCGCAAAACGAAATCGTCGACACCCTCAGACGAACGACCGGCAGCACCAGTGAACAGGACCGGTGGCTACTTCAAGGGGGTTGCGGACTGGTCGCAGCGACGCGCCAGCAAGCCCAGGATGCCCGAGCCACGCAGTTCATCACCGTCACCACCGACAGTGCGTTCACCATATGCTAGTGACGATCGATTAAACGGCTCCTCCCCGAGACATGTTTACGGGAAGCGCGACTCGCCGCAGGGGAGGTCATCACCGATCGGGCGCCGCCACCCGCCCTCGCGCGACGATTCCGCCTACGTGTCGTCGTCGACTATGCACAGTCCGCCGCGCGGCTCGCCTTTCCGGCCGCTAGAAGCCGAGCGTGCGTTCCGCGAGCCCTCGGTCGAGGACGACTACCGGCCGATTGCGCCGGAACGAAAACGACCAACGAAGCAAAGATTGTCCGAAGAGCACCGTTACGACAGTGGCTACAGGAGCTCATCTAGGAATGAGAATTCGGGAAGGTCGCGTGACAGTCGCGAAGAAGGAGCCGTGGAGCCTCCGCCAGATTACTCTCCTCCCAGGGAGAGGCGTGAAAGTTCGGATAGGGATCGTACGCCTCCGAGGCGACGGGATCGGGACGAGCGCAAGCAGAATCAGAAGACTCGTTTCGCCGACAATGGGCGGCGTCCATCGCCGGCGCGTAAGTCTATGGGGTCTGCGATAGGGAACTCGATTCGGAAGTTGGTCGGGAAGATTCGCTCGGCGTCTGCGGAGCGGCGCGGTAAGTGGCGCACCTCTCGGACGCCGTCGCCGGAGCACTCGTCGCGCACGTACAAGCAGTACGGCGGCGAGCTGGCGCCCCCCGTCGCGCCGCCGCACCGCTACTACCTCGGGGAGGACCCCTTCGCGCCCAGCATCTACGGCCGCGAGCACAAGTACGAGGGCAGTTCGAGACGCGCCGCCGCCGCCGACGCCCGCGACCACCGTGAAAGGTGAGCAATCAACCACTTTTCTCATGAAAACATCAATAAAATTAATTAGCCATTGTGATAAAATATGTGTCGCGACTTATTAGGAGCTGATCAAAACAGCCTCTAGCATGTTATCTGTTTTGGTAGTCGAGCACATTTAGCCATGATCTTAGATGATAGATATTCAATTTTCATAAAAAAATGTAATCCAATGAGCCTTAAATAGAAGCTTGTTCCAGTATCAGCCGCGTCCACCTACATTAATATCTGGCAAACCTTTAATTAATGCTTTGTGTTTATATTATCATAGAGTTACGGCGTTTTCATAGTAATAAAGGTAGAATTTGCTTTTAGTTAGAGCATGTGGGTTGGGCAAGGTTTCCGTGGTAAAACGTAAACGTAACTTAAACGTATTTCAAAAAGGAGCATGTAATTGACTTATGTATGAGTTGTTTCGCCACACAGAGTCTGTTTGTTCTATTGTTTACATGATCAGTACATAAGGTAGCTAGATGAACCTTGCAGTCGCATTCCTGGTCTTAGTGTGGATTACAATGAACAGTTGAACTCATTAGTGCATTTTCATAAAGCTATTGTGAAGTAAGAATAAGTTCTCAAGGTTTTGTGCACAAAAGGATATTCTTAGGATTTTAAAATTAGTTGAGAACTTGAGATTCTTTAGGTACAGACGCCAGCACATCAAGCTACCCGAAACTGTCTAATTTCCCAATCAACCTGCTGTAGCGATAAAGTTGAAAATCTATTAAAGAAATTTGACAGATTGTAGTAGCTTGATGTGCTGCGTCTGTACTAAAATTGGAGCAAAACGTTATCATCAAAATATAAACATGGAGTTAGAATATTATTCAATTGCGTTGCAGAGACTACTTCCTGATATCAATGTGTGTGTGACAGAATATTATGTTAGCAGATTAGTAGTATTATATTACTGTTTAATCCAGCGATAGTCCTTTTAGAAAATATTCAGAATCTGTTTTAAACAAGTTTAAGATAATGATGACTGTCGTGTAGATTTTTGTCTCAAACAAGAGTTTATAAAACATGTATAATTGATATTTTTCAAAAAAGGTTACATCTAATTCCGCTTTACTCACACAAGTTCTGATAGTTCACAGGACTATAAAATAATATTACCACCCATTGCTTCATACTTTAAAACTAAACAAAAACAATGACCTGCAGCTTACAAAACAAAGTATTTTTAACGCTGAAACATTTCAAGACAGTCATTGTAGCAATTGCGGAAACTAAACCTATTCACATTATGAAAACAAAAGACCAAAATAGTTATTGAGAAGACTCAAAGGACCAAGAAATGTGTCACAGATTTGTGACACATGGCTTCCACAATACCCGTGACGCATCTCTTGTCACGGTGGTTAGACCTAAGACATACGCAAGGTAACTAATTATGCATGCAAATTCGTTAGATATTGCTTAGGTTTCAACTTATAAGGAATTATGTGCGTTAATTAAGGTAGATAACGTTAGTGTATTTGAATTTGTTATTTATAATTTAAATACATACATAATTATAATATTAATCAACAACATCCCACTGTACCTAAAGTGATGCATTGTAAAAGAATGCAATGATTTTTCAAAGGCTTGCTGAGGTCAGTTGGTTGTAAATAATGTAACAATAAAAATAATCAGCTCATTGGTAATTGTCCAACTGCACGGAAAATGGCTCTTATCACTCAAGTACATCGTTATTGATAGCTACACTTGTAAGCTGCGTGTTGGTGATTATATAGCCGTGGGCATGAGTTACTAACTCATGCCCACGGCTTTGCCCGCATTGTATCCAGGTTTTAAACTGTGTGCCAAATTTCATTGAAATCCATTCAATAGTTTTTGAGAGAAAGAGCGACAAACATCCATCCATTCATCCATCCATCCATCCTCACAAACTTTTGCATTTAGTAGTAAGATAAGATATGACTAGACCGAGATGGTTTAGACAAGAGACAATAGGTACCCACATTTCGCCAGTTATGTTTTTTAAGTCCCGTGTAATAGGGGGAGAGCCTATTGCCATCAATCTGGCACATATCCACACTTCGTGGCTGCTACTGAGAAATTCTCGATGGAAAAACGCTATAATACTTTGCCCGACCTGGGAATCGTACCCAGGACCTCATGCTCAGCAGTCGTGCTTGTAACCACTAGACCACTAGGCCGGTTCCATCATGACATCTAGGCCCTCAAATATTGGCAAATGGCAAAAACTGGAGAAAATTAAATTACTTAGTTATTCTTGAAGTAAGCAAATATAGTCTAGAATCTAGAGACCTTTTGAACGCCATTTTCACTTATTCGTGAGCCAGCCAGCGCGTGCCCTGTATGCCAACGACACAAATATGTGACAAAAAAGCGGTGCACTATAACATGAAATAAACAATTAAATAGTTTTGGAATCCCAATATTCTTTCTGTAGGTATTTGCGGTGAAATTGTGGCTTTGCGTGGACGGCACGCGCGTGTGTTTATGCTCTGGCGTTTAAAAGTATAAATAGGTAACTGAATATTTCATTAGCATTAACGATACATAGTATAGTCAGAGAGAGATAGTGTAGTATAGTCAGATAATCTAAAATATTCCAAAAAAATCCAAGTCCTTGCCTTGAAGTAGCACAATGATAACAATTTATCAATTAAATCACAAATCATCAAACACGATAAAGATCAATCAAGCAATCTTCGCAACTGTTACAGCGACACGAAACCACGTTCAATTAAACTCAATCCCAGGACTAATTACGAGACAAAGACAATTAATTCATTCACTATTAATAGACACGACAATAGTTTCTCTGATCAATCTCGGCAGTCTTGCTCTCTCAATTAAAACTACGTTCCGGCGGCATATCTTGCCTTTTTCATCCGTCGCCGTTCATGGGTATTGCCTATTAAGGGTAAATATGCCTTTATTCGCAAAGAAACCCCTATTTAGTGTATGAGTCAGTCGTGTTTGTCAAGTGAAACAGTCTCTTTATAGAGAAGTATGTGCCGATCCGCAATGACAAACGACAAATGACTCATGCTAAGGAAATGTTCTTAATACACACCTGCCATGTCTTAGGTGGAGGTTGGTGTATGCAAATTAGTTTGTTATAATTACATAATTATTTATTGCAAATTACAATAGACACACTTCTGCTTCGGTTGTTTTGTTAGATTAACACGCGTTTTAAAACCGCCGTCAAATATTTTTTGATCTTTACAAACTTAACCGATAGAGAAATCTTTAAACTCCTACATTAAATGATGCACAATTTGTTCATGCCTTAACAAAGACGTCTTTAACGCACGAAAACAAAGCATGGTCGTTAGGCGTGTGGGAGGAGATTCCCCATTGAATCCAATTACCAGAACACCAACAAGATTACGAGTTTTTGCGTCTTACCTACAACACAATAATTGTACGTGGGCCCGGCTCATTACACCTTCACGAAACGCCAATAAATCATAGCGGATTGTATAAAAAACATTCAATTGTTTCTTTAATGGTTTCAGGGGTCAATTCTCGAGCACGCTGGGTCGGTTCAGTCACTCGACAAGTCGACTGAATCCGAACATCGAGCCCGACGAGGAGTACACTCGCAGCGCGCAGACGCTGCCGAGGAAACTGCACGACAGGAAAGAAAAAACCACCGAACCCCAGAAACCCAGTTCCAACAAATACTGGCACAGACTCACGCCCAACAAGCGCTCCAACAGCGCCGTCAACATCTCAAACAACGTGACAGCTGCTCCTGACGGCAAGATTAACGGATACCCACCGGGACCTGCAAAACCCGCGCGGACATACAAGGCTCTCAACAGGAGCAAGAGTTTTGCTATGGGAGCTCCTGAACCGGAGACTCACCCGCGTTACGTATCAACAATGAACCGCAATTACTCAACTATGTATAAATCAAACCCCCACCTGAGTCGCCTTGATGAAACCCCGGAACAGCTCAAAAGCCCAGGAATCGTATCCATTATTAATCGTAGTCAGCGCGACCTTGCTGATGCCGTGTCTCGTGAAACAGAGCGTAGACGTGACGGCCTGTTTGGAGCTAGATATGGAAAAACAACCCCAGTGACCAATGGACACACAAATGGATACAGTAAATCTTACGATGAAACTGATAAGAAAAAGATATTCCTGAAAGGGCTTCGGGAAAGAGCGCCTGAATTATATCAAACTTTGCACGCGGACGACGAATCAGACGGCAGCAGGTTATCGCCTCGATACAACACACCGTCGCCGCATTACAAAGACCGTATCTCAGAAGAACGGAAAACGCCTTTGTATAAGACAGAATCGCTTAATAGGGAATCGAGTCCCTTCGTATCCCGGCTGGATTCGAGGATAAAGTCGCCGGCGATACGGCGAGGAAGCAACAGTAGCGATAACTATTCCGAAACGTACCGGTACACCACTCGCTCAGGTGATCCCGAACGTCCCAGCGTCACCGACACTGTAGAAACAGTTAGTAAGAAGATCGTGCCAGGTAGAGACGGACGCGCAAAAGAGATTATCGAGTCAAGGGAAATAAACTCAGTGACCAAAAGCAGGGGGTACAAAGGCGAACCAATAGCCAGCCCCAAGTATATAGAAAATGGTATCCGCCCCGCGCCACACGGATATGAGTCTAAGAATGGTCCTTTGTACTCTGAACGAAGGAGTAGTAACTATAAAGTAATCGAGAAAATAAGAGATTATTAGTAACATGTTTAACATTGAGAAAAGTTAATTTTAAATGTTTATTCTGCCATATTTTTTTCGAATGTACTAAATGAATCAAAGTCATACACAGACTGAATCTTTGAAACGCTTTAGTTAGTAAGTTATCTAACTTTATTTTCACACACAGTAACTGTTGTTAATGTTCGTTTATGGATCTTCGTGTTATCATGTAAAAAGTCATAGAGCTTTACTAATTTAACTATAATATTGGTTTAAATCCGTCCAATGTACTTAATGAATTTAAAACAATTTCGGGTACGTTTTTACAATCGAAGGCGTTAACTTTGTGAATAGCTTTATATTTTTTTAATAACATTTATTGATACTTTTTAAGAAAATAATAAGTAAAAGTACTTAATAAATAGATAAGATTTTATGATAAAAATGTATGATCAATAAAATTATAATGTGTTAATACGCACTAAAATTTGTGTTTTATTTTTAAACCACATCATGTGGTAGGTATGTACCTACTACATAAATACCATTTTAACGTCACCATGCGTAGCCTTTTTCCCAACTTTGTTGGGGACCGTTTCCAGTCTAACCGGATGCAACTGAATACCTGGAGCGACTGCCTATCCGACCTCCACAACTCAGTTAGTACTGGGTAACACGATATCCCTTGGTAATACTGGTGGTCACACTTTCGGGCCACTGACTAACTGTAACTGTAAAAGTCTATTAAAGATTTACAAATGACAGCCGGGACCAACCAACGGGCTTGCTTTCCGAGGCAGGAAGGAGTATCGAAATGTACCTAGTGAGTACAGACCCATCTGACACGCAAACTGAGTGCTAGTTGTCCAGAATACCCCCTACTTGATGGAATGTCCTGAGTATCCTTCAAAATTTCAGGATCAAAAGAATGCCACTGATGTTTCTAAGTAACTGTAGTTTTTAAGTTGGCCTACCAACCTGGGTCCCAATTAGGAAGCATCAGGGTAGCCCGCAAAATTCAAATTTTCTTACGTTTTTTTGCAATTTGCAGGACAGTGTCAGGCTGCATGTTGATCATTAATTGTTAATTTAAATTAATTATGATGAGATGATGATGATGATTTGGATTAAATGAACTTAAAGGGTTGTTTTCATAATTTTAATTATTATAACTCAATAAAGCTATATTTGTTACGGTCGCGAATCATATTTTAATCAACACACAGCCTGAAGACCTGCAAATTGCAAAAAACAGAAGAAAATTTGAATTTCGCGGGTTACATTAGGGCATCCTAAAAACTAACAGAATAACTGGAATAATAATTTCTTTGGTCACCAAACACATTTTAAGGGGTCTCCCAATTGCTTTTTTATGTGGTCATTTAGATCAGTGTATGAACAGCATCGTAAGGCTGCCTTTCCGCCAGAGATAAGCGAGGATGCGTAGCGAGGGAGATGTGTGTTACTAACCAGTAATATCGCTTCTAGTTCACAGCTACAGGTATTTTAGCTATGTGATTGGTTAGTTCCACACACATCCCTCGCTACGTATCCTTGCTCATCTCTGTAGGAAACGCAGCCCAAGAAGGCAAATAATAAAAAAAAAATCGTATGAATGAAGCGGCCCACAGACTGGTTGACTTCCACTTTGGTTCGAATAAAGGAGCGTCCAAGTACCCTGTTGATAAAAAATAAATAATCTTTTAATAAAAGTATTCAGAAGTATCAATTACACAGTTCATTGGAAAATGGGAGGCAGCAAGTTTGTTAAGAAGAAAATAATGCAGTTCAATAAAATAAAATTACTACTGTAGGTACGAAAAAATATTGTGCGTGTTAAATTAAACACATGAACGTATCATCACTCCTGTTTATACCGACAGGTTAGGTAGATGTGCATCTATAGTATACATTACCTACCACCTTTTTACCAGTTCTGTTCCAGTCACATGCAATAGAGGGTGAGCCTATTTACAGCAACCGGGAGCAGAACTCCGGGCTACTACTGACAAAAATCCTTGATGGAAAAACACTGCCCGACCCGGGAATCGCAACCAGAACCTCATGCTCAGCATTAACCCTTACGACCACGAGATATTTACATTACACTAATAGATTATATTCATCAGCAATTATTTAAATACTCAAAATTCCTCTTCTATTTTTGTTAGGATTTATTGTTCGTCTTTTGTGGCTGTTACTGTGATAAAAGTGAATGACTATAAAGAAAATTGTTTCTTTGGGAAAGTTGTTTGTTATCATGAGTACAATCACGTGTTTAAGTATCAGTCACTAATTATCAGTAACCCTATATTTGCCAGGGCAAGAAGATGGAAGTTGAGATTCAAACATCGAGATTCGTCTCATTATCGTTTCATGTCAGGCACGTTGCAAAATGCAAGTTGCAATGCAATGCGAATATTTCGTATAAAAAAAGTTAATCAATCTTTTTAGGACCCTATGAAACACAATAACTGTCTTCCAGTATAATAATTTGAAAAAGTTGTCAACAGGAAACGAAAATCTCATCTCCTGTTTAATTTTTATGCAACTCACCCTGCACTTTGAGGGACCGTCTCTTCCCCACACTGGAGTGACATTAAAACGATACTGCTTTATGATGTCATGGTAACCTCCAGGATCGGTTAAAACTAATTTTAAATCATCGATACGACGAAGAAAAAAGGTATGCCTGTGATACGTGAATTGCTTGTATAAAAGAGGCCTCTTTTATTAAGACAGTCCATCTGTCTAGTCTTTTCCCAACTATCTTGGGGTCGGCTCCCAGTCTAACCAGATGCAGCTGAATACCAGTATTTTACATGGAGTGACTGCCTCTCTAACCTCTACAACCCAGTTAGTACTGGGTAATACGAAATCCTTGGTAAGACTGGTTGATTATGACTATTGAGAGAAATAGAATTATTGAATTTTAATAATAAATTGATCAAATAGCTGTTTGCACAAATGAGTTGATGAATGACAAAATATTTAGAACAAGTCTGGCAGTAAAAATAACACTTATAAAAAATATAATTGCCAAAAGACGTCAGTGGCATTTATTCAATTAAGGAGTCTGCCCAGAACATTGTACTATACCATGGCCAAGCTCAAAACATCTAGGGTAAAAAAATATTCTTTGTATTGAACATGATGAGATTATGCTCACTGGAACGTTTCGTCACCTACAAACACCGGAACATACCATGCACGGAGCGTCAACAATTTTACACATATTTTGCCGGTGCCGATCCGTGGCATATAGTGTCCATGGTATGTGCGTGCCGCTGCCGTTGTCAAACTGGTGCGCACAGGTGGCGCAATGGTAAGCATAAGGGTTGCCTATAATCGTGCATGATGACCGTTCAAAATCCATTAAATACCTGTTGTCACTTAGTTTCCGTCAGTTCAACAAGATGCACTTACACATTTTTTGATGAAAAGCTAATCGGAATTATCCGCAAATACGACTATAACTGAATATATAAAAATCACGTGTTACTATGCTTGTACACGCTAATCTCCAATACCACCTAACCGGTGGTGTACCTAGTAGTAGACCCACATTTCCAGTTACATTTATGTCCTAATTAATAGGGGGTGAGCCTATTGCCTTCAACCGTGGCTGCTACTGAGAAATTGCTGATGGAAAAACCCAATCACACGTCGTCCGACCTGGGAAAAGAACCCAGGACCTCAAGTTCATTGATGCATTTATTTCCCTCTGTGCATGTTGCGTAATTTAAATAGGTTCATATGTTATGGAGACATGTTTGAACTACTGTATCTCGTCTTGACGAGGAGTTGCATAGATTAGGTAATTAAATAATACATACATAGTTTTTTATTCGAATGCGTTTTATTGCCTGTTAACTATACCTACTACTATCTACTTTATATATTTATTTATTTATTTAAAACTTCACAGTACAGAGTACAGAGGCGGACTTAATGCCATAGGCATTTTCTACCAGTCAACCTTTGGTTGATGTAGAGACAAGCCGTGGTAGGTGTACTTTGCGTTACAGATCAAGAAATTTCACACCAGCTGTTTTTAATTCATATGTAATATGAATGTTGTAAACCTTTTTACTATAGTAGAATATTCCGCGGAGGATTTCCATAGAGAAGCTTTGTGGAAAGGAAGATTAGTTCTCACTGAGGGTTCTTTGAAATCTCCTGCGGTCCAATCACTATTAGCTGAAAACCGATCCTTTGATCTGGATAGCAGCGAACTATTTTTCCAAGAAGCAACACATGTATACAGCTCACAAGTATAATGTTCCATTATTGCTTATTTATATCCACCATGGTAAATTGTGTAAACATGGCTTGATAACTGGAAATCCTTTGCAATTGACGACTGTGAGTTTCCAATTTTTGAGATGTGAAAAGTCCGCTATTGGGGAAGATTGAGAAACTTGTACGTAAACGTGTACGATTATTTCGGGTGGCGATTCTGGTTTTAGCCCATACAACATGAGTTAGTGCCTAGTTTCTACGAGATACAAAAGAATGCTTCTTTGTTGCTGCTCAGTACTCATTTCTTCTTCCAACCTCCTGTAGCATTCCTTCCGAATATTGTGGAAATCGGTGGATTGCATTTGTCAGAGAGTGACTCACAACTACCGGACGTGAGTACCTACTGCGTAATCATTGTTGTACCGTGAACCTACTTAAATTCTGGTCCCAAATTTTATGAAACTTTACCATTAATAGAAGTGGTGTGATGTTCTGTCGTGCTAGTTCCATCTACTTGCATTTTAGCAAAAGATTTAATGACTCCAAGGTATAGATTATTAATCAATTTAGTAATGACAATAGAATGTAAATCAATTTAGGTTCTAAGATATTCTGTGTTGTTATATCTTTCAGGATTTGCAAAAAGTCCTAGATGAAGCTACGAGTATTCAGGGAGTTGTGTATGTCAATTTTAGATCAAATGCTCAAAGCTCCGAACTACCAACTGAAAAAATAAAAAAAGGGATGCTTTCATCAATGTTTTCAAACAACTTAACCAAACGGTTCTTTGGAAATGGGAAGCTGAGAATTTAGACCAAAAACCAGATAATGTTGTTGTAAGAAAATGGCTACCTCAAAAGGAAATATTGTGTAAGTTGGTTCACAAATATTGTCCCATGGTGGTCTGATTGGAACGCCGGAAGCTGTTTTCCACGGAGTACCAATCATAGGGATCCCAGTTTACGGCAACCAATACAAGAATTTGCAAATAGCTGAAGAGGCTGCGGTACCGGAGCAACCTTTTTGTACAATGAAGAAAACCTCGAACGAATATTACGTGAATTCTTTAAATATGATACTTATTTAAATCGGGCTAAGGACTTTTCTCATAGATTCAAAGACAGACCTATGAAACCTTTAGATACAACCATATTCTGGATAGAATAATTATGTCATCAGAAATATAGAGGTGCTGATCACATAAAAAGTCCGGTTTTAAAACAAATTTGGATAACTTGTAACATGCTTGATGTACTATACTTTTATTTTTGCCATACTTGGGGCACTGCTTTACATAATCTTTAAAATTGCTAAAATGTTTAATGAATTTCAATTTCTTGTTAAGATTAAGATGGCCAAGAGGAAGCGGAAATATCTATAAGACTTTCATTAAAGTCTAACATAAGTTTCGCATCAAAATACCGCTACTGAATTGCTTGTCTCAAGTTAGTTTATCAAGTTTGTCGAAATTAACGATTTATACAGATTTTTTTTTTCTGGTGATTAACTTGTCACGCACACACCTTTGTTGTGAAGCTGTTGATAAAACCTAACATCTACGAAGATAATGTTGTCTTCCATAATATTGATTTTGAAAGCTATATAGTCTCATTTGAAACTAAGGAACATTCATAACTAAGGTAAAAGCCATGAGCACTGAGTTAACTGCACTGAAAAACTCACACACGTAAATCTTCCGAATGAAGTCTCTGCGTAGTTCGTCGCTGCTTATGTAGATGGCGTTGTTACAAAAAATATCCATAACAAAATAGTGTATAGTCAGTGGAAAAAACAAATATTATTTAAGCACACAAAGTGGTTTTAGTAAAACCTCAATATAACAATGAACATGTTGATATTTAACTTAATTAGCATAGATATACGGAAAACAAAGAACAAAATAGCGACATTAGGACAGTCCTTTCCATGGACAAGGGCCAAGGGAGTGACATGCCGACATTATTATGTTAAATACAAATATTTCTTACCCAAACCGTCCCTAATCTTATTATCATCTTTAGGCAACAAATTGTTTCAACTAAATAGAACAGGCATTGTTTGAATACAATAATCCGGATATGAGAGTGGATAACAATTAAAGGGTATAATAGATATGATAATAGATATCTCGGAATATTCAATGAGGCAACCTTTGCCCTAGTATTAGGCTTTATCTTGTAGAATGGTTTGACAAATACTTAACATGTTCGATGATGTATGATAATCTACATTACTATGTACATATTTGCAAAGGCAAACTACTTTAAAAAAAATGTCTAGGAGTGAACTTGAACTTTTATCAGTTAAAAGGTCAAGTTCACTTCTTGGCCTTTTTTGTTTTAGTTAAAATTTAACTTAATGTGTTTCGTTGATAATATATTTGTCTAATATAAATGTATTCAGCTAAGAAACCTAATACGTTACGTATGTAATTACAACGCATCATTAAATTCTAAAACCATTAAACTATAGTCAGAGTAAAATTTAAAAAATCGCGATACTGCAAGTTACTTACGATTTTAGTAGATTACTCCATGGATTTATTTTTTTATTTATTATTTCTGGCCTACCAACAATTGTACATACTGTTACATGTTAAAATAAAGATTCTTATATCAAAGGTTAGTATTACAATTTGTTATAGGTTAGTTATAGTAAAAGTTACTAGTAGCAACAGTAAAAAAAAAAGTAAAAAAAGAAGTAAAAGTTAGTAGTAGTTAGTCTAAAGTAAAATTTGATTAAAGTTTAGAAACAGTATTAAAGTCATAATTAAATTCAAAAATTAAGTACAAAAATTTAAAACAAAATCAAAATGAAATATAAAAATATAACAAAATTAAAATCAAAATCAAAAGCACTTTCAAAATAATACAATACAAAATAAAATTCACAATTAAAATGTCATAATTATATGCAATAAAAATAACACAAAACAAATATTATATAAAATCAAATTACACCGAATCTCAAAAAGGAATTGCAGTTGATGAGATGTTTTAAATAGAGAACAATAAGTATTTTTAAGACATTTGCCAATTGCGTGAAAGAGTATTTACTAAACCTCACAGTTTTATTGCGCATTATTAAAATCAGGAACTTGCATTTATATAGATGTGGAGGTGGCCGAGGGCTGCTAATGAGCGCACGACTAGATTGTATGAGCAATGCGGAAGCAAAAATAGGACGTGGATATGAGACGCTGGAAAAAATAGCAGCTAAGTACATACCTACATATTATTTTATCGAATTCAAAACAATTTAGAATTTAACTCATCGATTAATATTCATGAAATAGTTTATTAAATAACTTATAAGATTTCTAATAATATGTTGAAAAACACGGTATCGTAATTAAGTACATACACTCACAGGCACAGTTAACCGCCCACCTATAACATTCGTCACCCTGTTTGTTTACGTTAACTATGGCTTATCAACTGTTTTGTTTTTTGTTAAGTGGGTACTCTAGCAATTAATTCATGTATATTGATCAAAACTTTGCACCCATCTGGGTTACAAGTGCCATTACAGGTCTGATGATGAAAAATATTTCTATGGAATATTGCAACTAAAAATGAAAAAATAAAAAAACTTTTTTGCAAAAAATAAAACCGACTCCAAAAACACAAAAAATTGAAAAATAATTTTAGCTTCAGAAGTCGGTGACTTTTGTTTATTTGATTCAGTTTTTTGTCACCGACTTCTGAAGCTAAAATTATTTTTCACTTTTACATCTTTACATCTTAACCCAATTGAACACATTTGGGACAACCTCAGAAGACGTGTCCGAGCAAGAGTATCAGCCCCTACGACCTTAGGAGAGCTCAAAACGACTGCGGTAGAGAAGTGGCACAATATCCCCCAATCGGATATCCAAGATATCATGAATGGATTGCTAAACCGGCTCCAAGAAGTCATAAGAGCCAGAGGCGGCAACACCCTTTATTAATTTTTCTTGTAATTGGACCACTATTTATGAAATCAAAACTTTTAAATTTTCAACGAAGATTTTCAGAAAATCGATTTTTGGTAAGCATACTTTAATATACAACCTTTTTTCCAAAACTTTTGTTGTTGCTTTTTCCTTAAAGGTAGTTTTAAACATTCCTCTCATAAAATGTGGCCTAAATTTGACAATAAGTATTTGCAATTTGAAAGAAATACAAGGTGGGCGGTTAATTGTGCCTGTGATTGTAGGTACTTAAAAAAAGTTATCTAAAATTAAAACAAAACCTAAAAAAATATCACTAGATTAAAAAAAGCATAATTAAAATAATCAATTAACTTTGAATGTAGTTGCCCACATAGAAACTATTTTGATTTCTGTATTTCAAACTTGAGCAGTGGCATGACAAACAAAATCTATTGCGGAGATCACTTTAACTAACGTTCTGCGGACATTTGTCATTAATATAAACTATAAAGAATGCTCGTCAGTTTAGTATAACGTTTCTAAGCAGTGGGTAGTGTCCATTCAACGCAATTTAAAAACAAACAACCATAGTATTCTAAAAATAACTTCTTCCAAAATGGTTCGTGTTTACGTTTCTACTTTTTTATTTAACTTTTAAAATTTGTGATAAAAGTTTTAAATTGTTGGTTTTTTTTAGGTTACTTTAAAATTAGTTTTATTTTTCTTGGCTGTGGCAAATTATTGTGAGTCGGCGAATATTTTGTATGTGGTGCCTTTTACGTCGAAGTCTCATTACATTATGTTAAAACCCATTGGATTGGAGCTGGCTCGTAGGGGACATAATGTTACTGTGATTACTGGTCATAGGGTACCAAACCCTCCGCCGAACTATCATCAGTATAAGGTAGACGAGAAGGAGATTTGGGACATTATCGGTGAGTTTTATTTTATTCTAGTCTTATGTTTACGTTATTTCTTCATTTTATGATTGATTTATTGTGTAATTGCTTAATTTCGTGGAATTTAGTTGTTAATTAGTTCTTCTTTAATATTGACCTTTCATAACTAATTAATAATCTTACTTAGAACACGATCAGTATTTATTTTAATACAAAGTTATTTTTGTAACTTGACAGATCAATCAAATACTAATTGAATGTCTTTATTAAATTACTACTAAATTAGTACTTGATACATAAAATAAAAATTCCCAGCTATATGCCACATTCTTATTATTATTATTTATTTCCAATATTATTCTTATTTATCTTTTCGAGAAGTCTAAATACGTTTTGTTAAAAACATGACGAGACCTTGAAACAACATTTTATGATAGCCATGCACGTGTACTACTAACTAACTACAAATGCAACAATCTAGACAAGTCATAAAACAAGATCTTATTTATATTTATAGGTGGCGGGAGACCAAACGTCTTCGAAATGGTAGACGCATCTGCAGAGGCATTCCACCACAATATTCTTTGGAAAGGAGGCATAGCCTTCACAGAACTTGTACTAAACTCAACTGAAATCAAAACCCTTCTGCAGGAAGACACAAAGTTTGACTTGGTCATCAGCGAACAATTCTTTCAAGAAGCACTCAATGTACTAGCCTACAAGTATAATGCTCCTTTAGTCCTAGTTACGACATACGGAAATTGTATGAGGCACAATATTATAACTAGAAATCCACTACAGTTGGCCACAGTTCTCTCAGAATTTCTGGACGTCAGGGAGCCGACATCTTTTTGGGCTAGACTGCGGAATTTGTATTTCACAGTATACGAATATGTTTATTGGAGATACTGGTATCTTGCAGAGCAAGAGAAGCTAGTAAGGAAGTATCTACCAGACTTACCGAAGCCAGTACCAAGTTTGTACGACTTGGAAAAAAATACTTCCCTGATTTTGATTAATGGACATTTCAGTTTTGATACCTCCGCGGCTTATCTTCCGAATGTAGTGGAAATTGGAGGAGTACATTTGAGTAAAAGTGACACTAAATTACCTGAGGTAAGAAGTTATGATTATGTTTCCTATACACCAAATTTTGCGCACTCAATCCATAATTTCCTCTAAAGACTCCAAACATAAATATCTTACATTGCTAAAGTTTTTTTTACTGAAACAACTATTACATTTAGTATTATTTTTGGCCTTTGATAGTTTTTTTTTGATAAATGCAATAATTAAAATTTGGTTCATGTCAGTTCATCTAGCTAACTTGACACTAACTGGAAATGTTTTTATAAAAACTGGTCCGCCAAGAACAAGCATTAGTTGAAGGAATTTGCAATGCAAAACATTAAACATAAATGGCCTTTTCTTTAGTAATCCGTTTCAATTTCAAGATAATTATTATGCATATTTTGTCTTTATGGTGGAGGCAAAACTATGCAATTTCCAACGTTTTAGGCGCGGTTCCAAACCACATCGTATTTTGTAACTTATTGGGCTAAGACTATATTGGGCGTTTGCGGAGAAAATTTTAAAATACTAGCTGTTACCCACGACTTCGTACGCATTAGGTTCGCGATTTGTTTAAAATAAGTTTTTTAGTCAGGAGGTTCTTAATTCCAATTTTTTGTTTGTGTTTGTAGCCTGATATCTCCAGTATTAATACATTATAAAACATTTAGTAGATAACTTGCATTAAAAGGCTATTGCAATCTTATGTATTGAATTACAAGATCTATCATAGTGATCAATAGGTAAACAATTTCCTGACATGCCTTCATGTTTATATACCCACTTCTGATCTCTGAACCCATCAGCTGGTAACCGCATGCGCAGTCGATCTATGTCATTACTACTACGTAAGAAAGATAAAGACACCCTCTTTATCTTTCAACGTACTTAAGAGGGGGCCTGCAAAGAATTTGAAAAATAGGTATTTGAAGAAACTATTGCCATCCGGCTGCGTCAAGCCTGCCCCCATAGAGTGCGATAGGGACATGGGGAGCTGCAGCGCAGACACAAAAATTTTGACTAGATCGTTTCGTATTCCCCTTTTTTCTCTTGAAAACTGAGCCGATTCAATTATATTTTGCATTAAAATTTAAAGAAAGAGTATGTCTAGGTTGCTATCAATTTCTTGTATGTTAAAAAAAATCGAACTTATTTGGTGGTAAATCACGATCGTAAAAATGGGGCATTTTTTGTCAATTTTGGAGGGTTATATCTGTACTCATTAGTTGTTGAAAAAAAGGAAATAACAAGGACGTGTCTACAGTTAAGTAAACATTGATTTTATAAAAATAAAATATTGCTCTATACTCTATCCGTTTAGGTAGTTAACTAAAGGTAAACAATCTTGATGTGTCTTTTTATACAAATTCATATTAAACAAATAAACTACTTTTCAAACTTACGGTTCAATTGATTTAGTATTCGTTACTGTTGTATTTACTTTGGTTTTTACTTGCATTTTATTTTTAAACTGAGTTTTTAAGTAAAAAGTTACATCAAGATTGTTTACCTTTAGTTAACTACCTAAACGGATAGAGTATAGAGGCATTATTCAGGAAGGAGAATCGCAGCCCATGCCCCCTCTTAATACCTTCAGACAATTTTCTAATGATATACAATTGTACAAATCACCTATTATGTTGTTGTTTGTAATGCTTGGTTCTACAATTCATTCATTGTCGTTCATAACATTTAATTTAGGATCGTTACATTACGTTTTGTTTTCTAGTACGCAAGTACGAAGTCGTGTACGCCTACATGATTTACGAGTTACAATAGTAGACGTACATGCTATTTTGAGTTGTTATTGAAATAGGTGCTTATAATTTGTATGCCGTATTGTCAGTCTGATGTCTTGTCCTTTACCCATGAGAACTAATTAGCAGTACTAGTACAATCATCTCATGTCATTTTATCTGAATAATAATATAATTGATTGAGAGATAATTGTTTCCTACGTATCTACTACAAGGTGATTAATTTTATCTGTGTTGAGTCAAGACTTCTTTTTACAAACTATTCGTCTATCAATAAAACTCATGCACCATTTAGCTATGTAAGTGTTACAGTACCAATTGTTACTAGGTCATTGGATTGAATTTGACTACCCAAATATTGCATTCTAGAAGTCTCATAACTTGCCAAGAAATCTTTATGTTCTACAATAACACTTTTCGAAACTTTCTCTTACTACGAATGTAGTTTCGATTTAATTTTCGCAGTTATGGTGTATATTTTTCCTGTTAGATTTATATTATTATTCCATCTATTTGATTGTTAATTAGTTACTCAATGGTCGTTTCTTGAAAGCCACTTAGCGTAGGTAGTGTACTGTTCCATAATTTGTGCAAAATTGCGTAAGCACTGCCAAGAATAATTCATTTGATTGTCTTTAATTTGTGCTCCTTAATATTATAACTATATTTAGCTACGATGGGTTATACATTGTTTTAACTGTGTAACATGTTTTTGCTACAAATTAATACAATATTATGGCACAAAGATTGCAGATAATGGAATGAATTCTTGTATTTGTATACATCTTTTTGAGGCTGACTGTACCGACGAGTATGTAAAATTGTACATCTAAAGTTGTGACTTACCCACATAACATTAAGTCACATTAAGTCAAACATTAAGTCTGTCCAACCCACTTCGGAAACTAATTCTCATTTCACGTTTTTACAGGATCTTCAAAAGATATTAGATAACGCCAAACATGGAGCCGTGTATATGAACTTCGGATCAAATGTACGCAGTTCAGAATTGCCAGCTGAAAAAAGGAACGCAGTTCTCAACGTATTCAGGAAACTAAACCAAACTGTACTTTGGAAGTGGGAAGACGACAATTTGGAGAACAAACCAGATAATCTCATTGTAAGAAAATGGCTGCCGCAATCAGAGATCTTGTGTAAGTATTAATAGTTTTAATTCATAAATTAAAATCGATACCAATACAGTAAATGTGGAAATAACTCTGTTCGTCAGTCTGTGTCTGCCAGCTATACAAGCCTCAATGACTGAACGGAGTAGGATTTTAGGATGCTGATGACCTACGGCCTTAGTTATATTTTATCCAACCTCGAAGCCTGCTGGCAAAAGTTTCATTATAATAATATATTTTGTAATCACGTTCACGAAAACGGCTCTAACGATTTCGATGAAAGTTGCAATATAGTGCTCTAAGGGGGCGAAAAATCGATCTAGCTAGGTCTCATATCTAGGAAAATTCTTTTTTTTCTATTTACAACCGAAATCAGTCGCCCAGGTACTGCTATTTTATACAGAAAACGAATAGCTTATTCTATAGATCATGAATTCATGAGTGATGATTACATTATGAATGCAAATGATTTATCAACAAAGTATGTACTTGACTTAAAGACTTACTCTAAGTAACATAACATCACACCTGTAATCCCCGAAGGGTTAGGCAGAAGTGTACCTAATAGTAGATCCACAGTTCGCCAGTTATGTTTAAATCCCATGTTATTTCAGGGCGAGCCTATTGTCATCAACCGGGCACAAATCCAGACTCCGTGGCTGTTATTCTGAAATTCCTAAGTAATTTACTCTAAGTAATATATTTAATTCTATCTACGTTTCTTGCAGCTCATCCAAACATAAGAGTGTTCATATCACACGGCGGTCTAATCGGAACACAAGAGGCAACCTACCATGGGGTCCCAATCGTTGGCATTCCAATTTATGCTGACCAGTACAACAACTTATTACAAGCCCAGTCTTTGGGCTACGGTAAAATATTGGAATATCCCAACATCAATGAAGAAACATTGTCTAAAACATTGAACGATGTACTTACAAATGATTCATACAGGATAAAGGCTAAGGAATTGTCCGTCAGATTCAAAGATAGACCAATGAACGCTTTGGATACAGCCATGTTTTGGATCGAATATGTCATAAGAAATAATGGAGCACATTACATGAAGAATCCAGCGGTGGAATTAAGTTGGGTTGCATATTCCATGCTAGATGTTTACGCTTTTCTTTTAATATTATTACTGGTGGGTGTGTATTCAATTTTGAAAATACCAGTGATTGTAATGAGCTTGTTGAAGTCAACACCATCGAAAAAGCAGAAGAAGAAGCGATCGTAAGATTTTGTGTTATTTTTTTAATAGTGTGGTTTTACAAAGTTTTCTTGTTATCATGATTTTTAATTGACTAAATTATAATACAAATCGATTCTCAAAGGAATATCGAGAGGAGACTTTTGTAGTTATAATAATTCATAGAAAAGGGAAGTTGTGATACATAGCTAGTAATATTGAAACTTTACTTGTAATTTATTTATTCATTCTTGTAATAGACTAATGAGAGGAATTTATACTGATGGTTATCGTTATAGTCTAATCTTGACATGCTGTAAAAAGTAAAATTAAAGTTGTTAAAAATAGTCTACAAACTTGTTTATTTTTTACATACATACACATAAAAAAAAGCTATCCACAGGAAAAAAACCAAGACTTCGCAAATTAACCCGTTAAGTTGTTTTTATCGTCTTGATAGTTTTTTACACGAACAACTAAATATTTGGATGACAAAAAATAAGTTTTATAACTATTTGATTAGTGAAAAAACTTTGTTGATTTAGTTTTCAGTAATTCGCAGTTTTTTTTTTCTATAAAAACATGTTTCGGTCTATATGTTTTATTCACACACAGTCTCTGCTGGTTAATGCCTTCAAAATTGTCAGAAAACCAACTTTTCGTGGATTATATAACGACGAAAAAAAAACAACCTTCCATTTTCTAATCTGAAAAACCCCTAAACATGGCTACACGGCCGTTACACCGTACCTGAAACTACGTACAGTTTATAATTACACAAATATTTGAACGGAACATTGGTGTTTGAACAAGGCACAGGTTGGGGCGAGTCTTTTGTCCAGTGCCGCGAGAGAGTGTGCTATGGGCGAGTGCTCTCACTGACTTATGAATTTCGAATGCGACAGACTGAGATTGCGAACCTCTTTCATGTGTACTCAGACTTTCATTACTACGCACTTTGTTTTTATTTTTCTTCGTAAGTGTTGTCGGTTATAGGTGTTTCTTCGTGTTGTCGTCTATAGCATAATATACTTTTGATTTTTGTAATGTGATGCTACTACATTAAATTAAGTGTTGCCATGCTAGGGCAAGATAACATTTCCAAGGAAACATTTATTTTTGAAGCCGAAAGCTCATTCAATGTAATTTTTTTTCGCAATTTGCGGGTCAATATCAGGATGTATGTTATACATTGATTGATTTGCGACCGCAACAAATATGTTCACAGATTTATAATCGTTAAAATCTTCAATAACATTTCCTAAGTTAGTGACGAGCTACTCAAAACCTCATGAAATAATCATTCTTTCGGATGATAAGAAGTTCGGCAGTTCTGTGGGTGATATTTCGGATTTTACTTAATTTTGATAGCACATTTATTATTGATGGTCGCAAATCAATCAATCATTAAGAAATAGCCTGATACTGACCTACAAATTGCTAACAACCCTAATATAATTCGACATTTTCTGAATAACCCGACGCTTCGACCTTAGGCTAGCATGAACAGGGTTCAAAGTTTTACGAAATATGTATTACGTTGACTTTTCGTAATTAACTCACAGTTGAGAAACAAGTTTAATCCTATTTATGGGTCACCCTTTATATTAGTTAGAAGGCTATTGGAAAGATGGTAACTACTCGTATACCCATTGCCCTTGAAACTTGACATAATTTGATAAGTACCATGACAGAATCGCTTACGATTCGATACTTTACCGAAAAGTATTGTTTTTAGATGACGGCGCAGAGCAGCGCCGTCTGTTTCTTGTCAATTACTAGAATCTACCGAAGAAGGTAGGATAAGACTGACACGAGCTGAAGATCAGAAAAAGGAGCCGCAGTCGTTCCACGTTCAGGACGAACTGCTATATCTTTTGGTCTATGCATACTCCTTGAATGATATTTGGGCCCAATCCTGGTGATATCGAAGCAGACGATCCACTTTACGATGACTACTTCTGGTAATGGCCATCCAGAGTCGATATACATATTACTCTCTCCGTTCATAGTTCAACCCAGACGAGTAACTTCTGCAGTTTCCTGCTAAATACTAATCTACTGAAAAATATAAATAGAATGACATGGCATTAGTAATTACGATAAGTCAGCTATAGATAAATCTACGGTCATAACTAGTCATGATTGGTCAGTTGACCCTGTGACATTATCACATGAAGAGTGATATATGATATTATACAATCAGTCAACGTGAACTTGATTGATATTCGCTATACGTCATTTACACAAAACTAGCTGCTGCCCGTGACTTCGTTCGTGTCTAAGAAATATATCTTATAGCACTCGGGGAGAATTTTTGAAATCTTATGAAGAGTTTCGGACATTCCTCTGTATAAAATTATTAAAGTCAAAGTCAAAGATTTATTTGCAGATAAATATGGTTACAAAAGTTCTTACAGTGGTAGGATAATAGTAGCTTAACATATTTAATCATAACATAATGACATGCAAATTTTTGGTATAAGTACCTACAATTACATCATTTGGGTTTAAACTCAAGGAATTCTTTTATATTATAGAAGGGATTGTCAATTAACCATCTGTGTAAAGCCCTTCTAAAGCGGACCATTGGAAGTTCTTTAATTTATTATAGATAATAAACATCAAAACATCACGCCTGTAATCCGCGAAGGGTTAGGCATGAGTGTACCTAACAGTACACCCACATTTCGCCAGTTCTGTTTTTAAGTTTCACGCTATAGGGAGCGAGCCTATTGCCATCAACCGGGCACTGACCCAGACTCCGTGGCTGCTACTGAGTTTTAGAAAAACCTAATAACACTTCACCCGACCCGGGAATCGAACCCAGGACCACATGCTAAGCAATCGCGCTTGCGACCACTAGACCAACGCAGTCATATCTACACTAATATTATAAAGAGGAATTTATTTTTATTTTTGTGTGTGTGTAATGAATAAACTTAAAAACTACTGTGCCGATTTCAAAAATTCTTTCACCATTGGAAAGCTACATTCACCCTGAGTAACATAGGCACTCGTGCAAAGCCGGGACGAAGCGATAGTTATAGATAATATAGAAGAGTATAGACGCATTTAACAAACATCGATGCATGAAGCCAACAATTCTTTGGGGAACGAAATAAAAACAGTAAAACCAGCTGCTATATCACTCACACGTTGCTCTGAAAGTTCCCTGCATTCATATAAAGGCTGTAAACGAACCTTTCATGAAGCCGTCAACCAAGCATTCTGTACATCAAACTAAGTACTTAGCTCTACGCAAAGATGATTGCTGGAAAACGACTTTTTTTTAAGGTGAAAAATCACATTTTACGGTAGGACTTAATGTAACGCACTCAAAACATGATGGATGCACTGAATAGCACGGGAGTCGTGAACAAAACAAAAAAAAAAAAAAACAAAAATAATTTATTTCATCAACACATTTTACAAGAACAGAATTAGTGATTGGAGCCTCTCTTAATGCAAGTAATGCCTGTATTGGGACACTCCGAAAAGTGAAGGTATTTATGTTAAAGTTATAACATTAAAAACTTCTATTTAAAAAATTAAAAAGTTGAAGTACCATTAACGAAGCTAAAAGGCACTTGTTTTTCCAATGCGATATTTCTTTTTTTGTACTAGACTATCCCTGGGAACCTTTTAGTTACAGAGCTATTGGGGGTCAAAGTTCTAACTTTTTCACAAGTTTTTAATGTTCTAACTTTACTTTAAGTACGTGCACGACTCGCAAACTATACAATGCATCCATCAGCACAATTTTTTGAGTGCGTTACATTTAGTCCTACTGTAAAACGTGATTGACCCCAAAAAAGGTCATTTCCCAGCAATAATTTTTGCTTAGAGCTACTTAGTTTGATGTACAGAATGCTTGGTTGACGTGAAGGGTCCGTTTACACCTTCTGTATCCCAAACATTAATTACCCCGCCATCTAAACTGAATACAAACATTAGTACCTACTACTCCTCATTGATAAAAAGCACCGAAACCATTCCATCCAGTCGAAAAGTCCTTTCATTACACATCAATATTCGTACGCTCCAGGTAAAAGTACGGCTTGCATTCACACACACGAATCACTAATTTATCAGTCGTCTGTCTGGATCCGTGGAAGGTAAATGCAAAACTAACAGAGTTCGGACAGGACGCAAATTAAAATCAACATACTGGCGACGAACGACGAAGGGTCGTCGGTTTTCGTATCCGTTTTTTGTCTAATCTCCTGTTGATACCTGTCTATCGTATAACTACTGGTAGATTTTAACGCCGAAATTTTTAATGCGTTTAGGATTGAAATTTTCCTAGATGTATTTTCTTTTGTTCTGAATGGGAATTAATCAGGGGCCCTAAAATGGCTTTTTAGCAGAATCATAATAGGAAAATAATATGAATTACGTTACAATTCACATTAAAATGGTCACAAAGTGACAAATCATCATATTAACTGCGTCTGTGTCCATTTTAGAAATTTTAACGTGATTCATTTTACTATCCTATTATGATTCTACTAAAGCGCCCATTTTAGACCCCCAGTTGTGGAATACATTATGGAGTAGGGGATATCAATGTGCGAGATGATGAGATGTCCTTAAAAGATAGATTTACCTATGTTTTTCCGCTGTGTGCGCAAAATAAATGTGATAAAGTTGTAGTTTTTATTGGCAGTGATGTCGTTGTCAACTAGCCAAACTTATTTCGATTTCGGTGTCTAGTAAACTTTTTAATCGACTTCCAAAGCACTGCACATTCATGCACAAAAAAATTTTTTTTTTTGCATGAATGTGCAGCGAATTCTCGTTTAGAAACCTAAACCGACTGATTGAAAATTTTCAATCAACTTGATTGACTTGAGTCGATTAAACCTTTGCAATCAATGGGTTCTCAACTTCAACACAATCAATCAATTTCTGAAAATATTTCAGTTACACCATACCACTTCATTCAGCAAACCCAATCACTTCACAGTGTTAAAGAGAACTATATGTACCTACGTAAGAGCACTATACATACATAAATACCCTCACGATTTTTCCCTTAGGGTTACGCAGAAAAATGCAGTGTGCCAACTGCTACGATCCTTACATAATTCTTTTGTTTCTTCCACGTAATGGATGGAGAGGGAGACGAAGACCAAGGAAACGATCGATGGATTGTTTGTTTGAGAAATGATATGAAAAAAAGGGGTAAATGATTGCGTGACGGTTGACAGGGCAGAATGGAAGAAAAAAAAATGTGTGTCTGACCCCGAGTAACATGGGACAATGGCAGGAAGATGATTATGATGATGCACGCTGGTTGCGATCATAACACACCATTGTGTACCTGGAAAAACAACATAATTACAATCAGTTTACGTCCTTAATTTCGTCGTTTACTCTTTACAATTTCAGTCACATTCACTTCTGCCTTGCACCAAAACACTATTTATTGCTTTAACCCGTTCGAAGTAGTTCAATATATACTACAATTATGTTCTCAATTACGCAATGTGCAAGCCTGGAGGCTTCTCCGAGGGAGGCTGTGTTTCGGGCCACTAAGCTTACGACCCCATTACACATCTTAGATTCGGTCTAGACTGTTATAATGGAATAGCACTGTGGTTGCACAATTTGGACACACAGCCATATTGCGCATTGTGTCTACATGGAAGTTTGTTGAATTGGTTGCGTTGAGTTTTTAACGGTGTTAGGGTTCATTTACTTCAATGAATGAATTTACAGTGCTACATGAATCACATTTACAGACGGCAAACTGATATTGTTTAAAAAAAAACAAGATGGTTCCGATTTTGGCCACGCGACAAAAGAAACATGTACTTCTGAACTATACCATTTCTATCGATAAATATATAACAGTAGGCTTGTCTAAAAACTTCATAGTATTGGGCCACAGACAAGAGCCAAGAAATTCGTTTCAATATGTCAGTTTTAATTCATCCTAAAAGCAACGCAGAAATAACGATACTGCCCAATTAAGAGCTCCAAACATTCTACACTTCACCTAACACCATCCTCCCAAATTATTCAAAGGAACGACCCAACCTAATTAGTATCAATTTTATCTGCAGACGACATAAAAGCAATTATTCGCCGCAGTGCATTTAGCGCAGACTACAGATACGACATTAATTGAACAAAAGAGTACAGAAGGTCGATTACAAGGAAGGTGCAAAAACGCACGCACATGTAGACTTCACGTGCAGCGAGTGCAAACGCACTCGCGACTGTCGTTAGCCGCACATACTCAGGCGCATTAGTCAACATGAGCTACGTGCACTGCTACTCAGCAGTGTTTAAAACCTATGGTGCAGTACCGAACTCTCCCTATGGAGTGTTATGGACATGCGCGTGGGTGGTCGTGTCTTTTGAGTGGCAGTAATGCGAGTTTCAGTAGAACCTATGGCGTCCATCTTGTATGGTTTCCATCGACAAATGTTGGAACGCACATGTCGAGCAATGTCAGTGTCATATCGGCGCATTATCGTGAACGAGCGCGATTCTGAGTGTGTGTAGGAGGCAAATATATAACGACTGAAATCCGGCTCACCGCCGCCGTAAGTGTCCGCATAATTATGCGTACAGCGGTTTTCGCACGTCGTCGTCGCGTCGTAAGGAGCCAGCCTTCTGCACTTCCTACTCTGTGATTGAGCGCCGACTACAGATATGCGACATTGGTCTATTTCGAGGCCAGGCCTATCTCATTAAGAGTTTGCAATTAAAACTTTGCAATCTGGCCGCCGTTCTGAAGGGAATTAACGCCAATGCCAAGGCTTGGGAAATGAAAATCAGTCTTGAACGTCATAGAGATTTTGCTGGATTGGAACTTGTTAGTGGCGGTTTGTCAGTTATTTTAGTTTGGACTTTAAAATGAGGTGGTAATTGGTTTGAAGGTGATCAGAAATGTAGTGAGAAAAATGTTGAGTATGAATGTATGTAATGACTATAAGAGTAGAGGAAGACCAAAGAAACGATGGATGGACTGTGTGAAGGATGATATGGCTAGAAAGGAGGTTACTGGTAAAAAAACGAGTAATAAAGAAGTAAGTATAATATCAGAATCAGAATCATATAGTCGTAAACATAGGACAACAAAAAAAGAAGAAGAGGTCATGCTGCGCCGACCCCAAATAAATTGGGATAAGCACAGGAAAATGATGATGAATTGGTTTGAGGGTGTTTTTTATTGTTAAGTTCTTTACATTAATGATCATGACGTTTTCATAGAGTTGTTATAAAAAAGCAACTGATCAGAACAGCATTGTACCTTATCTTAACTGTCGATGAACCATGTATGTCTCGTTGACGTCTTATGTATAGGTAAGCGTCTTTTAGTTCAGATGACCATTTGGCTAAGGTGGACGCACGTGACTGACGGTCTGCCACTTTTCATCCTAATGCCCTAAGTTATAAGGTTGAAAAGTGGTCGACTGTCAGTAAACTCGGTAGTAAACTCGGTACGGATTGTTAGATATGAACACGACGTACTTTGGAAGACTTACATACCTAGTCTATGTTTTATCAAGACTAGATGTGAGCTTCGACTACGGCTTCTTCGTTGACTAAACAGTACTTTGTAAGTTACCATATCCTATCTTATCCATTCAGCTTTTATATAGCACGCATACCACAACAGCTTCCTCCACAAAAGCCTGTAAAAATAACAAGCTTTTATTATATTGCGTACATTACACATATCGTACATATACCATCCACATACGCCAGCCTTTTTATGCCAGTCCTCTATGTCCTAGCTCCGCATGCAACTTTTTGCTTGGCGAGCGCGAACAAAAACGATATTTATACCCATCACAATAGCGTGATGTACTGTGTGGAATTGAATGCGGAATGTGAGAGCCTTTTGTGATATTATATCAGTTCTAGCGAGGATGTTTCGTTTGTTGAGTCGCTAGGAAATGTATGTGAACATGTTCTTTATGAAATGTTGGGAAAAAACACGTTTTTGTGCTATGCGGCAATGGAACTTTATAAAGGATTTTGGTCAGGAAATACAAAGAAAAAACCAGATCATGAAGGTAGGTACCCAAATCGAATGCCCCGGAAACGAGAGAGTTCGAGGAATTGCAAATTTGCAACGCAGCTCGCAGTGGGCGGTTCAAATTTGCAATTCCTTCGGACGAGAATTAAAGAAAACGGAGTCCATATTTGGTTATTTTCCTGTGTATAGAAGATACATTTGATAATCGTAATCAGAATACAGACGAAGAAATTAGGTAGATATGCAATACTATCCTACGACACAGATGATATTGCTTATATTGATTGAAACGCTTCATTCGTCCAAAATTGAAGTTTTTTTTTTGTTTTTTTTTCTAGTAATTTAGTTGTATTGATATAATTATGTATCCAGTAAAGTTTTTTGGTGGTTTTTTCCTCAGCAGGATCTTCAATTAGTTTTATAATTAACATTAGAAACGGGATATTTACCATGTCCACTGTTTGTTTTGAGTTCCCGATATTTCGGCGCTGTTGCAAGCACCATGATCACGGATAAACTGAAAACAAACAGTGGACATGGTAAATATCCCGTTGCTAGTGTTAATTATAATGTTAGTGACCATGACAGTTTAAAAACTTCAATTAGTTTGTTTTTGCTAACGGACTACTCATAATTTATGAAGCTCACGAAAACGTCTGAAAACTTTGTGTTGAACATGATCGTAAACCAAGCCGTTTCAAACTAAATTTTCTATTCAAAATTTGATTTTGAGAAACTGTTTGTTTTAGATTTTCTAATATTATGTAGGTATATTGAATTTCTAACAACTATTGAAGAAGTCTTACAACATTACTTTATCATTTATCTACCGATCTAATTGGATTTTGTTACAACGAGTACTTCGATTATTAATTAATAAATTAAACAGTTAATTCATTTCAAAGTAATACAATATTTTATTTTAAAACTAGCTGTTGCCCGCGACCTTTGTTCGTGTGAAATTATTATAAAAACAACATATCACTTCGCTTTGAATCAGATTTTGTTCCTAATTTCAAGGGTTTTTTAAATTTTTTTACACGGAACCCTAATTATTAAAAAATAAATAAAAGTAGCCTATGTTAGACCTTATAATATCAGCTATCTGTCCCGTCAAAATCGGTTCAGTCGTTTCGGAGATTAGTCGGAACAAACAGGCAGACAGACAGACAAAAATGGAAAAAAAGAAGTTTTTGTTATTAGTGCCGTATTTATACCTACTCATAGGTATGTGTTCAGTAAAAAGCTGTTATTTTGATATTACAAACAGACACTTCAATTTTATTTATTTTTTTAGATTAACAATTTATTTCACATTTTGTGTTTATCAAACAATAATAACAATTTTGGAGCAGTCAAAATCACAAGTCATTCATTCAAGTTAGGCTGATAAAACGAACGTCGAGAGACCACAGCGCACGCCTTTCACCTCTGCCTATACTCCTAGAGTTTTAGCTGAGAAGTAGTAGAAACTAGTAGCTCAGTTATAGGCTGACACAATTTAGATTGCCAATATAGATTGGGAAGAAGAAGTGGCGAAAAATTACCCCCAGCAAGTGTGGCATGACGTTTTCTTGCCACACCTCTCATGCCAGGGTTCATTTATTTATTTATTTATTTATGTACACACAGATACTTAACAGGACAATATAATAACATAGAAGAGCACAAAGGTACTGCTTGCTTGGTTGGTTGCTTGCTTGGTTTGGCTTGGTGTTTGCTTTTGGTTTGCTTGCTTGCTTAGGTGCTGCTTGCTTGCTTTTGCTGTGGTTGCTTGTTGGTTGCTGGTTTTGCTTTTGGTTCATGTCAGCAAAAATGAGATAATATGCCTACACAGAGTCTTTACTCACATACATCGCCTAATAACATAAGTACTTACTGTCTAACACACACTTACAATAAAATGACACACACGCCCATATTCCCCATCCATAAACACGTACTCACACTACACTTCATTTATCACACACACATGCACACACAGTGTACTCACCTCTCATCACACGCACACCTACACACTTCACACAGCCTAATCTACGTAAGTTTTTAATAAAATCTTGATTTACCTACGTCAGTATCGTCAACTATTGTGTCAAATTATGTTTAAGGAACAGCTCGGCCGAACACTGCCTCTTAAAATACAGGTGATCCTAGTATAAGAGGCAGGGTTATATAAATGATTGTACAGATTTTGCAACATTTGTATTGTTTTATGTATATTGTAATTTTTTTATTGATGAATAAACATTAATTATTATTATTATTAATTGTTATCAAACAGTTCAAAAGAGTGTCAAGCAAACCAGAGGGCAATAGTTGTAAAAATTTCCTAATATTGACATATACAACTTTAGTTTGGAACATGTTTAAAACAAGTTGAAACCAACCTATAACCCGTGGGCGTGGGAAAATCCGACGCTTCGTAAACTGGGTTTAACTAAACTAACATTACAACATAGAAAGATACACAACACACATTTACCTGATACATGATTAAGTACATAAGATCGAACAAACCAAGCTAAGTACACAATGTATCATATTTATATAGAAAATGTCAAACGACTCATTGTTAAAGTTTCCTCGTAACAAAATTTGACATTAAATTACAAACTTACCAACTTCAAAGTAATGGCTTCAATTGAAATTTGTTTTAACATTAATTTGTTCCGAGTTTAGAGTTCGGGTGCTGAAAATTACGACGTAAGAAGAAAGGGTGGGCTGAACCAAAGTCCTGTCCCTTTTGTATATTATAGAACATTGTTAATAAAGGCATTAATACTACCGAATTTATTGTTTTTCGTTTCGTTGACAGTTTGTTTCGAATTGTGTTTGAAGTTTTGATTGAGGCCTAAATATTGTGATAGCAATTGAATAAGTACCATAGTGAAAACGCTTGCCATGCGAAGTATTTGTGGTGTAAATCTCAATGATAAATTGAAGAATGGGGTTGTACGAGAACGTTGCGGTTTAAACGAAGATATAGTGACAAAAAACAAAAGAGTATCTACATGGTAAGGTCATGTGGAGAGGACGAGTGAAAGGCGATTAACAAAAGGCCTTTGGGCCAAAGGCAGATGTGAGTGGCAACGCCAGGAGGGGACGCCCTAGAAGGACATACACTAAGCTCCCGGCGAAAGATACTCGCATATCTTTGTAATGCGAACTCGTTCAGTCGCCACTCCACCAGTTTTTCATGGCACCTTTTATATGGGCGCCAAATTACATATACCGCCCCCAACGTCAGGACAACGCAGATTACGACCAGGGTGTGTGGTGGTGTTAATAGCACCAACGTGATTTTTCAAAGTCTCCAGGTGCGCAATATTCTTTGCGCCACCAGCAGCAGTTTGCGCCAAGATCACTTCCTCTGTTTTGGATGTAGAACCTCCCATAATTGTGACTGGCAGTTGGGAAAACCTTTGGAACTCGTATTTGCAGTTGTACGCAGGATAACAGCACAAAGTCCGATATCGTAATTAATCATTTTAGCTATGTTAGTCATTTTAGATCATGTAAATGTGTCGCAGGTACTCTTAATATGGGCAAAGGAATGCACACCCCAGGCAGATCCTGGCATGGGTCACCATGTATTGTGAGACTAGTGGAATGAAAGACAAGTTGAGATACACTGACTATATTTATGATAAACATGATTAATATACGTAATAGTGGACACATACTACAATTGGTTAGGTCCTTTAGAAAGGCCAGGTGCGTAGTACTCGCAACCGGCGTGCGTGTATGACCAGATGAACATGGACGAGGCAAAAGGAGTATGTAAGGATCGGAGCAGGTGGTTTTTGTTCTACTGTATTTGTCTTTTAAATAAAAATAAATAAAATATCTTTATTTCAGACCTGCATCAGTCCATAAGTTGTTAGTGGTTAGTAACAGATTGAGCTTATATGCTATGTTAGTGTTGCTGTGTTGCTTTTGCTGTGCCCGACAGGGTCCATAATGATCGCAATTTTTTAACTCACCACCAAAGTACACATTGTGGAATGCAAATAAAGTTTGAGTATTTAGTAGGTATTTGTGGTACTCATTGGTGGTTTTGTATACCCATATGGGAAAAAGACTATTACCATTAGTATCTACTACCTTTTATCTCTGGGTTTCATTAGTTTGATAGGTAACATCGACTTCATCTAGTCTTAAAAATACATATTAACTAAAATAATCGTGACTAAACATCCCGACTGGAACATGATGATTGATAACAAAAACTGTATATTAGTTTTAACTACATTTACATTAATAATTTTAATTTAGTTCTAATTTATTTAGATTTTTTTTTATTCATCAGTTGTCAGCGGGATAATTACGTTGAGACACAAACGGGGTCAAACGATACGATAATCACGACCATCATTAAGTACCTAATATAGTTTCTGACCCGATAAGAGCCTAGGATGAGGTTAGACGCAGAGCAATTATGGCGTAAGAAAATAACAGAAAATTGGACAGTGACAATTCACTGTGCGCACGGCGACCGATTACGCTATTAAAATCAGTTTATGAGGATCCCTCATTGTACGGGAAACCTATACAAAGCGAGGCCATGTTATATTGGAAATTTAAAGCTTGATGTGTCGCCATTTTAATAGGAACATGACTAAGTGAATAGGGCCAGAAAAACGTACTTACATCATCATCAAACCCATTATCGCTGATGATTACGAGACTGACCAAAAAACCAGTCATAGACTAGTGGTGTGACCGTCGGACTGCCAAGGCATAGGGCTCGAGTTCGATCCCAAGTCGCACTCCTGTAATATTTCACATTCATGTGCGTATTGTATAATTATCACTTGCTTGAAGTGAAGGAAAACAGTGTGAGGTAACTAAACTAGCATGCCTGAGAGATATTTATGGAAGGCATGTAAAGCCAAGTCAGAGGCCCATAAACACTCTGACACCCGCAGGTTAGGCACTAACCACTCAATGAAGAAGATCGAGGTGCTCGACATGTTGTAAGGAAAATCGACACGTAAACTGTTACCTTGAATCCAGCAAATAATTCTAGAAACGTTATGAAAGTATCTGCTGTTTCATAAATAATAAATCAATAACGACACGGTCAATATCTAGAGAACAGTTGATTTTTAGGGTTCCGTACCCAAAGGGTAAAACGGGACCCTATTACTAAGACTTCGCTGTCTGTCTGTCTCCAGGCTGTATCTCATAAACCGTGATAGCTAGAAAACTGAAATTTTCACAAATGATGTATTACTATTGCCGCTATAACAACAAATACTAAAAATTTAAAAAAAAAATATTAAGGGGTGCTCCCATACAACAGATATGATTTTTTTTGCCGTTTTTATAGATGGTACGGAACCCTTCACCTGACCGCGCCGTCGCCGTTACCGCATCCGTCGTCGAGCACTGTTGTGTGATAACCGCCTTAAGTACACCCTGTATAGATAGACAAGTAAGATATACAAAAGTAGGTAACGTTAAATTGCTATTTCGACTAAGGAAATTCCCTACTTAGTATTTATTTTCCAAAGATTACATTAACGACCTTTACTTTACGAGCGTAAAATAAGCACAATATAACCTGATTTTCTCCTAAAATCAAAACACGGTAACCAGCGGAGGTACTTCGGATCTTTTCACAGCAAATTAATCAATTAAAGCCTTGGCTCCAGGGAGGCAATCGCTGGGTGAAGCCTAATTATAACAGATTACATTAATCTCTTACGATATAACGGATCCGACGGGGCGTGGTCGCCATTTTAGCGTTTGTATTTTATTGGAGATAAATTGCAGCGAGGTATCTTTTGGAGCTAACATTATTTAATTTAGAATTTCAGGATTTGTTTGTTTGCCCGACCTGGGAATCGAACTTAGGACTTCATTCCTGGGTTCGATTCAGGTCGGGTTCCCAGGATCCCAGGATTTCTGTGACAGTAACAGAATCAAGTACAATATTGTATGTTTTTTTTAAATAACTTGTGCATACACAGAAATCAAAAGAAGAACATGAACATTCATTTGTTTGACAAATCGGGACATCTAGTTTGGAAAAAAATTTTTTTTTTGGTTCAATAAGGTTTACTGTTCTTCTATGGCGTCCCCTCCCGGCGGCGGCGTTGGTACTTACATCTGCCTCCCACTCACATCTACTTTTAATTGGCGCATTAATAGTTTTTTCGCCGTAAACTTTATGACAATTTTTTTTTCTTAACTCATCATCATCCTCATCATCATCATTTCAGCCGAAAGACGTCCACTGCTGGACATAGGCCTCCCCCAAGTGGCGCCACATTGACCGGTTGTTAAAATTGTTTCTTAACTCGATAAGTCGAGACAAGATATTAATTTCCATAATAATTATAACTAAAAATTTTCAATAGGTTACACACTTATAAGTACTTTTACATTTGTGAGTGGGTCAAACCTAAACTAATTATAACTACGCACATTTACTATCAAAACTGTGGAGCTTTAGAAAATGGTTTTAAATAAGGGGCGAATATAATTTGATGAAAGTTTGATGATCGTGTGTGCTTTGATATTTCATAACAACTGTCTGCTCTGAGACACTGGAGCTTGGTGCTCAATAAAACGACGCTTTATTATAGTAACAATGAATATAATTTAAAGGGCTAAAGGGCACTATGATAAGGCAACTTGTCGTTCTATTATAACTGTTTTTACAATGCAATCTGTATAAGCAAATTAATATATTATGGACCGATGTTCGTCCCGTTTTTAACCAATTGATCTGTATAATCTAGAAAGTCAGGTAGGAATTTTTCCTTAACAAATTAATCTTGAGGGTAGACTAACGACCTTTTTGTGCGCCTGATAAAAAACGGTTAGCAGCCGCTTGACACGGATGGCGGCTAAGTTTAAAGCACAGGCGCAAACATCTTCCCCGCAGTTAAAAGTCTCCGGCTTTTAACTCTCACTCGATCAGATGCTCGGTGGCTGGCAGCGGACAGATTCGCTTAAAGGGCCTCCGGTAAGTTCCCTGTGTCGTTTGTACGTCTGCCACCCGACATACTCCATCAGGACCAGGAAAGAGCTTGCTGATACGGCCCATACGCCAGCACAATGGTGGTAAGTTGTCTTCTTGAAGCAGCACTAGGTCACCAACCTTCAGTGGAGTGTCGTTGGTGCGCCATTTTGATCTTTGCTGCAGCTCAGCCAAGTACTCCCTCTGCCATCTCCTCCAGAAGTGCTGTCGGATTTGTTCAAGCCGTTGATAGCGCTTCAGATGAGTGGATTTGCAGTTTTCTAGGCTCGGTGAAGGCAGCGCGGTTAGCGGCCGTCCAAGCAGGAAGTGCCCTGGGGTGAGGAAAAGGAGATCATTTGGAGACGAGGACATGGGGTAAAGTGGTCGGCTATTTAATATGGCTTCCACTTGTGCGAACAACGTGGATATCTCTTCAAAATTTAGATGCGTGTTGCCCATTACACGTCTTATGTGATATTTAGCGGATTTTACCCCGGCCTCCCAGATACCACCAAAATGGGGAGCGTAAGCAGGTGAAAACAAAAATTTAATTTCTTCTTCGTTAGAGAAATCTGTAATTGCTTGGCGGTTACATTTCAAAAAGTTGCCAATCTCCTTGGCAGCAGCCACAAAATTGCGACCATTGTCACTAAAAATTTCAGTAGGCTTACCCCGACGGGATATAAACCTACGCAGGGTAAGAATGAAAGCGTCCTTTGAAAGATCGCTTACTGCTTCCAAGTGCACGCATTTGTACCTTAAGCAAACAAAAATGCATAAATAGCATTTTGTGACCCTTGATCCGCGGCCCTTTTTATTTGAGACATAAAAGGGACCGGCATAGTCTATACCAACACTACGAAACGGGAAGTCCACCGTAACGCGCTGAGAGGGCAAGTTCCCCATTAAGGGTGTTAAAGTCTTGCCCTGTACCTTTCTACATGTGATGCAGTTACGCACAGTTCTCCGAGCGGAGTGTCGCCCATTGATAGGCCACACGTATTGCCTGACACTAGCGAGGAGAAGCTGTGGGCCAGCGTGTAATTTATGTAGGTGTTCCCGCTCAAAGATTAATTTTGTGAGATGGTGAGAGGAATGCAGCAGGATAGGGTGTTTGCTACCAAATGGAATAGCTGAAGCATCCAGCCGGCCTCCCACTCGTATCAACCCATTTACGTCCATGAAAGGTGTAAGCCCTATGATGGGTGATTTTGTACTAATTGATTTTTCTTTGGATAGCAAATGGTACTCAACAGGAAAAGATTCCTGTTGAGCCTTACGGCATAAAAGATGAAATGAGCTTTGTAATTCTTCTAAATTAAGGGCATCGAAGCGCCTAGCCTTAGGATTGCGCAAATTATAAAAATATCTTAGTACATACGCATAATCTTGTTTTATTTTATGTAGTTTATTATATTTATGAAATGGAATGATTGAAGATTTATCTATCTTAGTAATAATGTTCGTTTTAGTTTCGGGAATTTCGGACTCGCGTTGAAGTTTATTTGGTAAGGTAGGCCAAGAAGATTCGCCTTGAAGTAAAAATTCGGGCCCTGACCACCACAGACTACGATCTTTCAGCTCTTCGGGATAAACGCCGCGCGAGACGAGATCAGCAGGATTCTCAGAGGTAGGTACATAACGCCAACAAGAAACATCCGACAGTTCCAGTATTTCTGCCGTTCTATTAGCCACGAAGGTCTTTAACCTTCTAGAGCTAGTACGCAACCAAGAAAGGACGACGCTGGAGTCGCACCAATACACTTTACGTGTTACTGGGAACCTCAAAGAATCGACGACGGTCTTGCAGAGTCTGATAGCTAGTAGGGCGGCACACAGCTCTAAACGAGGTATGGTACAGGCCTTTATTGGTGCCACCTTTGACTTAGAACACAAAAGGTTAACATGCACGAGACCTGCTTCATCAATAGACCTTGTATAAACGCAAGCGCCGTAAGCCTTTTGGGAGGCGTCGCTGAACATATGTAGCTCTGTAACATCAGGTGAGTCACATAGAACTTGCCTCGGCAGTGTAAATGTAGCTAGACAAGATAGATTACTAGAAAATTTACGCCAATCTCTTTCTATTTCCTCTGAAAGAGGTTCGTCCCAGCCAACCTTATCAAACCAAAGTTGCTGCATTATTAATTTTGGAATAATAATACAGGGGCTGACGAAACCGAGTGGGTCAAAGATTTTAAATGATGTTGATAAAATATAGCGCTTTGTAATTTTATCATTGATAGGGGGAATTTCGAAAGAATAATGTAGACTATCAGTTTTAGGATTCCACCCTAAACCGAGTGCGTTTGAGGACTCACTAATGATAAGCGAGTCCGTAGAGTTTTCGGAGCAGGCTTCAAGTACGCTAGACGAATTAGATTTATATTTTCGTAGATTAAAACATCCTGCTTTAAGGGCTTCTGAAACAGATTTTTGAATATGTATTAGTTCTTTCTCAGAATTACAGCCGGTAATTAAGTCGTCTACATATAGATCGTGTTGTATAATCGTTCTTATGAGTGGGTCGTCGCACTCTTCACCTGACTGCCAAAGACACCTTGTACTTAAAAAACTTGCGCTTGTGAAACCATAAGTCACCGTATTTAAACGTAACGTCTTAAGAGGCTGACGCTCGTCTTCTCTCCATAGAATAAGCTGAAGATTTCTATCTGACTCGTCCACTAATATTTGACGGAATAATTTTTCTACGTCTGCTGCTAAAAGATATTTGTAGAAACGAGCTCGAATTAATATAGAGAGAAGAGAGTCTTGAATTTGAGGACCAACCATTTGTATGTCATTGACAGAGAGGCCTGAGGAAGTGCGAGCCGATGCATCGAAGACGACGCGAATTTTTGTCGATTCGCTGTTTTCTTTAAACACAGGATGATGTGGTAGGAAATAGCATAAGTTAGAGTTTAAGTTATTTACTGCAATTTCAGAGAGATGACCTAATTCTGCATATTCTCTGATGAATTCAATATATTGCGACTTAACTTCAGGCTGTCTCCTAAATCGCCGTTCTAAATTGTAAAACCTTTTCTTGGCCATGTTGTAGGAGTCGCCGAGACAATCCGGTGAGTCGATAAGAGGTAACTTGACAGAGAATCTGCCGCTTTCTAAGCGGCAAGTGTGCTGCAAAAAATGCGTTTCACATGCCTGCTCGCTTTCACTTAGATAAGATTTAGATGGAATTTCTTCCAGCTCCCAAAACCTATTTAATTTTAATTCTATATTTTCATCATAAGAAGAATTGGTAAGAACATGATTGCATTTAATGTCCTTAGGTTGTTTATGTTGCAGGGGACCTCCAATCAACCAGCCCAGCCTTGAGCTATGTAACTTGGGAAGATTAGGGCCCAATGACTTCTGCTCACAACCTATAATGTCCCAAAATAAATCTGAGCCTATGAGAATATCTATGAAAGATGGCTGATAGAATTTGGAATCTGCTAAGATAATATCTTCAGGAATATTAAACGATCTAATATCAATTACCTTATTGGGAATTAAAGATGTTAGTTCATTCATAACATAAAAGTTAGAAATAACATTGAATGTTGTATTTAACGATTTTAATGGGGCAATGCAATAATCAGTAATCGTACCTGCATCATTGTTGCCAAAACCTATTACCTTTGTAGCATTGATAGGGCAGTCCTCTAATGATAACCTTTGTTTCAGGCTTAGACTTATGAAAGAAGATTGGCTACCACAATCAAGTAGGGCGCGTACTGTTTCACATTTATTAGTCTTGGGATTTACTATATCAACCAAGGCAGTACAAAGAAGAGCATACTTGTTACTTTGATTGTTGCAGTTAGTCAATGTCTCAGGAGAACTGTCGATGCTTGCACTAAATGAACGGTCAGCTGTACCAGTAGGAAGGTGCAATATAGAATTGTGTCTCTTGTTGCATTCACGACAACGGCCTGTACGACATCTAAATGTAGGGTGACCCGGCCTTAAACAATTAAGACACAATTTCAATTTAGTCGCCTCGGCTATACGCTCGCTTACGCTCTTTGCCATGAACGATGGACAATCAAATATTTTATGATCGGCACTACAGCATGGACAGAGGTACGACGAGGATGATTGTGTTTGTGGCTGGTCACTGCTACTAATGTATGCATACGCTTTAGTATGACGTGTATGGTCCGGTTTCTTTGAATGGCTTTCTGGACGTTGTTTATCATGATTGGGTCTAAAGGCGTTCTCTGACTTACTGCGGTGCAAGGACTCGAGCACGGTTGCACGATCGTTTAAAAATTTATTAAATTCCTTAAGTGTAGGTGTGTCTGTTGACAACGTGTTAAGGTGTTCCTCCCACTTCACGAAAGTGTTATTGTCCAATTTGGAAGCGACTATGTGAACAACAAAGTCATCCCAATGCTCAGTGGCTCGTCCTAAGTTGGAAAGGGCGCGTAAATTCTTAGTCACGTGGTCAACCAAGAAACGCAACGATCTTTCAGATTCCTTATTTACAGGATTAATGTTGATCAATGCACTGAGATGATGACTTATCAATAACCGTTTATTGTCGTAACGTTCGAGTAATAGGTTCCAAGCCTCCCGATAATTATCAGCAGATACTTCTAGATTCGAAACGGTTCGCGCTGCTTCTCCTTCTAAATAGGAAATTAAATAATGAAACTTGTTCACTGAACTAATTCTACTATTTTCATGTATTAAAGATCGGAACGTGTCACGAAATTCCATCCATCGAAAGTATGATCCGTCGAATTTAGATACCTGTATCATAGGTAGCCTGAAACCCATTTCAGTATGATCAACAGCGCAATGAGTTATATTGTGAGAACTGCTTGAGTCATGGACGCCCTCATCCCTACCATGCATTTGTAATAACTCTTGAGCCATTACGATATTAGTAATGAATTCTTTCTCAATACTCTCCCGTTCTTCAAGTTCATCCTTCAACCCACTAGAATTGAGAATTTCAATTTGACTTTGTAAGTCATCGAACCTTGAAGATAAAGTTTCGAATTTACTAAGTTTCAGTGTAAGTTCTGCCCTTTGTGTTGTGTTAAAAGTCTCTAATCGTGATAATTTTTCTAAGTAATTTTTAAATTTCGTTACTTGGCCTTTAACGGAACTACGTCTAACATTTAATTCCGCCAAGTTCTTTACTTCGTCACCTAAACCCATTATAACTGTTTATTTCAAACAGAATTCTCACGAAAAAGAAATTAAGGAAATGTTATATTGAAATAAAATCAATGGAAACTAATGGTAAAATAAACCAAATAAAATGAAAGAATACGCTCACGCCCCTGGTTGGTGGTCTCTGCCGCACGGGAGGCCGAAGTCGCAGGCACCGGTTTACGGGCCTCAGCCTCAGCACGGACGCTGCGCGCTGCGGCAACGCAACGACGCTCAGCGACGCACAGGAAACTGGGGCAAATCTGAAATGTACGGCGGAATAATCACTAAATGGAACTAAATAGATACAACTGCAGCCTGTGGGAATAATTTCCTAAGCAAATAGCTTCCAACAAAAATAAGTAAAGAAAAATTAAACGTTTGTACCTACTAATGACTTAAAGTAGGTATGTAGGTACTTTGAGATATGAAATGTACTAGAAAAATCCGCTTGAAAATTCACCCAAACGGTAAAGATATTAAAACATATCACGTAGAATATCCTTAAGAGTTGTCACTGATAACTACACAATAGCAAACTCGTGGAAAAAGAAAGAAGTACCTTGAAAGTATGACGCAATTCTGTAACCTTGACAAGGTGAACCTGTTAAAAATATGAAATTGCACAAGTGGATACAGAAGATGGATAAGGACGTAGGGTAATTGGTTTATACGGAAGTTTAGGTATCAAGGAAGGGCACTTAGCTGCAGAAATGCTGCTGCGCTGCGGTGTGACGCTGTATTTAGCATCAATGTCCGGCGGTGCTAAGTACTGCTTGTATTCTTCCGATGTACGTGCTTCTCCCAAGGGCTGGATGTGGCGCGGTGCTGACCGGCTGATAGCTGCGGCGCGGTGCTGGCCTGCTCCAGCTAGACCTTGGTACTCCCTCGGAGGCAGATGTGTAGGTACGTTCTTCTCCCAAGGGCTGGATGTGGCGCGGTGCTGACCGGCTAATTGCTGCGGCGCGGTGCTGGCCTACTCCAGCTAGACCTTGGTACTCCGAATTTCCTTTCCGATCGAGTCCTGTCACGGTCGCCAACTATGTCTGCTCTGAGACACTGGAGCTTGGTGCTCAATAAAACGACGCTTTATTATAGTAACAATGAATATAATTTAAAGGGCTAAAGGGCACTATGATAAGGCAACTTGTCGTTCTATTATAACTGTTTTTACAATGCAATCTGTATAAGCAAATTAATATATTATGGACCGATGTTCGTCCCGTTTTTAACCAATTGATCTGTATAATCTAGAAAGTCAGGTAGGAATTTTTCCTTAACAAATTAATCTTGAGGGTAGACTAACGACCTTTTTGTGCGCCTGATAAAAAACGGTTAGCAGCCGCTTGACACGGATGGCGGCTAAGTTTAAAGCACAGGCGCAAACAACAACTATTGTGTATTACCCATGTTTGCAAAATAAAATTCTATTCTATTCTATTCTATTCTATTCTATTCTATCGTATACTGACATTAGCCTTATATTTATTTATTTGCCTGCGACATCGGGGGAAATTGAGTAAGTGTGAGAAAGTAAAGTATCCTATGTGCTATTCCAGACTATAATCTATCTGTGTGCCAAATTTCATCCAGATCCGTTGAGCCGTTCTGGCGTGATGGAGTAATAAACATTCATCTATCCATCCAAACTTTCGCATTTATAATATTATAATTATATTAAGTTGTACAGATGTATTTGATAGACTGGAAATTATATTTACTGACGACCAGAACAAATACATGGGGCGAAATTTCCAAAAAAAGTGTAAGTATAATAGAACAGGAAAAGTCATCGATAAACCATTACAAAAGCATGTTCAAAAAAAGATATTTTATACATAAATATTTTATTGGACATGCTCCTTAACATTGTACAAGATATTCACATTTCACGAGCCAGGGATTACATTGCCATCAATTTCTGTACTGTACGATCAGAAAAATAAAATGTCGGCACTAAACATGTTAACTAGAACGTAGGAACCACAAATATATCCATATACAGCTCAAAACTATTTCCCGCCTGAGAACTCCTTTGATATTTTCAGCTTTTCTATTTTTAAATAGCTTTACGCCAACAGTGAAACCAATTTCATACTACGACTTAGATGGTACCTACCGAGATTATCTCGAATTTCTAGGCTCTCGAACTACACGACTATTCCATTTATGTTTGTGAAGATATTCCTGGGACTCTAATTTTGGAACGTCTCTTCAACTGGCACTTTATATTATGCAGTTGTCGAAGACATTGTCAGCAATACCATTTTCATTTATTATTTCAAAGCTTCTAATAATATTCCACCGTACCTACCGTCGTTTTCCCTTGATTTATCTTCTCCTTTATCTAATTTTATGGCTTGTTTTGGTTACTAAAGTAGGTAAACGATTTAAATAACTAAATAGCTTCATTAAAACGTCAAGATTACTCAGCTCGACCCGCTTTAAATTAGAAGAGCCAACACAAAAGCCTGTTGCAATAACCGTCAAGACTAAAATTTGCGTTTTTAATATTATCAACATTTTCGTCTGCTAAAATAGGAGCACCGAATAAAATGTATGCTAATCTGACATTTGCATATGACTGGGAAAAATCACTGGCCCATTAAAGAGTGTCTCTAGAAGTGTAAAAGGATGGAGTGGTTAAAATACAGTTAACAAGGGCCGAAGAGGTGCCATTAAAGGTCTAAGACCTTCCCTACTCTCCCGTCGTTTGTCATGCAAATAGAGAGTGAATAATTTATAGAAGATTCATTCCCCCTGCTTTACGAGCATCCCCATTGTTGAGGAAATCGGATGATATAAGGCGACCGGTGTATCTGGATAAATACCTTTTACATTGTTATGATGATACTCTTTGTTTGGTGTTGCGTACGTCAATGTATTTCAGACTACAATATTATTCCCTGTCGTTTCCTATTTGAATGGAACATCTATTTTCCTTTTCAAACATTTTCTATTTATGTTTAGATCTGGTTGAGGCCGTTGTACCTACGTATTTGTCAAAAGAAGCAGCGATTGGCGCCGGCTGTATGTCAGTGACACGAGAATTAATGTTCGAGACGAGGCGGGGTACTTTGGTACCACGATGGATGCCGATATCGCTGAAACCTAAACCGGCTGTTACATGAAAAGATATGGCAGCACGGATCGTGAACAATGTTAGATGCATTCACAGTTGCCTTTATAAAATTATGTTAGGTCGGTGTTGTATACCTGCCAAAAAATACGAAAATATTGATCACAAAAATAGCACAATAACGTATAACTGAAAAAAGTAATAAAATAAATTACGTGGTACGTCTGTAAGCTAGTTAAAATTAAATATTTCAGTCGTCTACGCAAAGAAAAACTTGAAAACAGCGTAGTTTGTGTGCTGCAACGTTTTTCGCATTCATAACTCTGTGCTTTTTGTCCTAGGGCGTGAACAAATGGACACACTGTCCGCATGCCCGTTGTGTGTTGTTTCTAATTTTTGTACATTTTTTAATGAGGAACTGTGGTACAATTGGTTTGGTTAGATGTATTTATCTGTTCTTACAAATGACAAAGGATGAAAGCTGGTGCTTGTAGCTTTTAAGGACAAAGCATAGTTTGTTTTTGAGTTATGAATTCTCATAATTACAGACGTGATGACATAAGTATTAAATCTTAATTATGTGATTCGGCTACAAACTGTTCAAGTACAATCTGGGAGTGTCTTAACCATTTACGAGGTCATGTAAGTCGCTTTAGAAACAATCCGGCAAAAAGGGGTATCATCTACCCTGCCAAACACAATGCCAGAGTGCAGCTCCCTGACTGGACATGCTTCATCGTCTTTCCTGACCATCCTGTGACTGTGTAATCACCTGCACATTGCAGGACTTGAACGAGGAAAATGATAGAGCTCCAGCTTACAGGTTTTAATGAATCAATTTAATTTGATTTGAAATATTACTAATTCTTTAATACCTATTTATATTTATATATATATATATTTGTAAAATGTCAGATGATAATTTTGTGAAATTGTAATTTACTTTGTTTGCTTTGCAGTGCCCTTTCAGAGTACATGTTTGGTACTTTTAATTAGATGTTATTCCAACCTCTGTACAACATGTTTGCAATAAGCTGATTTAATTTGTTTTTTTTTTGAAGTTGAAGTCAATATTTAAGTAAAGCATTAAAAGTGACTAGTTTAGATAATTAATTAACTAAGCCTTTTCAGAAAATTTTCAGAACATTTTATTAACACTTCAATAAAACTTACCTTTCGAATTACCCTCCAAACCCAAACAAAAGTAATCAATTTGAAACAATAAGACCCCATCGATTGGAAGGTCGTGGGCTGAGATCCGACCCCGTTGATCTATTGTGGTGAACCGAATGCTAAAACAAGCACGTTTAGATTAGTTGGACGGATTAACAGGGATGTTGCCAAAGTACATTGTATATAGACGTAAGGTAGGTAGGGCTATGTACTTGTCTCATAGTTTTAATACCTTCAGTGAACCGCAGGGTTTATATTGAATTGGAAGCTAAAACTTTAAACACGTAGGTAGGGGAGACCGGGGCGCGACTTAACAAAATTTATATTTACAGTTGTAGCTTTAAAACGCCTAAACATTTTGAAATGATTTTTGTGTCAAATGATGTCCAAACTATTCAATAACCATATCGTTGGTTTTAATTTGACAATTAATTGTTACCTTTTAAGAAAAGTCGATTTTACTCAGAAAAGTCAGAAATTAATACTTACCCCGCGATCGGGGCTACAATTAACGGTTCCGAGGTAAGTATTAACAAAAGGGGCAACAATTAACATTGTAAATATTTTCCTCTATGAAAAAAGAAAACGCAAAATTACAATGATATTTTTTATTAAGAAATACAACTAACATTAGGCTTAAACAATATAGCACTTTGTCCCTGCAACAGCGATATAAGTATATAGATAAAGTAACCTAAACAAAACCTCTCTATATAATAACAAAATTCAACAAATATCTGAATGATTTCTTATTAACAGTTACTTTTACTGTTATTTTATTGAAGGAAACGTTAGTTTTTAATAATCACAATCTTCACTTAGTGGAACAATAATTAACATTATGCTTAAAAGTTGTAACACTCCGATTTCAGCTATATCAATGAATAGAAACAAAAACTCAAAGAAAACCTCTTCGTTCAACAAAAATCTTTAAATAATTTCTAAATAAAAACCATTTTTACTGTTATTTTTAAGTTAACAGTCTTCTATGTAGTTTAATCAGACTTATGTGTGTTATCGAATAACAATATAATCACTTTAAAATTAAATGAGGTAGTAAACAGCTTAAACGTAGCAGTCTTTTTAAAACCTACCTATATAGACTAAAACACGTGTGCATACATTTACATGTGAGTTGTGGTTATCCATTAAAAGCAAAACTGGATCCTCTTCCGACGGCTTCACATGATGAATAAAATGATCGAGAAATTTCAAAAACTCTGTTTGTGTCATCCATCCTGATTTATTACTTTACCAACGCCTATACATTCTGGTGGTCGGTTTCTAACAAACAAATCGTTGTAACGAATACGGGGAAAGACAAACATACAGGGAATCGCATTACCAATTGCATTTACGGCTACAGCCAATGTAACCAAAACGCCTCTTTCGGCAGATGTCACAGCACAGACCTGCTTTATGCCCCTTCCAGCAACAACTTTTTTCGGCTTTTGCACTGTAGTTACGCCCGTCTCATCCTAATACTAAATACTAACCCCACATATGGGTAAGAATTAACATGTTAATTCTTACCCCGTATGTTTTGTTAGTTTTAGCCCCATGGGTACCTTTTCAATAAAAAAAAATATAATTAAGAAATAGTGTACATTAGCGTTAGTAAAGTTATGTAACATTATTATGAATAAAACAAGCTACTGTGAAAAAAATAAATATTACGGTGAAATTAAATATTTAACACGTAAATCAAAAAATCGTAAAGTGAAAAAAGTTCGTTACCTGGCCAAAATAGACGCACATCACACAACGCACTCCCACGGCGCACTGAGCTGCACTGAAGAGTTTCAACCTGTAGACCACTGTCACAGGGAAGAATTTTAGGAATCACTAATGATGTGAGGTTTATAGTTTATTAGAAATTCGCTTGTTAATACTTACCTCTGTTAATTGAAGCCCCGGCCTCCCCTACATATGTTATGAATTTTTGAGAAAAGATCTGAATTCGTTGGTCTGGCTTGTGGCCGCAAACGCTACTGCTAGGAATGAGTTTTCAGAGATTCAGCTGTCACTGTATGATTATAACAATCCCTGTTAATATGAGCACTGCACCAACCGGTTATGAAGCCTCTGGGTTCGTATAAATAATAAATGTTTCTTACTAAATGAGTTTTATTCCAATTAAACCCAGGGAGAACCTTCTGACCGGACTAGTGCGCAGTAACTAAACCGCCGTCCATATGTTGCACCTTGCGCTCACATATACATTTTTTGCTTACCTTGCGTTCTGTCTGTCATCCACGCTTACATGTGTCCCTACAAGTTCATGGGTATGAAACCCATGAACTCATTCCTAACAGTAGCGTTTCCAGGAGCAAAGTTTGAAATCTGGATTAGTGTGTGGTTGATGGCAATAGGCTCGTCCCCTTCTACATGAGACTTAAACATAACCACCGACCATCCTTTTAGGGGTTATAAGCATGTTATGTTTGCACACTTGTCCCATGAAATTGAATTGTACATGGTAAGTATTGAGTTGGTGTGCAGGTTTATTTTTGCATTAAAAATAACGCCTGTCATTTGTCAGACGAGTGGTTTATCCATGTATTGCTATTATTATTTTGAAGACCACGTTGTTTCACTATTTTTGTCTGCGTAGCTTTATAATCTCGATATTTTGCTATAGTGCATAGCAAACAGTAGCAGAAAAGCAATCAAGTGTCAGCTGCTGATGTCTTTACTTATTATGATGCTTTTGGCTTTTTGGTACCAAGATATGACCATACTGACACAATGAAAAAGGTGAAAGGACAATAATAATATATTTTATAACGTTACTCCTGTGTTTTTATCCAACAACCCAGTTAGTTCTGGGTAATACGATACCCTTTGCTAAGACTGGTTGTCAGACTTTCGGGCCACTGACTACCTGTAACGACTGTCAAATATCTACAAATGACAGGCGGTACCAACGGCTTAACGTGCTTTCCGAGGCGGGTGGGTGGTCACCCATCCAAGGACCAACCTAGGCAAGCGCAGTTTAACCTAAAGATCGACCGGAGTGGCAGTTATTATTTAGCCACGAGCTCCTAGTTGCTAAATTGTATAATTACGTAATTCCTACCGCCAAGGATCTCTTTGTAGCTCTTTGAGAACGCTCCTAAGTATGTAATAACTGCAACCTTCTGGAATTTTTGTTGCATACACTAGGTTCCAGCCTAGGAGAAGTTCCTTTGTATGTTTGCTGGGATTTTCTACTTCGGCTGTCTACATTTTTGTATGTAGTATAAAATGAATACTTATGACCAGCTCAGCTTTCAAAGACTAAAAAAATGTCCAGTTTATGTCAATATCAGGATTTTTAATCACTGACCAAAAAAGAGGCGTGTTGTAAGTTTTAAGTGTGTATCTGTGTGCCTGTCAGCCGCATCATAGCTCCTGAACGGATAAATCGATTTTGATTAAGTTTTTATGTTATTGAGTTTGAAACAAATTTGTTTCAAACTATAAAGAAGAACGGTCACGTCCCATATAAAAAAAACCCAGACCCGACAGAAAAGTGACATATCTCAGTTTTTTTGTTATTATTTATATAATCATATTATACAGTTTTTATATTCGAAATCAATGGCTAACACCAAAATATTGCCTTATGTTTTTGTTCAGGGTTTACACTAAAAAAATACAAAATGCCTACTTTTCTACACAATTCGTAATGTATGTAACTAAATGACGATAAATAGTTATGGGATGTATCCAGGAGACCTGGAGATACAGCTGTATTATATAATTTTTGAACTCCTAGTACAACATTCAACTTAGGTTTTTTTTTTTTAAGGTGGTTTAAAATCATCTAATAACATCTCTCGCCCTTGGGTGGAGCGAGAGGGCGTGTCAGACTCTTACTGACTAAAAAATTCCACCCCGTTCCTTTTTGCCTCTGGTACTGGGGTCAGAGCATGCCCTTCTGGATTCGCCCTCAACTTAGGATTAATTAAAATCGTCATATTCGATGATTCAGATCGGATTATTCCACTAATTCGTTGACGCCAGTTCGAGCTTATATCATTTAGTTACATATATTTACGAATTGTGTAGATACGTAGGCATTTTGTACTTTTTTAGTGTAAAGCCTGAACAAAAACATAAGGCAATATTTTGGTGTTAGCCATTGATTTCGAATATAAAAACTATATAATATGATTATATAAATAATAACAAAAAAACTGAGGTATGTTACTTTTCTGTCGGGTCTGGGTTTTTTTTGCCTGTTCTTCTTTAAATTAATTATAACTATAAACGATAGCCACGAAATGGTCCTTAGGAAATTGAGTTTTATGTGGCATTCATAGGTCTCAAATTGCATCATAATACTTTGTCGAATTGACATAGGTCACGTTTTTTTACGTTTTTAGTGTGAGATAACTGCGAAGTTTTTATTGTGGTTTGATTAAAATATTACGAAATTGTAAGTCATTTAAATTGTAAAAGCAATTTCTTGTAAGTCAATGCACAAATAAAAAATAATAATTGTGAAAAGATAGTGGGCTCGTTTAATTTGACCTTCAAGATATTTATTCCGCGACTATGAATATTTGTAGGTACCTATTTCACCTGTAGGTAGTTTTATTATCAAATAGACTTTATCATTTTGTTTTTAACTTGATAAAAATTAAGACAAATAACAAATCAAAGTGAAATAATATTTATCCAACATTCTTATACCAACTAAAATCAATCCAATTGCCGTAAGCATAAGGTCTTGAATGATACGGACACACCCACAAATTCTCGCATGGAAATTAGATAACCACACATGCGCATGAGTTACGCGAAGCAAACACAGAGTTCAACGATATGAAGATAGCAGCGGAACGCTATTTTAACAATTCGTCGCCTCTAGGTCACTAGAGAGGTTATGAAGTCGAAGAATTCTTTTAAAAAATAGACTAATCTGAAAAGTTAGTGGATAATAATCTCTTTATAAATGAAGCTATAGTGATACAAAGTTCCAACAAAATAAAACGTAATACAAAACGTCAGTGTCCTAGATTAGTGATAAACAAGAAACAGTAAACAACTGATTGTGAGTGTCGCGCCACTGTATTTGTGTCGAGCAGTGAAACCGGTCGAAATGGCAGTGTCAGTGTCCACAAAATTGTTGTCCCTCTGCAAAAACAGTGTCAACATAAGAGCATTGTCCACCACAAGCTCAAAAAACGCAAAAGTTACGTTCAACTGGGAGGATCCCCTGAATTTAGATGGACAATTACATGACGACGAAAAGGCGATAAGGGACTCATTCAGAGCTTATTGCAACGAGAAACTATTGCCGAGAATAATCGAAGCGAACAGAAATGAAGTCTTTGATAGAACAATTTACAAGGAGCTGGGAGAATTGGGAGCACTTGGATGCACTATTAAAGGGTATGGCTGTGCCGGTGTGTCTTCGGTTACATACGGATTGATGACCAGAGAGCTGGATGGAGTTGACTCAGCTTACAGGTCAGCAATGAGTGTACAAAGCAGCTTGGCTATGGGCTCAATATACATGTATGGAACTGAGGAGCAAAAACAGAAGTACTTACCGAGAATGGCGACAGGAGAATTAGTAGGATGTTTCGGTTTGACCGAGCCCAATTTCGGCAGTGATGCTGGTGGTCTAGTCACAAGAGCTAAATACGACGCCAAGAATAAAACCTACGTTCTATCAGGTTCAAAGACGTGGATAACTAACTCGCCCATCGCAGACATACTGATCGTGTGGGCTAAAAACGAAGAAGACAAAGTCAGAGGTTTCATCGTTGAACGGTCGCAAGTCAAAAAGGGTCTCGATACTCCTAAAATCAATGGCAAATTTTCTTTGCGAGCGTCGGCAACGGGCATGATATTGCTCGACGAAGTGGCTATACCGGAGGACAATTTATTGCCCAACGTAGTGGGCCTGAAGGGACCGTTCGGATGTCTCAATAACGCGCGATATGGGATCGCTTGGGGCGCTCTCGGTGCCGCTGAAACATGTTTGCGGATCGCCCGTCAGTACACATTAGATAGGAAACAATTTGGGAGACCTCTCGCAGCCAACCAGATTATCCAGAAGAAAATGGCTGACATGATGACGGAGATAGCCCTTGGGTTCCAGGGTTGCCTCAGAGTTGGCCGACTAAAAGATGAAGATAAGGCAGCTCCTGAAATGATTTCTTTATTAAAAAGGAATAACTGTGGAAAAGCTTTGGAAATAGCTAGAAATGCCAGGGATATGCTTGGAGGTAACGGTGTGTCTGATGAGTATCATATTATAAGACATGTAATGAATTTAGAGGCAGTCAATACTTATGAAGGAACACATGATATTCATGCACTGATATTAGGCAGAGGTATCACTGGAATACCTGCATTTTCTTAGTATGTTTTCTAATGTTTATTTGTATAATCTGTACAGAGAGTAATATTGTTATCGTTATTAAAATGATTTATGTTTAATATTTCAGTTTTATCTCGATATCCTTAACGTACCCTACCCTAATGATAAGGATACATAATTATACAAAAAAGATTTGTATAATGTTGTTTATCGGCCCAATAAATATTAATTAATTTAGATGTTGAATAGCTAAAGTTACTTTCGGGAAATCGAATTAAAAAAAGACCAGGAAAAAATACTATTTTCACAAAAAATATACCTTGGAGGCGCCGGGTATCGATCCCGGTACCTCTCGCATGCTAAGCGAGCGCTCTACCATCTGAGCTACGCCCCCGATGAAATAAGACGGCGAAATAAACCAGTCTTATCTGTTATAGCTTTCGAGTACAAGGTTAAATTAAATATTGACATTCTTGTGGTAAATTCCATTACAAATATCACACTTTTACGCAACATATATAAAATGTCTCAAACGAACAAACAATTGTATTTCTTAACTATCGTCGCGTCGTTCGCATAACAACAAACTTACACTTGGGGAGAAATTTATTTAAACATAATAATTATGTACTACGACTATGACTTTTTCGTGAAATAGTTATTGAATGGGGTTAAATACATTTAAATACTTACTCATATTTCATCAACATACAACCTGACACTGACCTGTTTTATTTATTTAAACTTCATGTACAATAGTGGTACATAGGTGGACTTAATGCCACAAGGCATTCTCTACCAGTCAACCTCTGGGTTAAATAAGAAAACATTGTGATAGGGTACAAAATAAATATCTAAAAATAACTTCTTGTTTTCGAAAATCCAAATTCCAATAAAACCTCAGAAAATTTGAATTTCGCGGGCTAATCTGGAGCTCCCACCTTGATCAAATTAAGTGGGAGTTATATAAGACAAATGTTTTCTCTTTTAAAATCATTAAAATTGCAAGAACAAAACCAATCACTAACTCCATTTTTATTGATCGTAAACATTTAAACTGTAAACTAATGTATTCGATCTTCATCTTTTAACGAATGACAGAAATAACACTGTGTTTTTCAAGTATATTTAGATAATTGAATGCCTCTTTGGTCTACAGGTCACAAGCGTGACTGCTGAGCATGGGGTCCTGGGATAGATTCCCGGTTCGGCAACGTGTTGTTTTATTTTCCCAATAGGAATTTCTCAGTAATAGCCACAGAGTCTGGATCTATGCTCGATTGATGGCAATAGGCTCGCCCCCTATTACATGGGACTTAAAAAACATAACTGGCGAAATGTGTGTACTATTATTAGGTACATCTCTGCCTAATCCTTCGGGAATTACAGGCGTGATGTTATGTGTTATTTAGTTAGTTGTGATGCAAGCGGGCCTCATTCTTTTAAAAAGCGAAAAATGCGGCCTGCGTTTGTTTTATTTTTATTTTGGCTTAAAGTTTTTAATATTATTTCTGCAAAAAGGTAACATAAGAAGCCTATATATTCCTGTCTGGTCTGACCTTTAAGAATATCTGAGCCACATCTTAAGGAATATTCTTCAAATTTATAAATTACGAAGAATTCAATTAATTATTCTCAGATATTGGAGCGTTTCTACTTTTATTCACTGAGTCATTTAATTTTTCTTCCTCTTGTCTCTCAAGTGTAGGCGGTATGTAGGCGTTTCAATTACATAATTATTTGAACGAATGAATTAGGTACTTGACGAAATTTCCATTCCTTATTTACTGAAGACTTAACGAGGATAATGGAGTATATTGTGTGGAGTAAAACCCACACACTTTTCGGTAAATAGGTGATATTATTATTTTTCCAGCTTCCTTATCAACCAATACATATTCCCTGATGACAGATGTGAGAAATTATATTATTAATTTACTATTCATACTTTGCCTGAAAATTTTAGGCATTATCATCTAGATATCTATCACACAATAGAATATTAGATTATACAGATTGCCCATAACATAATATACAGGGTGGAAGGACACCGACGCACTAACGCTTACCCCGTATTCAGTACATCATTTCGATCCCCCCCACCCCCACCCCGAACAGAAGTTTTCCATAGGTAATTAAAAAAGAAATCGGATGTGTCCTACAAAGTGCATAACACGGTCAAAATGTATGGAATGCCTGAGTTATTTCTTTTTTTTTGTGACCCTGAATTGTCCCACTCCTGGGCAAAGGCCTTCCCCCATTCCTTCCACTTTTCTCAATGTTGCGCCTCTTCTCGTCAATCAACGAGAAAGCCATCCAAGGAGTCCCGCGATCATCGCCTCGGTCTGCCGCGACCCCGTTTAAAATTTGCGATGAAAAATTTCTGTGTTCGGAATGATGCACTGAATACGTGGAAATCTTTTATACGTCAGTGTCCCTTCCATCCAGTATATTTCAAAATATACAGTTATTATGTAGGAATATGAAATGTCACATTATTAACGGACGCCATGACTTTTTAGAACATCACTGAAAGCAGGAGCGGTCGTTTTTCTTTTGAAACAGAATTCATTTGTATGAATCCTCCCCAGCAAGGATTTAGCGATGAGCTATAATATCACTCCGTCTCAGAATATTTATTTTAATAAGACGATAAGAGAATAGGCGGTAAAGGGGGAAGTTTTGATTCGCCGAAAGATTAGTATGCACGTTCTGAATATATTTTGGTCTTATGTAGACTAAACTTTTAAGTTAGGTGCGAAACTGACAAATTATTATTTTTACTAGGTTTTTTCTAACTAATTTTGGATAAATGACTGAATATGTTCATAAAATTCTTGAAAATTTGCTCCAGGACACACACTATATAGGAAAGATACTTTTTATCCCGATAATATTTTCAACTCTCTTGTCCTTGTGATTTAAAAATAATGAGAGACAGAAAACAATTTATTATTCGAATCTTTGATTGTTTAGACAAACTTTACAATCAGACGTTTATAAATAGACCAGCAAGTCTGTGGAATACGTACAATAACACGTTTATAAATAGAGAAGCAAGTCTGTGGAATACGCACAATAAGACGTTTATAAATAGAGAAGCAAGTCTGTGGAATACGTACAATAACACGTTTATAAATAGAGAAGCAAGTCTGTGGAATACGCACAATAAGACGTTTATAAATAGAGAAGCAAGTCTGTGGAATACGTACAATAATACGTTTATAAATAGGGAAGCAAGTCTGTGGAATACGCACAATAACACGTTTATAAATAGAGAAGCAAGTCTGTGGAATACGCACAATAAGACGTTTATAAATAGAGAAGCAAGTCTGTGGAATACGCACAATAAGACGTTTATAAATAGAGAAGCAAGTCTGTGGAATACGTACAATAAGACGTTTATAAATAGACCAGCCAGTCTGTGGAATACGTACAATAACACGTTTATAAATAGAGAAGCAAGTCTGTGGAATACGCACAATAAGACGTTTATAAATAGAGAAGCAAGTCTGTGGAATACGCACAATAACACGTTTATAAATAGAGAAGCAAGTCTGTGGAATACGTACAATAATACGTTTATAAATAGGGAAGCAAGTCTGTGGAATACGCACAATAAGACGTTTATAAATAGAGAAGCAAGTCTGTGGAATACGTACAATAAGACGTTTATAAATAGACCAGCAAGTCTGTGGAATACGTACAATAACACGTTTATAAATAGGGAAGCAAGTCTGTGGAATACGCACAATAAGACGTTTATAAATAGAGAAGCAAGTCTGTGGAATACGTACAATAAGACGTTTATAAATAGACCAGCAAGTCTGTGGAATACGTACAATAACACGTTTATAAATAGAGAAGCAAGTCTGTGGAATACGCACAATAAGACGTTTATAAATAGAGAAGCAAGTCTGTGGAATACGCACAATAACACGTTTATAAATAGAGAAGCAAGTCTGTGGAATACGCACAATAACACGTTTATAAATAGGGAAGCAAGTCTGTGGAATACGCACAATAAGACGTTTATAAATAGAGAAGCAAGTCTGTGGAATACGCACAATAAGACGTTTATAAATAGAGAAGCAAGTCTGTGGAATACGTACAATAAGACGTTTATGAATAGAGAAAAAAAGTCTGTGGAACACGTGTTTTACAAACTTTTATTTAGCTTGTGATCTTTATAATTATGTTTGTTTAGGTCAAATCTTGCGACTTGAATTTCTAAACATTTATTCCCAACCGATTGAACTGAAATGTTGGAAATATTTAGAATTATTTATTAGCTAACCATCTAAACTAAAAGTTTAGATAACAAGGCATGGTTAGCTAAGTGACGTAATTCTAAATATTTTTCTGAGGATCATTATTAGTAAATATCAGTGCCCAATGCAGTCGCTCTGGGTAAGCATAACATTGTAGTAGGGACAGTAAAATAAATGTACATAATTATGTTGTTAATTTATTTTGTGAATGTGTTTTGTGATTGTATTTTTGTAACCCTACTAACATAGTTTATAGGTTCCAATTGTTACTAACCATTATGGATCATTGTTATCTGACATCAAATTAAATTTAATTCAATATGGCGGACTACTGAATTGGGTATCAATTTAAAGGGTTTGCGGAGAAGAATACGAAAGAAAGACGACGCCACACCTATATTTAAAAGCTTGTTTTTATAATGGTTTTTACTATAAGCTTGTTTCTAATTAAATTAACACGTGCCTTCTTTGACCTTCGTGGAATGATACAGGACAGCGTACCTATTTTGATAGGCTTTCTAGTGTAAGCAGTCCTTGCCAATTATTCAGAAGGTAAATAAACTGTAATCCAATCTATTCCGAAACAAAATTAATGGAAGATTATAATTATTATCTACACTAATATTATAAAGAGGAAAAATTTGTATTTTTGTGTGTGTATGTTTGTAATTAATGAACTTAAAAACTACTGTGCCGATTTCAAAAATTCTTTCACCATTGGAAAGCTACTTTCACCCTGAGTAACACAGGCACCCGTGCAAATCCGGGATGAACCGCTAGTATTTATATAAAAATAAAACAAAATTTTCGAACTTTATCACCACACCCTCACTATTCTATCGTAGTACAATCAAATAGAGAAGTCTACAACAAAACACAATATACAAACAGACAGTTGCGTGAAAACGAGCACTTTTGTCACTCAGTACACCTACTGGAATATCACTTTATGTGCGTGATGATCACTATTATTGTTTATCACGGATATAATAACGCTGACGGCGTCACTGCATACGAATTTTCCCTAATAAGGGAAATACAGAATACGGATGTCTTGTCTTCCTTATAATATCTATGTTTGATAAGGCGCCTCCTTTCGTGTTTGGGCAGGATATTGCTTTTTGTATTAGATGTGTTAATTGGAATATTGTATTAACACGTCGCTTTTATTAGGAATACAATACATTTTCTTTTTCTGTTTCAGTAAAAGAATATAGTCGGACATATATATATTCTGCTGAAACCTATGAAGTGTAGAGAGGGAGTTGGCTGTCATTCGCCACGCGGGCCCGGAGCTCGCGGCTTAGTAATAACAGCTGCACGGGTCGATCTTCAAGGTTTAAGGTCACAGACAACATGTTAACTCTGAAAGGGATCGTCACCGTACCAACTCGAACCATTCAGTATTATTTGTATGAAACTCCCTACTGCAACGCACACTAATCGGAATCGTCAGCGTCGCCTAAACGTAGCCGATTCGACGTATCGGAGCGGCTGATCCGCTTTTTTTAACGTGCTTACGTTAGGTTGACGACGACGATCCCTTTCCGACTTGATATGTGTGTTATTATGACCTTAAGCCGTGATTGCCTTAGTCGGTCCGTGGAGGTGAACATCTACGTCATTCTTGAGTCTTTCTTCAGTGGAGTAAAATTGACGTCTGACCATTTTGTATGGAAAAATTCCAAATGATTCCGAGGACAAAGAATTGGTTTAAGATAATTCGCCTTAAGTTACCTAAATTAATTCGGTTTTTTGTTAAATTTTACACGTGTTTCAAAATATTTGCTATTGAAATGTTATACCCTCGCAAAGTAATTTTAAGAACACAGAAAGGACAGGGAAACAAACAACTCGTCTTGTTTCACGCCCTAAGGCTATTGTTTAACTTTCCTGGTTTCGTCAAGTATTAAAAATGTTATCTTCATTTTAGCAGAATATGGAGTTGTTATTATTGACTCTTGAGTTCTCCAATCATTTGCTTATTTTTGTTTAATCTGGAACAGATATGTTTGATCAAAGTCAAACCATTTATTTAAATTAGGGCATTCAAAGGCACATTTTAATGTTTGTAATTACAAGTTAATTTTGATTCTAGTTACCTATTCGTACAGATAGTTTCGTTTATAGAAGAATGGACAAAATCCTATAACCATTATATCCATTTTTAGGGTTCCGTACCCAAAGGGTAAAACGGGACCCTATTACTAAGACTTCGCTGTCTGTCTGTCTGTCTGTCTCCAGGCTGTATCTCATAAACCGTGATAGCTAGAAAGCTGAAATTTTCACAAATGATGTATTACTATTGCCGCTATAACAACAAATACTAAAAATTAAAAAAAAAATATTAAGGGGGGCTCCCATACAACAGATATGATTTTTTTGCCGTTTTTATAGATAATGGTACGGAACCCTTCGTGCGCGAGTCCGACTCGCACTTGGTGGCCGGTGTTATCTGATGCCTATAAAATGGGTATGAGTATTATCTACGTTTCAAATCAAAGTAAAAGTTCTATTATGTGGTAAAAGTCCCAGAGAAGAGTTTGAAAACACATTACATCATAGATTTCTTGTTTTTATATAACTGACAGTTCATTATTATCAATAACAGTAAGTCTCCAGCAACGTCTTATCTAAATTATCTTGTGTGGAAACATAAGTAAGATAAGGGGAAAATGTGAACGTAACGTTTCCTCTTATCTTATATGACGTTCATACCTATTCGTTTTGCCTAATTAGCGACTGTTTACTTAATTTCTTGTATGTTTCCATTATTAAAAATCTTAATTGTAGAAACATTTGATGGCAAGATGGATTTGAGGAAAGAAGTGAATGCACTATTTTTTTCCAGGATATTTGAGACATGAAAACCCGGCCAAGTGCGAGTTGAACTCGCGCACAGAGGGTTCCGCATAAACTTGTAGGTTCTATGTTCTACGAGTAGGATTTTGGTCTTTGGATCTTTAGTCCTTAAAGTGGACCATTATACGTGAGCCATGAAGGCTGTCACTCCAACCAGTCCACCTGCCTCCAGAAGCAGATCAATCTTCCCGGACCTTTCAGGACATCCGCACGGAATCTTGGTGTTCCAAGAGCATCCTTGCGGATCTTAGTGATACCGGTGCACTTATATCACATGAGGAGTACATGTGCTATCATTTCCTCCGCTTTCATGCACACTCGGCACAGGGGACTGTCAATGATACCTAGGGTGTGAAAGTGTTTGTTCAGTGAGCAGTGTTCAGTGATGGTCCCCACCACCAGTCGCAGGCTATTTTTGTCCAGGCGCAGAAGGCACTTTAGTTAGCTGGTTAGCTTCGTATCCCTTGGATTGCCTGCCGGTTGCGAGGTCCACTATTTCTCCGCTTGAGTTTGAGTGTGATCCTTTAACCAACTCCTTAGCTGTTTCGAAGAAATGGGCACAGCGGTTTCGGGCAAAGGCTTCCGTGTTGAAACCCCTTCTGACAAGTTCATCAGCTGCATCATTTCCAAGTGATCCACTGTGTTTGCTCTCGTACCTACGTATTTTGTTATTACACTACATATTGACGGTTTTCAGATTTTTCTTTTTACATGTGCTGTAAGACATTGCTTCTTGGTAAACATGATTCTAGGTCAACGGGAAGTACCCTATAGGTTTTGAGTCGCAAAATATGCGACATAAACGGTCATATCTTTTGATCAAGCTGCCTTACAAGTTTTATTTTTTCACTACTTTAAGGAATAAGAGATTTGAGTATTTGATATTAATTTCAGCTTGATACCTCCACGCGTTCCTGAGAAAAAGGGTCTTGACAGACGGACCGACAGACGACAAAGTGATCCTATAATTGTTTCGTTTTTGCCGACTGAGGTACGGGACCCTAAAAAAGAGTATTGTAGCTGGTAGTTTCATTATAGAATGTTAACATTCAGTAGGTAACCTACAAAAAGTGATTTGATTAACTTTCAGTTCGTACTAGCGAGGTTTCAATTAGAAGTTTGTAGCTAATTATAACTTTATCGTTACGGATGATAGTTTCTGATTAAATCGTTTCCATAGTGATAAATTCGTTGATGAGGGTTTTGTATCGAAATAGAACGAGGTCGTATAGAAAGTCAAGTATAGTTACCAGTTTGGTAAGTTGCAAGTTAGTAGGACCGGAGCAACATTTATGGCGGAATAATTCTCGATCACTAGTCTTTACTCGCAACCGCAACCGATGCATTTATTGCACTGGTCATCGCAATGGAATACGAGCTAACGACTACGAGTAGTTTCAAACTACTCGTAGTCGTTCTTCGTTCTTCGTTCGAAGAACGAAGTTGAAACGATGAAGCCGGACAAATTTGTCCGAAGACGGGCGTAGGTACTCGAGCTCATTCATTTACAGTTGGTCATTTGCCCGAATTCCATAGACAATCGAATTCGGGCAAATGACGAAGTATAAGTGCTCCATTTGGCCGAGATTCGTTAGATACCCTGCCGCGTAAAAAAAAACAAGTTTCTGATTCCTTGGCAATGACTTTAAAGAATTGTCTTGGCTACATACATAAATCAGTATGGTAAAATTACTATTAAACCGTACTAATCACTTAATTAATTAATTACTTTCGCTTGACCTTAGTACGGTGAGGGGACTTCTAACAATTTTTTTTTGCGATTCATAAACGTTATGCGCACGCGTTTTGGTTAAGACAACTTCCTGTCTCTGTCTTGCGCTACTAGATCGACAGTCTTGTGACTATGACAATGACAATGACAGTCAAAACACGTGCTAAGTACCGTATAAGGGTTGCGCCACATCTATCAGCACATAATCGCATTTTTCCATACACCTATCCTTTTCTGTCGCCCAGAACCTGTGCTAATACATGAAGTTCAACCCTAGTAGAAATGTGAACGAGTTTTTTTTTGTTTTTCGTCATAATAAATAAGTCTTACAAAGAAAACAATAAGCAAAGGTCAATTTTATTCGTCCCTCTATGGTTTTAATGGCAATAAGGACTTACGTCAAACCCCTAGGGGATTGTAGGTATCCCTGACATTTAGATGGTAATGCAAGTCAGATGCAAGGGGGTGACGGTTGTAACTGGTGAGAAGGAAACGTTTTAGTGTTCTTGCATTATTAATGTACCTACTAAAGTAATGTATTATTTATTTATGTAATTGGAAGTGATATAAGTGCGTACATTCCGTACCTTAATATAGGCTACAAATATAGAGATAGATTAATTTCAAGAAAACTTTTCTACTTGACTATACAAATCACAAAATTGGTCAACGGGTCCAGTTGACCAATTCAAACATGCATTAGGTCGAGTGAACCCGCGGGTCCGGCCCTTGTGGGATCAGTTCACTAAAGAGCCAAAGTACGGACTAAGCTATCTGCTCGTGTTTTGTTTTAATGCTGGTATAATCTGTTGTTCCTTATGATGTCCTACGATTAGGACCAAGATGAGGAGATCTATAAGGGATGAAACACATGTCATTAACACTGAAAATGGGATATTTACCATGGTTAGGTACTATTAACCTATCATAAAAAAAACCTGAAAACCTCAAACGGCGCAAATACAATAATTTAATTAGTACTTATGTGTTTGAGCCGTTTCGGGTTGAAACACTGGGGCCATAGGGTCCGAGTGCCCACCTAGTATTTCGGGAAATCGCCAAGCGGTTGGTCGACTCTTAACGTGACCAGAGGGCGGGCCTATTTTTTGGCCAAAGAATCAGCATTGCCATCCAACGTGATTTATATTTCATTCAATCATTTATTATTATAAATAATGATTGAATGAATGAATTCGATCATTATTTATAAATAATGATTGAATGAATGAAAAATAATTTTGTGAGGAATTACACGAAAGAAGCAATTAAACGATAGCGTGACGGTCCCCCCTACTTCCCTGTAGGGAGAATGAAAAAGGTGTAACGACTTGAGCCTGGCCTAAATAACATAGGACAAGGGCAGGAAGATGATGAGGTGTGTACACCTATGCTAATAGACCTAATATTTCCAAGCACAAACCAGCCAACTCTCACCATGACTGGATCGCTGTTTGCTTTGTGCGGGAATAAAACTCGCAACCCACTGTTCACTTTCAACACTCCAAGATAATCAACGCACGGCATGTGAAAATAATTACAAATTTTAACAAAGAATATTATTACACGGATCAAGACAAAACATTTCCTATACGACAAACGGAAGCGGATGCGGCCCACAAAGAGGCGGATAAAGCCCGATCTCACTCCTCGTTATTTTAAAATATTTATTTTAATAATGCGCTATAATGGAGGCTGGAAATTAGAGTTGGGATATGCTGTAGAGCGCCTATTAAATATCAACATTTTAATAGGTATATAAACAAATAAAAGTTGGCAACTTTTATTGCAATTATAGAAGCATGTAAAAGAAACAGTAAAAAGTTGCCAATATGGTGGTTAGTTAAATATTTGACCTGAATATTCAGGAATCTAAAAAAATACATACAATTGAATATAGAACCAAGGAAGTCGGTTAATAATAAAAATTCCGCGCGATCGGTGTAAAACACCTGAAAGTACGAAGTCCTTTTTTTTTTTTTTTTTTTTTTTTTGGGGGGTGAGAAATCATCAAATGACTCCTCCCGCTCTGGGCGGAGCGGAAGGGAGTGTCAGACTCTTACTGACTAAAAACACCCATGTTCCTTCATTGGCCCTTTATGTTCCAGGGCCGCGGTATCTCTTTCGAACAGTCCCGCAGCCCTGGCAGGCACCGGCCCTTGCGGGCCCCTCCCGTATGCTGACAACTCTTTGAGGCGCGCGTGGAACACGAACGCGCCGTCGACACGGCCTGCCCGTCGTCATACGACGGACGGACGGCGAGCTAGCCCATTACTCGCCGTCCACAGGCCCGCGCCTACGGTGGCCGAGAGCCATCACGGCGTGGCCCCCGACGCCCGGTGCTCCTCCCGCGGCGGCTGGGACGTGAGGAGGTTCTCTCCCTCTCACGTTCCGCCGCCTCCTTCGCTAGCATGACTGCTTCGCAGAAGGAGGCGACGGCTTCCCATTCCCTCTCGCCCCGGACCATGGCTTGAACCAGGGCCGGACGCGAGAGGTCGCCGCCGCCAATCGCCGCTACGAGGACACGGCGGTGCTCCGCCCAAGCAGAGCAGACCTCCACGGTGTGCTCCACCGTGTCCTCCGGTCGATCCTCGCAGTTGTAGCACCCGGACGTTTCCTCCCGCCCGATTCGGTGCAGGTACCTCCCGAAGCAAAGTACGAAGTCCTTGTGTTGTGATTTCGGCTTCGAGACCAGTACTCAGCCACTATACAGGATGTCCTGCATAGTGGCTCGTCGTGGCCGTGCCTCGGAAACCACGTTAAGCTGTTAGTCCTGCACCTGATGTCTCTCCGGTGGCGTCAGATTACGAAGAGAGAAGAGAGAGTGCACCTGTGACATCGCACACACTTATTCATTATAATATCACTCGCGCCGATACACGATGGCAAATCAAAAATCAAATCAAATCAATCAATTTATTCGTAAATGTAGGTTTCATTACAATAGGATGTTACCTATAATAAGATGGTCAGTTCGCTACATTTTACTCGAGAGCATACAAATAATAATAAATTTCGTGGTGCCGAACTAACAGACACAAATTTAAAATTAAATAAATCCAATACTTATATACTAACACACAATTCTTTACGTACTAACAAGCAATTACCAATGTCAAAATAACAATAACCAAAGACAGTGTACCTTAGAATATACTTAAATCTACATTGAAAACACAAGAAACAACCAACATTTTAACAATAATTATCGGAACCAATGAAGAGAATAAAATCATTAATAATCTCCACTGAGTCCACTGAGATTTGTCGCCGTGACCGAAAACGGGCGAAGGATTATTATTAAGTGGCAAAACTGTGTCAAAACATGAAAGAGCGTTTAGGTAGGAACTTAGGAAGAAAAAATATACATTAGCCAACATTAGCGCTCTACAGTTTACATTCATACTCAAAGCGAAAAATTGGTTTCCTTGAAACATTGTGGCAGCTTTGTGGTCCCAGAAGTACTTACTTAAATATTATGACGAAAAACACAAAGTATACGAGTTTCGACAGAGTAATACATTTTGCTATTAAAGAATGTGAAGGCTTTTCGAAATTTAATGATATGAAAACATGTTTTTGTGAAAAATTCAATTGAAAACGTTTTCATTTGTAATGTTATAGAAAATCTAGTTAATTTAATGTAATTAATGATACAACTAGTTTTGTTGCGAGTCATGTTTTATTTCAATTTATGAATAAATAGAAAAACTTGTTTCTTTAATAAATATTACATAACATAACATAACATCACACCTGTAATCCCCAAAGAGTAATAGTACAGTCAATGTAAAAATATGTTCGTCACCTTAGGGGCTATTTTTGTCACCAGTTTTCTTTATAGATAACGATATTACTACTTAGTGACGTAGCGTCAAGGTGTCCCTATTGGATAATGGAAACAATTTGAAAATTGCCAATGGTAGGTATATTCACAACTACATAATGCCCAATTAAAACTCCATAGTTTTGTGTCTATATTCCTGAAACATGCCTAAAACTGCCTAATTATTTTTTTGTACCTTTTATGAGTACAAACCCATACTGATCCATTTTTGATCAACTTCAATAAAGGAGGAGGTTCTATGTTCGTGTGTCTGTATTTGTCATAAATACACCAAAATTCAATACCCAATTGAAATAAACAAAACAAACAACCATCACCTGTCACCTGTCAACTTCGAACGCGATCAAATTCCCAAAATTCATCAATTAATTCCGCATCATGCCATACAAGTCACATACAACATGCAACCGACGCAGTTATCAATAAAATATCCGGCGGCCATATTGAAATATTTACGTTCTCATTAGCCCGGTGTACGCATGGAAAATGGCTGACATAGCGTGAAAGCAATCGCTTGTGTTGCTACCAACACAAGCGATTGCTTTCATAGGGGGCTCTTTTCCCCTTTTTGGGGGAAAAGAATTGTTCCTGGGGATTTTTCGGGAAAAGAAATCAATGAAGACAATATGTAAGTTAAATTTTTCATTCTGTTAATGTCTAGTTAATAAAATTTAAAGAAAGCCGAAGTGTCGAAAGTTTTGAATATCATCCAAAATTCAGTTTAAAAAATCATTCACCTCTACTTCACTTTCCATTTGTTTTATTTTTTTATTGGAAAAGCGTTTCAAAACATTCAAATAGCGGGAAAATTCAGAAACTTAGTGTAGCAACCCTAGAATTGTGTTCCCGTTTGCTCGCCATTGCATTTTACTAATTAACTTCTTGTTGAACGAAATGCGTGCCATAACGTAAATTACATTTCCAATATCTTTCTCAGTTTAATTGGAGATTCATATTTCAAATTATTATCGTATTCGCTCGTCGTACGAGTTAATTTTTGTGATGCCCTCGGTCAATGTGAATAATTTACTTTATTGCAGTTTCTGTCCGGGATTTGAGTGACGTATATTTACATAATAAGGGGTCTCGGTGAAAATGTCATTACTTTTTTAATTTTCAATAAATAAACAAAAGGTTTTTAATATTCACGACGTAACTGTTTATTTTATTGCTAAAGATTTCCCTGGTAAGACAAGAAGCGGTTAAGAACTAAGAGTCACGTTAATGTACGACAGTACTCTTAAATCTATGATTTACTTACTACACTGGGTATGTACCTACTTAACCGGGTATGATTTGTTAGAACTACTAGTTGAATTCACACGGAACATTTTTCTTGTTTTTCTATCTTACAGGTAGGTAATACTTAAATCGGTAGCCAAGTAAAATTTTCACGTTTGAACTGAACGTCTTCATTTAGGTTAATCATCATCTGCCTAGCCTTTTCTATTTTGGAGTCGGCTTCCAGTCTAAACGAATGCAGCTGAATTCCTGTAGTTTACATGGAGCGCCGGCCTGTCTGACTTCCACAACCCAGTAAGTACTGGGTAATACGATACCCATTGGTAAGACTGGTTGTCAGACTTTCGGGCCACTGACCACCTGTAATGACTGCTAAAGATCTACAAATGACATCCGGTACCAACGGTTTAAAGTGCTTTCCGAGGCACGGTGTTATACAATGTAAAGTCTAGTACAAGAGCCTACAATAGAAGCATAGAACCAATGATAACTTGAAATCAGCTGGAATAGTAATTCATGATCATGTTAATTGATTGCCATTGCATTACATTTAGAATGGAATAGTTTGCAATGATTCAAATTCAACCACATCATAATTGCTGGTTTGTAGTAACACAAATGGCTAGCTTTGGGTTTTATAATGAGATACATATATTCAAATACAGACGGATTAATGGATGAATTTGGATCAAATATACGTTGAATAGTTGCGGGAATGTGATTTATGTTTGACTAAAAGGTAACGTTATTTATAGATCATCATTCTCTTGCCCTTATCCCCATTTATTTTTAGATACGTAAAGCTTATCACTGGTGAGCATTTAGGTAAAAGCGAATAATAAATCAATATCTCTTGGCCCACGTTACCTAAGCTCATATTTATTGAAGACAAGTGACCTGCCCTTGCTTCGCATGGCGCCTCTTATCGGTTCCAAAACTATTTCTAATGTAGCCTTTATTTTAAGTTAAGCATCTAGCAGTAGAGCGGTGAAAACAGTGTCAAATCCATGCAGTAGTTTTTGCGTGATGCGCGTACCATCATGCAGACAGAAAGACAGAGAGACGGACAGAAAGACAGACAGACAATTATTCTCATAACTGTTATTTTAATGCCACCACCAGGTCGTGAAGGACACGGTGGACTATCGCAATCATTACTCGACGAGTAGTCCTTTCAGTAGTCTCCGCGACGATCAAGGCAGCAGAAACCTGAAAGTTGTCAACAAAATGTACTATATATTTTTTTAAATAGAGAGGAAACCGTCTATTTTTATTTCAAAGATAATTAAATTATTTACAAACTACAAAACTATAATATTATAGTAATAAATATACAATACAAGTAGAAAAGGGAACAAAAAATAAATATCTCTTGGCCTACGTTTTTTTACTATTTATATTTATATTAATAATCCAAATATTTTACTATTAATAATCCTGTATAGTGTCGGATGTAAAGAATAGCACCATATTCCCGTGGTTGCTGTAAGAGGCGACTAAGGGACTTACCAGAGAATGGGCAGCAGCGTTCTCTGTGCTTAATTAACAACTGTACAGCGAGCGCCTACCCGCCTGCTAAGCGTGGCGATTATGGCAAAGCCTCACCTTTTGGGGAGGCCTATGTCCAAACAAGGCTAGATGTGATGGTGATGTTAGATTAAGTAATATTATCAATCGTCCAAACTAAAACCAATTGCTCAAAACAGAAGTTTAATAATGTCCTTCACCAATTTATACAACCCAAAACTGAACTAACGGAAAACAGGCAAACATTTTTTTCTAAACTGTAGATAGACTTTTCTATTCCGCAGGCGTTGTTTTTCATGAAAGTTTTCACATTTCCGTTAGAAAAGTGGGCCAGTTGCAAAGTTTAGCGTAATTTGCATCTCACTTCCACAGATCTGACTAACAATGAGCCACGAAAAGCAATTAATACTTGAAGTGGCCCGATTCCGGTTTAAAACTAAGTGCTCTTTTGAATTTTCATCCTAATTTACATCTATAGGAGGAGCAGATTCGATGAATGCGTCTAAAGGTTGTGTGAATCGTGGTTACACAATGGAGCAGCTCTATTACTCCGTACGGAATCTTTTTAACTTTTGCTAACAGTTTTCATTTCCATTGGAGTTGGAATGGTTGTTACATTCATGTTTTTCAACAGTATGTAAGGGGTTATTAGTCACCAGGGCCGTCTCGACATAGATACCGACGCTGTCGCAAACTTTCGATCGCTTAATACGCAAGTCTCTACATCCAAGATGCGTTTCTCGCAAGCATCGTTATTGCAATCGAATTTTTCTGTTATTATTAAGCGATCGAAAGTTTGCGACAGCGTCGGTATCTATGTCGAGACTGCCGGCCCTGGGTAGACTTATTTTAACGACTTTTATCTTCAATAGTTCTTAGAACGATAGGAGAGTCATATCATTTGATCTATCCTTTATATTACGCTTCGGCTACTAATAGCCGAAGCGAAAGATAAAGCGCGCTTTGCTTTTCACTCGACTTGGAATGTCTAAACATTACAAATCGAGTGAAAAGCAAAATAGGTAGAAAGGTACTGAATAAGTATTGCCGAAATAGCTTCCGAAATTGCATTACTTAGGTCTAAGCCCTAGCTCTCCGAGCAAACGACCTCAGATAACGACACTGTTGATAACAACCCGATACCGAACCTTATCTATAACTTCAATCGAATAAAAAACGATAACCTAAAGTGGATAAGGGCCATATTTTCGAAGCAGCTCATAAACCGATTCCATTAACATTTACATTGCAAATTACTATAAATCCAGATTCTAATCATTGTTTAAACTTGGTACATTTAGAGGCAATAGCCCATTTTCACGGAACGCCATCCAGTCGGCCCCCGTTTGGTACACAATGAGATTGCTTGTTTAATTTTAACAATTACCATATTTTTTAACTTAACATCTGTTGGTTTACCCCTTTTTAAGGAGTTTAATTATGATTTTTGTAGGGTTTTTGTAAAGGCGACGGTGACCGCGGAATCACTGCGTTGTAGCGTCGAGACTTCATTAAGTTTTGGAATATTGTTCGTGGGGAAAGGTGTGTGTCTAATTGTGGATTGCAATAAAGTTTATGGATTTAATCAATTATTTTATTTACCTCTTTTGTTGAGACTAGTTCTAAGCTTGCAGTTTCCTATAGGTACCAATGGCAATGAAAGCTTAGGTGGACTCGTATTGTGATTCAGTTTCAACTACTCGTATTTTCACATTCAATTACTTAAGTTTAATCGTTTCCAATTATGTATATATGCGCCTTGATTGTGAGTGTTTGGAAAACGGACAGACACAATTTTCTTAGGAGTAGGTTTTTCTGAGCTAACAAATTTAATGACACCCCCAATCCCTCAAAAAATATGTCGATCTTTCTACAAGACATTCTGTATATGAAATGTACCTCAGATTGTACCTATTATTGTTATTTATTTATTTCAGCCAACTTTGAATCATACAGTTAAACGGTAGTTTTAATCTTTAATCAAAATATTAATTATTTACAAACTACAAAACTATAATAGAAATAAATATGTACAAGTATAAAAGGGTTACAGGGCATCCAAAAATTCGTCCGCATCGCTGTCAACAGGAAAAGTGCCCAGAAGGCTGGCAGCATTACCACGTTGGATGGCAATGCTGATTCTTTGGCCAAAAAATAGGCCCGCCCTCTGGTCACGTGAAGAGTCGACCAACCGCTTGGCGATTTCCCGAAAAACTAGGTGGGCACTCGGACCCCATGGCCCTAGTGTTTCAACCCCAAACGGCTCAAACACATAACTACCAATTAAATTATTGTATTTGCGCCGTTTGAGGTTCTCAGCACCTGCAGCAGCCGCCCCAGCGCAGCCCACTGTGCTAGGAAGATGGGATGGCGCAAGGGTGTCGACGCAAGTTGCGTCCCACACCAAAGGCCTACCCAACTTCCATGGCATTATGGTCATACCATCTGGTCTCTTCCCATCGACGCGTGCCAAGCCATTGGGTTCTAAGACAGCTGGCACCCCGGTGGTGGCAAGAGCACGACGGATGAGATCATTAATGCTAGCGTGCCGCGCAATCCGAACAGTTAAACTAAATTAAAAATTATTAATAAAAATTAAGAATTACATTTAAATTGAAAATTATACAATAATATTTAAAATTGAATTTAAAATAGATTTAAAAAAAATAGATTAATACACATTTAAAATCAAAACCACAATTAAAACTAAAACCAAAATTAAAATTAAAACAATATCTTAGCATTAGTCAATAGGTGAACCATACAGCAGTGGTTCACGTATTGAAAGTCGAAACGTTCAGCAAAAGATCCGACCTATGTATACATAAGTACAACACCAGACAACTATGCTTAAAGTAATGGTATCCTGATTATCTCAACACTAAAAACTCCTACAACTATCCAATTCTCAATCCTGATAGTTCTACCTACCTCGACCAGACTAGACAAATACGCACTTCAGGTTCGCCACATCAAACTGAGCCGGGTAAGAAGCGCCGCCAGTGTAAAGTTGGAAACGCTCGGTGCGCCTGTGACAAATTGTTGCAGTAATGAGCGCCTTGCTTCCTAACTGTTAGGACCTAGATACACGGTTCGACAACGATAACTGGGTAAACAGTACATTTTTGAGAAAGGTGGTATAGGCCATCGATCTGAACAATTATCTTCATGGGTTCAATATCGTAATCGCAATAACAAAATTAGATTCCTCACACATTTAGGGTCGAGTCGAATTGAATGTTTGTATGAGTCAGTTGAATTTTTTTTTAATAATAATTTGAATTTAACGATGATTAAATTCGCAAAAAAATAATATGGTTATGTTCATGCTGTAGAAAACTGTGAAAAGTTGTACTTAGTATAAAAAAAGAAAGAGACGGTAAGTATTATATAAAATTATATACGAGGTAACCAGTAACAGAAGTGGGAAAGTAGCGGAAGGGTTAGAACCAAAGTGTCAATCTGTAATAAAAGGCAAACGTAAGAGAATAACTCAAATATTAGCCGATCATAAATAAATTCTAATGGGTTTTAAGTAAAAAGCCCATATTATGTAGTTACAAAGAGCTTGAGTAAAGTATCAAGAAATAGCATCTCGTGACTCGTCTTGAGAGTGAGGCAATTCAAATTTTCTCGAGATTTACAAATGCTCAATAAGTGATGTGAGTAAAACTGAAGAGGTCTTGTTCATTGAGTTCTATCGACTTAAGTACTTTAGATTACATATTGTTTTATAACTATTATGGATAACTCAGTTAAAAAAATGGAATTATTGTAATTACTTTCGAGTATCAAAACCATTATTGAGTATTGTTTGAAACAACTACATAAACTATTATTTTTATCTATTAAACTAATATTATAAAGCTGAAGAGTTTGTTTGGTTGAACGCGCTAATCTCAGAAACTGCTAGTTCTAATTGAAAATTTCTTCTAGTGTTGATAGTCCATTTATTGAGGAAGGCTATTTATAACATCACGCTATGACCAATAAGAGCGGAGCATCAACGGGGTAAAAAAGTATTTTTATAATAATTTCACGTGGACAAAGTTGCGGGCATGTTGCTAGTAATAATATATTAAAGGCAAACGGGCTAATCTCTGGAATTACCTAACGGATTAAAAAATATATTTTTGCATTTTTAGCCCAATTCTTGAGGAAGATTTAAGGCTATTTAACATCACGCTACAACCCTTAGGAGCCGAGCTGCAGATGAAACCGCGGAGCACATCTAGTAAGTAATAATAAACATTATGGGACATTAATTTAAGCATCTTAATGAAATTGCTATGTATTATGTAACAACTGTAAATTAAAAACGTTCCAAACGTGGTTTGCGCAACAACCACAAAATAGGAACGCGCAACCACACTGTACCGTGTATCGACGCCTTAACACCAGCGAGCGTGTAGGTATGCGTATTTTCATTGTTTGTGAATGGGTGTTGCCAGCTCTGTCTTGTTGTAACGCGGTTTTATTCCCGGTCGAGTTGTTAATGTTCTAGGTTTTTATAGCACTCGCTTATTGCACGATACATTCGGTTTCTTGGCTGATGGCGTTCTCTTACCACTTTTTCTTCTGTGTACTGAGTACTTATAACGTTATTGCAATGTGTTCCTGGTGTAACTTTGTGTATGTAACAAATGAAATTGGCTTCTGTGTTTCAATTTCAAGAAACGTTCATTTGTTTTACTTTTGTTTATCGTTGACTTCGTGTATTAAATTGTCGTTGTTCTCGTCGTACGTGGGATTGAACAACGAACGTACCTACATAATGGTTTTATTAAATAAGCAGTACGGGGCGGGTGTTGCACGATATGTTAATGCTCTGTACACGACTAGTTCGTAATTTAGCGCTTACAACTAATAGCTACGGATTCCAAAATGGGAATTTAAACAATAAGTAATTGGGATTTTGGAACAATTTAATGTACGGCCGTTTTGTATCTGCTTTATGTGGCTTTGTCGTGTATTTATTTGGTCACAGCGTCAGGGACACGGCATACAAATGCAATTTTGTCTGTGAATTATTGTGCTCTTTTATACATTACTTATGTAATATGTATTTTTTTGGACATTGGCGAGTATTAACTCCCTATGTACTAAAACCTCAACTACAAAGCCAGCCCTCACTTTATACAATATATACATAGATGATTTCATTTCGGAATTTTATTCATAACAGTTCTAGTTGTCAGATCTAGTTTGTTGAAGGCCCTCTAATTTTACTCGACCATAAAACTATTTTATATACAACTAATTCCGAATTTATTATCCACTGCAATCCTTTCAGAGACCATCTCCTTTTTTATATCAGGTTAGAACGTATTGATCATCACCGTTTCGCGATAGCTTCTCCCATAAAACCTAAAACTAACTACAGTTAAAAATAATCGCCGAATACATATTTACATAGCAACCTCAGTTAAACCTAGTAGTAGTTTCACAGTTTTCCACCTCCGACAGTAATCTTATGCACTTGAGAATAAAGATCACTGTGATGCAGAATTACAGGTAAAAATACTGTGAAAAGACCGTAGTAACTTCTGTGACTCAACAACGTGTCTAGTAGAAAAAGTTTGTTGGTAGAAACATTAGTTTGGGCGCATGCCAGGCAGACGCGCAAGGCGACGCTAGCGTCCGGTACTGGATTTACAACGACTTTCCAATGGTGCCGATAGCCTCATGTGACAGAATTGCTGACTTGAGTCTTCCTGTAATCGGGACAGCTTGTGATAGGAGATTTTTATTCTATGAATAAAACAAAATCTGGCAATCTTTCTTTGTCTATGTCATGCAGAAGAAGGGAACGTATTGGTGATGAGCCAACTGATCTATTAATATGAATTGGATGGCCTATCTAATGCGTTAGAAAATTGAACTTACTCTACTTTACAATAGATACTGGTATTGTATAACATTTGAATTGTTAGATTGACACCTTATTGGACTAGGTTAAGTAATCAGGTATTTTTCATCGTATCATGGCCAAGATCTTGATTTAGCTAGCGATGGATAAGTGGCATCCACCAACAGCTCAGTGGATGGCGACCATACCAGATAAGCTGTCACCATCGAGCTCTGACAGTGATAAGCTTGCCGAGCAGAAAATACATCGGACATGGTAACAATGAAAATAATCAGCTGACGACCTGTACCATGAACATGATGACACAGGAGACACGCAAACATTACAATCAAACGCCACAAACATAATGTATTCTATCTCAATACTTTTTATGAAAATATTTATTGCATGGTAATTTCAATAAATTTTTACTGTTTTTTTTTCACTGGCATTTAATTGAGAGATTTGAGAGACATAGGGCATCATCATCATCGTTCTCCTGCCCTTATCCCAATTTATTTGGGGTCGGCGCAGCATGTCTTCTTTTTCCATACTTCTCTATTACTTGTCATCTCAGCAGTTACCTTCTTTCCAGCCATATCATCCTTCACACAGTTCATCCATCGTTTCTTTGGTCTTCCTCTAATTTTATAGTCATTCATACACTACATATTTCCTCACTACATCATATTAATTTTCATAATTTTTTCTCATCACACTGTACACACACACACAGCACAGTTAGTCAGTTGAGGCACAGTTTGTTTGTAATATTATTTTTTTACGAACCCTTATTGAAACGCGAAATACTAGAACGCGAATGACACAATACGGAAGCACAGCGATTAATAACATAGAACTATTTCAAATACATATAGGAATCTTCTGTGACCTCTCGAAAGCATTTGATTGCGTAAACCACGAAACCCTACTCTTGAAACTTGAACATTACGGTTTAGGGAAACTTGCGCTCAGTTTAGTTAAATCGTATTTAAACGATAGACATCAGCAAGTACAAATAAATGGTGTCAATTCAATGGGTTTAAAAGTAAGTATGGGTGTACCGCAAGGTTCGATATTAGGTCCTTTCCTCTTTTTAGTCTATATAAATGATCTACCCCATTTATTTAAAAACCAACCACAAATGGTGTTGTTTGCTGACGATACCTCTTTAATATTTAAGACAAACAGACGTGCCACAAATCTTGACGACGTAAATAACGCCCTATTGCTGGTCCATAATTGGTTCACCGCGAATAATTTAGTATTAAATGGGAAAAAAACGAAGTGTATAAGATTTGCTCTACCGAATGTCAAAAGTAGTGATAGTGACATAGTATTGAATCAAGAGAAACTAGAATTCGTCGAAAAAACTGTTTTCTTGGGGATCACGCTCGATTCAAGGCTTCAATGGGGTCCGCATATAACTTCTCTTGCAGGACGGCTGAGTTCAGCAGCATATGCTGTTAGAAAAATCCGTCAATTTACTGATGTAGATACCGCGAGGCTAGTCTATTTTAGTTATTTTCATAGTATTATGTCATACGGTATTTTACTATGGGGACGGGCTGCAGACATTGAGTCTATATTTATTCTGCAGAAAAGAGCTATCAGAGCCTTATATGATCTACGTAGACGCGATTCTCTAAGAGAACTGTTTAAGGAAATTAACATCATGACAGTACCTTGTCAATACATCTATCAAAACATCATGTACGTTAGGAAAAATTTGCATTTATTTAGTAAAAGAGGTGACCGACACCACTATCATACTAGAAATAGGGACCAACTAACTCAACCAGGTTTCAGGCTAGCTAAAGTAGACTCATCTTTCATGGGGTACTGTTTAAAATGTTACAATAAAATACCTCCCCACATTCTACAACTGAATGAGACGAAATTTAAATCTTGTATAAAACGCACACTATGTAGGCAAGCATATTATAAGTTGGGGGATTACATTGATGATAAAAATGCTTGGCTCAATGCTGGTCCTGCTCCACAAGCATAGGGGCAAACTAATTGATTGCCATGTGAAGTTATTGTGGAAGCTGCAGAAGATTGTAAAAATATCTTTGAATTGTACAGATTCAATCTCTTAGTATTATATAATCGCATAGCACATGTGTGAGTACTATGTACGGTAAAGCTACCATTTACATTTAGTTATCTTCATTGACTTGAATGTGCCCTGGTAGCTGAGAGAATGTCATGCTCACACAAATGTCTCGCTGATGGTGGCGGGTGTGTCGGGTCATTTAGTTCCCTTCAATGTGGTTGAGTTGAATGGCGCTGATTCATGCGTCATGTTCGTGAACGGGCGCTGTCAGTTGGGACTGGTCATCTCTTAGCTGTCACGGTTTATTTTAATTACTTTATTTTTAAATTGTAAGTTTAAACTTTTACTCTGGACGCTCTTAATGTGCACGTCTTTGTACATCGTTCTCACATACTTATATGTATAATCTCAACATGAATGATGTAACCAAGATTTTGTAACAATATTTTGATTAAAAAGAGTGTCCATGGAGTTTCTTGCCCATTCTTCTCCATAGAGATCTACGATTTGGAATGTGCAACTACAGTACTTTCGCAAGTTATTATGCCTTGTGAATGTGACTGTAGCTTAGCTTTTTTGTTTTTGACTTTCAAAAGTGCCTGTAATGGTCTAATTGAAATAAATGCTTTGAGTTTGAGTTTGAGTTTGAGTTACACTCGAGAGCAATGAATCCGGGTCACTTAAAGAATCCTAAAAATGTCGGAAACTAAAAATGCTAGGTTAATGCAATCAATTGTATTTAATAGACAATGTAATACTCCTTAAATGAAGGTATTAAAACTTCTTAGTTATTGTAAAGTTATATCATAAAAAAATCAAATTTGAAAAAGGGCCACTTTCGAAGATGGAACTACGAAATTACAGCATTTGGTTTTGCTTTTGTTTGTAATCTGTCATTTATGTGGGTACATAAACCATGTTGATAGTGCTCTATATTCATTATTCAAGCTGAAATTATGTCGCTTACGCCTGAAGAATGCACCAGAATACTTACAATGCTGGAAACCGGCCGGAGTCAGCGCGATACAGCCAGGACTGTCGGTGTGTCGCTGTCAACAGTACAAAGAGTTCTCTGACGTTACGAAGAAACTGGTTCTAACCTACGCAGACCAGGAACGGGCAGAACCAGGTGTACCACAGCACGAGAAGACCGATACTTGGTGAACACCATGCTTCGAAATCGCTTTCTCACAGGAACTGAACTCACAAATCAGTTTCGACGCCTCGGAGGAAGTAACCCAAGTGCATGGACAGTAAGACGTCGGCTTGCTGAATCTAACTTAAAACCCCTTAGACCTGCAAACGGCCCTAAACTGGAGCGTGGGCATCGTATTTCAAGACTAAGATATGCCCAGAGCCACGTAAATTGGAGTATTGAAGATTGGTCAAAAGTTATGTTCTCCGACGAATCAAAATTTATGCTCTACAAGCACGATGGAAGACACAGAGTGTATCGAAGACCAGGGGAAAGATTCAAGCAAGCATGCATCGAAGAAAAAGTAGCCTACGGTGGTGGGTCTGTACTTGTGTGGGCCGGAATTTCTTCTGAAAGTCGCACAGAGTTGGTGATCATAGAAAACGGCTCTTTAACTAGCGTAAGATATGTGGAAGAAATCCTCAATGATCACGTTGGTCCATTTATGGTCAATTTAGGTGAGGATGCTATATTTATGCATGACAATGCCCGACCTCATACAGGTAGGATTGTGAATGACTACCTTCAAGAGATGAACATTACTCGTATGGAGTGGCCAGCGCGCAGCCCGGATATCAACCCGATCGAGCATGCTTGGGACGAGCTAGGCAGATGCGTAAAACAACGAAACCCTCCCCCAATCACGCTTCGTGAGCTCAAAATTGCTCTCACAGAGGAATGGGAGAATATTCCCCAAAATCGTATAAGGAACTTGGTGTACAGCATGCCAAACCGCGTAAACGCAGTAATGGAAGCACGAGGAGGCAATACGAAGTATTAAAATTCAAGAAAATCGTAATAAAGTTCAAAAATTTAATGTTTCCTATTTTTGTTTTAAGGAGAGATCAGCAGTTTTTTTCTTTATGTAATTTTGTGTTAATAAAATGTATGGCGACTCATATTTTTTTTACTTTCATTTAAGGAGTATTACATTGTCTATTAAATACAATTTATTGCATTAACCTATCATTTTTAGTTTCCGAGATTTTTAACATTCTTTAAGTGACCCGGATTCATTGCTCTCGAGTGTATTTAACACCAAATTGTCACTATAACAATTTGAAATACGTGTACAATGTGTTAGACTAAACCCAAAAAATCGCTCACCATTATTTCCTAGAACACTACCCAAGAAAAGGCAACAAAAATAATATCGCGCGAAAAAATATACCTAGCTACATGTTAAAAATTAATCCCCGAAATGGTAGCTCCGCTTGGCGGGTGTCAAGTGCGAGCCAGTACATCGTTAGTCGAAGAGTTTTCTTTTGTCTCAAGGGCTGAGTCTTGCTTGTTATTCCAGCTTTTGTTGGTGACCCCGCCCGTGGCCTTCTTCTAACTTATTCATTACGTGCTTTTTCAAGGAGCTAAGAAATACTGAGATGCAAATAAACTATGGCGCGAGAAACGCCTTGGTGGATGAGGGATTTGAATTTGCGATGTGCCTGTTGAATGTAGTGCTCGCTACATGATGTATGTGAAGAATATGCTTGCTGAATCTCATAGTTTCTGTTAGAGAATTTTATGGAGGATGTTATAAAACTAAGGCCTACTTTTTTCGTGACTTGATTTTAAAAATCCCTAAATCATCTATCTCTTTAGTCTTAGTCTATGGTCGAACATGAGGCTATTCAACGTTAAAACAAAAGATTGACGATTAATCAAGTAGGTACGAGTATAGCAATGATCACAACGAAAACACGAATTGCTGGTTTAGAAATGCTTTCCTACGCATCCTCCCGCTTAGTACTATTTGTTTATAACTACATAAGAAAATTCATTCATGCTTCTTACATAGTGAAGATAACATAAAGCCCCCGGCTCCGTTTATAATACATAATGTGTCCCTAAAAAGGATAAGAAATCACAATTTTCATTAAAGTCGTTCCTATTCAGGCAAATCTCTACTCTTAACAAAATAGAAATAAACCATTCCCTAGGATCCGTTCCTCAATGTAGCACAAACGTCCTCTCATATCTATTTCGCGATCGCATCTTGGATTTATTTTAAGTCGCTTGAGAATATATACGTTGTTACCATAAGCCGAAAATTCAATCTATTTTGTAGCGCTTAATGCGAGACTGACACTACAGGGTATATCAATTGTCGACATGTTATTCAAGAAAACCGTCTAGAATTTCTATTAGTTGTAAGTTCTCGTCAAGGTTTCTGTGATATTGTAGTGACAGTTACAGAGTAATGAGAATGAGAAAACCCGTTTGCATTAATGATACGCGACATTACATTGCAATACTTAACTATATATCGACGCCCCCAAGCAATAAGTCGGTAATCGTAAAACTTAAATTTTACAGGAGAAATGTTTTTCTGTTTTTGTTGAATAGCTTTTCAACGAGTCGGAGTAGTGAGGTCATTGATACATCAAACGAAAGCTAATTTTTTGTTTAATTCAATCATTATTTTTAACATTAAATTTTTTGCGTGAAAAGCCTTGCAATTTAAGAAAATAAATGTTACAAAAATATATTAGGTATATTGATTAAATAATGTACACTTGCGCCATTATTGCAGTAAATTTGTAAACAATATTGGTGCGTAACATTACAATACGGACTTTTCCAGCGTAATTTTTCATCTTGAAGACGTTACATAATTCGTTATTACGGTGTTATTGTGGTTATTTTAAATTGACACAGTAACCAGTATCGTTACAGAACATTGTTTTTGGAGGAAAATTCTGAAAAACATTTTTGTGTAACCATTCAGTGCTAATAATTTTTTATCGAATTTTTAAAGTGTAATATGTCTAGGTTTACAAGAAAAGACTGTAGATGATGAGTATAATAACGTATAATAATCACAATAATAAAATCAGAGTTGAAAATTAACATCTTAACCTTTACAAAAATTAAGATAAAGATTTAACGATTAAAATAATTGTAGGGACGTCAGTCATGTCAATATTCATGATTAAACCTTAAACTAGAACTATATCAATGATAATTAAACACAGCAATAAAATAATGTCACAAAATTAACACCTTAGGTTTTACAAATATTTGGGGTGCTTGGTCAGAAAACCTCCTCGGGCGCCCAGTGGCTTCTGGTCCCTCTCGATACGTCTGGAAGGAACAGCAGCTGCTGGGACGGTGCACCCTGGGCGCGGCAGTATCCTTCCCCGATGAATGGGAAGAGATTCCTATTCCTCGGGGAATGTTACTGTCGTAGCCAATATTCTGACACCGGTGGGGTCCAGTTTGGACCAACGGGGCGTTCCTCCGCGCGACCCTCTGAAACGCAGAGGGCGCAGTGGAGGAGCAAGGGCGGGCTCGGTGTGCACTAACCCTGCCTCCGAGCAGCTGTCCCCGTCGATATCGTAATCCCGTCGCCGCGTCGTAGAAGTGTCGTGGATCACGTCTCGCGGCTTCGATCGGGACCGAGGGTCTTGGCTTGGCCGCCCGGACCACGAGGTAGAAAACCTCTATAAAAAGTTACTCCGAATCCCAAGCGGCGCCGCACCGCGAGGGGATGTATGGCTGACGGGAAAATCAGTCGCTAGTGCGTGTCCCCGCCAGGGTACCAGCCGACCCTCTGGCGGGTAATAAATGTCGTAGGCTTATCTGGGTACAGGGGGTACCCCAGATGGACATTTTAAATCCCCCACACTCGTGGGAACAGAATGGACAATAATATGAAAAAACAAACAAACACAAACAAAAATGATGCCGACAAAGGCAAGAGTGAGGAGAGAAGGGATGCGGGGTCGGAGGCCGACGCCGTATCCAGTGATGTGAGCGTGGAGGGAGGCTCAGAGAGCCCCCACCGCGAGAAGACCGGGACTGCTGCGGAGAACAGCAAGTTCTCCCGCAAGCGGTCCTGGCCGGAAGGCGACCATGAGTCGTCCTCCGGCGTCTATTTCTGGGCGTCCAATCAATAGACTCGGACCAATGAATAGACTCGGTTGGGCTATATAAAGAAACTAGTGGACTGTATGAAATATAGGTGTAATACCACAATTAGCATCGATTAAAAACTTGTGAAGACCGTACAAAGAAATGCCCGGAGTGGCCGGCGTCTGTGAGCTCAGTGAGTGGTAGGGCGCGCATCGGCACTCGCGCAGCCGGGTTCGGTACCCCCGAGTCCCGCGCCCTCCCCGCGGTTGTCCACGCATATGTGAGGCACCGACATATTCCCCGGGTTGAAGAATTCAATCTTCTACTGGAAGGGGGCAGATGCAGTTGAAGGCACGGCGAATGGTGCCCCGCTTCGTCTTCATTTCTGCCACTCTCGTGACCCCGTCTACGCCGGGATAGGTCTTCGTGACCCGACCCAGGGACCAGAGCAGAGGTGGCGTTGTCTTGTCCTTGACCAGGACTAATGACCCCGGCTTCACTTCACCTCTGGAATCAAACCACTTTGATTTCGCCTGCAGCAGAGAAATGTATTCATTATGAAATCGTCCCCAGAAATTAGCCGTTTGAGCGTCGCGGCTAGGCTCCGCGCCCCGAAGACCGCAGCTGTAGTGATTACACTACAGCCGAACGCAGAGAAGAGGGGCGTGTCCTACCGCGACGTGCTGGCCAAGGCGAAGGCGACGGTGGATCTCGGGGAGCTCGGGATCACCGGGGGCCTCCGGCTTAAAGTCACCGCGACAGGGGCGCGAGTGCTGGAGATCCCCGGTAAAAACAGTGGCTCGTCCACTGACGCTCTGGCTGAAAAGCTCATAGCGTCCCTAAATGCGGACGAGGCCCGAGTGTCCAGGCCCGTGATATGCGCAGACCTGCGCATCCTGAGTCTGGACGACTCGGTCACCGAGGAGGAGGTGGTGGCCGCCGTCACCAGGACCGGGGGGTGCCCTGCCGAGCTGGTCAAGGCAGGCACCCTACGTCCGGACCACAGGGGCATGCGAACCATTACGGTAAGCTGCCCTGTGACTGCGGCGAGAACTATTGTGGAGGGCCGAAGGCTCCTGGTGGGGTGGGTCTCAGCGCAGGTGAAGCTGCTGGAGCCCAGACCTCTGAGGTGCTTCCGCTGCCACGTGGGGCACCATGTGTCGGTGCAATGCACCTCGGAGGTGGACCGCAGCGGCCTCTGCTTCCGCTGCAGTCAGCCCGGTCACATGGCCGCGGCTTGCTCAGGGCAGCTTACCGTAAAATGATTTAAGAGCACACGTCACGTTTAATCAAACGAAAATATGCTACTGTTTGTGTAAACAAACATTACGCACCGGCCGGCCGACCATATCACGTGTTGGGGGTGCGGCTAATATCTATTACTTTCTTATTACCATAGAAAGAAAGAGACCATATGCGTCTTGCAAACTGTTGGGCGCAAAAATATAAACAGCAAGATTGAAAACGGGACCAGACGTGTTCAAATTAGATACGTATTGCAATTTTACACATATTTATTAATGAATTAATTACTTTATAATCCTTGTTAGTTCCCATTACGGTCTGAGCTGACTAAAAATAATTCGACAACAACAACGTGCTAGCCTTTACCAGGAACTGCACGAAATTCATTCACGCCAATAAGTCGGTAATAGCAACTTACCAAAATTAAATACGAAATACACTTTTGTATTGATACGTAAAGATATTTTTCTCGACATAATTTCGTTTTTTAATTTCCCTACAATAAAAGTGTTTTTCACTATATCTTCGTAAATATCACTACGAAAAATGTGAAATAAATTACTAAGATGTATCCTAACCCATAGGTTCCAAATTTGACATAACAATAAAAAGTCCATAATAGTACATTACCGACTTATTGCTTGGGGGCATCGATATGTATTAAGCAGTTATAATAATAATAGCGCCAAGAAAAATTACAATACCACTAGGCGAGGCTAAAGTTAAGACACAGATTCGCTAGTGTGTAATGTTTAGATTTTGAACAGATTTTTGCAATATTGGCAGGCACTAAACTTGCCTGATAAATTCATATTTTCTTACGTCTTTCAATTTGCAGGCCAGTGATAGGTTGTATGTAGATTAAAATATGATTCGCGACCGTACAAACTGTGGCTGTACTGTGTTATAATATAATTAAAATCACCAATACAGCCCCCTAAGTTCATTTAATTCCATTGGATGAATATGTCATGAAACATTCACTCAAATTGTCAAAGTCAGCAAATAGCTAAAATTTTTTAAAAAGAAACGAATTGGCTTCGGGTTAGGTACTCTGGCGCGTCCATCTTAAGGGTTCAGTCAAACTAGTATGTACCGATAGCGGTCTAGCTGTGGACAAAAGACTTTGACTGATACTCACAGTCACTACGTTATGTGTACAGAGTACCGAAATTTGTCCGTGCTGGTTCGACCGAACCTTTAAGAAAACATTGACTAGTGAAAACTGTAGATATCGGAATTGCCTACTGAGAAACGAACGGTGAAACAGGATTTGCTTTTTAGGAATCTTATTACCTAACTACAAACACAGAACTTGACGTTACCTCGCTTGGCGAAAGAGAAAACGGGCATCAATGTCACGTTGAACAGTCATCTCTATCAATCATCACCATCGGCCTAGCCTATTCCAAACTATGTTGGGATCGGCTGCCAGTCAAACCGGATGTAGTTGAATATCAGTATTTTACACGGAACGCCTGCCTATCTGACCTCCATAACCCAGTGAGTACTGGGTTAATACAATACCCTTGATAAGATCGGTTGGCAGACTTTCGACCTGTAACGACTGTCAAAGATCTAAAATTAACAACCAAGACCAATGGCTTAACGTGCTTTCCGAGGCACGTAGGAAACTTTCTACGTAATGGTTGATCATCCACGGACCAACCTAGACAAGCGCGGTTTAACCTGAAGATTGATCTGAGCGACTGTTATTATTTATCCATAAGCTTAGTATTACCTAACTGGAAACAAATAACTAGACGTTGATTCGCTTGACGATCAAGAAAACGCGCATCAATTTCACGTCCAGCAGCTCATCTCTATCAATCTAATTCATTATTATTTCAGGGGATTACATTAAGTCTATTTCGGGCAGTATTAAGTCGAGTTTGACTAATGTTGCCGGATGGATTGTTACGGCAGCCAAGTTTCCCTATCTAAGCGGATGAGCTGATCGAACCCGCTGTGTAAAATTAGAGTTCCGTGTTCCCTTCGGTATCCATTTGGTGATTACTTTTAGGAGATTATCTTTATTTAGGAAGACTTAATACTGTTGGTAACTTTACTTTGCTTTGCTTTAGAGCTTTCATTAAGTTGTTTTGTTAAGAAAGAGCGAAACGTTGTAATTGTCTTTTTGGTGTATATTTTTAGATAGATTCTGTTTCTAAGGATATTTTGCTAGTTCGGCTGATATTTCAGAGAATCGTCAGTCAAATAGTCCCATACTTTTTGTTTGCACTCACACATAAATAAACTGTTGCATGAAAACATAAAAACTGGCATCTTTATGCAAGCATCGATACATATACAATTAAGCGCATTACTTAAGATGAGAAATGCACTGATTACATAATTCCACTAGGTGAATAATGATTATTTAACTTGATGATGAATTTGTATACCTACATAACGCTCATAACGCGGCTTTTATTTTCTGCATATTTTTTCCTTAAACACAACCGCACACATCTAAGCCACAGCTAAAAAAATTTCACTAATTAAGACGCGGCTTTAAATTAAAACATTTCAAAAATGATAACGAGTTATCATTTCAGGAGAGGCGCGCCATTATACCGGGTGTAAGATAGTCATCTACAGAATGGCTTTTCATTTACCAGAACAAAGAGACAAATCAAAATAAAGGACTGTTCTTGAGTTCTTTTAACTCCAAAAATATCTTTTGTGTCTGTCAGAATTTAATTTGCAATTATAAATTCGTGCCACCCTAAATTAAAGGTACGCAGACAATTGAATACCTACAATTAAAACTAGAATTCATTTTAGTCTAGTTGTTTTGTTTTATTTAATTTAATTAAATCTGAGAATTGATGGAATTTAAATTAACTGTGAGATTTGTTGTTTAGGCTGTCTCTTGCGTGAATTAAGAGAATTCGTTAGTTGAGATGGTTTATTGGCTTTTATATATTTATAAATAGCTTGCAAGATTTAAGTAAAATGTGAGATTGGCGAGGATTGTCTAAACAGTGTCATTTAGAAGTATTGCCTCATGGTCATGCAGTTATATTTTCCAAAGAAGGTTATGCTTATAATCAGCCAACAACATTCCTACTTCTAGGATTCAGTACCGTAATGGCCCACGCGGGCCCAGTGCGGGTTGGTGAATGTCACATGCCATCGAGTTTTTTATTCTATGACATAATCTCACGATGTTTTCCTTCACTTTATAAATTACAAGTTCTATTTATTTAAACAAAGCACACAATTAGACCTCTGGGGTCTGTCTTAGCATGCCATGACCTGAGATTTGATCAACGCGCTATTAGCAGTTATATGATGTCACTAATCTCTTACTTTAGCATCATGGTACCTAAAACAACTAAACAAACTGTGATCACCATCTCAGGCAGATGGCGCGTGAAATATAACAACATAGAACTAGTCCCACAAAAATACCTACCGTGTCCCCAAAACACATTCCAACGACCCCTCCACATTTGATCATGAATTTTCAGAAACACCTACACGGACCTGACCTATCTCAATTTAAAAAGCTTTGCTTTACTACCGTCACAAAAAGCTACCGCTACGTAACGTAACGGGGGCAACGGGGCATCTTTGCTTAAAAATTCAATATGGCTAAACGTACTTGGACTGTGGGATATATCACGTGGAAGCAATTTGAACACCTCTCGGTAGCACTAAACGTTATTTATGGTAAGCCCGCGGCACTCAGTGGATAGCCCACATTGAGTTTCAAAGGATTTTCGGCAGTAACGGGTTTTATTATCGGCATTGTCACATACTTATGTACGCCTAATGTTTGGTCAGCTTTCATGGTTTGTCATTTATTTGTGTTACAAGCTTCTAGTTTGATTAAGTCAGGACACGTTCAAATATAGAATCATAAATTGTTACTGCTAGTGCTGAGATGTATGTAATAATGCTTATCACATTGGACTTCAAGGTTAGGAAAATGCGTTTAGTGAATCTATGAATGCGTTTGTTTTTTTTGTCGTAAACATTCAAATGTAGAGTCTATAAAGGCCGCGATAATCAGCTGGATGCGACAAGCATTGGACCGATCGACACGGCGACGCTTTGGGAGTCTTTTATCCAGGAATGATCGTCTTTCGTTTCATGACATCAGTTGTCATGAAACTTTTATATCTGCGCAGTGCGCACGTTATATTACGAGGGAGACTTTTGCCAAACACTATCTACAAATTTACTTACATAAGCTACAAAACTACGTACGAAACATTGACACTCTGAAACACAAAAGGTTCATTCATCAAAATTCACACAGTCCTACCCGCACATTGCAATTCTGCTCAAGAGCTATTGATACAAGTAATTTTTCTAATGCACCTACATGTAGACATTATCGTGATTAAAGTCTCTCTATGAACGAGCTCGTATGTATTTGCCAAACGTTTCAGAGATTTATTCCACCCACATTTAGTTATATGTAAGTACGGTTAGAATTTTGGCTACGACTATTCCTTAATATAACTTTTCCGTGGTACAATACTTTCTGGGAATTTATTTGGGTGCATATTTTATTAATATATGAAGATTTCGCACGAGTTTTTCTGTTCTTGAGAATTTTAGTTTTAACTTGTATTTTATTTATTTATTCAACAATTTATGTACACACAAAATATAGAAAATAAGAAAGGAACAGAAAAATAGTACAAAGATTTCTTTAGAAATAAGCATCACGCATAATACTATAGAAATCTCTTCCACCATACCTGCGAAAGGAGATACTAAAAGAAAAGATGTAGACATAAAACATAAAGCAGATAACTATTTTAAATATAATATCTATCTATACAACTATTTATACAAATAAATAAAATTTAAGTGTCTGTTTGTAAAAGCAAAATAACAGTTTTTACTGAATGCATATGAAAATATAAGTATACGTCACTAATAACAAAAACACATTTTTTAAATTTTTGTCCGTCGGTCTGACTGTCTGTCTGTCTGTTTGTTTGTCTGTTTGTTCCAGCTAATCTTCGAAGCAGCTGGCCCGATAACGGGTCTTTTACTGCCAGATAGCTGATGTTATAAGGTATAACATAAGCTACTTTTATTTTTAGAAAAATAATTAGGGTTCCGTGAAAAAAAATCCCTTGAAATTGGTAACAAAATCCAATTCAAAAGTTAAGTAATTTTTTTTTGTAATAATAATTTCACGCGAACGGTTCGCGGTTTCTGAAAGGCGTTGCAACGCAAAATTAATGTCTGTTTGTTCGTATTTTATGCACTGCCATAACGGTCATCCGATTGCGATTAAACTTTGTCGTTTAAGTGCTTACACTTACGCGTAGGTTATAAGCATAATACAACTAACTTAAAAAAATACGCGGGTGGAGCCGCGGCCGGGAGTTAGTAGATGCATTATAATACTGAAACATAATTTTCACTAATGTTAATGTAGCAATGTAATGGTATAATTTTCCAAAACATGGGTTGAGAGTTGTACCAACTAGGGTGGTATTAAAAGGTCATTACCTGTGAAATTGTAACTTTGAATGTACGAGTACTCCCGCGAGCGTCATTTGTAAATTATATGGTAGCTAACTATTCGTTTAGCAGGCATTTGGAAATATATACAACTAGCTATTGAACGCGTCTTCGTTCGCCAGGAAATTTTGAAAGTGATGTAGCCTATATTATTATGCTATTTCAGACTGTAGTCTATCTCTGTGCCAAATTTATCCAGATGCGTTCAGCTATTCTGGCGTGATTGAGTAACATACATCCATACATCCATCCAAACTTTCGTATTTATAATATTAGTGTAAATGTAGAAGAAGATGTAATTTCATACTTGCTTCGGCCGTAAATTTACTACAAAATAACACATTACTTAATGTCACGCCTGTGTTTCATAAAGCGTTAGGCAGAGATGTCCTCCTAGCCACCGCTAAGAAATTCTTTATGGAAAAACAATTCCTAATAACGTTGCATTTGGCCCATACGATTATTGGAAAGCTCTTTTGTAATGTAAGTTTTATTATATAATCGGTTTTGTCTGTAGTAAGTAACGAGTCTGCAGTGGCGAAGGTTCCATACAACTCGATTCCTAGCGGCTTCCCTTTGAAAAATCTGAAGTATTCTATACACAACAAAGATGACCCTTCGCTACTGCGAGTCTGTAAACTAGAAGTAGGATTAGAGTACATTTACGATAGAGTACATACTTTGCTTTTCCAAAAAAAACTTTTTACTCAGCCGATTAGAGCTTTCTATTATTTAACCGTTTTCGTGAACTTAAACTAGTTAAATACTGTTATTCATTCAGGCTTACAAAGGTGACATTTTTTTTTTTCATAAAAATTGTACTTCAGAACGCAACTCGTCGCGGTTCTTATAAATCTTTCACTTTTCCATATTCATGGTTTGATGGAGCGCACCGTTACAAGGACTACGCACTTGACCTTTTGAAGTGACGTCATCAATTTGGTGAGGGCATGCCCTTCAAAAACGACCTCTTCAGACATTTCCTGTTATATTGGCGATTTAAAACTTTGAAATTTTTAATAGTAAATTGACTATGCTTTTGAAATTGTTGTAAAAGTCTCCAGTAATCCCTGATAGGTTTGCCAGAGCTGAACTTAGTAGTAAACCCACATTTCATGTAAAGGGCGTTGAGCCAATTGCCATCAAAGGGGCACAACTCCAGACTCCGTGGCTGCTACTGAGAAATTCCTGAAGGAAAAATGTAATAAGTAACACTTTGCCCGACCTGGGAATCGAACCCAGGACCTCACGCTCAGCAGTCGCGCTTGCGACTACTCGACCAACGAGGCAGTGGCAGGCAATATTAGTGTGAGCCAATTATAACTTATGAGTTACTGAATTATTCATTGTACTTCATCCTTAAGAGTAATGAATACAAAATCCGTACAGATGTTATCTGTGCGGTTATAATTCAGTTGCAAGATTTCACCCATACATATTAACTTACATCATCATCATCATCTGCCCAGCTTTTCCCAACAACGTTGGGGTCGGCTTCCAGTCTAACATGATACAGCTTGAATATCAGTATTTTACAAGGAGCGACTGCCTATCTGACCTCCACAACCCAGCTAGTACTGGGTAATACGATACCCTTGGTAAGACTGGTTGTCAGATTTTCTGGCCTCTGACTGCCTGTAACGACTGTCAGAGAGCTACAAATGACAACCGGGAACAACAGTTTAACGTACTTAATTAAAAGCTAGTAAAAACGCAACTGGCGCCTAAATTACCGTCACCCACTGAGGTCAAGTAGTTTGATGGGGTGCCCGATGACCAATCAAGCTATACGAAACCAGTTTATGCGGATTTCTCATTATACGGGAAATCTATAGAAAGCTTAGCTTGATGTGTCACCGTATGTACGCACAGCGTCAGTAAGTGCCAACCCCTCAAGCTTTAACATTTTAAAGCTTGAGTGGTTAGCACTTACTGACGCTGTGTGTACTAACCATACTAAAGAAGAAGAACGAGAGATAATACCGAAAACGGATCATGATAAGTTTGGGTTGTTAGGTAGAGAAAAATAAATGATCTTTCGGAGCCTTCGATTCTTTTTACCGCTTGATGAAGTTAGCCAATACAAGGTGTAAACGGACCCTTCATGAAGCTGTCAACCAAGCATTCTGTGCATCAAATTAATTAAACGACATTTTGTTTTCGGAAAAAATGTCGTTTAATAAAAAAAATTAAAATTCCGTTTTACGGTAGGACTCAATGTAACAAACTCAAACTCAAAGCATTTATTTCAATTAGACCATTACAGGCACTTTTGAAAGTCAAAAACAAAAAAGCTAAGCTACAGTCACATTCACAAGGCATAATAACTTGCGAAAGTACTGTAGTTGCACATTCCAAATCGTAGATCTCTATGGAGAAGAATGGGCAAGAAACTCCATGGACACTCTTTTTAATCAAAATATTGTTACAAAATCTTGGTTACATCATTCATGTTGAGATTATACATATAAGTATGTGAGAACGATGTACAAAGACGTGCACATTAAGAGCGTCCAGAGTAAAAGATTAAACTAACAATTTAAAAATAAAGTAATTAAAATAAACCGTGACAGCTAAGAGATGACCAGTCCCAACTGACAGCGCCCGTTCACGAACATGACGCATGGATCAGCGCCATTCAACTCAACCACATTGAAGGGAACTAAATGACCCGACACACCCGCCACCATCAGCGAGACATTTGTGTGAGCATGACATTCTCTCAGCCACCAGGGCACATTCAAGTCAATGAAGATAACTAAATGTAAATGGTAGCTTTACCGTACATAGTACTCACACATGTGCTATGCGATTATATAATACTAAGAGATTGAATCTATACAATTCAAAGATATTTTTACAATCTTCTGCAGCTTCCACAATAACTTCACATGGTAATCAATTAGTTTGCCCCTATGGTTGTGGAGCAGGACCAGCATTGAGCCAAGCATTTTTATCATCAATGTAATCCCCCAACTTATAATATGCTTGCCTACATAGTGTGCGTTTTATACAAGATTTAAATTTCGTCTCATTCAGTTGTAGAATGTGGGGAGGTATTTTATTGTAACATTTTAAACAGTACCCCATGAAAGATGAGTCTACTTTAGCTAGCCTGAAACCTGGTTGAGTTAGTTGGTCCCTATTTCTAGTATGATAGTGGTGTCGGTAACGCACTCAAAACATTGTGCTTATGGATGCTATGTATAGTACGGGGGTTATGGAGGTATTTAAAGTAAAGTTATAACATTATAAACTTTAATTAAAAAAAAAGCTCCTGAAAAAGGTGAAACTTTGACCCCGAAAATCTCCGTAACTAGAAGGTTCCCAGGTAAGATCCTGAATAAAAAAATATCGCAATGAAGGGGAGAAAAAGTGCATTTAGGCTTTGTTAAGGGTTTTTACACCCACAAATACAATAGCTACACACGGCGGCCCATCAAGCTATACTGTTCCAGTATAACGTGGCCTCGCTTTGTATGGATTTCCCGTACAACGAAAGTTTCGCATAAATTGGACAAAGAAAAGAAAAACGTTGTCTGTACTTATTTTTTCTAGACTTGATTAGACTTTCTGAGTTCAATTCCCAGGAAAGGTGAAATGAAAGGTATTGGTACTATTATTTCAGGTCGGACTTAACCCGACATTTGAGATGTGGGCAAACAAAATGGCCTAGGTACCTGTTTATTTTACGGTATAAAAATACAGTGTTTTCACTTCATTTATTCATTACTAGTTTTCCGCCCGCGGCTTCGCCCGCGTCGAGTTCGGTTATATCGCGTTTCCAAGAGAACTCTTCAAAAGTCCGGGATAAAAACTATCCTATGTTCTTTCTCAAGGTCAACTCTATCTCTGTACCAAATTTCATTACAATCAGTTCAGTGGTTTAGACGTGAAAGCGTAACAGACAGACAGACAGACAGAGTTACTTTCGCATTTATAATATTAGTAGGGATAACTGTGTTAACATGTTTTCTCGCCCTTTTTCATAATAATATTGAGTAAGTAACATAACATAACATCACTCCTCTAATCCCTGTAGGGTTAGGCAGAGGTGTACCTAATAGTACCTATACCCACATATCACTGAAGCGCATGATATCATTGAAGCGCATGTATGCGCTTCAATGTGTAAAACATCTTGGTTTTCACTATCAATTCATTATCAGATTCGCTAAATTAGGAAGGTCTTCTAATCCAAAATAGATATATATAATATATATATATATTTGTAGGACACATTGTATCTTTACAAGCATTAAAAATCTTTCGTCTTGTGTTTGAGGAACTAATTTGTTTAAAATGTACCTTAATCTATACACAAGAATTTGCTATTTGTCTTTCTGTGGACTGTTTAGTTACTTTACTCAATGTTTTTTATATAGGAATTTCTCAGTGGCAGCCACGGAGTCTGGATTCATGCCCGGTTAATGGCAATAGGCTAGCCCCCTATTACATGGGACTTAAACATGTATTAGAATAAATCAGTTCTTCATAAAATAAAACCATTGGTTATTACACTGTCTGCTCTCATCAAAGCAGTCGATAAGTTGCACGCTCTGCGAATAACAAGCAGCCTCCTCTGACGTCACGGCCGACATAAATTAAATTTATAATCAACCCGACTCCCCCAAATTAAATTAAATTATACCTGCCACTGCTTCGGCAAAACATTTACGTTTCGCTCCTTGAAAAAGGCGCAGCCTGTAACTCATCGGTTTCATTTTACGGTGTTTGATAATTTGTCACCAGAGAAAGAGAAGAGAGAGGATTTTAAGATTTCAATGTGCTGTCAGTTATTACCGAAGTTGTGAATTGACGTGGTTATCTAAATACGATTTTTTAATAATATCTTGGGACAACCAACACACCGCCATCTGATCCCTAACTAGGCAGAGCCTGTACTATGGCAACCAGACAACTGATAAACATACTTATATATTTCTAAATACATACATATTATAGATAAATTACACACCCAGATACAGAACAAATAATCGTACTCATCGCACAAACATTTGTCCTGTGTGGGAATCGAACCCACGTCCTCCGTCCTAGCAGTCAAGGTCACTAACCAGACCAACAGGCCAATCAAATTGATTGATCGATTTGAATGGCGATCTTCTTCTTCTTTATTACTTCAATAATACCTGACCAGTTTATAGCAGCTGCACATGCACACTCTTTCGATGGCTTCATTTAAATCCTGAAAGGTGCAGGTGCAGGATATTCAAGAAGGCGATATTTAATTTTTTCATTTCTAGGATAGCGATATTTGGGCTGCGGGACTGTTCGAAAGACATATCGCGGCCCTGGAACACCAAGGGCAAAAGAAGGAACATGATCTTAGTCAGTAAAAGTGTAACATTCCCTTCCGCTCCGCCCAGAGCGGGAGGGCATGGATGGCGATATTTTTAATTATTGATTTTTGTATCCCAGAGCTCGGAGAAGCTCATGGTTTAATAATAAAAGGCGCTCGGGTCGATCATTAGGTTAAGCCGTAGCCGTTGCCTAGGTTGGTCTGTGGATGGGTGACCGTATTACATACCGACTTTCTTCCGTGCCTCGGAAAGCACGTTAAGCCGTTGGTCCCGGCTGTCGTTTGTAGATCTTTGACAGTCGTTACTGGTAGTCAGTGGCCCGAAAGTCTGACAACCAGTCTTACCAAGGATATCGTATTATCCAGTGGACCAACTGGGTTGTGGAGGTCAGATAGGCAGTTGCTCCATGTAAAATACTGGTATTCAGCTGCATCCGATTAGACTGGGAGCCGACCCAAAGATAGTTGGGAAAAGGCTAGGCAGGTGATGATGATTTTTAGGTGTACACCAAATAGGTTAAATGTACTGGGTGTACTCTACACGTTTGCAGTTTCCTACGAAGAATACAGCCGTTGACTTTGTGCGATTGAAACAATTTAATTTTATTCTTAGTATCCCACAGAATAGCTTGCATTTGAGATCGTCACGTCCTTTATATCTTCATTATGAGAGGCAGAATTACTGAAGACTGTATCACGTAATCACTAGCTTGCCAACTGTTGAAATTTGTTTAAATAACACATGACATAACATCACGTCTGAAATTGTAATTGCAGAGGTGTATCTAATAGTAAATGTATCTTATCAGTTCGAAAATTACATATTATACACATAGTATTAAAAAAATATACGTCGTACTGTATGGATCGGAATGCTGGGCTGTGAAGAAGATGGATGAAAAAAGATTGCATGTAGCGGAGATGAGAATGTTGAGGTGGATGTGTGGTGTGACAAGAATGGATAAAGTAAGGAACGAGTATATTAGAGGAAGTTTAAAGGTTGCGCCAGTAACAGAAAAGTTGAAAGGGAACCGACTGTCTTGGTAGGGACATGTGATGAGGAGGGACAAATCGCATGTGACTAAAAGAGTGATGAATATAAACGTTGATGGATGGAGAGGGAGAGGAAGACCAAAGAAACGATGGATGGATTGTGTGAGGAATGATATGAAAGATAAAGAAGTAAATGATAGCATGACGGTTGACAGAGGAGAATGGAAGAAAAAAACGTGTTGCGCCGACCCCAAATAACATGGGACAAGGGCAGGAAGATGATGATGATGAGTATTAAAAAAATATGAAACCCTACCCTTAAATCCTAATGTATTAGCTAGAAGAAGGAAACACAATATTGCTTCCACCTTTTTTGTAAAAACAGAATTTGCAAATATTCAGTACGACAAACGCTCGTCTTTCTAATATAATGAAATAAATAAACATACATGCTAAACCGTTTAAAGAATGCAAATCATTGCTGATTAAGTGGATAAACAAGTTAAGCTACGATGAAGTAGAGAATCTTCTATTAGATATAAGGTAAAACCGTTTCCGTATAAAATAACCACACACACACACACACACCAACAGACTAACATAAAAATTAAACTACTATAAGACTAAAATAAAAATTATTAATTCATAAACTTTTCTTTAGTAACATGTTACACTAATTGTAAGATATAAAAGAGCGGCGCCTCCTGGCACAGGCATCTATATGCGTAAAAGGAGACGCCACCAACTGAAAAAATACTAAATCCACATTTCGCTTATGGGGTCTAAACATAACTTGTTTAGACCCCATAAGTCAATAAAGAACTTTCATAATTCAGATTATGAAAGTTCTTCAAAAAGCCATCTTCGCCCAAGTAATGCGGTAACGTTATAATGTTGACTCTCGTAACTCAATATATTGCTCGGACCGTATCAGTACGAGAATAATCTCTAAATAAATAAAGACCCAACATGACGCAAACTCGCTCGCAGTCAGAAGATCGTATCAACTTAATTAAAACTGATGTTTAAAGTAACTTTTAAAACACTTTGGAAATGAAAATAATGTGTTTCAGTATCACAAAACGTAATTAGGTCGAGCGGGCCTGTTTATACGTAAACAAAGTTTGTTTTACGAGTTTCTATGATATCGTAAAGCAACATTTTATGACGAGTACCATTATCGTCAGTTAAAAGGATCGTAATTCATTCGGGAAATTGTTTAGTAGTAAAAATTATGGGCGTGCTAACCAGGGAATCCGGGTTTACCATAAATTCGTAATGCGTATTAAGCGAGGCTAAAACACACTGCTAATTTGTGTTATGACGTCGTTTTATAGGATAAATTGTTCTGTTAGAGTGGCCGAATTACGTTGCACGTACCTAAATGTTACTCTGATTCCCATCTGCTTTTCTCATTGCGCAAATCAAACGACGTATCATTTTCGTTTCTCATCAACAATCATTGATATGGAATAAGTTTTGACTATGAATGTGGATGCCTATAAGAGTATAGGAAGACCAAATAAACTATAGAAAGACTGTGTGAAAGATGAAATAGCTAGAAAAATATTATAAACGGACCCTTCATGAAGACGTCAACCAAGCATTATGTACATCAAACTAAGTAAGTTTACGCAAAAAATATTGCTGAGAAACGACTTTTTTTTGGCTTGAAAAATCACGTTTTACAGTGGAACTCTATGTAACGCATGGATGGATGCATTGAATAGTTCGGGGGCCGTGGAAGTGTTTAAAGTAAAATCTTACATTAAAAACATGTATTAAAAAAACACTTGTGAAAAGGTTGGTACTTTGACCCCCAATATCTCCGTAACTAGAAGGTTCCCAGGTATGGCCTAGACCAAAAATAATATCGCAATGACTGGGAAAATAAGTGCCTTTGAGCTTCGTTAAGAGTATTGTTACACCCTCTATCTACTGAGATGACGTCTAATAGGCAACTAACTATGGAAGCGTAGATATGCTACGCCAACCACATCTAGATTGGGATAAGGGCTAGAGAGCGATGATGACACTATCTTTAGTTAGGTAGGTACTCTCGCGTCTCACTAAATAAGTCGCTTTGCCAAGACGTAACTTTGTTTATTTTATTTGTGGTCCCAAAGTACTACTCAAATGATTATTGTATTTATAGATGGAATCCGTGACCGCGGTCCCGGTCGCAAAAGCACTACGACCCGCTAGAATATGATTCAAATCAAGTCATGTCGTTAAGTCAAAAAGTTTCCCGGCCCTGGTTCAAGCCATGGTCCGGGGCGAGAGGGAATGGGAAGCCGTCGCCTCCTTCTGCGAAGCAGTCATGCTAGCGAAGGAGGCGGCGGAACGTGAGAGGGAGAGAACCTCCTCACGTCCCAGCCGCCGCGGGAGAAGCACCGGGCGTCGGGGGCCACGCCGTGATGGCTCTCGGCCACCGTAGGCGCGGGCCTGTGGACGGTGAGTAATGGGCTAGCTCGCCGTCCGTCCGTCGTGTGACGACGGGCAGGCCGTGTCGACGGCGCGTTCGTGTTCCACGCGCGCCTCAAAGAGATGTCAGCAAACGGGAGGGGCCCGCAAGGGCCGGTGCCTGCCAGGGCTGCGGGACTGTTCGAAAGAGATACCGCGGCCCTGGAACATAAAGGGCCAATGAAGGAACATGGGTGGTTTTTAGTCAGTAAGAGTCTGACACTCCCTTCCGCTCTGCCCAGAGCGGGAGGAGTCATTTGATGATTTCACACCCTCAAAAAAAAAAAAAAAAAAGTTTTTAGATCCGAAACCAGCAAACAGTCATCATCTGCGTAGCCTTTTCCCAACTATTTTTGAATCGGCAACAGTCTTACCGGATTCAGTAGAATACCAGTATTTTACATGGATCGACTGCCTATTTTACCTCCAGAACCCAATAAGTACTGGGTAATACGATGTCCCTTGGTAAGATTGGTTTTTAGACTTTCAGGCCACTACCTGTAACGACTGTCAAAGATCTACAAATAACAGCCGAGATCAACGTCTTAGCGTGCTTTACGAGGCACGGAGGAAACCTCGAAAAACATAGAACTACCAGCAAACAGCGCCATTTTAAAATTTAGCAAACAAACGAGATAAGCTTCCAATTCGTTATAAAATTCGCTATTTGATCAAATTTAGTTTTATGATAATTGCCCCTCAAACCAGTTGTGTATTCCTTTCGGTTGAGCAAGTAATTGCTTACCAACTAATAGTGAAAGTTGGTAAAGTTGAAACCCTGATAAGAGTGACGCCCAAGCCACTAGACTAAATACTCAAATAGTTTCCTACAATAATAAATCAAGAAGTTGTTTGAGAGTTGCTCGCTTCTACGCTGAAATGTCTTCTGCATTTTGCGTGGGTAGTTAACTATCTGCAAGTCTGCAATGTCTGGAAAGATTGCAGTACTTGAGCAAGTGCTTACTGACAGTTTTTGTTTGAACGTCAATCATTGGAGCTGAGAAAAAATAAAACGTTGATTTACTGGATAGCTTTATAACCATAAACGCTTCTCTCTCTTATGCTGTTTTCTATGTTACGTACATACATTATGTTTTATTTTATTTTATTTATTATGGGACAATCAACAGCTACAATATATAATGTTCACAAATAACAATAATATACATATGTAGTATTAACAATATTGCAGCCCACTACATTATCCGCATGTCAACAAAACTAAGATAAGGTAAAAGGTGCCACTAGATTAGCATTACTCTTATATATAAAATAAAAAAGAAATAATTGATTAATTGTCAAAACACAATAATACAATTAAATAATAATTTGAAAAAAAAAACAAATACAATGTTCGTAGATATAAAACATAATATAACATCACGCCTGTAATCCCCGAAGGGTTAGAAATAGGTGTAAACCAATACTACACCCACATTTCACCAGCTATGTTTAAGTCCCATGGAATAGGGGGCGAGCCTATTGCCATCAACTGGGCGCAAATCTAGACTCCGTGGCTGCTACTGAGAAATTCCTGATGGAAAAAACCAATGACAGAACCTCATGCTCAGCAGTCGTGCTTGCGACCACTACACCAACGAGGCAGATAAATTGTCGCAATTTTAAAATTATTTGATGCGTTTTATTTATCATTCCTTTTTTTCAACTTACCTCTATTATTAATTTGACAAACAGGTCCTTAAGTTCACAGTATTTCACAGATTTGTTATCAAATCAAATCATTTATTACCCAGATAATACAATCCCATTTGTTAGTAAAATAATACATAGTACACATCTTAAACACTTGTGTTAGTACATAATTAAATTTGGAAAATTTTGGTAATAGTTACTAATAATGTCAAAATAATTAATACTAATATCAAAATCATTAAAAATATTGTCGAAACCACCATTATTCATGTCAAAATTATTAATAATACAATAATCAGAAGATAAAAAGAAAATTATCAAAAATGTTACTGTTTTCAGTAAGACATTTTACATAACACTGCCGCTAAACACAGAGTCACATTCCATTCAACTCCCCATAAAATAAAATAAAAAACGCTTAAATAACCTACCCAGTAAGCCCCACTTTATCCCAGACATAGAAAAATCTAAAGAATTCATAAAGAAAAATATTCGTTGCGGAAGTTGCTGCAGTACCGTCGGATACCGAGCCATCATACTCTTTTTAAACATGAAGAGTTAAAATTTTAATTAAAAGGCTCTTTGCGTGCTTCGAAACGACTCCAATTAAAACTATATCTTCGCTGAAGAACATAAAAGACTCGAGAGGGTAAAAAGGCCATGGATAATGGCTCTTCTCGCACTGTGTAATTATTGTGGTCACTCTATTTAAATATTTAATTGCGACAGTTATGCTTCATGATTAGGGATGCGGGTTCTTTCGTTGTTGGTTTTGAAGGGAAGAATAACCGTCATGGCATACTCGTATCTGAAGTGTCTGTTTGTAATATCAAAATAACAGCTTTTTATTGAATGCTTATAAATGAGAATAAAAAAGGCACTAAAAACAAAAACATTTTTTTTCTGTGTCTGTCTGTTTATTCCGGCTAATCTCCGAAACGGCTGAAACGATTTTGACAGGACTTTTAATGGCAAATAGCTGATGTTATAAGGAGTAACTAAGGCTACTTTTATTTTAGAATAAGAATTAGGGTCCCGTGCAAAAAAATTAAAACTCTTGAAATTGGTAACAAAATCTGATTTATAATAATTTCACCCGAACGAAGCTCACGGGCAACAACTAGTACGTACATAAATGTTGATGAATGGATGACGAGAGAAAGACCAACGAATGGACGATGGATGGATTGTGTGAGGAATGATATTAAAGAAAACAGGAGTGGAAAGGGGGTGGGAAAAGGAGTGGAGTCATCATCTGCCTTGCCTTTTCCCTATGTTGGGGTCGGCTTCCAGTCTAACCGGATGCAGCTGAATTCCAGTATTTTACATGGAGCGACTGCCTATCTGTGCTCCACAACCCAGCTAGCATTGGGTAACACGATACTCTTTGGTAAGACTGATGTCAGACTTTCGAGCCACTGACTACCTTAACGACTGTCAAAGATCTACAAATGACAGCCGGGAACAACGGCTTAACGCGCTTTCCGAGGCACGGAGGAAACTCGGTATGTAATGGGTGGTCACCCATCCACGGACCAACCTAGTCAAGCACGGCTTAACCTAAAGATCGACCTGAGTGGCTGTTTTTTATTTAGCCACGAGCTCCTCCGAGAAAATGGAGTGAATATAGGTGTGGATAGCGTGACGTGTTTACAGAGGAGAATGGAAGAAAAAAACGTGTTGCGTCGACCCCAAGTAACATGGGACAAGGGCAGAAAGAGAATGATGAACGGTTGTGGCATATTAAGTATTGGTCTTAGGCAAAATTAAAACAGTGTGCGTTTCTTCTAATGGTCTGTTACTGAAACCATACTTTATTTTAAATAAGAGATTGTTTTAAATTTATAACCAACCGCTGTGCGTGCATGACCATGTTGACATATGTTAAGTGATTGAAGCTGAAGGAAAAGGAGTACGTAAGGATCCTAGTACATAGCCTGATGCAGATTCGGCCTCAGTGATTTAAGCTTTAACGGTTTGTAACTAAAAAAATACTGTCACTTACGGGATCTCTTCCGTATTTTTCAACTATTGTGAGCTCAAGATATTTCGACAAAGCGGAAGATATCCCGTAAGTGACAGTGTGAGTTAAAGTAGATGCTTTGATCGGTATAATGAAGAACAGTAGTTAGTATTTTTTTTTTATAATCCAAATAGACAATCATAATCAAACAAAAAAATCTTGTTAAATTATCCCCTAACATCTACTAATCAACCGACGCCTCAATTTTTCACAAAGGCTTGACAATTTTCCTCTAAACAAAAGGTCGGACATCTGTTTTGGAACCAGCTATTCATTAAGCGCCCGCAGTTGGTGCTTGAACTCAAAGCGTCGCTGCCAACTACTTTCTGTGAGCAACATTCAATCATTGTGGTTCCAACACCTTTTGTTTCCTGGGAGGCAGTATCGACGATATTAACACGATATTGTGTACTACTTTGAGATGAAACCTTACTTTGTTGATTAAGAACTGAGTGATAGATTTGTAATTAATTCTTTCTTCGATGAAAGCTAGCATAAACCAATTACTTGTCTAAAAAAATTCCAAATATTCTGACTGCTACTAAGAAGTTCACTTTTCAAGTTCATTCAGCCATTTGGGTCCTTCAAGGATATAAAAAATCAATGACACATTTATCCATCTAAAAAACATAACCCTCTACTGTCGTGTAGTTAAGTAAAAAGTCGCAAGTTACCCAAAATAAAATTGAATAAAACATCCGTTAGAACTTTCTTAAAACAAAAATTAATACGTCAAAGTTACTGATCGCTATCTCCCCTACAATAATGATAAGGCGAAGTCTTTAATGTCGCGTTCACAAATTATGCAAATCGTCCACAAACGAAACAGGACACAAAAAACTTAAAACTTAGCATTTATGTAGGTGACGTTATCTCGTGAAATTTTGCACCGAGCGCTATGAAAATGTTACGTGCTTCCGCGAAGATTTCAGTTTTGTAACTACCTGTACCTGTCGTTCCGTATATTATGAAATTTTGTTATTACATTCAGTGAGCGTCTACTCTCGAATAGCGTTTCGGATGACAAATTTCAGAATGGACGTTTCTATTCGATTTTTCGTCGGTATTGATCGGATAGTGTTGAACTTGTTTGAGTATTTAAGTATTTTCGTCTATACTGTGTTAGAAATCGCCTATTTGTTCAACCAAATGTATTTATTTTTATTTTAGTACTTAGTTTCATAACATACCATAACATCACACCTGTAATCCCCAAAGGCTTAGGCAGAGGTGTACCTAATAGTACACCCACATTAATTTCGCCAGCTATGTTTTTAGTTCCATGTAACAGGGGGCGAGATATTGCCATCAACCAGGTACAAATTCAGACTCCGTGGCTGCTACTGAAAAATAGATGGAAAATCCCAATAACACTTTACCCGACCCGGCAATCGAACCCAGGACCTTGCTCAGCAGTCGCGATTGCAACCGCAAGACCAACGAGGCAGTCAACTCTTACTTACCACTACTACTTGGTGCTTAGTTTCGTCGTTAAAATTAACATTCAAAGCGGAGACATTTACGTATTTTAGTTTCAGTAACATTTTAATCTGGCATGCGAGTAGCAACTTGTTAGTTAAATGTTTTGAATAGTTAGTTGTTCTAGGAAGGTCGACATAAAGGGCCTTCACAAATACCGGGCATTTCTGTTACCATTCACGAGTATTGAGAGTGAGCTTAGCGAAACATTTGCATCAAATTACCGGAGTGTGTGACAATATTCGTACACATACATCTTTAAAAACATGTTAAATATTAATCTAAAGTTACTGTACTGATCTAGAAGCTTTAAATTATTTAAAACCAATTAACGGGCGATTCTTATGGAGTTTCTTATAACAAAACTAAAAAAAAATCAAAACTCGGGTTATCCTTATTATTATACAAAAGAGATGGCTCTCTTGACATTTATTTTTTAAAGATTATTTCTTTCAAATGTCCGAAACTGCGGTTATCATGGTGCATTCTGCAGGTCCAATTTTCGGTGACGCATCAGAGCATTTCGAGTGGCATTTGGCGAATAACGCGAATAATGTTGGCTACCCGTTGTTCAATCGTACACGGCTTATTTTTACAGACTTTAGACTTTATATAGCCCCAAAGAAAAATGTCTAAGGGTATGATGTCACCGGATCTAGGCGGCCAATTCACCGGTCCGAAACGCGAAATTAACTGTTCACCAAATTATTCTCGCAATAAAGCCATGGTTTCACGTGCAGGCTTACAAATATATGTATAGCGAATCGTGCGTTCGGTAGGCGGATTATTGATCATAAGTTGCTCTAAGTGCACGAAACACCCTCCTCGCAGAACGGTGATTTTCGTACCTAATACTGCTGAATAATTTGTAGACGCTCTGTGCCGGGATGGAAAGACTTAGTTTCATGAAGAAATGTCAAACTATACTGAACAAAAATACCATGATAGTTTAACACGATTCACGCTTCCTCTGTCAAAAAATCCATTTTCAAAAAGTACCTCTAAATGAATCAACCATTATAATGCGACACCTAATGCATTACTTAAATGAAACCGCACTATTGTAATAACAACGTTCAGCTAAGCGCTGAGAGTTGAAAATTCAATCCAAGATTTCTCAGTTTTAGTGAAAATAGGCATTAGCAATTGAGAGTGTGTGACATCTACCAACCCGCACTGGGCCCGCGTGGTGGATTATAGCCCATTCCCTATCTAGAGAGGAGGCCGTATGTCCCAGCAGTGGGAACATAATAGGGTGATTATGCTAGACATTAACCGGCTGATGATATCGATCAGTAAACTAAGAAAATGGAAGGCATTATTTCTACAGTAAAATTCTATCAAGATTAATTCTATCAAGATTTGTATGAGCCAAGATTTTCTCGGGAAAATCAACATTTCTCTACATTTGTGAGAAGACTACTGCTGAGAAACGTAGACACTACCGCTGCCAAATCAGATGTGACTAAAATGCAAGATTGCTGGCTGATAGGAGCGGCTCTCGAGCTTGCAACTTTTCCAAGACAAGTAAAATACATAAAAGTTATAAAATATTAAAATTTGCAACCCCTGGACATAATGAAGTTGGTTTTAAAAGTCACCCGTTGACGGTGAGCACACTACCTTTCTTTTTGACGAGTAGGTAAGTAAAGACACCTTAACTTCAATCGTTTTTAGACTTTTTACAGCTCTGGATTTTTCATCATTTTGATTTTAAAAGCGCACAGTAAAATTTTTCATTTTTTATTAGCCATGTTGACGAAGTCAACTCATAGGTGAATGGGACAAAAAATATTTAAAAAAGGAATGGCATGCTTGACAGATGAAGTAGGTACGCCTGAACTCCATCCCATTCTCAAAAAACAAAAGAGAGCTGTCATCTAACCCTCGACTTGCCCAAATGTTTGCGAATATGTCAACTGCATCCTATCTCAGCCATTAACTCTGTCAGTCTCATTACGAAGCGGTTACGGCACACTTAAAATTTCCCCTAAAACCCTGCACAATTTTTATGACAATGTGAGCAAAAAACTCACCGTTTTGATGTACATAAGCACAAAGAAAGCACGTATGTTTTACGGTTTCTCTTATCTCTTGCAGCCTTAACTTTGTTGGTCATACGGGATCACAGAGTGGGGAAAAATGGAGTGTTCACACGCCTTACCACTTTTATATATTTTTTTTCTTCGACAGACATCGGTCTAACATGTTTAAGTATGTATACAGGCTGTTTTTTTTAATATTTACAGAAATGTCTACAGACGTTATTTAAAGTGTGTAGTGTGTGATAATATGTACTTTTGATTTAGTATACAGGCTGAATATTTCTAGTGGGCGTAGATGGCCAAATATGAAACTATGAGGAGCAAAAAATACTCAAAGGACTCTCGGGCTATATTTTAATAAAACCTAAAACTGCGTCATTGGATTTTTGAAACATAAATATCCTTTGCCAAGAATCGAACCCGTAGATTTTGTAAAAAAACACACTGTATGATATCATTCGGTGTTTAAACTTAATAAAAATGTTAAATTTTAATAAACGGATTCATATTTTAAATAAATGTCATTGATTGATGTTACACAGCACTCGTATTTTTTGTATTGGTAAACCATTAAGCAAGAGATCCATTTATTACATACTCCTTGCACGCGCTTTTGCGCATGAAGGTCCTTATCTAAATATTAGCAGTTGTTTATCCGTATGTCCTTTTGCATTCTACGTACGTAGTTCATATCTCTGAAACGTCCGGTCTTTTGGTCGGATCGGTCATGCATACGAAATGCTCTGAATAGCTATTTGTTTTGATATACATATTATTATTACAGGTATATCTCAGTTATCTTAGAAATGGATCGTTTTATTGTGAGTTGTATCGATTAAATGTGTAATGTTTGAAAGTATTTGAGTATTGTATTGGTTTTATTTCTGTTGTCATTTGGTTTTGGTTTGCGGTTTAGACAGTTTCAATTGATTGTAAATTGTGCAGATTTGATCTCGTGTAAGTACTAACTTATCTATTCAATTTATTGTTTTGTATGAATTTTGTTTTTTTTCCGTGTGTAGGTACATAAATAAATAAATATTTTTTTGTTATTTTTGATTTCTATGTTTTTAATAAATAAATTGTTAGTTAATGTGTGTGGGAATTATAAAAGGTCCGTAAAATAGGCAGGCACTCATTTTGTTCAGAGAAGGCTTGGCAAATGGTGATATAATTTTCAGCCTCTAACAAGAAATGTTTTCATGAAATGTTTAAACTGCTCCCATCATTTTAGATTCCAATAATTTCGCATCGCATAATCATTACACCTTCCAGCCAAACCTGATAGTTTACGTTCGGATGAATTTCGCCTAGTTGCGTGGCCCGGATGCAATGCAAATGGAATATCCGTATATTTGGCGATTAGATGTGCCCCAGATCTGACCGGATCTTGTAACCCGGATAAGCTGAGTTGTGCTTCACTCGCTCGATGTTCGCTCGGTTTGTAACAACAGCACGCTGGATTTCTTGATGGGGTAGGCAGATGGATGTAATTACACTTGCAGACTGTCAATTGGGAGTGTCTCTAGTGGAGTCCTTTAGCTTCCGTTCTTATGGATTCGGTTCCGGTGCTGTGATAAATATTTAGACTCAACCTCGAAAAGACTTTTATTTTTTCGAGGTTGAGTATTTTATTTCGTAAACGCACCCATAATAAAAACCAAAAACACTGGTAGGCACATTTCGTTATTAACAAACAAAAAAAAGTTCAACAACAACGGTAGCGAGCCTATTTCCATTTTACGGGGCTTAATTCCTAACATCGGCTCGAAACTGAAAACTTTCTAACTGAATAAAAAAACCCAATAACACTGGCTGACCTAGAAATGGAACCCAGTTTAGGAGTCTGGCAGCTGGGGTTGGTCCGTTCTGTTGATTTACTAACATTTTGTTATTACATAAGTTCGGCATTCCAGAATGTATTGAGTTTGGCTGCAGTATGGCCGGATTGACCGTTCTTGTTAAACAATAGAGGAGTTTGGAAGACAAGATGAGTTTGTTATTGAACTAAGGTTAGCAAGCAAACTTAGTTCTGGAGTACCTTAACACCGTTACGTAGAATTTACGTGATTTTAATTGCGTGTTCATGTTATATGAACCTGGAGATATTTTGTGGTAGCGTTAAGTTCTTTATACATGGAGGTATAACAGGAATTTGTGTGGTATACCTGGGTGAATATTTGAAGATAGACATATTCAGGATTCGTAAATTAAGGTCAAATATTGCTTACCCCGACCCTTGAGAGTGTCAGGAAGGGTCAGGGGTGCGTAGCAGCACGGTTCGGGGAGATAGTCGTAGCGGGAGTCTACTTCTCCCCGAGCCGAACTCTCGCCGAGTTCCACAACTCCCTCGCGGAGTTGAGTGTCGTCATCGGAGGCCATTCCCTCCCCGTGCTTGTGCTCGGGGACTTCAATGCCAAGAACTTGGCTTGGGGTTCTCGTTGCACGGACGTGCGGGGAAGGATGGTGGAGGACTGGGCTCTGGAGGCAGGCCTGGTCGTCCTAAATCGGGGTTCTGTCCCCACGTGTGTGCGGATGCGGGGCGAGTCGGTGGTGGACATATCGTTCGCCAGCCCCGCTCTGTCACCGCGTGTCCTTGACTGGCGCGTAATGGAGGAGGTGGAGACCTATTCCGACCACCGGTATATCCGGTTTGATGTCTCTGCCCCCTCAAGCGCGCCGGTCCGACAGGCCCCGAGTGGTCCGCGATGGGCGCTGAAGCAGCTGGACCGGGAGCTCCTCCTGGAAGCCTCGATCGTGCAGGCCTGGGTGACACCACCGGGCAGGCCTGCCGATGTCAACAGCGAGGCGGGTTGGTTCCAGGAGGCCATGTCCGAGATCTGTGACGTGGCAATGCCCCGAGTTCGGCCAGGAAGCGCCCGGCGTCAGGTGTACTGGTGGTCGCGAGAGCTGACGTCTCTGCGCGAGGCGTGCGTCGCCGCGCGGCACCTGTACGCCAGGCATCGCAGGCTCCGCATCCGACCTCCGGATGCGGCAGCCATTGAGGCGGAGCTGTACGAGGGATACAGAGCGGCGAAGACCGCCCTCCGAGAGGCTGTCCAGCGGGCCAAAGATGCGGCCCGCGAGGAGATGCTGGAGACTCTCGACGGCGATCCGTGGGGGCGCCCTTACAAGATGGTGCGGGACAAACTCCGCACCTGGGCCCCCCCGCTGACGCAGAGTCTCCGGCCTCAGCTTGTGGAGGAGGTGGTGAGCGCTCTGTTCCCTTCGCGAGGGGAACATCCTCCCCCGCCTATGGCTCCGCCGCTTGCGGTGCCGGAAGCGGACCACGATGATGATGACGACACTCCGGAGGTGACCGGGGTAGACCTGAGAGTGGCGGTAAACCGGCTTAAAGCCAGGAATACCGCCCCGGGACCCGATGGCTTACCTGGCAAAGCCTGGGTCCTGGCCTTGGAGGCTCTCGGGCCCCGACTGGAGGGGCTCCTAAGCGCATGCTTGGAGAGAGGCCAGTTCCCGCTTCGTTGGAAGACAGGGAAACTGGTCCTCATCCGGAAGCCGGGGCGCCCTGCGGACTCTCCGTCCGCATACCGGCCCATTGTGTTGCTCGACGAGGTGGGCAAGCTCTTTGAAAGAGTAATTGCAAACCGCCTCGCCGGGCACCTTGCGGGGATTGGGCCGGATCTTGCGGACAACCAGTTTGGTTTCCGCAAGGGGCGCTCGACGGTGGACGCCATCATGCGCGTGAGAGCCCTCACGACGGGGGCTGCGGTGTCCAGGGGTGGGGTGGTCTTGGCGGTGTCTCTCGACATCGCCAACGCCTTCAACTCCATGCCCTGGAGCTGCATTAGGGAGGCACTCCGGTATCACCGGGTGCCGACCTACCTTCGTCGTGTGGTCGGGGACTACCTGACGGACAGGTACGTCATATATCCCGGTCACAACGGAGAATGGAACCGGCGAGAGATGTCGTGCGGTGTTCCACAGGGATCGGTTCTAGGGCCGCCCTTGTGGAACATCGGCTACGACTGGGTGCTGCGTGCCGACCTCCCTAGCGGCGTCAGCGTAGTTTGCTACGCTGACGACACGCTGGTGCTGGCGCAGGGGAGGTCGCACGAGGCGGCGGCCGAACTGATGACACGCGGGGTTGCGATAGTCGTTGAGAGGATCCGGCAATTGGGTCTCGAGGTGGCATTGCACAAGTCCGAGGCCATGTGCTTTCATGGGCCTCGGAGCGCGCCACCGTCGGGATCCATACTCACGGTAGGAGGGGTTCCCGTCGGCGTCGAGTCGACGTTGAGGTACCTCGGACTCGTCCTCGACAGCCGATGGAACTTCGTGGAGCATTTCCGACGTTTGGCTCCCAGACTGGAAAAGGCCGGGGCTGCCTTCAAGCGGCTCCTGCCCAACCTGAGGGGGCCAAACGCCTCCTGCCGGAGGCTCTATGCGGGGATCTTGCGGTCCATGGCCCTTTACGGGGCCCCGGTGTGGGCGCGTTCGCTGAGGTTGCGTGCCAAGCACTACCTGAACGCGCCCCAAAAGGTGGTAGCCGTAAGGCTCATCCGTGGATACCGCACGATCTCCCGCGAGGCGGCGAGCCTCCTTGCCGGATTGCCGCCATGGGATCTGGAGGCCATAGTCCTCGCGCACCTGCACGAGTGGCGCGCGGAGGTACAGAGCCGGGGGGTAACTCCGCTGCCGCGGCATATTGTCGCGCGGCGGACAGACCTCCGCCGTGATCTCATGGCGACATGGAGGGAGCGACTATCGCAACCCCGTTCAGGGCACGCCACGATAGTGGCGATAAGTCCCCTCTTTGAGGAGTGGCTTGAGAGGCGCCACGGCGCCCTCACCTTCCGCCTGACGCAGGTCCTCACCGGACACGGTTGTTTCGGGAGGTACCTGTACCGAATCGGGCGGGAGGAAACGCCCGGGTGCTACTATTGCGAGGATCGACCGGAGGACACGGTGGAGCACACCGTCGAGGTCTGCTCCGCTTGGGAGGAGCACCGCCGTGTCCTCGTAGCGGCGATTGGCGGCGGCGACCTCTCGCGCCCGGCCCTGGTTCAAGCCATGGTCCGGGGCGAGAGGGAATGGGAAGCCGTCGCCTCCTTCTGCGAAGCAGTCATGCTAGCGAAGGAGGCGGCGGAACGTGAGAGGGAGAGAACCTCCTCACGTCCCAGCCGCCGCGGGAGAAGCACCGGGCGTCGGGGGCCACGCCGTGATGGCTCTCGGCCACCGTAGGCGCGGGCCTGTGGACGGCGAGTAATGGGCTAGCTCGCCGTCCGTCCGTCGTATGACGACGGGCAGACCGTGTCGACGGCGCGTTCGTGTTCCACGCGCGCCTCAAAGAGATGTCAGCATACGGGAGGGGCCCGTAAGGGCCGGTGCCTGCCAGGGCTGCGGGACTGTTCGAAAGAGATACCGCGGCCCTGGAACATAAAGGGCCAATGAAGGAACATGGGTGTTTTTTAGTCAGTAAGAGTCTGACACTCCCTTCCGCTCTGCCCAGAGCGGGAGGAGTCATTTGATGATTTCTCACCCTCCAAAAAAAAAAAAAAAAAAAGGTCAAATATTGCTTCCAATTACAACTTTTATGGATTTAACCTAAAGTTTATAGTGCAGATTAACGAAATAAATCAAACGCACAGTATTTGAACTGCTATATAGGTCTGAATCTAAAGCTGAAAATTTTCGTCGAACGGTGATGAGATATGAAACACACGGTAATTAGTATTTCAAAAATGGTAATTATGCTTCGTAATTGGTAATTAGAAATAAAATGAATAATGCACTTTAATCACATATTTATTAATTATTTAGGTGACAGTAAATGACATCAAACTTAGCTATTAAGCGAAGTGATTTAATAAAAAAAAAATACTCAAAAATCAACCGGTTTTCCTAAAAATCAATAACATTATCCGTCTAGTAATTCAAATAAAATCAACTAGAATACTAGTTCAAAACTCAGTGTAAATAGAACTTAGACTTACACAGGGTTATTTGTAAAACACCATGCAACCTCTTAAGAGGTCATTGTACTCATCATTATGGACAACTTTTACTGTGGGACCAAACCTAAAATCGCGAAAAAAAATCTGCTGTTCCCTACATATATGATCGATTAACTCGTCAAAATGTAGGGAACAGCTGTTTTGTTCTTTGGTTAGTGTTCTTTATCTCTCTCACTCGGACTGTAACGTATTCCTCAATGCTTCTCCAAATAAAATTTTCTTCTTAGCTTCTTCTACTTTGGTTTTGTCTCTAAGTAGTGCTGTTACTATAGAATTAGGACTCTGCAGTCGTTTTTTCAGTCTTATAATTATTTTCCTATACGCATGATTTTTGCGAATATAATAGAATCACTGCAACGAAAAAATCATGCGTATAGGAAAATAATTATAAGACTGAAAAAACGACTGCATTTCACATTTACCTATTTTTTTTTTTACATGAATTGTCTATTTTCATTAATATTATCTTCGCTGTCACTGGGACTTGGTGTATTTTGATTCATGTTTAATTTCTTCCTTTATTAATTTCTTTTTTTGAAAATGTTTTCTTAAGTTTTCTCTCCATTTCTTCCTCTGTAGCCTTCTAGCTCTTGGCGTCATTTCTACTACTGACAAAAGTTTTTTCTGTTCTCTTCGTTTTTTGTATAGTTGTCGTTCTTTTTCTTTTTGAAGGGCGTATAAAATTGGCCTTCGATTGCTGCTTTTGCCGAGGCATGTTTAGTCTGAAAGAAAATAGTGGTAGGTGGGTAGCCAGTATGTAGGTTTATTTTATTGCGGAAGTCCCAGTTCACACCGAACGTACAACAATCGATCACGCGTTGGTAGTAACAATTCTACCTTGGGCTGGCCTAGCGAAGTAAGGCGTTTCAATATAATAAGAGGCCAGCTTATACTGGTACTAATTACCATTTTCAATTGCTCATTACCGTTTGCTAAAATACGAACGGGAAAAATGGTAATTATATAAATGGTAATTAGGATTTTGTACACTTTTTCAAATTATACGGTCTTTGTAGAACTTAAAAAATTGAGAACTTGATCAAACCAAAGAGTATCCTATGGCGTCTATTACAATGCATGAAAATGATAAATAAACATATTAGACTTACCAGGGGAAACTCGAACGGTAAGGAGATTTTTGTTTGCCAAACACAATTTCTGGGCGATTATGATAGGCTAGAATTGGCGCCAAAATACTTTTTGACATGTGACCCGCACGAGTCGAGACGCAAAACGGAGTGCAACCGCCGAGTTACTCTTACAGATAGCAATACACTACGCAGAAAAAATTTACCCTGCGACTGTGTGAACAAATGGTAGTGAGTATAAAGTGTTGGGACAATTTTCAAAGTCGTTACAAATTACCTAAAAGTGTTCTTTAATGTGTATAGTTTTGCTAATTGGTAAAACATGTTGTGCACTATACAAATTACTTCTTAAAAATACGATCTTTAGGGTATTTTTATAACTTTTTGAGCATGAACTGCAAAAATTTGGAAATTGGGACACGAATGGTGATGAGATTTGAGGAACGTTTATGAACATAACTTAGTTGTTTATAACAATAGGAATATATTATGTACATCTATATATAGTGCTGGAACTATGTTTTACGTAAAATAAAAAAATATATAACTTTATACCTAACTAAGTAGTTATTTGGGGAGGGCCGCGTGATATGCACATGTTCAAATAATCACCCACCTACTACAATTAAAAAACCCGACTACTGAAAAATCATGATCCAATTAAAATCGGGTTTACAAGGTAACATCGAAAATGTAGCCTACTTTGTTATCCGGCCTATAATAATGAATCGATTGACACCTTATTCATCAAAATCGGATAAATAGTTTACGCGTTACGGAGGAATTGTATGTAAATACATACACTGCTAAAATGATAACCCTTCCTTTTGGCTTCGCCGGAGTCGGGTGAAAAAAGTAGTAAAAATTGTCTAGGTAATGTGTAATTATCACTGAAAATAGTTACTTTAGCTTACTTTATAGTTTTTGGCAACATTTTTACTATTGAAATTTATTTATTTTTATAGTGGTTTTTTTATGGTCTATTTAATGCAGACTACAGCATTAATCATGCATCAAAATATTTTAGTATGTACAAAGAAACAATTTGTTTCTTTTAATACTTACTCAAAATAATATCAAAAAGAAACATAAGTACCATGTATGCATAACAAATTAGATCGTTATTTTATTTTTCAGTAAAACATAAACTCAAAAGACCTCTTTAATCTATGAAACATATACTACGAGTAGTGCTTCAAATATTCTGAAATGAAAACTAATGGGTGTTGGGTCTTACCGAGTTATTTAATATTGATTTCGGTAATGAAAATACATTCTTAGGCACTAACATTAAATTATAATACAGTTTTTAACGAACACTGTTATTAAATTAAAACTATTCAAGTAAAAACTAATTGTAAAGATTTATTAATTACAAAAGTTTCACCTCCAACTTTACGCCATAACTCGTGGAAGGTGTTCCAACGTCCAATATTTTGTTCAAACTCAAGAAAAAATCTAATTTAGTTTTAAGTGTTCATAAAATATTGAAAGCACGACCTTTTGAGAGCAAGAGTTTCGCCTGTCTTGAGGATATTAAAAATTTCATATTCGCGTATATTTACGTATCTAGTCTTGGATAAAAACGAGACACAAGAAAAAAGACTTGAAAATATGGAAATGAAAAGTAAAAATATCTTTAAGATTCTTTGTTCAATGTTTGCTTTTCGTTTTTTTTCCTATGCCCGACCTGTTTCAGGCTCAAACTGATACGAAATTCTTAGCTTGAAACGAACCAAACTTGTCATACAATCTCAAACCGTAAACAAGAAGAAGCAAGCAAGAATTTCATTTACGTAAGTTTTTACAAGTCCGCATTTTAATTATGAGACGCGAAAATAAAATGTAAGGTGTACTTGTGTAGATAGTAAGCAACACATGTGTAGTTCATTAACAGTTTTTTGTCCGTGTTTTATTTTTCGTTGCAAAGAGGTTTCGTATGTTTTTGATACATGCAGCGTTCAAAGGAACATCGCTGTATCCCGGTATCCCAGGATTCAATCCGCCCGTACTTTGTGGATTAAAAAAAATGTTGTTGGTATTACAGCGCTGTTCACCTGCCAGTGCCTGTGTGATGAAAGGGGGACGTAATTTTATCGTTGGCTGTACTACGCTCGTTTACCCGTATTAAGGCGCAAAATGAAAATGTTATTGCGAGGGTTTTACTTGTTTTAAAGTGTGATTTTTTTGTAGTGATTTTTATCGTAAACATCGCAAAATATGTGTTGAATTTTTATAGCTTGCGATTAATTAGTTTGCTCGTGAGCTCGTTCTGGCTGAATAATAACAGCCGCTCGAGTCGATCTTCAGGTTAGCCGCCTTGCCTAGGTTGGTCCACTGATGGGTGACCATCCATTATATACCGGGTTTCCTCAGTGCCTCGTAAAGAACTTTAAGCCGTTGGTCCCGGCTGCCATTTGTAGATCTTTGACAGTCGTTACAGGTAGTCAGTGGCCCGAAATTCTGACAACCCAATCTTACCAAAATACATCGTATTACCCAGTACTTACTAACGGGGTTGTGGAGGTCAGATAGGCAGTCGCTCTCCATGTAAAATACTGGTATTCAGCGGCATCCGGTTAGACTGGAAGCCGACCCTAACATAGTTGGGAAAAGGCTAGGCAGATGATGATCAATTACTTAGCCTGGTATGTTATTAAAGGTAATGTCTTGTTGGGGTCATGTTAGCCTTAAAGTGTAAGTAAACTAGTCCAACACTGGCCGCTTAAACGTGTTTTGGTGTAAACTTAAACAAGAGCGAGAAAGCTACTTTGACTGAGTATAGTCAAGGAGCTGAAGTTTCGTATTCATGTTCAAATAATTTAGAGCACCATTTGTAAGTAGCTGGTTAACTGAAATAGGCTTTCCTGAAGAAAGAAGGGAGATAACTGTGATGCATCAAAAAAACAAGCGCTTAGAATATCCCATCCCACAAGTACACACGGTGACACATTAAGCTATAAATATCCAATGTAACCTGACCTCGCTTTGTATGAGCATCCCGTACGATGAGAGATCAGCTTATTTTGGTTTTGCTTAGCTTGATAGGTCGACGTGCATACCTACGCGAGATTATTTAGTGTTAGAAAATAAATAATATAACATCACGCCCAGTACAGTACATTTCGTTAGTTATGTTGTCCCATTTAATAGGGCAGCGGTGGCCCAGTGGTGGCGGCCCCGACTTACGAACAGTAACTCGTGGGTTAGAAGCCAGATAGGCACATTACTTTGTGTAATTTATTTCATCACCACTGCTCTCAAAAACGTTGAAGGAAAACATCGAGAGGTAACCGGCATGTCTTAGAATCAAAAATTCGAAGACATGTGACATCTACCAACCCGCACTGGGCCCGCGTGGTGGATCATAGCCCATTCTTTCTCATAGAGAGAAGGCCGTGTGTCCCAGCAGTGGGAACAGTATAGGCTGATTATATAGAGAGAGCGAGAAAATAAATAAAACTTGAATGTTGGATCACAAGAATATATTTTAGGTATAATTTGTAGACAGTTCCAATCGATCAGACATTCTAAAATTAAGTTTATGAACTTTGATCTTCACGAAACGCTTGGCTCTTTGAGTTGCCTAAACCGATAAATTATTGATGAAAAATAATAATTTAGAGACGAAAACGCGACGTCTTACTTTCAAACTGACCATTTTTTGGGAATAAGGAGGAATTTTAAAGGGTTTACGTGATAAATCTCGTGGAGGAGGAGCACGTGGCTAAATAATAACTGCCGCTCGAGTCGATCTTTAGGTTAAACTGCGCTTGCCTAGGTTGGTCCGTGGAAGGATGACCACCCATTACATACCGAATTTCCTCCGTTGCTCGCAAAGCACGTTAAGCCGTTGGTCCCGGCTGTCGTTTGTAGATCTTTGACAGTCGTTGCAGGTAGTCAGTGGCCCGAAAGTCTGACAACCAGTCTTACCAAGGATATCGTATTACCTAGTACTAACTGGGTTGTGGAGGTCAGATAGGCAGTCGCTCGATGTAAAATACAGGTATTCAGCTGCATCCGGTTAGACTGGGAGCCGACCCCAAGATAGTTGGGAAAAGGCTAGGCAGACGATACGTGATAAATCTCGACACACTCGTTGATCAATTTTTTCTATCAGAAACAGCATCCTGGAGAGTAACCCGTATGTATTAGCCCTATACCATGGAACTTAAATATAGCTGCCTCATTGATCTAGTGGTCACAAGCGCAACTGCTGAGCATGAGGTCCCGGGTTCGATTTCCAGATCGGGCAAAGTGTTATTGGGTTTTTTCATCAGGAATTTCTCAGAAGGTCAGCCAGGGGGTCTGGATTTGTGCCCGGTTGCTGGCAATAGGCTCACCCCTTATTACATGGGGCTTAAACAAAACTGGCGAAATGTGGTTGTACTATTAGGTACTCCTCTGCCTAACCCTTCGCGGATTACAAGCGTGATGTTATGTGTTAAACATAGTTGGTGAAATGTGAGTGTGTGTGGACGTGTCTCTGTTTTAGCCTTTGGGTACCTATAGGATAAATCTTGCAAGTAAACGATAGGTACCTAAACTAAGTACATTTTATTTTACTGCGTTTTTTTATATTTTTTTTATTTATTTCCATCATACCCATGATCCATATTTTAGTTAGTAAGTACACTTAAAAATAATGGTAATAAATAATCAGAGACAAAATACACACCAAAAATACCATTTTCACTAAGTTGAACACAAAATAAAATTTAAATTAAATTAATACAATCATTTTTCGTCAAACAAAATATAAAATGTAGAATGTCCGTTATCAAATATAAAAATAAATAATATATATTATTATTTAAACTGAAGATTAAAACAAACTTTAACTAGAAACTTAAGCAAAGGCGAACCACTCAATACAAATTGTTATCGTTAAATTGTACCAACAAGTACTACATATCGGCCGGCCGCGTAATTCCATTTGGTAATGTTGGAAATACATCACTAGAGAGAGGGTAATTCCCTCACTTTCCTCCATCTTGGATTTACGTTCAGAGCCAGATGAAAGGGCTAGGTCATCGTTCTACCTCATTTATTAGCAGTTGTATAACTACAACGATTTACTACATTAGTAGCTAGTGGCTACATAATAATAGCTGCATGGGTTCATCTTCAAGGTTAAGCAGTGCTTGCCAAGATCGGCCCATGGATGGGTGACCACTCATTACATACCGAGCTTCCTCTGTGCCTCAGAGAGGGCACGGCTGTCATTTGTGGAACTTTGACAGTCGTTAAAGTTTGTCCGAAAGTCTGAAAACCAGTCTTACCACGTGGTATCTTATAATCAAGTTACGAGTATAGCTGTGTTGTGGAGGTCAGACAGAGTCGCTACATGTCAAATACTGCATTGGGTTAGACTTAAGCAAACCCCAATATCGTTGCGAAAAGCCTACGCATGAAGATAGCTACAGAGATTTATCGTGTTTCCTACAAGTTTTTCCTCATTTCTTTGACAAGGCTTATCAAATTTCTTGTTTACGTTATTTGTATTGTCGTCAGGTAATGTAGTTTGTTCGTAAAGAATCCTCAATTTCATCGAGGTTGTTGTTGAGTAAAATTTTCGTGTATCTACAGTCAATATTAGTCATCCCCAGCGTTTTCGGCTTGTAGTCCCAAAATATCAACTTAGTACCTACCAAGTGGTTGGTTCTCATACCGGTAAAAAGTTGATTTAAAATTAGATTATTATTATTAGATTTTTATAAGTACAGACACCAGCTGCACACCAAGCTACCCGAAACTGTCAAGTTTTCCCAATCAACCTTGAACCGAATGTTTAAGCGATAAAGTTGAAAATCTATCAAAGAAAGAAAATCGGCATTTTGGGGCTCTCTTAATTTCAGAAGAAAATCAAATCAATGAAAGTATGTACATTATGTGAAGCAATTATGAACTTTAATTAATATGCATCTAATTATAATAATCAACTACTCTTTCAACAGAGTTTCCTCCAGGTCCACTGTTTGTGTTGAGTTCCCGATATTTCGGCGCTGTTGCAAACACTATGATCACGGACAAACTGAAAAAACAACCCGTTACTAGTGTTAATGATAATGTTAGTGCCCACGACAGTTTAAAAACTTATATGCTGTGATTAACTTATATCTTAATTTCACCGAGATCCAACTTTTGAGAGTATTTTTTATAAATGACCGTTAACTCTAAACGTGGTCCACAGATTGCATAAAGCGCTGCCATTTTTCCTTGACAGATTGTAGTAGCTTGATATGGTACAGTACAACTATCACAAGAATGTTCCTATTTTGAAAACATTCAAAACTCATGTCTCATGAGTCATGTCATGAGTTTCATCTCCAAAAAGCTATGTAAAAGAGTCTTCAGCAAAACTTATGAAGTTAAAAAGTTGTATTCTTATTTTTAAGTGCTCAAAATTACTAACGTATTTAATCTTTATTAGGCATACTTGAGACAGGTTCTAGGTACTGTGAATAAGTTATTCGTGCATTTGAAACTTACCTAAGAACTCAAAATAAAATGGTTTTTATTGCCACATAATTCACCTCAATATTTTCTTCAAAATGGTTCATTAACCTTTAATCTATTTTTTAATAACAAAGTCTAAATTAAGGACATGTGTAGGTATAATATTCAGTTAAAATGTATGTACCTTGTACGCCTTTGGCATGATTAAATGTATGAGTATCTACTTTTCTATATCTTATTTAAACGAAAGTTCCCTTAATTAGAATACATTTAACATTTTTCGTGGTATTATTTGCCAAACAAGTTGCGAACCTCATTTGTTTTATCTGAAAAATAATTTGCTCACTTTTACATTTTTGTTGGAGCAAGAATATGTTATTGTCGTAATCATCGAACGCGAATGGCAATTTAAAACATATTTAGCATGAAAATAGACGTTACAGAGAGCACGAAAACGAAATAACGAGGAGGGTTCGTCTCCCTATTCTTGAGAACCCCTCACATAAAAATGGAATTATTTTTGACAGGTTCCAACCTTATTTTCGAAACCAATGACGCCGTACCAAAGATCTATTCAAATTCAATAGAATGATAATCTTGAAAATGTAAATTCATTTAGCGACGCGTTTCTATTGAATCGTTCGTTCAGTATTGACAACAAACAAAGAGTAAACGTTATTTTTTTTCTATTTCATTTTTCAACTAAGCGACGGCACTATAATCTTCTTATCCGACCTTTTCTTTGTTTTGAAGTGTGCTAGGGTTCGTGTTCGATAAAGGCTTTGTACGAATAAGGGCCAGGGGTTGATAATCTATATCAGTTTGTGTGCGACCAAAGGGATCGTTAATATATATTACATGTAGAATGTACATAGTAAAGTATCTACCTACTTTCAAGTTTCTATATGTGCGTTGTCATCGAACAAGGAAATGTGACGGTATCGATTTTGAAACATGATATGCATTTTTAAGGTGCTCCTTAAAAGAGGCTTTGGCCTCATTACTTTACCGGAAAGGGAATATTTCAGAATTTATTAGACGCCACGTGGGTACACGGAATTTAATGATTTCTTTTTTAACGACGTGCGACAGCTTTGAAGACAAGCAGATTGATGTTTATTTATACAACTTGCTAAAGGAAAAGTCATTTTTTTTTTGACTGAGGAAGCTATTTAAGGAAATAATACTAACTCAAGAATAAAATTCACCTACGTTTATGTATTATGCCAGTCATTTTTATTTTTTATTTCATCTATTTGGCTCACCAACAATTGAATATACTGCTACAAACATAATGATACTCGTATACATCCAATAGATTCACAGACAAATGTACCAACTTCTTACAGGTAAGCACATCATACATTTATTTGCCGTAGTTATGTGAGTTGAAACAGCATGAGGAGTAGCAACGTCAAAAATATAAAAAAAAAACCAGTCAAGTGCGAGTCAGACTCCCGCACGAAGGGTTCCGTACCTTTATCTATAAAAACGGCAAAAAAATCATGTTTGTTGTATGGGAGCCCTACTTATTCTTTTATTCTGTTTTTTTTTTGTATTTGTTGATAAAGCGGCAACAGAAATACATCATCTGTGAAAATATCAACTGTCTATCACGATTCATGAGATACAGCCTGGTGACAGACGGGCGGACAGACAGCGAAGTTTTAGTAATAGAGGCCCGTTTTACCGTTTGGGTACGGAACCCTAAAAACGAATGAGTGTTAATTAATGAAAAAAAAAACACGACACGACAAACACAATTCAGTCTCGCGGCGCGGAAATGGATTTTAAAACAGCATCACTCGCGGTGGCTTGTCGAATGAATCAAGCTGCAATGATACCCCATCTCGTGATTTCCCTCCAGAGAAGCCATCAAGTTTGAAGTAAATCTGCGATATCTCTCGTAATGCCTCCCTTGGCGTACCAACCGAACTCGCTGACCGTAAAATTGTAAAAACTACCATAAATCTTTGCCTTTTACTTCGTTTTTTAGCAAAGGGAAATCAAGTGGAGGTGGCCACACAAAATAGATGTATATCGTTTTGCAGTTGGTTTTGGTCCGGGACGCATTGGACACGGGATTGCCTCGGATATATAAATTGTTGACAGTGAAATATTTGCAACAGGTACGAACGACCCTCTTCTTGAGACAGTTTTCGGTCAATTTATTTAAGTTTTCCTAATAAAACCAAATCGATTGCTATAGATACCTGCATCTAATATAATCTTGCCGTGCCTCGGAAAGCACGTTAAGCCGTTGGTCCCGGCTGTTATTTGTAGATCTTTGACAGTCGTTAGAAGTAGTCAGAAGCCGAGAGTCTGACATCCAGTGTTACTAATATCATTACCAAGTTACTGGGTTGAAAAAATTACATAACCCAAGTTTTTAAATTAAGTTTACAAAAAAATTAAATTCTATATACACAATTACACGCCTACAATTTGAAGTGGAATGCGTGCTTTAATCATATTATCAATGTTGCCATAAGGGCTTAGTTAAATTGAAAACTAAAATCTATAAACAAACGCTTTCAAGATGAAAATGCCGTCAAATAATAAATTACGACGAATTTGGGCGCTCATTTCAAATCTGGCTTAATTTTAATTAAATTTAGACTTGATTAAAGTTGATTACAATTCTCAAAAACAGGCATGATTAAAGATTCCGGGAGATATCTAATGAATTCTTGGTATACATCCAAACTAAAATTATAAATGCGAAAGTAACTCTGTATGTCCGTCTGTGACCTTTTTTGGGTTTACCGGCGGAACGCATCTGGATGAGACATACCTACTGATCGACCATTACCAGCGTTAGAAAATAGGATATCTTTTAATTGGTAGTACGATTACATACATAGGATAATTTCCTTCCGACCTCAACGAGGGCGAAGACCCTAGGAAAAGCTAGTTCTATGTTTTCTTTTTACTTCGATAGTTTTGCTCAGTCTGACGGTTCTTGTCATATTATTTAAGCACTATACCATAGACATTCTGAAAAGTTTAATAACTTCACTACGAAGAAAATAAAAGTTATTATATTTCTTTCAAAGATGTCACCCCAATTATTTTTCGTATTATTTGACATTGGTGTTGCTACTCGTATAAACATAATCTCACATATTATATTGGGTGTTAATATTGGCCTCTCAGAGTGGATCTTTAATGTACCATTGTGTGCAATATCAGAGTGCTAAGACCAGCGGCAGCCGGTGCGAGCTAGGCTCCCTTAAAACGATCGCATCATTGATGTAAGTATCTGATTTTGATTTAATATTTTATTTTTAGTCATGCTGCGCCGACCCCAAACAAAATGAGATAAGGGCAGTGAATGATGATGATTGTGATTTTATACCAGATTCAGTTCAGTAACATAGATTAAAATAGTGACCGAATGCGATTATTCTTTCAAAATGTCCTATTATCAGACACGAACACCTTCTTTGCAATTCATAAATAATGTCTAAGGTAACTTCAAAGAGAATTTTACACAGATTTCCAATAAACTAAATAATGCAGGTGCAAAGAAATCAAAGCCACACTTTGCCATTATCGGCTGTGTCAGAGTAAATTAGTCGTTTGATGCCTCGAGGTAAGTTAATTACACTTTTCAGCTTCTGACTGTTTTTGTTTAGAAACGGTAACTTTACTGTCGTATTGATCTGAGGCCCTTGCACGAGTAGCACTGTAAACGTAACGTACTATCCCGAATACTTATATACGTTGTAAAAGAAACGTAAATCCGTCGATTTTAAAATTTAAAATACTCGTTTCACATTATTTAAAATTTTCATAATTTATTCTTGTCTATTGTTGCAACCAATTTAACTAATGTGTTTTAATACGTTGATTGTACGGGAATACACCGTATTTTCGATTAAAAAATTAACGAGCGTGATCCCCAAGAAAACAGTTTTTTCGACGAATTCTAGTTTCTCTTGATTCAATACTATGTCACTATCACTACTTTTGACATTCGGTAGAGCAAATCTTATACATTTCGTTTTTTTTTTTCATTTAATACTAAATTATTCGCGGTGAACCAATTATGGACCAGCAGTAGGGCGTTATTTACGTCGTCAAGATTTGTGGCACGTCTGTTTATCTTAAATATTAAAGAGGTATCGTCAGCAAACAACACCATTTGTTGGGTTTTAAATAAATGGGGTAGATCATTTATATAGACTAAAAAGAGGAAAGGACCTAATATCGAACCTTGCGGTACACCCATACTTACTTTTAAACCCATTGAATTGACACCATTTATTTGTACTTGCTGATGTCTATCGTTTAAATACGATTTCACTAAACTGAGCACAAGTTTCCCTAAACCGTAATGTTCAAGTTTTAAGAGTAGGGTTTCGTGGTTTACGCAATCAAATGCTTTCGAGAGGTCATAGAAGATTCTTATGGCATCTTGTGCCTCTTCCCACGCCGTAAATATGTGTTTTAATAAGGTGACACCGGCGTCAGTCGTGCAACGTCCTTTGGTGAAACCAATTATTGTTTCTCATGTAAGATTTTATTGGTGTTTAAGTGTGTGAGCATTTGATTAAGCATTACCTTTTCAAAAACCTTGCTGAAAACCGGCAACATAACTTTTTGAATCGTTATATCTCAGAAACGGTGGCTTGTAGGAAAAAAGTATTGATACATTTTTATAGATAAGTTTATGATCTACAATTTCTGTCTAAAGTACTTTTATGATAAAACTTATCATTTTGCTGAAAAACGCGAAAAACTCATTTTTTTGACCTTTGACCTTGAATTTTTTTTTTGCATACATGGGAATGATGGGGAACTTTTAAATATTATTTATAATTATGTTTTGAACAATTTTACTGATTTTCAGCTTGTTGGGATTTTATGTACCTTCACTCTAAATTTTTTTGGTCTAAATTGACCGGACTACGAATTAAATGATGAATTATGAGACTAAACAAGTTTAAACACGAATAAAGAAATATGTTGCGATGTTTAGCTTGTGCGACAACCAAAATTGAACTGTAATATCATAATGACAATAATTATTATTCTATGTTTATAAATCGCTCTGTACATGCAACAACTGCGCCGCCGGGCGATACGATGACACATGTGGTCTCGGTTATGCAATTTTCAAACTAATGTCGATTGTAAAGAGTGCATTTTACAGTGTCATGGGTTGGAATGGGTTACCCTGTTACCGTGTTACAGGGTATTGAAAGGGTAACCTGTTCGGAAGCGGTTACATGGCACCCGTTCGAGGGTGTAACACGTATCATAAGGTTTTTTTTTTAAGCGCTTAAAAAAACCCCTTCAAAAACCCTTTCAACGGGTACCCGGCCGGTCCCTGACTCCGCGCACGGTCGATAGGGCCTCGGGTCATTGCCCTGTATGTAGATAGTGAGAGTATTGGTAAAAAAACTTTGCAGACTATTTATTCTGTAAATAAAAGGGAATACAGCATTTTAACAGTGAGCGACAGTAAAGAAGTAAGGTAAATGACAGTTTTTTAGGTTTCATTCTAACAATTTCTTACAAGCTAGTAATACGGGATCCTGCCGTTTTGCCGAAAAGATTTTGCCAAATTTTCATTACCCAAACAAATTTATTAATATTTGGAATAATTTTAGTACGCACATTTTCATTTGGTCAAATGTTTACTTGGCAGATTATTACCAAGGATAATGTCATTAAGGCATTTGGTCTATAGTCAAATGATTTGTTACAGCAAACAAAATTAAGACAATAAACGTTTAGTCAAATGATTTGTTATGACAAAAAATATAAAAGGCAAAAATTTTGGAATGAAGACAACACAAAATGATTTAATATAGCGTAATTGAAATTTAACAGATGCTGACAGAAACCCTAACCCTAGACGGTCGACGTCAGGGGCACCCCGAGGTTCGGTTAGTTAGGTTCCTGTAAACCTTGCAGACAGAAATAGGAGCCCCGCGCAGCGGGGATCCGTCGACCTGCTGACGGAAACGCTAACCCTAGACGGTCGACGTCAGGGGCACCCCGAGGTTCGGTTAGTTAGGTTCCTGTAAACCTTGCAGACAGAAATAGGAGCCCCGCGCAGCGGGGATCCGTCGACCTGCTGGCGGAAACGCTAACCCTAGACGGTCGACGTCAAGGGCACCCCGAGGTTCGGTTAGTTAGGTTCCTGTAAACCTTGCAGACAGAAATAGGAGCCCCGCGCAGCGGGGATCCGTCGACCTGCTGACGGAAACGCTAACCCTAGACGGTCGACGTCAGGAGCACCCCGAGGTTCGGTTAGTTAGGTGCCTGTAAACCCTGCAGACAGAAATAGGAGCCCCAACCGAATCCAAATAGGAGATTCCAACTATAGTTAATAGTGCTTTTGACTGAAATAGCAAGTTTAAAATTGACGACACCAAATATTTGGCTTATTTAATTTTGCGTAAAATATGTTATACCAACTGAAATATTTGACTAGATAAAAAATGGTAAAAGTACTAGTTGGTGAACAAGTTATTGTTCAAACGTTCACTTGCCAAACATAGGTTTTCGTAACAATTATTTGTAAAGAGATTTTTTGGTAAGTAATAATTTAGCAAATGAAATTATGCGAAAATTTGTTTGGGAAGTGATAATTTGGCAATTTCTTTTCGGTAAAACAAGGGACACCCGCTGCCGACAGTTGTATCTAATCTACTAGTTTGATTTATATAGATAATTCATACACATGTATTATTCACTATTTTGTTGATATTTTAAACTATTTCACCTATTTGGTCTATGCATAGCGTGTAACAAACTATATTACATATCTTTCGAAGCAAACAGTAACTTTGAATAAATAGATGGATAATAATGAATGAATAGAAAAATACAAAGTGACAAAGGTCATCTGCTCAAAAGCAATAGTTTTTTTTTTTTACAATAAACACTTCTTCTTTCGATAGTTTGACTATAGGTGTGAGTTTTTTTTAATGTTTATGTTAATTTCTCGTTTTCGTAACGTTTTTGAAAGGAGGAGCTCGTGGCTGAATAATAACAGCCACTCGGGTTGATCTTTAGGTTAAGCGTGCGTGGGTGACCACCATGCCGAATTTCCTCTGTGCTTCGGAAAGCACGTTAAGCCATTCGTCCCGGCTGTCATTTGTAGATCTATGACAGTCCTTACAGGTAGTCAGTGGCCCGAAAGTCTGACAATCAGTCTCACCAAAGTGTATCGTAATACCCAGTACTAACTGAGTTGTGGAGGTCAGAGAGGCAGTCGCTCCATGTAAAATACTGGTATTAGTAAAGCTGCATTGATAGTAAGGCAAAAGCTGATGATGACTTAGCAGCTGAAATTCTGAAAGTACGATATCGTTTTGGCATTAAATTTACGTTTCTATTAGTGCTAGTGAATACGGTCATGAGAAGTCAATTTGTCCCATGATTTATAAAACAACCAAAAACACCCTTCAAAATAACACAACCTAATCTAAATCCTGGTCCCAAAATTCGGGACATCTGCAGCCACGCTAACTTCTCCGTTGACTTTACTATTTGTATTAGTCTACGGCCACACACCCGCACCGTACTAACTTACTGTTAGCTGACTGGCTCACTGACTTATCTACTTACGAGTTAGCTAAGTCTAAATTAGCTTACAACGTAGCCACAGAGTACAGATAGGTAGCTGTAGTGCAATTACTCATGGATGTACTGTGGATTTTGGGGGTAGTTATGTATTAAATTGTATTGAATTGTGGTTATGGATTAATAATGTATTAGTAACAATTCATTGAAATTCATTATTTTGTGCACCTAAATCCTGACTGTGATTCTGGATCTGTATAAAATTGGGAACGAATTGGCAAACTTGATTGCCGCGTGCGCGGAAGAAAAGTAAAGACCAAAAATGTTTCTCTTATAATATAATCCCCTAAAGGTACGACAGAAGTATGAATGTCTAAGTGCAAAAAACAAATTGCTGTTTTTATTTCTTTTATTATCCACTAGGTTTTGCTCGAGGTTTCGCTCGCGTTAATTTACAAAAAAAAAAACTTTTAAGACACTACTAAAGTTTCTATATTAATAATATAATTTAATCATAATTCGAAAGATACGTGGCGCCATCTATAAGAACCTAATCCTCCTGATCCCTGATGATGTCCTGATCTTGAGTACCTTTGTGCTCTTCTATGTTAATATAATTTGTCCTGTAAAGTATCTGTGTGTACATAAACCAATAAATAAACGTTATTGTTGTTTTCCTCGGGAACAGTATTTAATTTCGGGATGAAAGCTACCTATGTCCGTTTCTGTTCACCTGACAACGTACATATATGCAAAGTTTCAGGATGATCGGTTCAATGGTTTAAGGGCGAAAAGGTAACAAACAAACAAACTTACTTTCGCATTTATAATATCAGTTAGGATAGGTATGCATGACGGATATTTCACATTACATGCTGTCAGAGAAACTGAACATGTAAACATAGTAAGTAGGTACTGTAATTTCAGCATTTCAGCGTTCAATAGATATTCAACATAATGTTGTAGTTCTACGAATTAATTGTAGCGTTGAAAATGTAGCCCTGAAACCATTCAAGTTACATACCAGAATACAATGTCATGTACAGTTATAGATCTTGTCGCATCAAATTGGATCTTGGTCATTGAAGATTTCATATTTAATCATAACCTATTTTTTATGTTTAGCCTATTCTGTTCCACAGCTGGGCAAAGGCCTTCCGCTTTCCTTTCGAACTCTCGGTGCTTTGCCTTCTCTGACCAATCAGTCAGGAACGAGTCCATATCGTCACGCCAACATTTCTTGAACCTGCTTCGGTGACGACGACCGTTTTCAGGCACCCACTGTGTGACGATTCTGACCCATCCTGGAAATGTGACCCGTCCAGTCCTATTTTAACCTCGCAGACTTATCGCCAAAATCGGCGATGCCTGTCTTGGAGCGTATTGTGGTGCAGCCCATAACCTATTATTTATATTAAAAGTAGCCTGTATCAGCTTTCTAAAATATAATTCAAATCAAATTATCGAGAACGACCACAGTCTAACAAAAAACCGCTATACAGATTCCTAACAATGATTACAAAAGCGGTTTACAGACATCGCAATTGAAAGTTGCTCAATCACTTCGAATATTAGTTGCGCGGGCAACTTTTTAATGAAACCAGGGCTCAACCGAAAAATACTTCAAACCTCGAACACGCAAAGCAGAACTACGAGACTGGAATAATGTTTGGGACAGAAAAAGTTTAAGCTTTGAACTCTACCGAGGGTAAGTGTTTTGCATTTCGACCCACGCAGCCTGCATACCAATGCGTAAAAGGATTGATGTTTGTAAAGCTACAGAAAAAAATATCCAATCTTTACTTAACAAGTGGCTGTGAGTGACTCTGACATGTTTGTGTTGGGGCACTTTTAGTTTTCATTCTGGGGTTTTTGCGTATGGGTTTACATTTGTGAAGTGAGGTAACGTGTCGTTTGGTTATGCAGTCGAGGCGAGAATTTCATAAATTGGTAACCTGTAACTATCAAAAATATCAGTAGTTTAAAAAATACTACTTGTATTGCATAAGCGTAGCATAATCAGCCTATAATGTTCCCTGTCTGCTGCACGCGTAGCATGACCTCCGTGGAAACGGGTTTTGTCGACGGAGGAATCGACAAAATGACAGATTGTAGAAAGTTTTCTATCGTCGCGTCGTAAGCATGACGATGTTAAAAATGTAGAAAAGAAATGTTTCCATTCTTCAGTCGAAAAAGTCAACGTCAAGCATGACGACAATTGTCTACTTTTGACACTCGGGGGTAGAAATATTTTTTCTCAACAAATGTCAAATATTCTACATCACATCGGACCTAGACAGTATTCTTTTTGTTACTGTTTTTTGGTGTTTATTGACCTATATTGATTTTAAAAGCATGAAGGGGTCCTACTTCGCCGTCTCATCACATTTTAGGCCGAGTCGAATGAAATTAACTCCGAAACGAATGATGTACGAGCATTAACCGGGGCTCTTGATCTTCCTGCTGTGTACGGCAAAGATTTTATCAGACAATGCCTAATGCCCGTTTTTACCAACACTAAGTGACACCTAACTGAATGCCTAATTCCTGTTTTCACCAACACTAAGTGACGGATATACATCATTAGCTACTTCCCCGTTGCTATGGAAATCATTTCTATGTATTTGTCTTCGTAGAAATTCGAGGCTACGGGTCGCCCCATGCTCGGGCAGACAGACATGTCAAGTTGCATAGAAAGAGCTTTGTCTATTCCTGATAGAATAGAGATGGAATAGGTCATAATCTCTCTATGAGAGGGATTGGGCAATAATCCACCACGCGGGCCCAGTGCGGGCCACTAAGTAACTCTATGCAAAAATTATTGCTGGAAACGACTTTTTTTTTTGGGGTAAATAATCACGTGTTATTTTAGAACTCAATGTAACGCATTCAAAACATTGTGCTGATGGATATATTGAATAGTATGGGGGTCGTGGAGGTGTTTAAAGTAAAAATCTTACATTAAAACATGTATATAAAAACAACTTGTGAAATAGTTGTAATATTGACCCCCAATATCTCCGTAACTAGATTGTTCCCAGGTATGGTCTAGAACAAAAATAATGATCGGAATGACGGAGAGACCAAGTGCCTTTCGGCTTCGTTAAGGGTCTTGGAACACCCTTAAAAAAAAAAAAACAGTTCTCCACCGCGTCAGTCTGTTTGCGGTTCACACTAAACTCAAAAAATACTAAACTGATTTTCATGCAGTTTTCAGCAAAAGATACAGTAATTCATGAGGAAGGTTTATGTATATAAATTGTCAAGGTTTGGTGTAAATTGGTTGAAATATGACGATAATTGTTGGAAGTGTCGGAAAAAGTCAAGTCGCCTCGTAAACGCTGCCTCGACAGACAAAACATGTAAGCATAATATATTCGACTAACCGTGCGATACCGGGGCGGGTCGTTAGTAATTAATAAGTTTTAGTAGGAACTATGTATCTTGTAAAAGAAAATGAATTTTACTTGTAGAGGCCGTACTTATACACTTCTACTTTTATGTAGACATAAAAAAAATATGGGTAGTATTATAAACTCTGATTTTATCTCCACAGATTTTCTTTTCTTATGAAAGGATGCCACACCGTAAAGCACACAGTAGATTCTTTATGACGATACGCAAAGAAAAAAAGTAGATATTATTAAAGAAGCAGGAAACGAAAGTTTGGGGTAACTTTTATAGGGAGATCCAAGGCTTAAGATATCTTTGAAAAAACTTTCTTTGCTACGTCCGATAAAATGTTTCGTACGCGTGTAATCCCTGAAAATTCCGCGTGATTTGTCTCCACCGCGATAAAGAAAGGTCTCCAGAAAGTTTCTGGATGCACTTAAGCCTTATCTGCTTTCAAGATTAGTTGAAACAATCGGTTTGTGACTATGTTTGCTAGTTAGAACTTGCATTTGTGTCACGTGGTCAGCAGTGAAAATTCAGATTGCAGTAATAGAAGAATATAGCTATCACTATGTTTTGGAGCTCAATTTTAACTTGGGTAATCTTTTACCAAACTGGTCAAATTATTCGGTTTTTATATCGGTTGTCAACTAATGGTTGGTACTATATTTGTTTTTATATTGCAGCGTTTGTTGGAGCAGTTCGTGGCCAAATAATTACAGCTACTCGGATCAGTCTTCAGGTTAAGCAGCGCTTGCCTAGGTTGGTCTGTGTCATAACATACCGGGTTTTCTCCGTGTCTCGAAAGCACGTTAAGCCGTTGGTCCCTGCTATGAATTTGTAGATCTTTGACCGTCGTTACAGGTATTCAGTATTCCGTCTGAAAACTAGTCTGACAAATGGGTATCGTATTACCCAGTACTAACTGGTTTGTGGAGGTCAGATAGGCAGTCGTTCCATGTAAAATACTGGAATTCAGCTGCATCTGGTTAGACTGGAAGTCGATCCCAAGATAGTTGGAAAAAGGCTAGGCAGATGATGGTTGTCAAAACAAATATTGGGCTCAATTCAAAGTTTTAATATTCTGTCTAAAAGTCTGATTTCTTATTCAGTAAATACTCTTCATAAAATTTTATCCCACCGACAATATTCTTTTTTCTACAAATTTTACGTTCGTACTTCAAACTAATCAGGGACGGAGATTTCGACAGAATGTAAAACAATGGCTGAAAATTATCCCTCGTAGAGGACGTCTTAAAACTCATTTTCAAAGACAGTCTTTTAAATTACGTCATAAAATATTAGAGGGACTTTGTGCTTGAGTAAAGCCTGTGAAATAATTAAGGAAGTGTAATAAGGCTTTTCCATTTGCATAATAAAAATCTTGGTGCTTTTAGAAAAAATATCGCTGTAAATCCTTTGACGTATCAACTATTTTCTTGGGGATTATTATTTTTTTAACTCTCCTGCAAGGTAGTGGAATATTGGTAGATATTCTGTTAGTTGGTACCACCGCGTTCATTGACGGTCGACCACATTTCATCCTTATGCCTTGAGTACCAAAGGTTGAAAAATTGTTGACCGTCAGTGAGCGCGGTAGTACATAGTTACTAAGGTACATAAGGAGGCTGTAGGTAGAGTTGATTGTGATATACATTTTTGCTCACCAAAATAATTAAAGTTGATTGGGAAGTAGTGTCGGATGTCATTTTATCATAGGTACAGTCACGATCACATATACTTCTATAAACAGATAGGAAATTCAGTAACAATTTTGTCGTGGAATAACGATTGGGACATTGAGATAAGGCCCGATTCGTATTATTAGCGAGTCCAAAATATTGTGTACTCGTATGTAACACATTAAATTATATCAATACAGTAGGACAGACGTTCAAATTCCGTTAACTTTTGTTTACGTTTAAAAGTTGCAAGATGTTGGTGTACATGCTACCGGCCAAACCCGAATTCAGGACAAACTAGTTTGTCCTAGGCCAATCACAAAAGAGCGATCATAGAGCACCCCGTCTGAATGGGTTAGGTTAGGTTAGGTTAGAACTGTGACCAAGGCTCGCGCGGGAGCCGAGCGAGCCTTGCGAGCGGTGCCGCGGTAGCGGCCGGCGAACGCGACTTCCAAGTTGGGCGCATTGTAATTGCTTTCCTTGGGTTAGTACATCCTGACAAGATAAACCAGTAAACCGGTTTAGCCTAGGCAAAACTAGTTTGTTCTGAAATCGGGTTTGGCCGGTAACATACACATCAGTATTAGGTATTAGTATTGGTGACAGAGTGACCATAGATAGGTCATCATTATGTTCCTGCCCTTGTCTAATGTTACTTGGGATCGGCGCAAAACGTTATTTCTTACATTTTCCCATGTCAATCGTCACGCTATCATTTACTCTCTCTCATATTACCATTCCTCACACAATCTATCCATCGTTTACTGAACATAATAGGTATTTGTGGCAAAACATGCCAATAAAGTTCAACGTTTTTTTGTCGTGAATACATCTGAATAAAAGTAACCATTATTATTTCCAACCCCTCAAACGGTATGATATTTTTCTTACAAAACAACGTTAAAAATATACACAGTTTTTCGCTTCTAAGGCGATGCACTTTAGCCATCATTATTTTAAAAGCAGCCTGGCTTTGGAGAAGGCGCGAGTGTTTTGGACTCCCCCTTTACACGTGTCGGTTGATTGATTCGGTTCTCGAGATACCGTCCTTTAGATACAGGATGCTCTATTGTTGCCTTGAAGTATTAATGTGGCTATAGATGGCGCATTCGGAAGTCCGTGTCAGTATAGATAGGGGATTGAGTAATGGATGTATTTCACGGGTTGTCTGGCCGGCTTTTAAGCGATGGATAATATTCTTGAATTTCACGATCAATAAATACGAAGTTTAACTTATAGCGAATCAATTTTGTTCAACATACAGCCTGACACAATCGGCGAATTGCAAAAACCGTAAGAAAATTTGATTTTTACTCGGGCTTCCACTTTAGCGTTTATGCTCATGCAGCGGCGATATGTTCCTTTACTTTCTCCTGCCCGCGCGCTGTCTCGTGCTGGTGTGTGCTGGTGGTCTCCCACTTTCAAGAAAAATATATTAAAATATCCTCGAAATAAAGTAGCAAACGCAGTGCAATACTCGTATGTAAGCTATGTCAGCTGTTCGACAGACTTGTTAATGAATTGTCTAAGATTTGAATGACAATAACATTCCCAAATGTAACTAACAATTTGAGAGATATTATTCATGTCTTTCTGCGAAAAAATTAAGCTCGTCTTATTAATACCCACGTGCCTCTATAATGTTGCAGTGTCGTGTTGTCCGAAGAGCCCTGTGTGCCAGGAGTGTCTTGTCCGTGAAGTTGACAAATGCCGTTGGCACGCTAGGTGTTTGCCGACGCCCCTTGATGTAAGGACGCGACGCCGACGCTATCTGATATATACCCCGGGATAAGACTCTGGGGCGGTTGGGTTACAGATTATTTTCAGAAAAGGAAGAAAGAATAATCAGTTATTGATACAAAAAAGTGTTTGGTTTGACATCGTTTTTTTTTCGTATTTTGATCGTAGCGTTAAATTCTGGGACGCTGGTGTTATGGATATTTTTCAAAAAGGATGAATGAATGAACAGGTTTTGTACCGATTGATTTCCTTATCACTGCTATCAACGCGGCGAAGGAAAACATCGTGAGGAAACCTATATCAAAGAACCTATAAAATCGGAGACATTTAGAATCTATCAACCTGCAATGGGCCCGCGTGGTGCATTATAGGCTGATTAAGTATGTTAATTTGTTGCCAATTTAAAAGTCAAAAGGGACTATATTGTCAGACGAAAATATTAAGAAATAAATTGTATAAAATAAATGAAATCGTCATAGCTATAAGGCTATGGACACGAAGTCAGCGGGCGCAAGGAGGCGGCGGCGGCGTGGCGGCGCGGGCAGCAGCGCGTTTCAATGCATAGATTTATATTATGGAACTGGCTTCAAAGGCAGCGGCGCAGGGAGCTTCGTACGAGTCATGCGCACCAGTCTAGCGGTGCGTTGCCGCGCCGCCGCCTGCCCGCCCCGACGTCGCTGACTTCGAGACCGAGGCCTAAAACAGTTACGATGGAATAATCTTCTTATTTAAGTATTCTATTTGCTTGTTTTCAAGAGAAGAACATAAAAAAGCTGACCTTCCGTATCCAAGATTAATTATAGTGCTATTAGAAACATAATCTTTTAAGTCAAAATAGATCTTACACCCGTATCTATAAACCAGTCAAAGTGATTACTTGGGTAAAAGTAATTATTTATGATAGGATTTTTATCATGTAGTTTAGTAATTGCTTGAAGTTAGAACTGTCAAAATTTAGAATTCTTAGCTATGCTTTCTTTGACGGTTGTTACTCCGTTTAAATTATTGTCTATTGTATAAAAATGTTTGCATAAGTAACTACTTAAACTTAAGTAATTACTTTAACTTGACTATAGATACGGGGTGTTATTAGTTTCAAGTTATAAACTGTAATAAGTAGAGAAGTTTAAGAAATCCCTAGAGGAATTAAATCTTTCTTCGTTCGTAAAAAAAGCTTAAAAACTGATCGAGCACAAATTACAGTGATTGATTTACGAGGTACCTACCCTGAAAGGAAATAAATTATTACCGAGGGTTTTTCTAAGATAAAAGATTTTAAATTATAGAAAGTAAAGCTATCAAGTCGAGCTTAAGATTGGTGTGCCTACGGTCTTTTCTTGACAAATTAATGATAGCGAAGATATACTTACCTATTATTCATTTTCTTTTTATGTCATTTGCTGGGAGAATTATTTGAGCTGAAATTGTAGGTGTATTTTTCACAGGTTTTATTTATTAAGATTCTTTAAAGTAATGTTAAGAAACTGTAATAGAATTTCTGATTGTGTTTGTCTATTCTAATATCTAAAAAAATAGTTTGTAACACCTGTTAGTTTTTCAGAACTGGTGAGGCGTGGTCATTTTTCTTTCACAAAAGATTTTTATTTTAATGCCTGAAGTATCAAAATTGATAAAATATATAATGTGATTTTTTTTATTTTTTCTTTCATTTTTCATTTTTTCCTGCAGAGAATACACTAATATATATATATATATATATATATATTTTTTAATTATTTACAAACTATAATAGAAATAAATATGTACAAGTATAAAAGGGTTACAGGGCGTCCAAAAATTCGTCCGCATCGCGGTCAACAGGAAAAGTGCCCAGAAGGCTGGCAGCATTACCACGTTGGATGGCAATGCTGATTCTTTGGCCAAAAAATAGGCCCGCCCTCTGGTCACGTGAAGAGTCGACCAACCGCTTGGCGATTTCCCGAAAAACTAGATGGGCACTCGGACCCCATGGCCCTAGTGTTTCAACCCCAAACGGCTCAAACACATAACTACCAATTAAATTATTGTATTTGCGCCGTTTGAGGTTTTCAGCACCTGCAGCAGCCGCCCCAGCGCAGCCCACTGTGCTAGGAAGATGGGATGGCGCAAGGGTATCGACGCAAGTTGCGTCCTACACCAAAGGCCTACCCAACTTCCATGGCATTATGGTCATACCATCTGGTCTCTTCCCATCGACGCGTGCCAAGCCATTAGGTTCTAAGACAGCTGGCACCCCGGTGGCAAGAGCACGACGGATGAGATCATTAATGCTAGCGTGCCGCGCAATCCGACCTGCACTCTTACTGCATGAAAGGCCATGGTTTCCGAGGCAGTCGACTGCTTCACCACATTTACAGCGATGTGGAGCCCCACAAGGAGCGCCCAATCGCAAGCACGTAGCGAGCCGGAAGGTTGTGTCACCTAACATAGTGCCTATATTAGGTGATGGTAGTGCCTGAAGCCAGAGGCCCGACTCCCACTCACCCACAGCCAGTAGGCGGGCACGCTCAGCAGTATTGATAGACGTATTAATAAGTTTATTCCGTACCAACCTGCAGAGCGGCTCATCCCACTGTCTCTGGGAAAACGGGTTCTCGGGCCGATCCGTATCCGGGCAAGTCACTTTCCAGGCGACCTCTGCGTCGGTCAAGCACGGCACTTCCGAGTCAACCAGGGAGAGAGCTAAAATTTTCCTGGTTAGCTTTTCAGTGCTGTGGACAGAGGACAGGAACGCCGGTAAGCTTAATACTAGAAATTTTGCGGACGCCGAGGCCACCAAAACGAATTGGTAGGGTGGCTTGCAGCCACGCTCGGTCGTCCAGGGCCACATTAAGAATGGATGTTAATGTGTTGCGAATAATTTGGTCAATTTTGTCCAAAAGTTGTGGTTTCTTCCAAAGAGGAGAACAACGGAGGAAATACATAAAATTTGGACCAAAACAGCAATATCTGATCAGGGTGAATGCCGAATGTAAATTAATTTTGGAGAGTCTATCCGAAATATCATTAAAATGATTGATTTTGTCATCGATGAAAGATGAAAAACTTTCTTCTAAAATAGGGGAACCTAGGAAGTGCAGGGAACTTTTTTCTAAAATTTTGATTTGAGGGGCTATTGCATTAAATTTATCTATAGTCGATTGTCTGTCGGTAGTGTCAGTGAGGTAAATTTCGCACTTTGATGGGTTAAGGTCTAGGCCAATAGATTTAAATTGATGTTTGAGGAGTTGTAGGTCATCCAAAACGGTGTCAACATCACCTCCTAGAGTTCCATCATCTAAATACCACACGTTAAATTTTGAATTTAATTGTTGAATTATGGGATAAATAGCCAAAGTGAAAATGACAGGCCCGAGAGGGTCACCTTGTTGGCAACCAACTGCAGATTCTAAAACGTTGTCCTTGTATAGTAATTTTGAAGAGTGTCTATATTATATGTCTCTAACATTGCCACATAAAACCATAAATTTCGGGTAATACTTTTTTGACTTCAGCCAACAAAGTGTCCCTGTTCACGGAGTTACAAGCGTTTTTAACGTCAACCTTGAGAATAACCTCACCTTTTTTGGAATTTAAAAAAGAGGATAAGGCATGTACGGCAGCCTCACAGCCCCCTCTGGAACCAAAACCCTTCAACTTGGTTTTGGTTCCAGAGGGGGCTGTGAGGCTGCCGGGCTGGAACTTAGTTGCAAGTGTTTCACTATAAAACTTGCAACATATTTTGGCTGCCATACGCCTGTAGATGCTACCGACGGCAATGGGATGAATGCCGCCGTCCTTCTTGCGCAGGGCACACAGGTTAGCCCCACACAAGACATCGACGACGGCATCATTCACACCGCCGGAGAGCATTAAGTTTATCAGAACCGCGAGCTCCTTCAAGAGCGACTCACCAGCTTCCCCGGCGCATGAACTCAACAAATCTTTCAAATGCTGTGGAGTCAGGCCGTCGAGGCCGCCAGCAGAACCACTCCGGAAAGAGCTCACGGCTGCGATCAACTGCGGGGCTGTAATTTTTAGAAAAAGGTGACTCCTGAACGAGGGGGTCGGGGTGGGCGGGCGGGTCGGGGAAGGTGGGGCCATCCGCATGCGATGGGTGTTTACTCTCCAGAGCTGAATGAGTCTCTGGAGAATAAGGCGCCACCACATCACTGCTGAACAGTATTCTGGCTGCCCCCCCAATGTCACCGTCACTTAACTTGGATTCTACATGATCACAAATGCCTTTCTGTTTATTAAAAAAAGGTAATTTGGAATCTAAAATACGAGCCGTTGCAGTTTTCTTTAATTTGGTTTGTTAAAGATTGTTGAGTTGCCAAATTTTTTTGGACATGCAGAATCCTGTAAGGGAAGGTGAGTAACTGCTCCCAGGCACGTAGCGAGTTCTCCTGGGTCGCGAAACGGACACAGCGCGCTAAACTCAGCGCAACAGAGTGTCTCGCGCCACGGGGAACTCTTTTTAGGATAGGGGTGGAATTTTTGAATTTGGACAATGTTTTCCACAAAGTTGGTTCAAAAGGGGTTGATGTCGGGGATGTGGTTGGAGGGCACAAAGTTACACTATGAGGATTGTGGACCTTGCCATAGTGTATCTTGAGCCCCCGTTCACCTTTAAAAAAACGAGCCTGGGAGCAGTGAGAGCATCTTACCAGTTGTACATCCAGTGATGTGACAGGTTGATAATTTATTTGAAAATTCAGGCTTCTAAGGGTTAAACTTAAACTCAAAGCATTTATTTCAAATAGATCAGTGACAGGCACTTTTGCATAATCAAATATAAGCTACTTTCAGTCCAGCCACGGGCATAATAACTGTGAATGCTGTCCATTCCAAAATCGTAGATCTCATGGAGAAAAATGGGCAGGAAACTTCATGGACACTCTTTTCTTCCATGGACACTCTTTTGTTCTTTAAAATAAAGTTTGTAGATTTTTTATAAAAGAAAGAGATTCAAGACACATGCATAAGATCAAGGAGTTTCCATGTGTGTTCTCATTGGTCTTACGTTCAGAGTAATGCCATATTTTGTTCAATAATGATCATAAAATTTTCCTTTAAGAGTCTAAGCTACTAAAGTGTTTGCAAATGTCTAAACTAGTACAATTTTCCATTTGTACGAATAAAATTCTATATACAGTGTACTGCCTTTCATCCATCTGCCAAAGGAAATGATGTCTGATGCAATATTGAATATCTGTATCGTCCCCTCTCAACCGAGATTTAATACAAAAATCTTAAATTGTGGAGGCGGTACATCAAAGCTTTGACATGGAATCTAGTATTGTGTACTTTGTTGTGTAAGACCTTTATGAATTTCGTTATCAAAATAGAATAAATGGCTTTTTAGTAGAGATAGAACTTCACGACATGTTACATTTATAGGGTTTTTTTAAAGTCTAGTGTGTAGGTGTGTGTGTAGTGTGTGTGTGGGGGGTTTTTGTGTTTGGGTGTGTGTGTAGTGTGCGTGAGGGGTGGTTGTGTGTGTGTATTTTCTATCTGGTTATGCTCCATAGGAAATGACCAACCCTAACCATGCACCTATCTTAATAAAAGTTTTGTAAGTGCCCATAATAATAATGTGAGAATCAAAATAATTTTACGTACATATATACATAACATCATGCCTGTAATCCTTGAATGGTTAAGCAGAGGTGCACCTAATAGTACTCTTTGACTTTGCATGTTGTATCTACGACGGCGTAAATATAATTTCACTCGCAAACACACAATAAGATAAATATAAAAAATCAGCCAAGTGCAAGTCGGACTCGCGCACGAAGGGTTCCGTACATCTATAAAAAAAAAAATATTAAAAAAATCATGTCTGTTGTATGGGAGCTCCACTTAAGTATTTTTTTATTCTGTTTTTTAGTATTTGTTGTCATAGCGGCAACAGAAATACATCATCTGTGAAAATTTCAACTATCCAACTGTGACTACTTGTAACCTACTTGGTTTTGTAATTTTTTTCATAGACAAGCGTAAAAAGTCAGAGATAAAAGAGAATTATATGAGAATTCTGATTTACTCAATTAAGAATTTAAAGGTTACGATAGAACCCAGCAACATACAATGACCATTATATACAATAAATTAAAGTCCTCTTTCAGGCCTAGCCTAGGCCCTACATGTCTAGAAGCCAGGCAAATAAAGATTTAAGGAGACAAATTTTATGCCATTACTTTGACAGAGGTAGAAACAAATGCTTCGTTCGTTTCTACTTACAAATTTAGAGAAGAGCCTTTGATAAAGCCTGGAAATAAAATAGTTACAAGCTGTTTAAATGATTTGACTTGATGAACTGCCTCGCTGGTCTAGTGGTCGCAAGCGCCATTGCTGAGCATGGGGTTCGATTCCCAGGTCGGGCAATTGTTATTAGGTGTTCCCATTAGGAATTTGGCAGTATCAGTCACGGAGTCTGGATTTGTGCCCGGTGAATGGCAATAGGCTCGCCCCCTATTCCATGGGACCTGGTGAAATGTGGGTGTTCTATTACCCTCCGGGTATTACAGGCGTGATGTTAATGTATGAGTTTTGGAGTAGCAGCCACGGAGTCTGAATTTGTGTCCGGTTGATGGCTATAAGGTCGCCCCCTGTGACATGGAACACAACTGCGAATTGTGGATGTACCTACTATTAGGTAAACCTCCGCGTTGGACGGTGAGTAATGGGCTAGCTCGCCGTCCGTCCGTCTTATGACGACAGGCCGTGTCGACGGCGCGTTCGTGTTACACGCGCGCCTCAAAGAGATGTCAGCAAACAGGAGGGGCCCGCAAGGGCCGATGCCTGCCAGGGCTGCGGGACTGTTCGAAAGAGTTACCGCGGCGCTGGAACATAAAGGGCAAAAGAAGGAACATGGATGGGTTTTAGTCAGTAAAAGTCTGACAGTCTTTTCCGCTCCGCCCAGAGCGGGAGGAGTCATTTGATGATTTCCCATCCCAAAAAAAAACAAAAAAAAGGTAAACCTCCGCTTGACCCTTTGAAGACTACAGGCGTGATGTTGTGTTAAATGATTTAATTCGTTGGTCGTGCAGTAGATTGTAATAAGCTGGCTCTCATTTAGCTTAAAAATGAAATAACTAAGGGCAAAAACAAGCGAAAACGGTTTTTAAGCTTCCATGTGTTTAGAACGACTTTCAATTGAGTAAACCTAAGTTTTTCGATGAACTACGAGTATAATTATGTAATCAGCCAAATGAAACTTTTCGCTAAGATTTAAAAGAATTATAGAGCGGACATTTAGAATAAAGTCATACAAAAATTTTGATCCCGAACATTTTCAATTTTGCTATACTTTGCTACCATGACAAGCGGGCGTGTGACACTAGACATACCGATTTGTTACTAAGGAGTAACAAGTATTGGATTACGATTGTCTTCGTCATGTGATCTTGTCCCATCTACCGCTCGTAAATATTTGAATGTCTTTGTTTTTATCCCTGATGAGAACGTCAATTTGCCTTAGCCCTCTGGTGTAATGATGGTGTCAATAGAGCTTTGCTCCTTTGGGGTTTACTAGACGAAGTAATAATAGTTCCTAGATAATAAATTCCATGCATTACAAATTGTTGTTACGTTCCAATATTTGTCCAGCGAATACAGAATAAACATTCTGAACAAATTGAGTGTGCTAGCAAGTTGGCCACCGCCCAGAGCAAACTGGAAACGAAAAGAATCCGTTCCCAGGATACCAAGTTCAGTTCAAAACTTCACAAATGACACCGAAGAGACCACGATAATTCACCAGCTAATGTCAAAGTTCGGAGTTGTTTGAAATTTTTACCAACATAAAGTAGGAAGGTATCATTATTCGTCCTTCCGTTTCATTCGTTCGGTTTATGGTAAGTGCTTCATAAAATTACGGGGTTATTAAAGAAGTTAATGTTTGTTGAAAGAGCGGTGTGTTAGGTTTATTTGGTTGCTAATGTGTTTATGAGAATTTTTAATTAAGTTGCATCATTATAAAGAAAAATTGAAAAAAAATATAGTATTCCTATCGATTCTTCATTTTTGTGGTTACCTATAATAATGAGTCGGCCCAAAGCAGGCATTAGTGCACGCAAAACACGTTATCACTAATTAACAATGGGACCTATCACTTTTATTACACAAGTGACTTTTATTGAATTGTTACGTTAAAATGGTTTCATGTAGGTACCAAGCACTGCCAAGCAGTACCTTGTACTGTTAACTATTTCTGCAATTTGCCTCAAAAGATACCTAAGTTATTTACTGTTGGTTAAACGAACGACAAATCACGCAATGCAGATTTATTAAAAAGTATCCAATATCCAAATTAAGCAGTACTTTAACAAAATCAAAACGTACTGAGATGAAAACTTTGTTCCAGTCTATATTTGACGTGTTGGCGCAGTGACAAGAATTCATTAAAGGCGTTATTTTTTTGCAGAAAAAAGCAACGTTTATGAAACATCGTTACACAAAGAGGGTACTTAAGTCTTTTTAGGGTTCCGCGCCCAAAGGGTAAAAACGGGACCCTATTACTAAGACTTCGCTGTCTGTCCGTCCGTCTTTCTGTCACCAGGCTGTATCTCAAGAACCGTGATAGCTCAGTTGAAAATTTCACAAACTAAAAAAAAATATTTAAGGGGGGCTCCCATACAACATGATTTTTTTGCCGTTTTTGTAGATAATGGTACGGAACCCTTCGTGCGCGAGTCGCACTTGGCTTTTTGCTTGGTTTTTTTATCTATTTATTTTGAATGACTGAAATCGAATTTAGTTTCAATGGACTACGAGTGCCTAGCTCATAATTTATTACATTACATCACATCCAGTGCGTTACACAGGAAAGAAGGTATATCATACCTACATCTTGCACACATTTTCTTAGAAATCTGATGAAATGACGAGTAATAGAAAAATATGGAAGAAGAAGATATGCTGCGCTGACCTCAAATAAATTGGGATAAGGGGAAGAGAATTAAGATTTTATTACAGAACCAGACTTTGGGCCTATGACAGAAATTTCACAAATAGAAATTAATACCCAATAACATCATATTTTCCCTACCCGGGTATTTAGTCCATTCCCTGAGTAATTAGTCGCACTTATGCGGACACGTATACGGCTAGATGGTGCTGTGTGAAATGTCCAGGGATATTTATTATTATTATTTCCTTTATTTATTTTCCTTACATACTAATTACATTTTTAAATATTTTTATTAACAAAAATTATATAAAAAACATTTAAAAATATAAAAAATAGTAGTCCGCCGGTGTCGGGAGCAGGGTCCAAGCTACCGGTGGTTAGGGCTCCAGAGACAGGAACCTCCTCACAATGCGAGCCGTATCGAGGAGTACTGCCTTCTGAATCAGGCCCTTGATCCAACCGCCTAAGGAGAGCCTCGATAGATGGTCATCGAGGCTCTTGGCCATAAGGCCATTGGCCGTCACGACAATCGGCACAATGATAGCCGAGTTCACATTCCACATGTCGACAACCTCGTGTGCCAAGTCGAGATATTTTATTTGTTTCTCTTTCTCAGCTTTCACGAGGTTCTCGTCATGCGGGATGGTAACATCGACTATCATTACGCGGCGCGCTGATCGGTCTATCACCACTATGTCAGGCTTATTGGCCACAATAGTCCTGTCAGTAATGATAGACTGATCCCAGTACAGCGTGACATGGTCTTTCTCGAGAACTGGGTCGGGCACATACTTGTAGTACGGTACCTCAGATTCCACAAGTTTATATTTCAAGGCAAGTTGCTGGTGAATAATCCTGGCTACTTGGTTGTGCCTGTGCAAGTACTCGCCGTTAGCTAGACGAGAACAACCAGAAATAATATGTCTGATGGACTCACCCGGACGGTGGCATGCCCGACACACGTCAACCGTCCCGTCCTTCATAATATGTTTCCGGTAGTTGTTCGTTAACATAACTTCATCCATAATCGCACAGACAAAACCCTCAGTTTCCCCAAAGAGGTCGCCGAAACGTAGCCAGGACACGGACGCTAGGAAATCTACATCCGGCCCATGAAGAGCCCGGTAGAAGCGCCCGTGAAGCTCCTTGCCTTGCCATACTTCCTTGCGGTCATCATTAGTAAGTACCACAGGTTTGCGCCAGTTCTCTTTAGCCATGGACAGCGGGGTGTGTCCCTTGTCCACTGCGACCACATCTCGGTGCATACCCACTTCGGTTTTTAAAAAATATTCTCTGAGACTGCACACCTCGCGGTTGTGGAGGGTCTTCGCGTTTAAAAAGCCACGACCCCCACACTTCCGCGAGATGTACAGCCTCATCACCGATGATCGTGGGTGATGCATCCGGTTTGCGGTCAGCAGTGTACGAACTCTCCTATCCAGGGCATCGAGTTCGGTCTGAGTCCATTTGAGTATGCCGAAAGAGTACATTAAAACCGGCATGACCCAACCGTTGAAGGCACGCACCTTGTTTCCGCCTGAAAGAAGGCTATTTAATACCTTCTTCAGGCGTCCAAAGAAGCGCTCCCTCAACGATTGCTTCATGTCAGTTACATTAATGCCTAACGCTTCCGACATACCCAAATACTTATAACTTTCGGATGAGGAGAGGGATCTGAGGTGTATGGAATCCGAGAGCTGAATTCCCTCGGATTCCATAATCTCCCCTCGCTTTACATGCATGACTGCACATTTGTCCACACCAAATTCCATCCTGATGGCGCTACTAAAAGTTTCAGTTACTTTCAGTAGCTCCATCAGTTGCAATTTGTTGGGGGCAAAGAGTTTCAGATCATCCATGTAAAGAAGGTGAGATATGACCTGACCACCTCTCCTCAACCGGTAACCTAGACCTGAATCCTCTAACAATGTGCTTAGAGGATTCAGGGCTAGACAGAACCAAAGTGGACTCAGACTGTCGCCCTGGAATATTCCCCGTTTAATCCATACAGGCTCATCGTTCCCCTGGATCTGTCGACATCCTGGATATCGAAGGACCGTCCTCCATTGCCCCATACACGACTCAAGAAAGGCGCGTAGAGTTGCATCTATCTTGTACAACTCCAGCACCCTCATGAGCCATGTATGTGGCACCGAGTCGTAGGCCTTCTTATAATCTATCCAACATGTCGAAAGATCCTTGCGGGATCGACGAACCTGTTGGCTAATGGCCATGTCGATGAGGAGTAGCTCCTTAGTACCGCGGGACCCGTTCCTACATCCATTTTGAGAGGCAGACATAATGGAGTTTTTGTCAATGTGTGTATTAATTTTCACTCTCAAAATGGATGTAAGAAGCTTATACACCGTCGATAAACACGTGATCGGTCTATAATTCTTGGGTTCCGCGGGACTACCTGACTTATGGAGCAGGTGGGTTACGCCTGTAGTTAAAAACTGCGGTAGCGACCCAGACTCTAAGGATGACTGGAATTGGGATGCCAGGCAAGTGTGTGAACTACTAAGCCATTTGAGCCAGAAGTTGTGCAGTCCGTCCAGTCCTGGTGACTTCCAATTTGGTAACGGACGAACTGCTCTGGCTACATCTATTGGTGTTATTGAAACTGGCTCCATTTCTGGGATAGGTTCACACACTCGCTCGACATCACGCATCCAGTCAGCCTCAGTATGGCAGACGCGCACTGACCAGATGCTGCGCCAGAAAGAACTCGTAGCGGCATCATCTGGGTGGCAAACGTCTGTCATATTTTGCTTGGGTCGCTCCCAAGCTCTGTATACCCACCTCTCATCGCTCTGGAACATGCGATTCTGTGAGTATCGATCAACCCGCCGTTTATACCGCCGAATACGGTTCGCCCATGCATAAACTTTCTGCTTCAGGAAGTCGATGCGCTCTGTGACACGGGACATGTATTCTTGAGGACTGATTTCGGTCCCCGAGAAGGCCCGCCTCACAAAGCGCATCACACGTGGTCGTGTATTGCCCTCCCTGAAGCAGTATAGTTTGCCGATGAGTACCCTGGCCCCGTCGATACGATGTTCGATCCTGCGCTGCCAGACTGGTACGGCTGGTTTTGGTCGACTAGCTAAGTCACAATTTGGGAATTTTACATTAGCTAGACGACATGCCGCAACAGCTCCACAGTACAGGATCGAGTGCGTATCAACGAGGTCCTCGCTACTCTCGAATATATTCTTGAGTTGCGAGTCCAAGGCACACACCAGCGCTCTATTTTTCTTATGCATGGGTAACCGTGGTAATCGGGGCCTAAGTTCGGTAGGAGTGGATCGATACTCACGAAGCGCATCCTCCAGTGCGCTCCTCAATCGGTCGTTGCACTGGCTACTTACCGTGACAACCCTATCATCTTCCTCTACAACAGCAGGGTTGGACCGCGGCGTGGTTGCGCCAATAGCTGACGCTCGCATCGCGGTTTGTGACGGAGTCAAGACGATAAGGTTGCTCAGTACCTCTGAGCGCAGCCTATCAAGGGCGGCGTCGTCCAACATGTGATTGCGTTGGATGACCCGCACCTGATCCGACAGTCGTTGGGCCGAGACGTTGACGGTTGGTTCAAGTTCCTGGAACAGAGACAGCATCCTAACACGGTACGCAGTGAGGTTAGTTCCCCCCTCTGTAGACCCGTAATATGCGCGCATGACGTTCTCGTTTATGGACTGAGTCCATCTCATGCGCTGCACACAACCACCGGCAGCGGGGACCCGGCTCGGGGCCGGATGGCCCCTAAGTCCCAAGCTCCTCGGTGGCCGGCCTCTCCCCTGCCGACGCACAGGTGTTGGCGACGTCGGCGGCGAGAAATACTCATCACTCGAGCTCGACGCAACTGCCACGGCCGGTGTCACAGCACTCACGACGGGGCTGGATTCGACGAGGACGAGGCGGAGCTGAGCGACGAGTCCGGGGTTGGTAGGCGTGCACGTCGGGATGCAGCTCTCGTTATCATTCTTGTTAATTCGTCATCGTCTTGTTAATTTTGTTAATTTTTTCTTGATTTGTTCCGTATTTTATTGTTGACGCCGTTGACAGACGTCATTTTCATATTTAATTTTTTTGCTTTGTGATTTTCCAAATTTGTTGTATTTGCTTCATTAAAAAAAGGTCTATTTGAAAAGGTTTATTATTATTATTATTATGACCATTGGCCCAACAAGGCACTGTTTTCAAAGCTTTGTGTATCAAAGATTGCCAATTATTTTGTGGTGATTTTTCTTAATCCTGAATGCCGGACAACTGATCTTTCCGGTATCATGTTTATTTATACTGCAGTCGCTCATGTGAAGCACTGGTCACCTGCGTCCGGTTATATTGAAGCGAACCCCAAAATATTTGGAATAACACTCCTTTTTTTGGGCAGTCGTGTAAAAAGGCTAGTAGATGGTGTAGTCATACTTTGTTTATTCAATGTATAAAATACTTCATTTATATGTATAAAAAACGAAGTGTTTGTTTACCTTTCAAAATGAAGTAAGACTTTATTTTTAGGTGGTAGTGAGATGTTGAAGCGAGCTATGAATAATTGAAATAATGTTTCAATCTGCTTAGACTAATGAAGGCTCAGAATGAACTGAGTACTAACCATAGGCTGTTTGCATATTAATAATAATCTTATGCCTAGACTCAGACGTTTGATAAATTAATGTTGTTCTTAGTACAACCCCTCAATCTTGAGTTTAGTGAATTACACGAAAGCCGATTTTAAAGGAATTCGATATGAGTAAAATGTAGTTTATTTTTGTGATGATTTGCGAGGTACATCTATCACATTGAACAAGGATTGATCCTTGTTCATCATCACTGACAGGACTATTGTAACCAATCAGCTTGATATTGTGGTGGTGGATAGAGCGGCTAGCAATGATTGTTGACATAACGGTCCCGCGTGACGAGAACCTCGTGAAAACTGAGAAAGTAAAGCAAATCAAGTATCTTGACTTGGCTCACGAGGTTGTTGACATGTGGGATGTGGACTCAGCGATCATTGTGCCGATAGTTGTATCAGCCCATGGCTTAATTACCAAGAGCCTCGATCAATACCTGAGGAGGCTCTCGTTATGCAGCTGAATTTCGGAGCTTGATTCAGAAAGCGATACTCCTGGACGCCTCATATTGTTAGGAGGTTCCTCTCTCTGGAACCCTGACCGCCGCCGGTAGCTTGGACCTTGTTCCCGATACCGGTATGCTACAATTTTTATATTTTTAAATGTTTTTTAGATATATTTTTTTAAATTAATGTTTAAAACTGTAATGAATTTGTATAAAGATGAATAAAGGAATTAGATTTTTACTTCTTTTTTTTTTTAATGGCATCTCGGAGGTCATCCAACAAATGAGGTTGTCTTCTGCTTTACCAGACTGGATGCTTTGTGGATGCCTTGAGTGTAAGGTCTCCAGCAAATGGACAAGGCGAATGTTCGCGTGACGGTCGCTAATTTTAGGATACGACTTTGTTTTTTTTATAAAAATAATAACTACTTGATTTTTAATTATTAGTTAAAAGATAAACCAAAATTTGGGATTCAGTATACAAATAAGAAGATATCAATAACTCACAATTCATGTCTTACAATTCTCTAGTTGATAACACTAGAACCAAAAAGAAAGGGTAGAAACGCCATACATAGATAATATACATAGCATATTTTATCAAGTTCCGTTTGCCGCATATAAAGTAAGTAATATGTGAGCCCGTCTCGCATGATCTCAGTTCGTGTCAGTGTCAAACAAAAGCCGAATTGTCTTTGTAAAGCAGGAACTGAATAATACATTTCACTTGAGTTTTAACATGACACCTCTTCTTTGTTTTGTGCTCTGCCACTCGTCACTAGAGCCTGTATGATATGAATGTACGTAGCGAGTTGTATACGATCTACTTTTGCGGTAGGTACACGAGGTTGTAAACAGAGGTGGAAACAGAACTATAAATTGGTGGAGGCTCATGAAAAAATATTTTATTATACAAATGTAAGGTGGGTGGACCATGGAAGGCCACTCTAACGAGTAAACACTTTTTATTCGTTTATTTACTGGATAAATGAAGGAAACAAATTATAAAGTAATACTTTGTTTTATTGTGCACCATATAAATCACTTCTTTTTTACTTAACTTTAATCACTATTTATAAAACTTAAGTTTTATTAAGCTCTTCCAAATGGCCTTGCAAGGAACACGGCTCCAAACAAGGCCAATTTTATACATCAGTCGTTAAACTTAAAAATAGAGTTGTAATATTATATATATCCGCTTTTACTAAAACAACATAATAAGCTCTATCATTTAAGCGAAACATTAATGCTCAATATAGTTTTATCATCTATAAAAAACTCAACGAAAATTACTTGAACACCATCGTGTAACTAAGAATATATTAATGGAAATTATTTAACAATAGTTGTAATGAGTATTATAATGGCATCAAATAACTTGCCCACGCGTTTTATCATAAAATTAAAAACTTTTTTTTTTACCAAAAATGGCCTTCTTATGGGTCCGTTCTTTGTAAGGCCAAAATGTTCCTAAGAAGGCCAAACTAACAATCTATACTGTTTGATATTAATTAAGTACCTATTATTAAATAATAGAAACTACAGACTACTGTAATTATATAAAAATATTATAAATATAAAACATTGTTTTAACTGTAAGTAAGTAAGTTAGTGTTCATATGTTCATGGTTTGTAAATGTTCCTTGTAAGGCCCAGGTACCATAGCAAGGCCAACCGTCAAATATTTGATTGGCCTTATAAGGAACCACCGGCTTTCCTAGGAACACTACCAATATTTTAACTTAAATTGAGGCAAAACTATGTTTTTTATCTTTAGTACCATAAACATATCCTTATACGACAATTCACAGTAAAAAAATATGAGATAATAATAGGTTTTTGACTAAAAACGTACGTTTTGCTGTGCGCGCGAATTACAATTGTAACGTCGACGACCGAAGTCTACGAAGTGTGAGATCGCACTGCCACAATAGCGGCGCGATCGACTCGCCGCCGCGTGTGTGGCCTTAAGTTTGATGGATCTTAGTGTGTATAGAAGGAATATGTCTTTACATGTCAATAACTACGACTTTTTAGTAGTTGGCCTTCAGAGGAGCGTGGCCTTCCATGGTCCACCCACCTTATGTACATAAACTTACGCCTTTTTGTACGTAAAACCGTATATTCTTACATCTGGCTTCCTACTTATATTATAAATGCGAAAGTTTGTGAAGATGTATGGAAGTCTGAATCTTTGTTACTCTTTGACACAAAAACTACTGTCCGAATTATGATGAAAAAAAAAAGAATGATGAAATGGCACACAGGTAGTTTAAAATCTGGATAGTAGTATGATCCCGTGGGACAGTTACCGGACTCCACGCGGGCGGAGACGCGCGTATAAGCTAGAAGCCATATTTTGTCATTTATTGCCAATATTTGTTACAAACCAATGTATGATTTTCAAATATCAATCCTTAAAGACAATCATTCTAATAATGTAACGCCTGTAATCCCAGAAGAGTCGAGCAGAAGTGTTTCCATAGAACATTCAGAAATCCACATTTCGCCAGTTAAAAGACATTGTTTTGTGCTCTGCCACTCGTCACTAGAGTATGTATTATATGAACAGACGGTCCTTGTGTACGATGTAGTGTTGTGATACGCGAGGTTGTAAACAAAGGTGAAGTCAGAAATGTGAATTGGTGGAGGCTCGTGAAAAAATATGGTTGATACTATATTTTGTTTTAAATTGCAGTGCTTGTAAGAGAAGCTCGTGGCTAAATAATAACAGCCGCTTGGGTCGATCTTCTGGTTAAGCCGCGCTTGCCTAGGTTAGTCCGTGCATAGGTGACCACCCATTATATACCAAGTTTTCTCCGTGCCTCGGAAAGCACGGCATCTCGGAAAGCATCGTATTACCTAGTACTAGCTGGGTTGTGGAGGTCAGACAGGCAGTCGCTCCATGTAAAATACTGGTATTCAGCTGTATCCGGTAAGACTGAAAGCCGACCCTAACATAGTTGGGAAAAGGCAGGTAGATAATGATTGCCAGTCGTGTTTGTTATTAACCTATGCATTAAAAGAAAAACATACTTATGACGTAACGTCTGTAATCTCAGAAGGGTCTGGTAGAGGTCCAGCCCTGGTTCAATCCATGGTCTGGAGCGAGAGGGAATGGGAAGTCGTCACTTTCTTCTGCTAAGCAGTCATGCTAGCGAAGGAAGTAGTGGAACGCCCTGGGCGTCGGCGGCCACTTGGTGGTTCCCGGCCACCATAGGCGGCCGGCCTGTGTACGGTGAGTAATGGTCTACCTCGCCGTCCGTCCGACAGACCGTGTTCACGGCGCGTTCGTGTTCCACGCGCGCCTCAAAGAGATATCAGCAAAATAGAAGGGATTGGCAAGGGCCGATGCCTTGCGGAGCTGCGGGACTGTTCGAAAGAGATACCGCGGTCCTGGAACACAAAGGGCTATGAAGGAATATGGCTCGATTTTAGTCAGTACAAGTCTGACACTCCCTTCCGCTCCGCCTAGATTCCTCCTAGACGCCCCGTCATTTGGTGATTTCCCACCCTAAAAAAAAAGGGCCAGGTAGGGGTTTATTCATAAATCAACTATGCACAATCCACAATTAGCTAGCTAAAAGACATTCATTTAATATTTTAACAGATTTACAAATAAGTTTTGTGCAGTTAGGTTGGTGGCAGTTCAAGGCTGCCTACAGCTTGCCTCCCAGCAGGAAGTGTAGTGAATCAAAAAGAATAAAAAATCAATCATCTGAATTCAAAAAGTGACGTAGGTCGTGATAGGGGAGCACTAACGCTTGCAACGTCGTTGGTCGCAAGTGTTAGTGCTCATGAGGTCCTGGGTCCTCGATTCCCAGATCGAGCGAAGTGTTATTGGTTTTTGCCATTAAAAAACAAGTACTCAGTAGTAGCCACGGACATTCGGCTGCATTCTCGCACCTTTTACTTAAACGATTTCCATATAATACTGATATTCAGCTGCATCCGATTAGACTGGAAGCTGGCCCCAACATGTTAGGAAAAGGCTGGGCAGATGATGATTATGATGAAAATTTCAAAAAGAATAATGCATCAAATATTATATATTTTAAGATTCAATTTCAAAACTCAAATCCCGCAATAACATAGGAATCGAACAGAGAAACTTTTACAGCTAGGGCTTACAAAGAAAAACAATTCGCAATTACATCCAGTGCCAGTATTATCTAGCTTTAAGAGTTACGAAACTCGTCCTGTGGAAATGGAGATACTGAAAAGGGCTCTCGATGCTTCTACATTCGTAAAATACAGCGTTTCTCAATCTGGGAAAATCTAAAAAAATTAGGAAGCAGATTTTCTTGAGCAACTGAATTTCGTGCGTTCATAAATTCAAACCTTTTATATGGCTGGACAGAAACTTCTTTATCATTTACACTGAAAACGAGATAAAATTATACCATGTTTACTATTTGTTTTGAGTGATAATGATAGTGTTAGTGACCATGTCAGTTTAAAAACTTAGATTTTTCTTTTTTTACTACTGTGTTCAAATAGATTTTCAAGCTTTTTATTCCAATCAAAACCATAAATATTTATTTATTTATGTACACACAGATACTTATAGTAAATATGTAATATGGACATGAACAGTAATCATAGATAGAAGAGATTGCATTACTATTTCCTACCAGCGTCTAAGTTTTTTATCGCCGACTCAATAGTCTAAAAATTACTTTTACCATCTTCATCTTTGATTTTCTCCAGTCCTTATTATAATTTATTTGGGCTCGACACAGCATGTCTTCTCCTTTTATACTTCTTCTTCATCTTATTAATCCCCTTTCTAGCCATATCAGCCCTCGTTATCCGTTATCCATAGTTTATCCATCGTTTCTTTGTTCTTCCCCTACTCTTACAGCCTTGCACATTCATCATTATCATTCTCCTGCCCTTATCCCAATTTATTTGGGGTCGGCGCAGTATCTTCCTCTTCCATACTTCTCTATTATTGGTCATCTCATCAGACATTCCAATCTACCAAATAGCCTTCCACATTCAAACTCATAATTTTTCCCACGTCCAATTAAATTAAATAGTTGCTATCAATTAAATTAAAGATTGAGTAACCCTGACACAGTACATTGACACAGTTCAATCACAGCAATGAGACAAAAGAAATAGTTCCATTCACGTTCGTATTAGGTAAGTTTTAATTGAGTTTTTGCAACACCCTTCCGTGACTGGTGAAGTAGTGATGTTTCGTTCTTGCCTGCTTCGATCTACTTTTATTAGTTTATATTGTAGCCAGTTACTTTGTTACCATGATACATTGTGAGCTTTGTATTAGCGTATGCAAATGTAATAAGGAAGCAACGTGTTGAAGTGGAATTTCTGGAATTTAAGGTCGTTTTTATGCTGTGTTTGGTCTAGTTTGTTTTTTTTTTTGTTCTGTGGTTCTTGTTTTATCAAAGGGTTTTGTATTACCCAGTAATGGGTCGTGGAGGTGGAATAGACAGTCGCCAATGTAAAATATTGGTATACAGCTGCATTCGGTTTGACTCATATTATATAGTTGAGGAAGGACGTCTCAGAGAAAAAAATACTTAGTTCTTTTAAAAGAAAATCCTAGGTATTGAATAAAGATAAAGCAAGAGTTCATTTAAGTTCTAAATTCCTTTATTACGTATAATGAGGTGAATTAATCTTAACTTCCAAATTAAGTGCTTTCAAATTTAAAATGCAAAAAATTCAATTAGGGGACCTTAAGCAAAGCGGAAGGAGTCCAATTAAAACTATGTCTTCGTCGAGAAACTGGTAAAAGGTAAAGTGGATAGACAAGGAAGCACTGAAAAGCACTTTAGGGACGTTTAAATTAAGAGACGGCTTTAAAATATTGGAATTTAAACCGTATTTGCGACAGTAAACATAGTAGAAGCTGGTAATCGTATCCAGTTAATGAGAAAATCTTAGACGTTTTTTTCGAATTTCGAAAATCCTTAAAAATTACAAATAATTAATTAAATAAGGGTTGGAAAATTAAATGAAATGTAAACATTGTTTGGCGTCTGGACATACTAATCAAATGAGAAAAATATTTCAAAACCGACACATTATGACAAAAATCGGATTTTCTACTTCGAGAATGGAAATAAACTTATTTGGAATTTTTTTATTAATTTTAACACTGGTTCATTAATTTTTATAGGAAACTAATCTTGCATTTGTCTTACCATAAAACTAATTAATGAAATAAAATTATTTCTAATTCCACATTCAACTTATAAGATATTTTAACCTACACCACTTTTCCACACAACTGTGCACACCATACGCATCTAACAGCTAACTTTTAACACTCAACTTAACTCAAACGCTGTACAGTCGTGCAGTAAAGTGTGAATAAATCTTCTTTAGTGGCATCGCACCGTTTCTAGGCCATAAACACGACAGTGGTCAACAAACAATGTGCTCCCTGCTCAAGAAGCGTCATTTATCGTCGGCACAAAAAGTGGCTGCGGCCTCGGTATCTACGGGGTTGTTCAGCTGGAGCAAAAACGTGTTAAGATGGCGGCGTTGGTAAACGCGGGAATTTAACGTATGTGTGTTTGTGTGTTGATGGTAAACAGTAGAAATTAGTTCATTAAGTGTTTTGTGTAGACTTGATTTTAAATAGTGTCCTAGTAATTAGGTTTAATTGTTGCTAATACCAATTTGGTGTTAGAATTAATAAGTAAGTCGATATTTCATATAATTTATATGGAAATGTCGCATCCGTGCCAGCCCATGGTATTTTTTTTGCGAAATTGATTTATTAACTGCTCCATTACCTGATGGAAATCTGTTCTCAAAAACTTTAGATATGTGCCACAATATATTTAATCTTTTCTTTAGTTTTATTTTTGTTTGTAGCTATTCATACACAACTTATTTCCTACATTTAAAGGATTTTTTTCTAAAAAACCTTTGTTGAAGAAGCCTGAACAGACGTTCAAGTTCTATAAAAGTTTGTTCTGAAAAAGTTCTTAAGACCAAGATGCTAGCGGAGGTCATTCATCCGATAAAATGGGGCTTGATAGGTACATAAACAGGATAACACATTTCGTAAGTTATATCGGTAGGTAATTAACAAACCACTATGAGATTTATAAGGTAGCTATGTACCTAGTTGTTTATTAACTACGTATAATATAACATCACGCGAGTAATCCCCGAAGTGTTAGGCAGACGTGTACCTAATAGTACATACAGCCACATTTTGACAGTTTTATTTAAATTTCATGTAATATGGGGCGAGCCTATTGCTGTCAACCGGGCACAATGTAGACTCATAATACTGATGATTAATAACTACAAAATGCATTAATATTATTGACCTTGCTTAACAAACCGCTAAGCTGAAGGGACGCACGGAAGCTCAATGGGGCCAAAACATCCACTATTTGGCACCGACGATAGAAGATGGGACCAGCTGAACAAAATCAACGGCCAATGATCTGCATTAGTACAGGATCGAAAGAACTAGAAGTCATGCGAAGAGTTTTTTGTCCAGCATTGGGATGACATACGCTAACATTAACAAAATCAATAGATTGACGGCAAAAGTATTTCGATCCAGAAGTTCCGCTATATGGGAATGTATTGTTTTTTATAGTTTAAAAAAATTCAGTGGAATGTTTTTCAGTTCTCTTTTAAACAAAGCCTGTGACAGACGGATGGACGGCCACACAAGCCATGAGTTCCGTTTCTGAACAAAAAATGAATTAAAAACTTTCAGTAGCCCATTCAATTTTTTTATTCGTTCAAACTTTTAGTTTAACAGATATACTCGTAAAAGAGTTTTCAAATGCGTCGGACACTGGATTGAAATTAAAATGTTAAAAAACTGTTCATAATTAAAACAACTATCTCTGGAATTTTACGTAAGCTTTAATAGGTCATGTAGGTATATTTTTATGACTTTTTGCTGTTGGTTTAATATTTTACCGCTGAATGTTTGATATTTATCAACGTGTATTTAGTTCGTTTTTAAGGTTCCGTACCCACAGGTTAGAAACGGGACCCTATTACTAAGACTTCGCTGTCTGACCATACGTCTGTCTGTCACCAGGCTGTATCTCAAGAACCACGATAGCTAGACAGTTGAAATTTTCACAAAATATTTATTTCTATTGCCGCTATAACAACAAATACTAAAAACAAAATAAAATAAATATTGAAGGGGGGCTCCCATACAACAGATATGATTTTTTTTTGCCGTTTTTTTGGTAATGGGACGGAACCCTTCGTGTGCGAGACCGACTCGCACTTGGCCGGTTTTTAAGGTTCCGTTGTCAAATGGCATAAAACGGAACCCTGTCTGTCTTTCCGTCCATATGTCACAGCCATTTTACTCCGAGGCTGTTAGTACTACACAGTTGATTTGGAGAGTATGTTTCTTCTATGAACCAGAACCAGTACAAAAAAGTGATGTGAACATATTATGAAACATGTTTGTGTAAAATTTAATGATAATGTTTGTTATCTCATAGCTCCGTGATTACTTACCCGATACGTGATTCATTTTTCAATTGGTAGAGGAAGAAGAGGAGGAGCTCGCGCGGTTCCCATTATAATTTTGTTCACATTACTTAGGTAGTTTATGAGTTTTCTTCTATAGTACATATTTTTTCTTCTGTGTCTATGTCGATGATCTACTAATAACATTGACTAACGTTGGCAAATGAATACTCGACAAGAATTTGTGTGAGATACCATTACACCACGACTAAATTCGATTATATTGTACATTTAACTTAATTGTACAAAAGTCAACGCACAATTGATTTTATCAGCCTATTTATAAGTCTTCAAGTAAGTCGGAGTATTTAACTACAAAATATATAAAATAATATTATATGTTCAGTAAAGAAAAGGACAAAAACATAAAAAGCACCTTTCATCTTGACCACTGGTTGAAAAGACGAAAATAAATAAATCCGATAATCCCCGAGTTTTGAAGTTACTTTGATGTATCTGGTTTTCTTCGTGTATACCATTTACCTTTGATGGCTCATATTTAATAATGATGGAATTAAATAATGCTTGGAGTTTAAAGCTCTCAATTTCTGGATTAACTGTTAAATGCTATTAACGTTTATAAATAAAGGCAGGAGTTATTGACGTTCGTGTGACATTGTATTAATTTATTTAGTAATTAATTTAAAAAAAAGTTCAATATGTACAACTACATTTACACCTTTTCACACTTTTTTATTATTTCGTTTATTCAAACACAGATCCTATATACATACGTCATATATTTTTTTATAAATATATGTAATAGGTAATATTGTATATGGGAGCTGCATCAGCGAACAAATTGCTTTACAGTTTGGCAGAAGTAACATTTTTTGTAGTACTTAGGATGTCACCACGAATAAACGCTTTATAATATTTTATTTTAAATATATAAAAATAGTAGCCTACCAGTACCGGAACAGAGTCAGGTATTGAATAAGAGAATAATGGTACAAGAATCAGAATATGCTAGCGTTTATGATTGTTAAATAGTTTTAACGTTACGCAGTAGTTAGCTATGGTAATACAGAAAAAAAAAACATTTTAGCTTAGACTTTGGTATACCTAGCAGTAGCCCGTATTAAGGCAGTGTCCATTCAATCTTGTATATGAAGTCAAAGGATTAAAAAAAATAGTTCTATAACTTTAATAAAAATAATTAGGCTTGTCAAAGGGTGAACGATGTCAAAGTGCGGTTATTTCAATTTTACGTTAATGTTTTATGCGAGGAAAGTTGTATAATATGCAATATTCAATACGAGCTGGTTAACGCATACAAAGCTGAATACGACGCGTTATTTAAATACCAATTCTGAAATCATATTGAATATTTTACCATAACATGCAAAAAATTAAAAACATGGCGGGATCCTGTTAAATATTCGCCCTCACTCATCAATTTCAGAATAGACCAATAAATTAAAAGAGCCGCCGTGACTTATACAAGGTTATTCATTTCTGGATGCTGTAGTACTCATAAAAGTGCGCAGCCGATAAAAATCTGACGTAAAACTTCGTGAAAAGAAGTGGGGATAATTGAAAAACCTGATCTCTCATTAAAATCTCTCGCCTCCGTCCGTTTCAAAATTAAACACGGCCATATCGCAGTCACGTCGTGCCTCTGCCCACTTTTTATGACTACTGTCCAGGAGCAGCGATCGTAGATAATTCAGTTTTTTTTAACTCTTATCCGCAACAAAGACTGCCTCCGAATCGTTTTGAATAATTTAACCCTAGCCTCACAGTTAATATAATAAGATTTGAGGTAAGGAGGCCGCGTTTTTACGAATTTCTTTGTTGTATATGAATTTTCACAATAATGATGTTCGTGTTAAGGGTTGTTGGAAAAAGGAGATTTAATTTTAAGAAGATTCGTTTTTGACGATGTCATGCGTAGGACGTGTTTCGATATAGACAGAATTTTGTTAGGTTCTCATTTGCTCATTTTTCAAGCTCAATGTACCTAAATATTTACAAAAATAAATTTTACACAAAGAAAAGCAAAGTGCGCAGTCTATAACATAGTTTGCGCAAGTCTTTAGGCGACCGACATTACCTCGGCTTTTATCATCATGTTGGTAACACGATACACCGAGATCCTAGATTCAATAATGTCTAGACTTTGATTCGGTTTTTTTTTGTTACTGTATTTACGAAATTAGGGTAAACTTCGTTGTTTTACTGAATGTAATTGGATTCTCTAGTAGTTTTTAGATGGCCATTGCCGAACTAAATAACGCAGTCGGGGTTATTTTCGTTAAATATGGTTAAATTGAGGTGTCTTTGTTGTTGTTTGTCAAACTGAAATAATTCCAATCGCAAAGCGAGATTCTTCGATGCATTTATTCATTTAGGTAATAATAAAAATGCATGTTTGTCAAAAAAAACCTTTTTTTATGTTTTACTTGAATTTTCTTAGACAATTCTGATTTTCATAAAGCGTTAGTCGCGTTAAAAAGCGTCAAAGCGTTCGTAATTCATGGTTGTGTTGTGTAGTTCGTATTACCTAATAATCGGGTTAAGGAAGTCAGAAAGGCAGTCGCTCCGTGTAAAATACTGGTAGTCACCTGCATCCGCTTACACTGGTAGCCAACACCCAACAACCGTTTAGAATACCTACGCGAGGCAGATGATGAATTTATGATTGCGTCATTTTCTATCTATAAACAATTAAAGTAAATCCTTAATTACATGAAATTAATTGCGTTAATTTGCCTGAAATAATTGGTATGGTCGACATTATCTGTGTTAAAAATAATTGACTACAGCTTTGATTACCTGCAAGTCCAATGAAAATAAATTATGACTTTAATTGTAATTATTGCCTGTTATTGAAAATACTGATTTGGAGCTCGTGGTTTAATAATAACAGCCGCTCGGGTCGATCTTTAGGTTAAGCCGTGTTTGCCTAGGTTTGATGGGTTACCCATTACATACCGAGTTTCCTCCGTGCCTCGGAAACTCTTTAAGGCTGCGTTTCCACCAGAGGCGAGGCGGAGTGAGTCTGTGGAACGGTGTGAGCGTTTTCACTAGAGATGTGCTAGGCCGCTGAATGGTGCGAGGATAAGTAGCGACGCGGCGACGACGCTGTGAAACGGCGTACAAATCATCATGCCTGTTAACCAATAAAATCTAAACTCCGCTCCACTCATTTTTTGTAATTCTTTTGGTCTAAATTTGCACAGCTCCGCTCCTCTTCTGTCTTCACCGCTGCAGTGGTCCAGTGATCAGGCAGCCTAACAGGCGTGATGATTTGTAGTAATTTAATTTTGGTTTATCATAGAGTATAAGCACAATGGTTTTCATGGAACATATCCTACTTCCTTCCTTCTTAATATTATATAGGTGAAAGTTTGTGAGGACTCTTTCAACCAAAAACTACTGTCCAGATAGGATGAAATTTAGGACACAGATAGTTTATAACCTATATTAACTCATAGGATACTTTTTATCCCGGTAGTATGATCTCGTGGGACAGTTATCAAATCCATGTGGGCGAAGCCACGAGCACGGGGTAGTTGATAATAAAGGTCACATTAAATTGACTAGAGGGACTTCACAGAAGAGACAGGTATTATCACAGAAAACAGTAATAAAAACAAAAATACAGTAAAGAATATCTTGAGGCAGCTTTTATACCTTATGCATTTTCCCTAAAAAATACACTCTCAGACAAGATTTTTAGTAACAAATGAGCAATACTTAAAATGGGATCCTGCCGTTTTGCCGAAAAGATTTTGCCAAATTTTCATTACCCAAACAAATTTTAGCAACCTTTTTTTATGCCAATGTAATATTTGGAATAATTTTAGTACGCACATTTTCATTTGGTCAAATGTTTACTTGGCAGATTATTACTAAGGATAATGTCATTAAGGCTTTTGGTCTTTAACCAAATGATTTATTACAGCAAACAAAATTAAGACAATAAACGTTTAGTCAAATGATTTGTTATGACAAAAAATAAAAAGGCAAAAATTTTGGAATGAAGACATAACACAAATTGATTTAATATAACGTAATTGAAATTTAACAGATGCTGACAGAAACCCTAACCCTAGACGGTCGACGTCAGGGGCACCCCGAGGTTCGGTTAGTTAGGTTCCTGTAAACCTTGCAGACAGAAATAGGAGCCCCGCGCAGCGGGGTTCCGTCGACCTGCTGACGGAAACGCTAACCCTAGACGGTCGACGTCAGGGGCACCCCGAGGTTCGGTTAGTTAGGTTCCTGTAAACCTTGCAGACAGAAATAGGAGCCCCGCGCAGCGGGGATCCGTCGACCTGCTGACGGAAACGCTAACCCTAGACGGTCGACGTCAGGGGCACCCCGAGGTTCGGTTAGTTAGGTTCCTGTAAACCTTGCAGACAGAAATAGGAGCCCCGCGCAGCGGAGATCCGTCGACCTGCTGACGGAAACGCTAACCCTAGACGGTCGACGTCAGGGGCACCCCGAGGTTCGGTTAGTTAGCAGTTAGGTTCCTGTAAACCTTGCAGACAGAAATAGGAGCCCCGCGCAGCGGGGATCCGTCGACCTGCTGACGGAAACGCTAACCCTAGACGGTCGACGTCAGGGGCACCCCGAGGTTCGGTTAGTTATGTGCCTGTAAACCCTGCAGACAGAAATAGGAGCCCCAACCGAATCCAAATAGTTAATAGTGCTTTTGACTGAAATGGTAAGTTTAAAATTGACGACACCAAATATTTGGCTTATGTAATTTTGCGTAAAATATGTTATACCAACTGAAATATTTGACTAGATAAAAAATGGTAAAAGTACTAGTTGGTGAACAAGTTATTGTTCAAACGTTCACTTGCCAAACATAGGTTTTCGTAACAATTATTTGTAAAGAGATTTTTTGGTAAGTAATAATTTGGCAAATGAAATTATGCGAAAATTTGTTTGGGAAGTGATAATTTGGCAATTTCTTTTCGGTCAAACAAGGGAGACCCACTTAAAATGACATCGCATTTAAAATATTTCTTCAGCAGCACGCCACTCACGCTACGGCTTGCAAATGCACGAAAACTTTAATGCTGCCATAGCGTGTTCGGAAAAAAACTTTAAAAAGATCGCTACACCGATTAATAAATCGGAGGTGGTACGATTTGTGTGTTGTTAGTATGAACTATGCCGTCATTAATTTAGACATGCTACACTACACTACTTTTATGGAGTGGTTAGTAGTGTAGTATATTTTGGTCGTTCATGTAGAGTTGATAGCAAAAATATTTAAGGAGGATGCGCTAAGGTAGCTTGAGGCTAAACAATACCAGCCGCTTGGATCGATCTTCAGGTTAAGCCACGCTTGCCTAGGTTGGTCCGTAGATGTGGGACCACCCATTACATACTGAGTTTCCTCCGTGCCTCGGAAAGCATGTTATACCGTTGCATTGGTCCCGGCTGTCAATTGTAGATCTTTGACTTGACAGTCGTTAAGTAGTCAGTGGCCCGAAAGTAACTGGGTTGTGGACTTGTGGAGGTCGGATAGGCAGTTGCTCCATGTAAAATACTGATATTCAGCTGCAACCGGTTACACTGAAACCAACCACAACATAGTTGGCAAAAGACAGGCAGACGATGATCATAGCTACGAGCTCCCCCTGAAATAAATTATGATGTTTAACTGCCGAAACATAGGATCCGCGGAAAAATGTTATTCGATTGACATAAGCTATCGAAAGGCTTATTTGAAAGACGTTGAATAAATAGAAAATGTTTTACAGCGATTGTCGCTGGGTCAGATCCTCGGATATGTGTTTATCTAACATGGTCAGACTGTCAGCTGGCTTATCCTGAGAGTATCGTAAATCACTAACTGTGAGCTTTTTGAATCAAATGACATGCGCCCAGTACCTAACCTAACCAGCCCATTGTCAAGTCAGCTAATTTTCGTGCGCCAACAGTTCACCGTGAAAAAAATCAGTACCTGCCGACATAGATTTAGTTTCCTTTCGTCGCGTGCCAATTTAAATTGGCGACCTCTAGGTGTTGTTAAAAATGTAAGCGTGACGGCTTGCGGTCAGTGACGTATGGTTGTGAACTGAATTGAATTACAGAACGGATTCGACGTCCATTACTAAACGTAGACTGAGAAGTTAGGTACTATTGAAGGACTAAGAAGTCCAAGTCTATTGAGTACTGGAAACTTTACTGTAACTGAATTTGAAATTTGAAATGCAAAAATTACTAGGTACCTATTTAAACATTGATTCTCAATACGGTGACGGAAAACATCATCAGGGAAAATATATAATAATGACCAGTTAAGAACGTCATCATCATCATCAGTTTATAACACTCCACTGCTGTACACACGCCTCTTCAATTTCACCTCGATTTTTGGTAACTCTCATCCAGTTGCTACCAGCCACCCTGCGATTGAGCACTCCACCCAGCCTTAGCGCGTCCCACCTTACGCTTGCCGATTCGCGGGCTCCACTCAAGAATACGTCTACCCCAATGGTTATCGGTTCTACAGTTAATATGGCCAGCCCATGGTCACTTCAGTTAGATGTACGAACTTGGACGAAGCGAAAGGAGTATGTAGGGAGCGTAGAAAGCGCAAGGCGTTTTATTATTCTGTCTACCTCCACGGGAAAAGGCTTGAGTTTATGTATGTATGTATCAGTAGCGAAGGGTCAATTTTTGTAAGAGGTAAGCCGGAGTAAATATCTTTAATGTGATAATATTATTTGTCTATAGAATACTGACTGAGAATTTTCTTAAAGGGAAGCCTGTAGGAATCCAGTTGTATGGAACTTTCGCCACTGGTATGTATGTATGTGTGTATTTAGAAAAAAAATCGAGATTCATTTTGTTTCATTCAATGTCACATCCACCAATCCGTACTGGGCTCAAGTGGTGAATAACACCGCCTTTGATAAATGATATTTATTTTGCTTATATGTTTTTATAAACACGTCGTCTTTTTTTTAAACTAGATGAGGCCGGTGTTTTGTACCTGACTGCTCTGAGAAGAAACAGCCCAAACAAACTCAGAGGTCATAGTGTCTTAAGATCTAGGCATAATCTTGGTCAACTTTCACATAGAAAGAATCCTGTGTGGTAGTGGAAACATTAGGGCTGATGATACTAAAGTTAGCGTCAGAATGGCTGGTAACGATGCTGAAATAAAATGTTGCCTTTCTGAGTGCTATATTATATGTTTATCTAGAAAAATAATTGGCTCAGTGTTGCAAAATATAACTTTTATGATTGCATAGCGTGTTTGTAATAAAAATGTATTGTTTTACAAGACCCCCACTTTACTGGTTAGTTTTAAAAGTGACCTGCAAACGACATTGTTGGCGTTGCAAGAAGAAGCACAAGCGGAAATTGTTGTTTTGTTATTTTGGACTTGGTCAAAATTAGTGTTCATTAGATGTCCAATATCATTGTTCAAAACAAACATTACGCCTGAAACCGCCGAAGACAGACGCAGAGGTGTACATTATAGTACATTCACATTTCGCCAGGTATCTATAAATCTTACGTAATAGAGGACGAGCCTATTGCCACAAATCCAGAATCCGCAGCTGCTACTTAGAAATTCCTGATGGATAAAGCTAATAATACTATGCCCGACCTGGGATTCGAACTCAGGACCTCATGCTTAGAAGCGAGCGCTAGACCCATTAATTCATAAATTTTCTATTAGAACATTTCCACGTAAGAATTTTATCACCACTCACTTTGATAGGTAATAGTTACATTAAATGGCTTCATATCTCATAGAACTAGTTGAGTAGAATATCAAAGGATTTTGCTACCAAAAGTCCGACAATTTCAGTAAAATCGCAGTATTAAATCACAATAAATACAAAAGCCATTTTGATTTCTCACAATACGTAAACAACACATGGCACACGTTGGTAGACCTAACAATAAATTTAACAAAATAGTCGAACCAATTGTACGAAATAAAGCTAACTTTGCTAATAACAATGAAATACTGACCCAGCCGACTACAAAGTAATTATGTAGACGTTATATAAGAGTTATATAAAGCTCCCGGTTCCTGTATTCACCACTCTTCATGAATCTCGGCAACGCGGAGCTATAAAATTGTTGAATAAATCAAGTTAAATTGTTTTATGTAAACATTTTTGATGTTGCAATGCTTCGCAATGTAGAAGTGTTCCGAGATGTAAAGGTGCTTTGAAAGGCTTGAGTGCTTCGAAGTGCAAGAAGTAGAACTATATTCATGAGCTGGATTTTTAACTGCTTATTTCATTCACCCAACCTAGTTAGATCTCCTTACCAGGACAATCGATAAAAACCGGCCAAGTGCGAGTTTGACTCGCCCACTGAGGGTTCCGTATACATATACTTGGAGGTATTTTGTTATTAAACTATATATTTACGGCTTTCAGATTTATTCCTTTACATGTGCTGTAAGACATTGCTTCTTGCCTAATTTAATGATTATAGGTCAACGGAAAGTACTCAAAAGGTTTTCATTCCCTTGTGAAATCGCAAAATATGTGACATAAACGATCATATCTTTTGATCGCGTTGACTTACAAGTTTGATTTTTTTCACTACTCTAATGGGTAGCAGACCTGAGTATTTGATATTAATTTCAGCTTGATACCTCCATGAGTTCCTGAAAAAAAGGGTCTTGACCGACGGACAGACAGACGGACAACAAAGTGATCCTATAAGGGTTCCGTTTTTGCCGACTGAGGTACGGAACCCTAAAAATTATTTAGTTCCCACTTGAATATAGGAAAATAATGGTTAACCTATTCATTATTAGTTAATTCAGTGAGTACTGTGGGAAGTGGTAGTAACGGCTCCGACTTATGTAATTCATTCGTTCGCCAATGCCCTCAAAAACGGTGAAGGATATCATCGTCAACCTGGAATGGTGTAGAAATTTGTTTATTTTTTACCCCAATAGACCAATCCCGAGAGACAATTACCGAACTCTCCGAAGGCTTTCACAATAACGTGCAGTAACCAAATAAACCGTGAATGAACGTGAAAAAAAAATATTTGCCCTTTAAAAAGGTGGACATAAAAGAAACAACATAGTCGTAGTACCTGCCAACATGTAGTGCCGTGGAAGTCCGCTCCAACTTAGCGGTTAACGTTGCAAACAAAGTTTCTCTGCAGTTTGATTTAAGAACCCGCCTAGTAACTTACCCGTGTTAGTTAACAAATCGGTTTTAGTAGGATGGGGTACGAATGGTTTAGTCATAATGTTGTAAGAACAGAGAGAATTTCCTACAAAATTAATAAGAAATGTTGTTTTTTAGGTGCGTGGTGGTGCAGGTACGTCTGACAGCTTCATCACCTCGGAAAGATAAGATTTTCGGCGAGAGAATTTCAAACCTGATCCATCTTTCATCGAATCCTCTCTGAGAGCCTGGCTATGCGTTACCGTGGCCAACTTCATTTACCAGATGACACCGCACTCACATCGACCACAGCTAAGACATTTCACGGACGGAGATTATCATCTTATGCCGCTTTCTTCATCTGTACATCTTATCTTACTAATATTATAAATGCGAAAGTTACGATGGATGTTTGTTACTCAATCACGCCAGAACAGCTGAACGGATCTAGATGAAATTTGGAACAGAGATAGATTATAGTCTGGAATAACACATAGGCTATATATTATCACGCTATTAACTTAGGGGGATGAGCTACAGAGCATTACAACCATATTCTTGGCTACTGTGTGACAATTCTTGGGTACGGTTTGACAACTGACAAATGTCATAGCAAGCATTAGAATAGAACGGCTAATTCAAACGATTTGTCACAGGTATAAGTGGCCTATCGGTTCAGCGACCGCCCTGTAAACCACAGTTTGCAAGTTCGAATCGCAGCCAGTATTCACTTTTTGTGATTTTTTTGAATGCTAAGATTTTCAAAAATAATAGACATGGTTCGCGAGTTCAATCCCCAACCAGTTTTCTCTTTTTGTAAGTCTTAGGTATTTTGTTTTATTTTTATGCTTTAAGTTTTTCAAATCATTACAAAACAGATTAATGTATACTTTTCGTTTTTTTTACCATTCATAAGACAGGTAATCATAAATTAATGAATGAAAATTGACCAATTTACACTGTACAAAAAAAAAAATATCTAAATAAAATAAATTTTATTAAAATTTGATATTATCCACGACGTTGTAAATATGTTCTGTGCGGGAATCAAATTCGCGACACGCAGCGCCGCAGTCAATTGCTCAGCCACTGCGCCACCTGTGCGGTCGCATAGCATTTGTTCTGAATCATCAACTGACCCAACTCGGCAAGGACCGCAATGTAGGAATGCATGAAAGTTTTTTTTTTAAGGTTGTTTCACACTAGAAATTTCTCCTGTATCGTGGGTGTGTTTACAAACATTTAAAACTCAGAAACATACAGCCAAACCCGGAAGAACTACCTGTAGGCCACACAAAAATTGGTTTGGTGCGGGCATGAAACCCGATACAAGCAGCGCAGCAGCCATTCGCTCAGCCACTGCGCCAACCGTGTCGTCATATAGCTGTGGTTGTGGCTTCCTCAGGCATTGCTGCAACTTTGCTTATGGGTGGTCGGACTGCACATTCCATTTTCAAATGGTCGCTGAATCTTGCATGCGAAGATACGTCCCAACATGCAATATCACCAAAAACGGGAGAAGTAGTTTGGGACGAGTGAACAATGTCGTACAAGCATGCATTAGAGGCGTTGAACCGCAGCTTGCAGGACATCCGCGGCAACCAGGTGCTGATGGGTGGCGTCATCATTTTGTTCGCAGTGACTTTAGACCCTGTGCACGGTGAGTAATTAGCTAGCTCGCCGTCCGACCGTCTTATGACGACGGGCCGTGTCGAAAGCGCGTTCGTGTTCTACGCGCGCAAGGGCCGATGCCTGCCGGAGCTGCGGGACTGTTCGAAAGAGATACTGTGGCTCTGGAACACAATGCGCTAAGAAGGAACATGGATGACACTCCCTTCCATTCCACCCAGCGCGGGAGGAGGGGTCATTTGAAAAGCCGACTTTAGACAGATACTGCCAGTTAGTAAGAGGGGCCATTTTGTAATAAAAAGGGGCACACCGGCGGATGAAACGCATGTCTCATGGCGTCGCCACTGTGAAAACCTCCTGGATTGAAAAGCTCCATATTACGTGCAACATGCGCGTCCAACTGTACGACGATCACGAAGCAGGTGTCTTTGCGAATAAGCTGCTGCAAATGAGAGAGGGTCGTCTGGAATCCGACGGAGATGGGAAAATTCTATTTTCCGAAGAATTTTCCCATCCAACTGCTGTACTAGCGCCAAAGAACGAGTGGGTCAATAAAAAAAAAACAAAAGTATACACATCCATATCATTGTGATGGCTGATGATGATAGTACTGCCTACTCCGTTGAATTTCTCAACTCCCTGGAGTTAACGGGCGTGCCGTCCCATCAGCTGGAGCTTAAATTTGGCGTTCCAGTTCTGGTGATACGAAACCTTGATGCAACCAGACTGTGCAACGGCACCAGGCTACGTATCACAGAGCTGAGCTGCTAAAGGAGAGAGGGTTTTAAGTCCCCGGATACCCATTATTCCAAATAATTTACCATTTCAATATAAGAGGTTACAATTTCCCTTAAAATTGGCTATTACAATGACGATCAACAATTCCAGGGCCAAACCATAAAAGTGACAGGCATTCAATTTTGCACTCCATGCTTCTCACACGGTCAATTATATGTTGTTTGTTCAGTGCCCAAAAATTTCACGTGCTTGCGGAAAATAATAAGTCATTTAATGTTGTATACAGAACGGTATTAGAATAAATAGTGCCCAACAAGGCGTTTGATGGTTTACTTTGAAAAGAAGGTTGTATATGTATAGCGCCAAAATAAACTGTTTTAAGCCATATCTTCGCCTCATTTAATTTTGTTGCGGATCTCTGCGGCCAGAATTACAGTACCCAAAAGGACGCATTTTGAAGTCATCACCCACATTATCACATTTTGATCAGCCAGTCAGTTCTCACACAAAATTTAACATCACGCCTGAAATCCCCTACGGGTTAGGCAGAGGTGTACCTTATCGTACACCCACATTTCGCCGTCCGTTATGTTGAAGTCCCATGTGACACCGGGCGAGCCTATTAAATTCTATCCCACCAACCGGGCACAAATCCAGATTCCGTGGCTGCTACTGAGAAATTTCTGATGGAATACCCCAATAACACTATTAAAGTATTTTTTCAATTGCATACATTGTTTAATGTTAAGTGGAAGAGCGGAGTCACCTAACACAACCATCTTCTTGCTTAAAAGGTGATCTCCAAATCATGTGCGTTAAGTATAACTTTATGTAATTTAAATAAACATTTTTTTTTATATTGCCCGACCCGTCAATCGATCCCAGGACCTCATGCTTAGTAGTCGCACTTGCGACCACTCGACCAACGAGGCAGTCTCACACATACACACCTAAATAGCCACGCGAACGAAGTAGCGGGTAGCAGCTAGTAATAATATATGTGTCAATTGTGTCAGCAAATAGTACTAAACTAGTGTTGCTGATTACTGGTCTAAGACCAAAAATTTACATCTTTTCAAACAATGTTTCTTATTGACAAGCCAAGAAGAAGAAGATTGAGATTAAAATAGAGAACTTTAAGACTCTTCTTTCTGTCCTTTATGATACCAAAAACCAACTGCGGCCACTAATTGTGCCGCTATACTAAAAGAAAGTAGCACTCCATTTTTTTCATACTCCTTGGTTTTATTGAACGGAATATACCGTTGTAATCCGTATCATTCCTTTGCACAGTTAGAATGAGGATCACGTATTTCTTCATCGATGTCTGATTTGGTTTTTATTTTTGTTTATCATAACTTATTTATCAAGGGAAGTAGGGTTACAATATTATGTGGGTAAGCTATTCTCTGCTGATTTGATTTCCTATGATTATTGTAAATTGAGTTTCTATTTGAAACAATGATTTGAAAATACTGCGGTAGAGCGGTACTAGTTTTGTCTACGAAGTAGTCGGAATGTTAGCTTCTTAGTGTGATGTTTTTGTGATAATGATGGATGGAATGTGTGAAGGATGCTATGGCAAGAAAGGAGGTGTCTGATGAGATGTCGAGTAATAGAGAACTATGGAAGAAGAATGATGATGGATGTGCGTAACTATTGATAGTGGAATTTATTATTTATAAAGATCACAGGGCGAGAGTCGTCATCGTCACTCCTGCTTCAGTGACGATGGAAAGTGCTACTAAGCCCGAGGGGTCATAGGAAGAGTACAAGTTATTACACCAAGCTAGTTAATGTACTAATAGCAAAGAGCCTCGACCAATACCTGAGGAGGCTCTCATTGAACGGCTCGGTCAAGGGCTTGATTCAAAAAGCAGTACTCCTGGACACAGCTCGTATTGTTAGGAGGTTCCTCTCTCTGGAGCCCTAACCACTGCCTGGACCTTGTCCCTGATGCCGATGGGCTGTCATCGTTTTATTATTATATTATATCATCCCACCTTTGCCCAGCTGTGGGATAATATAATATCAGGCGTAAAAAAAATACTGGGAGTGGTTCCTTTAAAAATAAACGATTGTTTATTCTAGTTAAAGCCCTGTTGACACACAATTTTACGACGCACTAAAAGTTCTAAAGAAATTCATCATGAATTTAACGACTAGAGGTCCACCCAATTCGGCTTTTAATAAACTTGAACCATTTTTAAATTTTTCCCAAAGGCTAATTCAGACTTTGTGAAGTGGAAATATTGAGTTGGTAAGTACCTGAATAATAAAAGAAGTCTGAGACATTTTTACACAATAGTGGTCTAAAAGGACGATTTAATTTTGAGGTTTTCTTACTTTATTACTAACTGTTACTTTTTATAGAATACGAGTATTAATTTTCTTTTATACCGTAGTCACGCAACTAAAATATTGAGGTTTTTGTCAGCCGTATCTATAAACAAGTCAAATAATAACTTGAGTAAAAGTCATTACATAAGAAACTATTTTTATTCTCTAGTTTAGTAATTGCTTGAAATTGGAACGGTCAAAAGTTAGAATTCTTAGCTATGCTTTCTTTGACGGTTCTTACTTCGTTTAAATTCTTGTCTATTGCATAAAAATGTTTGCATAACTAATTAATTAAACTCCACTAATTACTATAACTTGACTATAGATACGGGTGTTACAGTATTTATCTGTCAGAAAATTTAGTGAGTTAATACAGTACTAGTGGGCAACAACTATAACATAATTGATCATCCAATAATGTCATATTGGAGTAGTTAAATAGAATGAGCATTCTAACTATAACGAATTTGCAACTAATGTCGACATCCAGGGGTTGATCACAATTCTAACCTAATCTTATATTCTTATATAATCTGACTTTAACAGTTCTTCTTCTTTGGAGAAGAAGGGTTTCAACAGCATGTCCAGAGCTCAGTCTGCCAGGTTTGTCCGCACCTTTAGTGATTTATATAATATAATAAATTAAAAAAGGTTTGGTAAATTTATTAGTTCCCAATAGCTTAAATTATACACATAGGCAATCCAATTTCAAATTCCAAACATTACCCAACAAAAAATCCTATAGAACTGACAGATGTCGACTGTTTCATAAATACCATTTTTTAACAGAATCCCTGCTTAACAAGCATCAATCATGCCAACATACATATTGAAAAATACATGGTGCTTTCATATGAAATTTAAAAAAAAAGTATTAAATCTCTATAGGGAGGGGATAGTGAGCATCACTGTCACACAGTCACCCTAATACCTACTGCGACCCAACAAAGACATGAAAAATGGTCGTGTGTTGAGCCTTGAATGGGATAAAGGTACCTCTTATCTGTGGGTAGATTCAACATTACATGTTGAAGCATTCACACTTGACGGTTTTTTGCGTGTCGGATGCATAGGGTATTAGATAACTGTTGAGGTGGAAGCTATGGTAGGAGGGGTCCAAGAAACATTTTTACAACCGTGAAAAAAATATTATTGAAAATAGTTTAAAATGTTTATGAGTGTATTTCCAAAAGACGGGATGTACGGTATGCATGCACATATGTTTCCTCCCGGTTCAAAACTAAAAGGATATAAGATTTTATTCTATGTTCCCAAAACAACGGAGCCAAATAAATCGATAAACTTTAGGACAAGTTTTCATGTTTCTCTTTAACAAAGAATGACACTGCATTGCACTGATTACTTCTATCATTTTCAACTTCGAGTTACAGAAAACTTTTAGATAATAGAAATACTTCGCGATGCTAGTTATTCCAACTTAACCTGTACCAGCCGGGCACGGAACTTATAATATGATTAACCCAATTGAAGTCAGAAGGTAAGTGCATTGAACTTTGATACAACTTGTCCTTATTCGTGGTCGCGTGCCCGAAGTTGTGGCGTGATCGTTTTATTAACAGTCATTACAGAATTTCCCAATAATAAGCTCGCTGAAACATTAGCCGGCGTCGGCTACACGAAAACAGAATTAATAATGGCCCAAGTTTGTGGTTAATTCTGTTCACCATCTGCGCAAAATGTTTGGGAGATTTTTTTTAACATTCTATCCCTTCATGTAATCCGTAAATATGGCGTCGTTAGGCACTCAGCGTCGATGCAAACTGCCTTTATTAAATAAGAAGTTTTTTTTCTTTGAATTTGTGTTGCATTAAGCCGTGTATTCATCAATGTGTCTATTATACCGACTTGCCTCGAGTTCGAAGGTATCAAGGGACTCATCCTTTCATTTATTGAAATGAAATTCCTTAAAAAACTTCGTGTAGTATTCATTAATTTGGAATGAAATTACGAATGTAGCAATTAAGTAATTGTTGTGTTGTTTATTTGCTGAACTTAATTGAGTTATTAATGTGTTCAAATAAAGGCTTGCCAAAATGTGTAACACTATAATTACCTATGAGTATTCCATTTAATTATACAAAGGTCGCTCCATTACTATTATCAATCAATGTAAAAGCCCATAAATATCGTTTTAACTGGACAAAACCAATAGATACAACATTCTTTCAACAAAATCCTCGTATTTTTGCAAACTGTTAAAATGCTTCACTTTAACATAAATCAATCACGTAAATATGAGTGGCTTGCAAGTCTCCTCAAAGTGTATCTTACGGAATCGCATAAAGAAAATTGGTTCCGAGCAATTTTGGTAATGCAAGAGTTGGCTGGCCGGGTTGGATACAGATGGCTCCAGTTTTGATTGAAGGATACAGATGTAGTTTTTTTGGGGAGATACGATAGCTTCTCGGTAATCTGGACTTCACCCAAAATAATTCTGCAATGGTTATGTGGGGCACTGAGGTTTTATAGGATGGTTAAAGAAAACCTATGAGTATTCACGGGTTATGTGATGAAAATAAAAAATACAGTAGACAAAAACAAGTAAACGGTATTAGTTTTTCGGTACTGTCTTTCTCTTTATCTCATTTTCGCCAAAATTGCTTGAAAAACTGTATTTCTTCGAACCCGGCCTGACCTTTTTTTACTGGCAAACAGAATCAGAAACATGTTTAACATAATTTTAAATCCGTAGAGCTGCTGAAATTGTAATTATTTCGAACTGCAACACATTGGAATTAAAATAATGGCGACCAGCCAAATTGAGCCAATTAAACATATTTCGCGCTGTTCAATATTTAAAATACAATTAAAATTGTATGAAACTCTGATTTTAATTACATGGTAGAAAATATAGTAACAACGCATCAGCACATCTTACTATTTAAGTATTTATTTGGTTTCCCTTTGTCACCCTTCAAAACACCTTTTTGAGGGGTGAATGAGCCCTTTATCGCCGAAATCTCAAGAGTGCATTTATTATCTTGCAAATATGAAGTGAACGATGAAAATTTCAATTTAAAAACACCATCATTTTTATGTAAGAGTAGTTTGAGAGTCTTATAAGCCCCATTGTACTCTTACTTCCCCTAAACACCACCAAGCTACTTACATTAGAAAAGGATAAAATCCTTCGCCCAAAATTACTTTTTGTGTTAAACACAGATTAGCCTACTTCAAACAGACGATTAAATCTCCCATAAAATATTTCAGGGACGTGAAACATTTTTTAAATTCGACTTAATCACATTTTAATCGAATTCCTAAAATTAAATTTCCTCGAGGTAAATACGAAAGGGGCGGGGGGGGGTTATGACTGTTTGATATCACTAATTTCACGGGTTCCGAATGCCTGCAATAAATTAGAGGAGAGGAAATGAGCTTGGCACTCCGGAAAGAGGAAAAAATGCTAATAAAATTGTACCTCGGCTGTTAATCTTAACCCTCGCGACAAAGGGAGTTTTGTTCTGATTTCAGATGCCTAGGTAAAGGGGGATTAATATATCCTAAGAGGCGACACGTTTCGCGGTTGAATTTAATTAAGGGCGAGCATACCTGCGGGGTTTTATCGCGGTGCTCATACCGATGCTTACGAATGTTCTACTTGTGTTTGTTTGTTTTAATTACTTTTTTTGTTATAAGGTTGTGAGTAATTAGGTTGGATCGTATTTTTTATTGCGTCATGTTTATTTGTTTTTGCAATGATGTGTCTATTTGTTTCAATGTTCTGATGTTAGGGTCCTCTAGGGTTTTGAGTAAGCATATTTACAGAGGGTTCAACGTTTGGGAAACAACTGTTTAGTATGTACCATTTAGGACAGTGGGTGATTAGAAAGTAAAGCCCCCCCTTACTCTTACTTACTACACTAAAGTGGCAAAATAATAACAGCCGTTCAGATCGATCTTTAGGTTAAGCCGTGCTTGCCTAGGTTGGTCTGTGGATGGGTGACTACCCATTACAGCCGAGTTTCCTCCGTGCCTCGGAAAGCACGTTAAGCCGTTGGTCCCGGCTGTCATTTGTAGATCTTTGACAGTCGTTAAAGGTAGTGCCCCAAAAAGTCTGACAACCAGTCTTACCAAGGGGTATAGTATTACCCAGTGCTAACTGGGCTGTGGAGGTCAAACAGGCAGTCACTCCATGTAAAATACTGGTATTCAGCTGCATCCAGTTATACTGGAAGCCGACCCCAACATAGTTGGGAAAAGGCTAGGCAGATGATGATGGGTGATTAGAAAGTATTTCTTTTTTTCCTTTTTCTGTAATTGGCAATTGTCCAGCGGCATGTGTAAATCTAGATTGAGTAGTCTTGCAAGACTATACCAGTAAAGGATTCTTATAAAAATCTTCTTATTGTTAGTGATAATTCTGGAAACTGTTCTTTGCAAATTACTGGTATTCTGCTGCCTCCGGTTAGACTGGTAGCCGACCCCAACATAGTTGGGAAAAGGCTAGACAGCTGATGAACTATGAACAATAATGGATTCAAGAACACATAATCACACAATACATACATAACATCACGCCTATAATCCCGTAAGGGTTAGGCAGAGGTGTACCTAATAGAACACACATCGCCAGTTATGTTTAAGTCCCATGTAATAGGGGATAAGCTTATTGCCATCAACCGGGCACAAATCCAGACTATGTGGCTGCTACTGAGAAATTCCTGATGGTAAAACTCACTAACACTTTGCCCAACCTGGGAATCAAACCAAGGCACTCATACTCAGCAGTCACGCTTGCGACCACTATACCAACGAGGCAGTCATACATCCATAATTGTAAAATCAATATAAAAGTAAGTAGGTGGTTGTTAAAGTCCAAAATGTCAACGCTATGTAAGTCCATACATACATTGCAAATATATTTCAAGTAACCTAAAGAAACTACGCCACAAGCCGAAACTAAAAATAAAGAATACTTCTAAAACATATTTAGCTCGGCACACAAAACCGGGCTGAACTAAATACGAATATAAAGAGCAACACTGCCGTAAGACTTAATCTCATTTGCAAAGCTAAACTAACTTTTTTCAAGTACCGAGCTTAGCTATCCCGGCCGGTTCGCTTTCAACCATGACTCTGAATTTTCAGTTTTAATTAAAAGGAAACAAGAGAATGGTGGGTCTTCTCGTCACTTTTCAATGGGTTAGTTTTTGTTAGGGACCATTTTTATAAACGACAGACATGTTGGAGGAGTGAATCCGATTTTTTTTTTGGCAAATTATTTGACATTTTGTGTTGTTCAAATGAGCAGTGAATTTGCAATTTAATACCATTATTTCTACGGGCAAAGTTGCTTTTGCTGTAAGCATTTCTGGGAAAGCCCGTCTCTTTTTGATTTAACTTACCCCTTCACTTGTACTCACATGTAGCACCATGCGGGTAATTTAATTAGAAAGTATACTTAATTAGTCAACATTCTTGGCTGTTGTTAGTCGACCTATAATTGAGTGTCAGTAAGTCTTAATTTGAATAAATTATGACTTACATACATTTGTACGTTTTACTTGGTATTCTTCATAATATTTAGTGGGCGATTTCCTTTTTCCACGGTTATCGGCATTCAAAAACACAACTACTGACTCAGTGATCGACGTTTTCGGATGGCGATTAAACGTTGTCTCTTTTACGACATTAAATAAGTCCTCCAAGCCGTTTTTTGGTCAAGGCGGCCAATCTCAGCGGAAAATAGTGCAAGAAATATACCAGTGCACAAGTGCGTGTGTGTGCACACGCACACACGTGCTCTCTCTCTTCCGTCACTGTCTTAGTGCCACCTCTTCATTTTAACTTAATCAAATTATTTTGTAAACAAACCTACCTATCTAGATACAACTCTAGTACTGTCGCATCCAGATATTTAAATAGCTATTCATCTCGTCATTTGCCGGCAGATTTATGGTTGACTTCGTTTCCGCTTTTTCGAAATCTATTACTGGATCCCGGCAACCCGGGAATTATTCGCAGGTATAAGTGAAAAAGTACGTCCCCTCCCGGCTCGATGTTGCACTGTATATTTCCTGCTCGACAATAAAACAGTATCGGTATTGGAGGAAAACTCTTTGATTTTCCGAGAAATATTTTGTAAATAAAAGTAACGAATTGTTCAAGGAAAATGGTTTAACAGTTTTTTTTAAGGATTCTTTTATGAGTCTTCAATTTATAAAACATTATGTTACTTTAAAAAAATGTAAAATTACTTATTTATGCTTTTTTTAACAATTTCTATTTTATTTAAATTTAGAAAACATAATCAAGAGTTCAAACTAAATTAAAGAAAAAGAATAAAATGTTATGTGCATTAGTACCCGTACCTACATAAAATTTTACACTTACGAAAACTACCCTCAAATAATTCTAATTCTTATATCACACGACTGTTTTCATTACTATGAGTCGTGTATCTAAGGGGCCGTCTCCACGAGAAAGAGAATCGCGACGATATTATCGTCGTGCCACATATTTCTATACACTCTCTTAGAGGCCGTCTCCACGCACGAGAATATCGCGGCGATATTATCGCATACAAATACGTAATATCGCCGCGATTCTCTCGCTCATGGAGACGGCCCCTAAGGAGCCGATTGCCATCCTGGTTGTAATTTGATAGTTTTTTTTTAGTTTTTATGTCTGTTGCACATTAGTCGCTGTGTTGTCATTTTCGCGTCGGAAGGTCGCTACAAAGTATTTCTATAAGTGTATGCACCGATTCTAGTTACCTCTGTTAACATGCTTTCCGTCTGCGGATATTTAAATATCGTTTTGTACCTAAAGCGGTTATTAGGTACTAGTTGCAGCTTGGGACATAAAGATATTTATTACATACCTTTCCAAGATTATCTGTAACTAAAGTAACTATTACACGCTTACGTACCTAGATTTATAGTGCCTATAATAAATCTAGAAGCGAGAGTCAATGTTCAGCAATTTTAGAATATATTTAATATACAAATTGAATCGTACAACCACTTCAATAAAAAACAGTAAACTTCAACGCAAAATAACGCATTTCAATTATTTCGAGCCGCAAACAATGTTTTCATTCAACGAAGTATTTTACGTCAAGTACGTTACAAATCAGTACCTAGTACCTACATTCGAAGGGGGAAAATTCAGCGGTAAATCCGTTTCCCGGCTTTGGTTGTCGGCCCGTCCCACTGTCAATTAGCTAACAGGTAGTGGTACGAAGCCAGGTGTCAAGTGATGGTAATTAACTAGGAGATACTCCTGCGCCCGACTGTACCGTATGTGCGGTGTCGACACAATGTGACCGTTACATGTACACTCGCGAACAGATATAGGTAGTGCGGGAAAGCGTATTGTTTTTGTTTTGAATGACAGAGCTCGGTGTGTGTGTTTTAGTTTTGAATAAAGATTTTTTTAAGAGTGTGTTTTATATGAGTAGGACCTCAATTTATTCCAACACTAAAAATTGCATAAAAATCCTCATACCGTCAACGAAGTCTTGTAGAAATCTAGGTGAAAGCTTATAATTTACACGAATTCATAAACGGGACGTTAAAGTCATCAAGTACCTACACAGCAAAATAATAAAACCGGCCAAGTGCGAGACGGACTCGCGCACGAAGGGTTCCGTACCATTATCTATAAAAACGGCAAAAAAATCATATCTGTTGTATGGGAGCCCCCCTTAATATTTATTTTTTAATTTTTTTTAGTATTTGTTGTTATAGCGGCAATAGTAATACATCATTTGTGAAAATTTCAGTTTTCTAGCTATCACGGTTTATGAGATACAGCCTGGAGACAGACAGACAGACAGCGGAGTCTTAGTAATAGGGTCCCGTTTTACCCTTTGGGTACGGAACCCTAACTAGCCTTTGACTACGTCAACAAGCGATGCCACGAGCAAAAATTGTATGCTTATGAACATAATATGTATAGTATACCTAAATATAATCTATCTACACATACATATATAGGTCAATAAACGTGTGTGCAAGAAATACATGTGAATTCATTTCGGGAATCCGTATACGGAAACAATAACTGACGTCTGTGTACAAAAGGGAATCCTTAATTTGGTAAGGCATTTCCCGAAGAATTCCTTGTTCCTACAGAACATCATTACTTTGGTAGAATTCCGTAGCACTATGCCTCTTTTTCCTCGTTACGTAATTTTCAAAGGTTTTCCAAGGTTTTCTGAATAATTTTGGACCGTTGCAAATATAGAAATGTAAGAAAACACATTTACACTTGTACCTAACAAACAGCTGAAGGAAATGAACAACCTATAAAGTTTCGTAACATGAAGAACTTAATTAACCCGAAGAAACTTTTGGGTTAAAAATGTGTAATTTTTACTAAACTTTCTTGTCGTATTTAATTTTCGTTCTGATGGAAACGGGAAATTTTATTATGACAATTTCTTCCTTGTACATAATTACTTTGGGAAAAAAGAAACGCTTAGTACTCGTGTCGCTGCAGGCCATTCATCGAGACAATTTTCTTAAAAGTGACAAAGAATGGATAATAATAAAGTAACTTAAATCTAGAACCGTTGCTTCTTTTCCTGTAAGTTTATAGTTGTACGACGATAACCTTTTATCTAAATAAAACACAATATACTTGCAAACCAGTTAAATATTTTTATAAACCATAGTTTCAGTGACAATGACAATACACCGGATACCCGAAGGACGATTTCTCATTTGTCTACCGTTACAAAGTGTAACCCTTGATTAGATTTAAAGAATGGCAACAAAGCAAGGGAAAGTAGGGTTCGACGAGACTTCATTATACATTTTTTTTCTCTGTTTCTTCCCACCCCATTCTCCCCCAGTAATCATTGCGTTCCTATGGCATGTCTGTGGAATTAAAGATAAAAGTCGAGGTAATAAAAGGGGAAATAGCGAGAGATTGCTATTATATTAAAATATCTCAAAAAAAGTTTTGGAACTCTGAGCATTTGGCCGAAATATTAGAGATAATATGCTGAAAATGAATTTACATATAAATTAAAATAAGATTAGCAGCAATAGGGAATCCTGGTAGCGTTCCGTAGGTGCCTTAAAAATATTTTGTGCACAAAATATAGGCGCAAATAAACAGCCAACATGGCTTGGAATTCTTTTTGCTGAGAATTTACTAAAATTGTTTTCTACTTACATTTTCCGCGTTTGCACAAAGTTTCAGAGCTTAATGATATTGTTTTCTCAAAATATTGTTTGAGTTTTTGTAGTTAGGTATTATTCTTTGAATTGCTTATCAAAAGTAACTTAATAACGTAGTTTTTAATAACATTGGTACAAAAGTTCATCATTATCCAACAATCATTTACAGTAGGTAATGGTTAAATTCAATACATTTTATATTAATAATTGTTGTTTTATTATTTTCTGAAACGTTTTATGAAATTTCTGGCTTTTAGGCTTTTTTATTTTTATGGCTTTTTCAGAGCAACAACAATAACTGCATTTACGTTATTATAAAATGTGAAAGATTTTGTAAAACGTTCGGATGTTTTTGTTGATGGATTAAAATTGCAACAGACGATGAACAATATTTTAATGGTATATTTTTCAATGATTAATAAAAATATGGCTATTTCTTTCTGACAGAAAGTCAAATTTTATGAAGTAAATCATTACTTCAGTGGCCCTTGGACCTTACTGGCTTAGCATAATATAGAGTTTCAATCGCAAGCGAGGCCAGCTTCTTCTTCTTTATCATGGGATAAGTGCCTAAACTGGTGTCAGAGTTTTTATACCGCCGATGGGCCTCTGACTTGGCTTTACATGTCGTCGAGAAATATCTCTCAGATATGCTGGTTTCCTCACGGTATTTTCCTTCACCGAAGCAATTGATAATTATACAATACGCATAAGAATCCAAAAAATCAGAGGTGTGTGTCTTGGATACAAACTTGAGACGTATGACTTAGAGAGGCCAGCTCCCATCCCTGCATATTAAAATCTATCAAGATGTTCCCGCTAACGATAAAATGACACTTCATAAGCAAGGTTGTAAGCCGCCAAGTCTTATGAAGATTTAGGCATTATCGGATAAGCCAGAATAATTATATTATTAACTATAACGGTGGATGGACTGTGTGAAGTCTTTGATATGGTTAGAAAAGAGGTGACTGATGAGATGTCGGGTAATAGAGAAGTTTGGAAGAAGAAGACATGTAGCGTCGACCCCAAATAAATTAAGATAAGGGTTGAGAACAACGACGACGACGTCGACTGATAACATGGTCAGTAGAAGACTCACACTTAGCCTAAGGACGGGACTTAGACATTTTCATATTCTACACTAGAAGGTAATACCTAATTTAATTAAAAACTAACTTGAGAAGGTGAATTTAAAATTCTGCTTTGCTCGTGCTTACACGAATAAATTAGTCTTGGCAGTTGTTCGCTAATTGTAACGAGTTTTTAATTCCTGTAAGCCATTTTGGTTCGAAGCTCAAACATTCCCGGACTAGCGTTGTAATTAACCCATTTATTCGTAAGAAGGTTGTTCGACGAAAAAATTAATCACCGGAACGATTATTTTCGACTTACAATAATCGACTCCGGTACTTTCTTTGTTCAGTTGTAATGTTTTTAACTTTTGGGTTTTCAGTGTAGATTTTTGATGTAACATAACATAACATTACGCCTGTAATCCCCGACGGATTAAGCAGAGGTGTACCTAATAGTTCACCCACACCATCCACGTTTCGCCAGTTACGTTTAAGCCCCATGTAATAAGAGGCGAGCCTACTACCATCAACTGGGAAAACCTAATAACAGTTTGCCCGACCCGGGAATCGAACCCCGAACCTCATGCTCAGCGATGGCGATTGCCACCACTACATCAACGAGGTAATCAAAATTTGATGTAGATTTACTATAAAGTCTAAACACCACTCGACCACTTTAGAGAAGACGTGATGTTACGTTGATAACTTACTATTGTACGAATATGCGTATAAAAAAATTGGTTGTCTGTAAAGTTGGTTTACGGACGATAGTTTAACGTGACAACGTCGCATAGGCCAATCGAGTGGAAGAGAGATACATGCGACGCAAGCGTACAATGAGCATAACGGGACAATGAGCGTAACGGGACTGAGTCATCCTTTTTCGTGCATGCAGCCTTTGCCATGCAGGCGTTCATCGATTTATTAGACGTTGTCACGTGAAAAAATTTCAAAGAGATTGATCGACGTCAAAGTAAATAATCAAATTTATCGAATAACTCGTGTATAGAAACCTAGTAACAACCAGCCCGAATGGGATCATGAATGGGGGTCTCCAAAGGCACAGTATAGAAATCAAGCTGAAACTTGTGTCGAGTGCGGTTGCACAGCAATCAACTTTGTAGCAAGTTTACGTCTTCGCCACTGGTGGCGGGTAAAGTTGGGTAAAGTAACGCAACTTGCTACCTGTTTAAGTTTAAAACATTTTCGTTACAAAAGAACTGTATGTTTAACACTTCTATCACTTGAATCGATGTTACATTTGAATGGAAGGATTAAAGTTTATATGCGGTGAAGATTTCTTGCATACTACCTGCATTGTGTACGGTGTGGTGTGATTTTGTTGATATTTCAGAAGTTTTGAGCATAACTGAAGCTTCAGAATAGTACCATTTAGTTTGTTGATGCGTTCGTAGTTAGTGCTGATGCTGTTTATGTGTTTCGTGCGGTTTATCTTATGATTGATTTACTATACATAGATTTTAAACTGCTTTGTTATTTTATATTTTTATGGTTGCCTCGTTAATCTAACTACTGACCATGAGGTCCTGGGTACGATTACCAGGTCGGGAAAAGTGTTATTGGGTTATTAGGAATTTGACAGTAAGAGCCACGGAGTCTGAATCTGTGCCTGGTTGATGGCAATAGGCTCGCCCGACTCGACTATCTCGACTATGACTAACTATGACTATGACTATGACTATGACTGGCGAAATGTCGTTGAAGTATTAGACACTTCTGCCTTACCCTTCTAGTAACTTTATAGCTTTATAGTTTATGTTTAAGTTTTAACAAAAAATCTATGGAGTCCAGATATATTTTTTTTATTTTAGCATAGTTCGCCAGTGCGCCCATGCTTACGTTATTTTGACTTATTTGATTATTCGTTGTAAAAGCAAAAATTTAGGCAATGAATTATACTTAAGTCCGTTCTTAAGATATTGATTTTGAAACCACGAAACTCTGATACATTTATCAATTAAAGTTTGTATTTATTGGCTTTCTATTTCTTTATAATGTGCTTCAGATAAAATAATGTGAACTATTAATTTTAACTTCGAAAGTTAGGCTTCTTACCTATCTGATCTGTGTTATTTTGCTAAATTGAGAACGGTATTACTTACTTAAATCAACTTAAGTACTTACTTCATAGAAACCGAGTTAAAGCTACCGTAGTACATCCAAGAGAGAATTATTACAAAAACGTGTCTTTTAAAAACCGGGAAATCTAGTCACCAAAGTGCAGTATAAGTAAAGACTCCAGCTTTTCTCATTTCAGCTACTGAACACTCCATATCAGTAACAGGTGGGACACATAACTTTACGTAACGAACATCTAAAGTGGTGCAGGATAAAATTGCGAACACTATGTCACATGGCTTGGTACTGGCTTAAGGTTCATAGTGATCTAAGAAAAAATAAGTACAAGAAAATTTTAAATGGTGTTTATGAATAAAACCCAGTGTCCATGGGTTTTATTCAAGAAGGCTATTTAAAATAAACGAGGAGCTCGTGGCTAAATAATAACAGCCACTCGGGTCGATCTTTAGGTTAAACCGTGCTTGCCTAGGTTGGTCCATGGATGGGTCCACCCAGTTAGCTTCCCTTAAAAAATGGGCTATCCAACACTAAAATAATTTTTCAATTCCAACCAGTAAGTAGTTCCTGAGATTAGCGCTTTCAACCAAACAAACTCTTCAGCTTTATAATGTTAGTATAGATTCACAAAACATACAAACTTTTATTTCCAGGAAACATTCTAAGATATAAATACAAAGTAAAATAAAGATGTCAAGTCAGACAGCATCGTAAATGGAGCGAGGTTTTGGACCGTTTCTCCGGTAAGACAAGATAGAGATCTCGACAAGAAAAGGGGAGGCCGTTGCCCAGCAATGAGACGAATTGTTGGCTCAAAATGACAAATAGAAGTCATAAATATTACACCAGAACCTGTTTGTCGACATTATCCTTTGTAACAAACCGTTTGTTTTATTCCTAATTCTTGGTACTTGTGTTTATTAGAAAACTACGAAATGTTCTTCAAAATGTTCAATAATGTGCAACTGGAAACGTAGATAAGTAGCAAATATTTCTCGGTACATAATATCTGAGAAACATCTTCTGAAAACTCATTATTTGTTCCAGGATTAATAGGGCTAAACTTGACAAAATAACTAAATTCTTGAACCTACGAATATTTAAACAAAGAACCTAAGCTGAGCTAGGTTAATAGATATTACTTACATTCCAATCTTATTCAGTTTTAGTCAAAGAGATTCTTAACGGTTTCCAACATTGAGACTTATAGGAATAACAGTCACATCAGATTTTCCAGGGCATGGTATAAAGGGCAGGGCAGGCCAGTAATAACCTAAAATTATAGTCTATTAGCAATCCGCCCGAATGGAGACATTACAAAACATCGAGATTGATATCAATGCGACCATTACGCCACCTATCGGGTACAAAACTACGAGTATCTTTCAAGTCGGAACACGATTTCAAAGAAAATTTTGTGAACATAATTTCACAAAATTTTATTGAAATCGGTTGGGTGGACGAGAGATTAGCGTGTGACGTGCGAACATAGTTCTCTGGTCCATGAAGGAGTATTTTAAGGACGTTCTACCCATATCCGTGAAGCGAAAGCTAATGGACATGTGTATTAGGGATCCCCATCTTGACCTACGGTGTACAAGCTTGGTCTTTGAGTAACATCCAAAAGTCCAAACTCAAGGTTTGCCAAAGGGTTATGGAGCGCAGTATCTTAGGTGTAAAATTAACAGATCGTGTTCGAAACATACACTGCGATCCAAAACGCAAATCGTTGACGTGGTTCAAAAGGCTACCCAACGTAAATGGGACTCGTCAGGACATGTCTGTCGCATGCCGAATGAACTGTGGGGCCGTAAAGCTCAGGATTGGTGCCCTGAAACAGTGACACGGGGTCGCGGCAGACCACGAAGGAGATGGCGGGACGAACTGGATGTCTTCCTTGAGAATTGAAAAGAAGTAGCTCAGAATCGTGACCGTTGGAAGGAATGGAGGGAGGCCTTTGCCCAGCAGTGGGACATTATGGGCTAGCTATAATAATATTCTTTTCAGCATCAATGTACGAATAGGTAAACTAGGTGCACTAACCACATTATTATCATTGACCAAAACAACAACTACACGGAAACTATCATATCTCGCGGTTTCTGCGTTGTAATCCTCCATGATGGCTAATCAAATATCATTTGGTTCACTAATCTAGCGATTAATGTGACATCCAATGTCGGCCCATCCAATTTCAACCGCAAAATTATGTGTTCCATGAATGATAATCACCTGTGTGGCTGATTGGTCACATTGATTGCACAATCGCGACTGATCAATCAATCTGTGTTTGTTCCAGATTTAATTTAGATGTCATAATCTGTGTGAATTACCGACACGTGCCAAATGTGTATCTAAAATGTGTATCGTAGTTTAATTTAGATTAGAATTCGGGTATCAATCTATCGATTGAATAAATTTCCCACCCGTACTCAAAATACGCGCTTGGATGTGGAGTTGCGGACACCAGCCCGTTATACAATACAAAACTACTAATATTATAAAGTATTTATATAAATTTGTTTGTGAGTTTTTATTTGGGGAAATCTCCGGAACTAATGATCCAATTCTAAAAAATCTTTCACTGGCATAAAGCTACCTTATTCGTGGGTGCTTTAGGCTATAAATTATATTTTTATCATGCATATTAACCGAGCTACCTCAATTTTTGCGGACGAAGTCGCAGGCGAAGTGCTAGTCAATAATAAAATAAGTTTCATCAATGAATTAACTCTTGCTGTGATTTACAAACATACGAGTATTTTAGCAAGTGCGAGACTAAAACATGTTCCCGTCTTTAGCTTGGTAAGTTCCGTTTATAGCCTGCCAGGGCTGCGGGACTGTTCGAAAGAGATACCGAGGCCCAGGAACACAAAGGGCAAATGAAGGAACATGGAAGGGTTTTAGTCAGTAAAAGTCTGGCACACCTTTCCGCTCCGCCCAGTGCGGGAGGAGTCATTTGATGATTTCCAATTCCAAAAAAAAGTTACGTTTCTAAATGTCGGGCTAAGTATATCGTAGTCCACTGTTGGTCGGTTGTAGACCTCTTCGAAGTCGTATCACAATCACAACACAAACCACCGTCCGCAACCAGCCTATAAAACATGGATAAAACTTTCATGAAACATCTACATTTTTTTATTCTTTTTAATCTCTTCTGTAAATAACTCCGTAAATTATTACTGAGCCTGAAACTTAACACTGTCAATATTAACATTTTCTCTTTGCTCGCGTTAAAATGTGTCGAAGCTCCATCAAGATACTTTTATTTTTAACACGCTAAAAAGTATCGTATCTTTACTTTTACGAAAAATGATGTGACATTAAAACCCTGAAAGAACTTTTAAGGATTCTCTATAAATATCTTTGATCACGAAGTCAGGATCGTTACACAGGCCTTAATACAATTTAAGTCTGAATCAAAGGCAACTAAAATAGAACAAAGAGTCAATGAAGGTTGTACATTAACAACGTCCGTATCGTTTCTATATAAAATGGATATTTAAAGAAGGTTGAGTCCATAGGATAATCCCCCACATTATCACTACTCGGCAGGCCTTCTCTTTGTTAGAGGAAAAGGTCCGAAATCCACCACGCGGGCGGGCTGTGCACGGTGGATGTCGCAAGTCTTCGAACGTTTCGATAAAGGACACGATGATTTCTTCTACCACTCATAATCTTAATCATATTTATTCACGAATTTCAGACAACCATACAGAGTAACTTAATAATAAACACAAAATAGACAGATCGTTGGATGTGAAATGGTACAATGTAAAGGTAAAATGGTTTGGTTGTCTTTAGACTGACTTGCCCTATCCCCTCGTACTAGTATAAAACTGTATCATGAGCGGATAGTCTTCCTCAACCTTAGAACAACAGATTCCCACAAGGTTTCAGTTACAAGTTACATAGCAGCTTAGCAGTTTGATTACATACTGTATAGGTAATGTATCATGGTACATTTTACATGGTTCTTCTACCACTGCAACAACTCTGTTCAACTCGATGCCAGGAGAAAAAACAGGGGAACGCCCTTTCTACATACACACAATGTTCGTTTAAACGGTGACCGTTGGCATGAATTTCGCAACTTTTACAAATACAAGGCTGCTGATGGTACAGACAGAGGAATTCCTGGGAAGTTTTTTCTGCCATTACTTCTCACGACGCAATACAAAAACTACAAACTATTCGTTTTGGCGTCCATGCGTGTGTGAGAAAAGTGCTATAGATACTTCATAACTGGCGGAGCCATGTCCGTATGGATTTGGACGGCAACAGCCCAGTCACGGCACGATATTGGTGATATCTGAAAGCTTATACAGGGTTATTTGTAAAACACCAGCAACCTCTTAAGAGGTCATTGTACTCATCATTATGAACAACTTTTACTATGGGACCAAACCTGAAATCGCAAAAAAAAATACTGTTACATTTATGATCGATTAACTCGTCAAAACGTAGGGAACAGCTGATTTTTTTTTCGCGATTTCAGGTTTGGTCCCATAGTAAAAGTTGTTCATAATGATGAGTACAATGACCTCTTAAGAGGTTGCTGGTGTTTTACAAATAACCCTGTAATTACGTACTCAATCAAAACAATCGTTGTTCTTAGTGAACTGACCTTCTGTAACTACGTACTTTGTGTCTATATCGTTTCGTCAAGAGAATAGCACAAAAGATAACAATCACGGCCCATTGAACCGAATGTAATTGATAATATAATTTAACAAGAAAGGATAATATCTCACTGTCGCTAATCGCAATCTATTTTGACGGTAACAAATATCGGTAAATATGTCTTCTAATCTGATTCTATTGATGCTTAATATTCTTTCTGCCGGCTTGTTAAAGGACTGCCTCGTTAGTCTAGTGGTTGCGACTGCTAAGCATGAGGTCCTGGGTTTCGATTCCCGGGTCGGGCAAAGTGTTGTTGGCTTTTTCCATCAGGAATTTGTCAATTGCAGCTGTGGAGTCTGAATTTGTGCCCCGTTGATTGCAATAGGCTCGCCCTTACTAGGTGGGACTTAAATATAACTGGAATGTGGGTGTTAATTAGGTACGCCTCTGCCTAAACCCTTCGGTGATTACAGGCGTGATGTTATGTGTAAATGAAAGGAACTCATGAATAGTACACACGAATCGTAGAGACAATGATTTTAACAGGAAAAACAGAAACACGTCGTTTTGTTATCTATTTACAAACTACAAAACTATATAATAGAAATAAATACGAGTATGTACAAGTATAAAAGAGTTACAGGGCGTCCAAAAATTCATCCGCATCGCTGTCAACAGGAAAAGTGCCCAGAAGGCTGGCAGCATTACCACGTTGGATGGTAATGCTGATTCTTTGGCCAAAAAATAGGCCCGCCCTCTGGTCACGTGAAGAGTCGAACGTTTTGTTATCTTGGTAAAATTAACTGTCTTTTGTAATAAAAATGTATTATAAGTTCGAAACTCAAAGGCAACCTTGCACCAGAGATTAAAATATTCGGGTCTGCTACCGGATGACATGGGAGTAACCGGCGGTCGTCAATGTCATTCACATGTGTCATCCATTGTCATCCTATTAAATATTCGCTAGAATTTGTGGTTATGGACGTTAGACAATTACATAACGTCATCACGCATGTAATCCGCGAAGTGTTAGGCAGAAGTGTAACCATTAGTAAACCCACATTTCGCCAGTTATGCTTAAGTTTCATGTAATAGGGGGCGAGCCTATTGGCACAAATTCAGTCTCCTTGGCTGCTACTGAGAAATTCCTGATGGAAAACCTAAAAACACTTTGCCCGACCTGGGAATCGAACCTCATACTCAGCAGTCGCGCTTGCGACTACAGATTAGCGGCAGTCAACAGCAGGCAACATATTAGATACAATTACTTAGTTATAAACGGGATAGCTCAAATTACCTTATTGATTTAAAAATAACTTAGTAAAAGATTATTTATTTTTCATTAATTCAGACTCGAGATTCAATAAAATTAATTAGGATAGAAAAAATTAAATGAAATTAAAAACTGTTGGCTGTTTTCAATAGTTCTACTAATACTCATATAATACGTCTTTACATGCCTACAAAATGTCCAGTTCTAGGCAAATTATACGTAGGGATAAATATTATTACAAATTGTTACTTTTTTATTCTTTCGAAAGCTTGCCAAAGAAAAATGTCGAAAGTAACAGAATGGCAGTATTAATTAAATAAAAAAGAATTGATAAATAAATTCTTTACGTTGAATACTTTATTACACCAAAAATATTGCAATATATAAACTTTTTGTCACCAATTACGATGTTTTTCGTTTTTGTCCGATGCTGGCTGGCACTTCGAAAACAGATGCGAATATTCGTTTGTTAAAATCTGTGAAACAGTCGGTTTACATACAAAAAAATGTAGCTCCTGTAATTTGAAGGTTTTTTTATGGCTTTCGTTAAATAAAACAGCCATGGTAAACCACTAAAGTAAAGCGTACAGTAGAATATTTTATCTTTAGTTGATTTTTAACTGTAGGTCATAACGTGTGGTTATTGCAGCAGCAAAAAAACTTACCATTATGTAAATAGTCTTGCTAGTCTTCATAAAAAGGTATGCATCTACTAACATGCCATTACTTTTCAATAGAAAATGCAAAGGACTGTTTCGCTGGTCTGGTGGTTGTCGAACAACCAGCATTATTGGGTCGCTCCATGAAAAATACTGGTATTAAACTGAATCCGGTAAGAATGGAAACCCACCCGAACATAGTTGGGGAAAAGATTAGTCAGATGATGACATATAATCGGGCCTGTGGACGGTGAGTAATGGGTTAGCTCGCCGTCCGTCCGTCTTATGACTACAGGCCGTGTCGACGGCGCGTTCGTGTTCCACGCGCGCCTCAAAGAGATGTCAGCAAACAAGAGGGGCCCGCAAGGGCCGATGCCTGCCAGGGCTGCGGGACTGTTCGAAAGAGATACCGCGGCCTTGGAACATGAAGGGCAAAAGAAGGAACATGGGTGGTTTTTAGTCAGTAAAAGTCTGACACTCCCTTCCGCTCCGCCCAGAGCGGGAGGAGTCATTTGATGATTTTCCACCCGAAAAAAAAAATGACATATAATTGTTGCCGATTTATTTTCTCAAGCAAATAAATAAGACCAAAAATTCTGAATAACTAATCAGCTTCGTCTTTCTCCATGGAAAAAGTAACTAAAGACCAAAATTTAAGCACCGCAGACCCATTTGAATCACACACATGCGTTAGGATTACTAGCTAAACATTGTCGTACATTAGCTGTGAGTAATTGCTGGCTTAGAACACTGTGGTGCTTCTGACCGTCACGCCAGCCCACAAATGTGGACGGCCTGTAGTGGTCAGGACGCTTGTTAACTAAAACAGGGCAGGGAAACTACTGATCTTTATTAGTTTCTTCGTTGTTTGACGTGAGCTTATTTGGGTTGATTGTCGGCAATAGATTTGACATTACTTCAAAGGAGATCATTGTTTGACTTATTCATTTGAGGTGGTAGTAGTTGGGCTGCGGGACTGTTCGAAAGAGATACCGCGGCCCTGGAATACAAAGGGCAAAAGAAGGAACATGGATGGGTTTTAGTCAGTAAAAGTCTGACACTCCGTTCCGCTCCGCCCAGAGCGGGAGGAGTCATTATTTTGATGATATCCCATCCCAAAAAAAAGGTTGTAGTGGTTGCTGGTACTCCATGGTCCTGGTTGCTACGCCACGAAGTGTAATAGCTTGAAGCTGTCATCGCTACTTAACTAAAACAGGACGGGGAAATTGATTTAATAATGTTTGTCGTCTAATCTGTGCGTATTTCCCAAGCTTAGCAAAGAGGTCTTGTATCTGCATATTACGCCATTAAGGAACGAGGCGTGTGCTATTTTTCTTAAAGTAGACATCTTTACTTGTGACGATTTTGAATTTATATAGACGCGATATCTAACATGGATTAACCACAGGGGAGCAGGAAAACCTGCTTGTTACTTCGGTTTATTGTCAGTGGGCTAAATTTGGGTCGATTATTCATTTCCAAGCAATGGTTGTTACCATTGCTTGAGAAAATTCCTTTTTGTTATTTATCGTTACATGATTTTTACGACTTTCAATACGTAATTGAAGATTTTGGTAGAAATAGCTGGAAATGCCTATAGTAGTATCTCTTCTTTTCTACAAATTGTTGACGTGAACTAGATTTCCCTAACACGATTACAAGCGTGCAGATATAGCGACAAGCTTCGGCATACATAACAACCGAAAAAAAAAATTGGAACACCAATGAAATTACTTTTCAGTGACATGTTGCCCGCGGTTAAAATGTTTTGAAAGATAAAAACTTTTTCGTTTGTGATAGGTCTGTATTTTGAGGTTAAACCATTGAGCCACAGTGTACCAAAGAGGTTAAGTTGGTCAACTTTGACATCTGTTTTCCGGGTACTATTAGGCGGCTATGCTTCCCATGGGTACGACAAAGGGATTAGCTTGGCTAGTCGGACGGGCAACAGAACATGTGGACTAATAACATCTTATTGCGGTCACATATAAGCCCGCGAAGTGATTATGTCAACAAGGAAGGGTGGTATTACTTTTAATAATGAAGAAAATCATTATTGTCATCTGCCTGCCCTAGTCCTATTGCATTTGGGGTCAGCGTAACGCATTGATTGATCGCATGATGAGAGCAGTCAAATAGTGAGCCGGTGGTATTCGAACCCAGACAGGCTCATGGCTTGATGTATTTTATTTCATTTCCACTGCTCTCAAAACGGTGAAGACAAACATCGTCAGGAAACTAGAATGTCCTAGAACCAAATAATCGAACACATGTGACATCTTCCAACTCGCACTAGGCCTGCGTGAGGACTGCCTAGCCTAGATGGTCTAGTGGTCGCAAGCGCGACTGCTAAGCACGAGGTCCTGGGTTCGATTCTCTGATCAGGCAGTGTCATTGGGTTTTTTCATCAGGAATTTCTTAGTAGCAGTCACTCAGTCCTTATTTGTGCCTGGTTTCTGGCAATAGGAGCAGCAGTGGCCCAGTGGTGGCGGCTCCAACTTAAGAGCAGTAAGTTGTGGGTTCGAAACCAGGCAGGCGCATTACTTTGTGTAATTTATTTCATCACCACTGCTCAAAACGGTGAGGAAACCGGCGTATCCTAGAACCAAAAATTCGAAGACAATGTGACATGATCTATCAACCCGCACTGGGCCCGCGTGGTGGATTATAGCCCATTCCGTCTCATATAAAGGAGGCCTGTGTCTCAGCAGTGGGAACATTATGGGCTGATTATGCTTATGCTGGCAATAGACTCGCCCCCTATTACTTGGGACTTATCCATAACCGACGAAATGTAGTACACATATGCCTTTTTTTTCGGATGGGAAATCATCAAATGACTCCTCCCGCTCTGGGCGGAGCGGAAGCGAGTGTCAGACTTTTACTGACTAAAAACCATCCGTGTTCCTTCTTTTGCCCTTTATGTTCCAGGGCCGCGGTATCTCTTTCGAACAGTCCCGCAGCCCTGGCAGGCATCGGCCCTTGCGGTCCCCTCCTGTTTGCAGTACACCTATGCCTAACCCCTTTGGGATTACAGGCGTGATGTTATGTTTTGACGAAAAAAATGTTCGTCAAAATATATACTTATACTTTTGATGATTGTCAGAACAATTCGTTTATCGGAATGGCAATCTGCCTTACTAACACTAGGGAAGCTTTATTTTTCTCTAATCATAACCCACCTCACCCCACCAAAACTTTATTATAAGAAAACACGCAAAGTTTTTCTAAACTTCATACCGGACTACAGCCAATATATTACCAGTAATTTATGTTAAAAGTTCCACAGTGTTGCCAGCACTAGCCGATGGGAGCAAGTGCATTACACAAACACCACTCGGGTTCGTTATTGGCCGACTCGGAAGTCACTACATCGGGTCGTTCGCCACATACAAACAATATTACGTTGTATGACTTCGCTGTGTGGGACAAGTGTGGACTATTTTTAGTGTGTGGTTTTTAACTACAGTTTCTGTAGTGAGGTTAAGGGTGTAATTTATTTATTTATTTAACCTTCATGTACAAGAGTGGTACATAGGCTGACTTAAATGAAATATGAAATGATATTTATGTAATGATTCGAAAATAACTGACTTAAAAACATTGCAACTGATATAAAATATTAGCTTTGCCCGGGGCTTCGTTTACGTTGATTTAGAATTTGACAATCAATTCGGGTTGTAGGTACTCTATGATTCGAAAGACACGTGGCGCCATCTATTATTATATGAACGTTATTGTTGTTTTTCTCGGAAACATTACTTTTTTTTCGGGATGAAAGGTATTCTATGTCCGTTTTGGTACACCTGACAACGTATAAGCAAAAGGACATGGCCAATTTCTGTATGGGCGTTTGCATAGTTATCAAATTTAGTGTACAACGATAATTTTTGGTGTTTCATATTCGTGAATATTGCTATATTAAATTGCAAAAAATAAAAAGCTCAAAGAACTTCTCATTACAAATAACTAGACGTAAACAGTTTCATGTTACCTTCTATCAAATTGCTGGCAAAGTGTATGAATAATGATTTTGCTATTAAAAACGTCAAGGCGTTTTAAAATAGCGAAGTGCTGTGAATTATTAGGCATTTCCACAAGATCCAAAATCCTTATTTCAGGTGGTCATTCTACCTGAACTAAGGATTTTTAACCATTATATTGATTAACATTTACTGAACTGAGAAAGTCTGACAGAAAACTGAGACAAAGTATATGTTATTATTGTAACATTTATTGAGACTCCGAAAGTGACGTTTTTCTTCAACAGTTTAACTACTAATTGACAAGAGAAACACTAAATAAAACAAAAGATTATAAATAATTACTCATTTCTTGGTAAAAATATTTTTTTCCGTACAGATAAGCAGGAGTCAAAAATATTAGAAGATAATCGCAATAAAACAAACAGTTCGTACGCAACGGAGGATCTGTGCAATCGCAGTAGGTACCGCCATTTTGACATAAACAATGACACATTGTAAAACGCGTTCCGTTTTATGGTACGGTTACGTTATTACTATAATTGTGTGAAATAAATATATCTTGCGTATCAACAGTTCAAAATATAATTTAATTATATGTAAGAAATACCAATGAAAACAGTTTTGTTTAAATCAAAATGTTACAGGTAAGAGCATTTGTCGTTCATTTCACATACATATCTACAAGTAGTATGCGTGGTGTAGAACGTCTATTATTCTATTTATCTTTCTCTATGGTCCATAATGGCTAAAGTTGAAAAATGAGACTTTGAATTCAACTTGCACTACTTATTATATTGTAATCAATACTGACGAGTGCAGAGAGGTTAAAAACTACGCAACAATTCACTTCTCTATTTTTCTTAATATAATATATTGACTATGTAAGTGTATATGGAATGTACTTTTTTGTCCATGTCCTTTCAGAATGATCGGTTCAGTGGTTTAGGCGTGAAAATTTACTTTCGCATTTATAATATTGGTAAGGATATTTTTTCGTATTCCATGAAACCTAGGAACACGCTAAACAGGAAAAGTACGTAAAGTTTGGCAAACACTTTTGCTTTCACTCATACCTACCTCAGCATTCTTATTGGTAACAGTTTTGAGCTGTTTGGGGTCGAAACGCTCGGGTCATGGGGCCCGAGTGCGCGTCTCTTTTTTAAAGAAACCTCTCGCCGACCGGTCGACACTTCGCGTGATCAGAGGGCTGGCTCTTTCTTTGGGCAAAGAATTAGCATTGCCATTCAACGTGGCAATGCTGCCAGTCTTCTGGGCACGTTTCCAGATAACAGCGATGCGGAGGAGTACTTTGACGCCTAAGACGTGTCCTATTGTCGTCGTTGTATATTTATAGGTACTTTCTTTTAGTCTTCTTTTTATCTTTATTTTAGTTCTATTTATTAGCATTCCCATATATATTAATTTCAATTCCTACTCGACCCAAATGTATTACGATGTTGTTCCCATGGATAAAAAAAAGTTTTCAGCAATTTAAATGACATAACAGAACATCACGTTTCTAATCCTTGAAGGGCTAGGCAAAGGTGTACTTAATAGTACACTCACATTTAGCCAAATAAGTAAATATTTAACAACAAATAAGGTCTACATTCCATTAACTGTTTCTAAAACCTAGATTTTATTCTCCATCGTCTTTAAAGACAATCCAAAACAATGCGGTAAACCTTAAATTGGGAGAACCACGGTAATATTTCATAAGAAAATCTGTCACCATTATTTCAATTAACGCCCATAGACCAAGTTGTTTGCAAAGTACCCTTTAAGAGGTTACGCTATTTGGACAAACCCCGTAAAACTTAATTAGGTTTACGCATAAATATTACTTAAAGCAATTTGGACATGTGTGTAGAGCTACTTAACAGCCTTAATATTACTCTCTAAACTTGGTGTGTATATAAGTTCTTAGTCAGTTGTAATTCGGCCTCCTTTGGATGCGGGACCGAACCAACCAATTTCTTGTTTGTACTAACTTGTATGTCACCGACGTTGACCAAATAGACACAAACTATTGGTAGTCGATACGAAAGTGCTTAGCTGTTGTTCTCATTTTGAAGTTGTTTAGTTTTGGGGTTTCCGTGTACCTATTCTAAGCTTTGTCGTGTAAGTTCTGAAAACACGTAATCTTCTAACAAGTTAAAGATTAAAGGTGTATTATTGTAATTTAGGTCATAGCTCGCCGTCCGTCCGTCGTATGACGACGGGCAGGCCGTGTCGACGGCGCGTTCGTGTTCCACGCGCGCCTCAAAGAGTTGTCAGCAAACGGGAGGGGCCCGCAAGGGCCGGTGCCTGCCAGGGCTGCGGGACTGTTCGAGAGAGATACCGCGGCCCTGGAACATAAAGGACCAATGAAGGAACATGGGTGGTTTTTAGTCAGTAAGAGTCTGACACTCCCTTCCGCTCCGCCCAGAGCGGGAGGAGTCATTTGATGATTTCCCACCCCCCAAAAAAAAAAAAAAGGGCGGTTGAAAATTGTATTGTGTAGGTGGTTTTTGATCGTCCTAAAGTACACTGTGAATTATTTAACACTATTGCCCGTGACCTTCTTACACGTGACATTATAATAAAATTATTACTTCCCTATTTAAATCGGATTTTGTTAACAATTTCAATGGTTATAATCTTTTTCAAGGAACCCTAATCCTTTTTCTAAAATAAAATTAGCCTAAGCAGTAGCTTAGGCTAATTTTATTTTAGAAAAAGGCCTTATAATATCAGCCAGTAAAAGTCACGTCATCGGTTCAGCCGTTTCGGAGATTAGCCGGAACACACAGAAAGACAGACAATTTTTTTTGGAAGTGCCTAATATAGAAAAAACCGGCCAAGTGCGAGTCGGGCTCGCGCACGAAGGGTTCCGTACCATTATCTATAAAAAATACGAAAAAAACACTTTTATTGTATGGGGAACCCCTTAATTTTTTTTTTAATTTTTAGTATTTGTTGTTATAGCGGCAACGGAAATACATCATTTGTGAAAATTTCAGCTTTCTAGCTATCACGGTTTATGAGATACAGCCTGGAGACAGACAGACAGACAGACAGCGGAGGCTTAGTAATAGGGTCCCGTTTTAACCTTTGGGTACGGAACCCTAAAAAAAAGAAAATTGAGTTTATTTAGCATTAAAACACCTTAAAAATTATCCGAAATAAATAAAACTAATAACCACAAAAGGGCCTCAGCTATATATACTTTACTTTCATATGCAAGGTACAGGACACTTGAACTTTATTTATGTGTATAGATAATATAAATTATACCTCTGTGACTACGTTTACAAGTACCTACCAACCTCTTTGGTTGTGTAATTGTTTGAATATTGCAAATTATAAAAACAATCAAACTTCTAGCTCCAAGATTCTTAATTGAAGCATTAACGCTATCAAACAACAAGCAGCCATTAGATCAGATCAAGCAGTCGCCAACACATATCTTAATACTCTTCCCTCTGCGTTAAATCACGACACAGCATCAATATAAATCACGAGCGAAAAACAACACAAAATAAAAAGGCTATTATCCATCGCTATACAACTAACAAACGACGTTCGATGTTTACTCAATAGACATATTAGTATTATCATACAGTATTTCAACTAGGAACAAATTATATAAATTGGCTCACACACACAAGCAAAGTGTTAACACGAATTTTAAGCATGCTTCAGGTAACAGGTTACTTGTGAGTGAGTCGGGGCTGTCGCATTGAGACAAATGGTTACGTTTTATGTGTGTAATGTATCATCATGTGCCTAGCCTTTCCCCAATTATGTTGGGGTCGGCTTCCAGTCAAACCAGATGCAGCTGAATACTAGTATTTTACATGGAGTGACTGCCCATCTGACCTCCACAACCCAATTAGTACTGGGTAATACGATACCTTGATAAGACTGGTTGTCAGACTTTCGGGCCATTGACTACCTGCAACGACTGTCAAAGATCTGTAATTGACAGCCGGGACTAACGGCTTAACGTGTTTGCCGAGGCACGGAGGAAACTCGATATGTAATGGGTGGTACCCTGTCCACGGAAAAACAGGCAAGCGCGGCTTAACCTGAAGATTGACCTGAGCGACTGATATAATTTAGCCACGAGCTCTTCATCTCTTACGTTTGTAATGCAACTTAACATGAAGTTTAGTTGGCAACCCTAACACGTGTTCGATTTAACAAAAGAAGTTTAGTTGGCTTACTGTTTATATTTATACTGTGATATTTATCTTAATAATCGTGAGTACAAAAGCTATATATTAGAACGCTATCAGCAGATGGAACGATTGTTTTCCGGATGTAACAGACATGACGTTAAAATAAATAAAGCTGTGTACAGCACTCGATTTCCTATGTTCCGCCGCTTCCGTTCCAGTTTGCTAGAAAAGATATTTTCTCGCCTCTCAGTGAGCTTATCAAAACCTGGAAATAATGATTTAGTTGAAGTGTTTGCTTTGTTGAAATGTTTATTATTTATGGCGTTTATTTATTTATTGTTTCGGGATGGTATCGAATTGATATTCCGTTACGTTGGTTTGTTTAGATAAATGTCTAGAAAAGTTTTTGTAATTTTCGTAATTAGAAGAGCTCAGTGCATTTACGGCATACCAATGTATCAATACCGTACTTTCCTGATTGCTACGAGCATGGATTATCTACACCACACATCAAGATTGTTATTGAACAAGACATAGACAAAACCACACATCAAGATTGTTATTGAACAAGACATAGTAGTGACAAAAATACAAAGAGTTGTCGGAACTGGTAGGTAAGTACTTGCAACTACTTGACAAACAATTTTAAAAACTGGTAACACTTGCATTACCAAAGCCGTTCCTACTACTAATGTTAAATTGTCACCACTAAAGCGCTCGATCTATCCAGTAAGCAATTTGCATCGTTTACCTATACAGGTAAACAAAAGTGAGCTCCAATCCGAACAAAAATATCCCTAAGCGTTCGAAGCCTCGTACAGACAAAAAAAGAAAACGAAAAAACTGATACAATCTCATTCACAAGGAAATCTAATAAACGTATCTAATTTGTATGGCGAGACAACGGAATCGTTGCTAAGTGACATCCGTCGCGATGTCAATTAGGCTGTCCTTACCCGGGCTACAAGGAGGCGTATGTGCACGGTAATTAGTGTAGTCTGCGGTGTACATCGTCTGCAGTAATCCTAAGGTATCGGTTCTATGCATCGGTGTAAGGGTGTAGAATCAGGAATAATTCATTTATAGGTGCTGCAAATTCTATGGTATGAGTATTCTTGACAGTACTAGTTGTAGGTACGTTAACGGCAATGCAAGGGCGTTAATTTTCTGAAGTGACACTGAATAATGATTTCAGAATAAATGTAAAAACCGGCCAAGTACGAGTTGGACTCCCGCAAGAAGGGTACGTCTCGTACCATAGTAGAAGAGGATACCCTTTAAATTTTTAGTTTATTATTTGTTGTTATAGCGGTAACAGAAATACGCATCCTGTGAAAATTTCAGCTGTCTAAGAATTAGGATAGGAACATTTTAATTTGACGAGTTATAGAGTAAAAATACTTATACAAGACCAAATTCTGGAAAGTTGCTTCGTCGTGGTTATGTTGCAAGACAAAGAATAGACTCGAACTTTTCAACATATTTGTGTGTTACGAATATTTTTTGTTCAAATTGAAGTTAAAATGACGTGTCAGTAGATTCTCTGTTTCAAACAAACTAAGCGTGTACTCGATTATTGCATTTCATCTTTTGCAGCGCGTATTACGAGTGCTGGTATCTGGTATATTAATCTGATTTTGCATGCTCTTTGGATCGCACACTTTAACGTAGGTACTGCCCTGGTTCAATCTATGGTCCGGAGCGAGAGGGAATGGGAAGCCGTCACCTCCTTTTGCGAAGCAGTCATGCTAGCGAAGGAGGTGGCGGAACGTGAGAGGGAGAGAACCTCACATCGCAGCCGCCGCAGGAGACGCTCCGGGCGTCGGGGGACGGTGAGTAATGCTTTTTTATTTGCTAGCTTGCCGTCCGTCCTTCTTATGACGACAGGCCGCCGTGTGGACCGCGCGTTCATGTTCCACGGGCGCCACAAAGAGAGTCCGCAAGGGCCCATGCCTGCCAGGGCTGCGGGACTGTTCGAAAGAGATACCGCGGCTATGGAACACAAAGGGCAAAAGAAGGAACATGGATGGGTTTTAGTCAGTAAAAGTCTGACACTGGATTCCGCTCCACCCAGAGCGGGAGGGATTGATGATTTCCCATCCGAAAAAAAAAGGTACTACACACCTGGGTCTACTTGTACTTGAACATGTGATATCTCCATGCTTTGACTGTATCGTACTGTAGGTACCTACATACGTGCATATATGCGGAGTAAATTGCGAGTGAAGCTAAGTGATGGCTGGCAAAAGCAGGGTTCAAAAGGGGTCAGAAACTTATCTGTTTCTATTAGGCATCGCATGGTGACCCAACATATTTGGGAAACCTGTCTGATTTTAGGCTCTCAAAGGCGTAAAGATTGACTTCTTTAACTCGTTCTGGCTACCTAGTTGTTAATTTACTTAAGGGCGGTTTTATTGATGCTATAGACAAATTATGAAACCAACAACAATGTAGCTACAATTTTATAATTTAATGGCAGTGGCGCAGTTTTGACGACTTGACTGAAAACCGACTTTCCAAAGTCATATATTTAATCTATACAAATAAATTTCTAAATTACAGCTTTTTACTGAGTGATTATGAAAGTGTATACTTACGGTAAAAAAAATGTCTATCTGTCTGTCTGTTTGTTCCAACTAATATCCAAATCGTGATTTTGACGGGACTTTTACTGGCAATGGATGTTATTAGGTTACAAAAATAACTTAGAATACTTTAAAAAACCCTTGAAATTGTTAACACAATCCGATTCAAATAGGAAAGTAATATTTTTATAATAATTTTACGCTAACGTAAGTCGCGGGCAATAACTAGTGTATTTAACAATTATAAACCTTTCGGAATAAATTCTCAAATTAGATAAAGATAGTGAGCACCGTGTCAAAATCCATCGTGTATTTAAAAAGCCTATAAACAAACAGACTTGAAAAGCGGCATTAATATAGTATGTTCAATATGTAAAGATATAGATCATGTATAATGTATGTACGTCTTCGAGATCGGCTATAGATAGGGCCACCTGTCATGTTGAGCATGGAGTTCCGGCAAGCACTGAATACATTGAATAACAACCACATAACGTATCCAACAATCAGAAACGTTTGTCTCTGCATAAAGCGAATCTAGGAAGATGGAATATATCAGGAGTATTTGGGTCTTAATGTCATGGAAGGACTTTCTTGAAATTGTTTCAATATTTAGCATTTCATTATGAATTCTTACTGGTTTAATGTAACTGTGGAATGTGCAAGCAGATAATTTATTTAAAGAAAACTATTACATCAACATTTAACGTTTTCTTAATTATGTTGGGGTCTTCCAGTCTAACCGGTTGCAGCTGAATACAAGAATTTTATATGCAGTGACTGCATAACTGACCTCCACAGCCAAAGTACTGGGTGAAACGATACTCCTTAGTAAAACTGTAAAAATAATAACCAAATCAACGAATTTAACAACTTTTAATAGACAAAAAGTTTTGATAGACATTTTTAGGGTTCCGTACCTCAAAAAAAGGAACCCATAAGGTTTTCTTTTCAGGCGGGCGAAAAAAAAAGAAAACACAGATCAAGATAAAAAGAAAGATCAAGATTATATCTGTCTGTCAAGACTCTTTTTCTCAGGAACACGTCGAGGTATCAAATACTCGGAACTACGGTCTGTTTCAGCGGTGAAAAATCAAACTTGTAATTCAACGCGATCAAAGATATAACTGTTTATGTCAAGGGATTTCTCAATCAAAAGCTATTAGGGTACTACCAGTTGATCAAGAATCATGAAAGGACAATGACCAAAGTTGGTACCAAAAAGTCTCGCGCCTCAAAACCAAAATATTATAGTAATTAGTTTCATATTTTTTTACGGCATTACGCGTCGGGGATTTGATTTTTGAACTGGAAATATACTTTTCGAGTTTAAAAGTACGAATATTGTTTTACTCCCTTTATATGACGTTCCGTTTCAACTGAATATAAATGACGTTCCGTTTCAATTGAACAAACCCTTGTCTGTCGAGCGGACTCTAAAATTAATTACAATTAAGTAAGATCAGTACACCAAATCGATTTAGTTTGGTTTATTGCTATTTGCAACAAAATAGATTTTCTCAGCCTAAAGATTTTGATTTATCGATTACATCCCTAAATCCCGACGTTTATAGCACTTACTATACTCTATGGTTTATAGTTATCTTATCTGTGGCATCTGACATTTGTACTGTACTGACTGACTATTGGCAATGTAAAGGTCTAAAATAAAATCGAGTTTCAGTCAAGCATACTGTGGATGTTACTTTAACTCGTAATTCTTACTAATATTAGTGTATTACGCTGTTTTTAGAGCAATAATGTAATGTATGTGTGTTAAAATACGTCGTTGGTAGCGTCGAAAAAATAGACCTACTTTTTAGGTTAGTTTCGATTTTATAAAATAACTCTGAAACGCGGGTTCTTTTTTCAAAAATAATTTTTGTAGGAGTTAATACGATCAGTGTAGTCTATAAAAAACAAGGTTTGATTTTGATGCAGCATGGTACGGGATTCCATACTTCCATGAGCATTCTCTTTTGACATGAAGCAATGTCTTAACAGCACATGTACCGAAAGGTAAAATCTGAAATCCACAAATGTTTAGTTTAATAAAAAAATACCTATAAGTTTGTACGGAGCCTTCGGTGCGCGAGTTCAACTCGCACTTGGCTGGTTTTTCACCACGAAACAAAAATGTTTTGCATTTTTGTTTCTACACTCAACAACATAAAGTAACGCATCTGACCCTGAATACAGAGAACTCAATAACACATCAGTGCTTCTACAGTATACATTAAAAAGTTGTGCGCCTCGGCCAAAGCGGCTTGGTACGAAACTTTAGAAATTATACCTCTGGCCCACGATAATTTCCTTTCTAATGCGCAAGTTGAGAACTCTTCAAAAAAACTTTTAGGAACTTCGCGTGAATTCCCTTTTTATTTCTTATAAATCTAGAAGAAAATAGAATTTATGGCATCCTCTTAACTTTTTTATAAGAGAGCAAATGTTAAGTTAATTATGAATACTTTTTTTTTGTTTCCTTCCAGATTTATTTTGGCGGTCACTTAGGGCTAATTTCCTGATTTAATAACGTTAGCAACTTTTTATTCTTGAATTTATCTTTATTCTATTCTGCTTGTTATATAGCATAATCAGCCTACAATGTTGCCATTGCTGGGACACACGGCCTCCTCTCTATGAGAGGGAATGGGCAGTAATCCACCACGCGGGCCCAGTGCGGGTTGGTAGATGTCACATGTCTTCGAATCTTTAGTTCTATGACATACCGGTTTCCTCACGATGTTTTGCTTCACCGTTCTTGAGAGCAGTGGTGATGAAATAAATTAGACAAAGTAATGCGCCTGCCTGGGTTCGAACCCACGACTTATGAACATTTTTTGCGTTTTAGTGATTCAATTAAAAGGCACTTGTTAAGATACGATAACTAAATCCATTAATTACGTTCTATCCTTTGGATTTTCCAATCAGCTTCATTATGTAATATTTCTACCTAGCAGTTGAAAGTGCAATGGTGATACAGTTATAAGCCATGAAAACTAGTTTGAACACACACTGTTGAAAGTCAACCCAAAAAGCAATCATGTATATAAAATGAACATTTCTATTTGGTTCTGACATAACAAGCGCCATAGACAAACTGACATTCCATCAGCGATAATATTATCATTAACACAAGAACCGAAAAAAAAAATGTAATGTGTAATGTTAGTGACCATGACAGTTTAAAAACTTATATTAGCGACAATGATAATAGAACCTTAAAAAAATCAGTTTATTATGATGTAGAGACTGTTGGGTTAAGAATGTACTAAAAATTCAGGTTCCCATAGCGTAATGTTCCCTAATAAAGTTTCAATAGTATACATGGTCACGGAAGCAAAGCCGCGGGCACAGATAGTTAAAGAATACATTGGTTTGTTTATACTACCGAAAAGATTATGTCAATTCAGTCGGAAGTCACTGTGTTAATACAAACCACTTTCGAAGCGTTACGAAAAACAAATCTGATGAATTGAAAACCTCCTTCTTTTTAGAAGTCGGTTAAACATCGATAAAACTTTCAAAACACAAGAATAGATCACCTCATTGTACCATTTATTAATTCATCATCTGCCTAGCCTATTCCCAACTATGTTGGGGTCGGCTTCCAGTCTAACTTGATGCAACTGAATACCAGTATTTTACATGGAGCGACTGCCTATCTGACCTCCACAACTTAGTACTGGGTAATAAGATACCTTTTCGTAAGACTGCTTCTCAGGCTTTCGGGCTACAAAATAACTGTAACGACTGTCGAAAATCTACGATTGACAGCCGGGACCAATGGCTTAACTTGCTTTCCGAGACACGGAGGAAACTCGGTATGTAATGTGTAGTCAACCATCCACGGACCAACCTAGGTAAGTGTGGCTTAACTTGAAGATCAACCCGTGTGGCTGTTACCACGTACTCCTCATTCTCATTATCTTTCTACCTTAAATTTCTACCTCTAACTTCCGTCTCAAACGTCACAAATCGCAAAACTTCAAGCGCAACAATGGTAGATATTTCGAATATCCATCGGAAATATATTGTAGAATTATCTGAGAATCACCCGACATTCATTGGCGCTCGTTAGCATTGGACGGTATTCAAGTATTCACAGACATGGATCCAGCTATCCTGAAGGGTACTTCCTAGACTGTCGGCATTTATTATATACCTGATAAATGCTGGTTCAGAATTCTGAATAGTTGAAGCTGAATATTAATTAGCTTATAAAATGGTCTGCTTTATTTTTCAGTTGTCGAATTTCTGAACGCAATTATTTCACACGATACATTATCTGAAAAGTCCTACTTCTTATTAATATTATAAAATATGCGAAAGTTTGTGAGGATGGATGGATGGATGTTTGTTACTCTTTCACGCAAAATTTGGCACACAGATAGTTTATAACCTGAGTTAACACATAAACTATTTTTTATCCCGGCAGTAAGATCCCAGGGTATAATTGCCGAACGCCACGCGGGCGAAGCCGCGGGAACTGCAAAGCCGCGTTGAGTTCGTAATTGTAACTAAGCTAGTAATTCATATTTATCATGAAAGGTTCCTACGTAGGTATGTATTTATAATCAATCAAAACGTATGACGTACTTAACACTCAAAATAGGGCCGACCTGAGAGCTAAAATATGTTTTGTGTGAAAGATTCAACGGAAATATTCCTTCCCTACCTAAAAACACGTATCGTCAATTCCAAGTACCTTTTTTTTTTTTTTTTTTTTTTTTTTTTTTTTTTTTTTTTTTGGGGGGTGAGAAATCATCAAATGACTCCTCCCGCTCTGGGCGGAGCGGAAGGGAGTGTCAGACTCTTACTGACTAAAAAACACCCATGTTCCTTCATTGGCCCTTTATGTTCCAGGGCCGCGGTATCTCTTTCGAACAGTCCCGCAGCCCTGGCAGGCACCGGCCCTTGCGGGCCCCTCCCGTTTGCTGACATCTCTTTGAGGCGCGCGTGGAACACGAACGCGCCGTCGACACGGCCTGCCCGTCGTCATACGACGGACGGACGGCGAGCTAGCCCATTACTCGCCGTCCACAGGCCCGCGCCTACGGTGGCCGGGAGCCATCACGGCGTGGCCCCCGACGCCCGGTGCTTCTCCCGCGGCGGCTGGGACGTGAGGAGGTTCTCTCCCTCTCACGTTCCGCCGCCTCCTTCGCTAGCATTACTGCTTCGCAGAAGGAGGCGACGGCTTCCCATTCCCTCTCGCCCCGGACCATGGCTTGAACCAGGGCCGGACGCGAGAGGTCGCCGCCGCCAATCGCCGCTACGAGGACACGGCGGTGCTCCGCCCAAGCAGAGCAGACCTCCACGGTGTGCTCCACCGTGTCCTCCGGTCGATCCTCGCAATTGTAGCATCCGGACGTTTCCTCCCGCCCGATTCGGTGCAGGTACCTCCCGAAGCACCCGTGTCCGGTGAGGACCTGCGTCAGGCGGAAGGTGAGGGCGCCGTGGCGCCTCCCTAGCCACTCCTCAAAGAGGGGACTTACCGCCACTATCGTGGCGTGCCCTGAACGGGGTTGCGATAGTCGCTCTCTCCATGTCGCCATGAGATCACGGCGGAGGTCTGTCCGCCGCGCGACAATATGCCGCGGCAGCGGAGTTACCCCCCGGCTCTGTACCTCCGCGCGCCACTCGTGCAGGCGCGCGAGGACTATGGCCTCCAGATCCCATGGCGGCAATCCGGCAAGGAGGCTCGCCGCCTCGCGGGAGATCGTGCGGTACCCACGGATCAGCCTTACGGCTACCACCTTTTGGGGCGCGTTCAGGTAGTGCTTTGCACGCAACCTCAACGAACGCGCCCACACCGGGGCCCCGTAAAGGGCCATGGACCGCAAGATCCCCGCATAGAGCCTCCGGCAGGAGGCGTTTGGCCCCCCCAGGTTGGGCAGGAGCCGCTTGAAAGCAGCCCCGGCCTTTTCCAGTCTGGGAGCCAAACGTCGGAAATGCTCCACGAAGTTCCATCGGCTGTCGAGGACGAGTCCGAGGTACCTCAACGTCGACTCGACGCCGACGGGAACCCCTCCTACCGTGAGTATGGATCCCGACGGTGGCGCGCTCCGAGGCCCATGAAAGCACATGGCCTCGGACTTGTGCAATGCCACCTCGAGACCCAATTGCCGGATCCTCTCAACGACTATCGCAACCCCGCGTGTCATCAGTTCGGCCGCCGCCTCGTGCGACCTCCCCTGCGCCAGCACCAGTGTGTCGTCCGCGTAGCAAACTACGCTGACGCCGCTAGGGAGGTCGGCACGCAGCACCCAGTCGTAACCGATGTTCCACAAGGGCGGCCCCAGAACCGATCCCTGTGGAACACCGCACGACATCTCTCGCCGGTTCCATTCTCCGCTGTGACCAGGATAGATGACGGACCTGTCCGTCAAGTAGTCCCCGACCACACGACGAAGGTAGGTCGGCACCCGGTGATACCGGAGTGCCTCCCTAATGCAGCTCCAGGGCATGGAGTTGAAGGCGTTGGCGATGTCGAGAGACACCGCCAAGACGACCCCACCCCTGGACACCGCATCCCCCGTCGTGAGGGCTCTCACGCGCATGATGGCGTCCACCGTCGAGCGCCCCTTGCGGAAACCAAACTGGTTGTCCGCAAGATCCGGCCCAATCCCCGCAAGGTGCCCGGCGAGGCGGTTTGCAATTACTCTTTCGAAGAGCTTGCCCACCTCGTCGAGCAACACAATGGGCCGGTATGCGGACGGAGAGTCCGCAGGGCGCCCCGGCTTCCGAATGAGGACCAGTTTCCCTGTCTTCCAACGAAGCGGGAACTGGCCTCTCTCCAAGCATGCGCTTAGGAGCCCCTCCAGTCGGGGCCCGAGAGCCTGCAAGGCCAGGACCCAGGCTTTGCCAGGTAAGCCATCGGGTCCCGGGGCGGTATTCCTGGCCTTAAGCCGGTTTACCGCCACTCTCAGGTCTACCCCGGTCACCTCCGGAGTGTCGTCATCGTCGTCGTGGTCCGCTTCCGGCACCGCAAGCGGCGGAGCCATAGGCGGGGGAGGATGTTCCCCTCGCGAAGGGAACAGAGCGCTCACCACGTCCTCCACGAGCTGCGGCCGGAGACTCTGCGTCAGCGGGGGGGCCCAGGTGCGGAGTTTGTTCCGCACCATCTGGTAAGGGCGCCCCCACGGATCTCTGTCGAGAGTCTCCAGCATCTCCTCGCGGGCCAAGTCCTTGGCCCGCTGGACAGCCTCTTGGAGGGCGGTCTTCGCTGCTCTGTACCCCTCGTACAGCTCCGCCTCAATGGCTGCCGCATCCGCAGGACGGATGCGGAGCCTGCGATGCCTGGCGTACAGGTGCCGCGCGGCGACGCACGCCTCGCGCAGAGACGTGAGCTCTGGCGACCACCAGTGCACCTGACGCCGGGCGCTTCCTGGCCGAACTCGGGGCATTGCCACGTCACAGATCTCGGACATGGCCTCCTGGAACCAACCCGCCTCGCTGTTGACATCGGCAGGCCTGCCCGGTGGTGTCACCCAGGCCTGCACGATCGAGGCTTCCAGGAGGAGCTCCCGGTCCAGCTGCTTCAGCGCCCATCGCGGACCACTCGGGGCCTGTTGGACCGGCGCGCTTGAGGGGGCAGAGACATCGAACCGGATATACCGGTGGTCGGAATAGGTCTCCACCCCCTCCATTACGCGCCAGTCAAGCACACGCGGTGACAGAGCGGGGCTAGCGAACGATATGTCCACCACCGACTCGCCCCGCATCCGCACACACGTGGGGACAGAACCCCGATTTAGGACGACCAGGCCTGACTCCAGAGCCCAGTCCTCCACCATCCTTCCCCGCACGTCCGTGCAACGAGAACCCCAAGCCAAGTTCTTGGCATTGAAGTCCCCGAGCACAAGCACGGGGAGGGAATGGCCTCCGATGACGACACTCAACTCCATGAGGGAGTTGTGGAACTCGGCGAGAGTTCGGCTCGGAGAGAAGTAGACTCCCGCTACGACAATCTCCCCGAACCGGGCTGCTACGCACCCCTGACCCTTCCTGACACTCTCAAGGGTCGGGGTACCGGCGGCGGCCGACGAAATTATGGTCACTGAGCCGCTTAGGTCCTCCACCCAGTCTTCCCTGGGTGGGACAAAGTACGGCTCAGCGACCACGGCGACATTAATCGACCACTGCGCCATGCTCTGGAGCAACAGATCCTGAGCGCAGGCGCAGTGGTTGATGTTCGCCTGGAGGAGGCGTAATGGGGCCATTATTGGCACTCCATTTCAGCCCCCTCCCGGGCCTCCTGTGAGGGCCCTGCTGCGGGAGTTGCAGCAACAGCGGCGGCGGGGGCGGCAGCGGCGGCGACGGTGGCGGCGGCTGCGGCAGTGGTGGTGGCGACGGTGGCGGTGGTGGCGGAGGGCTTTCGCCTTCCCTTGCCCCTGGCCCTGGTGGGTTGGGCGCAGGCCTTGCCGCCCGCCCGGTGATCGGCCGACTTGCCAGCTGCCGCACATGCCGCGCAGTGCGGCGCGGCAGTGCAAGCCGCGGCCATGTGACCGGGCTGACTGCAGTGGAAGCACAGGCGGCTGCGGTCCACCTCCGAGGTGCATTTCACTGACACGTGGTGCCCCACGTGGCAGCGGAAGCACCTCAGAGGTCTGGGCTCCAGCAGCTTCACCTGCGCTGAGACCCACCCCACCAGGAGCCTTCGGCCCTCCACTATTTTCTTAGCCGCCGTCACAGGGCAGCTAACCATGGTGGTCCGCATGCCCGTCTGGTCCGGACGTAAGGTGCCCGCCTTGACGTGCTCGGCAGGGCACCCACCGGTCCTGGTGACGGCGGCCACCACCTCCTCCTCGGTGACCGAGTCGTCCAGACCCAGGATGCGCAGGTCTGCGCACTTAACGGGCCTGGACACTCGGGCCTCGTCCGCATTCAGGGACGCTCTGAGCTTTTCCGCCAGAGCGTCAGCGGACGAGCCACTGGCCTCACCGGGGATCTCCAGCACTCGCGCCCCTGTCGCGGTGACTTTAAGCCGGAGTCCCCCGGTGATCCCCAGCTCACCGAGGTTCACGGTCGCTTTCGCCTTCGCAAGCACGTCGCGGTAGGTCACGCCCTTCTTTTCCGCGTCCGGCTGTAGTGTGATCACTACAGCTGCGGTCTTCGGGGCGCGGAGCCTAGCCGCGACGCTTCTCGCCTTGGCCTGGCGCTTCCGCTCCGCCTGCCTGGCCTTTTTGGCCGCTTTCCTCCCCTTCTTCCTTTCCCCGACCACCTGCCACCCGGCTTCGGCCGCGGCTGGCTTAGGGGGCGGGGGCGGGGGGAGCGGCCGCTGCTGCCGATGCTGCGGCGGCGGCGGCGGCGGCGGCTGGCCCGCCACTGGCGCCGGCGTTTTCGCCGGCTTTGCCGCCGCCTTGCCCTTCTTCTGGGCCACCGCCTTGCCCGTCTTCTGGGCCACCGCCCCCTTAGCCGGCGCCGGTTTCGCCGGAGCCGGCTTCTCAGGGGCCAACGCAGCCCTGCCGGAGGGCTGGCTGGGCGGCCCCGATCTGGGGGCGGCAGCCGCAGCGGCATATGAGGCCGCCCTCGGGCCCGGGGCGGCCTTGTTAGCCGCCAGGGGGGGGCGCAGGACAATGCCCTCCAGGACGGAGAACCGCGCCTGGAAGGCAGCCAGCTCCTGGCGAACCAGGGCAAGCACCTGGTTCTCCACCGCCGCTGGCTGGCCTTGTCCCTGCTGGCCCCCCCTTTGGGGCGCCTCGCGGGAGCCGGACTCGCGCAGACCGGCCAGGTCTGCTCGGAGCTTCTCGTTCTCCCTTTGGAGAAGCTCCGTAGCGGCCGTCAGGCGGGCGACTTCCTCCCGCAATTTCCCCACCTCGCCCGGGGGAGACCTCGCGTAGGCGGCCTCCGCTGCCGCCAAAATGGAGGCGGAGGCCGCCGGTATGGCCCCAAATTTGGTGGAGGGCTTCACTTTGTGGGCCACAACCCGCAAAGCGGCCTCCACCTCCGCCGCAAACCTGGACTTACGCTCCGCATCGGAGCCGCCAGTTGCACCCGCCTCGTCACCAGAGGTGCCCGAACGGGACACCCCTTGACCGGTCACCCCCGGGTGACTCCCCTCCGCAGCCAGAGCCGCCGCTCTTTCCGCCGCTGAGCGACCCCGCCCCTTGCCCCGGATCCCACCACGCTTGCTTGTGGGGATTTTCCGGGCCGAGGCCAGCTCGCCCTCGGAGGACGACCCATGGTCGCCCTCCGGCCAGGACCGCTTGCGGAAGAACTTGCTGTTCTCCGCAGCAGTCCTGGTCCTCTCGCGCCGGGAGCTCTCTGAGCCTCCCGCGCTCACATCGCTGGATGCGGCGTCGGCATCCGACACCGCATCCCTCCTCACCTCACCTTTGCCTTCGGCAACGTTTTTTGTTTGTGTTGGTTTTTGCTTTTCCATTTTTGTTCCCACGAGTAGTGGGGGAATTAAAAAGTCCGTCTGGGGTACCCCCTGTACCCAGATAAGCCTGCGGATTTTAACCCACAACCCGCCAGAGGGTCGGCTGGTACTCTGGCGGGGGGACGCACTAGCGACTGATCTACCCGTCAGCCATACATCCCCTCGCGGTGCGGCGCCGCTTGGGATTCGGGGTAACTTTTTATAGAGGTTTTCTACCTCGCGGTCCGGGCGGCCAAGCCAAGACCCTCGGTCCCTATCGAAGCCGCGAGACGTGATCCACGACACTCCGATGATGGGATTACGATATACGACGGGGACAGTGAAGGACGCAGTCCTTCACTGTCTGCCCGGCGGCAGGGTTAGTGCACACCGAGCCCGCCCTTGCTCCTCCACTGCGCCCTCTGCGTTTCAGAGGGACGCGCGGAGAACCGCCCCCTTGGTCCAACTGGACCCCACCGTGTCAGAATATTGGCCACGACAGTAACATTCCCCAAGGAATAAGAATTTCTTCCCATTCCTAGGGGAAGGATACTGCCGCGCCCAGGGTGCACCGTCCCAGCAGCTGCTGTTCCCTCCAGACGTATCGAGAGGGACCGGCAGCCACTGGGCCCACGAGGAGGTTTTCTGACCAAGCACCCCAATTCCAAGTACCTGTGTACTTGGAATTGACGATACGTGTTTTTTTTCCATTCTTCACAGCCAGTAGTCACTATTTTTTCATTCATATATTGCTGTTGGTCACTGTAAATAAATATTCAGACACTCACCGAAACTTTAAACCACGGATAGCGAACATTTCCCCTTTTAACCAAGGACTAATTAAAGGAAATGATTAACAGAACAGCACAGACTTCGAACTTTACAAAAAAAGTCAAGTTGTTTTCGACCCTAATAACTTCCTCGCATGTATATCCTTACCAGGAACTCCAGACTGCAGTCTTTTTACCAAGTTTTATTTTGAAACAAGTTCTCGGAACTATGTCGTGCTTGCGTGCCTTCGTACATGTAATGCACTTTCCTCTAAGTAAATTGTATGGAAGCTAGTTTTTTTTTTTATTTTCTCTCTCCTAGTCTGACGGGGAGACATTAATCTCTCACGTTCTTTCTTTCTCGCTCATTAGAAAGGGATAGAAAAAAGGGAAGGGAGGAAGGGATAAGTTAGCACTTTCTCAATGTAAATTAAAATATGGTGGTGAAGCTATTCAACATCAAAAGGTGATTGAAAACGGGAGGTTGAAAACACTTACCAAATATTTATAATGATAGATTGGTATAGTTGTCACTGAAGTTTGAACTAGTCCATAAAAGATGTATTAATTACTGAAAGTTGGTTTCACTTGGGTTTCCTGCATTTTAACGGTTTTTTGGGAACTTTTCTTTTGCATTTTATTAAAATCCGTTGAGCAAATCAACCATAATAGGCGTTTCGAATACACATAATGGGTGTAAAAGTACCCTTAAGGAAGCCGAAAGGTACTTGTTCTCCCCGTCATTGTGATCATTTTTTTGTTCCAGACCATACCTGAGAATCTTCTAGTTACCGAGATATTATTGGGGATCAAATTATAAATTCCTTTTTATAATTTACTGTTAATACCTCCTAGATCCCCGACGTTTTTTTGGGGTGCATTGAATAGTAATTCAATGCACCCCAAAAAAAAGTCGTGTCCCGGAAATATTTTTTGCGTAGAGTTAGTTAGTTTGATGTACATAATGCTTGGTTGCCGACTTCTTGAAGGGTCCGTTTACACCTTATATATGTTGCAGTCAAAACTCTTAACCAGGCAAAAGTACTTTTAACTGAATAAAATAGGCAAAAGTAATTTTGACTAAACAAGTTGGTCAAAAGTGGTTTTGGCTTAAAATCATCGGTAAATGTCAAAACCACTTTTGACGTAATCAGTTAGTCAAAAATGCTTTTAACCAGCTCCTTGGGCAAAAATACTTTTAACTATTATTTCAGTCAAAAGTAGTATTGTCGAAAGCATACGGTTAAAACTACTTTTGACTGGTTAAGAGTTTTGACTGCAACATATATACGAATTCACATACGAACTCATAGGTAGTAGAAAAAAATAATCTAATCTACATCTGACAGCTGTTATAATCGGTTTACAGTCACAATCCGTCAAACCCTATAAAATATGCGCCAGAATAATCCCCAACCATGCGTGCAAACCAAAGAAAATTTTACGTTTGACAGCTTAATATGTTCATAAAAGTGGCTGGGGAAGAAGCGTAAACACGGAATAGGGTTCTCTGCAGTTGTTTACTGCTCACCTGGGAAATTAATTACAAAAATATATGTAGCGTTTGGTCTCGGCCGCATTGTGTGCTTTAGTTGGGCGAGAAAAGTGTGAATATTTGTTCTATTGCTTTGTTACTTGATTATTGTTGGTGTCTTGGGCAATGAAAGGGTTAAATGGAGAATGTTTTGAGTGACGTTACTTTGATTTTTTTTTAAGAATTGAGGAGTAATAAGGATAGGTAATCCCAGGTAATCCCGCATACCTAATTGGTACTAAATGTTAACCTTAGATACATTATTGACAGTACAACATTGCTCTAACATCGATACATAGTATATAGATACAGATGCTTACTGACAAATTAGTAAAAAAACGCATGTACATACCGCCTACGCATAACGCCTGTAATCCAGGAAGGGTTAGGCAGAGGTGTACCTAATAGTACACCCACAGTTTGCCAGTTATGTTTAAGTCCCATGTTATAGGGGGCGAGCCGTGGCTACTACCGAAAAATTCCTAATGGAAAAACATAATAGCACTTTGCCCAACCCGAGAATCGAACCCAGGACAGGTGCAGTAGCACTTGCGACCACTAGACCAAACAGTCAGCAAAAAACATCAGGTCTAATTTATTATATTTAACAGTGTGTTCAAAAATGTATTTCATGAACTTCTAGAATCGATAACTTATTACCAAAACCAAGAATCATACGACAGAATCGTAAACTTTACACATTTATGTTCAAACAACAAAAGAACATTTATTATACACAGTAGAACGGCTTTGAGTTTATATTTGCTTGCCGTCTACACGTAGCAATTATTTAGATTTAACATTGTTCGTTACAGACTTATAATTTAGTTAGCAGCCTTCAGGGACTGAAACAATCGATAAGAGTTGTCGTTAATAGTCCAGACACTCGAGGCTTAGTTATTAAATTAGGATTATTATAACAAGACTCGTGACGACGATTTTTCGAGAATTTGAGAAAATGAAAAACGTCATCAAATCGATTGATTTAGTAGACGTGTTGAAGTTGATAACTTAATTTAATCACTGTTTTAAGCTTTCGTGGTTTATAAGTAAACTTATACTGTCACTTACGGGATAACTTTCATCCCGCGATCATGGCGCTTGGAACACCCTTGAAATATTGAGAGCTCAGAATAATTGACAATCAATTAAGTAAGTGACAGTGTAATTCACACAATTCAATATTTTAGGCCAAAATTCAAAATCTCGTGCTATTCAAAAAGAACATGATTTCGAAAATTAGAAAAACAAAATTATACAAATTAAAAATACAGCAACCTGTATTCTAGAATACATACCGAACTGAGCCAAAACAATGCCAGTTACAAAAAAAAACACAGGTACCTATTCAAAAATCGAACTCCCATCACACCGCGTAAACTCGAACGTTATCAAACAACGAAAGAGATGCTCATAAATTGAGAGAGGCCTTTTTGCTGTAATGCCTTTCATATTTCTCCTGAAGCACACTGCGGGTGCCGTTCAAATAAATTACAGCCATCAATAAAAATCTCAGCGTGGAGATCCTACGACTTATTTAATTTATATTCCATCAGGGCCATATTTATCAAATATCGAAGCTTTTTGTGTGATGTTCCGATTTTTAAAATGGCGAAATTATTTTATTGGTTTTTTCCTCTTTTTATAGGTTTTGAGAGTAATACCAAGTTTTATTGAACTAATTGAGGGTTTTAATGGGTAATTCAGATCAGATGATTAGTAGCTTTCAGTTATTTTAAGTGGAGCGATAAAATCGTAGGTAAAATGATTTTGTAGCAGGGTTTTACTCATTTCTACTACTTATTAGGTACAGGTCTGAGTAATTATAGCACATTAAATAGCTAAAGTAAGTTTGTACCACTTATTTTAGCTCATAACTCGATTTTTCCCTTGGGAATGCCCAAAATTACAAATTCAATGAAAAACACATGTAAATGGAACGTGTAAATAAATGCATAGAGGAGTATCAATAAATATTTCAGCAAGCAATTAAAGTCTGCCTTGTCGCGTCAACGTGAAAAATAGGTCAACGAACTACGTAATTTATGCAATCGTCAATGATTGAGTTCATTTTCATTTCCTGCCCTCGAGCCAGTTTATTTGGGGTTGGCGCATCATGTCTTGTTCTTCCATACTTCTCTATTACTCGTCATCTCATCAGACACCTCCTTTTTTGCCATATCATCCTTTAAAAAGTCCATCAATCGTTTCTTTGGACTTCCTCTACTCTTATTCACATTCATTCTCAAAACTTTCCTCATAACATTTTCCTCATTCCTCCGCATCACATTGAGTGGTCATACTCTTAATTTGTATTTGCGACCACAAATCAATAGTATTGTTACCTTTTCAGACGACTAACACGGACAAATGATGATTAAGGCTAGGTTACCTATAAGATACTTTATATGGGGTCCCGTGAGACGATTTTAGACCTCTACCAGGGCGAAGCCGCGGGCAATAGTTAGTTCATTTTTAAAAGCGATGAGATTCGGTTTTTGACTTTGACTGTAAGCTAATAAAATTACTAAACCAATTAGTAGGTACTTAATTAGTTTATATTGAGGTAACTTTGCCTGATAGTATCTTTATTTCGTCAGATTAGTTACAGATTGTAACTATACCTATGTATCCATATTGTCAAAGCTTATTCAGCCGTATCGTTTGATATCGCTAAGAGTAGCCTGGCTATTAGTTAAGGGCTCGAACCATGGTACTGGCACTATGCTGTGACATACAGCTACTTTGATCAAGTAATTTTCATAACAAAACCTTTATACAGAAATAATTAGTACATGAAGCCGAAGCCAAGATTACTTGTCTGTCATTTAAGTAGGTAATTTTCTATCGTGAGTGATATTTGATGATAATTAATTGGTGCAACGAATCTTACCAGCCCACTAAGATACACTCCTAGCCTAGTTTAGGAGACAGGGTTGAACTTATTGTGCATATCTATTAAATGCTAAATTAAGAACTTCAATCTGTATACAGTGCAATGTATTTTAACTTAGTGGTAAAAAAAATGTAGGTATTTACACTCAGCAATTTTTCAGAGCTTTGACTCACCGATTTTGTTTATAGGATTTATCATGACCAGGCACCTCGCTAAATTAAAGAGCCCTTTGAGGACAATTGACAATTGTCTTCAAAGGTTTTGTAATGCTACATAAATTTTCAGCTGGATTAAAAATAAGCTTTTTTTGTTGTTTTTGTTGCCAGTCTAATTCGTTTTGACGTGAATTCGTGAACGTCTATTCAGAGTTAACTGCAGTTGCATGTCAGAAATGCGATTGTGACAGTTTGACTGTACTTTGCGAGCTTTATATCTCGAAACTTATAACAGATGGCAAGATGGGAGTTACACCATCGTATTAGGTATATAAAAGCCCAAACGATAAAGTATCGAGTGGGTGACCTTGACGCGCATGGGCATAGCCTAAGAGCGTCTGAAAATAGACACTAGAAATTCTCTTCTACATTCAAATTCACGAAACAATAACGGCAGTGTCGCCGAAAGGGACACTACCAGCCGATTTTTTAAATCTTCTTCATCAAGATAACTTGATAAAGAAGATCGTTGCCTTGCGTTGTATCAACAATAACGCTGATAAAAACTTCTACTACTATGAATCAACACAGAAAACCGCACACCAACCAGCAAATCCCACATCCCCACCACCCGTATGCCCGAAAATGATAGAGATGGAGGCAATGCTATCTGCTAATTGCTCAGACCACCTTTGGCCAGACCACTGTGCGGTTTCCATACAAAAGCCCTATTGACATGAAATGGTGAGCTTCAATATGTGAAACGAGCCGGGCTGGATGCTGAACGGTCGATTTCAAATTGATTACTATCGCCGTTACGTTAACTCAGCAGATAGTAGGATGCGATACCAATTATGTTAGAGGATGAGTAATTATGGTTTTGTATAACAAATGACTGTGGTAGTCACTATTTCAATAGTGCATCTAGGTTTCTCAAACACCAATGTATAAATGGCAAAAGAAGGTTATCTTTTGATTTTCTAATTTCAAGAATGTGCTCGCTAATTTCACGTTTGTAAAACCAAAGAAAGAAGTTTTATTAAAACTATAATTGCAAGTCATTTTAGAATTGCTGACTTCTTTTTTGTCATCTGAACTTATTCTATGCAATTTTGACTATTTTTTTTTTGTCAACAACCAACAGTCGACCTCTATTGCGGCATATTTTTTCAAGCGACCATATAAATAATTCTTTGTGCTGTTATTTACTGCACTGTTTTGTTGACGATGTTATACGGTTATCATGTCATGGAATACAAGTGGGTGTAGTCAGTTCGGTGCACTATTGACTCTTATTTTCTCTTCTTCTTTGAAAGAGGGATCATCTATTGAATGACACTGACGTTACTAAAATTTCTAAGTAAAGATGACTGAAATGCAAAATATCGCATGGGCATACATACCTAAACTCACACACCTCATGGTGTAGCCTGGTAGGCAGAAATCACAGAACGCTACTTTCTACGATCCAAAATCAAATATCTAATCAAAATAATAAATGTTATTTCACATAGGCCTACATGGGCACTTATAAAACGTCGAGAAAAGGTGTACGTTTCGGGTTGGCCGTTTCCTATGGAGGAAGAACCGGTAAGAAACTCCATGGTTAATCCTTTCGCCTCGTCCACGTTCATACATCTGGTCACACATGCACGCCGGTTTCGAGTTCTACGCACTAACCTTTCTGAAGAACTTTTAAATTTCTAATAAACCCCGTGTAATAGCAAAACACTCTCTAGTCCTGAAAAAAATATAGACACTTTTATCATTTCAGTCCCAGGTTACAAGCATTGCTTCATTACATTTCATGTTGCCGTGAGGGAAGGCTAAACTGGGATTAATTAAATCTGAACTCCGGATTCAACTCCGGAAGTGCGTCGGATTCAATCTGCTCGATAATTCCGTACATGTCCCCTCCCTATAATATTCGATATTACATACTGGTGAGCACGAATTGAACGAATTTATTTTCTAGTAATGTAAATATTGAGAGGCAAAATAATTGATTTGAGTATACAAACATGAATTTTAATCTAACAATTTATGATATTTTGGTGAAAATGTTTAGATTCCGGTGGGTTAGCGTTTTGTATTTATGTATAATTACAATATTGGTGTTTGTTTAGTAATAACTAGTGTAGTGGTTAGTGATAGTTCTAACGAGAGGTGAACGTATTTGTATAGTAATTCAACAAATAATGATCTCATTACTATAATGTATGGGGATGTTATTACTGAATAAGTTGAGGTGAATGTTCGAGAAATGTTCCACTTGCCATAATCATACCACTTAAATATCAAATTGATTGTAGTGGCCATCTTTTTCAGCATATGAACCTATTTTAAGTATAACTGCCCTGTTTTTTATTAGAATAGAGTACAATATTGAACACACCGTATCTCACGCAGTATTACTACGCGAAGGCGAATTACTTTATTTTTCTTCACTTCAATTTAAACTTTACACTCACTTTAGACAGCAAACGTCAATCATAAACCGCTACAAAGTAAAACGATTTAAAACCCAACTCAGAAAACGTCAATAAAACCTCTGCAGATGAAGGGGAAGTGTCGGGAAACACGGCACAGGTGTTGCTTTTCCAATTTAGCATCGCGCCGAGGTAAGGATGTGCGCCGGTGATTTTCATTTCCCGGACAAGCCACACGGCACACGCAGCGATTACGTAGTGAGCTGCTGCGTGTTGCCACCGGACTTTTGAATTGTTGATTAAAATAAAATGTGTCGAAAACTGTCGCATGTCAAGTTAACGCGGGTTGTCTTTTGGGGATGTGTCAATTTGGAAGGATATGTTGGTGCTCGTGTAAAAGTGAGATGTCAGCATGTTCTTGTTCATTCATGTTCAGTCTATTCATACCAATTCCAAGATCCATGTTATATGAAGATTCATGTTATAAGCGTAAGGAACACTAAAAGCTAAGAAGGTAGTTATGTAGAACAAGCATTTACTTATTCAACAATTCTTGTTTACAGCTTTTAATAAACTGAATCTGTTCTTAAAACAGGTAACCAAGTCATTAACTAAGTCAATAACCCGCCGGCGTAGCTTTGCCCGTGGCAAACACTAGGCCTTGACACAAGAAAATGAGAAATCCTCTCTGAAAAGGCGAGCTGTCAACAGCAGGAACAAAAGTTAACATTTCAACTATTCTGGTATCTATTGTCTTGTTTGAGCTATGAAGCGGCGGCGACGGAACGCTACTCGTTTCGGGCCAACTTCCTTTTTGAAAAACTTCAAGAAAGCATCCCATCTCGGTTTGTGAGAAGATTGCGAAATATTTCTGTCCCCGCGGTGTCATTTGCCTAACTTTCCAGTTTGAGTAAGCTTAAAACCTCCAAGTTTTCGCGCTGAGAATGCTTTTGAAGTTTTTCTGATGCAACATTTTTATATTTTGGACGGAAATATTCTCTAACAATAAGCGCAAACAAGTTTTTTTCTTCAAACAGTCTGTTAATGCGTTGGTCGGGGAGCGGTCGGTTCACGGTCTCTTTGCCTACCTTCTTTGTCAATTATTTTTGCGGTTTGCTATTGAAAGGGAACGTTAGGGACTCGGGATTATTTGAACAAACCTGTTAATTAAAATCTCAAGTCTTTTTATTCAAAACATTCATTTTGATTAGATTAATGTGTTTTTGAAATTAATTTACTTGGAGTGTTTATTTCTGCGTATTTCATTTTAACATCAAACATTGTGTAACACAAAAGATTTCAATTTAGTTTTGCATATTTTATACGTGAATTTGCGTTAGCAAAATGATGTATGGTGGATTTAGTCACATAAAAAAAGAACAAACAATTTTTTGATGATAAAATAGATTTTCATTTTTCGTTGTAGGCATAAGCCAATCTATTTTTTTTTACATTTGCAGGCGGATAATCCAAAGTGATGAAGAGCATGTAAAAATCCGCTCAATACTAGTAAAAATAAAAACCTTTATGCTGATAGCTTTTATTAAGTTTTACCGTTACAATTAGAAATTGATTGAAATTTTACTGATATCCTTTAATAAAAGGCAACAAACTATAGGACTCTATTCACAGCTTTTCTGGACATATTGAACTGAAGTGTCTAGTTAGTTCTGTCTCTGTCTTGTATTGGTAATATGAATCGATGCCACTAGTAGGTGTGTTTTATTGAGTTTTAACTACGTGTTTTAGACTGCTAGTTTTTCTAGCCTTAAGTTAGGTAACAATAACAATGTTAAAGAAAAATTGGGCTCAGCTTCATAGCCTAGTCGATGGAAAAAATTTATTAAGTAAATTTGGCCCAAAATTCAGCTTTGCGAACGCCGTTCGCTGATGCAGTCATGAGATCGTCAAGTGCGCCGGTGTCAGGGCATGCTGTGCAAGATTGTATTTCGGCCATTTTCTGTGGAGACACGCAGCATACACACTTATAAAACTAGGCTAATGTAATTATGTTAAGGTCAAGAGAGATAAGTGCACCATCCTCTTAAAAGAAAATTTACAGCCTTTCAGTCGAAAATGTTGATAACATGTAATTCTAACAAAGTTGACATTTTTATTTAGGCCAAAAGAATTATTGTTGAGTAAAAAAGAGTTGAGCCTCATACAGTTCACGAGTTTTAGCGATAAATAAGAGATAATGGCCCATTTCTTGGGGATATTATTATGAAAAAATGAGATGTTCTATTGTGAGCCTGTCTATTGGGAATGCTTTTTGTTATTGATGTGATGGATATATTAAACGAATAAAATATCGTTTGAGTGAAGATTTTTGTTTTTACATGTAAATTTACGACTGCTTTTTTACGTTTTCATTTTAGGTTTGGGAAACAAAGGCAAAGTGAAGTATTTGGATGGCAATAGTCATTATTCCTGACTAGAGATGGGCGGGTGGGTAAAAAATGGGAAGGTAAAAATTGGAAGGAAAGGGTAAAAAAGGTAAAAAAGAAAAAATACCCTTTTTTACCGGGTATTAATAAAAAATACCGGGTAAAAAATGAGTACTGTCTTTATATATTATTTAAATGGCTGTCATGAAATGAATACTGTCTTTATATTATTTAATTGGCTTCGTCATCAATACTACGATCTACCATGTTAATTTAGACCTTGACCATTGAAGATAAAATATTGATTTTAAATGAAAACAAGTTAATATCTTTTAAATCTTTAATCAACACAAATAAAATAAACTGTTTAGAATAAAAACAAATATTGAGTTCTGTCCTGGACTCCTGGTTGCACACGTCTTAAAGTTACTAACTTAACTCAACTTAAAGTAAAATCATCAATTCAAAAAATATATTAAAATCCTACAATTTGGTTGTGCTATGTTCTATGTTAGGGATTTTGGTTTCCGCTCTTCGTCCCTAAAGTGGACCATTGTGCGTGAGCCATGGTGGCCGTTACTCCATCCAGCCCACCTCCCTCCAGAAGCAGATCAAACTTACCGGTCTTCTCAGGGCATCCGTAAGAGATCTTGGTGTTCCAAGAGTCTCCTCGCGGATCTGGGTGACGCCAGTGCACTCGTGGAGTACGTGCGCTACCGTTTCCTCCGCCTCCATGCACACCCTGCACAGGGGACTGTCAGTGATACCTAGGGTGTGGAAGTGTTTGTTTAGTGAGCAGTGTCCAGTGATGGTCCCCGCCACCAGTCGCAGGTCCAGACGCAGTAGGCGCTTGGTCAGCTTTCTATCCAGGAATGGCATAGCTTCCTTGGATTGCCTACACCCTGGTGTCAAGGTCCACCACTTCTCCGCTTGTTTTTCAGTGTGATCCTCTTAACTGCTTGAACTTCTTAGCTGCTTGAAGAGAATGGGTTCGGGTCCGAAGGCTTTTGTGCTGGATCCCCTTCTGGCGAGTTCGTCAGCATTATGGCATTCTAGTATTAGTCTCGACGTGATCTGGTTTCTCTTTAAAGATTGGAGAACTGAGGCACTGTCGGAAGGTATGCGAATATGGGTAACCGTAACTTCCCTGGCCTTTATGGCATGTGCCGCTTGGATAATGCCTATGCACTCTGCTTGATATACAGAGTTGAGCATTCCTAGGGGTCTGGATATTTTGATGTTTAGGTCGTCGGAGAAAACTCCGACACCTGTCCCATCGTCGGTTTTTGATCCATCAGTGTAGATCCTTAGCTCTTTTCGACCTGAGTAGTCACACATCTCCGCTGTGAGCTCTATGTTATAGTGCTTTTGGAAGCAGTGGGTCTTCAAGGTTCTGTCGCAGGGTGATGCCATCATGGGCTGTTGTTTGATTGCATCGTCTTTTATGCGCGTATGTTTCATTCTGGAATCCTTACTTAGGGTGCCGGCTACTTCCAAGCCTGAAGGTAGCTAGGGCCGCCCCCTCTCTTACGACGAGGTGTAGAGGTGGTAACCCCAGCATTACCTGTAACGCGGCAGTGGGTGATGTTCTCATGCTGCAGACAAATCTTTGTAGCTTCTCGAGATCCTTCTGGTCTGTACTTAGGTTGGTCCTGGGCCATCAAACTAGGGAGCCGTATGCTGCCATGCTTTCTGAACGATCGCTCTGTTGCTGCCGATGAGCATGGGGCAGTTAAAATGCGTACTGCTATTTTGCTAAGGTTTTTAGACGAGCAAAGTCCCTTCCACCATGTTACGGGACTTATATCTTCAACTTTTCCCAAATGAAGCGCTTCCTCCAAAATCCATCTCTGGCTTTGTAATTAGCTAAATTTGTGACTGGACACACAATTCCGTTGAAAAAACTGAATATAAATTGTAAACGTACTCGTATAACTCGGAAGTTAGCCACACGAAAACAGAACAGAAGCGCGACTGCGCGGCGCGTGCGCAACAAAATGGCGGAGGTTGATGAAATGCACCCTCCCTCCCCGCCTCGTCGTCTCTCATTGAACAGTCTGTTATAGTGCTATACTCTTCTCTTGTTCTAATGAGAAAATAATGTCCGCGTATGTTGTGCTAACGACGGTCTCAAATAAAAATAAATTATAAAATTCTGTGTATCAAAGTACCAAGTATGTATTAAAAAACTAGAGAGGTGTCAAGGGACACCCGGATGGAACGAAGTTCCTTTCGATTAAGTAGTGAAGGAATTGTAAAAAAAAACCACCACCACCACCACCACCACCATCATCATCATCATCATCATCATCATCGCCATTATCATCATCATCGCCATCATCATCATCACCACCACCACCACCACCACCACCACCACCACCACCACCATCATCATCATCATCATCATCGCCATCATCGCCATCATCATCATCATCATCATCATCATCATCATCATCACCACCCATCCACAGACAGACCTCGGCAACCGTTGCTTAACTTGGATCACCCATCCACAGGCAGACCTGGGCAGTCGTTGCTTAACCTTGCTCACCCATCCACAGACCAAAGACGAAACGAAAATATCTGGCTTGCTTTCTATAACATGCGCACGCCGCACGGCTTACAATAGCTTACCATAGCAAAAACACATTACCCTCCTTTGCGTCGCGCAGTCGGGTAAAAGTGTCGTACACACTTTTCGTCTGATTTTTTTCCGTCTAGCCTCCTTTCGCAACGCGCCATAAGGAACTTCGTTCCAAAAATACAATTATTAGTTTAAACTAAACTGATTTTAATTTTTACCCGGTATAAATTAAAAACGGGAAGGTAAAAATGGGTATAAATGGGTATTTACCCGAAACTTGGGTTTTTACCGGGTATACGCCCATCTCTATTCCTGACTTCATTCAATGGTATTGTTAGATTTATGATTCAGAATGTATATACAGGGTGTTTGGCGTATGGACCGACACAATTTTTCCAGGGATTTGGGAGGTCATTAGCTAGGTTCTACCCATACACCCTTTGTCCCAAATGTCACGGTTGGTTACATATGTTTTTTTTTGTTTAAATGAAAAAAATGCCCAAAATGTTTCCTTTAATTCGAAATAACTTTTTTATTTGTGGGCGTAGTGGCACAAAACAAATTTTGTTGCATTCTCCAAAGTCTTTTAAATCTAAAAACATCTTTGTTTTATACAACTGGTTTCAAGAAAATTCCTTACAAGCTTCCAAAGTAATTTTTTTTATTTAATGAATGAAATTTTACAACTTTTAAATTAATTATAAAAAAAAATAAAAGTCATTTTGAACTTAGCTTTATTTTAAAAAGTTCTTTAGTTGATACCCTTTCTAACGGTATGCTACATGTCGTAGAAATTATTCATTATGTAGTCAAAATACTAGTTAGGAGAGGAAAAGACTTTTTAAGGTTATTTTGTTTTTAATAAACTAAAGTTATAAAAAGGAGGCAAAACACTGGGAGAGGTAGAAAGTAATGGGGGAAGCCTTTGCCCAGCAGTGGGACAGAATAGGCTAGTTAAAAAAAAAGTTATAAATCTTGTTCAAATTGACCTCCTCCATTTCGTATGCATGCACGACATCTGTTTCTTATTTCAACTGTCGTTGTACGTAGTCGCATTTCTTCTTTCATAGTTTGAAACGCGTCGGTTATTCATTCAATTAGAACTTCCCTAGTGGGCACTTCTGTCTGGTAAACCAATTCTTTTGCACGTACCCAGACGTAAAAATCCAAAGGCGTCAGGTCTGGGGACCGTGCGGGCCACGAAATAGGGCCGCCTCTACCAATCCATGCGTTTGGAAAGGCATTATTTAAATGCTCTCGCACGTCCAGTTGGTAGTGTGCTGGACAGCCGTCATTTTGGAAAACTATCGGCACACCTTCTTCCAAAACAGGCACAACAAGTTCGGGCACTACGTACAACGACAGTTGAAATAAGACACAGATGTCGTGCATGCATACGAAATGGAGGAGGTCAATTTGAACAAGATTTATAACTTTTTTTTAACTAGCCTATTCTGTCCCACTGCTAGGCAAAGGCCTCCCCCATTACTTTCCACCTCTCCCGGTGTTTTGCCTCCTTTTTATAACTTTAGTTTATTAAAAACAAAATAACCTTAAAAAGTCTTTTCCTCTCCTAACTAGTATTTTGACTACATAATGAATAATTTCTACGACATGTAGCATACCGTTAGAAAGGGTATCAACTAAAGAACTTTTTAAAATAAAGCTAAGTTCAAAATGACTTTTATTTTTTTTTATAATTAATTTAAAAGTTGTAAAATTTCATTCATTAAATAAAAAAATTTACTTTGGAAGCTTGTAAGGAATTTTCTTGAAACCAGTTGTATAAAACAAAGATGTTTTTAGATTTAAAAGACTTTGGAGAATGCAACAAAATTTGTTTTGTGCCACTACGCCCACAAACAAAAAAGTTATTTCGAATTAAAGGAAACATTTTGGGCATTTTTTTCATTTAAACAAAAAAAAACATATGTAACCAACCGTGACATTTGGGACAAAGGGTGTATGGGTAGAACCTAGCTAATGACCTCCCAAATCCCTGGAAAAATTGTGTCGGTCCATACGCCAAACACCCTGTATACTTATATTGTAAAGAGGTAAAATTTGTTTGTTAGTTTGTATGTGGGGGTAATCTTCGGAACTACGGATCCGATTGTAAAAATTCTTTCACTAACGGGAAGCCACATTATCCCCTAGTGTCATAAACATTCAAACGTTCCCGTGGGTTAATTTCCGTATATAAAGGCAGCGAAGCCGATAGCGAAATCTAGTGTTTTATTTCATGATGGTATACGACATTCTTATTGCAACTGCATATATTGCAGTGGAATTATTTGCCAAATCAAATCCAAATCGTACTGTTCAGAACGATTTCTCAGTAGCATCTGCGTCACCATTGTCTAACTCTCGCTAGTTGAATGTACCTGTAGGTCAAGTTATGATTTAGACCACAGCTAAAGCTCAAAGTAGATGCATAATATTTTAAGCCGCGTTGACACGATCAGAATAGTCAGGACCGAGTGGTCTCGGAGACCTACTCGGACGCAACTCGTATCGTGGCTAACCATATCAAGCCTCCGAGTGCGCTCGGATTATTATGATTAGGCATTTAACGACTTACTCAAACACAATTTATTTTTAGGTGAGTTCTCGACAGCTAAGTATATTTTTTTGAAATTTAGCATGGATGGAAGTTTCTTTCTGGCCAAACCAACTTTGTATAAAGCATTATTTGTTTATTTTGTTGTAGCCTTTTACACTTTATTTGAGGGAGTTTTAGTTTATACATAACTGCTCTAATTAAATTAATTTACCAAATTAGATACCTACTTGTATCTGGGAATAGGATCACAGTAATTTTGGTACACAACATTGGTAGCACGTTTCCCTCGTTTTTCTCTATTTGAACGGGAACGGGCTCTATTTTAAGGGGAAGAGCCAGGGTAGCCCGTGAAATACGTAAAAAATGCAAGAAAATTTGAATTTCGGGGATTACCCTGGCGCTTTAACCTTGAATCATTTTGAATCGAATCGAATACACAGGTAATCAATTCGATTCGAATAGTCATTCATTTTTGATTACTGAGAACTACGGAACTGTATCGTTGCTGTAAGTACCTAATAGTGATTGTCTTCGCATGCTAATGATTGCAATCAATTTTCAAGCTGTGTGCTCAGTCCTAATTTTTGTACGTATAGAGTGCCTGCGTAATTATAATAAAGTCATAATTTCCAATTAATTCTAATTGATTAATTTTCTATACAATTAAATTGTGAAGGTTATATATTTTATACTTTGTTTTTATCTAAAAATCAAACTAAATACATATTGACTTATATTGATACGTATTAATGGTCAGTCTTGTTGGTCTAGTGTTTGCAAGCGCGATGGCTTTGCGTGTGGTCCTGGGTTTGATTCTCGGGTCGCGAAAAGTGTTATTGGGGTTTTCCAACAGGAATTTCACAGTAGCAGTCACGGAGTCTGGAGTTGCGTCCGGTTAATGGCAATAGGCTCGCCCCCTATTACAAACATAACTGGTGATTTGTGGGTGTACTATTAGGCACACCTCTCCCTTACCCTTCAGAGATTAAAGGCATGATGTTATATTACGTCTAACTAAATTCAACCTTAACAAAATACTTTTACGATTCAAAACGAAATCCTTGATTAAAACGCGTAATCTTTAATCCATTAGCAATCGATGTAATCCATTCCACTCTGGTTATTATTACAGTATGTTTTATACTGTGAAGAGGTGCCTCCTCCAAAATATTAATTGGAAACCGGCAAGCTGTGAGGAATCCGTGACGTATCGCTACACATAACGATGTCTATAGGACTTAAAATATCGTTTTTATCACCCGTATCAGTTTTTAGGTACAGATGTTTTGGGGCTAAAAATCTACAGCCAGACTCCGGTTTCGTCCATATTAAATTAACCGGTGCCACGAATACGTCTCAGTTTGTCTCTGCGTCACCCAAAGGTTGACATGTACAGAATGCAATTATCATTACACTTCAACCAACTTATCTGTGCAGGCAAAAAACACAGAAGTAAAATAAATGTACCAATTTTGACATAGATGCAAATTTTCTTGACAAGCAACGCCTCCTTGAACTGCACATTTAAAGTGGTTATACTATTTAAGTCCGCTTTTGTACATTACTAGCAAATTGTCCGCAAAAATTGTGATAACTCGGCTACTTTTACTCGGTTACTTCCTAATAATTTGGCTTTCTATTGGTGAAAATGGTTAAAATCGGTCCAGTACTTTTGGAGCTTATTTACAAACAAACAAACAAAAAAATCTCTACAATATGAGTATAGAAGCATAGATGTGTGTCTTAAAGTATTAAACAAATACGAGATCGTCGCGTTCAAATGTTACTTATTTTTTCAAAAAACTGAAATGTTAAGGTACGTGTGACTATCGCTTTATTTATGGTGCGGCTAGGCATTGTTGTTTTTTAATGTTGTTGGATGGCAAACCAGCCGTCAGACCATCAGACGGTAATGGGATACAAGAAGATACGATATGTCACGTATGTATATGCCATCCGAAAGACTAAACTAAACTCATACTGTCACTTACGGGATATCTTCCGTGATTGTTCCTGGTTTTGAGCTTCCAATAATTCGGATATCCCGTAAGTGACAGTATAAGTTTAGTTTTAAACCGTGAAAGGTTAAAACAGTGTTAGTCTACATTGACTCTCGATTCTTTATATTCCGGACACAACAACGCTGTTTAGTTGAAGAAATAAATGATTGTGGTAGTAGTACTAGTAGTGTAGTTCATCCCACGTCCTTGGTAACAGTTTGACATTAAACTGGCCTAGAGTAGTGCTAAGATTCAATAGAATAAGAGGCCAGCTTATACTGGTTTTGCTATCACTGTCGTGACTATAACTTAAAGCTGACTTGAAGCTTTGAAAGGGAGTGAACTTATTTCCATTTTCTTTGTCTTGATTGATGAAAGTAAACGAGATTTATTAAAATAAAGATAAATTTCAATAGAAAGCTTTGCGTCAATTTCCAATGTGAAACTGATTTAAAGTATTTAGTTAAGTTACTAGGTACCTATTTAAGATAATATTACATGCTAATAAAAGCGATCAGTTACGCGAAACGCGCGTTCATATTATTATGTCACTCGTTCGTTCGGAAAACAGGATGGTGCAGGCAGTGATCGCTTTGCTTAAATTCACACAAATGAAGGTAGACTGGTACAAAATGCCGCCTTTTTACATCATGTGCATAAAGTTTTTATAAATGAATAAATAAAATTATGAGAACCCTTAGAAATTGGGAATACTTTAATAACTCTCTCACTTTACCTTTACAATGAAACCCAAATCCACGTGACTCAAGAATTGTACCAAAAACACATCGCAAAAGTTAATCACAAATAAACATCGAGAAATCCACAAATAATTTTCACCAACTTAGCGTTTTAAGCCAAATTAGTGATAACGAGTTCACAAATTCTAATTAGACGTCATAATTTGCTCTCACACGATTCTAGCACGTATTTGGGCGTGAATCGGAACCATCCAATCAGCACACAGGAACGTAAATCCTCATATTAGTCAGTTTGACGTGATGAAACAGCGTCAAGTACTTGAAGCGATTGTTGCTAATTAATAGTAAACAGAGACCCTAGTACGAGCGAACGGTGTGAACGTAGATAAAGAAAACAAGTCGATTTTTTTCATAGAAAATACAATTATTAGCATTAGCATTTTACTGTTTTTTTTTGTAACAAGCACAATTATAGAATCTGCATAAACAGCCATGAATATACATTAAATAATGGATAAACAGAGTGCAAAAGGATTGCAAGGAGGAGACACAAAGCTGTTAACCAAGCATTATCGACCGAGTAAAAGGATAACTTAATTTTGTGTTATAGGCTTATGCTGTACTAAATGTAATAAATAAATAAATTATTTACATCAAACTTATTATTTGCAAAACTTATTTCTGAGAAACGACTTTATATATGTGAAAAATAAAGTTTACGGTAGTGCTCAATATAACGCACTCAAAACTTTGTACTGATGGATGAATTGAATAGTGCAGTGGTCAAGGAGGTATTTGTAGTAAAGTAATATATTTGGAGTTAAAGAAGTTGAAACTTTGACCAACAATATCTCCGTAACTAGAAGGTTCCCAGTACAAAAAAAAATATCACAGCCAATAAGTGTCTAGAACGAGTATTTTTAATTTTAAAATTACTCGTATTGACGTAACGTTTACACCGCGCATTCGTGTTAGTACCTCAGAACGCGACAGGGGCGTATTTGTTTTTTTTGCAGCCAGGCGTATTTTCCCCTCAGGCTCGGTGGAGCGAAGATCTTCGTAGTCTGGCTGGTACCAACTGGGTGAGAGTTACCGAGAATCGAGTTAAGTGGACTGGTGTATGCCGATGATGATGATACTGATTTTTTTGGAACGGTTTACGAGTTGTGTCGGAAAAGTGTGCTTGTTTTCGTTAATGTCCAAAGAAATTTTTGTAATATTTATTTCCAGTAGCTTTTGGAAAGGGCTTCGTCGACGGGGTCGGTAATTGTCCTACGGAAACGTACTACCGGGATGTTAGGTATTCTATGTCCTGACCCAGGACGTGACGTGGCCTATGTGCTTTATGGTAATCCGTTATGCTGTTAACGTGAGAAAAAGTACCAGGCAGACAAACAGGTAGAGACTGAGTTATTTTCGCAGTAATAATATCAAGTATGGATAGTATACGGATTATGTTTATGTTTTTTAAACCAATTTCTTAATCATCTTTCTGTATTTTTTTAAAGCGTGTAATGAAACATTTGAATAACTGAATTAAAGTGATGAATTTCCAAAAGAAAAAATTGAAATGAAATTCAAAAAAATTTGGTACAATAAATACAAACATTCTGAACTCTATGGTGTATGTTATTACGGCAAATTATTCCTAAGTTCACTGCTCTAAAGCTACAAAATTCCACAGTAACTAGCTGTTTCTCTGTCCTGTTCCAAATTGAAATTACTTCGCAAAAAGAGTGTACTACGTGAGCTCGACAAATGGATGTGCGACAAAACTGTACTGCGATTCACCATAGTTCAATTGCACGCTTATGCGACACACTGAAGATCGATATCACGATATATAACTAATTACTCTCATTTTATTTCTGTATATTACCTACGCACAATATTTATTAATTGCATTCAAATAGTAACAACTATTAAATTATTGTTATTAATATTTTAACTGTACTGTCGAGTTACAGTACCGTCGCACTAAAGTAGTTTCGCACTGCCGTAGTGTCGAACTACTGTCGCGCAATCGTTTGTCACACTAGCGTGATGTCGATCTTCAGTGTGTGGCACAAGTGTGCATTCGAACTATGGTGAGTCGCAGTACAGATTTGTCGCATAAGCGTTAATCGCACATCCATTTGTCGAGCTCACGTAGCAAACTCTCGCAAAGAGTGTACTACGTGAACATGTTTACTTCACTAACAAGTTTAACCACGTTTGAGCTCCCAGATGGAGCTTTGCGTACAGCAATTAAAAACTTAAGACCTAGATTTTGCTAAAGTATCTATCTACCTACAGAAATTTTATCCAGACAAGTCCATAGGCCTCTAGGGAACACTGAAAGTTGTTTTAGTTTTAGGCCCGAGTGAGTGAGTGAGGCCCTAAGTGAACCTTGTGAATAGGTACGTTCGCAACTTAAAATTTAATTATTTTAATTTGAATGAGACGTCCTTATTTGTGTTGAACCTGATGTTGGTTTGTAAGGGTTAAAGAAACACTTTATTTTGTTCAGTTTCATTAAAAAACGGCTAAGTATTTTTAACAATTTTATTATAGATTTATTAAATTATAGCTGGAGTGCAGTTAATATCATTAATAAAATAAATACTAACTTTAATTACTTCGAAGAGCTACTTATTAAATTAATTGTATGCGAAATGACTATGATGTAATTACTTCGATTTTATTTAATAAGGTTTTAATATTTTAGAAATTAACTAATGTATACTTCAGATATATTTAAGAATTCTGCAATGCACTTAGCTAGATACCAATGTTTTATTAATCAAGGTTAAAATTCCACATCACATTATTTATTTAAATTAAAATAGATAGTAATCAATCTACAATTAAAGATCTACAAATAGCATAAAATAAAATAATTAAACTTCTATTCAACTACGATTATCACTCACCCATATCTGAACTATACAAAAACACCAAACTAATGAGCATTCATCAACTTTACACATTCAATTCCTGCGTTCTCATTAGAAAAAATCTTAAGAAAACCATGCACACAGTCATCCTTCAACACGAAAACATCCAAATACAGCCAAAGACACCCTAACCAAATATAGACACGCCCCCCGCGAACGCAAAATGGTAGGAAAAATATAAAGTACGAAGATACCTAACTAACTAACCAACTAACTAGCAACTAGTAACTTTATAATAATCTACCGGCAGATGTCAGGAACACATCTTCTTTCAACATATTTAAAGCTAAATTCAAGCAGTACGTCACTAACAACACAAAACTATTAAGTTAACGATATAAGCTAGTCTTTCACACAATAATATGTCGACATCGTACCTACCCTACATTAAAAAAAACTGTTAACTACTGGACCACATTCTACCTTAGCTATGTATAAATTTATTCGATAAGTGAACCCAATGGACTTGCGAATCAGAACATGAAGAACTCGTAGAGTTTGATTAGTTCTGTTCAAAATAAGAACGTGTCAGTTAGTTTCTATGAGTAAGGTGATTCTCACACGGCACCATGCGTCCAATGTAACTTGGATAGTTAATAAAGACTACTTTGATTTGATTTTGAACTCCCTACGTACCTTCAATTTATTGAGTGCATCGTTGGATTTCTGCTTCTATATTTTTAACACTTACTACACTACACTCTCTTTTTTGTAACACTCCTAACTTCGTTTACCAGAGGTAAATCCTGCGAGTCTTGTCAAGTTTTTCTTTTGATTAATTTTTCTCAGAGACAGGTACGAATCACCGGCCTCAACTGATTCTAAAAACAAGAATTTGTTTGGAAGATAGAATTGTACTACAACTAAAAAACTAGAGAGGTGTCAAGGGACACCCGGATGGAACGAAGTTCTTAAGTTTTTAAGTTTCTTTTATTTTATCTTTTGTTTACGTTACGTCATGGCGTCTAAGCACTGTTTTGACTAAACGTTTAGTCCGCGCGAAGTTACTATTATTTTTAATTAAAAACTTTGTTTGAAGCATAGTAACTATTATGATGTATGTGTATGTATTAACTTGGATCACCCATCCACAGACAGACCTTGGCAGTCGTTGCTTAACCTTGATCACCCATCCACAGACAAACCTTGGCAACCGTTGCTTAACTTGGATCACCCATCCACAGACAGACCTTGGCAACCGTTGCTTAACTTGGATCACCCATCCACAGACCAACCTTGGCAACCGTTGCTTAACTTGGATCACCCATCCACAGACAGACCTTGGCAGTCGTTGCTTAACCTTGATCACCCATCCACAGACCAACCTTGGCAACCATTGCTTAACTTGGATCACCCATCCACAGACAGACCTTGGCAGTCGTTGCTTAACCTTGATCACCCATCCACAGACAGACCTTGGCAGTCGTTGCTTAACCTTGATCACCCATCCACAGACAGACCTTGGCAGTCGTTGCTTAACCTTGATCACCCATCCACAGACAGACCTTGGCAGTCGTTGCTTAACCTTGATCACCCATCCACAGACAGACCTTGGCAGTCATCATAGTAAAAGTGTCGTTACAACTTTTCGTGAGAATTTTTTCCGTCTAGCCTCCTTTCGCAACGCGCCAACTTCGTTCCAAAAATCCGACTACTGAAAAATCACGCTCTAATTAAAATCGGGGTTTACAAGGTGAAATCGACTACTACTATTGTTGAAGTCAGTTAAAATGTAGCCTCTGTTACCCGGGCCATAAAAACGAATCGATTGACACCTTATTCGTCAAAATCGGATGAATAGTTTAGACGCTACGGAGGAACATAGTTACGTAAGTTATTTACGTATGTTCCTCCGTAGCGTCTAAACTTTTGATACTTGTACATATTTTTTATTACTATTAAAGTTTTGTAGTTTGTAAATAAATTGATTATCATGAAAATAAACCATGTAGTGTACAAATAAATACCGACATGCCTTACTGGTGGGGCGAGCGGTGGTGGGGGTGCGGTCAGGTAGCCACTTCACTGACCGCACACTCTCTGCTGGTCGGTCGTGCGAGTAAGACGTGCGCGTTGAAACCAAACTGTGTTGTTTTATTTAATTTATCACGTACCTAACAAACTAATAGTGACCTGTACAAACCATATTCTGAAATGACTTCAGAAAAACATACGTAAATACAAACATACATACATGGACTGCTAAAATCATAACCTTTCCTTTTGGCTTCGCCGTAGTGGGATGAAAATAGTTCTGACGTGTAAAAGTGTTTGCAAAACGGAATTTACAAAATTAACATTATTTACATTTTAATTTGTTTCCAAGATCTGACTAGTTGATCAAAATATTATCACCAGCCTATGATTAGTTGTATTATGTACATAACACCACAGAGGTGTACTTAAAACGTTAAGTATTATCTCCCTGTTAATCTAAAACCTTCTCAAATCTTCTTAAGACTTGCTGTAATATTATTGTGATCTTGTACTTACGTACGATACATTTAGCTAGTTTCGACCCCTGAATTTTATAAACTGAAAACATTGGTTGTAGCTCAAATAAAAACAATTTTAATTTTAAATCCCACTATTTCCACGTAATTAATCCATTTTCCTGGGTAGGAACATTCATCAATTACACAGAAATAACGTAAATTGTGAAGCGTAAACCATGCATTATTGGTTTAATATGGTCATTGAATCAAAATGTTCCAGCTAGTACAAAATTCATTGAATGGTTTAGATTTTACCAATACCTTTCAAACTATGTATTTGGTGTTGGCATATGTAATGGAACTGCGTTCTCATTTGTTTTGAAACACATTTTGTTTGTATGTAAAACTTATGAGGTACCTATTTGGATATGTGATAGTTTGTTTCAAAATTTACAAAATTAATTTCAAATATTGGTAACAAAAATTGTAAAAAAAATTCTTACCAATATTTGACGTTTGACGTTTGTGTTAACTAACATACAGCTAAATGAAACTGTTCCTATGCAGTATCTCATATTAATTTTATTTGCAATTATTCTTATAAAACCAAAAACGCTTTGTTTTTTTTTTCATAACATTTGTATTATTTTGTTTGCTTGCGTGACATGACAATCAAAAATTTGTGTCAAATGTTTGATTACGACAATGGAAATGAAACAAAAGCGTATTATTGGTTTTATTCAGCCGGTATTAGTAAGAAAAAGGCGCAAAAAAGGGGACGTCTTTATGTAGTTGATTAGTTATAATGACAAGTCCGTGATTAGACCTGTCGTACTGTATGGATCAGAACGCTGGGCTGTGAAGAATTTGGATGAAAAACGATTGCATGTAGCGGAGATGAGAATGTTGAGATGGATGTGTGAAGTGTGTGAAACGTGACAAGAATGGATAAAGTAAGGAATGAGTATAATAGAGGAAGTTTGGTAGTGGCGCCTGTTACTGAAAAAATTAAAGGAAGTCGTTTGTCTTGGTATGGACAAGTAATGAGGAGAGATGAAACGCATGTGCCTAAAAGAGTGATGAATATAAATGTTGATAGACGGAGAAGGAGAGGAAGGCCAAAGAAAAGATGGATGAATTGTGTGAAGACTGATTGAAAGAGAAAGGAGTAAATGATGCCGTGATGTCGGACAGGGGAGAATGGAAGAAGAAAACGTGTTGCGCCGACCACAAATAGAATGGGACAAGGGCAAGAAGAAGAAGTTATAATGACAGTATTATGATATTGTTAGTATTTAAAGTCTATAAATACATCAAATTAATAGGTGTCAAAAATACTGAAATACTGAGCAGGCGACAAACCGTGGGCAAATACAAATGTTTAAAACGGCTACTCAAAAATACAAAGCTGCAATTTTGCTTGAAAGTATCTATTCATTTGCATCTCTCAAATAATTCTATAAACATGTCCCCACGCCCAAAGCTTCGGCTCACCGCAGCAATAGCCCCAAGCGTCCAGACACCTCGTGTTTTATAAAATGTAATTATATAAATAAATATAAAACTTTCACCTTAAAAATATATCACAAAACTTGCGGCTACGGAAATATGAAGTAATTTTTCACCTTGAACAAGATAAACGATTACAGCTTCGCAGCTAGAAACTTTTGTTCGCCATGTTGATTTCTCATCTGGAAATAAGTTCCCCTAACATTTTCCTTCAGACCTTAAAGTTTTTTACCCAATGGATTTCTTGTACCTCCGAATTAGGCGTCAATGTTCTCTCTAGATTTCATTGTTATCTACCGTTTCTTTTTCCATACAGTTTCAGTAATTACGTCTAGTTAGTTAAGTGCCAGTAATTTTCCAGTTCATCCAATTAAAAGGTGAAACTAAATTACTGTGTCTCCTGAAGTTGATGTTGACGCAACTGAGTCAGTAATAGGAAAAGTTTCCAGCACGTGTCAGGTTAATAAACTCTGCCAACCAATCTGTTTGTGATTTTATTGATGCATCTTTCAAGGTGTATTTTTCTGAAATAGATTCTTATCCTCTAATGCGAGCATCCATGAGTGACGAACCATGGACAGTCAGCCATGGTACCAAGCTGTTGCATAAGCATAAGCAAAGCTTATTCAGCCTATAATGTTCTCACTGCTGGGATACAAGCCTCCTCTCTATGAGAGGGAATGGTTTATAAAGCACTACGTGTCCCCAGTGGGGTTGGTAGATATCACATGTTTACGATTTTTGGTTCTAGGATATGCCGGTTTCCCCACGATGTTGGTGGCAAGTGCTGATAAAATAAATTACACAAAGTAATGCGCCTGCCTGGGTTCGAACCCACAACTTACTGCTCGTAAGTCGGGGGGCCGCTACCACTGGGCCACCGCTTCTCCGGTCAAGCTGCTGTTTGACTATTTTTTATCAAGAAATTCTTGATTTACTTATACTATAATGAGAGAAGCAGTTGCTAGGTGGCTTAGAACTACCTCACTATCGCATAATCATAAGAGAGAGAGTCCCTCCGTAATAACAAAACTACCTACTTATTGCCACTATACATATATAAAAAGGAACCCATTACCCATTATTTGTCTCCTACAACGTCTACAAAATATGCCTGTAACATTAATTTGTCATACTTAAACACACAACAATATTTTCTCCTCTAAAATATTCTTGCACCGCTCCGCTCTTTGTATTCAAACTCAGTGAAATATAAAAATAAATTTGCCAAAGCAACACGCACTATCTTGTTGTTCTCAAGACAATGATTTATTCACAAAATGTATGCAAACGAACGTTCCAGACGTGGTTCTAATGTTAACGGCATTTTGAACGTTGATGAAGTAAATAAAACCTTGATATAAACTGCTTAGTTAGTTTAGTTGATATTTTGTTTTTTTTTATTAGTTAGCTGAATAAAGATAATATTATTTTATACACCGTGACTTTTAAGTTGTCTTACAATGGCAACCCACTTAATGTACTACTAAACATTAACAAAAAACCGGCCAAGTGCGAGTCGGACTCGCGCACGAAGGGTTCCGTACCAATATATATCTATAAAAACGGCAAAAAAATCATATCTGTTGTATGGGAGCCCCCCTTAATATTTTTTTTTAATTTTTAGCATTTGTTATTATAGCGGCAATAGTAATACATCATTTGTGAAAATTTCAGCTTTCTAGCTATCACGGTTTATGAGATACAGCCTGGAGACAGACAGACAGACAGCGAAGTCTTAGTAATAGGGTCCCGTTTTACCCTTTGGGTACGGAACCCTAAAAAAGATAGGTACCTATTTATGAGATTTGAATAATTTAAAAGTAAAAGTATTATTCGTTATTCTGGCGGAAGATTGTGAGCGCGGTCCGTATTGAATTTTCTTTGCGCCTATTGTGTATTATTGGTACCTACATAAGAGCCTTTAACCTGTATACCTTTAATGTTTAAATAAATCTTAATTAATGGTAAAAAAATATCGTGCCTAGAGGTATTTTATGTCGAATACATTGAGCGGACCACCTTTGCGACTAAAAAGTCACGGTGTATAGGTCCCAATAAGATTTATGTTATATGCTTATTTGATCAATTAATGTTACCTCCAATCGCCTGAAATACAGGATTACCTAGTTCAGACACAAATCATGGGCGAACTTGATATAGCTTTAAGGAAAACTGTAGTTAACGTAATACCTTATATGCTTCTTGATTTTTCTCGACTGTTTAAAACTTCGAAGTTTGAAAACCTAACCGACTTCTAAATGAGGTAACTGAGCTTGGTTATAAATTGATTGACCCAAAATGGTATGGCAAGCTGAGCGACCTCGGTTCAAGTCAGTACTACTCAGGGAAACTTGAGTAGTTAAGTGTGGAACGTAAAAAGACATGTTGAAAAAATTCGCAGAATTTCCGATTCAAAGAGAGTAAGTAATTTCGCACTTTAAATAAAAGAAAACAATGTCTTTGCAAATGCACGAAGCTATAGATTTGTGGTTATCAAAATAAAAACTGGCATGATTTGTTATTATATACTGAAATATGTAGTTCTTCTTTTTATGAAACAACCAAATGATAAACATAATGTTTTCAAAACCTGTCATTTCTAATAGATAAGTATTCTACATCTTGTTTATGCATCATGCATTATATCCTTAAGTATTCCGTGTTCACATGCGACTGAATAGCGTAGTAGATAATCAATGCTTGTTACGAAACTGTAATTGTTTGAGTATACGAAACGCTTGCAGGGGGAACATAATGTTCATATTAGTGGTATTAATAATATTCGATGGCTGGTTGTATTGACTTGAGAATTTGTGATGGGTTTCAACCCTTTGCCAGGTTGTTTGTTGATATTATACCTATGTTATATAATTATACCGTAATTTTCAACCGTTTTACCAATTTACGTAATACTGTAAACAGTTGAGATTCACACAAAATCTTTCGTGAGAATTATTTTTGCTCAGTTACATGCACAGAATTCGAACGGCTTGATGATGGGTCTTTTGTATCACATAAAAACACTGAACAATGAAAATCGCTGCAAAGGTTTTTTTTCCACGTACCTTTCATTCCGTACGAGTTTACGAACAGCCTTTTATCCCAAAAAATAAAGATATTCAAGAAACAATTAAAATTCCGATCATTTCAAGACAAACGCGGCGTTCCGACCGCACATCTGTCCGGCCCAGAAATGTGAAAAATAAAGAATTTCAGTAATGCACGCTAGCGCCACCGCGTCACGGCGGCTCGCTTCGGAACCATCAGGGAGGATGTGTCCTAGCTATCTTGTCACACAAGCACTCCTTTACTCATGCATTTCTTATATTTTATGAGCCAAACAAGATACTATGTAGAGTAAGTAACTTATTTGACTTCACATTAAAATATTATAATGTTTGTACTTTATGAGTCAGCTTTTGCTCGTGGCATCGCCCGCGTTGAAATATAATATTTCTCTTAGGGGTAATAACACCGAAAATGAACATGTACATGGTCTACATGTTCGCCAAAATCCATCAAAATCCGTTTAGCTTTGATACTTGAAAAGGTAGACAGACAGATTTACTTTCGCATTCATAATATTATATTGCCTTTTAACCCAAAAAAAAAATAATAATAACACAACACATAATTATATAATTATTATTAATTATAGAGTATATTGTACTAAAAAGATTTCCAGTTACTTTTAGTATCTACTAGCCATAACTTTTAAAGAAAATTAAAACCTTTTTGTAATAATTCCATTTTTTCGTTAAAATACCTATAATATTGGAATCTAATAAAAAGAGATTTATGACCGATCTACCCGATTCAAAGAGACCCAAAGGTTTCATTTCCGCCCGTTTAAATGAAGTGAATATTTATCTAACGGATAAATTATTTAAAGTTCTTTAAGAGAATTTTGATAATGGGTGATTTTAGAAGATTACTAAATTGTGACTACAATGTACCTATATACCAGCTAATAGTTCTGATATTGCAGGAGATTATACTGACATAACATCACGCCTGTAATCCCCGGAGGGTTAGGCAGAAGAGTTTCTAAAAGTACACACACATTTCGCCAGTATGTTTAATAGCAGAATAAATATTTTTTATGTTTTTTTTTTATTGTTAATGGGCCTACTCTTGACCTCAATCTAGTCCTGAGGACCGAGATGAGGTCGACGATGGAACGAGCTAACCCAAAAGAAGCCTATTAACTCGCGACTTAAATAGATTGGGGTCATATGAATTTGGGAACACCGACGAAGGCAGGGAATTCCACTCCTTGGCTGTGCGCATAACAAATGTGGCAAAGCGCTCCGTGCGAATGTGTGGAACACCGACAAGGAATGGGTGATAACCCACAGTACGTCTGGACTCCCGATGGAAGAAGTGAATGGTGGAGTGATCTCGTGGAGCTCTTCACACTCACCGAAACATATCTTCAAACAAATAAATAATTATGATTAGTCACCAATCTTGGTTACAGCCTGATATTTGAGATCAGCACTCCACATTCCCTCATGATGCGATATTTTCCTTCACGGTCTGTAATCATCATCATCATCATCATTCCCTTATCTCAATTTATTTGGGATCGGCGCAGCATGTCTACATAAAATATAAATGTCACATAAATACTTGCCAGACTTCGAACCATAACCACCATTGCTAAGAGTCTTCGATCTCCTCTTCACAGTCTTCCTCTTGCCTATATCGGTAAGAGGAAGACTACTTATCATCATTTGCCTAGCCTTTTCCCAACTATGTTGGGGTCGGCTTCTAGTCTAACCAGTTGCAGCTGAAAACCACTATTTTACATGGTTTGACTGCCTATCGGACCTCCACAATCCAGTTTATACTGAGTAATACGAACTCCGCTGTCAGACGAAAGTCTGGGACCAGGCGGTGCGCCTCAAGTGGACATGGGTAGGACAGCTAGACGGGGAGATGGCTGATGGAGCAAGGCTTTGACCTAGTGGTGGCCAAGGTTTGACCAAAAAACCAGGGCCATCCTAAAGCTCGTTGCTCGTTGGGTTGTCATCGTCAAAGTCACGGGAACACCTGGATAAGGGACGCACAGAACCGGGAAGTGTGGCAAAAAGGATAGGCCTATACCCAGCAGAGGGTGATTCCGTGCTGATATGATGATGATGAGTACGATAGTCCTTGGTTGTCCGACTTTCGGGTCACTACCTGTAACGCCTGTCAAAGATATATAAATGACCGCCGGGACCAACGGCTTAGCGTGCTTTACAATGCACAGAGGAAACTCGATATGTTATGGGTGGTCACCCATCTACGGACCAATCTAGACAAGCGCGGCTGAACCTGAAGATCGGCCCGAGTGGCTGTTGTTATTTAGGTTATTCGGTTCTTAATATAGACCATAGGCAATATAGTTATATGCTCAGTATTAACACATATTCTTCTAATCACTTCCTTCATAAGATTACTTCAAAAAAGTCAAGTTAAGATGGTGACTAAGTATACTGCGGGTAACTAAAGCCGGGCTAAAGGTTATGTTGTTTCTCGCATTATGTTATTGTAGGCCGTCTTACAGGAGCTTTACGGGATTACCTACTAATGTTATAAGTAGCTGAATTTGTTTGTGTACGTAAAATCGGATTTAGTGGGTAATATTAATTGATTCTTGTTCTTATTTTCTGAGCCTTTGCTTAACTCATGGTAATAGGTTTAAGGTGGTTTTCGGTAACACTATGTGCCACTAAATGTACACCTAAATCTTTATTATTAAAAGAAAAGAAACAACGTAATTTTTTTTTTTTTTTATTTAATTTTTAATATTTTATTTAATTCTTCTTTTATCATTGTATACGGAAATACAAGTCGAATCTCTACTTATGATTTTTGGGTCCTCATAAAAAGCAGCAATGTCATCAGCAAGAGAATATTGTGTTTTTATTTGAAAACCCCGTATCCGTTACCCCATGTTGTAAGATAGATTTAGATTTTTCATGAAAACCTTAGACGTCAGATGACTAAAAAAATTTACCATAATTTCGAAACAAGCAACAAAAGGCGAATCAATCTTTAGAATAGCACTTTACTGCTACAAAACCTCTCTAATGGCCCATCGACAAATCCTTTGACCCTCCATCAAACTATAGAAACACCGTCAAAATTGTTCACAATGAAGAATAAGGTAACATTAACGGTAGGCAAACTTGCTAGGGCTGCCACTGTTCATATTATGTTATTGTAGGGACTTACACCGGCTTTAATGGATTACCTCTTGGTTGAGCCTGTCAGCTTCAACCCTCCCGGGACCAGGCTGGCATGAGGGCGTACAATGCACGTCAAAAATATATTCACAACAGAATATTGAGTGGCTTCGGGTCGTATTGACGTTGTTGATGCCGTTACGCCATAAATGTTTTGTGATTTTGTGTGTTTTGTTATTGATAATATTGCAGTTGGTAAAACGTTTGGTACAGAGTCCTTGCACGATTTTTGAATACAAAATACAATAATTATCCTATTTGAATTGTTTACAAGAAACACAATCAGTATCATCCATATATGTATTACTAGCTGTGCCCGCGACTTCGTTCGCGTGGATGTCGGAACTTAACAATGTATTTTTTTGTGCGAAGCGCTGTTGGAGGATTCCGATACAAATCATTTTTTTTTTATTTATGCTAGTGCTTCTTTATAAACAACATTAGCTGTGGAACCATCTGGAGCGTACACAAAAAGGTTATTGGGGTTGTTTACGCGAGAAAGAGCTACGTATAGTTGACCATGGGAAAAGCATCCAATACTTAGGTCCACCCCCGCAACGGATAATGTCTGGCCCTGAGCTTTATTAATCGTCATGGCATAACAGAGACTGACTGGGAGTTGCACTCGTTTGAAAGAGAAAGGAAAGTTGTTAGGAATTATAGGTAATCTTGGAATAAAACAATATCACCAGCGCCGCAACCGGTTAATATTTCAGCTTCGATTATGTTTTACTGCAGATTTGTGACTTTGAGCCGTGCCGTTACAAAGTTTGGAGGACATCAATTTCTGAGGAGAATTATTGGTACACCGATTTTTAAAACTATTTTGTGGGCTGGAAGTCCGGGTGTGTTGAGGGAATTCAAAAATTCTACCGGGTAGTGCGTGGCGTCATCTTCATCCATAACTGTATTTATAGAGGTGTATTCTCTACTATTCCCGGACACATGAATCAATATTTTTAAATTAATTACCGCAGCTTGGACATTGCGAGGAGTCAAAATAGCTCGCTGACATAGCCAAGAACCGGCTTGATTTCCCATGTTTGTGGAATCTCCGTACACAGAAGAAATTAGCTCCTGTTGTGATGTAACGCAAGAACAGAGATTATCAACCAAAATAACTTTGCCATCTTCTTGTACGGGGTATGTGCCATCGCCTATTTGTAACAATAAATTGGGAAACTCCTGTGCATTTTCGCAGCCTCGCAACTGTGCACGCATATGTACACTCAGGTGTGTAGATGATATATTGCACCATAAAACAGAACTCTTCAGACAGGCAGCAATTTCTTCGGCTCTCGTTCCTCGGGGTACTATCGGGAATGTCTGCCAAAAATCACCGCAGAATGCCTCCCATCGGCCGGTCATTTTGCCTTATGTCCTGTAAAGTTCTATTCACTGCTTCTAGAGCTTTGCGGTTTGCCATAGTGCACTCGTCCTAAAAAATTAAAACACCATCGCATAAAATCCTTGCTTTATCGCTATTTCGCGATATGTTGCAAACCGGGCTTTCCGTGCGGTCTAAGTCGATAGGAATTATAAATGTTTTGTCTGCCGTTTTTCTTCCAGGCAATAATGTGGCTGCTATCCATGAAGAGGCGACAGCAAGGGAAATTTTATTTTGGTTCTGTAGCGGCACTACAAAAAGTACTTCAGCAACATAGAACAAAAAGTACTACAGCCCCATCTATGACGCAGAGGATAAACTAAAAATCGAAATATAATAATCTAAATTCTGCATCGCGCAAGTAAAGTTATTCGCGACTTAAGACTATACAGAAGAACCCAACAACAACTGTTGGGCAGTAGCCCACCAGACATAATACCCGTCTGATCGGAGGATCCTCCCTTTTCAATGGTGGTTGAAGAGCTTTACACCCTGTTCTCCGTACCCCCAACTTGGTGACCCCGAAATGGACGTCAGCGCAGCCTTCGAGCAACGTGACGTCATCAACATCACTTCGTCAAGCTTCCTCAAACTTCCTCAAGTATTCGAGCAGCGAGTCATATAGCCAGCCAGCTTCAAAATGGGTATTCCTGACCACCAGCATACAGCGGAAGCACATTCCTGGTCAGCACCCTCAGCCTCATCAAGCTACCTTGGCACTGCACTTTCGGCCGGTTGAGAGCTGTACCTCCCGGTCGATGCGAGCAGTCAGCCACATCGTGGCGCTGTACCACGTCCGACGCAACGGAGCACATGCAGCGCCGACCCCGACTCAAGGGGTTCGCACTACCGCCGCAGACAGTTCCGACTCACCGTGAACAATGCGGCAACGACTTTCCACTGGCCTGGCAATCAACGACTCATTCTACTACCGACCCTAGTCTGGGGGGAGTGCTGTAGTGGCACTACAAAAAGTACTACAGCGCCATCTATGACGCAGAGGATAAACTAAAAATCTAAATATATCTAAATTCTGCATCGCGCAAGTAAAGTATTCGCGACTTAAGACTATATAGAAAAACCCGACAACAACTGTAGGGCAGGTAGCCCACCAGACATAACACCCGTCTGGTCGGAGGATCCTCCCTTTTCAATGGGGGTTGAAGAGCTTTACACTCTGTTCTTCATACTCCCAAAGTTCCTTATTCGAGCCAAAATAACTTTGGTTAGGAAAGTTTTACCTGTTCCGCCCGGTGCGTCTAAAAACAGGATTTCACCCGAGGCGTTTTCTACACTGCAGCATACCCTATCAAACGTCTGGCGCTGTTCCTCTGTCTTTCTACTAATTTCTGATACGTACTCTCTGTTTATACGTCCCCCTTCGACTGTCGGTGTGGGCAAACCGTATTGACTGATCGGGTTCCCTGGTATACTTATAACTATCTCTTTAATAGCCAATAAGGACCTGTTGTGACAAATTTCACGTACCCTATAGGTCAGGAATTTCTCCATCAGTATTTAGTTAAACATGCCTCAATCAGAAAATAACGTTACACGCACAATGCCATCTATCGAATATCTATATTCAATGCTGCACGCAGTTGATGTCTAGATACAGTCCAGTCTGAGTTCGATAGATGGCGCTGTTTTAATATTTTATTTCGGAAACACTATTATAATTTTATTAATTTACATGTTTCTTTCTTTCCATTTATAAGGTGTGAACTGATTACGATGAAACAAAAAACTTAACGTTCAATTACTTCAATTTACGCACATATTGTTGTGTATAAAAGTTACGGGAAGTTGTGAGACCAACTGCACATAACCCTAATTTTACTTCTGTAACACTTTAAATTCAAATATCTTTTGATAGACTGAACCGATTGCAATGCAACAAAAACTAAATGTTACTCCAAGTTACACTCAATCGTTGTGTGTAAAAGTTATCTACATTGCTTTTGTACATTTTACGTGATGCCCGAACAAATACACAGACAAACAGACAAACAGACAAACAGACAAACAGACAAACAGACAAACAGACAAACAGACAAACAGACAAAAATTCTAAAAATGCTGGAAATGGGTTCTATTGGTTGTCCTTTAACACCCTGGCTATTTTTTTTGGATTTTTTTTCGATGTACAAAAACGACTTTTCTACAGTTTTATTATATGTAAGATTAAACGAATAAATTCTTAAAATTATGAAAATATTATGTGAAATGTGTATTTTTAATTTTAAAATCGAAGTATTTACGTTACGTTTACACAGCGCGCTCGTGCTGGGGTCTTAGTAGTGATAATACTTATTTCCTTTATTCATCCTTTTTTTCATTTGATACATTTTTAAATAGTTTTAAAAACAAAAGTAAACAAAACATTTAAAAATATAAAAATAGTTGACCCATCATCATCAGGAACAAGGTCAGGGCTCCAGAGAAAGGAACCGCCTCACTATGCGTGCCGTGTCCAGGAGTACTGCTTTCTGAATCAAGCCGCGCAATGAGAGCCTCCTAAGGTGTTGGTAGAGGCTCTTTGCTATTACTCCATTAAACGTAACCACGACTAACGGTACAATGCTTGCAGAGTCCACGTCCCACGTCGACAACCTCGTGTGCTAAATCAAGATACTTGATTTTTTTGATATACTCGTATACCAAATAAAATTTTGATATACTTTATTATTATAGTGCTTGACTCATCTTTAAACAAATTCATTACATTTTTAAATATTATTAATTTAATTTAATCAGGTAATTTACACCCATTGCCATTTTCCACAATATATACACGGATAAAACATTAAAATATAGATAAACATAAAATACAATACGAATAGAATTGACTCACACACAATAATTACAATCTTCTAACCGGTACTGGAACAGCAACATGCCTGCCACAGCAATGCCGAACATAAGGGCAGTCTAGCCTGTTTGCGATCATAGCTAGGACATTGATTAGAATTTCTTAGATTGATGATAACTTGGTGTGTCAATTGGCAGGCTGGACCGGAAGCTTTAAAAAAGAAAAAAAATCTGCAAAAACGGATGTTGTTGAAGTACTAAAATTACTATTTTCTTTAGGATGATTTGGAATATGAGAACTTTTCTTGAGATAAATCAGAATATGATGTTCCGGCTTCTAGTACACAGGCTTTGCGTTTCTGGTTCTAAGGCATGGCGGTCTCCTCACGCTGGTTTTAGTAAATTGTTAATAAATCTAAATAATTTTATAAACGTATGATCGGTATTTACACATGCAGATATTCCAATACCAAGCGGATACCACGCCCGATGCTGAAGTGATACAGTTATTGTTTCCGCTGATTACCATCTAATTAAATTAAGATGGCCTCCGGCCACTTTGACGAGAGTAATTGAGATAGATTTTAGTATTATTGTTGGAATCAGCACCTCAATTGCTTACAACACGAATCATGAAAGAAACTCTTTATTGATAGTATCATTGCTGTGTTAAAAAAAATCGTGAAAAATGCAATGAATATTGTTGAATTGTCAAAATAATCAGAAATTTATCAGTAGCAGCCACGGAGCCTGGATTTTTGCCCGGTAGATGGCAATAGGCTCGCCCCCCTATTACATGGGACTTAAACATAACTGGCAAAATGTGGGTGTACTATTAGGAACACCTCTGCCTTACCCTTCGGGGACATCAGGTGTGATGTTATGTCAGAATAATAGACATTGCCATTGTAAGTGTGTTACGTTATCATCCCGTGGTTGTAACCTTGCCTAAAAATCTGTCATCGTAAAAACAAATGCCTTTTTATTTGTTTTGCTTACTTTATTTAATGTCATCAAAAATGTTGACCATTCTGGTAAAAAAATGCATTGATTCAAGTAATAAACTTTTCTACAAAAACCCAGCGTTCTCACGAAAAATTCCATCACGATTGTGAACTTACAACTTGTTACTTAAACTCCTAAGCTATAAATAATAAAAAAAATACAGACAACGTAGAAAAACGGTTCTATTAAACATACTCTCAAGTTGGGAGCACCTTCTTGGTAAGAACTTGGAGTGCTTCTGAAAGTATTTTGTAAGTAAAGCCGTTGCAATACGTATTTTTATGATGCTGGATAAGATGGGTTTTTAGTGGACCAGACTCAATTTTAGAGCTCATATTACGGAATGGCTATTGATACTTCTTGATCCGTTTTATTAGTTTTGGTAGAAACGAGATCTTGATAGTATTTATTAATAGTGGGAAACGAAAATGTGCTATGTTTCTATTTCTTTAGTGCTGCGCAATTTTACTGTGTCGATTTTTAATGGGGGTGCTCAATAAATAAAATTGAAGTGTATGTTACTAATTTTAAAATAACAGTAATATTTTACTGATTGCATATTATTATACGGTACTTTTAACAAACCAACATTTAAAAAAAAAACTGGCAGGCGCCATGTCGGTCTGTCTGTCTGTTTGTTCCGGCTAATCCGAAACGACTGGACTGATTTTGACGGAACTGTCAATAGCAGAAAGCTGAAGTTATAAGGATTAACTTAGGTTAGCGAAGAGCTAAGATTAGGGTTCCGTGCAAAATAATTAAAACCCTTGAAATTGTTGACAAAATCCGATTCAAATAGGGAAGTAACATTTTTAAAATAATGTCACGCGGACGGAGGTCGAGGGCCACACCTCGTTGTATTTAAAAACGCTACTTTACTACGACCCACGACCATTCTATGCAAACACACAAACACAAATACAAAAAACAAGACACACAAACACATGGCGTGGCGTACAAATACGTGGCTGACAAACAAATAATTATCAGTATCATTCAGTGCACTACTGATTGCAGTGGATTGCTGATTTTAAGATCTCAACGAATAAGTAGTAGAAGTACGCAATTACATCTAGAAGGGGCGTTCATTGATAGATAAAGTGCTATCACAGAGAGCCTTGAATAAAAATAAGATGAAAGGAAAGACGAGAGACATTCACGCGACGAAATTGAAGAACAGTAATTTTATTTTTATACCAGAAGATAAAGGATTTCATTTAAGGCAAAGTTGACTAGGTTTTATGAGTAGACCCAGTTTTAGTGGTTGCCTAAGTCGTAAAAAGGTTCACACTCCAGAGTTTTTATTTATAGGATAAGTAGCTTTAAGTAGTAGGCTACTAGGTACTAAATGCGTTATCTTTCCCACTGGTGTTTATCACAGGAGTAATTACATTGGGAGTTGTGTCGGCACAAACTGCACGTGAAGATAACGGTGGTAAGAAGATGAGCAAGGTAGCTTACTGAAGAAAGTATGTTGATTTTCAAACTGTTTCAATGCATTTGCATATACAAGGCGGAAGGGACACCTGCCAGGGCTGCGGGACTGTTCGAAAGAGATACCGCGGCCCTGGAACATAAAGGGCCAATGAAGGAACATGGGTGTTTTTTAGTCAGTAAGAGTCTGACACTCCCTTCCGCTCCGCCCAGAGCGGGAGGAGTCATTTGATGATTTCTCACCCCCCAAAAAAAAAAAAAAAAAAAGGCGGAAGGGACATCTACGATTTAACGGTTACTAAGTATGTATTCAGTACATCATTCTGAAACCCCTCATAAAGAAACTTTAAAACTTAACTACTAACGTAACTTAAAAAAATCAGCTGTTCCATACATTTTGACCTTGAAGGTATTGCACTTTTGTAGAAACAGCTGTTTTTTTTTATAACCAACGACAAATTTCTATGTGGATTTGGGGGGTTCAGAATCATGTACTGAATAAGCGGTAAGAGTTAACAGAGAGTAGGAATGGGAAGCCTTTGCCTACACATAAATCCATTGTCCACTTGAAAGTAACTAAAAACAGGGACCATTAAACAACAAAAACCAACTAACAAAAAAACTCTAAAATGCCATAAAAAATTAAAAGCCTTACTTATTCACTGAAGAGCAAAAATCTGAGATTAAAATACTCTTAAAACTTAGCTTCGAGACAATAACCATTATAATGGGTACTTTTATAAATAATAAAAAGTAGCTTACTCTGAAGGCAGATACCTATGTACTAGAAACTTTGTAACTTGCTAAAGCCTCTCTTATCAATGGAAAAGAAAAGGATTAAAGTTAGAAAAGAAGTATAAATAAGGGTTAGTACCTTGCCTTAGATGGATGTAAAACTTTTTATCGAACGTAAACATTGCTAAATACCTTTATCTCGTTTTTCTCATTCTATGAGATGTAAAAGTTGGATGAGAGCAATGTCCCTTTGGACCTGATATTGTAAAAATATCCTTATCGAAGCCGAGAGGCACTTGGTTTCACCGTCATTGCGATCATTTATTTGTTCTAGACCTGTACCTGGGAACCTTCTAGTTACGAAGACATGTGGGGGTCAAAGTACCAACTTTTTCACATTTTTTTTTTTAAATTTAAGTTAATGTTATATCTTTACTTAAAAAAACATCCACGACCCTCGTACTACTCAATGCATCTACATATTAGCACTATGTTTTGAGTGCGTTGCATTGAGTCATACCGTAACACGTGATTTTTCACCCCCCAAAAATGTCGTTTCCCAGCAATAATTTTTGCGTAGAGTTACAACTAGTTTGATGTACAGAAGGCTTGGTTAACGGCTTCGCGAAGGGTTCCTTTACACTTTGTTTATTGTTTTATAATACAAATCATGATGGTGGATTTAAAGATCGTTGCAAGGGGCTATCTGTGAATTCGGCCTCTATGAAGAAAATGTTCTTATTTAAATATGAAATGTGACTCATATGATATCACTTTATTATCGCTTCTCCTCCACGTCTATTATGCGCACAGCCAAAGTGTGGAACTCCCTCCCCACATATAACCCGTCTGCCTTCAAAGCAAGAGTGAACAGGTATCTTCTGGGCACGCTCGTTTCATCATAGCCTCATCCATCGCTTTCCATCAGGCGTGATCGAGGTCAATAGCAGGCCCATTTTGTAATAAAAAAAAACATCGAAAATTCAAAAAAAAGAACAAGAAAAAGTAAAAAAAAATACGACATGAAACTCTTAAAACTCTCGTGTCCAAGGAGTCCTATTTAGTCACAATTACACTAAAATATGCCTATCGAAATTATTATCTGTTACCTCAAATAACGTATATTTGACGAAGCATGTGAAATTTGATAGACAATTTTATAGAAATTACGTGGTACATAACTCGGCATTGGGTCTCCCTTGTTTTACCGAAAAGAAATTGCCAAATTATCACTTCCCAAACAAATTTTCGCATAATTTCATTTGCCAAATTATTACTTACCAAAAAATCTCTTTACAAATAATTGTTACGAAAACCTATGTTTGGCAAGTGAACGTTTGAACAATAACTTGTTCACCAACTAGTACTTTTACCATTTTTTATCTAGTCAAATATTTCAGTTTGTAAACATATTTTACGCAAAATTAAATAAGCCAAATATTTGGTGTCGTCAATTTTAAACTTACCATTTCAGTCAAAAGCACTATTAACTAGTTGGAATCTCCTATTTGGATTCGGTTGGGGCTCCTATTTCTGTCTGCAGGGTTTACAGGCACCTAACTAACCGAACCTCGGGGTGCCCCTGACGTTGACCGTCTAGGGTTAGCGTTTCCGTCAGCAGGTCGACGGATCCCCGCTGCGCGGGGCTCCTATTTCTGTCTGCAAGGTTTACAGGAACCTAACTAACCGAACCTCGGGGTGCCCCTGACGTCGACCGTCTAGGGTTAGGGTTTCTGTCAGCATCTATTAAATTTCAATTACGTTATATTAAATCAATTTGTGTTATGTCTTCATTCCAAAATTTTTGCCTTTATATTTTTTGTCATAACAAATCATTTGACTAAACGTTTATTGTCTTAATTTTGTTTGCTGTAATAAATCATTTGATTAAAGACCAAGTGCCTTAATGAAATTATCCGTGGTAATAATCTGCCAAGTAAACATTTGACCAAATGAAAATGTACGTACTAAAATTATTCCAAATATTACATTGGTGTAAAAAAAGGTTGCTAAAATTTGTTTGGGTAATGAAAATTTGGCAAAATCTTTTCGGCAAAACGGCAGGATCCCCTCGGCATTATTACGTTTCTAGGTACATACTATTTAGCTATGTATGACAAGTGTCTGCAAAAGAGCATAAAATACTACTGAATTGTAAAGAATCGACTCACCTAAAACAATTTTGAGTAGTGTTACAACAAGAAAAAACTAATTCTCAAACTAAAACTACTTTACTTAATAAAATGCTGAAAATATTTTTCCAAAAATTTAAATTTCAGGTTTGTAATTTTAATAAATTATAAGTACCTTATGTTACAATATTCTAAATCAATCTAGTATTTAATAGGCTCGAAAATGTAAAGCAAATATTGGTTTCAATTAATTCCCAACGAATTGCTATCAAGGTTGCGTTGGAGCGAGCAATTTCTACCTAAGTAAATTAATTTAATGTAAACTTATAAGTGGGCGGACCTCTAAGGCGATTACCGTTTGATATCAATTTGTAGGCGAGACGTGAAAACTTACAATGTTCAAACATTGACATGATTTTGTCAGTAATTAGAATTTTGTACTTAAGTCGAGCTTAAAATCATCTTGTTTACTTGGTTCAAGACTAATTTTAGAACGTATTGATGAATCAAGACAATAAATTAGTGCTAGAGGTTAAAATTTATTTGTTTTCTTGTGTTATAAAAAAAAAACTCCAATCCCCGTAGGGTTAGGCAGAGGTGTACCTAACAAGTACACCCACATATCGCCAGTTATGTTTAAGTCCCATGTAATAGGGGGCGAGGCTATTGCCACCAACCGGGCACAAGTCTAGACTCCGTATCTGCAACTGACAAATTCCAGATGGAAAAACCCAATAACACTTTGACCGACTAGACCAACGAGGCAGTCACTTATACACTTATTAATACAATTTTATAGAAACTCGCAGAAGTTCTTTTATGTTTTCAAACGCGTTTTTTTCTTCTAACGGCTATGAAAGTTCATGGCTGTATAAGCCCTTCAGTGTTGAGACTCACTCATCTTATCCGAAGACGCAACTGTGTTCCACTATCACGGCATCGTCTTATCTCGGATATAAGCGTGTCTTAAAGGGCGTTTACCAATCACCGCACTGTGGTTTACTGACCACTGAATCCATGTGTGAAACACTACTGGCCACTAATGAAATGAAGTGTTAGATCACTCTATAAGTAATTAAAATTATTTGAAGTAGGTGTTTTATTTTGCTCAATACTTATATTCAGCTGCATCATTTACATAGACTGGAAGCTGACTTGACAAAGTTGGGCAAGAGTCGTATTCATATTGCTTAGCAAACAACCAACTTTACAAATAAGGTGTCGTAATAAATGTTGGTGTTAACCCTAGTGTGGCGTGCTATGAGTATTTGCAGCCCTTACCAAAAAGCGTTAATAATTCGTAAAACAATTGCACTTTAAGTTTGCGCTTTTTAGTAACTGCCCCCACTTTCGTTCGCAATTCGTGCCAAAAGGCTGGACGCAAAAAAGGATGTTGCACATGCTCCAAACTACTGTGCACATACATACCTATGTAAAGATTGTTTTGCCAAAGCCTACCCTGTAGATGTAAAAAATATTCTGATATAAATATGGGATAGTGATGGATAAGTTAAAAAGTCACAAGATGTTATGTTTTCCAAATTTTTTTACAACAGTTCAATAAATATGTTGATTTGTCACTGCTTATTTGTATTTTACACAAATCCTGAGAAAATAAATTAATTCAATTGCTGTATTCGTTACTAAACTTAAAATGGTCAATGAAAAGGAGCGGCAAAATGCTCCCCACACACCCACTTACGTTTCGCGGAAAGACGCGCCCACTTTAGGGTTGATAATACAAAAACTTCTTTTTCTTAAGTATTTCAAGACGTGACGTTGTCCTTGTCCCATTTTATTTGGGGTCGGCGCAACACGTTTTTTCTTCCATTCTCCTTTTTCCTTCTTGACATTCGTCATACAATCCATCCTTTTTTTCTTTGGTCTTCCTCTCTCTCTCCCTCCATCCACATTTATATTTATCCCTCTTTTAGTGACATGTGTTCCATACCTCCTCTTCACATGTCTATACCAAGACATACGACTCACTTTCATTTTTTTCTGTAATAGGCGCCACTTTCTGCCTTATGTGCTAATTTATTACTTTGTCTATTTTAGTCACTCCAAACATCCATCTCAACATTCTCATCTCTGCTACATGCAATCTTTTTTCATCCGTATTCTTCACTGCCCAGCATTCTGATCCTTACAGTACGACAGTTCAAATCACGGACTTGTATATTTTCCCCTTTAACTTGATGCGCATCCGTGGGTCAAAAGTTGTTCCAGCAAACTGTCGCTATTTCATCTATCCTGAGTTGTTCCGGTCCGTAACGTCGCGGTCAACTTCACCATCCCCTTGGACAAGCGACCCGAGGTACCGAAAATCGGAGCAGATCAGTAAGGGTGTTTGCAAAAGTTATAAACACAGGACTGGAGAGATCGCCGAAATCACAAAACAAGTATTCCATTTTGGTTCTACTTAATCTCATACCAACATTCACCAGTCTTTGCCACCACACCCCCAACCTGCTCTGGACCTCTAGACCACTCTCGGTAACTAACACAATGTCGTCGGCAAACATTATACACCAGGTAGCCTCTTCCTGGATATTCAACGTAAGAGCATCCATTTTCACCAGGAAGAGGTAACGGCTGAGAGCTGACCCTGGATGTAAGCCAACTGCCAAATTGAAGCTGTTGGTAGTGTCCGCTGTAGACTGTACTTCGGTTCTACATCGACTATATCGCTCGGATCTACTGCAAATTCTTCCCAGGCACACCTTTCTCCTTAAGAGCCCACCACTAAACCTCACGGTTTAATTTAATTTAATAATCAATTAATATTTTATTGAACAGCAATCAATAAATAAATTTAAGTTACTTAAACAACAGTTTCTAGACACTATTTGTTCTTGGCCAGTTTCGGTCACAATACCAGCAATCAAAATGGAAGTTTAAACTAAACTACCACTAACTAGTGGTTTAATAAATTATAGGTTCCGGAGCTTCGGGACTTGGTAACGAAATTATACGAATATTGGAGTCAAACGCCTGATTGTTGGGTTCTGTCATATTTAGTTGCTGAATAATTTATATTGTTTAGGCCCATATGTTTGTTTAGGACGATATTTTGATGAAATACCGAATAATATAATACTAACGTCCACCGAACAATCTTAGCTGTTGATTAATGTAGGCCTCCGTGTGTACCTGTCTTTATAAATTATTCAAAAGCATGTACTGGTAATATGGGCCTTATAATTATGAATAATAAGTATATTGGTTTGGTGACCGATTATTAAGGGGTTGTATTGTCAAAGCTTCTGTGTTCGGTAAGTGGATTAGTTATGCCACCAAGGAAGGCGATGAAATTATTATCAAGAGTTTAGTCAGTCTATGTATAACTGCACAAAGTGTTCACCATTTTTTTTGAAGTGAAAACTTCTTTAGCGGCGTTGAGCACTTTAAAAAAATTGTTCTGTAATGGGTATAAAATCTTAAACTCGCGTCAGGACACTCGCGTCAGGACACGTGACCTGATCGTAAGACGGATGGAGAGTAGACGATTTTGAACTTAACCTTCAACATTTTATGGTTTAAAATCATTTAAAGAAAAGAGAATGCTCATGGAAGTATGGAATCCCGTACCATGCTGCATCAAAATCAAACCTTGTTTTTTATAGACTACACTGATCGTATTAACTCCTACAAAAATTATTTTTGAAAAAAAAACCCGCGTTTCAGAGTTATTTTATAAAATCGAAACTAACCTAAAAAGTAGGTCTATTTTTTCGACGCTACCAACGACGTATTTTAACACACATACATTACATTATTGCTCTAAAAACAGCGTAATACACTAATATTAGTAAGAATTACGAGTTAAAGTAACATCCACAGTATGCTTGACTGAAACTCGATTTTATTTTAGACCTTTACATTGCCAATAGTCAGTCAGTACAGTACAAATGTCAGATGCCACAGATAAGATAACTATAAACCATAGAGTATAGTAAGTGCTATAAACTAGTCGGGATTTAGGGATGTAATCGATAAATCAAAATCTTTAGGCTGAGAAAATCTATTTTGTTGCAAATAGCAATAAACCAAACTAAATCGATTTGGTGTACTGATCTTACTTAATTGTAATTAATTTTAGAGTCCGCTCGACAGACAAGGGTTTGTTCAATTGAAACGGAACGTCATTTATATTCAGTTGAAACGGAACGTCATATAAAGGGAGTAAAACAATATTCATACTTTTAAACTCGAAAAGTATATTTCCAGTTCAAAAATCAAATCCCCGACGCGTAATGCCGTAAAAAAATATGAAACTAATTACTATAATATTTTGGTTTTGAGGCGCGAGACTTTTTGGTACCAACTTTGGTCATTGTCCTTTGGAAAAAGCGTAAGACGGATGGAGAGTAGACGATTTTGAACTTAACCTTCAACATTTTATGGTTTAAAATCATTTAAAGAAATTTTTAAATGTTTCCAATCAACTTTGAACCTAATGCTTTAGGGATAAACACGGAATAGAAAAAACAGTGGAAGTGCCACGCAGCTATCGCGCGTGTGTCACAATTATACAACACCTGCGCAACACCGACTCAGTCGGGATTAGCTACTTGCTGTGATACGACGTCTCGAACGTAACGAAAAATATTAAAAACATGCCTTATTGTGCAATTTTTACATGTAAAAACGATAGCAGGACAAAAAATATATCTTGCGGAGGTGTATCGTATCACCGGTAAGTATAAAACTATGATATATTTCAATATAATTAAATTTTGTCAATAAAAACTTATTGACAAAACCATATTTATTTGTTGCGAACTAAAAACTACCTTATGTCCATTGTTCAAAGTCTAAATCAACTTGCTCGCTGTCTTGAATATCATCGTATACATTCTAGAAACTTCGACGCTACTCGATTAGGGATGGGACACATTCAAATAGTTCGGTATCGATAAAATAATAAAGAGTGTCTTCGAGTGTACTTATACGTTACCATGACATGTTATGTACTCGTTGACGTTCTTCTCGATTAATTGAAATAAATGGTTTGAGTTTGAGTACTTATATTCTGACAAATAAACCAATCTTCATTCATAGCTGGACGTAGGCCTCAAAAATAACTAATACTAATAAAGTATGTAACTAAATATTTCAGTTTTCCCAAGGATCCTTTTACTAAGGAGAAATGGATAGAAGCTACGGGAAGACAGAACTGGATGCCGTCAAAATCAAGTACAATTTGTTCTGAGCATTTTGATGAAAACAATTTACAAACTTCAAAAAAAGGCTACAGATTTTTTTTATTGGGACGTCCATATTCCAAAAAATTATTTATCATCAGTTAGGAGAATTTCCTACATCGAATCACATTACGGATTTAATGAAAGCCATTGCGGAAAAATATGTCAATATCCGCATGCATCACCTGTTAAAATTAAATATAAAACAGTCAAAACGACAATTATTAAACAAATATGTTTTATTTCAAGGGCCATAAATATTTTAAATTCACTATTTATCGTTTCATTTAACCATTTTACCTTTTATACTAATCGGACTTTGGTCCGTTACATAAGATAAAAGATTTTAATTATTACATTGTACAAACATCGACATTAAATTATCGATATCTTGTCCTCATCCCTAGCTGAGTAGAAAAATAGATAACAAGTGCATACGAATATGACATCTATTTCAATAACTTTAGGGTGCTAAATAGAGTAAATTGGTTACAGCGCCCTCTAGCGTTGAGTAGCTGAACTCGTTGTGGATTGCTCGAAATTGATTGTTAGATGGAAAAATGGACTTCATTGATTTTGACATGTAAAATAAAAACCAACATTCAGTAGTTATAATAAGACTTAATTTTGAACAACAATTAATAAACTTTTCGCCAAAGTTGCATAAATAATTAGTAGCCAATTATATCATCGTTTTCTGTGTATTGGAATGTTCATTTTAATTTGCAAGTGTATGAGTTTGGCGACACTGGTTCCCGTACTAAGGCAGTCTAAGGGCACTTCCACTGTTTTTTCTATTCCGTGGGGATAAAGCTGACAAATCTATTAAATAAATTGCCACGCGCATCCATGGATGGTGACAGCTGATGGCTCGACCGTTTGTGTAGTGATCAGTTGATGCGGTCTTTATTAGACATTTAAATAGGTTCGAATCAAAACTGTTCGTTTCTTACTTCAGCTACCATAAACCTATCGTATCAGTTTTAGAGATTGGCGATGATAGTTCTGGTAATGATGATGGTGAAAAAGTCGTTGAAATTATGGATGAAAGTTGATTTTTCGGAGAGATAAACTTTTTAATGTAAAATAATTGTAATAGTTTTAAAGTGTTAAATTTTTAATGTAATATAAATTGTCATGTTTGTGTACGATAGCGCAATAAATGAATATTGTATTCTACCACATAAATGATAGTACTTTTATACTGATAAAGCAATTGGTGCAAAATTATTCCCTAACCATTCCAAAATATCAAACATGCTCAACGTTAATAATCAAGTTTTCACTTCTGCCGGCACTCCCGGAGTGCTAGTTTTTTTTTTTTTTTTTGGAGGGTGGGAAATCATCAAATGACTCCTCCCGCTCTGGGTGGAGCGGAAGGGAGTGTCAGACTCTTGCTGACTAAAAACCACCCATGTTCCTTCTTAGGCCCTTTATGTTCCAGGGCCGCGGTATCTCTTTCGAACAGTCCCGCAGCCCTGGCAGGCATCGGCCTTTGCGGGCCCCTCCCGTTTGCTGACATCTCTTTGAGGCGCGCGTGGAACACGAACGCGCCGTCGACACGGCCTGTCGTCATATGACGGACGGACGGCGAGCTAGCCCATTACTCACCGTCCACAGGCCCGCGACAAAGTGTTCACCAGGATAGTGAATCATGTACAGTACATTGTTATATCGATGACCTTGAAAGTAAGCCCCAAAATCGCTCCCAAGCAACCCTATCCATCCCTCTCCAATGTCAAGGTTAACGCCAGAAGCCAGACTCGTTCCACTTTCATTTTACAGCTCACCTTAACAGATCCCAAGCCATAACCAGCCGTCGAATACACTGCAATACAGCAAATTTTATAAGAACGCCTACAGTGCTACGACAAAGCATACTCCAGTATTTAAATAAAGGCACGTTTGGTTTTACCAGGCGCCAGGGAAATCAATGATCCGGATTCATTCCGAGCTCTCCGCCGTTGACCTAATAAAAGAACATTGTTGTCCCGACTAAAATTAATAAAGTGGAAAGCTGCATCGAAATTAAAATATGAAAGAGATGTTCTCAAATTAGTAAAATGTTGTGATTAAATTGCATGTCCGAAGATATGGATTGGCACTTTTAATCAGAATGTTGTTACATGTTAAATGTTTTTTGAGCATGCCATTGGCATGAAATTCTTTTACTGATTTTAAAATTTTATAAAATAAATACAATAAAAGTATCGGTAGGCTTTATGTATTTTCTTTACTGAGACTCTGACATACAATTTACTTAAATATGTACATAATATGGAATCCGAAACGCTAATTAGCAAAAATCGGGTTGAGAATGGTTCAGTGTGTAGACCTGTCTTAATATCTCTCATCATCTGCCTGCTCTTGTCGCATATTACTTGGGGTCGGATCAACACGTTTTTTTCTTCCATTCTCCTGTGTTAATCGTCACGCTGTCATTAACTCCTTTTTCATTCATTCATTAATTTATTTATTCATTAACAACTAACATATATACACATTACATTATCATCACATCATTCATTCATTCATCAAATCAATTCAATCAAGCAAAAATCAATCAATCAATCAATTTTTTTTCATTATCATCATTTTCATTTTTTATTTACATTAGTTTTTTTTCTCTCATTTCATTCCTCACACAATCCATCCATCGTTTCCTTGGTCTTCCTCTCCCTGTCCATCCATCAACATTTACATTCATCACTCTTTTATTCACAATTTATCCCTGGCCTAATGTCACTAATCAATAAAAACAGCCGTAGACTGCCTTCTACAAATAAAGGGCCTCAAAAACAAAGTATGCGACAAGAAAATGATTTCAATTTCCGATGTTTCATTCACTAAAAACCGTTGCAATATTTTTGAGTCAACACCTGAACGCTGGGCAAACACAAACTAAAAGCAAAAAGACAACAATGGCTGCCAACGCTGGCTTCATTTTTAGCGGAAAAGAAAAAATATGATGAGCGAACCGAAGTGCGGCTGTCCAGCGAAATGTTTTCAACGGAATTTAGAAATATATAAAATAATGTTTAATGTACTGGATTCATGGTTTCTGGGAGTTAGAATAGTCTGTCTCAGAGAGGAAGATTCAAGTAAACAGAAACGAACCTATTTTATCATCTCACTACAATTATAAATGCGAAAGTTTGTAAAGAAGTATGTACTCGTATGTCGTAAGGATGGATGTAAGGATGGATGGATGGATGTAAGGATGGACGGATGGATGTGTGAAAGGATGGTTGTAAGGATAATGAGATGGATGTTTAGTCTTTCACGCAAATACCTGGATTAACACTTAATTTTAAACTTTTTATCCCGGTAGTATGATATCGAAGGACGTGGGACAGTTACGGTACTCTGAGCAGGCGAAGCCGGGGGAATAAGCTAGTTAATATATAAAATCACCTGCTCTTCTCACGGGAAGTCACAAAACGCCACCAGCGACGATCTTACTCCTTATGCTTCGTCGATGTTCACACATATCTGGTACCACTACCAACACACGCCGCGCGCCGGTTGCGGGAACTACGCACCTTACAACCAACATTGAATCACGATCCGTTAATCATTTACGATCTTAACCATATTAACTAACAGATCAACCACAAAGCGGGTGTGCTATCGCATGCGGCATGGAAAAATGCAATTCTGTGCTGTTAGATGGATGAGGCACAACCCTGACTCGTAGGCGTGGTGGTACGGCTATATAAGATATATTATTGTTATTACGCGGTCGCTGATTATCATAATATCAGAACGCCAAAAGGGATACTAAAATTAACACTGTTTCTAGATATCCCAAAATCCACAGAAATTCCAACAACATTTTCACCAAACTGTACCTAAAAAAGAATTGATTTCTTTTAAGATGGCTCTGCTAAAGTTAATCAAGTTAAAAACGTGGAAAAATCTCCGTCATTTTATGTTGAGAATTCTTTATATACCTCAACCGAGGAACATCGGGTAAAGTAAATATTTGCTTTATAATCGTATACGGCGTATTTCATTTGACATATTATTTAATTTACCTGAGTAATGAGAATGTTTCGTTTACAATTTATCTCTACGAAATTATAAGAATTTCATTTTGAAGATGTTTTAAGCGCGTCATGTGGAAAAACGTGAAGGTCAACATGAACTTGGGAAAATGATCATATAGGTACTTGTTATACCCTTATCGCAAATGATTGCTAATGAGGAACTCTCTCGTTGGTGTACGGGTCACAATTACATTAGCTCCCAACCACCTGCAACACAGGACCTCATTCATGCTCAGTAGCTTTTGGTTTCGATTCCTGGGCAGGGCAACGCGTTATTGTGATTTGCATCAGGAATTTCTCAGTAGCAGCCCAAAGTCTAGATTTGTGCCTAGTTGATGGCAATAGGCTCGCTCCCTATTACATGGGGAAATTTAGGTGTACTATAGGCCACCTCTGCCTTAGCCTCCAGAAAAACAAGACTGCTATTATGTGTTACTTGGAGAACATGCCATGGTATCAACGAACCTTCCTCCAACCTCTTAACCATTTTACGTATGGCCACCCATATCAATTATGTGCTATACGATTATAAAGCAAATATTTAATTTACCCGATCTTCTTCGGTTGAGGTATATAAAGAATTCTCGACATAATATATATCGTACTCTCTTTACGTATAGCTCATGTATTTATACTATTTTCTAACTAGAGACCGGTTTAGTACCGAACTAGCCAGACTTATTTCCTCAAAGTTGAGGCCTAAACCACAACAGACTGACCGACTTTCAACTTATGTTTAACACCCGCAATAATTACGGTGGTAAGTTATATATGCTAGCGTATCTAATGGTCTCCGGCCGCCAATGCGTCACGGCAGGGCGCCCGGGGGCAGCGTAAAACACATTTGCTAAGACCCAAAACCCACCTGTGCTCCTATCCTATAAATAAGTACCTACGCTCACCGCACCCCGTAGGGACAATTCATTCTATTTATATATGAAGTGAAATGGTGAAAAATATTATCGTCATTATTCATTTATTACTAGTGTGTCTATTTTTTCTGAAAAATGTTAATAATTTTCTTGAAACTACAACCGTTCAAAGAAAAGCTTATTTGAACTTGAATTGTTGATATTAATATGAAAAGATTTGCGAGACATCTGGCACCTGCATTAAGCGTATAATGAATCAGATTTCAACAAATAAATTTAATAAAATACGCCCTTAATCTTCGTGTTAAATATATGGCAGTCTTATTTGCGAACTTCAGGCTGAAAAATCACTTCACAGCAAAATGCTCAAAATTTTTAGTTTAAAATTGGGATTAAATAAATAGTGGTGGAAAGAGAAATGAGGTTACAAGCTTATCTCATGAGGAATCACAACGTTGAATCTGTGGCCGACAAACGAAGTTTTGTACACGGTCCGAATTATTTTTGACGTAGAAAAAAGTTCCTGTAAAACCTCCTTTGAATTACGGGCGAGAGAAAAAACTCCAATCCTGTATTACTCGAGAATAATGCTGGAACACACGAGCCTCTCAAAAAAATACATCAGTGAAAATTGTTTTCCGCCCGGAGGTAGAATGTTTGCGAAGATTACTTTCACTGATCGTCGGCCGCGGACGATTTTCTTACTTTATGAGACGAACGGGCGGGGCGAGGAGGTGAGAATAGTTCAGCTGGGTAATAGAACGTGTTCTTGAACTCTTCGTCACTTTTTCTTTATATCTCGGTTCTGCGATAGTGTCGTGGGAAGCGGTGATTACGTCGGCTTAGCTCCGGTCGTATTTCATTCGTAGTTGTAAAAGGCCCTTGCTCAACTATGAGACGGTAGTGAATGAATGTCAGTGGTACAAGAATACGAAATAAAGCATATTCTTTCTTCTTCTATTTCCGCCATTTAAAATGTTTGGAAAGTCTTTGAAAAACTAAACACCTGATAAACATTTTCAATATACCGTTAAGGTTAAAATATTCTTAAGGTTACAATACCGGGGTCTCGAAAGTACCCTCATAAAAGGAATAGTTTCCAATTACCAAAAAATGTACAGTCAGCCGTCAAGAAAGCTAACCCTTTTTGTGGTTCGATCGAAATAAAACGAGGCGGCCACTTTGCCAGATTCAAGCTATAGTTAGGACCCGGCCGCTACGTCGCATTCAAGCACAAAATGGAAAACCCGGAAAGGTACCCCAAGGACCGAGTGAGGCTCTTTATGTAAATTCGCAGTGTACAAAAGGTGGAGTAATGTGAAAGAGAGATTGGGATTCTCCGTTTTCACGCTCCGACGTTGAGCCCAACTAAACTCGATCGACACAATTTAGAAATAAAAATTTTACCGTTCCGGAATTGAAGACAAACACGCCGAAACTCAAACATGGCGTCTTTTTGTGAGAGGTGGCTCAATTTCCGCAGTATAATAAAATATCTACTTGCAGAATATTTATTACAAACCCACCTTTAAGAAACCGTAATTTAGGTTCAATAAAGAAATGAGAACACAACTGTACTCTTATGTACGACCAATCGAAAAGTATCTAACCACGTAACATCCAGCGTCCGCTAATCCAAACATAATACTCAATCAAGCTATTCCACGTAAACGAACCAAAAAAATACGGGATCCCTCAACCATAATAGGGTCAATAAGTAATCGTAGCAACATAATTGTAATAGACCACCAAACGTGGCCGAGGGACCGCAAGTTATGGAACGGTCTGTAACTACGTATATCGGTATCGAAATGCTCCCGAAGGACGAGCGCAGATACCCGGTACTGGCCGTTATATAGTAATATAATAAACATAGTTAATGCTACCGGTTACTGGGATTAGGTTGGTTGACCATTTGTTGTAAATAGGACGGAGATAATCGAAAAATTTAATAGTGGTCATAACATCAAAAAAGAGTTGTTCACCTTTAATATTAAAGGTAACGGATGGGACTTCGGACTGGATGGGGACTCCACAATGTCCGGTGACATCGATAGATATTTATTTATTTACCACTAATTATAGCATCATTGCAGACCAAGTGCAATACGATGATATAAGACATAAAATAAAACAATTTAAAATAAGTAAAATTACACCACAAATTACAAAAATTATTAGCTATAGTTAAAATATTAATAGTTAAACATGACCAAGTTTATAGTTGCACACCTTTTACAATTATTATTTGTGCCCTTTGAACAATTGTCGGCAGGTTTTGCCCAAATTTATATCTTCCGATACCTTCATATTAATAATACATGCGGCTAGGTTAGTCATAGCCGCTGACACGTCTAACAGTGCGGGGTAGCGGCGTGCTCCCACGCACCTATCTGGCGCGCGCAGCCAGCGCCTCGGGATGGTGCAGTAACCCTAGCAGTACGCTCGCCACGTACTTGACTAGCGCTACGTCCCTTCTTATTACAAGCCTGGTGTACCCAACCATGCCCAGGACGAACAGACTACCAGATAGATTAGTACCAGTATTATCTGTCAACGTCCGGTTGTCTGGAGACTAGTGCAAAGTCCGGTTAGTCGGTTTGACCGGACTTCAAAAAAAAAAGAACTGACGAAGCATTGCAAAGAATATTGGCGTTTTGCTGTCTGATAAATACTTCTAAGTTCCGTAATTGTGGCATTACGGTAATAACTAATAAGATACATAAAACATTAAACCTGATATGGCAAGGGTAGCTCATGTGGGAGTACTATATAAAAGTAAGAAAACAAGGAAATGGTTTGTTATAGGAATACCTACAGTGTATCGGATAGGTTTTGTTAAAAGGAAAAATCCGAATACGTATATTTCTGAAATATTTGACTCTGCAAAGGCAAAGTTATATAATAAGAATCTCCAAAAATAGCAGTTGTAGGTAGCTTTATCGCTATTTGTGTCGAGATAAGGAAGTATGACATTTAGTACAATAGAATTGACAGCACTACAGTTGTATAGAATTTATAGCAATTTGTATTCAGCTCTCGAATAATGTTACTAAAAGAAGGTCTGAAAATATCTTCAGTGCCAATTCTTTTAGGTTAAATTTTAGGTGTTCATTTCAGTAAACTGTTACCATAGTTGTTCACATGGGCTTGTAAAGATTATTCATCAAACAATTAAACGTTATTCAATAACATATGCGTAAAATGTACTAATATCAAAGTGAAAAAACTAAATTTTCAATATTTTCTTCCCGAAAAATTTGCGATAACGATGAACAAAAAGTCATTTTTTCTGCATTGATTGACAAAAGCTACCGAAACGTTTATTTGTTGAAAGTCATTGCAGAAATACGAAACTCTTTGAAAGCAATTGCCACTGGTCTTGGCCAGCTAGACTACTGTAATATTAATGCGTCCTTTTGAAAGGAAAAACCGTCGGCTTAAAAACTTTCAAAGTAACCTTTTCATGAAATAATTTGATAGGAACTATCTCATCTAATAGTTAAGGAAACATTTTATGATTAGAAGAATGAGGTTTTACTGTACATCATCATCTGTCTAGCTGTTTCCCAACTATTGGGGAACAGCAACATTGGGGTTGGCTTCCAGTCTAACCGAATGCAGCTAAACACCAGTGTTTTAGATGGAGCGACTGCCTATCTGACCTCCACAACCCAGATAAAACTGGGTAATGTGATACGCCTTGGCAAGACTGGTTGTCAGATTTTCGGGCCTCTGACTATCCGTGATAACCGTCAAAGATTACAGCCGGGACCACTGGCTTAACATGCTTTCCGAGGTGCGGAGGAAATTCGGTATGTATTGGGTGGTCACCCATCCACGGCCCAACCTAGGCAAGCGCGGCTTAACGTGAAGATCGACTAAAGCTGCTGTTATTATTTTGTCGTGAGTTCCTCCTTTCTCCTTTTACTTCACATAATATTACGTATTTATTAAATAACTCTTTAACCAGACAAGAATCTTTTACCCATATCATTTTCTGCTCCAACATTTAATATCGCTATAAAATTATAGTCTGTAGACGCTTCAATTAATAACTCACTTTCCGAAGTACACGAGAAGAACTCAATTATAATTTACTAAACCTGCTACAATCCACTACAACACTATACATAATATAATGCAATATATGTATGCATATATCTATAGAACTCCGTCTAACTCGGCAACTTGAAATTTAGCTCGTTCTCGAGAATATCGGCACCCTACCGTGATTGGCAGCGCGATAGTAATATTATTAATATACTCGTGTGTAAGCACCTTAATGCCCCTATGCCTACTTGTTTCATCGCTAAGGGGGATTCTAAAATAATTACTTGAGATTTGAATACTATAATATCATTAATTAAGAGATGGCGGTGTTTTCTTATTATATTCACTTTGGGTGATTTAGTAATACGTTTTGTATTTTAATCGGATTGGTTGTAATAACTAGGGGTCTGCCTATGAAAAGATTTATGTAATGAAATGCCATGTGTCCGATGGAATCCCCATAAGCGAAATAACTAATTTCTATTTAAACTTGCATTATCTCATGCCTTTTACGAGATACATTTTCAAAAATCTTTCCATTGTTCTCATTTGTGCCCGGTTGATGGCAAAAGGCTCGCCCCCTATTACATGGGACTTAGACATAACTGGCAAAATGTGGGTGTACTATTAGATACACCTCTGCCTAACCCATCGGGGATTACAGGCGTGATGTTATGTTATGTTATGTTAGGCGCTCTTTCATTTTACCAGATTATAAGACCCAGCCGTTTAGGTTGGTTAATCTGCTGGGTCTTATAATATAAATTCATTCACTAACGTGAATGAGCCAATAAGATGAACGATGAATGATGGGGTAATAAGTCACTGTAGCGATACTAACGAAAAGTGTTGCATTGTGTGTGTGCGATGAGTCTACACTTTGGTCTACAACAAAACATCTTCTAATTAACACTAGAAATGGGATATTGAAAAAAAACGATATTTACCATGTCCACTGAACAGTGAGTGGACATGGTAAATATCGTTTTTTTTTATTACAAAATGGGCCTGCTCTTGACCTCGATCACGCCTGATGGAAAGCGATGGATGAGGTCTATAAACGAGCCCAGAAGATGCCTGTTCACTCTTGCTTTGAAGGCAGACGGGTTAAATGTGGAAGGGAACACAGATGAGAGTTCCACACTTTGGCTGTGCGCATAATAAACGTGGAGGAGAAGCGCCGACTACGACTCATCGGGATATCAACCAATTGTGGATGGTACGCCGCGGTACGTCTGCTAGTCCGGTTCTATTGTTAATTATGTCCTATCATAAGGTGGTCGCGCGCGTTTACGGCGCCTCTGATTAAAACGATGAAATCTCCAAAGTTACTATAGTTAGCTTTATACCAGTTATATCATTGGAATCGATAAATGTTAGTGACCATGACAGTTTAAAAACTTATAAAACATCTTTCAAATATTTCTTACAATAAATAAATTCTACCTAAAATACGCTCCACTCATTAAATACACATGAGATATTTCGGGCGAAATACCAATGGGAATGTTTCGAGAAACCCAAGTATTAGCGGTTACTACCTTTGTTTCCGAAACAGAACAGCAGTTCCCATCTTGGTGATAGTTGAAGCGACACATCAAGTTTGGATATTTGGCTCGAATTGGACAGCTGAATCTAAAATGGGTAACTGTGTGAGTGTGTCTTGTTTCGAATGAATACACTCGAGTTGGTATGTACCTTTGTTTATAGGCTTAGTGGTATACGTCATAAGCTGTTGAAACATATAATGAATACCACATTTAGACTAGAATAGAGGGTGTGTAATGCCTTCAAGAAGGGATTCTAATATAAATGGGATTGGTTTGTCTATTAATAGTTCACACCTACCTTATGTTGAGGTGTGATCATATAGCGTATAACATAGGCACCTGTTTGGAATACTTTCCGTTTTAGACACGGTAGATTTACTATGTTACATGATGCTTACATAACATTACGCCTGTATCCGCGAAGGGTTAGGCAGAGGTGTCCCATGTAATAAGAGTCAATTACGAATTTCTCAGTAGCAGCCACGGAGTCTGGATTTGTGCCCGGTTGATGGCAATAGGCTCGTCCCCTGAACATGACTGACGACGAGGGTACAGCTGTGTCTAACGCTGCAGGTATTACCGGCGTGATGCTTTATTATGTTGAAATTGTATTTCTAATAATAAAAGTATCATTTTCTTCAAAGGTATTTGTTAATAGGCGATAAAACACAACATATACGCTTTAATTGCCCCAAACTCTGGACGGCACAAAAGCCCACCAATGTGGTACGTCAAACTGCTGATATATATTAAGTTATAATAAATAAAGCTTAATAATCTTGCGAATGTGACGTCACGCTGACGTCACAAGAACGACAGATGACGTGAGCCTCCAGCGACGTTCTGTCGGCGGATATCACGGAACCCTTCGCGTAATATAAGCGCATATTACTCCTACGTTGTATTCTGTCATTCTGTTTCGGATATTCGAATATCAGGCCTCTATAATTGTGTGTTGCGTCGTCATTTTGTAGGTACTTTGAGTTATGTGGGCTGGTTAAATTGTCTATGTTCAAAAATAGATTTAGGGGAGGACTTAGTTAGTGACTCTATAAAAACAGCCGCATGGGTAGTTCTTCAAGGTTAAGCAGTGCCCAGTGTCCAAGGTCGGCCGTCATGTGTAGATATTTGACAGTCGTTACGACTAGAACCTGAAACTCGAAATTCTGACAACAAGTCTGACCCAAGGGGTGTATTACTCAGTAACTGGGATGTTGAGGTCAGATAGGCAGTCGCTCCATGTAACTGCTAATGGGATCTATTCAGGATTTAATAAAAGAGCCCGAAATTACGCCAAAGTGATGGTTTAGACTTTAGACCTTGTGCTGGCCTCCTGTATTAAGGAGTTTCATTAGAAAGCGAAGCCAGCTTATACTGGTTTTGTTAATACTGACTTGTGGGCTAACGTAGATGTGTTGTAACACATGGGCTTTCAGCTCTGAGCACTACCGACCTTGATAAAAGGCCCCAGTATTGTACACAAGACAGAAAAAACCACAAACCGTTTCCAATTCTCACTAATTTCAAAGTTGGCCGAAAAAAATCTTTTCAGTATTCACAGAAAATATTTTTTTCGGCCCAGTAATCCTCTGAAACACACTTGCTCAAAATATTATAATTTTTATCTCTACAGAAAGAAAAACGTGTACTTCGCATTTTTTTTGCACATGTGTTACAGATTTTCATTACTGATTTGTAGCCTATGTTTTATAGCCATGCCTAAGAGCCTAGACCTAGGCCTAACCCAAATACTGAGTTATTAGACTCTTGAAACATAGTTGCTTAGTTTATTACCTACTGGGAGCAGTGCTTAGAGAAACTGAAGCTTTGTGCTTATTTGTGGAAGCTAATACAAAATACTGTGGATAATTATGACCTTTTTGTTAGGTACTAAGCATTTGCCTGCGACTTCACTCAAGTTATTGGTGGGAAAAAATTCAGCAAGGATGGCCCGTTTTCTTTTAATATAGCCTATGACCCTCGGCGATAATGTGGCTACACATTAGTAAAAGAATTTTCGGAATTGGATTAGTAGCTCCGTAGCTCCGTTACCCCTTACCTCGAAACTTGCAAACTTAACATCTTTATAAGATTAGTATACATTGATGTATATACAATAATTTTATATAGGTACCTATAAGTGTGCAGTGTAGATGCACCTCACCTCAAAAAAGCCCACAAAAAAAAACTTATTTTTAAAACTGTATTCATACTCGTGATATAATTACACAAGTCCCAATAGACACGGGGACGTCGAATTTTTGATAAACAAAAAAAAAACTCAAAAAAGAACTTTGATAAAACTGGTGATCCAGGCATTATTTTAAATTATTTATTTATATGACGCTTCAACGACTTATTCTCTCATTTTATAGACACAAATTTTTAACGTACATCCTGAATAAATCTTTTGAGCAACTAATAAAAATCGCCCGCATTTATTTAGATATAAATATAAGATTTAGTAAAGTCCTGGGTAAGACCAACCTTATATTTATGAAATATAAAATGTCCGTATGTACAGACGCCAGCACATCAAGCTACTACAATCTGTAATTTTTTTAAATTAGATTTTCAACTTTATCGCTAAAGCATTAGCACATTAATTTATTCGGGTAGCTTGGTGTGCTGATGTCTGTACCTTACAATTTGCCCACTATTTTAAATCCAAGTCAATGTCCCTCCCTAAGTGTGCGCTTAGTGGAATCCTTTTTTAAGTCATAAGTCATTTATTCATTTGTTTAACATAGGTACAATAATAATGGTATTTTCATATTCTTTAAAGTGTGCCCTGGATGGACTACCTCCTTTTCCTTTGTAGGCAAAGTCAATACAGTACATTTTCATTTGTCAAGTAGCCTTGCAACCCACTCCTATTCACAGGGAGGAAGCCTGGAGGAAGTCCTAGTTATGGGAACATTACTGTTAGGACATTTTAATATTACAACTAAAAATGTAGACACCATTTGACATATTAAAAAATTGCCGTGGTTAATAAATATACCAGCAAACAAGATCTTCCATTTCAAAATAGCAAATAAGTAAATTCGGTCGTACAAGTAAAACCGAAGAGAAAAAATGTCAAAAGGCTTTGTTCTAAAACTGTCATCTCAAGGTACCTCCGCTTCCCCCTTAGGAGTTGATATTATTTTTTCAAAGGATATTTTATTTTCAGTGAAGCCTCTACGAAATAAAGGAGAACGCTTTCAATTCAAGGAAACTCTTAATAATAGCTGCTTTTTACCTGTCATCGATGTCTGGTCTTGATTATACTTTTGTTATGCTCAAATCTTTTGTTTGCTTTTTGATGGTGTGACTGTGAGATTAAGTACCGCTGAGCCCAGAACGAACGACTGGAGTGTACGATATTTGATTCTGATAACATCAGAAACACTCGTTTCGCAAATACTTCTGGTTTCTCTGTTCCCTGATCATTATAATCTGGATCTATTCAAAGTTGTTATTCAGAGTATATCGGTTTCACCTAGGCAGGCGTGCTCCACCCTAGGCCGCATAATCGTTTCACATCAGTGCGGCCAAACGCATAAACTCATATACACATGCAGCCAGAACCGGAACAGCTACCTATAGATATTTGTACCGTGCGGGAATCGAACCCGCGACACGCAACGCAGCAGCCAATCGCTCAGCCAATGCGCCAACCGTGCCGTTTATATTAGAAATTTCGCAGGAGCCAGGATTCTGGATTTGTTCACAGAGAATAGCAATATGCTCGTCCCCTCTTGCATGGGACTTAAACTGGCACTTCGTATCAACCTACCCTTCGGGTAATACAGGTCTGATGTTTACTTTATGTCAAAGATTTAAATGGTGAGACGCGCCCCAACCGTAGTTAAATTGTTCAAACTGAGCTAGTATCGATCATACCATAAAATATGGCATGCGCATCCGCCGGAATGGGTTTCATGGCTTCCTGCTGGGGAGACCGCTTTTAGAGTCTTACGAAATTCGCTAAGATGAGGTTTACAATAGTTCTATGTAGACAGCAGTAAAGATATGTGCAGCGTACGACCTTAGACTGTTACCTGCAGTCATCATCCTCATCATCCTCATCAATGACAGCTGGAAGGGCAGCACCTTTCAGCTATCATTCTTGATGATGATGGACGAAGAATTTAATAACTTAATCAACGATCACTCGATGTGCGCCTTGGTCGGTGCTGGGTGAGTTCACACATTCTATAGGGGACGATGGATACGATTTTCAGTATAAGTGAACGAGACAGTACTATTGTTATTGTTTGTCATTGCCAACGAAATAGCGAATCGGACCATTGAAATCTGCAGTTTATTTAAATACATAATGGCAAGTAACTGCTACTAATCTTTTTCAATTCGAACGACACTCGGTACTTAGTTCATCGAGACTACGAAGATATTCGAGAATATTTTTATTGACATGATTATTTTTTGTTTACATGTTTTTTTTATTTTTTTTATTGACATAATTTATTTTTATTTACTTGGTTTATCTTTTATTGACATGATTTACTCCTTTATTAACATGATTCATTTTTATTGACATGATTCATTTTTATTAACATTTTGTTTAATTTGCTAATGTACCGAATTATAGTTGGTTAAGTGGTTTTTTTTTTTTTGTAAAGTTGCGTAAGTTTGTAACTGTAAACCGTGTTGTGTTAGTTTTAAATGAGTTTTCAATACAATGTAAAAATTGTTTATGAAATAAATGAAATGAAAAAATCGCAGGGATAGTGACCGTCAAACTGAAAAGTCTGGGTCTCGAGTTCGAACTCAAGACCTCTGATTTTCGGATTCATGTATGTACGTATTGTATAATTATCACTTGCTTCAGTCAAGGAAAACATCGTGAGGAAACGAGCCTGAGAGATATTTCTTGACGGCATGTAATGCCAAGTTAGAGGCCCATGGGTGGCATGAAAACTCTAGACCAGGTTAGTGCTTAACGTCACGATACAGAAGAAGAAGAAGTACTTAGTTCATAATTTTGCAGAAACCTAACGTAAAGTAGAAATCCAGTTTCCTTTACGAAAGCCGAAATTGACCATAATTGTTTTGAATATTGAATGCTTTTGCTTGCTACTTCAGGCCTTGCCGAAGTTGTCGACTTGTTTAGCTTACCCGCAAGCTCTCAACCATGTACATTATAGTTCTATGTACCTTGAATGGAACCGGAGCATTTAATATTAATGGCAGTTTGAAGTATTCACCAACAGGTTACACACGTGTTTGGTAAATATCTTGATGACGTAACAGAATGGGTAATTTTTTTCCTTAGACATGGTCCAGACCACAGAAATATTAAAAACAGGAGAAGTGGCAAGGGGGCGTGTCGGCGACCACGTGGTGCTGAGCGCCTCGCTCAGCTATTGAAAAAATGGCCGTCACCGCGAGTTAGTGTGTTGTCAACCGCGTTCGTAATAACAACGATTATGCCGTCTTGTTCGGTGGTTTCGTGCAAAAATCGAAGCCAAGACAAACATTTTAGTAGTCATGGCATCAGTTACCACAGGAAAGTACAAGTATTTTACAGTATTTGTCTTAAAAATCACGAAAAACAACAATCCCTAAAATATATCTGACTTGTACTACTTTATTTTTGTTTTCTTGTATTACTCCGACTGTATTGTTTGCATTAAATACATTGCTCTTTTACAAGCACCTCAGTCTGTCACTGAGTGACTGAACAAGCAATGTAAAGCTGACATAACGAAACATCATTAAGCCGTAATGTCGCATGGTGCGTCCGCTGCTCAGGTCCGCCGTATTTGAGCGCGGATAGTGATGTGCTCGTGGAGGTTTGACAAAGTCTACCGACAAGAAAGTCGACTGCGAGTTGTTATATTACTATTTTTATTTTTGTCGATTTTTCTTCAATATGTTAACTATTGTAATCCGGTTGGAAGACCGATGTGGTTCTATGCATATTTACCCATTTTTATTATTTTACAGCGTAGTAGTGCGTAACCAAAGATCGTGAAATAAGTTCATTAATGTTAGTTAAGTAATCTATGGAATGTCCTTGGGTTTGAATTATGAGCTACTTCGTCACTTGTTATGGTTATGGTATTTAACTGAAGTCTTCATAAATGCACCATTAGCTTCGTTTGCATTATAATAATCAGCATCTTAAGAGTCATAATTATGTACTATGCCGCAGAATTTCTAAAGAGGGTTTGAAGACGCTATATTGTGACGTCATGTACGCTTTTTTTAACACTTGCACGCTCTAAAATAAACAATTATAATATGAAAATTACTTTAATATTATTAAAATTTTGGCAATGGGTCAACATTCATGCTATTTATTTATTATGCATGCGTGTGTCTTTTTGTCACATAAACCCCTAGTTGCTAAAGAAAAAAGAATTTAATTTCTTAAAAATACTGCTTGCTTAGGGGTTTTTTAGGAGCCTGCTTAACATACAAGTTTATGATTAGCTTCGTTTATAATTCAGTAAGTCACTAACAAATTGTAATTGTAGTTTCCCAAAATATTTTTATTAATTGAATAATGTTTTGTTGGTTTCATATTGTTTTTATTAAATTATTTCTAAAACCCGATATATTTATCGATAACTCTTCGATTTTGTCAAGCACTATGTCGTATCCGCCCCCGTGTCCCGACAACACACAATGATAATTGTTTTAGTGTGAGTAAATTATACGGAAAAAGTACGCTGTGCTTTAAAGAATAAGGTTTATATTTAAATGACAGAGTTATCGATGGCGCGTGTGTGCACTTGTTCGTATTATTGTTTTGACAGAACTGTGTGTGCAATATTAGCGTCCTGGAGGGGCAACTGTGGCTTCACTGGTTTTTTATACATTTTGAACTCCACGCCATATCTCCTTCTTTATTATATCTATGGTCCAGACACTGCCATGCACTGCTAGTTTGACATTTGTGCCACAGTGAAAGGAATATACGTAGCTAAAGGTGCTAAGTAGTGGTTCTATAACTTTAGGTCTTAGAGCTGACTCATCATTGCAAAATTGCCGGTCGTAGTGAACAGACGTTCCGAACAATAATTGCAATAAACAAATAATCACTTGCGAAATTGTGACCTAGTTACCAATACCCAGTAGTAACGCATACTCGTACAGTACATTTGTGTAAAGTGTATTAGTAGAAATGACCAGTGTTTAACAGGAACAATATAAACTGCTACACGATGGACGATAGTCCATTCAACCGGAGTAGTAAATGTGCTCGCTCCCCGCCTTCTACACCTGTGCCCGTGGCCGTACCCGCCTCTACCCCTGTGCCCGTGGCCTTACCCGCCTCTACCCCTCAAGCACCTACCAAAAGGAACGATGCCCCTGAAGTTGTCTCGACTTCAGAACTCCAGAACTGGATGGCGATTATCGAGCAGAGCCTGAAGGAGGTGTGCGCTATTGCAGCTGAGGGAAAGCTGAATGTGGAGCAGAAAACGCGCATCACTAACCTATGCCGGAAGGTTAGTCACGGGACCTCGCAGATGGCTGTTATGTACCAGTCCGTCAAAGCTAAAGCCCTCCAATCGCACTACGCCGTCAGAACTCTTGAAAACCAACTCGATCTCTCGCAGCAGCTACAGAACCTTAAACTGAGTATCGAAGAGTCAACGAAACCTGCCCAGGGATCTTCCTTTGCTGACATGGTAAAGAAAGGTGCCAACAATTTTATCCAGCCAAGTTATGTCAGTTCCGTGGCCATCTATCCGAGTGACAAGTTGAAGACCAGCGAGGAGACTAAAACTCTTGTCCAAAAAATTATCAGCCCCGAACAAATGAAGCTCCACGTGAGAGGCCTTCGCAAGACGAAGAATGGTGGTGTTATCATCAGCACAGAGACGAAGGACGACATCGAGAAGCTCAGACAATCGGTGCAGCTAACGAAATCAGGCCTAACAGTCGACGAGCCCCATAAAAGGAAGCCTAGGGTTATAATTATAGGAGTGCCGTCATCCATGCAGGAAAATGAGGTTTTTACCTGTGTGTACAATCAAAACCTAGCCGAAAAACTTCAGGATTGCAGCCTTGAGACGTTTTTGAGCTTAATTAAATTAAGTCATAAGTCAGGTAAGAAGGACACGGACACATGTAATTACATTGTTGAAGTATCTGCAGTCATACGCAAAGCCCTGATTTCACAAGACCGAGTATTCGTAAATTGGTCATCATGCCCTGTGAGGGACTTTACTTTGGTCACACGATGCTATAAGTGTCAGCAGTATGGACATGCGGCTAAGTCATGTCGACAGACATCGTATACCTGCGGCCACTGTGGTGATCAAGGTCACTCAGTAAAAGAATGTCCAAAGAAGGCTGACGTACCAAAATGCGCTACTTGCTTGCATTTCAAAAAGCCAGACAAGCATAACACGGGGGCTGCTGACTGCCCGGCGAAAATAATGGCTGAAAAAAGGTACATCAATTCTGTAGATTATGGAGGCGCCTAAGAGCGCCGTTAATTAGTTATTTTTCTGACCTTTTTATTTTATATTTTTATTTTTAAATACCATTATGATAAATAGTTTAATTAATGATTTAGATAATTTCTCTGTATCCGAGTCCAAAGTTTGTGAAGCTGAATCCTGCAAACAATATCTATCCGGCTACAAATCTCCACTAACCATATTAACACAAAATATTCGCAGTGTTTTTAAGAATTTTGATAGCTTTAGTACATTTCAGCAACGGCTAAACATAAATTGTGACGTTATTGTTCTAACCGAATGCTGGCTTGCCAAACAATATAACATACCACTAATTCCGGGATATAATATGTATAGAAGTACCATAAATTACAACCAAAATGATGGTGTGATAGTTTATGCAAGAAATCATCTGGATGTCTCTGTAGAGGAACCTGAGATGCACGACTGTAACAGATTATTAGTTAAAATTGGACTAGAATTTGCGATATTAGCATTATATCGACCTCCGTCTTTTAAAAATACTAGCAATTTTACTGAATCTCTGAATGAGACCTTGCAGAACCTATCATCCATTAAAAACACGATTGTAATTGGAGATATTAATATCAATATTCTTCCAGGAAGTGCTGATGCTTCTGCTCAGGACTACCTCAACCTATGCGCTTTTCATGGCCTGCTTCCAGCACACAGCTTTCCTACACATCAGAGTGGCTCCTGTTTGGATCATATTATGCTTAAATCTAATTTCCCTTCACTTGCACTGGTTGTTAACTCAACAATAACCGATCATAATGCAGCCCTACTAACCCTAAATTGTAAATTACATAAACAAGACACTCGCAAAATTTCAAAACTGAATATAAATAGACTTGAAGAAGATTTACGCGTCATCGATTTTGATCCAGTCTATAATTCCGCTGACCCACAGTTTTGCATGTTGTTTGTAATTGAAAACGTACGAAATGCAATTCAGAAAAACACAATCGTATCGCAACTGAGCAACAAAAATCACAACATAAAACCATGGATCACATCAGGTCTTATTCGCTGTATGAAACATAGGGATAAACTGCATATTAAAGCTAAACATAATCCAGACAATGCAGTATTGCAACTTTCGTACAAAAGATATCGTAATTTTTGTAACGATCTCCTTAAAAAAATTAAAAGCAACTACGACAAAGCGGCATTGGAAAAGGCTGGAACAAATAGTAAAAAGATCTGGAAATATATTAAAGACGTAACGTATAACACGAAACAATATGAGTCATCTTCAGGTTTATTACAAGTACACTCGTCACCGGTGGAATCCGCTAACATAGCAAATAATTTCTTTGTTAATGTTGGTAAGTCTCTGGCAGAAAAAAATATGAGTCAATCCCAAAACCTAACGAGCACTCCTTTAACATGCAACACTGCTTTAACATCCTTCGCGCTGCTAGATACTGACGAGACTGAGGTAGAAAGTATAATCATGACCTTGAAAGAAGACTGCGCAGTTGGCTGGGACAACATATCGAATAAAATTATTAAAAAATTCAAGGACATTTTGGTACCACCACTGACTTATATTTTCCGTATTTGTTTATCTTCAGGTCATTTTCCAGAGTGTCTCAAAAAAGCTGTAATTGTTCCTGTCTATAAATCAGGCAGCAAAGAGCAAGTGACAAATTATAGACCTATTTCTTTACTGCCTTCTATGTCAAAAATATTGGAGAAAATAATAAATAAAAGGTTGTTGAAATATTTGGAAGATAAATCAATTCTGTCTAAACGGCAGTTTGGTTTTAGGCCTAAAATTTCAACTGCCGATGCGGTACATCATCTGACTGACTATCTAGCACAAGAACTTGACAAGGGTAACCACACAGTAGGAATTTTCCTGGACCTCGCCAAAGCTTTTGACACAGTTTCCATTCCAATTCTGTTGCGCAAGCTTGAGATCATTGGTGTAAGAGGCACCCAGCTAAAAATATTCAAAAGTTATTTAGAAGATCGTTCCCAGTGCGTAAAGATCGGCAATGTTCTTAGCGCTGTTCAAAAAAACACATTTTTTGGTGTTCCTCAAGGAAGTATTCTAGGGCCCACTCTGTTTTTGATCTACATAAATGACCTTTGCAATTTAAAACTAGAGCATGGTACTATCGTAACTTACGCTGACGACACTGCTTTACTTTTTTCGGCTGACTCAGAAAATGAAGTCTACAATCTTGCGCAACACGGATTTAATATTGTAAATAAGTGGCTTAAAAATCACTCACTAACTCTAAATGCAGAGAAGACAAATTACATTAAGTTTTCGATGCGTAAGCAAATATCGACTATCCCCTCAGCGCTGCATGCTCATTGTTGCCCAGTCCCTACAGATAGCCAGTGTAAGTGTCCCAATATTAAGAAGACTGATAAAATAAAATATCTAGGTATTATAATAGATGACACCCTTTCCTTCAAACAACATATGGAAGCTCTAAATAATAGAATTCGGAAGCTGATATTCGTATTCAAAAAACTACGATTTATTACAGATCCAAAAATACTTAGGCAAGTATATTTTGCTCTTTGTCAGTCACTTCTGACTTACTGTATTACTTCGTGGGGTGGGGCAAGTAAAACTCTGTTATTGCCCATTGAAAGAGCTCAAAGAGCTATTCTCAAGGTGGCTACTTGCCGCCCTTTCCTTTTCCCCACTAACCTCCTGTATAAATCTTGTGAAGTACTAACAGTCCGACAGTTATTTATTATGAGCACGGTACTAAAACAACACGCGGCACTTCCATACAGCACTGAATTTACTAAAAAAAGACGGAAAGATATAGTTTGCCCTCAAAAAAGTACAAAACATGCTTTCATAGCCAAATTTTATATATACCTTGGACCGCTACTCTATAACAGGCTAAATGAAAAAGGAAACATCTACTCCTTAAATCAAAGTAAATGCAAGAAAATCCTTAGAGAAGCCCTTCAGAATATGTCCTATGAAGATACAGAGAAGTTATTACTTGTGCTAAAGTAAATATTGATCGTATTAGAGATATTTTTTAAATTAGTAAGCTAAGTTAAGATAATATAATTTTTATATAACTTTTTACCTATGTACCAATAAGATTAGTATGATATGTGATTATTTAATCAATTAATGTTACTTACAATCGCCTGAAACACAGGATTACCTAGTTCAGGCACAAATCATGAGTGAACTTGATATAGATTTAAGATAAACTGTTAAAGTTGTACTTTAGATTTTTGAATAAATTTTATTATTTATTATTTATTATTATTATCATCTGCCTTTTCCCAACTATGTTGGGGTAGGCTTCCAGTCTAACCGGATGCAGCTAAATACCAGTATTTTACATCTAGCGGCTGCCTATCTGACCTCCCTAGAACAATTAGTACTGGGTAGTACGATACCCCTTGAATGGCTGTCAGGCTTCCGGGCCATTAACTACCTGTAACGACTGTCAAAGATCTACAAATGACAGCCGGGGCCAACAGCTTGTCGTGCTTTCCAAGGCACGGACCAACATGTATATCAGAACGTTCGGCCAGTCAAGATAGGGAGCTGGCTGCTACTCCAGTTTTTAGTGACGATTATGTGACGCATAAAGATGCCAGCCAAAGAATTTGTGACAGAACAGTTCGAAAGTTAGAAGCATTTATTTATGGCCGAACGACCTGATATCAGAACGTTCGGCCAACCTGAATCTCCATAACTGAGGACCTTAGAGAAACTGTTACTGAATAAATATTTTGTGACGATTTAGTGACAAACAACCACTGCTTTACTTTTACTCGTAATGCCACCGGTTAAAAGTAAAATTAATTTTAGTTCCTGGAACATCAGGCCGTTCGGCCAACGTAAAATCTCCGTAACTGAGGACCTGAGAGAAACCGTTAATGAATAAAGATTTAGTGACGAGACTGAAACGTATTTTTATTGCTTTATTTTTTTTTGTGACGGTCCCTTTATATAGTAAAATGAAAATTTAACAAATAACCTCAAAACATTGGGATTATCGATTCCTCCACAAGGAAGAAGCCTAGAGAAACCGTTCATCAATAAAGATTTAGTGACGACACTGAAACGAACTTTTATTGTTTTATTTTTCTTGTGACGGCCCCTTTTTATAGTAAATTGAAAATGTAACATAGAACCTCTAAACATTGGGATTATCGATTCCTCCACAAGGAAGAAGCCTAGAAGACTCGTAAAACCCCTGATGTGTTATAGGTTTTCAGTGCAATGGTGTCAGTATTTTTGTTAATTCAAGATTAATCTAAAAATGCACTATGGCGGATGGCGACTGAAATAGGGTGACCATGTATTCTAACGAAACAAGTATTTATCGACTAGGTACTTAATTACCTAAACAATGAAGCAAAACACGTATTATTTTAATTTTGTATTATTAGTGATTTTTTAGATGATAGAATCTTTACCTCGCTAGAGTATATATGTTCTGTGGTCTCAACGTCAGAAAAAAAATACACCAGTATATTTGCTTGCCCTTGCGCTTTTCGTGTAAATTTTGGTGTTTTTTATGAGCTTTAGTTCCTACGTATAGTCCAGAAATACCGATATTCCAGCATAGATTGTACTTTGTGAAAGTGTTAACACAGTGTAGACATATCTTTGTACCTTTCATTTATTACTTGTTATGAAAGCAATGAAACTGATTCCATCTTCCTCTGGGCTCGAGTACATTATAATAAAACAGAACCCCACAAAGACCAGGATAAAGGTATAATAATTAATCTATATACATATAATAAAACAGTAAAAAAACTGTGTCTGTAAATTGAATATATTAAAAAAAAAAAATTGAGGGGGGTTTAGAAACAGTAATAGAGCACGAAACCAAAAAAAAAATTCTGTCTGTTTGTCTATTTGTCTGTTTGTTTGTACACGCTAATCTTCGGAACTACTTGACGGATTTGAATGATTTTTGTTTTGTTGTATAGGTATAAAGTCTGAGCAACACATAGGCTATAATTTATCTTGGAAACTTGAACACCTGATGCAGAACCGCAACAGACCAGCTAAACTATAAGAGATACAAAAATGGTGCCATAGCAAAAATTGTTTCACGTGATGAGCATTTTCTGCTAAGAGAATAAATTTGAAGATCTGGAACACCTGATGTGGAACTCCAAGAGCCCAGCTACACTATAACATATATAGGAATGACGTCTTAGCAAGAGTTGTTCAGCCTGATGAGTACTCTCTGTTGTCGTATAAAATTTGAAGATCTGGAAAGCTTATGTGGAACTCCAAGAGCCTAGCTACACTATAACATATATAGGAATGACGTCTTAGCAAGAGTTGCTCAGCCTAATGAACACTCTCTGTTGTCGTATAAAATTTGAAGATCTGGAACAGCTGATATGGAACTCCAAGAGCCCAGCTACACTATAACCTATATAGGAATGACGTCTTAGCAAGAGTTGTTAAGCCTGATGAGCACTCTCTGTTGACGTATAAAATTTAAAGATCTGGAATAGCTTATGTGGAACTCCAAGAGCCTAGCTACACTATAACATATATAGGAATGACGTCTTAGCAAGAGTTGCTCAGCCTAATAAACACTCTCTGTTGTCGTATAAAATTTGAAGATCTGGAACAGCTGATATGGGACTCCGAGAGCCCAGCTACACTATAACCTATATAGGAATGACGTCTTAGCAAGAGTTGTTCAGCCTGATGAGCACTCTCTGTTGACGTATAAAGATTGTAGATCTGGAACACCTGTTGTGGAACTCCAAGAGTTCACTGTGTAATTATAAAATAACATAAGCTGGGAGTACCTCCACGCGGTGAGGCGGTAACAGTTTAGGACTGATTTTCGATGAAAATTCTATGAATCATTGAAAATTTGACTCTACTGGCTAAAACTCCCATTTATTTCCTTTTCCATTTATCTTCGCGACACGGTAGCCTACCCGGTAACGCAGGGGAGCAGTCACTTAGATTTTAATTGATCAGGTATTTTCAGAATAAAACTATAACTATGCCTAGAAAGAGGTCAAATCTTTCCCAACGTTCCAAAGGAGCTAAAAGATTGAGGATTATAAGATCCCAAGAATCTAACGAAAAGCGTCAGGATAGACTGCAAGCTGCAACTCGCTCTGTAGAAACCTCTTCGGGTCGCGAAGCTCGCTTGCGTTCTCAGCGTATTTATGCATCTACATCCAGGTCTCTAGAGACCAGTGAAGAATATGATGCGCGACTGTCCGCTGATCGTGAACGTCACGCATTGTCTCGCGAGTCGGAGACGTTCACGGATAGAGAATTGCGCTTGAGTTCTCAGCGTATCTACGCATCTGCTTATAGGTCTCTAGAGACAAGTAAGGAACATGATGCGCGACTGTCCGCTGATCGTAAACGTCACGCATTGTCTCGCGAGTCGGAGACGTTCACGGATAGAGAATTGCGCTTGAGTTCTCAACGTATCTACGCATCTGCTTCAAGGTCTCTAGAGACAAGTAAGGAACATGATGCGCGACTGTCCGCTGATCGTAAACGTCACGCATTGTCTCGCGAGTCGGAGACGTTCACGGATAGAGAATTGCGCTTGAGTTCTCAGCGTATCTACGCATCTGCTTATAGGTCTCTAGAGACAAGTGCGGAACATGATGCGCGACTGTCCGCTGATCGTGAACGTCACGCATTGTCTCGCGAGTCGGAGACGTTCACGGATAGAGAATTGCGCTTGAATTCTCAGCGTATCTAAGCATCTGCTGCTAGGTCTCTAGAGACAAGTGAGGAACATGATGCGCGACTGTCCGCTGATCGTGAACGTCACGCATTGTCTCGCGAGTCGGAGACGTTCACGGATAGAGAATTGCGCTTGAGTTCTCAGCGTATCTACGCATCTGCTGCTAGGTCTCTAGAAACAAGTGCGGAACATGATGCGCGACTGTCCGCTGATCGTGAACGTCACGCATTGTCTCGCGAGTCGGAGACGTTCACGGATAGAGAATTGCGCTTGAGTTCTCAGCGTATCTACGCATCTGCTGCTAGGTCTCTAGAGACAAGTGCAGTACGTGATGCGCGACTGTCTGCTGATCGTGAGCGACATGCATTGTCTCGCGAGTCAGAAACGTTTACCGATACAGAATCACGCTTGAGTTCTCAGCGAATTCGCACATCTACTAACAGGTCTTTTGAAACGAGTGATGAACGTGATGCGCGACTAACTGCTGCTCGAGATTATCATACATTGTCCCGAACACGCACACAACAAAATATTCATAATCAGTTTGAAAGTGAGAGAGAAAGGAATGCTGGAGTACGGCATGAAGAGACAGAAGTTAATTCAGTGTACCCTTGGGATCTGCTGCGGAGTAACGGGAAGAAAAGTTTTTTGTTGTATAGTCTGGGCAACATAAAGGCTATAATTTATTTTGGAAAATTAATACCTGATGCAGAACCGCAACAGACCAGCTACAGTATAAGAGATATAAAAATGGTGCCATAGCTAAAAATATTCCACGTGAAGAGCATTTTCTGCTGTGAGAATAAATTTGAAGATCTGGAACACCTGCTGTGGAACTCCAAAGCCCATGGCAGCGCTATAACAAATTAAGGAATTACGTCTTAGCAAAAGTTATTTAGTCTGATGGGCATTTCCTGTTGACATACAAAAATGAATGATCTGGAACGACTCCAATCGTCTCGCTCATCCCGTTGTTTTCCCGTCCCCGGGCCTTAGAATTCTACATTAGACGTTTCAAATTTTCGATTTTGACGACCCCGTTGTCGCTGGCATAAGCAACGGGATCCGCGTACGAAGTCGCGGGCAGAAGCTAGTGTTTAATAAATTTATTCAATAATATATTTTTGTTTTATTATTGCCTCATTGCAATAACCCCATTACCTAACATATATTTATATTTCGTTTATTAGATACCTACATGTTTTAGACACACAAGTTTTAAACTTGTGTGTCTAAAACATCTATAAAACAATACGCATATTATTATGTACGTCAATAACACAGTAAACGAAATACGTAGCGATAAATATCGATATAAGTAGACGCACCTACCTGTTACAAATATTCATTTAGTTCATTGCTTGGCGTTCAGAGGGCGCTGATCGGTAACTTCCCGGAACATATTGGTAACTAATCTGCACTCCTCATATTCCTCCGTCCGCGTAGGTATCTATTTATTTTGTTGCAATACCTACATCGTCACCTTATTTCAACTATTTCGACGTGTTTTGCTTCATTGTTTAGGTAATTAAGTACCTAGTCGTTAAATACTTGTTTCGTTAGAATACATGGTCACCCTATTTCAGTCGCCATCCGCCATAGTGCATTTTTATAGATTAATCTTGAATTAACAAAAATACTGACACCATTGCACTGAAAACCTATAACACATCAGGGGTTTTACGAGTCTTCTAGGCTTCTTCCTTGTGGAGGAATCGATAATCCCAACGTTTAGAGGTTCTATGTTACATTTTCAATTTACTATAAAAAGGGGCCGTCACAAGAAAAATAAAACAATAAAAGTTCGTTTCAGTGTCGTCACTAAATCTTTATTGATGAACGGTTTCTCTAGGCTTCTTCTTTGTGGAGGAATCGATAATCCCAATGTTTTGAGGTTATTTGTTAAATTTTCATTTTACTATATAAAGGGACCGTCACAAAAAAAAAAAATAAAGCAATAAAAATACGTTTCAGTCTCGTCACTAAATCTTTATTCATTAACGGTTTCTCTCAGGTCCTCAGTTACGGAGATTTTACGTTGGCCGAACGGCCTGATGTTCCAGGAACTAAAATTAATTTTACTTTTAACCGGTGGCATTACGAGTAAAAGTAAAGCAGTGGTTGTTTGTCACTAAATCGTCACAAAATATTTATTCAGTAACAGTTTCTCTAAGGTCCTCAGTTATGGAGATTCAGGTTGGCCGAACGTTCTGATATCAGGTCGTTCGGCCATAAATAAATGCTTCTAACTTTCGAACTGTTCTGTCACAAATTCTTTGGCTGGCATCTTTATGCGTCACATAATCGTCACTAAAAACTGGAGTAGCAGCCAGCTCCCTATCTGGACTGGCCGAACGTTCTGATATACATGGACCAACCTAGGCAAGCGTGGTTTAACCTGAAGATCGACCCGAGTGGTTGTTATCGTTTAGCCACGAGCTCGCCGGTCTTAGAACTGATTGCATGCGCTAAGTAAATAATATACAAGAATCAGATTGAGGCATTAGTAATGATCCGTCAAGTTCCAAGAACATAACAGAAGTTGATGATACTTCAGAAACCCTTAAAACAAAAACAGAAGTTGAACAAGTGGGCAAGTAAAGTTGCACACCCCAAAATATTCTTGATATTACAAGAACTTATGCGGAGTAATATCATCAAACTTTCTGTTGGAAAGTTTTCCACTTCACACTATTATTACAGCAATGCTTGTAATGTTAGAAACAGTAAACACGAATGATAAACAATGTGAAAGAATGATAGCAGAGTAGAATGCTGGCTTGACGAACCCGCATTCTGGCGTGGTTTATGTTTATTTTCGATTTCACTTCACTTAGTATACGCGAGGAGGGTTATAAGATTAAATTTGATGAGAACAGATGAAACGTAAACATTTTAATAAGAAAATTGGATGTCTTGCGTCAATTTTGAGATGGAGTTGGAGTTTTTAATCAGTCTGTGGTAAAAAGGTGGTAGCTTTTAAATATAATTATTTAATGTATTTTCTTGCAAACACTAGAAAAATTGGTTTTGTGTATTGTGTTTCAAGAAATTGCTTACATAAAACATAATTTATTAAAATCCATTAGCAAAGATTATTCTTGTTCTATTCACTCAGTTATTAAATCAGTATACTTACTCTACATTAAAGTTTACATTTCTATCTCGAGTAAAAATAAATATTTTTTCGTGAAATTCTCTTATTTTTTACGTATACTGTACCAATCGCAATATTATCACACATAAGGGTACAGTGACATTAGTTTCCAATGCGTAACGCATTAGTTCATCAGGTTTCGCAAAATGCATAACCATGTTCTTTGCCTTAAATTGTTTTTACTTTACGTTTCTGTGTTATGTAAGTTATTTCTTAGAAGACTATCTCATTTTAGAAGTTACTTTTTCGTTTCATAACCCCTTGTCTTTGTTTTAAGGTGAAAATCAACAAAACACTAAGACACCGCTGACTATACTTGCGTATATACAAGGCTTTAAGCCAGGTCAAAATTTGAAAATTCCAGCATTTTTAATATCACCAATACTAGTTGTATCAAATAAAAAACATAACACGAACGATAAACCAGAAAGCAGTGATGAAAACTTAGACGTAAATAGTGCAGGATTCAAGAAAGTTATACCAGTGCGAGTCATACTAAATGCGACCAGAGCAAATGAAGAAAGCAATGACATTGAAGTGAGCTTCAGACAAGCGTTGAACAGAGGAAGTCTTGGAAAGAGTGAAATGAACGAAAAGGAAACCAACAAATCTGTACAAAGCAATACGATGGTCGACAATAATACGATGGCAAATACAATTCAAGAAAATAAAACGGCCGCACCTGAGACAACTACTATAGCCGATCCTAGTCTCCAAAATGTTACAGAACCTACTACTACTGAAGCTAGTGGTCAATACCCAACAGCAGTCTACAATGATCAAGTAGTAAACACTATAACAATAACAGACGGACCACCAAACTCATTTTTGTTACCTCCTTTACTCGACGAGGAATGGAAAAACTTCACAGTAACTGCCAATGTAAATATAACAAGAGAAAATACCACCGAGCCCATAGAAAAATCAGATAATACTACTATATCTCATTCAGTAAATGAGACTGACAGTACAATAAAAGGTCCCTATCCAGCTGCCCTGTACCACAATGCGGAGATTGATCAGGTATCAATTACGACAAATTCTTATACAAATGAATCACCTTTGCCTCCGCCACGAGATGATCGATGGACGAGGTTCTCTTCATTTGGGGAAATGTTTTCGACGTCGAGTGAATTTAGGCCATTAGCAGGTTTGTATTACGATGGCTTTTTGCATAGACCCCTGCCTAATAGGAATCCGGGTTTTGTTCCTTACAACCAATACGTTCTTTATTAGTAGTGGCTTTGTTTGTTTAATGTTAATTTTAACCTGTATTTTTAAATAAATACACCATGTAATAGTTATTTCATTTACTCTCTTTGGGGTATACTTAGTTACATCTGCATTATCATGCTTAACACATGTATAATAATTAATAGTCTTCAGTATAAACTAATCCAAATTTCTTAAAAATTCATTACAAGAACATCAGTCTATTTTTGTCCTCATCATTCATGATTTGATTAAAACTATTGTTTTACCTAGAAACAAAATAATGAAAAGACACTGTCTCAATACCTTAGCAATTTGACTTCTATGGAAAGCTTTAACAACCCTTGAAATATTGGATGAAGTTCAGGAATCGATATTAATATTCATCGAACACGCGCACTAAAAAGTATTTATAGTTGCTCCCTAACTATGTATCTGACAACGTTCTCACATTTCGAACAGAGGCAGCATCATAAAATTCGAACAATGCTGGTAACTACTGCAACTCGACAAGGCTCTAAAATTGATATTACCAGTACATACTCGTAAAGCAAGCATCGGCTATTGTATCCCGAGTCATGTGTGTAACATTGTTACGTGAAGATCACCACTAAATTAGTGCTGTTTTACTACTGGTCGCAACCCGATCTACTTTAGTAAGTTACGTGTTTTAGAATCAATAAAATTGTTTGAGATTATAGTCGTAACTTCGATATAGACTTGATATTTTGAGAACTTTTCCAAAAAATCTAGCTATTTTTATTTTTTATTCTGTACTTAGCGACCCACCCCAGCTTCACACGGGTGCAATGTGTATACATGTACATATTATAAACCTTCCTCTTGAATCACTGTATCTATTACTGAAAACTTCATTAAAATCCGTTGCGTAGTTTAAACGATCTAAGAGTATAAATATCGGGAGCGACTTTGTTTTATACTATGTAAATATTGTAAAATAAGTATTAGAAGTAGACCATTGACTATGACCTATTTATTTAGTTCTTACAGTCCATCTAAAGGTTTGATGGATGGTATATCAGGGATAAAACCACCACTGTAATCATAGAAATAGCAATATTTTGTAAAACAGCTGTGTTACAATTAATAATAATAATAATAAAATATCTTTATTTCCCAAAAATACAGATAATAAGTTTACAATTTTGAATTCATATTAGAGAACACTATACTTGTCATTTGGATGCTTCGGAAATCTGTACACAATAGATTAAACTCTGTCTCTTAAACTAGGGTATCCTGTATCTTAAGAGACAGTGTTTTGCAATGAGGTTCCAATTGATATAAGTATAAGTGGACTGTGTCGATTTACTTACAGAGGAATAAAAATTATAATTATATAAACTATCATAGGTAACTTAAGTTTTTAAATTATGTAGGTATGAGTATGTGGGAGGATGATGGTGAGTGAATGTGATTGTGGGTGTGTAGGTGTTTGTGTGTGAGTGTGGATAAGTGGTGATGCGTTGTTGGTGTGTAAGTGAGTGAGGGAGTTGTATGTGCGAGTGTGTATGGATGCGAGGATAGGAGTATTCGTGTAAGCATGGAGATGGGTGTTTGCTTCTTAGGCAATGTAGGTAAGTAAAGTCTCCGTTGCGGCATAGTCCTGTTTAAGTAGCCATTCCGTCACTTTTAATTTTAGATTGTGCTTGTTGAGGTCTAAGATATTCAGTTTTTTATGAATCTTTTTGTAAATGTACGCGCTAATGACATAATACTGGTGTTGTGCAAACGTGGTTCTGTGTTGGGTGCCTGGGGGAAGGTTTGTACGCTTTTTTGGGTTAGACGGGGGAAGACTGCTATGTTTCCTAAGGACAGATTGAAGCACAAAGAGCTGACGGACTGTGAGAACCTTGCAGTCTGCGTACAGCCGTGTTGTTGGGTATCTCTGGGGCTTCCTTGTCATTACTTTTAGTACAGCTCTCTGCGCTCTCTCTGCCCTCAGGATGCAACCTTTCGTTGTGGCACCCCATACAGAGATGCAATATCCTATGACCGATTGGCATAGTGCATAATACACCATTTTCAATATATCGGCGTTTGCAGAGTTTCGGAGGGATTTAAAGATATGTATGAGGCGCAGAGTTCTCGTCGTGACAGCGCCTAGTTGTTTTTTCCATGTGAGTCCATCATCTATGAGGACTCCTAGATACTTTACGTTGTCACTTCTAGTCAGTGCTGGACAACTGCATGGTGCTGATCGGTTAGAGCATGAGTGGGCAGTAATTGAATAACTGTGTGACGGTGCGGTATTTCGCCTAATTGCAAAAGGGATGTAGCAAGTTTTGTTTATGTTTAAGGTAAGAAGATTTGAATTGAGCCATTTCATTATTTCCGCTACTGCCGACTCTGCTATAGATTTGATAATATCCCAAGAAGGACCGTGAACCACGATCGCGGTGTCATCAGCGTACGTATATATCTTAGTATTTGAGAGGTTCATTTTGCAGAGGTCGTTGACGTAAATTTGAAATAAGGTAGGGCCCAGTATGCTGCCTTGAGGGACGCCGAAAGTAACAAACTCCTCGTCACTGAGGTGGGTATCAATTTTGACTCTCTGGGTGCGTTTCTTGAGATAATCTTTGAATATTTCTAGTGACATACCACGTATACCTAGGCGTTCTAATTTTGAGATAAGGATGGGAACAGAAACTGTGTCAAATGCCTTAGAAAGGTCTAGGAATATACCTAAACATTTTGTCTTATTGTCTAGATTTTTAGCTACAACTTGTGTCAATCCCAGCACAGCATCTTCCGTTGAAACACCAGCTCGAAAGCCATACTGGTTGTCTGCTATAATTTTATGTTTTTCTAAAAAGGTCCTGAGACGATTGTTTAAGATCCTCTCAAGGAGCTTAGAAAGTGTCGGCAAAACTGATATAGGCCTATAATTATTGACACAGATTCTGCTCCCTCCCTTGTGTATAGGATGGACTATCGCCTTTTTAAGAGCATCCGGGAATACGCCAGATTGTAGACAGCGGTTGTATATGAACGTAAGTGGTGGTACTAGTACTTGGCGACAGTTTTTCAATAAAAGTGGCGATATACCGTCCCACCCAATAGCACAGTCATTCCGTAACTGTAAGATAAGCGACTCTGTTTCAGCTTCATCAACTTCTAAGATCGCAAGAGAGTTTACAGGGGAGGGGTTTATGCTATTTAGATGGGACTGGTCGTTATTCTGAGGTGATGTGGTGTGGTGTTGTGATATAATGTTGTCAGCCAGCTTTTTCCCCACATTACTGAAAAAATTGCAGACCTCATTTACGGAAGACTTAGGATCATTGCATATTTTTAATAGCTCAACGGGGCTTGCACATATTTTCGTGGTGTTGCTTATTTCCTTTATTGTCTTCCATAAAAGCTTTGGTTTATTACTTGCTTTTTCAAGCTCACTCATTTCGTATGATATTTTTAGTTTTCGGAGTAGATTATTACAAAAATTTCGGTAGCGATTATAGGTAATTTTAAGTGTAATATTGTCTGGTGCTTTCTTGGAACGTATGTGTAACTTGTCTCGGTGTTTTATGCATTTTAGGAGACCAGGAGTTATCCAGGGTTTTAGAGTCCTTTTTTGTCTAGGGACTTTAACCTGAGTTGTGTGTTTGGACATGACCTTGACCATGAATTTGTTGTGTACAATGAAGTATATTCTATTTATTAATCTATCGATCTATCTATAGATATCTCTGAGTCTAATTTAACGTAAAAATACCGTAAAAGTTAGAAGTGCAATACCTCGTTACTAAACTTGCTGCGTCCATTACCAGTTTGACAGCGCCGCGGCTGCCTTAGCCAAAAATAGACGATTAGCCTCGCTAAATGCCCATTCCGTGTACGGTTATCGACAAAGTATTAAGTCCATCGGTTGTATATTGTCTCTACGTGAGATAGATATAGACATTACAATGTAAAATTGAATACTTTGGAATTGACAGCAGTTTTGTGCCACTATATTTTTGTTGCCAGTTTTACAGCGCCGCGCCGTGGCTGCCTTAGCCAAAAATAGACGATTAGCCTCGCTAAATGCCCATTCCATGTACGGTTATCGACAAAGTATTAAGTCCATCCGTTGTATATTGTCTCTACGTGAGATAGATATAGACATTACAATGTAAATTGAATACTTTGGAATTGACAGCAGTTTTGTGCGACTGTACTTTTGTTGCCAGTTTTACAGTGCCGCGCCGTGGCTGCCTTAGCCAAAAATAGACGATTAGCCTTTAAATAATATAAAAATACACACACAATACAGTGGAACACAAACACACGAACATACTTTCGAATCGTCAACAGTTGTTGTTTTAATCGAAAACCTCAAATGATAATTATTTTTAACTAAAAAACGAGTGGTCAGAGCAATAAGCCTTGTTTTTTAATCGTGTCTTTGCAGCCACAGTGAAGTACTTTTACCTGGCAGCAGAAATAAGAGCCCACAGGTGACTTCCAGAGCATTTATTATTTACTTGACAAAGTCACTCGCCATTGGAAGTTTCCTGTAAAATGTACTCGAGAACGAAGTAGATTTTCCTTTAAAGTGTTATTGTTACGACAAGAAAGGAAGCGACGATCGATTCTCCGTTTTATATGAATTTTATTTTGTAATCTGTCTTTACGTCCTTCATTATTGTGTATTTCCTCCCCGTTTTCGTTATCATTTTAAAAGCTTCCCCAATCAATATAAATAGGTATACGTTACTTTTCTTTGGCAACTCAAAGCGATCACAAAATAACGATAATGTAACAGTAATAACTTGTTGAACTTTCAAACGGCGACTGTTTGAAAACTATGTATAATATTGAGGATTTAATAATGTGTTGTAGTTTATGGATAATGCCGTCATTACAGATTTTCGTTCAGGCGTCTTTCGGTACTAATAGGTACTTATAAAAAGTAAAGTTTGTCAGTTTGGTTGCAGGAGGTAATCTCCGAGACTACTACTCCGATTTTAAAACTTCTTTCACTGATAGTAAGCTACAGTTTTGCCCAATTCCATGAAATTCTATGTAAAGATAAATATTACATCGGTAAAGTATAAAATACAGAAGTATTGGTTATGAATCCGTTCCTTGTAAGTGCGAGTAATCATTTTTTTTTCCGGGTCAATCTAACTCGCCACAATAACAAAAATACTTCATTATTATACGAACCTTCATTATTTCTCAGTCAACTTTTACCCAAGGGACGTCGATGGCCGACGTGACTTGTCCCTGCCAGGAAACCTTATGCTCTCTCATTAAAACAAAACTAAGAGAAGGTCTGTTATTAAAATCTTATCAGTGGACTTTAATTGTCTTTGTAATGAGGTGGACCATCAATATTCAAAGTAAGTATTTGTCTCTCCAAACAGTCCCTCGACAAATCGCCGTCCAGAATAAGATATTAGGGGACACAACTTCACGCATTGACCCCTTTTTAAAGGTTAATGTCTTGCGCCTCCCTTTACGACACCTGAATACTAATCGCGTGACGCATTTTTTGTTCAGGTTTTGATGCTACTCAAGGATGTGGTTTGTTTAAAGACTTTTTACTGAAAACAATTTTAATAAAAAAAAAAAATTGCAGTAAGATGATTTACGAAATCAAGTCAAGTCAGTCAAGTGTAAGCCCGCCACACTTGCACATGGCACGACTCCCCACAAATACACTTCACACTTACACTCAATATAAATTTGTGCTCATTAACTATGCCGTTATTTAGGGCTTACTACGGTCAACGCTGTACCTTCTGTTTTTACCTATTTTTGAATGTGGACAAATTATTTTTAGCCAGCATCAATCCTTTCTCATTTTAAGACTAGTAACTTACGTTAGATTCTAAGCTAGCGGTCTTTTTTTTAAGTTCTAAAAAATCCAACGAGTACAAGTTTGAGTTCTCGCCGAGGTTTCCGTGGCAGTAAAAGGAAATTCATTTATACTTTCGTGGAACTGATGTTCTTTTACTACAAAGTATATTAGGTACGTAATTACTAACATCAAGTTTGTAAAAGTTTTAACTACACGAAACTAATGGATTCTAGAGTCGGGTAATCTATATTATTTTTATTCTGGGAAGTGGTTTTTATAAAATTAATGTTAAAGTGGTCTTTCTGACTGTTTTCAAAGAAGTATAAGAAATAATAGTAGTGAACAAAATACAGCAAAAAAAGGGTTACAGAAATGGTAAACAAGTCTCTTTCAAATAATTAGATGAGATTCAAGAAAAATAACACAATGTTTCCCATTTTTTTTTATTTAACCTAAAGGTTGATTGGTAGAGAATGCCTTGTGGAGTTATGTCCGCCTATGTACCACTATTGTACATGAGGTTTAAATAAATAAATAAACAACGGCTATGACAGTGTGACGGTTGACAGGGGCGAATGGGAGAAAAACATGTTGCACCAACCACGATTAACATGGAACAAGGGCAGGAAGATGTTGAGAAAAAAAAACAACGGCAATGCGATACAGTTATTTATGTATTACAAATAAAATATTTTGTAGTGGCCCTAGACTGGAGGCCCTTACACTTAAAGCACCCACAGGAAAGTTCAGTTAAGCAGATAACAATCTCCTTGGTTGGACGGTGAGATGCTATACGAAAAAAACCAGTCAAGTGCAAGTCGTACTCACACGCACACAGGGTTTCGTAGCACCAAACAATATATTAAATATAGTTTTTTGCCATTCGGCTACGCAACCCTAAAAAGAGATTGAGTTTTTATATGGAGTAGCGTTCGGTCTTCTAAAACATAAATATCAATAAACTTATTTAATTCTAAACCTAGACGCCTTTCTAGTACCAGACCTCGACTCATCTCCTACATCTAGTCCACTCCAATAAAAAACTACTCAATCTAAAACACTCGCTGCAGTTAACTTAGAAAATAGAACAAATCAAGCGCAACTCTAACACAGAAAATATATTCGCAATCTCCTAGTTCCCATTCGACGTAAAGCCAATCTGTTTCGAACACAAAAATTGCTACATAATATGCTTGAAGCAGAACTTGTTACGCTATAACAAAGTATGTTCTAATTTCGACCCATTCACTGTTGGTAAGAGCATTCCAACTGCAGTATGCAGAGCGAATTTTCTCGAATATTCTCAACTCGTTTATTGTTGGCTACCTACATTTTCCCTTTAACCTTTTAGCGCTTTATTGCTACGTATCGCTTTAATCTGTTGCTTTAGTTCGGGGTCTACTGCTTCCCGACGAAGTATGTGGAATGTTGCTACATTTATGTTGTTTAACCTTTGATCTTTACTGCAGTAATATGTATTGGAGAGATTTTTGTTGTCTTTCAATATTTTCATTCACGTTGATTAGAAATAGTTGGGTCGTATCCCTCTTCTGACTCGCATCATGTTAATATCGCCACAATTTTATTCTTTGTATAACACTAATTTGAATAGATTAGGGTGTCAAAAGGTGAAGAAGTTACTGCTTTGCGCCAAAGAAGTGACTTTTTACTCCAGTCTAATTATTATATTTGTACAAACCTTTTTTTTATTATTATTTTCATGTCAGACTCGTCAGAGAAGGCAAATTGTAAACATAAACATAAATAATTTATTTGCATAAAACATGGTATACAATGGTGTTAAATAAAATTAAAATAGTTCAAACATGTTTAACTAAGATAGAACATAGCATGCAAAATTTTAGGGTTTAACAAAATGTTACAAGGCATCAACATTTTTTATCCATGAATTCTTTTAGACTATAGAAATTACATTCACTTAACCACTTGTGCAATTTAATCTTTAATAATCTTGAATTTAATATTTTGAATTGCCTTGGTATCCTGTTGTAAATACGTACACACATTGCTAGGCAGTTTTTGTTATATTTTGCAAGTCTTGGCAAATCATTCAATACCAACATAAAAGGATCTCGTCTGTTCCGAGGATTCACATCGTTCGCTGTCTTAAACAGTTCTTTATTCCTAACTACAAACACACATATTTCATAAATATACAGAGATGGCAACGGTAACAAACCAAACTTTTTGAACATTGGTCGACATGAGTCATCAGGTTGAAGTACACATATAGCTCTGATGCACTTTTTTTGAGCTATAAATGCTCTATCCAGATCGGTGCTATTACCCCACATTACAAGACCATATCGCAGTAGTGACTCTACATACGCGTGGTATGACATAATGGCAGTTTTTATGTTGGTTACATTTTTAACCTGTTTCAGTGCGTATACGAATTTATTAATTCTAGTGCTTACATTATCTACGTGTTCTTTCCAGTTTATGTCCTTATCTATTACTACGCCTAAAAACCTTGTATGTGTTACCTCTTTGATTTTATTTATATTAAGTTTGATATTGTTTTTATTATTATTCGATTGATTAAATTGAATGTATACGGATTTGTCTAAATTTATTTTCAAATTGTTCATGTCAAGCCAATGCAGCAATGTATTTATTGTATTATTAATGTCGAACTCATGATCCGCAAAGGTATTCTTCTTTTTATCAGATGTTACTATGATGGATATATCGTCTGCAAATAATATGCATATATGTTTGGTTACTTTTATGATATCATTTATGTATATAATAAACAATATTGGGCCTAGAACGCTTCCTTGCGGAATACCATATCTATTATGTCGATATTCCGACGAGTAAGGTACCATATTATTTTTGTTGATTTTATTGATAATGACACGTTGCTGTCTGTTACTTAAATAGGACGAAATCCACTGAAGTACAGGTCCCCTGATCCCGATAGTCTCTAACTTATCTAGTAATATGTCGTGTGACACTAGATCGAACGCTTTAGATAAGTCAAAAATGAGACCAGTAGTAAAAAGATTATTATTAATATTTGTAAGTATTGCTTTCATTAGTGAGAAAATGGCTAATGATGTGGATTTGTTTTTTTGGAATCCGAACTGTTCCGCACTTATTATTTGGAATTTATTGCAGAAATCAATGAGTCTTTTATGCATAAACAAAATTGGAAAGCCATGGTGGAGGCCTTTGCCCAGCAGTGGGATAGAGAGAAGTTTGATAAAAAAGTCGAATGGTCAGGATTTATTGCGTTAGACTTGGACATCATGTGGGCCGAAGATGGGTTTCGTGCAATGAGAACACACAGGGTACCACTGCTTTTATTAAACTAACAAATTACTTGGAATTACAATTTAACAGAATGACACTGGGCACAATGAATCGGGTACAGTTTTGAGCCGTCTTACCTCCGCTGCGATCAGACACTGCCTGTCGTCCTTGCTGCGAGCTCAAAACATCACGACTCTGTATAAGCTGTAGGTGTGGGTGGGTAAACTGGTAAGAGGTCGCGTGATGTTACCAATGGCGTGCTTACGATTAATTTTATGTCCGTACTAATGACCGGATCCGATCAATTTATCACATATCTACTATTTTATCACACGTCTTTCCACATTCTCACGCTAATTCATAACGCCATAAACACAACCTCATTCTCTCTTCATAGTTAAACAATGTCTGATCAGAACTCATATAAGATCTAATCTCGTATGTTTACGAGCTACGCCTCTACGTTTCAAGAGCTCGTTAAAATATTGATCACGGTGATACCCGCGAGATGGCGCTAGCAATTAAAACTTTCGGATGCTTTGGGAAGCGTTTGTCTATGACGCCATAAATTTCAAGCTAGATGGCTATTATTATATAAATAATCTATCAATATGGCTTCTATTCTAGACTCTAAAATGCTTCGATTTGTTGACCATTTTCTATTTTATATACCGTTATTAAGTTTAAGTCCTACTAGGAGCTTGTGGCTAAATAATAACAGCCACTCGGATCGATCTTCAGGTTAAACCGCGCATGCCTAGGTTGGTCCATGGATGGGTGACATGGGGATGCCTCGGAAAGCATGTTTAGCCGTTGGTCCCAGTTGTCATTTATAGATCTTTGACAGTTGTTAGAGGTAGTCAGTAACTCTAAATTCTGACAACCAGTGTTACCGAAGGGTATCGTATTACCCAGCACTAACTGGATTGTAGAGGTCAGATAGGTAGTCACTCCATATAAAATACTGATATTCAGTTGCATCCAGTTAGACTGGAAGCCGACCCGAACATAGTTGGGGATAGGCTAGGCGGATAAGTCCTAGACTATCCTCTCTATTAACTCCGTAATATGAAAACATTGCAAAAGCTAATTATATTAAAAGGCTGGAGTTTATGGCCAGTTCTTCTCCATAAGACCCGAACCAAAAGTAGTGTGAACCTAGTTTCTGACGTGATGAGCGTCTATGTAGGCTTATGCTTAGAATTTTAATTCTGAAGTCTATTCGATCTCGAATTCATAATAAACTATTATGATTGGTTGTTATAATTCTGACAACCAATCACCAGCTGACACGTAATTAAATCTTTAATTTACAGCCTACGATTGGCTAAGCAATAAATTAAATTGATGATAATTATAATCAGATAGTAGTACTACAAGCGCAAATCGTACAAAGTAAATACCCTTGATAGTTTTAGTATTACCATGCAACATATAGAGTGGTATATTGGGTTAAAGCCGGGACTATTTTTGTAATGGACGTTCCAGCTCTGGATGGCTTTTATAGTGCAACGAACAAAATTAACTGGGACTACACAGAAAGCTGCGAAAATTAGATTCGGTAGCGGAAAAACAAGAATTACTTCGGTATGGAAACTGTCTAGGCCAGGAGGTTACAGGAAGATTAGCTATCAAGTGATAGAGAGGATTAAAATGGTATGTAGAACAAAATAATAGTGGATTTCGTGGCGTCATTTTATGTAAAAGATTAAATTGAGAGTATAGCAATATGATGATGATTAGACCATGTTTGCCAAACCAAATTATATTACCTTGGATACCTATTCATCTCTGTCTAGGTTTAGACTATTAGATAGGCAAAAAAGATGAGGTATAACCATCCACCACCAATAATCCAATATTCAGCCAAAATATCAAAATGAGCGCTCATCAAAACCAGCCGATACAAAATACCTCTCGGAATAATTCTTACATCTACATATCAGATGATAATGAAATCTGAGCCGCCAGATACGGCAAGCTCGGATTATTGAGCAACGTCAGGCTCACACCCTCAGTGCGGTATTACATATGATTTATTTTAAAGGGTGAGGTACTCAACATGCTCCCCAGATAACTTTTGCACACCATTCATGTGTACCTAGCCTTGAATGTGAATGTTTGAAGAGTATGTGATATGATTTATCGGTCTTAGCATATGGCTGCACGACCGCCTTTCATTTCGCAGGTTCGAGGTTAAAAGCGTATGAAATGTGAATGAGAAAATAACAAAGTAATACTTTTTGTGACTGAAGTTTGTTCTATGACTTCTTTACTGAAAAGGATTATGAAAAGAATATCCAGGAGTTCCATAAATAAATATGTCTTAGAAAAGAAAATAAAAGACAGTCGGCTCGCGTCGGATGAAGTGTCATGCTCAAACAATTTATATTTATCTCAAGAAACAAAGGAGTTTTGTCTAAGTAACCGTCCCTAGATGGCGTTGAATTTTATCACCAGATTCTTCCACCAACAAAAATAACGAATTCGGTATGATGATCAGTAATAAGCAGTTACCATAACACAGGCAAATCTTTGCATAAAGGAACACAAACGCTGCGATTACTCCAAAATACAAGAATATTATACCCTAGATATTTTGAATGAACAAAATGAGGTGAGTGAATGAATTTTATAATTACTTGCGCGCCACTCGGTCCCTTCGGCGGTTCCGGCCCAATGTAAAATTAATTTCTGTCTACACACAGTAGGTATTATACAGCTTACATTGGGTTACAAAGTGTGTAAACGGTTCGTTTGCGAGGAACATCCTATATTATTTGTTCGTTATACAAACAATGGGTATTTTCTGAAAAGTTAATTTAGACCATAAAATAAATATGTAAGGAAGAGTTTGTTAATACTGAACAAAAATATTCAGCTGGCAATACAAATCTACCCAAAAATATTCTACGGAGTCGTCCGTGAATAAGTGGTAGGTACCTAATTAAACATAAGACAATAATAAAATTATAATATGTACTAGAGAGTATTAAACCGCTTAAGGTTTCAACTCCATTTTATATTGTTGTTGATTCACACTGAAATATTGCAGAGGCCTTGACACATTGTATATTAGTTTACCTGTCAATCGTAATAATCTTTATTATGTATTAAATAAGTTCTAATATTTTAGTCATCTTACCACGGCAGCCCACTTCATGTGGATACATGATTACTAATCATTCATAAAATAAAAATAGGTATTTAAGAGATTTGAATAATTTAAAAATAAAAATATTATTCATTACTATGACGTAGATGAAACATCATAGACCTCTCTTTTCTTGTGTAAATCTCCACGTTCCTGTGCCAGCTTCATCCAGGTTTTTCCCCCGATGGCAACTATATCGTCTGCCCATCTCGCCGCCGGACGACCCACGTTTCTTTTCCCAGTTCTTGGACACCATTCGGTGACAGCCTTAGTTCACCTGTCATCACTGCGCCTTGCAAGGTGTCCTGCCCAACTCCATTTGAGTTCGCAATCGAAACGCGATTTTCAATATCGAAAACCTGTGTTAGTTTAATTTTATTAATTTAATAAATATTATATTAGTCATTATGTTGTGGCTTGCCTTACAATATGCGGCTAGTAATTTCTATATTGTTTGACAAGCTGTCAGAAATTACTGCGGATTGAATAGAGCTACGTCGAAACCACAAATTGAGTTGATCTAACATAAAATTAATGATTTCAATTTATAATTAATGAAATTATTGAAACAGCTTGTTGAATAATTATGTTTTATTATAATTTGGTTTTGTTTTCTGCATTCCACATGTTTTTTGGTATTTCATACTTATTATAAAACCAAAATTTGTAATACACAAGTATTGAAAAAATCCTTGAAATCTTGTTGTATATAATATCAATGAAAACAATACAAGTCAGCATTTACATAAGTCATCATCTGCCTAGCTTTTTCCCAACTATGTTGGGGTCGGGTTCCATTCGAACTGGATGCGGCTGAATTTCAGTATTTTACATGGAGTGACTGCTTCTCTGAAATCCACAAAACGATACCCCTTGGCCCCTTGGACCTTGGCTTGACTGGATGTCCGATTTTCGGGTTCTAACAACCCGTAACGACTGTCAAAGATCTGCAGCTGGCAGCCGACGCCAACGGCTTAACGTGCTTGCTATCGATCGGTGGAACTCGATATGTGATAGATGGTCACCTACCCAAGGATTGACCTGAATAGGCGTAACTTAACCTTAGAGAAACACGCGCGAAATTAACAAAATTTTATAATTTTAAGTAATTAAAGTTATCCATGCGTTATTTCACGTGTAAGAAAACATTTATTTCGGGCAGTTACACGTGTTTCCTGAAACAAAACCCTAAATATAAATAATACTACTGCGTAGAGCTGTCACGGAGAATTTTTGGCATGTATTAAATATTATATTTATTTCCTATCTCATCAGTAAGAATGAGGTAAATTCACGGTAAATCTCGGGAGTGTGTGCTCTACAGGTCAAAATTAATACACATGTACACATGTGATATGTTTGTCGTTGCAAAGGTGCCACTGTTTTTAAAATGAAAACTTCTTTAACGGCGTTGTGCACTTTTTTTGTGATGGGTAAAAATGTTAATCTCGCGTCAGGACACGTGACCTGATCGAAAAATCCATAAGACGGAGGGAGAGTACACAAAATTATAAATATTTTGTTGATTTTGTTGAAAATGAATTTGGTCATGGGTGTGCAACCCGCTGTTTTTTTGTTAGTTTATTTTTGAGTCTTACTGTTGGACAAAGACCTCCCCTTTGTCCTTCCAAACTATCTTCTGCTATCTTGTGCTATCTTTGACCATGTTAACCCTGCAAACAAGATCTTAATTATTCTCACACCACCTTCGCCGCGGTCTACCACGGCAGCGATGCCTTCCCTCAGGCGTCCAGTAAGTGGCGATCATTGCTCAACCACTATTAAAAATACAAAACCTTTTTTTCTAAAACCTCAATTAAACAAAAACACTACTTAAACAAAGTACAACGCGCAGAAAATTAATTTAACCGCTACCTCCCTACATTGTATTCGTACAGCTCGCGGGATTGTTCGGTAAACAAGTTCAATTTGGGTGTTGCAGACGTACGGCACAGCGGGAATGTTTGCGGTCTACCCACCTGAGCTATGACGCTCTGCAATACGTTATTGCATGGAAGACGCGGTTTTTATGCTGTGCGCATAATTCTGAATTACATTTTTGGAGTGCAATGGCGGAAGTAAAAATTGTTTGAAAGGATTTTTGTTTTAGTTTTTTTTTAATGTAGGTAATAGAAATACTGATGGCAGACCTCGTAGAAGATGGTGGTGTGGGCTGGGGAAAACCAAGGCTCGTTGGTCTACCTGGACTCTTGATAAAAAATGGAAGTCTTGGAGAGAGGTTTTTGCCCTAATCAATTTTGTAGTAGGAATGCTGGAATGGTGAGTTTATTATGATTTCTGTGAGGATAAATTAATTTTATTATGTGTTTACTTTAATTATAGTAGTGCAATGTTACTTACTCACGATATTTTCCTTCACGGAAACAAGTGATAGGTAATTGTACAATACGCACATGAATCCGAAAAGTCTGAGGTGCGTGCGAAACATCGTGAAGAAATCAGCATGCCTTTTTTTTTTTTTTGGGGGGTGAGAAATCATCAAATGACTCCTCCCGCTCTGGGCGGAGCGGAAGGGAGTGTCAGACTCTTACTGACTAAAAAACACCCATGTTCCTTCATTGGCCCTTTATGTTCCAGGGCCGCGGTATCTCTTTCGAACAGTGTCGCAGCCCTGGCAGGCACCGGCCCTTGCGGGCCCCTCCCGTTTGCTGACATCTCTTTGAGGCGCGCGTGGAACACGAACGCGCCGTCGACACGGCCTGCCCGTCGTCATACGACGGACGGACGGCGAGCTAGCCCATTACTCGCCGTCCACAGGCCCGCGCCTACGGTGGCCGAGAGCCATCACGGCGTGGCCCCCGACGCCCGGTGCTTCTCCCGCGGCGGCTGGGACGTGAGGAGGTTCTCTCCCTCTCACGTTCCGCCGCCTCCTTCGCTAGCATGACTGCTTCGCAGAAGGAGGCGACGGCTTCCCATTCCCTCTCGCCCCGGACCATGGCTTGAACCAGGGCCGGGCGCGAGAGGTCGCCGCCGCCAATCGCCGCTACGAGGACACGGCGGTGCTCCTCCCAAGCGGAGCAGACCTCGACGGTGTGCTCCACCGTGTCCTCCGGTCGATCCTCGCAATTGTAGCACCAGGGCGTTTCCTCCCGCCCGATTCGGTGCAGGTACCTCCCGAAGCACCCGTGTCCGGTGAGGACCTGCGTCAGGCGGAAGGTGAGGGCGCCGTGGCGCCTCCCTAGCCACTCCTCAAAGAGGGGACTTACCGCCACTATCGTGGCGTGCCCTGAACGGGGTTGCGATAGTCGCTCTCTCCATGTCGCCATGAGATCACGGCGGAGGTCTGTCCGCCGCGCGACAATATGCCGCGGCAGCGGAGTTACCCCCCGGAAATCAGCATGCCTTGTAGATATTTATTGACGGCATGTAAAGCCAAGTCAAGGGCCCATGGGCCTTCCGCTCCGCCCAGAGCGGGAGGAGTCACTTGATGATTTCCCATCCCAAAAAAGGGGCCCATGGGCGGTATAAAAACTCTGACACCAGGTTAGGCACTAACCACAAGATAAAGAAGAAGAATGTTACTTAATGCGAAATTTTGGAAAAAAATGGCAAATAAATGAGTTTAAATAAGTTTATTATGGAAGCTTGTATTTGTGTTGTCGATTTGTACGTGCTATTACTAATTTTATCAGAAATTTCAAGCGGAAAAATATTAATAAAACGAGAACTGGGAATCGAAAACAGAACTTCAGCTCGACCAGCTTGCGACCACTAGGTCAAGAAGTCTATTTCTTGCCTTACCTTTAGTGTCTACAAGACTTTACAATAACAAACCGTCTCCAAAAAATATTCCCCAATATTCCGACGTAGCAGTTAAGCCGGGAATATTACTTAAAATATTCATTTCAACAATGACACTAACAGAGTTATTCCAGTTCAACTTTATCTAGAGCCGCGAAAAGCTGTCATTTTTAGCATAGTCCGACTGGTATGGCTAACGAGAATTCTTCAAGCGTTGTAGGTAAAACTGATTCTTGTAGCTAAAGTTGAATTTAATGTTGATGCAGCTTTTGTTTTGTGAAACTATTGAATGATAAGTAACCGCTGGAAAACTGTGTCGAGTTTTTAGGTGAACTCCTGGGCATCAAAAACTCTGCTTGAAATAACGTTTATAATAGCATAAATATTACTTAGCGTTAGTACTTCTTAGCCCGTGTTCACACATAGCGTATAGTCAGCCGCCTGTGAGCGTCAAGTTCAAAATGTATGAAAAAACAAAGGGCACTCTGAATTTTCTTCGTACATTTTTTACTGAGCTGAGCGCTCACAGTCGGCGGCCGAATATTTATACTGTGTGTGAACGTAGCCTAAGTCTAATGACATTATACTAGTTTTAAGCGTAGCAAATAAAACATACCTAGCTTGCTTGCTACGCTTCGTAGCGCTTCGTGTGCTAAGGACGCACTACTTGCGCGTAGCATAATAAAAAACTGTAAATGACGCGACGAACCTCATCCATGACCAGATTCATATAAAATTCGGGTAATCATTGGCATTCATTCAATCACGACGGAAATCTCCCATAGATGCAATATATTTCTTAAAAAAAAAAAACGATCTAAGCAACAGTAGAATTCATTCGTAACTTAAATAGGTCAGATAGTGCAGTCAATCTGACATTCAACCTCGTCTCCAAGCCGGGATAAAGACAAAGATAATAATCTCAGGAATTTAATAAAAATATATAAAATAAACCGCGTTCATTTCACGACGAGATTCACTTGTCCGTTGTGATTGAAATGAATTATTTCGCTAGGAAAATGGCTAGGAGTAAGATGAAAATACTTTAGCTCTAATGCAATGTAGCTTCTACTGAGGAGAGGGGGTAGTTATTCCCATCCTTCCTATGTAATGACAATAAGAGTTATGACAAAGATCCTATCATGTAGTTTCCTTTCAGGTTCCAATGTAATCTTTTTTTCATAGAAATCGAAGAGAATAAGGAAAGGGAAACATAGCCAAAGAACCGATATTTTTAAACGATTTCATAGCCACCAGTTAGTACGTTATTATTCTTTATTAATGTACGTAAAATTACAACAACACAAAAACTAATCATCACAAACTACAAATAAAAACCACAGAGTAAAAAAAGCCATTTCTACTCTATGAAACCGACAAACGTCAAAGTGACAAAAGAAAAAAGAACTGTCACTTTATTAAAATCAACTTTTCCCGCCACTTATTTCTATGAAGCGTGTCCTTTGTAGTCAGGTTAATAATTTATTGATCTATACGGACGCATTGTAGGCACCTACTTTTACTAATTGGTTCCCGCTGAAAGGTTCTTTTAGTCGGCGCCATTTCGAGGCTGCCAACTGAATTGTTCGGAAATAATTAAACGTAAGTACTCCCCGGTAAGTAATTATTTTTCTTCGGAACTCATCTATAATTCAATACTTGGGAAGGCTTCGATGTTTGGTTTTAAGCACGCGACTTTATTTGAGTGACCTGTTAATTGAGGGAGTTTATAGACTGGTTTTTACAGTCACTTTTGTTTCTTTTTCATTATTTTTTTTATATCCTGGCATCGTTGGTCTAGTGGTCTCAAGCGCGACTGCTTAGCATGAGGTCTTGGGTTCGATTCCCAGGTCGGGCAATGCATTATTGCCTTTTTCCATCAAGAATCTCTCAGTGGCAGCCATGGTGTCTGGATTTGCGCCCAGTTGTTGGCAATAGGCTTGACGTTTCTCCACCATTGGGGAAACGTGGATGTGGGCTATTAGCTACACTTCTACTTAACCCTTTAGGGATTACAGGCGTGAAGTTATGTGAATGACATGTGAGAGTGACACTGCTGCCCCTCAGTCCGCTGATCCTCAGTCTTCGGGATTTTACGCATATTGTTATGTTTGTTATGTTCTTGGCAATAATGATGTTTAATGTTCACTGTGTTTATAAGTACTGTACAGAATAAACACGCACAAATGAATAATTACCGGTATATATGTATAATAATCATGTAACAGTTGGTTTTTATTTCCTTCTTACTACATATATGTAATTGTTAGCGTATAGTAGGTTGAATCAAGCAAAGCTGGTATAAATTTTACAGGAAATTAAAAACTTCTAAAGATTTTGAAATATTGTTACCTATAGTTCTGAATTACACCCTGAAATATGACCACACCTTTCTGGTACACGCTGTAGACGCAACCATAGGTTTAATTATGTTTGTTACACCGTGCCCGCTCCAACGTCCGCTCAAGCTTATCACTCTGGACGAGGCCTAAAGCGCAGGCCACACCGCTAGTGAGCGAGCGAGCTAGCGGGTCAAGCGAGGCGAGCGAAACTATTTTTATATAAACTAAGCGATGCTTTGGCCAGCTAAACTATGTTGATTCACACCGAAAACTACAGACGGGTGGGTGAGCGAGGGGGCGGGCAAGCTGAACGAACAGCAGCACTGGCATCGTTAGACATTACGTTCGCATCACTGTATCTATCATTGTATCGCTGACGTAGCCTAGCTCTGTAGTTCGCGGTGTGAACCAAAGTATGAAAAAGAGAAATGATGCTCGCCCGGCTCGCTCGCTCGCTCGTTTGCTGGCGGTGTGGCCTTAGCTTTAGATCGTAAAGATACATACACACATAACCTAATCTTCATCCAAGTGGCGGAAATTTCAACAGGAAAATATGGCGACGTTACGTTTCCTTTCAATAGATACCGGAAATATGTGACTGTTTATTTTTGTCGAAATGGGAGCTACACGATTATATCAATCCTTTTGGTAGTAGCGACTTTCTTTGATGATGAAACGGCCTCTTTGATGTGGTTTTTTACATGAAAACGGTTGTGGTTAGATAGTAGAAAAAATTAAAATTCTGGTTTTCATTTCGGATTTGATAAAAATGTGATATTTCTGTTTTGTTTAGATACTGACTAGAAAAGGAATAGGTTAAGCCGATTATGATGATTTTATCATCAAGTTTAGAAACTTTAGAATAAGGTAAAGTTAAGTTGTGGATGGGTGACCACCCATTGCATACCGAGCTTCCTCCGTGCCTTGGAAAGCACGTTAAGTCATTGGTCCTTGTTGTCATTTGTAGATCTTTGACAGTTGTTACAAGTAGTCAGTGGCCCGAAACTCTGACTACCAGTCTTACCAAGGTGTATCGTATTACCCAGTACTGGGAGGTCAGATAGGTAGTCGCTCTATGTGAAATACTGGTATTCAGCTGCATCCAGTTAGACTGGAAGCCGGCCCCAACATAGTCGGGAAAAGACTAGGTAAATGATGATTTTAGGATAGAAAATGAGCTTGTTTTGATTGTCTTATATTATATTATAAATTAGCTTTCCAGATCTATCTCTGAAATGTCAACACTCAAAACTTTCAAACTTAAAACATTAATCACTAACATAAATATAAAACCATCTAACTTTCCTATCCAATATCCTGAAAAATGTCCAACTGTAAACTTACTTAAACTTCACGAAAATAAAGTGAAATGAATCCAATAAAACTGCAATATTTTTTCGTAAAAGAAAACGTTACATTGATTAATTTTCCCGAAGTTAATAATATTCAAGTTTATATCCAAAACACATTCTTGTAACCTGACAGTTGCTTGTTTGTGTTCATCCGAAATGTTTGATTGAAAAGCAACAAAACGTAAGGGGAGAAGTTCCCCTTTTCCATCATTTTTAACGAAATCGTGAAGACAATAGCAAAGAAGGTACCTAAAGTTACTCAGACGTTTTCTCTTTCGATGTAAATATTACTTTCAAACTGAGTTGACTTCAGAAAATAAATATTTGCATGACTTCAATTACACGTTTATTTGTCTAATCTTCAGCCCTTTGAAATTTCGTTTTGTTAGTTATATATTTTTAGTAATCAACAACGTGTCAATCAAAAAAAACAAATCAATTTTAGCGAAAAGTAAGTAATACTTTCTCACAATTAAATAAATATTGAAATTTTGGTATTTTTATAATGTTACTAGCTAATGGCCGCGGCTTCGCTCGCGTGGAGTTCTGTAATTGTCCCACGTGATCGTACTTACGATACGATACGTACCGGGTTAAAAGTATCCTATGTATTAATCCAAGTTATAAACTATCTGTCTGCCATCCAAATCCGGTCAATACTTTTTTCGTGGAAGATTAACGTCCAGACATTATAAACCCTCCCAAATTTTCGCATTTATAATATTAGTACGATTTAAAGCGTTAAACTTTCACATAACATATGATATAGGATGCAGTACATAATGTTGTTGTTTACTAGCTATTCGTAACTCGGAAACTTTGGAATGGACTTGCAGCGAATGTCACCGACATACTCCTGTTAGGAAATCATTTATCGTCCCAGAGGAAGACGATGATGAGGTTGACGAACCAACTCCAATGACGACCACATCATCCAACTTCCCGATAGATATGAAACAATTGCTGTCAAATATTTCCAACGAGGTTCAAAAAATAGTTCAAAAAGAACTGTTGCCCTTACAGTCTTCTATTGAATTTTGCACTGGTAAAATCGATGATTTTGTGGAATCGATCAAAATGATGAAACAAAAGCTGAAAGATATGGAAAATAAAAATAACTATCTCTGCAATAAAATTACCCACTACGAAACTAAAATCTCTTCTTTAGAACAACGCTTAAACAAGTTAGACCAAGATAAACTGAACAACTTTATTGAAATAACCGGAATCCCTTATATAAAAAACGAAGAACTGTTGCAAATATCATGTAATATTGCTGAAAAAATGAGCATAGATAAGTCTGTGATAAAAAGCGTAAAACGTTCGAACACGCACCAGAACCCAGGCGTTCTACAGATAGAACTAGGGAATACTAAGGACGTGGAATGTTGGATACGTTCCGCTAAGCAATTTAATTTGACATCAGCTGATATATTGTCCAACGTGTCCAATAATGAAGCGCCTGCCAAAATATACGTGCGATTCGCGTTATCACAGGTAAACAGAAAACTTATGTGGATGGCTAAACAACAACTGCGACAGGATTTTAAATATATATGGTTCCAAAATGGAAAAGTACTGGTGAAGAAAGGAGAGGTCGACAGTACTGGAAAAGACAAAACAATAAACATTAGATGTGAAGACGACATACAAAACCTTCTTAAAAAGAAAACGAGTAGCTCATATTAAAAACCAGCACAAAATATATCTCATTTATTTTAATTAGTATCATGGCTGTATTTAGTAATATTAAGGAACTCTTTGATTGCATTGATTTACCGACCTACGTTAGTAAACTACCAAAAAACACTTATAACATAAATGTTGTGCATGTTAACATTCGATCGTTGATAAAAAATTTCGCTAATCTTATGAACTGTTTAATCTCGGTTAAATCACGAATTGACATTGTAGTTCTCACGGAAGTGGGGATATCGGAACAAATTGTATCTATGTATCAATTGGATGGATTTACACTGTATAGTATCTTGCGTAAAAGCAGAAAAGGGGGTGGGATTATCATCTATGTTAATAATAAGCATAAGTTTCAACCGATAAAGACTCAAACTAGACATTGTGAATGTATACTAGGTAAATTAACAACGCAGCTAAATCATAATACTATGTATATCTGTGCAGTGTATAGACCACCAAAAGAAAGCAAGCATCTGTTTGTTAATGAACTGTCCAGTGTGATTAATGTTGATTATGTAAAGAAAGGCGATCTTATTTTGTTGGGAGATATAAATATAGACCTTAAAACTACCAATAATGTAAACAGTTATTATCTGAGTAAAATTGCTGAGTGCGGCCTCGAATGTGCGATCTCAGACTTCACGCGAGTCGAAACCAAAGGTGATATAGTCACTAAAACTTGTATTGACCATATTTTCGTGAGATCTCGCCTTGATGACCTTTACTCAGCTGCTTTGGGGACTGTCTTAGCAGACCATCGCATGACGATTGTCACGCTTGCGTCTATACCTAAAGGTAGGGATCCTAAGTTCATTGAGTCTATTGATAATAAAAAAATAAAAACACTCTTAGCTTGCACCGACTGGGAAATGATAGATGAGTTAAACTGCGCCAATGATATATATAAGTACATATTAGAAAACTTTATAAAGTGCTACAATGAATGTAAATACACTAAAAAGATAAATAACTTGAGCAAAAGAAATTGTGAGAAATGGGTTAACAATAAGATAAGGACAAGTTGTATCAAAAGAGACAAACTATTTATAAAATGGAAAAATGATCCAGATAATAAAACACTTAAGTTAGAGTACAATACAACTAGAAATAAAGTTAATAAAATGATACTAAACACTAGAAATAATTATTACAGAGAAGAAATAACAGAAAACAAATATAATCCCAAAAAACTGTGGGAAATCTTAAATAAACTTACCGGTAAAATAGTGAAGTCTGTAGATGAGGTGATAACGAACGCTTTTTTAAATGAATCAAATAGTGAGTTGAGTATCGCTAATGACTTTGCAATGGAATTTGAAACCAGTGTGTCTGATATTGTGCCCAGGTGTGACAGACCCTTGTTGGATGAACGTGAATTTATGAAATCCCAAGATAAATCAATGTTTTTTAAAAAAGCCACACCTCTTAAAATTATTAAAATCATTAAAAACTTAGATACTAATAAATCAGCTGGATATGACTCAATAAGAATCATGGACATCAAAATGATAGGAGATAAAATTGTGCATGCAATAGTAAAGTTAATTAATGCGAGTATTCAACAAGGCAAATATCCGTCGGAATTAAAAACGGGTGTAGTTAGGCCCATTCATAAAAAAGGCAAATTCAATGACTTAGCAAATTACAGCAATTACCCATAACGATATTGCCTGCCATAAATAAAATAGTTGAAAAATTTATATGCGACCAAATACACACTTTTTATCGGGAAAATGACATTATTGCCAAAGTAAGAAATCAACAGCTCAACTACTTTCCAATTTTACTGATGAAGTTAACAACTACCTAGATGAGAAGCAGCATGTTATACTCATATTCATTGACTTCAGCAAGGCTTTTGACACACTTGGGCATAGTACACTATTAAAAACACTGGAAAACTCGGGTATAAGAGGGAAATTACTCGACTGGTGCAAAGAATACCTTCGTAGCCGAAGTTATCGCGTTAAAGTTGGTCCTAGCCGTAGCAGACATGTAAACGTGACGAAAGGCACAGCCCAAGGTTCAGTGTCTGGTCCACTCCACTATCTGGCATACGTGAATGACCTAGAAAATATTATAACAAACTGTTCCCTTTATCAATACGCTGATGACACCTGTATACTCTCTGCTAACAAAAACCTTAATTTGGCCGCAGAATGTTTGCAGAAAGATTTTACTTCTATGACTAAGTGGGCCCATGATATGGGACTTGTTCTAAATCCACAAAAAACTAAAGTTATACACGTACATTCAAGTCACATAATTACCTCCCATCCCTTTCAAATCATAGCTCATAGTCACGATTGTCTGCATAAAAGCGTACCAGATTGCCATTGCTCGCCTATAGAACAAGTCCCATATCATACTTATCTGGGATTAATAATTGACAACCGATTCAACTGGAGTTACCAGGTGGAATCTGTTTGCGGCAAGTTACGTGCGATACTCGCTAAATTTGCCATTATAAAGCGCAATATACCGTACAGAACCCTCCTTCAAATGTACACGGCTCTCGCTGAGTCGATAATCTCCTATGGACTCACCAGTTATGGACGCACATTTAAAACATACCTAGACAAAATACATAATTTGCAAACACGCTTACTGAAACTTGTTGTACCAAATTGTGTAAAAAATAAATACCGCGACAATTACACGGGGTTATTTAAACATTGCAAAGTATTACCTGTGCAAGCGCGCGCGGAGTATCTGTTTCTCATAGAACATTATGATAATAGTGACATTCAAATTCCGATTAAATATGATGTGAATACACGACAAGCCAAAACAAAATCATATCAAGTGCCACGCAAAAATAACTTCTATGGCAGGCGTACCGCTTCTTTCACAATACCCAATTTACTTAACCAAATACCTGTAGACATCAGAGACTCAATGAATCGTAAAAATATAAAGCGTAAGCTGAAAGAACATTACCTCAACTCGTTTACAACCTAACTGCTAAATTGCTAATAGCGCGTTGATCAAATCTCAGGCCATGGCATGCTAAGACAGACCCCAGAGGTCTAATTGTGTGCTTTGTTTGAATAAATAGAACATGTAATTTATAAAATAAATAAATAAATAATGTACAATTTCAAATTGTTAATGTTGTTTTTTTGCCTTCTCAAAAAATAAGCAGACCTCACCTTGACACAGTATTCTTCCCTACGTCTTAAAGGACAACGCCGTGTCCTTGTGCACAGAATCATCCCATTCTTTAAATATAGGGACTTGTCTTTACAGGGGCATAAAAAGGTATAAAACCTGTTGTCACGCCACGTTGACTGACATCATAAAGAGACAGTGTACTGTCAAGTTTTATTTCATTAAATAATAGGACATGGTATTTAGTTCTATTAGTCTGTTAAGCCAGGAATTTTGATACGAATAAAATGAACTCTAACGTCATTTACAATAGTTTCAAATTTCAGTAAGATTGTCATTCGGTAAATATGGGTGGTGCTCAAACGAACATAGAACGAGAACAAGAGACAAGAGTAAGAGCATCTGTTCTTCAATATTATAGACATTTCTAGAGGTTGCTGTTAATAATTTATTTATTTTTACACACACATTAATGCGTTCTTTATGTTAAATGGAACCGCATGTCCCCAGCATTTCCTCTGTACCCAATACTGTTAAAAATGTAATAATACAGAATATCTGCCCCCCATTTCCAAATACACATGGACGTCGCAAAGTTTTTATGATAACCGCAAAGTACGCGAACAGATGCAAAACTTGTTCAAGTAAAACAATTTTATACAAATTACTTAACTACTTTGAGGCATGAGAGAACTAAGCAAACTTGGGGCATGGCACTTTTAGCAAAATTTTACTTCCCTGAGGTGGCGTATTTGCAAACTTTCATATAAACAGCTCAGCAGAAAGGTAAACAAGTTTAGTTTAACTCTAATTTCGACACTCTAAGGAGACGTACTGAACGTACAAAGTTCTTGCGTCGTCGTCTAATTAGTATATAACTTGGAGCCATTCGTTTCAATTTGGTTTTGGGGCATTTCCGTTAGTTTGACCAAGTTTCTCGATATAGGCCACGAAAGTGTTTATTATACTTGGCTGAGAAAATGATTTATGAAGGCAGCTCTGGAAGAATTTATTCAAATTATTATTCAAATTGTGGAAACCAGGTAGAGTTATAAAATAAATCCGTTACCAAAGTGTCCCAGACGCGTATGTCTTGCCCAGAGTATTTAAATGACAGCCATAAATAATTTAAAGCGCCTTTATTCTTCGCAAACTAGTAAAAAGCTGTCGATAAAATAAGGAATAATATATTTTTATTGAAAAGGCAATATCTAAAAACGCTGAGTAATTCGATATCAAAACTTGGAAAGTTTCAGGCGGGCAATCGCGGGCCGAGTTAGAGACACAATTTCAATCTTCAATAAGAGAAAAAGTCCAACAGTAACCGAATAATAGTGAAATGAAACATCTCGACTATCCAATTTGGGGATATAAAGAAGGAGACAACAAGACAACAGTGACCTTTGTTATTGAATTAATTTCGTATGGACGAACCCTTTATCATGAAAGTCGATCGTTTGTCCGTTGTTTATATGTTAGGTACGTTCGTTCTGAATCTAATAATACGATGGTGAAAGGGTCACGTTTGTTTGAATGGCGTCTCTTGTGGCCCACGGATGTAAACGCTATGTTTTATTACGATCACTGGGACATGACGTACAATAACTGAACATAAATAAATTTGTGACCGCTGTATTTCTTTTATGGACGAAGCGAAAACGAAATTGCTGTGGGCCTTTTAACTGACCCGACGTATTGTGGTTCTATTAAAGTTTTACCTTCGGTTATTGTGTATTTATTACGTTATGATCTTGTTATTTTTTCGTTTTGGTCGCAATAAATAATATTTTATTGACAGTGAAATATTATGTTTGGAAACCTATAAATATGAAATACCATTTATTATTTTGATAATTAATTCTCAGAACTGTCAAAGTAAATTTAGCTCAATTTATATATTGGTTGTTTATATTTAGGCAAAAATTAAAGGATACATCATAATTCCAATGGTCCAGCAAAATACACGATCAAATTACGAGAATCGCATGAAAAAAGCTACCTCGCTCTTACAGTGATTTGTTGAAAAAAAAGGTAGGTAGGTAAAATCGAAGATTTTCGTACACAATCCCGGAAATTTCCATATCTAAATGGAAAACCGACCCCGAACAATCAATTTATCCTCCAATATCCTCGGGCGGTTTATACCACCTGTACAATAAATATTTATACATCTCTCCCTCGTTTTGTATCGCGAGAATCTTGAAACGGAAAACTTTTTACCAACAATTATGATATGATGTTTCTTGTTGGATTGAGTGGTAAAGGACTACGTAAGAGGCGTTTGAGAGTTCTTTTTAGGTAAATGAGAAGTTTTGAAGTTCGATGTATGTTTTTATGTGTTCGTTTTGGTGTAAGTTTTCCTTATTTTATCATAAAAGTACTTGATTATTTTGTTATCGTGTTCGATTGAGCATGTTATGAGTAAAAGCTGCATAATACCTGAAGTATTTATTAAAACTTTACTTAGACCACAGGAAGGGCTGATTGATTTGATTAAGACTCACGCAGTTCAGAGAAGTGTAGTGGACAGTACAAAAAGTACTACAGCGCCATCTATGGCACAAAGGAAGAATTAGCATCAAATTCTGAATAGCGCTATTAAAATTTAACCCGACAACAACTGTCGGGCAGTAGCCCACCAGACACAAGACCCGTCTGATCGGAGGATCCTCTCTTTTCCATGGAGTATTGAGGAACTTTACACCTTGTTCTTTGCACCCCTAAGCATGGCACATGGGAGGACGTCTATAGTCATCAGTGGGTTTAACAAGACTAACATTGCTGGTGATGATGATGCTACTGCAGCTTCATCATCCGTTAGCCATATTGAAGCAAACAAACTCGAAAACCTATCTGTATCATAAAACCCATTCACGAAAAAACCAGACTCACGTAGAAATAAAATAATTCCCGACAATTTTCCCCAAAAAACGTCTGCAAGATTGTATCCTTGAACTTCCACTCAATAAATAAAAGACTACTTACACGTTCGTTCAGTACTGAATATAACTTTTCCATTTCATGGATGCCGAGCGTACGTCAAAACAAGCCCGCTATATCATTTCAAGCCGTTATGATAATAGCGAAGTTCAGTATATCATGAAAAATGGTATTCAATAGTCCCTACGCTGTGTAGTGTGTACCTTGATTTATTTATAGGTATTTTTTTGTGTACGTGTTTTTTAGGGTATTAAGTGCGGTTATTTTGAAGAATTTAATGGGGGTTTAAAAAACTTAGACATTTTCCTACATGAAATGAAAGTACTATTTTCATTTGGAATAACTTTGAAGTCTAAGTACGAGTAGCCATATTATATATTTATATTAGTTTATGGAATAGCCCTTGGAAAGTCTAACATAAGGTAAAGTACCTACCTTTCTTAAGATTTCAGGAGTTGAGCTGTCACACGTTTTATTCCTAACTTTTTTTAGGGTTCCGTACCCAAAGGGTAAAACGGGACCCTATTACTAAGACTCCGCTGTCTGTATGTCTGCCTGTCTGTCTGTCTGTCTATCTGTCTGTCTCCAGGCTGTATCTCATAAACCGTGATAGCTAGAGAGCTTAAATTTTCACAAATGATGTATTACTATTGCCGCTATAACAACAAATACTAAAAATTAAAAAAAAAAATTAAGAGGGCTCCCATACAACAGATATGATTTTTTTGCCGTTTTTATAGATAATGGTACGGAACCCTTCGTGCGCGAGTCCGACTCGCACTTGGCCGGTTTTTTCTTTTCTTCTCATATCACGTAAACTAGTTCTTACTATTACTGTAGTTGGTACTTAGTTTTTAGTTTATCTATGTCAGAATTATTCCTGTTGTTTATTTTCTTCCAATTATTGTAGACCGTGGGATATCTTGTAAAGATTTTTTTTTTTAAATATATTTACCACTTTTATTTGTTACCCACTTATTACAACAATTAATTAATATATAATATTCTACCTAATCTATTCACATTTATAGGCATTTCATTTTTAGATTATAGTGTTGTTAAAGACAGCTCATTCTCACAATTTGTACATAAAATCCAACAACGAATTATACAAGAAAGGGACGGGATTGATATAATCAGTTCGGTAGCTTATCTAACGGTCCATATATTTTTGATTTTTCCATTATATTATTTTTAATGAGTAAATGATAGTGTGACGGTTGACGGAGGAGAATGGAAGATAAAAACGTGTTACGCCGACGAAGAAATAATAATATGGAACCAGGGCAGAAAGATGATGGTGGAATTTGTTATACTGAGTACGCTCTCTCAATAAATATCGTTGTTGGAATGTAATTTTATCTGGGACCTCTATTCAGCCAAAACCCATTAGCTAGATATATCTATGTCATCAGTTCGACTAGATAATCCAGTCGGAACAAACAATAGAAACTCCTGACGCTGATTGCAGTCCTGCCAAAATTAAATTAATCCTGAATTGAAATATAATACCAATCTATCTAAAAAGTTTTGTTAGAAATACGAGAATTTTGTACCAAAACTAATTCTGGCGATGTTAACTAGTTTCCCAAATAAATGCACATCCGAACTGCGCAATCGTTTGAAATGTGATAGTTTGAAATTGAAAAGTAAACAAATATTTTGTTGCAATAGTTAAATGTGAAATGTGTAAATTTTTAGAAAGACGTTTTTTGTGTTGTTTATAATTAGAAATCTAACCCAACTCTAAGTTATTACTATTAGTTACCAACTGCTACTTCTAAGACATACACCAAAGACCTATTCTCATGACTTCCGGTTCTTTCGGTCGGGGACACAGTCGTTGAGTCACTGAATACAAATAAGTCAATAAGTAGTAGTAAGTAGAGGTCTGTAACACGTATGTATATAAATTGTTAAATAAATAAATAAATAATTTATAGTAACCCCGCCAAAAAGATTACCTACAATGAATTTAAAAAATCTTCAATTGGATAAGTAGTCTTCGAGTGATAAGTGCACTAAGAAACACAGCCCACTCAACATCGCAAGAGATTTAAACGTTTCTATAAAATACATGACCGAATTAATACAAGGTAGCAGTGCTCAGAATTCCTCATGCAATAAAATAAATAAATAACGGTAAAAGTATATGTCGCCGAAGTTTATGCCACCCTGTCAGATGGACTTATCGCAGAGCCTTCCCCTAGCATTACACTCGCTACAATTTATCATACACCCATATTTTCTCACACAATGTTATTTTTTTTAACACATTTTTATAAGCTTCATCTGTAACTAACTATTTAAAAAAATGTCAGAAGTTTAATTTCACCCACTTCCCGGTTTCCGACTGAGCTGTAATTTTGCATGCATGTTTAGTTTGGATGACAATGCATGGTTGGGTAAGTCATTCTAAATCCAATATGGCTGACTCCCAAAGATGGCGGACTGGTAATTTTTATGCAATCCCATGATAATAATATGAGTATTGAGTAAAAGGCTTTGCTGAGAAAATACGAGAAAAAAAAAATGACGTCACTCTCTTTTTTTTTAACTATAATATTTTATTTAAGCTAAACAAGTCTATACAGCTGTTGTAAAAAATAATTGTGGCGATAAAATGGAACGGAAATTCATATTCAGTCTATCGACAAAATTGTGTGGCCAGTGTTTGAGACCGTCCCAGAAAAGAATCTTACATAGGTAAGTTTTTTAGTAGTGAATCCAATATCTTTTTGATTTTGCATCATCGTTATCGCTGTTATAATATCAATTGCTGGACATTCATACTTTAAGGTTTTTTAGATATTCGATACAGAGAAAATCTACTATTGGTCAGTGCTTAAAATATTTAATCATTAATCTAATGTCGTACACATTACTGTCACATATTTCCAATATTTGTAGAAATGTTGTGTTATGTTACAATCAATGTTTAGAATCAATTTCCTAAACCAAAAAAAATATTTTCCTCGACATCACAAAGATTTAACTAGAATTCTTTAAACTCGTTTTTCTTTTCCCCGTTGAAAACCAATGGAAAAACAAGCCAATTTCCCTTTTGTTTCGAGTTTCGGGCCCATAAGCTCTTCGCAGTCAATTTAACATCAGTTATTTATTACATCTTTACCGCACTTAAATGTGTTTTATTTTTATTCCTTCAGGTGTACCTGTGGCTGCCCCGCCGTTAATAAATCTTTTCTTCAGAGACCTCTAAGTGCGAAAACTAGGAGCTAATGTACGGGAAATAAAATAGCTTTACACTTGCAGCTAATATCAATTTAATGTTGCTTTCGCCTGTTATTTTGCGGGGAAAGAAATAAATAGTATGGTCTTTTCGTTACGAAGATTACTTTTTCGTCAAGCTTGTGGCTAAATAATAGCAACCGCGCTTGCCTAGGCTGGTCCGTGGATGGGCGACCACCCATTACATACCGAGTTTCCTCCGTGCCTCGTTGGTCCCGGCTGTCATTTGTTGATCTTTGACAGTCGTTAAGGTAGTCAGTGGCCCGAAAATCTGACAACCAGTCTTACCAAAGGGTATCGTGTTACCCAGTTTGAAAATTGGGCCCCTAAATAGGGCAATTAAGTTGATAAGGAGATCATCGTTTTTGACTACGGGAAACACATAGCAGCGCGGCTTGCGCAAAAAAAATCTTTTTTTTATTCTAAGTATTAAACAGATGGTTGACAAAATATATATAGGGCATATGATTACAAAACTGGATCGTTGACCGATAAATAATATTCAGATTATTTTTTTAAGAATTTGTTTCAAGACGTTTAGGATCTAAAATTACAACTACAAATATAAGAAATTCCTATAAAATGAAACACAGCAATACGATAACTGAAATACTTCTATAAAATGTTTCTGCTAAGCGTTCTAGTTCAATAAATCTGAATGTTTATTGAAGAGGTTAATATTACGAAGTTAGTTTCTATGAAGCGAATTTTCAAATACCTACCACGAATGAAATCGAATAAAAGAATTCAGAATTCTTTTGCTTTGCTCTTATTTTTTTAATCTGGCAAGTAAACCCCGTAGTAAAACCCGTGAAATTCCGGATTTTACTATGAAACCGAAACCAGGTACAGAATATCTATACAACTCAGACAAATATTAGTAATCTGCAGAATGTTCCATTGAATACAGTCTTCTGATTAGTTTGGTTGGCATAATCAGCCTTTAACGCTTCTTCGGTAGGAACACAGGGTTATTCTCCTCTATGAGACGGCAGGTCCAGTGTAGGTCACAGTCTTTGAACTGTTGGTTCTAGGTTTTTAAATTTTCCTACACCGTTTTCAGAGCAATCGTGAATAAATTATATCCAACAATTATGTGCCTGTCTGGAAAACTCGTTTTTCTAACTGGGCTACTATTTTTTGTTAGTAGTTGTAGTGTTGTAGTTACGCTGACGCACGGTATCGAGTTCTTTTTAGGGTTCCGTAGCCAAATGGCAAAAACGGAACCCTTATAGATTCGTCATGTCTGTCTGTCCGTCCGTATGTCACAGCAACTTTTTCCCGAAACTATAAGAACTATACTGTTGAAGCTTGGTAAGTAGATGTATTCTGTGAACCGCATTAAGATTTTCACACAAAAATAGAAAAAAAAAAACAACAAATTTTGGGGGTTCCCCATACTTAGAACTGAAACTCAAAAATTTTTTTTCATCTAACCCATACGTGGGGTTTCTATGGATAGGTCTTCAAAAGTGATATTGAGGTTTCTAATATCATTTTTTTAGACACTTGTGGTAAAATGTGTGTGGGGTGCATTCAATTCCCACCCTGTAACTTTTAAAATAAGAGAATGATAAAACTAAAAAAAATATATGATGTACATTACCATGCAAACATCCACCGAAAATTGGTTTGAAGGAGATCTAGTAAGTAGTTTTTTTTTTAATACGTCATAAATCGTAAACCGCAATTTTTATAGATAATGGTACGGAACCCTTCGTGCGCGAGTCCGACTCGCACTTGGCCGGTTTTTTAAATAATTTATTAAAGGCCTATTAGATATAACGTGGTGATGACAGTAATTATCACACGTGTTGCCTTCAGCTAAAATTATGAGCTACAAGCGTTTGAACTAGTTACGTCATGAAACCTACACATTTAATAATGAATGATTAATTCGAAATGTGGCTCGCCTAGAAGTGACTGAAAGTGGCACTGACTATCATATTAAATATTTATTACCACGTTAGTATGAATATAATTTAAAATACAACGTTATTCGTACATTTTTTTTGCGGTTTTGCCTCTAGCAACAAAATACACTCGAGAGCAATGAATCCGGGTCACTTAAAGAATCCTAAAAATCTCGGAAACTAAAAATGCTAGGTTAATGGAATAAATTGTATTTAATAGACAATGTAATACTCCTTAAATGAAGGTATTAAAACTTCTTAGTTATTGTAAAGTTATATCATAAAAAAATCAAATTTGAAAAAGGGCCACTTTCGAAGATGGAACTACGAAATTACAGCATTTGGTTTTGCTTTTGTTTGTAATCTGTCATTTATGTGGGTACATAAACCATGTTGATAGTGCTCTATATTCATTATTCAAGCTGAAATTATGTCGCTCACACCTGAAGAATGCACCAGAATACTTACAATGCTGGAAACCGGCCGGAGTCAGCGCGATACAGCCAGGACTGTCGGTGTGTCGCTGTCAACAGTACAAAGAGTTCTCCGACGTTACGAAGAAACTGGTTCTAACCTACGCAGACCAGGAACGGGCAGAACCAGGTGTACCACAGCACGAGAAGACCGATACTTGGTGAACACCATGCTTCGAAATCGCTTTCTCACAGGAACTGAACTCACAAATCAGTTTCGACGCCTCGGAGGAAGTAACCCAAGTGCATGGACAGTAAGACGTCGGCTTGCTGAATCTAACTTAAAACCCCTTAGACCTGCAAACGGCCCTAAACTGGAGCGTGGGCATCGTATTTCAAGACTAAGATATGCCCAGAGCCACGTACATTGGAGTATTGAAGATTGGTCAAAAGTTATGTTCTCCGACGAATGAAAATTTATGCTCTACAAGCACGATGGAAGACACACAGTGTTTCGAAGACCAGGGAAAAGATTCAAGCAAGCATGCATCGAAGAAAAAGTAGCCTACGGTGGTGGATCTGTACTTGTGTGGGCCGGAATTTCTTCTGAAAGTCGCACAGAGCTGGTGATCATAGAAAACGGCTCTTTAACTAGCGTAAGATATGTGGAAGAAATCCTCAATGATCACGTTGGTCCATTTATGGTCAATTTAGGTGAGGATGCTATATTTATGCATGACAATGCCCGACCTCATACAGGTAGGATTGTGAATGACTACCTTCAAGAGATGAACATTACTCGTATGGAGTGGCCAGCGCGCAGCCCGGATATCAACCCGATCGAACATGCTTGGGACGAACTAGGCAGATGCGTAAAACAACGAAACCCTCCCCCAATCACGCTTCGTGAGCTCAAAATTGCTCTCACAGAGGAATGGGAGAATATTCCCCAAAATCGTATAAGGAACTTGGTGTACAGCATGCCAAACCGCGTAAACGCAGTAATGGAAGCACGAGGAGGCAATACGAAGTATTAAAATTCAAGAAAATCGTAATAAAGTTCAAAAATTTCATGTTTCCTATTTTTGTTTTAAGGAGAGATCAGCAGTTTTTTTCTTTATGTAATTTTGTGTTAATAAAATGTATGGCGACTCATATTTTTTTACTTTCATTTAAGGAGTATTACATTGTCTATTAAATACAATTTATTGCATTAACCTATCATTTTTAGTTTCCGAGATTTTTAACATTCTTTAAGTGACCCGGATTCATTGCTCTCGAGTGTATATTTCTATACCTATAAATAAAGTGGTTTACATGTAAACACGTCGTTTTCTACTTAACTTTTATGCGGTTTTCACATTTATTTTATGAAATTAATTGAATTTGCCGAATATAAATTATAATAATTATAATATTAAACTTGCACATACTAGAAAAAAAACGGTCATTAGTAACTAATAAATAATTCATAACGAATGAAATAGCTTAATAAACTTACTTTCAAAATCTTAAGAACCCGCCCCTACTTATTAAACCCTTTTAAGAAAAGTTAAAACCCTGAAACCACGCAACAAACACCATATAAAATTCATAAACTAATCAAGGGCGGAAACAACTTGAAAATTTTCCTTAAAACGTTGTATTAATAAATCGTAGACATCCTAATTAAACGTGGAAATACGTTAATAATACACTTGCGTACTAAAATGTTAATTACTAACGCTTGTTTACACAACGCAGCAGATTTACTTACAATGTAAACTGAAACAGTGAGGTGAGGCCATTATTATTCGTCGTAGCGCCTGAATAACATTCGAAGAGTATGGCATTTTGAATTGCCAATACTTATTCATTGTGAATTGAAACAAATGAGTGAGTGTTTTTTTATTTGTTCTTAGGTCTCCGTAGCCAAATGGCTAAAACGGCTAGTTTAGTCCTGTCCATCTGTCTATCTGTCTGTCCGTCCCTATGTTACAGCCATTTTACTCCAAGACTGTTGGCACCACACAGTTGAAATGTCTTCTATGAACCGCTATTCAAAAGTGATGTGAAATTATGAAGATAATTAAAATAGGTGTCAAAGTCAAAGCATTTATTTCAATTAGACCATTACAGGCACTTTTGAAAGTAAAAAAAAAGCTAAGCTACAGTCACAGTCAAGGCATAATAACTTGCGAAAGTACTGTAGTTGCACATTCCAAATCGTAGATCTCTAGAGAAGAATGGGCAAGAAACTCAATGGACACTCTTTTAAATCAAAATATTGTTACAAAATTTTGGTTACATCATTCATGTTGAGATTATACATAAGTATATATGTGAGAACGACGTAAAAAGACGTGTGTAACTGAGGGTTAAAAAAAATATTATACATTACTGTGTGGGGTGGGTAATAAACAATTGGACACCCACCCACACAGTAATATAAAAATACGCTTATGAAAAACGAAGAAATGATATCGTACTTTCTAATTCATTCTTTTTGTCAAGTCAATGGTTGATATTTGCTTCTAACGCAGTAAAAATAGTTTCCGAGGGAACACAAAATTTTGTCACAAGAATATTCATAGCAAAAGTATACCTCAGAATGATATTTGAGGAGAAAAACAATCAGGCACCCGACACCGCCAAGCCTAATATTATTGGTGAATCGAAAAAAACATCCCTTGGGATTGAACTGCACTCCTGTCGAAAGCAATTAAAAAATACTGTCAGGTACTATGTTGTACTAGAAATTGGTTGGATTTTTACGTGAACGTAGCGCGTCGTGACTATCAAATGCTGGGGCCAATCAAAATGCATGTACCTATCTGAACTGACAAATAAAATAATAAGAGAGTCAGCCATAGGCATCCCTCGTTAAAAATATTTAAAACTACAAACCTTTTTTTTGCCCCAAATAGCTCCATTGCATAAGCACAATCATCCTTTCATGTTACCACCGCTCGGACACAGGATTCGTCTCTATAAAACAGAGCGGGCCCAGTGCGGGTTGGAAGTGCCCCTGGCTGGAGGTCTTACACTCAAGGCATCCACAGGACTTGCCCGGTTAAGCAGTAGCCAACCTCCTAGGTTGAACTGCGAGATGCCCTACCAAAAAAAAAAAAATGCGGGTTGGAAGTTATCACATGTCATGTTTTCGATCGTCTGGTTCAAGTGTTTTTCTTCACCGTTTTGAGAGTGGTGATGAAATAAATTACCTACACAAAGTAATGCGCCTTGGGTCGGTCAACAGTGCTCTAATCTTATCTGCTCTATTCATCTTTATTTGAACCACAAATCGTCCCATCAAAATATTTCAACTGGTCCATTTTTTTCTGCAAAAAAACAGCGCTACTGTATCAAAATACCCATCACCATAAAGAACAATAGAACAGACCTAAATCTAATATCCCGTCCAATATCAGAGCGACTAATCGCGCTGGGAACTAGTGGCCCCAAGAAATATAGATAAAGTGGGTCATCGTTAACTACATTGTCTCCTGGGATTAATGATGGTATAGTTCCCCTAAATTTCTCTACCTGATATCAAAGATTAAGAAAACCGTGCAGAAGTGAAACTCGTTTACTTTGTCGCCTAGATTATAGCCCTTGTTGTCACTTACTACAATCTGCGCTTGCTCATGACTTATCAGACTTGCCAATATTGGAATAATCGACCATGAAGCGGAGAGCGTATACCACAAACAAAGAAACAGTTTATTCTATTTAGATTATATAACAATTATATTTCGAAAATGAAAAACATTAAAGGCAATTCTCTCAGCTGCTTACTGCGGCGACTGTGTATGAATCATCGGGTGCTGCAACGATCTTAAATTTTATAATTTATCTATTACACTCCACGTACGATAACTGGTAATGTGATCTCTTTTAGAGTCGATAGTCATTGTTCTGGTGGTCGCAAGCGCGACTGCTGAGCACGAGGTTATGGGTTCGGGCAAAGTTTTATTCGATCTTTCCGTCACGAATTTTTCGTTAGCAGCCTCACACTTTGGATTTGTATTGATGGCAATAAGCTCACCCCTCATACATGGGACTTAAACAAATCTGGCGAAATGTGGGAAAAGTTCCCACACCCCGAAATTGTAGGCATTGATACTCAGACCGGCAGCCAATTTCGCATCTACACATGCTCATTCTATACTGGTACGAAGCGTACCCTCCGTAAACATAGGTAGGTTAAGATATGGTGGCCGTAAACAAAGTTTCTATAGGCCGGCGTGATGGGGTAATCGCGCATAAATTAAGTAGACGGCACTAGTTTCGGCTGCGAACTTGTGATAAAAATTTAGTATGTTTTCAAGTGGAACAGTGTAGGTAGTTATTATTTTTTGAATTGAGCTTTGTATGTGAGTTAATGAAAGGATATTATGACTGGTACAAATTAGGTGCCAGCAAGTGTTAATTAACCAGTCGGTTGCAGCTTGTGCTACGGAAGATCCTGAGTTATCATTAATGGGAACATTAATTTCCTGTTTTGAAAGTCATTCAACAATCATCATTCTCTTTCTTGCCCTTATCCCAATTCATTTGGGATCGGCGCAGCATGTCTTCTTCTTCCATACTTCTCTATTACTCGTCATCTCATCAGACACCTCCTTTCTTGCCATATCAACCTGCACACAGTCTATCCATCGTTTCTTAGGTCTTTTAGGTCTTCCTTTTCTCATAAACCCATCCACATTCATACTCAAAACTGACATTATTTCCTGTTTTTAAAGTCATTCAACTAATAGTTACAAAAAAGCCACGAAGTTTTTCTTATGCATAATGTACTACAATATACTTTGTAGGTTCACTTTACAAACGTTACAATTTGTAAAGGAAATGTGAAGCTAGAAAACGTTAGCTACGAAACAATTCCAGCTACTCTAATAACGTTACGAAGTAACGTGTTTCAATGCCTTAGAGAGTCGCGTCTAATACGTTTCAAGTATGTCATAGTACTCCCAGATTGTATAGCCAACTCACTAAACATATTACCTAAAATGTTCCCCTTACACACGCATCTGATTCGATAAAATGATTGAGAAAGTTTCCGCTTCTCGCATTGGCGACATAAAACTAATTTTATTGATATTCGCCGCGTTTACTTTTACAATTTTCCGAACCTTTGCCGTAAGTCGTAAAGCTATACAGCCCTTGACCGAAACTTTCTGCGGAATCCTTAAGCGTACCTCCCTATATCAAAATTTACTGACTTCGGTGTCTTTTTACGAAGTTTTTTTTTTGCTTTGTGTCAATTCTGAACGTTAAGCATTAGCTTCGGAGGCGTCCTTTCGTAACCTTTCAACGCTCTTTACATTAAAATTTTTATTGGTTACATTAAGGTAGGGCTTCTTGTTATTGCCTTGGAAACTTTTATCTTGAGGTCACGTGAAAAAAAATTAATCTAAAATTGTGTGCCATTAGGCCAGCTCCCCTTTTCGACGCCTTTTGTTGGCTATTGTGAGATAAGAAAGCATTGTTTTAAAGAAATTACACGGCTCGTCCGAGGAAATGTTGTGCGGTTGTTTTATTGTGTGGCCTATGTACCTATTTACCTTTATGTGCTTTGTTTAGATTTTCATTAAAGAACAATAAGGCAATAGCGGTATGTAATTTGCTTAATTTGATTTTGTGTTTAATGTTAGTTTTAAGGCTAATCTTTAAGATCACTGTTTTTTTTCAAAACATGGTTCTATTAGAGTCAAATTGGTCAGTTGTATGTAATCATTCCATTGTTTTTTTAAATATATTTTAGAAATATTTACTATTCATGTATCTGCATGCTTTTCGAATCGAAATTGTTAAGTTAACTGAAAATAATTCACCGTTTAAATAATACCTTGTACCTACCTACATTAAAATATACACCATGCAAATCGATAACAGCAAAAAAGACAACAATACAGGTGTATATCATTTAACCGATAAGTTTATCGATAAATTTACCAAAGCAAACGACTATCAGTGTAATTACACTCACACCCGAAGGCAATAACAAAGTAAATATAACGTAACGTATTATTATATACTGATGCTGAGATTAATACTGTTTACTAATGAAATTGATGTTCAGTATTTGCGATGTAAATTTTAACGAATTCATTCGGTAATCGGGTCTCTGTTGTTCATGTGAAAAATGTTGATCGAAATTACTGGATGTTGAATCAGAGCTTTCGTATTGTTTTATCTTCGTTGCGGTTTTGGATGAGCATCGGAGTCCCGACACGCTGTTATTATCTTTTGTGATTTGTTTTTCTTATTTATTTAATACAGGTTTTACTTGTACGTGGATGGCGCATATATGATTGGAAGTTTGTATTACTACCAGTAGATAATCCAATTTTGACACTGACTTACGAATTGTGGATCGTGGTTTTACACCGAGGCAGGCGCAGTAAGTTCTACCGAGTTCACTGACGGTCTGCCACTTTTCGCCCTTAACCTCTAAGTAATAAAGTTGAAAAGTGGTCAACCGTCAGTGATCTCGGTGGCACATTGTGTAATTTATTTTATCACCACTGCACTCATAATGATAAAAGAAAACATCGTGAGGAAACCGTCATGTCTTAGAAACAAAAAATCGAAGACATGTTTTTTAGCGTCTACCATATCGCCCTGGGCCCTCGTGGTACACTAGAAGTTATTTCTGTCTGGGTCCCAGAAGTAGGTACATTGAAGGGTAATTAATTACTATTATGGATCCTTCTTTTAATTTAACATTTCATCTTATGCCGCTCGCGGTAAGGCTTGATTGCTCCATCACCTCCCACTGTTGAAAGCGACATGTGGCAGGATGATGCGACTAACAAACCACATTTGTTGTAAGTATTTAATTGTTAACTTAATTATCGTTTTTATTGTGTGTTTTATTATAATTATTAATTGAATTGAATCAGTAATGTTGTGCATGTAATGTGACTGTATGTGTATTATTTCTAACTAGCTCATGCCCGCGGCTTCACCCGCGTAAGTTCGGTAATTGTCCCACGGGATCGCACTATCGGGATAAAAAGTGTCCTATATGTAATTTCAGTTTATAAACTAACTGTGTGCAGAATTTCATCCAAATCCGGTAAGTAGTTTTTGCGTGAAAGAGTAACAAACATTCATCCATCCATACTCACAAACTTTCGCATTTATAATATTAGTAGGATAAGAGTCAGTAATACTCGATGTTTTTTTTATGGTGTTGGTACAACGAACTGTTCAATAATATATCAATACCTAGCAATATGCTTGCAAAATAATATTTACTTGTTATATTTACACTTTTTCCCTTTCTCGTCCACAGTAAATTTAAGTATAAATAACCAAGACCAACATATTATTTTCGATAGACACATTCAATTTCACACAACAGTGTTGTAACCACATCGAAAATTTACCATTGTGAGTTGAGACGGCGACAAATCCAAGTCGGATACGATAACGAATTGGATACAGTTGCATTACCGTTCGGGGACTACACTAGTGATCCCCTATCAAATGTTACACTTTTATCGATATTTAGATTTACGATTACGGTTTACAATGTAATCTTGTTCTCCGATGTATTGGTTCGAGAGTAAGAGGGTTTCGTGCAATTAAGAAGAGTGTTTAGGGGCTCCGATTCATTTTCTTTATTGACTTGAATTGTAAAGATGTGCTGTTTACTTTTTTCTGTAATTGAGTGATTTTAATTAAGAAAACTCTTATGTAATTTATTAAATGTAGGAAAGATCTTTTCAAGCAAACTTAAGAGTAAAGTGGCTTGAAATAAACTAATTTTACTAACGAACCACGTCGATTTATCGATGCTTACGGCATACGATACGGTAAATATCATCAACATTCTGCTGCCATTATCCTAATTTATTTGAGGTCGACACAGCATGCTTTTCTGCTACCATACTTTTGTATCGATCTCCATCTCAGTACTCAGTAGCAGTTTACCGTTATACAATTTCGATAAAATAAATTACAACAAGACATCACAGCACTAATCATAGCACGAGTGGCGAAGCAACCGTCTCACGACATGTGTGCTGTGACGACAAGTGGCGCCGCGCGTCGTCACTCGCCTCGGACGATTGCCAAACTTAAGGTGGACTTACACCGACTGGACAACGCAAGACGATGACATAAGAAAATCTAAAAACATAAAACAGGTATGTTCTAAACTGACTGTTCGACTGACAACGCACTGCCCGGAATCACCAAAAATCGGCGAATAAGATGGACTCATGGGGTTTTAAATCGACTTTACAAGGCAAGATAATCATGCAAGAAGAAAATCAAGATTTGCGATACAATGTCTTACAACATGACAACATAGCAGGTATATCAACTCTAATCTCAAATGCTAAAATTTTATTAGACTTTAAACTCAATCACTAGATCATAACATAATTGTTTGACAGATTGAGTACTTTATGTAGCCTACCCAAATGTGTTTTTTTTGGTATTGTTCGTCAAAAACAAAGTGTCACCGATAAGTACCGAAAAATTGTTACCAAGAAGAGTGGTTCTCACCTGAGGCCATCCCGAAATAACCTTCATGTCTATAAAAACATACGGAAAACGCCATATTATGTAGGTTAAACCCAAATAGGAAATAACGTTTTCTTTTGTCAAGATTCAACAGAGAGTAAGCTATCAGTTTTTCAATGTTCGTAAAAGATTTATTATATTTGTGGTCGGTCATTTTATAAGCAATATTTTTATATGAGCCATAAAACTATCTATGAGAAAGCCTTCACTTATTTAACTCGAAAATTAAACGATCCCTTCAATGTTGTCGGATATTACACCAGGAAATATGAGCCGTAACTTAATATAACGGCCCGCCGTCCCATTACCGACTTTAGTTTTTTAAGGTTATTTTTTCATACAAACGATTCTGCTTGACCCTCGGGTAGTCTTATCATTTTAATAGGATTGTAAGTAGATAAATTATTGAAAAAATATAAACATTATTCCAGTAGTTCCAAAGGCTAACGAAGACTCTAAAATCATTAACTATACCTACATGGTCGTTACCAAGTATGAAGTAAGTAACCACCATCAAGTGTTCTGGGATTTCGGCAAGCGGTTGGTCGATTCTTCACGTGACCAGATTCTGGCCTTTTTTGGGCATATAACGTGGCAACGTGGCTCTTAGTACTTATTAATACGTGTGCATTTAAAGGATGCAAGAAAGAGGATGAATTATTAGTGTGTACTTTACAACAGCCTCACTCTCTTTCTAGCATGCCGTCCCTTATCTTACATTGCACCAGTGTACAATCTCCCTAACTTGCCAACGTGCTCTAGCAACAACACCGCGACTATTGGTATCACAAGAGCTTCCAATGTAAGATGTATTACTGAAGATTTATCGCTAGCTCTTATGTTTATGAAAACAGGGTGTGGAACCTCAAGACGCCACGCGGTCTGAGCTCGCATTTATTGTTTGATTAGGCGACTAGTTTTCAGTTATTTGAAATTGATTATTTCGTAGGTATTTGAAATTGTTGCCAACGTTCTTCAATTTGCTTCAATGTATTAAATATTATTAATTATTTTTGTACCACTGCAGGCTAAATTCCTATCCTACAATACATTAAACAATTCCTCTACTCGTGATTCTTCTGCCCTTATCCCAATTTATTTGCGGTCGGCGCAGCATGTCTTCGTCTTTCATACTTCTCTTTTACTCGTCATCGCATCAGACACCTCCTTTCTTGCCATATCGTCATCCTTCACACAGTCCTTCTATCGTTTCTTTGGTCTTCCTCTACTCTTATCTTCCATACCAATATTATAAAGAAAAAATATTTGTATGTTTGTAACGAATAAACTCAAAAAATACTGGGCCGATTTCAGATTTTTTTTCACCATTGGAATGCTACATTTTCCCTGAGTAGCATAGGCACCAGTGCGAAGCCGGGATCGGCCGCTAGTTTATTACTATTTTGACTAATATATTCTTCTAATTACTTCTTCTATTACTTCTAAAACAGACTAACCATTTGCCAACTGAAAATGAGTTCGGTGAGGTCGGTGTCATACAGGTTATCTTTAACTTAAGAGAATTAACCTCAGTCCCTGACTTGAGCGCAAATCAATTTGAACGCAGACAGAACTTTGTCTTATCAATTGAACTCACAACAGCACTACACAGACCCCAAGCACCCATTATCAGACCATCACACAGACCGCTAACGACTTAACCATCCAAACACCCCCGAAGCCGTCTCACACACATATATCGATATCTAGAAACACTATAACTACCCACCTTCCTGGAAAATGCCATAGAAATTGAGCGGAGCGTCTGCCTAATAACAGTTACGCAGAAAACGGAAGTGGCTTCAAAGCGACGCCCCTTATGTCATTGTGTTGGTAACTCGAAGTTACGAAATAACTTTGTAACTAGCGACCAACTGCGGAAAATGGGGGTGAAGTGAATGTACTCATCTAATGTTGATAGTTTTGTCTGCAATATTTTCGCTGTGTTTTGTGTTTACAGTTTATGTTAATCAATTTGTTGCAGAAGGGGTTCTTTTGAGTGGTTTTGAATTATTATGAGAATTCGTCTTGTTGCTAGCATCATGTAACGAAAAGAGTCATTAGACAAAAATATCAATAGGCACTTAAAGGAATTGTATTTTGTAGAATCCCTAAGTAAGAGAAAAGATTTTTCGAAATCCTCACCCCCGTGTAATAAGATAAAGATTGTCGTGAACAACTCCTATAGATTTTATATACCCATTTCCCATGATAATTAAACACCACTGGCGAAATGTGTGTATTTCTCAGCGTAACCCTACTACAGATCATAAAACAAAAACTTATTTGTTTTTTCTAGAAATTAAATCTTGTATTTATGTGGTTATAGTTCTTTTTCGGAACTCCAGAAGAAATCAAAATATTTCCCTCATTGCACCTTTCAAAATATCTTCGCACGTCTATGTTGCGCGCCTCACACCGCAGCGTAGGCACCTACATATCACACGTATTCAGAAGAGAAGTGCTAAGTACTTCGCAAAGTTTCTCCCCGGGGAGTCTGTCCTAGTTGATAATCATAACGAACGTCTTAAAGGAATTACTCAATTAGCAAGCTTGAGCTACAGAGTTGTTACTTGGAAACGAGTGTGTTTTGTTTGCTAGTATTATATGTATATTTTTTTTTGTTTTATGTTTTAAGGTGTTTTTGGGTTATGTTTGTAAGTTTACCGGTATGTGATTTTGTATCGCACATAAATAATTATATAGAATGATTTATAATAGACCACCTTTTAGATTTATTTTTCATCATATCTCGAGAGATGCTAATTTTTTTAATAATAATTATTTAATGGAAGGTCATTTATCATTCTCCATACATAGACCTTCACTAACAGTTTGTCATTGAAAAGCTTATACTAGAAAAAAAACGAAATCGAGTTTTAAAACAACATAATACAGAATGGCTTATTTAAAAAGTTTTCAAAATAAATACCTGGATTTCGCTTATCTATAACGAATTCACGACCCATTCTCTCACAAGCGATTACAATAGAAATAATTTAAAATAGTATAATAATTTAATAACTTGTCAAATAAAACTGACTTTTATTTTAGAGTAATTTCATCCTATAAAATTACTATGACTTAAAGTATCAGACGCCCTGGACAAAGTGCCATTCTATCAGCGAAATCGATTGTCAAAAAGTTCAATGACATAATTATGGGGTCCAAACATGGACGCTAACTATAAAGTAGAGGTTGCACAAAGAGCTATGGAGCGCGCCATATTAGGTTTATCGTTGGAAGACCGAGTCCGTATCTCGAGCTCCGACGTAGGATTTAATCCATGACTTTAGTCCAGGTTTTCAGTTTGCAGGTGAAATGGATGTGGTCAGGACACTTGGCAAGACCTGGTGATGACAGGAGGAGTAGAGGCCTCACTGAATTATTACCGACGGACTGTAGAAGAAATGTCGTCCAGACTAACAGCTAGATGACGTTCAGAAGATTGTGGTGAAGACCTGGTTGAGGATCGCGCTGACCAGGGAAGAATGCCACAAAAGGTAGCAGGTCTATTAGGCAGTAGATGTAACAAGGCTGCCAAAGATGATGGTTTTCTGACGCACAATATATTGAATTTACGGGATCCTGCCGTTTTGCCGAAAAGATTTTGCCAAATTTTCATCACCCAAACAAATTTTAGCAACCTTTTTTTATACCAATGTAATATTTGGAATAATTTTAGTACGCACATTTTCATTTGGTCAAATGTTTACTTGGCAGATTATTACCAAGGATAATATCATTAAGGCGTTTGGTCTTTAACCAAATGATTTATTACAGCAAACAAAATTAAGACAATAAACGTTTAGTCAAATGATTTGTTATGACAAAAAACATAAAGACAAAAATTTTGGAATGAAGACATAACACAAATTGATTTAATATAACGTAATTGAAATTTAACAGATGCTGACAGAAACCCTAACCCTAGACGGTCGACGTCAGGGGCACCCCGAGGTTCGGTTAGTTAGGTTCCTGTAAACCTTGCAGACAGAAATAGGAGCCCCGCGCAGCGGGGATCCGTCGACCTGCTGACGGAAACGCTAACCGTAGACGGTCGACGTCAGGGGCACCCCGAGGTTCGGTTAGTTAGGTTCCTGTAAACCTTGCAGACAGAAATAGGAGCCCCGCGCAGCGGGGATCCGTCGACCTGCTGACGGAAACGCTAACCCTAGACGGTCGACGTCAGGGGCACCCCGAGGTTCGGTTAGTTAGGTGCCTGTAAACCCTGCAGACAGAAATAGGAGCCCCAACCGAATCCAAATAGGAGATTACAACTAGTTAATAGTGCTTTTGACTGAAATGGTAAGTTTAAAATTGACGACACCAAATATTTGGCTTTTTTAATTTTGCGTAAAATATGTTATACCAACTGAAATATTTGACTAGATAAAAATGGTAAAAGTACTAGTTGGTGCACAAGTTATTGTTCTTGCAAACGTTCACTTGCCAAACATAGGTTTTCGTAACAATTATTTGTAAAGAGATGTTTTGGTAAGTAATAATTTGGCAAATGAAATTATGCGAAAATTTGTTTGGGAAGTGATAATTTGGCAATTTCTTTTCGGTAAAACAAGGGAGACCCTGAATTTACAGTTAATGATTAACTAGAACCTTATACAGAATAAACAGTAATCTAAAAATTAACACAAATATTTGTAATCAAGCGAGGCTTAGAGGCAGTTAAGTTAGAAATTTCAAATCGATCGAGCTACGTAGTTTAAAGTAGTGTGTAGTACCGTGCGCTAGTTAAGTTGATTTGCGGCTCGAACTAAGAACAAGTTCGTAAACTTTGCCCTCTACATACCCACTTTATTTCTGATTTGTTGGCATATTAACTGTAATTCACCGATAGGTACTAATGGCTGTGTATTTTCGGGTTGATTTAAGTTGATAAAATAGTGTATTTGTTTATTTATTGTGGTGCATTGCATTAGTCTATTGCGGGTTTTGAATTTGGTGCAATTATGTGTCCAAAAGATTTGATTTTGTGCTCATTGCTACCACGTGTGCCTTTGGTCACTGTTCCTCTACCGTCTCCCTTGGTTAGGGTTATTATATTCATAAGCTTAATCAAATTTCCCTATGTGTATATTTTTAATCTTTAGAGTTTGGTCTTTAGATTTAGCTTTAAGAAAGCTGAATTTTATGGTGACTAAAAGAAGTAAGTGCACCACAATCTAATCATCCAAATCTATGATTTTCAATATCATTATTTCTATCAATCGTTGGCAGAGACAAAAATAATGTATTTTGCATTACTAGTGCTTTGTAGTGCAAGTTGGCCTAAGAATTTACAACAACTTTCAAAACAGAAACATCCAGTTAGTCAATCAAGAATGTTAAACGAGGTAAACCAAACCAGACGACTGACACAGCCACGTACCTGTTTCCCTCGCTTTCCAACATGACAGCAGCTGTCACACGGTGTTGCCAGTTGATAGTCGATTACGTCTGTCACGCCATCTATGATTCTGTCACGACAACTTGCAGGGCGCTTCCTCGTACTAATGAAATGCAATTCTCGAGGATTTATGGCAGGAAATGGATTGACGTGATCGGGGGTCTTGATCTTTGATTGATGCTTCGATTAATGTTAAGATAGTGTTAACGTGTGGTAGGTTATTAGAAACAATTAAATGTCAAATGTACATTTGAACAAAGGTGGTATACGTAGTACACACATACAGTTAGCACATTCAGTCAATCATGTCCTAGGCCACAGGCATCGTTTCTGTGCGAGAGAATGGGCTGTTATTTCAACATGAGGATACAACAGATTGGAAGGTGTCATATTATTAATATGTCTTCATACACGTGATACGGTGATGGAACGGTCGAGTGTGCATGGTCTTTTTGTCTTTTCACTACAAAGAATATTTTTTTGCCTGATACGTTCATGGTCATGGTATGGTACAGTGTAGTAGGCAGAATCCTTAACACCTAATTTTTGGAGAATCGATTTTTTTTACTCTTAATTAAAATATATACTTCTTACAAAATGTTTCAGCTGTTCGGCCGAAATCTGACCTCGACACGTGATACCCGGCAAAAATAAAAATCGCTTTTATTTTACAAAAATGCCTCCCATTTTTTCACGTTAAACGAAGATAACTCCTATTTATCTAATAATAAAGACGAGGCTTTCTTCGGTAATACTCATTATTTCTTAATAATTCCTCTAGTCTCGTAAATCATATCTAATCCTCAATGTTACTGAGTTCCCCCAGATTGAAATGAAGGCCTTGAAAGAAATTATTGTGGGGATTACCAAACAACACAAAATTAAGTGAGTTTGTAATTTATTCCGGGGCCAATGGAAATGTCTGTCTTCCAAGATATTTCTTAGTTGTTTTGTTTTAGATCTACATTTGCGGGAAGAATAATAATGGAAACGTTATTAATTTCACTAAAAGGGGGAAGAAAAATGAAGTGAATAATAATAATTGAGTCGTGATTGTGACCCATTTATTAATGTAGGTCACGTAAATTCGATACTATCTTCTTCTGTTATCGCTGCCTTAATGTCCGCTGTAGGATATCCTCATAGACTGTAACGAGAAATGATCTGGTAGAGATTTAGCTATAATCCTCAAGCGACAGCGGATTTGTAATGAAAATAACGATGGTTTAATGTCAAATGGTTAATGTTTTTCATAATAAAAAAGAAAAAATATGAACCATTTTACGGCGTTATTTTATTACATACTCGTTGTTACCTCTTTAGGATTGATAGATACCATAACTTTGAGCAGTGATTGCCCAGTAGAACAGTTGCAAATTAAGTTATAGGTCGTAGGGTCGAGACTGGCAGTAAGTAATTTGTGTATCTAAATTGTTGGTGTGCTCATATCAATAAGAAGCATTTTTGATGTCGCTGAGTTCAGATTTAGAACTATGCAAAGTTGCTGCACGCGAACGCGCAGTGTAAACTTTAACGCAGGTAAATTCGATGCTTGTATCGTATAGCATTTTGGTTCAAGTTTGCCAACAAATACATATGATTAGATTCATCCGAATGAGTAAACTTGTATTTGTAAAACGAGCATTTTAGGATTTTAAAATAGATCGAAGTGACGTTGTATTCAAAACAGTTACCATAAAGAAATAATCACTTTTTGATCTCAAAATCAGATTTTATATTCGACAAAAAGTTCCAAGTCAGCTTTATTTTGCATAAGCACCGTTATTTTGAACGTCTGCTACGACTCAGCTGAATCCGGTACGTTCTATCGACACCTGCGATAGCTTACCGTTGAATTATGACAAGGAAACTTTTCACATTCATCTTGTTCTAATTAAAACAATCTGTTTTAGTTGAGAACAAGTTTCATTAGAGTTTTGAGCGTGCAACTATTGATTTGGTTTATTTAATTGAAACTAAGCTTGTGTAGCTAGCAGGCGTACGATTACATCATTAAAAAACCTAAATGTGCACTTTCGGTGCAGCCCGACAGACAGACGGTCAGTTCAAAATTTGGTTTGTTTCAAATAGTGCCGAGTGGTCGTAGCTGTTAAAAGAGTGATGAATATAAATGTTGATGGATGGAGATTAAGATCAGGGAAACGATGGATGGATTGTGTGAGGAATGAAATGAAAGAAAAAGGTGTAAATGATTGCATGACGGTTGACAGGGGAAAATGGAAGAAAAAAACGTGTTGCGCCGACTTCTAGTAACATGGGACATGGGCAAGAAGATGATGATGGTCGTAGCTGTTAACAGCTGCAGCTTTCAACAATTTAATGGCGATCAATCGATGGATTATGATTATTGGAACTGCTAATGGGAACCATTTGCATTCTCAGCCTATAATATTCTCACTGCTCGAGTCTAAATAATAACAGCCGCACGAGTCGATCTCCAAGGTTAAGCCACGTTTGTCTAAGTTGATCCGTGGATGGGTGACCACTCAATACATGCCGAGTTTCTTCCGTGCCTTGGAGAGTACGTTAAGCCGTTGGTCTCGGCTGTCATTTGTAGATTTTTGACAGGTGTTACAGGTCAGTGGCCCGAAAGTCTGACAACCAGTCTTACAAATGGGTACCATATTATCCAGGGTATAACTGGATTGTGGCGGTCAGATGGGCAGTTGCTCCATGTAAAATATTGGTATTCAGCTGCATCCGCTAAGACTCACCACTTCACTTCAGGTGAGCTGCGGCAAAACGCAACCTACTTAGAAAAAAAAAAGACTGGGAGCCGACCCCAATAAAGTTGGGAAAAGGCTAGGCAGATGAATGTTCCCACTGCTGGGATTCAGGCCGTGGAGGCCTGTGTCCAAGAGAGAGAGAGCGATCCATAATCCACTACGCAGGCCAAGTGTGGGCTGAGAACTAACTGAGGAAGTGTACAAAAGCTCTACGTTTATTTTTATCCTTTTAGCCAATATTTTCATAAACAGAAAAACACACTACACAGACTAGAAGTCACGTATTATCATTATCTAGTTATACAATTGCTGAGATAGCTTCAGCGGATAAAGTCGGAATTGTCCGGTGGAAAACGAGTTTCATTGCTAGCGAAATGCTGGGGTAATTTCATGGAACATTTACCCCCCGACCAGGGGTAGTGTTTACAGTACATCCTTTCTGAAATACGCTTTATGCCAGCTTCTATTTTTAGATGTACATCTTTATTTTATGAATAATGTATTTGTTGTATGAATATAATTTACATGTGGTTTGCGGAGACGAAGAATTTGTGGAGGAAGTGTGTTCCTTGATTAAATTTTGATATTTGAATGATTCAGATATTAAAAAACACACTAGGGACATGGGGTCCGAGGGCCCACCTAGTATTTCGGGAAATCGCCAAGCGGTTGGTCGACTCTTAACGTGACCAGAGGGCGGGCCTATTTTTTGGCCAAAGAATCAGCATTGCCATCCAATGTGGCAATGCTGCCAGCCTTTTGGGCACTTTTCCTGTTGACAGCGATGCGGACGAATTTTTGGACGCCCTGTAACCTTTTTCTACTTGTACATATTTATTACTATTATAGTTTTGTAGTTTGTAAATAATTTAATTATCTTTGAAATAAATTTATTTTGTTATTACACCAAAGTGATTATTAACATAATAATTATAGTGATTTGTCTATTGGCCTTGGACCGCGTCCTAACCAAAGCGAGCGTCGCGTGAAAACGTGATCATTTTGTGCGGTGGATTTGAACGCGCGGTCGCGCTGACAAAACAAGTTAATGACCAACGATTGCATCGATCGTGTTTTCGCGCGAGCGCGCAAGCTATCGCTTTGATTAGGAAATAGGGCTAGGTTAACACCTAGTCGCCGGTGCTACAAAAACATTTTCAACCATGGAAGATTCAGAGACTCAACTCACGACTAGTTAATGGCAGTGTCAAGTGCCAAAAAACATTTAAACCATGGAAGATACAGAGACTTAACTCACGACTAGTTAATGCCAGTGTCAAGTGCCAAAAAACATTTTCAACCATGGAAGATACAGAGACTCAACTCACGACTAGTTAATGCCAGTGTCAAGTGCCAAAAATCATTTTCAACCGTGGAAGATTCAGAGACTCAACTCACGATTAGTTAATGGCAGTGTCAAGTGCCAAAAAACATTTAAACCATGGAAGATACAGAGACTTAACTCACGACTAGTTAATGCCAGTGTCAAGTGCCAAAAAACATTTTCAACCATGGAAGATACAGAGACTCAACTCACGACTAGTTAATGCCAGTGTCAAGTGCCAAAAAACATTTTCAACCATGGAAGATACAGAGGCTCAACTCACGACTAGTTAATGCCAGTGTCAAGTGCCAAAAAACATTTTCAACCATGGAAGATACAGAGACTCAACTCACGACTAGTTAATGCCAGTGCCAAGTGCCAAAAAACATTTTCAACCATGGAAGATACAGAGACTCAACTCACGACTAGTTAATGCCAGTGTCAAGTGCCAAAAAACATTTTCAACCATGGAAGATACAGATACTCAACTCACGACTATTTAATGCCAGACTCAAGCGCCAAGAAACTTTTGTATCTTACCTCTTGATCAACGATACAACATTTATCAGTTCTTCATTACATTAGCCCAGTAAAAGTCTATTTACAACAATACTACTAAACCTATAAATAATGTTCTATCCTTGAATACCTAAAACACTACATAAATATCCTAACCTGAGTTATAAATAAGTAAATACCTGCGTAAGAAAAAGCCCGCAGTATACATTGACGAATGAACGCTGTTTCCGAAGATACCGAGAACCCTCACTTATTGATGAGCTCTTATTTATTAGCGGCAAACCGATGAGGAGTGTGAATGAACTTCATACGTTGCTATGGTTACTGAAATATCGATGTTCGTTTATTTTTACACCACTGCCCAAAAAAAGGAGTGTTATTACTGCATTTTCTTTGCGTGTTTTTTTTTGGTGTATGATTTCCGATAATATAGCGAACTTTCTAAAAGAAAGAAAAAAAGCACTGGTGCTTTACAGGCGCTGTAAACATGAGCATTTACAAGTGATGAGCATTTTGGAGTATGTACATGGAAAATTAAATGCTCCGTTATTCAGATTTGAAAATGATAAATGATCGTTGGTCCGTTACAATTGAATATTCAAGTTTATCAGTATCTTGATATAGCGTTTACAAGAATATTGCCGTCAAAATAGAAATAAAAAAATAATACAAAAAGCCAATTTTTTCCAACCTTAGAAGGACGTAACCAAACTCAGTTAAACTTTCTAGCGATCAATATACCGATTTGAAAACCACAAGAAGAAATAAAAATAGCTGCATTATTAAAGATTATAAATAAAATAAATGTTTTTTTATAGGTAATTCTTATTCTTCCTGTTCCTTCTAAGTGATTATATTTTCATGCAACGTCCCAAAGATGTCAAGCAACAGTCTTTGAGAAATGAACTTGACGTTTTCTCAGCCAACTTTAAAAGCTCGATTTCACTCGAGTTCCCTCCTAGAGGTACTTGGCTTTTAAAGTGGATTTTGTTTTGAGGCAGGAAAAATAAAAATCATTTCAGTATAAGTATGTTAAAAAATGGGTAATATATTAGATACCTTAAATTACAAGCGTTCTTCCTCGGTGATCCGCTGAGGAGGATGAGTATGTGACAATCTGAAACTATTATAATAATTATGTACGTAGAGGGATTTATTCAAGACCTAAGTCGTCTAACTAGTGACTTTTATTAGTTGAGTTACAGAATCAGACGTCACTCAAAACTCAAAAAAAACTCAAAGCATTTATTTCAATTAGACCATTACAGGCACTTTTGATACTCAAAAAAAAAAGCGAAGCTAAGCTACAGTCACAGTCACAAGGCATAATAACTTAAGAAAGTACTGTAGTTGCACTTTTGCGGAAATCCATGGCATTAATAAATGTAATGCAAAATACGTAGTTTTAATTTGGCGAAAAAGATACTGTCCATAAAAATATACACATGCAGGAAAAGCCATAATAAATTAGCATGCCTTGCACCCAAACCTATACTCGACACGTGTTTCGCCCCCCAGGGCATCCTCAGGTGTTGACTCGACGACCGCTCGGATATTTTGTATAATTAATATGATTAGTTGTCATGTTATAGAATAAAAATTACTTGAAAATTAGGGCTTCGAAATCAAAATCAAAGCATTTATTTCAAGTAGGCCCGTTACAGGCACTTTTGAACTGTCGAAACAAAGACAACAATGAAATTTAGCTACAGTCCCAGTCACAAGGCATAAAAACTGTGAAAGTACTGTAGTTGCCCATTCCCTAACGTAGATCTCTATGGAGAAGAACGGGCAAGAAACTCCATGGACACTCTTTTAAATCAGAATATTTTTACAAAACCTTGGTTACATCATTCATGTTTAGATGGTACATTATGTGAGAGCGATGTAGCAAGATGTGCACGTTAAAAGTGTCCATAGTAAAAACAAGGAAAAGAACAATTCAAAAAATAAAATAATTAATTCAAATAAGCCGTGGCAAGCAAGAGATGACCAGTCACAACTGACAGCGCCCGTTCACGAACATGACGCATGTATCAGCACCATTCAACTCAACCATTTTGAAGGGAACTAACTGATCCGACACACGCGCCACCATCAGCGAGACATTTGAGTGAGCATGACATACACTTAACCGCCAGGGCAAATTCAAGTCAAAAAAAAAAAATGACGTAGGTTTCCAACGAAGGATAGCTTTCTATTACATAGTACTCACATAATATGGGCTATGCGGTTATATAATACCAAAAGAAATTGAATCTATACAATGCAAAGATAGTTGTACAATCTTCAGCAGCTCCAACAATACTATTTAATGCTATCCATTAATCAGTTTATGCGCCCCTGTCCATGTGGAGCAGGACCGGCATTGAGCCAAGCATTTTTATCAGAGATATAATCGTCCAACTTGTAATATGCTTGCTTACATAGTGTGCGTTTAATGCATGATTTAAATTTCGTCTCATTCAGTTCAAGAATACTTTGTGGAATTTTATTATAGCATCTTAAACAGTACCCCATGAAAGATGAGTCTACTTTAGCGAGTCTGAAGCCCGGCTGAACTAATTGGTCTCTAGTTCTCGTACTGTAATTGTGTCTGTCACCTCTTTTATTAAAAAGATGTAGATTTTTTCTAACGTACATTATGTTTTCGTAGATGTATTGACAATGTACCGTCATGATTTTGATTTCCTTAAACAGTTCCCTTAGAGAATCGCGCTTACGAAGATTATATATGGCTCTGATGGCTCTTTTTTGCAGAATAAATATAGACTCAATGTCTGCAGCCCGTCCCCATAACAGAATGCCATAAGACATTATACTATGAAAGTAACTAAAATAGACCAGTCTAGCGGTATCTACATCAGAAAATTGACGGATTTTTCTAACAGCATATGCTGCTGAACTTAGGCGCCCCGCAAGAGATTTCAAATGAGAACCCCATTGTAGCCTTGAATCAAGCGTAAGCCCCAGGAAAACGGTTTTATCTACGAATTCAAGTTTCTCTTTATTCAATACTATATCACACTCGTTACTTTTAACATTTGGTAAAGCAAATCTTATGCATTTCGTTTTTTTTTCATTTAATACTAAATTGTTTGCTGTGAACCAATTATGGACCTGAAGTAGGGCATTATTTACGTCATCTAGATTTTGGGCCCGTCTATTTATCTTAAAAATTAGAGAAGTGTCATCAGCATATAACACCATATTTTGAGGTTGGTTTTTTAATAAATAGGGTAGATCGTTTATATATACTAGAAAGAGGAAAGGACCCAATATTGAGCCTTGCGGAACCCCCATTTTTACTTTTAAACCCTGTGAATTAACACCATTTATTTGAACATATTGTTGTCTATCACTTAAATAAGATTTTACCAAACTAAGTGCAAGTTTACCTAGTCCGTAATGCTCAAGTTTCAAAAGCAATGTGTCGTGATTTACGCAATCAAATGCTTTGGAGAGGTCACAAAATATTCCTATTGCGTCTTGGGATGCTTCCCACGCAGAAAATATGTGCTTTAATAAGGTTACACCGGCGTCAGTTGTACAACGTCCCTTAGTGAAACCAAACTGTTGGTCGTGTAAGATTCTGTTGGTGTTAAAATGATTGAGCATTTGATTAAGCATTACTTTTTCAAACACCTTGCTAAAAACTGGCAACACGGATACAGGTCTATAATTATTAGTATCTTTACTATCCCCGGATTTGAAAAGAGGTATGACTTTACTGTATTTCATTAAATCAGGGAAAACTCCTTGGTCTACACACAAATTAAAAATTAAAGCTAAGTATGGTGCTACAGTCTCAACTATGGATGTACAAACTTTGATAGACATTCCCCAAAGATCTTCGGTCAGTTTGACTTTTATTTGCCGGAAAGCTTTAATTCACTTCTATTGTACCTATATTTATAAACCTTTAAGTAACTTAATTGATCTAATAGATGTTCTTGTTTAGAAAACATATTGTTATAAAACCTACTCTTTATGTTTAAAATACACACTTCTATATAATAATCTATACATATAATAAAACAGTAAAAAAACTGTGTCTGTACATTGAAGATATTAAAAAAAAAAATGGTTGCCTGTAAAGTCGGTTTTACGGGCGAAGATTTTACGTGACAACGTCTTTTTCTCGGTAGAATATTTATTGATATGAATATAATTAAATTGCACAATAGGAACAAGGAATTGAATGAAAATAAGAATTGCACAAATTTTAACTATAGAAATATATTTTGTTTACTAAAACATTGTACATGTAAACATAAACTTAACTAATTACCGATCATAGTTGAGTGGGAGAGAGACGCAAGGCATTCGGCGGGCCTCTCTCTCGTTCGGTGACTCATCGTAACGTTACCGAGCGTTACACTTTTTCATAAGTGACTCCCAGCCGCAACCTAATTTAAGACGTTGTCACGTCAAAAAAAGTTGAGGGGGGTTTAGAAACAGTAATAGAGCACGAAACCAAAAAAAAAATTCTGTCTGTTTGTTTGTACACGCTAATCTTCGGAACTACTTGACGGATTTGAATGATTTTTGTTTTGTTGTATAGGTATAAAGTCTGAGCAATATATAGGCTATAATTTATCTTGGAAACTTGAACACCTGATGCAGAACCGCAACAGATCAGCTAAACTATAAGAGATACAAAAATGGTACCTTAGCAAAAATTGTTTAACGTGATGAGCATTTTCTGCTAAGAGAATAAATTTGAAGATCTGGAACACCTGATGTGGAACTCCAAGAGCCCAGCTACACTATAACATAAATAGGAATGACGTCTTAGCAAGAGTTGTTCAGCCTGATGAGTACTCTCTGTTGTCGTATAAAATTTTGATCTGGAACAGCTTATGTGGAACTCCAAGAGCCTAGCTACACTATAACATATATAGAAATGACGTCTTAACAAGAGTTGCTTAGCCTGATGAACACTCTCTGTTGTCGCATAAAATTTGAAGATCTGGAACAGCTGATATGGAACTCCAAGAGCCTAGCTACACTATAACATATATATGGGAATGACATCTTAGCAAGAGTTGTTCAGCCTGATGAGCACTCCCTGTGGGCATATAAAGATTGTAGATCTGGAACACCTGTTGTGGAACTCCAAGAGTTCACTGTATAATTATAAAATAACATAAGCTGGGAGTACCTCCTCGCGGTGAAGGCGGTAACAGTTTAGGACTGATTTTCGATAAAAATTCTATCAATCAAATTTGACTCTACTGGCTAAAACTCCCATTTATTTCCTTTTCCATTTATCTTCGTGACACGGTAGCCTACCCGGTAACGCAGAGGAGCAGTCACTTAGATTTTAATTGATCAGGTATTTTCAGAATAAAACTATAACCATGCCTAGAAAGAGGTCAAATCTTAAACTCCCATTTATTTCCTTTTCCATTTATCTTCGTGACACGGTAGCCTACCCGGTAACGCAGAGGAGCAGTCACTTAGATTTTAATTGATCAGGTATTTTCAGAATAAAACTATAACCATGCCTAGAAAGAGGTCAAATCTTTCCCAACGTTCCAAAGGAGCTAAAAGGTTGAGGATCATATAAGATCCCAAGAATCTAACGAAGAGCGTCAGGATAGACTTGATGCTGTTCGAGAACATCAGGCTGCAACTCACTCTGTAGAAACCTCTTCGGATCGCGAAGCTCGCTTGCGTTCTCAGCGTATTTATGCATCTACATCCAGGTCTCTAGAGACCAGTGAAGAATATGATGCGCGACTGTCCGCTGATCGTGAACGTCACGCATTGTCTCGCGAGTCGGAGACGTTCACGGATAGAGAATTGCGCTTGAGTTCTCAGCGTATCTACGCATCTGCTTCAAAGTGTCTAGAGACAAGTGAGGAACATGATGAGCGACTGTCCGCTGATCGTGAACGTCACGCATTGTCTCGCGAGTTGGAGACGTTCACTGATAGAGAATTGCGTTTGAGTTCTCAGCGTATCTACGCATCTGCTTATAGGTCTCTAGAGACAAGTGCGGAACATGATGCGCGACTGTCCGCTGATCGTGAACGTCACGCATTGTCTCGCGAGTCGGAGACGTTCACGGATAGCGAATTGCGCTTGAGTTCTCAGCGTATCTACGCATCTGCTGCTAGGTCTCTAGAGACAAGTGCAGTACGTGATGCGCGACTGTCTGCTGATCGTGAGCGACATGCATTGTCTCGCGAGTCAGAAACGTTTACCGATACAGAATCACGCTTGAGTTCTCAGCGAATTCGCACATCTACTAACAGGTCTTTTGAAACGAGTGATGAACGTGATGCGCGACTAACTGCTGATCGAGATTATCATACATTGTCCCGAACACGCACACAACAAAATATTCATAATCAGTTAGAAAGTGAGAGAGAAAGGATTGCTGGAGTACGGCATGAAGAGACAGAAGTTAATTCAGTGTACCCTTGGGATCTGCTGTGGAGTAACGGGAAGAAAAGTTTTTTGTTGTATAGTCTGGGCAACATAAAGGATATAATTTATTTTGGAAAATTAACACCTGATGCAGAACCGCAACAGACCAGCTACAGTATAAGAGATATAAAAATGGTGCCACAGCTAAAAATATTCCACATGAAGACCATTTTCTGCCGTGAGAATAAATTTGAAGATCTGGAACACCTGCTGTGCAACTCCAAAGCACATGGCAGCGCTATAACATATTAAGGAATGACGTCTTAGCAAAAGTTATTTAGTCTGATGGGCATTTCCTGTTGACATACAAAAATGAATGATCTGGAACGACTCCAATCGTCTCGCTCATCCCGTTGTTTTTCCGTCCCCGGGCCTTAGAATTCTACATCAGACGTTTCAGATTTTCGATTTTGACGACCCCGTTGTCGCTGGCATAAGCAACGAGATCCGCGTACGAAGTCGCGGGCAGAAGCTAGTACATAATAAAATTCAAAGTCCTGACTGACTGACTGGCTAACTGACTGATTAATGTATCAACGCACAGCCGAAATCGCTGGTCTTAAAGACATGAAATTTGAAGGGCGTATTCTTTGTAAAGAGATGGTATCCACTAAGAAAGGGTTTTTCGAAATTCCACAGTTCAGAGGGTGAAATAGGGGTTTGAATTTTCTGAGAAACTTTTTTATTTTCGGGGTCGATTGACTTGAAAATTTGTGTACATACTCTTCGGTTAAAATTATGAGAAACGTGTATCGCAGCTCCCCGTGGGAAATTCCCGAACTTCACGCGCGCAGCTCGTCTACGAATAAAATTCGCAAAACTGCACTAATAACTACGTAAAAGTATGTTTTTCGTTAAAACCACGAAATAATTTCGTAATTTCGAGTCTGCAAAGTTACCGTGATACCAGGAACCCTACCTACTCTTTAATTTCAGCTGACGCGTAAACTTCAGGCAGCTCAACTTCATATCGACGTAAGTGATATGAACGTAGTAAATATCATAATAAAGTTCCACTATATTTTGCCTGCGGTTTGGCTCATGGACTTTCATGTGAAAATAGTTTGCGTTGCCAAATATATTACAGATTTTGTTATTTCTATTGCAGGTATGATTTTGTTTTTTAACGTTTTCCACTGACTTTCATAATCACAATGAACACAACGCAGTGCCTTGCCAATGTGCTTCGTTGGAAGCTTCTGCATGGCATGACCACAATGTTAATCTGTTTCACCAGAATGTTCCAACAGAACCATTAATTCAGTACATTATGTGACAGAGCCCGGTGTCCGGAGCTGGTCCGCCGGACCGGACCGATTGTTCGGTTTGTCCGAACCTTATCGAAGTCGCGGCGATTTTTCATGAATGATATTGATCAAAACAGCTATGAAAAGTACTGTCACTTCGAAAAGACGACAAGGTAACTGACTATCTGTAACTATTTATTATCACAGCCGAACTATGCCAACCATTAATATCGACAAAACGACAGCCAACGCAGACGCACAAAATATACAGGCGGATTATAATAATTTATGCGGTACCAAGTCTTGAGCCGCATAATCGTATAATATTATTACATAAACCGTATTAATAAGTATCAAGACAAAAGAAAATACTCTGCAGACAGACAGATATATTTTATTATATTATTCAGATTTGTATTTTTGTATAATATGCCTATGCAAGCTGGTGAGATCGTAATGCGGGACCAGTAAATGGAATATTTTTTTAATTAGGTATAAACACGGCACTCGTTCTTGTTTTTGCGTGTAGGGTAAGTAGAGTTGTAAAAGGCACTGAAGTGTGTTTTAAACTACTTAACTGGGTTCACGCTTTTTTCTTTAAGGTAAACGGTTATTGCTAGTCGGGTTTGCGTGCAAGTAGTTATGAATTTGAATCATAAAAGCATGGTGTTAGCTAGGCTATTGAGTAGGATTTAGTCGAGCAGAAATTTTCTTGACTTTATTATAATTATTAGTTGCTGTGGCTCGAAAGTCATAATGTCGTGACGTATATTTATTCAAACCGATTCTTTTTTCAAATTACACCAAAAAATCTACATTAGTTACTAGTTACTACGTTACATGAATAAATAATGAGAAGAAAGAAACCGTTACCGAATTACATAAAACTGGACTGGACTACACCGAAAATGGAAAATACAGAAAATAATATGTGACTGATGCTGATCAGACGCCGAGCCATAGGACAGGAGGCACACCCACCATCTCCAGGCTAGTCATTAAGCTCCGCCTCGCCGCCGCCGGGGACGTGCCACACACGTGTGCACCTTGTTGCCGACCGCTGCTGGCAGTTGCGTTGAGCTCAAGCGACGAGATTTTCTCCCTATGCAAAATATTAAGATTCAGCTGCCCCTGGTTAGTCTAGAAGCCGGCCCCAAGATAGTTAGGCAAAAGGTTGGACAGGTGATGTATGTACAGACGCCAGCACATTAAGCTACTACAATCTTTCAAATTTCTATAATAGATTTCAAATTTATCGCTAAAGTATTAGGTTCAAGGTTGATTGGGGAAATTTAACAGTATCGGGTAGCTTGATGTGCTGGTGTCTGTACTTCCAATAAGCGGTCTCATTGCACTAAAATTAAAATGATCTCTTCGAGATAACTACTTAACTATACTGGAGTAATTTACTTTTAAACGTTAAAAATAAACTGTGAAACCTTGTTTACGTCGCCGTCGTGTCTTGACTAATTAGATAGAGTATTAAGGATTTATTAAGATTGATGTGACTATTTTTGTCCTTTTAGCATTAGCCGACGCGGTTCAAAATATACTTGTACCTATTACAAGGGAAAGCTGTTTTCAAGACAAGAATATAAGGAACTTACTCCAACTTTTAGATATTACTTACTCCAAATGTTAAATATAATTTGGATTAATTTTTGTTAATTGTTTTTAGGTAAGAAATCATGTCGTAATTGACTTTTCCCGTAAATATGTTAATATCGACTAACAAAAAAATACTTACGATCATATGCATGTATTAAGTACTTACAATTGCAATCATTATTTATTTTTCAATATATTTTAGTCAAGTAAGTATGTGCTTTAGTAGTTTTTTCAGTCCATGTTTTACAAATGTTTTTTTTTTGAATATTAAAATATATTATTTGTTGTACCGCCTTGTAGGTCTAGTGGTCGCAGTAGCGACTGCCGAGCATGAGGTTCGATTCTCGGGTGGATTAAATTATTATTGGGTTTGTCCATCAGGGATTTCTCATCATTTTATTTGTTGTTTCACACTTATCTACCCATCAGCCATCACTGACATTACCCCAATTAACATCACTAAGTTCCCAACTCCGTAAAGGAGCATTCCTCCAACTATTCCCCTTCAGTATGTGTTAGAAAAGAAATATGACGCAATTTTCGTAATGCTTAGTTGTCGAGCCACGAGGGAATGAAAAATTCAGGGGGCCGGCGTACATTACCGTACCGCATTGCTAAGAGCATTTGTTCCCTTACCAAATTTGAGGAGAGGAATATTTTCGGTAAGAGTAATGGCGTTCACTTGTCCGCTTTGTTCGGTACTGTCGTCACTACAAGGGCTCAGGTGTCTCGTTGTGCATTTACAAATAAAAATATATTACTTTGTGGGTGCTTGTAGTCTGGCGAAAGTTTTGGGTGTAAGATTTTTTTGCTTATTGTTTGTGTTGATGCTGAACGTATTGTGAAATTCTGATGATGTTTTTTTATACGTTGAATTGTGGTTTATTTCAAAGATAATTAAATTATTTACAAAACTATAATAGTATTAAATATATACAAGTAGAAAAGGGTAACAGGGCGTCCAAAAATTCGTCTGCATCGCTGTCAACAGGAAAAGTGCCCAGAAGGCTGGCAGCATTGCCACGTTCGACGCCAATGCTGATTCTTTGGCCAAAAAATAGGCCCGCCCTCTGGTCACGTGAAGAGTCGACCAACCGCTTGGCCATTTCCCGAAATACTAGGAGGGCACTCGGACCCCATGGCCCTAGTGTTTCAACCTCAAACGGTATGATATTTAAGTTACTTATATTGCTTTTTCAATTGAATGTGTAATTTTACCTCGTTGATCTAGTGGTCGTAATCGTGACTGCTTAGCTGAGGTCCTGGGTTCGAGTCCCGGGTCCGGCAAATTGTTTTTGGGTTTTTCCACCAGGAATTTCTCTGCATCAGCCACGAGTCTGGATTTGTACCCGGTTGATGGCAATTGCTACGCCGTATAAGTTTTTAAACTGTCATGGTCACTAACATTATCATTAACACTAGAAACGGGATATTTACCATGTACACTGTCCCCCGTGTGTATGTCTGTGTCCTGTATCCCGTTTCTAGTGTTAATGATAATAATAGGTAAGCCACCTATTACATGGAACTTAAACATAACTGGCGAAATGTGGGTGTACTATTACAAACACCTCTGTCTACCTCTTCGGAGGTTACAGGCGTGATGTAACCTTATGTATGTGTAATTTAGATTAGCTTTACCCCGCAGATTAACCGACGTGGTGGTCAGAAGTATCCTATGGAAACGTTCAACCGAGGTAAAGTTTTATTTGTCCTTACCCAAGTTATGGTCTACCTGTGTGCGACTGTGTGTTAAGTTAGAGTAAGTTGTCCATTCCTTATTGGTACATAATTTGACCTCATATAAACGTCTTAGTATACCCTTTCTTTTTTATTTGTTTACTTATTGCACAAACACCGCTACAAGCTTGGCTTAAAAACAAATTAATACGTAACCCTGTTAGGGCGCAGCAAAATAACTTAAGATTAGAATATAATTATAAAGAACAGTTTAAATTATCAATATCATTACTCTAAAACTCTTACTTTCTACTAATTAATTATAATTATTTAGTACCTAATATCATATAAGAGTACACACTAATATCATTAGGAACTTTCACAAACATACACTTTATGTATATAATTTTTTCTTCATCAATGCTTCAGAAACACCCTTAATATTGTTTTATGAAAGGTTTCAATAGGTGGGTGGACATTGGCATCAACCTGGGATACTAACAGGAGTAACAGGATTATGTATATGGTACTTCGATCACCAAATCACCAAGGGAATGCTATAATAACGCTTGTGGTAATCCACCATAAGCATTATTTAGGCATCCCTCTTCTTGTCCCGTGGTGATATACAGGGGAGGCTGAGGTTTGGTAAACAGATTGTAATAATGCTGAGCCCATCGCACATCCCTCAACGTTTCACCACCGATGTTAATAGATGAGTTGCCTAAAAAGGGAAAAAATAAAGCCCTACAAAAGTTGGAATGTAAAAAAAGCGTTTAGTAGTGAGTAATTACAATTTTGCAATGGTAAGGACAGAAAATAAATAAGTTTGAATTACTTTGCTGCTCAATGAAATGAAATGCCTACCTTTATACAGCGTGTACCAAAAGGTCATAATTATGTATCATTGAGCAGCAAAGTAGTTCGAATTCATTAATTTTCTGTCCCCTCAAATATGACCACGTCTTTCTGGTACACGCTGTTTAATAACTAAAGAAAGTATATTAACTGTAGTACGCATACTAACTATTGCCCGCGATTTAATCCGCGTGTCTTTGAGATTTCATTAGTTGTGAGTGTGGAAATTTAATCGAGAGCCAGAAAGGCGAGAGTTACATTGGCGTTTATAATATTAGTATAGACAGATATAAATTGAACGTTAACATATACATGCATACAATATCTCGATCAATAGCTGTTGAAATCCTCGCTGTCAACAATGCACTAGTAGGTCAGCATTTGACATAGCAATTAAGTCGACTAGTAACCCTCTATTACCGTATCAACAATTAACACAGTAACCGCTTGACCACGAACTGAACGTTCAAGCGGCATGCGTGTTGTGATAAAGATTGCGGTGAAAAACAATGGAACACGCCAATAGAGAGCATGCCAGAAAGCACCGCGGTGCGACAGTACTTACGCGAATTAAAAGAGCGGTTTCAGAGTAGCGTATTTTATCGCGCGTTTAAGCTAGTATCAGCTTACATGCACGCCACTTTTTTCGGTTCCAGACACTGAACGCGCGTACACGCGCTTATTCCGGTGTGTTTGCGCGAGGTGAGTGAGCGTGCGGGGACTTCTCTGGCAGCTCGCGCTTATTTGAACTTATAAGGGATTCAACGCTCGTATCAGTAGTCCGTGTGACAAAAGGTGCTTATAGGCGCCTACACGTGCTTCCGGGCGAGTTTATATGCGCCAAAAATACGCTAATCTGTAACTGCCTTACACAAATGAAGCATGCACATTTCACTTGACGCGCACCAAGTCACACCATCAGAGGTCGTGAACGAGGCGTAATATCAATTATATCCCTACATTATAATCATCTACCCTTCCCCAACAATATCTCAATTAATCTCACAGCGGGAACATGCAAAAAATAATATTTCGAAACTTTCATTGTACTCTAACAAATTACTTTTCACCCACTACGTGCTTTATTATCGTGAAACATCTGGACATTCCCCCTCTAATACACTAACACCCGATGCTAAAGTGTTATTTATTACACACTAGTGCTTTCCACTCGATGTTGTCTACGTAGATTTGGGAATTTTCGATATACAGGATGTTTGGTGGAAGGAGCGACGCAATTTTTTCAAGGGCACATCGTAGCTTAGTGTCACCCACAGAACTTATATGCGTTAAGTGTCATAGTAATTAACGATCCGAAGTGTTGACCAGTCTTACAAACATCCACCTTAAAAACTTTAACACCACTTATTAGGGGTTGATTTTTTATCAAAATACCATGTTTTTTCTATTACACTAATAGATACCGTCGAATTGCATTGAAATAAAATAAAAATAAAACTCCGTCAATTCAGCTCAGTGTATTAGCCGTGACAACTCAAAAAGCAGATGTACAGACTGAAACACTATTGCATTGTTAATATTTGACAAAAAAGTACCGACGCAAAACTAATACATTTGCCGCCAAACTGTACTGCAGTTTGGCAGAATATTGTGAAATACTTATTATGTAACCTTTGTTGAAAATAAATTAAATAAAAAAAAAAAAAATTAACACGGTATGCCGAGGGGAGTCAAACATTGGAAAAAGTGACATCACAAAGTGCATTATGTGAGTGAGGAAATCTGCCGAAACATGTATTATTAAATTTGCACACGACTCCTTCACTGGCAGATTTTCTTCTTTCTCTTTGATGGAAATTGGGGAAATAAATGTAAACTGATGTAAGGGGAAGCATCTTTATAGATTAAAGAGTTCATTTTAATTTTGAGGGTGTTTATTTTTTTTGTGCGCAATTACTTAATAAATCGGTGTTTCCAGTCTTTGATAAATTGTTAGAAAGTCGAAAAATAACATAACATAACATTTGATTCTTATAAATAATTTCTATCTATGGCCAGCATTCAGGTCTATGGTTTCTTTTTACTGATAAATATTTAGAGAAACTTCACTTTATAAAGATTAACAGCGGTTACGAATTCTCGACTAAGATACTTGAGGGAAAAGCTATAAAATATCAACTATTAATAAAACTGCTTTCAATATTATATTTTATTTATATTATCCAACGTGTCTCCACTAGGGATTGCAATACGGAAAGCCGGATCCGATAATCAGGCGGATCTGGCGTCACTAAACGTTTACCGGATCCGGTGATAGGATTTTTTGGTAAAATAATCGCGCTGTTTCGCTGTACATACGAGACGTTCAATTCTGAGCTGTGACTGTAGAGGCCATATGCAGACGAGATTCGGCCCTGTTAATTGCTGAGCAACACTAAAATTTGTTATAGAGAAGGTGGTCACTCAAGACACGGTGTTAAGTACTGAATTGTCTGAAACATGCGAGGATTAAAGAACGCCGAACTGTAATAACAGGAATATTAATATGTTTACAACAAACAAAGAAATACCATAAAGATACAAAACGATTTGATGTATTTGGCCAAAAAGAAAAACGTCATACGACTAGAAATCAAAAAAATCTTAGAAAGACTTATTCGAGATAATAACGAAAACACGGACAAAGAGTAGAGTTGTACTAAAATGATGATGGTCAACCATCACTGAAAAAATATTGAACATTACAGGAAGAATGACAACTGCAAATCCAGCAGGAAGCGACGTCTTATACCATAATACTTAAAAGAGAAAGATTTTGTTAAAGTACTAAAAAAGAAATGACTGCATTTGAAAGTAAAGGAGTTCAAGGAGAATACTTGTCTGCCATTCATAATTATTTGCCGTAGGCTATATTTGTTTTGTGTTTTTATTAGTTAACTTATGTTAGATTTTATAAAGTTAAGTAAAATCTTGAAATCATTTTGGAATGAAAAGAACATTATCCCTATTTGATCAATCCGGTCGGATCCACCCGTATTAGAAATCCCTAGTCTCCAGACGTAATTGCTCAATATTCACGTTAAAGCTAAATATAGTAACAAACTAGCTTTGAGCTGGAATCCGTTTATTTTTGGAAGTTTTCAGTATAAACCCGGTTTTATTAGTTCAACTGAATAAATCTAAAAATAACACCTACACATTTTTGTATTATAAAACTATAATAATCTGTAGTATCTAAGCTATTCAATTATATATTTACGGCCAAATTCAGCCAACTCTCAAACTGGTACGGAAAAAAATGCAGTCACAGCTTGACATTGACAGGTGGACACCTCCATAGAAATACATAATGAAGTTTCAGTGTCCATGTCCACATCGCAGCTGGTCTGCAATTTGTCTGTTTTTTAATTTTCCCTGTCTGTTGATCATAGGTTTTGATGCAAGTTTGCTTATAAAAACTGTATCTATTTTTCTCAAACTTACACAGAGTCTAGGAAGAAGAACAAAAGAGATATATTGCCTCTGTCCAAGTTATTTGAAATGAACGGATGTCGCGTAATGAACCGAACAAAACCGGTTTGAATGGGCGTTTTTTGAGCCCTTTTTCAAGTATTTGTTTTGGTTAGCCGATACTTTTAAACTAAACACTTCTAACAACTGAGACTATGTTTGTGATAAGTAAGTAGACTAAAAATTATTATAAAGTTACAATCTCGAGGCCTAAGCGTTCGTGTAAACATACACATTAGTTTATTCGGAACGCGGCACGTGTCACGTGACGTCATTGTTATTGTTATGCTTTTTTATTTTTGATTGCTAAACTATACTAATCCATATATAATCTGTTAACTAATTTAATAACGATTCCAACGACATAAACTTGTAGAGGAGGAAAAAGACGCACCGTAATCGCGCGTGAGCACCCGTGAAGAGCTTCAACGTTGACAGATGTCAGATTATGCCATGACAGATCAAGGGCTAACAAATCTCGTTTACCGTTGTGACGTACCATCTCACTTTGAAAAACTGTCATCGACCAAATGAAACCAACTCAAAGGTCTTATTCCAAGTCGAGACTTAATTCTGGATCAAGTTATATGAGGAACATGCAGAGTAGTATCTGAGATGGTATTTTGAAGAAAAAACCACACAGATTTGAGTGGACCTATCCTGTCAGCGCAAGCTTGTCAGTTATCGTGTAGCTCGACTCATAACTGAAGAAGCCCAACGATAAGTTTTTCTGCTCGAAGATTCACTCCGGTTCAGATCACTTAAACCCCAAATCCTTAAAAGTACTTGGCTCTTAGTCGGAGGCCAAATATGTACACGTACCGGGTACAAGAAGGGTCTACACTAAATACCAAAGTTAAACAACAAGCCAACAGTACAACACAAAGTTGAAAAGCGTATACCAAAGAAAATACATGTAAGAAATAAGTACACTGAAATACATTTTCGCTGACAGCGAAACAATTCTTTGTACTTATTCCAGTCAACGTCGTATTAGTTGCAGATGCCTATAAATTGCAGACATTAGACATTTAACTTGTTACATGACGTAGAGAACACAGACCGCGTTCGTATACGAGTAACATAAGATAAGTAAAAAGTTCAACGTTCCAAGGTTTTGTCTGCTTCAAACGTTTGAAGTATTTAGTACACATAGCTCTACTAAGTGGTTACCCCTTTTTTTTTTTTTTTTTGGATGGGAAGGTATCAACGGTGGCCGAGAGCCATCACGACGTGGCCCCCGACACCCGGTGCTTCTCCCGCGGCGGCTGGGACGTGAGGTTCTCTCCCTCTCACGTTCCGCCACCTCCTTCGCTAGCATGACTGCTTCGCAGAAGGAAGTGACGGCTTCCCATTCCCTTTAGCCCCGGACCATGGCTTGAACCAGGGCCGGACGCGAGAGGTCGCCGCCGCCAATCGCCGCTACGACGACACGGCGCCGGCGGTGCTCCGCCCAAGCGGAGCAAACCTCCACGGTGTGCTCCACCGTGTCCTCCGAAGTGGTTACCCCTGTGCGTTCAAATCCGTGATAAGCCCAAGTTGGTTTTTGTATTTTGCAAGAACATTTTAATATAATTAACGTATTGTTTTAGTGAATAAATAAGTTTAAGTTAGTATTTATTTTTTGAAAGTCTGTTTTTTATTTGTTTTTTTTTTCAACACGTTAATACTTTTATTATTATATTAGTAGATTGATAATGGAATTATTAACTATCTATCTGGCTGAGTTGGAGCTCACGGTAATCACAAGATAACCAATGATTCGATGGTTCGAATCTCGTCCGGGCATGTGAAACTTTTTGTATTATTCTTAACGATCTATTTATTTGAACTGAATTTTTTTTTGTAGCAAAGTTAATTTTAACACAACTGACAAACACAAAGAAAACATGAGTAAGGTATGCGTATAACTACATTCGGTAATGCGATGGTTCGAATACAAGTTGAAACAATGAACTCTTTTTGAAGTATTCTTTAGATTATTCGTAACAAATGTTGCAATGTTGTAGCAGTGTAATATTTTAAAGCTTGAGGGGTTAGCACTCACTGACGCTGTGTGTATAAGGATGTCCAACATGAGATTCTGCTGAATGTACACTTTTCTGTCGATAAACAAACAAAAGCAGTGAACAAACTAGAATATTTTAATCTTCTGATAGATTGGTAGTGTGACACTAATGCTCGCCCACCCACATCACGAGTCTTGAAGTAACTTTCTGCTATGTAGGTCCCAGGCTTGACAGCCGTATCTTACTAATCATCCACACGTCGAAAATTACACTGAAATGTTACGCTCAAAAGGTACAACAACTAATCTTAAAATCTAAACCAACTACACACAAGTACCATTTAACAGACTCACCTCCAATGTCCTCTAAAATAAATAGAGCCCAAGACTCATTTGCGGTAAGATATCTTATCGAACACTTAAAGCAACACCGCTGCGCCATAACTTTGCTCGGTGGTGTAAAGAACGCAAAGCAATCTCTATAAATCGAAGTTATCTTCATAAATATCCGTTGACCCGCAGCAGGAGTTCTTAAATTGATTCTACGTGATACGGAATACGAAAAGCATCTATATTGATTCCACTTCAGGCCGTGGCCAAACTGTGGGGTGACGCGTGAAATGTTTTAATAACATGGAAAGTCTAGGAGTTTTTATTGGAACACTTTTTTCATATTGAAATATTTATTTGAGGGTGGTATCTCTAGCCTATAGGAGGAAGGCTAGGCGTTTTTACGCGACTGCTCAAAAAGGAGTTAGATGTTTTTTTTTTGTTTTCAGAATTAGGTTTACAAGTTCTGTTACTATTGAGACTACTTCGATTATGATTGTTTTCTTTATTGTGATATCATGGTAAAGCCACGATACTTTTTATGCTTGTGCAATTCAATATTATAAGAAGGTGGCGTGGTGAACATGGCCAGAGATCCCACAAGATAACAAGACTTGGAAGGAGAAAGTGAGGCTTTTACCCAACAGTGATACATTTGCAAACATTGTTTTGTTTTGCTAGCTTGAGCAAAACAAAACAATGTTTTAAGCATGCTTAGACAGAATATGTTCCAAATAAGCAAGACAGCTTAACACTGAAGTAGAAAAGTATCACTCTCACCCCGATTACATTTGTTTCTAATGTAATTGGGAGTCATGTTCATTTTTCAATTCACAACAGAAATCCTTGTGCTTTGAACAAGCACGTAGACCGATTAGAAGCTCGTTAAGCATGCCTTTCTCGTCCAGTATTGACCCACAAGTACCATTACTTTAACTAAGCGATTCCTGCCTCTAATGAAATATTTACACGATATCGTTTAATCACGCCTACTCACACTACTGGCTTTACACGCCCACAACAACAGCCTTGAACTTTTACTAATAGTTAGGTACGAATAAGGTTAACATTGAAAAAAAGCTAGAAAAATAGAAAATAAAAGGGAAAATATTAGAATTAAAAAAAAATCATTCGATAAAATACATGGCCTAAAATTACGTAGCTGTAGTGAATAATTTCTCCAAAATGTTCAGAAATAGCAGGTTGATTTTTTATCTCTTGAAAATATTTAAATTTTAACTCGCCATAAAAATAATGTCGAGTTTCGAGTGTATGTTTGAATACCTCTGTAAAATTACACAACGGATTTTGATGCGGTTTTCAATTTAGAAAATTAATTGTGCAAAGTTTATGTTAACAATACATTCGCATTTTTGCGTATTTTTAACCGACTTCCAAAAGGTTATCAATTCGGCAGCTTTTTTTTGTTCAGCACAGTTCTATGTTCAGTGATATCTTCGTCAACTGTGAACCGATTTTGAAGATTCTTTTTTTATTTGGAAGAATATTATTCCGCAGTTGTCTCGTTTAAATTTTTTGAAGAGCTGATGCTGATCTTCGGATATATACAATGGAACAATTCAATAATAGACATATATATCGTGATTGCTAGTAGAAGTCGATGGTAAAAAAACTGAATCAAACAAACAAAAGTCTCCGACTTAAATCATTTTTCACTTTTTTGTGTTTTTAATGTCGGTTTTATATTTTTCATAAAAGTTTTTTTTATTATTTAGAGGTTGCTAGTCTTAGATCTTTTTATTTATTATTTAGTTTAAACGTCACACGCTAACAAAGTAGGGGTCTTGAAAATCTCACTATGATCTCACCTGGACGTTTTAACTATGAGGAAATTGAATATTTATGGTGGCAGCCCAAGCATGCTGTTCAAATGCAATCCGCTTTGCTATATCAAATGCTCAACAAAGTTGGCAGCCGCTGTAATAGTGTTTTCAATCTGCAATAAAGTCTTTTAAGTCAGTATTCTAGACTGGCTTCCTGTGTAGGAAAACGAACCGCAGAATAAGTAATAATGATCGAAATTTCAAGTAAAACTCAAACACACATGTGAAAATGTACGTGCTTAGATTTTCTATGGCTCATATTTTATTATGTATTTTTTTTTGAAGTTCTATTCGGTAACCCTCCCGCTTTTTATTCTTTCCACAACGTGCTAAATAAACAAAACAATCTTTAATAAGATTTATTTCTAAGATTATTAAATTACTTACAAACTATAATAATCTATACTTCTATACTAATATTATAAAGCTGAAGAGTTTGTTTGTTTGTTTGCTTGAACGCGCTAATCTCAGGAACTACTATCCCGATTTGAACAATTCTTTCAGTGTTAGATAGCCCATTTATCGAGGAAGGCTATAGTTTATATATCATCACGCTAAGACCAATACGAGCGGAGCACTAATGAAGAATGTTTCAAACTCGAGGGATATTTTTTCCTATTGAGAGCTTCCGCTGCGTGCGCTGCGTAAACGGTTAAAGTTTCGCAAAAATCATGTATTACAGAATTATTCCTCTTTAAAAGTTCTAAAAAAAGTCCGCGACAGCATATGTCTATCTTTTAAGGATAGCTCACTATAACCTTTTTTATGCTAACCAAATTTGTTCTAAAATAATGCATTATTTACGAAGGCGTTTTTATAAGTATGGTATTAATCCTTATCCAAATAAATACGTTATTCATCACAAGTATTTAATTTAAAACAAAATTGCCGTTTAATCATTCGATTTAAGCGAACGTCTTAGGAGCTGTCGCAGTTTTAAATTTTAAAATAAAATGACAGCAAAATAATGATCGGGTACTGCGCGCACAATGTGCAAAGCCGGGGCAGTCATGTTAGCCCAAAGTAACTATTCCACGCGGACGAAGTCGCGGGCGGAAGCTAGTAATAAATATGTACAACTAGAAAAAGATTACAGGGCGTCCAAAAATTCATCCGCAACGCTGTCAACAAGAAAAGTGCCCAGAAGGCTGGCAGCATTGCCACGTTGGATTGATCTTTAATACAATCTTTTTTCTCAGTAATAAGACAAGCGATAATTGAAGTTGATAAAAATTAAGTTCATGAACTTAATTATTATTAAAAATAGCTTTTAGCACCTTCATCCCATTAAAATGCATACTAAAGATGAATCCCGTATTTGGAAAACTATTTCAGAGAAAAACTATAAAAAATATCGTATAATAACTAATCCATCAAAACAAGGATTATGTCCAACAGAATTCCAAGCAAAAATCTTAAACATCGTTATTAATCTTTTGCTCAATAGAAATCATACACGATCACAGCGTCCGGGTACACGTACGCACCCTGAATACGCACCGAGAGTGGCTTTGCCCACCTCGGTCCGTCCCTACCTCCGCGTGATGGGGGCACTGTGACGGGAATCGGAAATAGGATCCGAATGTTTTGTGGTTATTCCGATTGAACCCTGAAAGGGGTACATACACTTGAAATTTCAAACCGATCCGCGACCAGTTTTCTCGTTAAACATAGAAGGTATTCCCACAGGTACAAGGTTCTTTTCTTTCCCGAATAAAAGGACGAGTGGGTTTTAGTTAACTTTGGCAGGTTTATTTATGGTAGCGTATAATAAAAAAGAAAACTAATTTTGGGTAAAGTAATAAACATTGCTGCCTTTTTAGGATTCCACTGCGGATGTGGGTTAGATAGGATATTGTATGATATTCGGGCATGTGTTTTCTGTACGGATTTGCGTTTTATTGGTTCATTTGGGCACTGCTTACTTGTTCATGGGTCCTAAAATGGTCGCTTAACATAATCATATGATATTAACTGCGTGTGCGACCATTTTTTAAGAATTTTAACATGATTCATTTTATAATCCTATTATGCTTTAGCTAAATTTTAAACCTAAAGTTCCAGAGAGTTTATCTTAGTTAATAAAGGTAACTAAGATTATAGAATCGACGAAGACGGTTTTTGTCTCCAATTACACAAATTATTAATCCATAATTCATTCGTCATACTTCAGTATCCATTGATGGAATATCTACTATGAATAATTTCTGCCAGGGTTGCCAAAAATCTTTTATGAGTAACCGAATAATACGCTATTGATATTCGGACTCGTAAAATCATTTATCGTGCATAAAACAATCCATGGCAAAGACAAGCAGAAGTTATGACGTCACACCGCAGCTGTGAAAGGTACCTAAATAAATAGCTACAAATGCCATCAGTGAAGAATGTTGTTGACACAAGGCTGCCTGGATATTATTGATGGAGATAATTTATCGCATTCACCCCATGTTCTAAGGGAAAAGCGAATGAAATCACGAAAGTACCACCCTAAAATTTATTATCCCCTCTGAACCTTTGATGACTACAAATTTTTCAAAGGGACCAAACGAAAAAATTGACATGCAAGAACTTTCTCTACCTACTTCGCCGACGAGGTATAAATTATTAATTGTACCCGATTTTATATAGGGTAACGTGATTGATGACATCGGAGGAAATCGATGATAATAGCTGTAAGCCAACCACCAAGCTGAAAGTTATTGCTTTACTATGCTTTAGTTATAGGTACTCGTACAAGCATGAATTATGAGCCAATATAGTAAAGCAAAAATAAACTACCTTTTTCAAATTTATTTATGAACCATGGTCTGTATAAAGGACACCTCCATAAAAATACGTTGGCACAATAGTAAATCTAAAATATTTGCTTATATTATAATAATATTCTTTGTTTTCTAACATTTTTGTCCCATACTGGGGCAAAGGATGCGCCTATATGCTACTGTAACATATAATTAATAATTGTTTATTCTTTTGTTTTTCTGGTAGATGTAAGGACTACTTCTATGTTGTGTGTTGTACTAACCAAAATACGGACTTTTTCTGAAATCCATTTTTTCTAAAATTAATCACCTAAAATTAAATGTTACATGTTTTAAAGCTAAAATCTTTTTATTTTACCATCCGTTCCAAACGTCTATTCAAATAAATAAAATTGAAGTGTCTGTTCGTAATTTCATGATAACAGCTTTTTACTGAATGCAGATCAAGATATTTAAGTACCTACGACAAAAAATTATTTCCTTTGTGTTTGTCTGTCTCTCTGTTTGTTCCGGTTAAACTCGCAAACGGCTAGACCGATTTTGACGCGAATTTTACTGGCAGATAGCTGATGTTATAAGGTGTAACTTATTTTAGAAAAGGATTAGGATTCCGTGGAAAATAAACCCTTGAAATTGTTAACTAAGTTCGATTAAAATAGGGAACTAATATTTTTATAATAATTTCACGTGGACGGACGAATATATATAATACGAATAATATTATAAACTAAAATAATAACAGTCACTAGTCTACATCCCAAAAAAATAATCCAAACGCTTACTCATATATCCCAGATTCCTCCTAATAAAACAGATCAACCGATTAGTATAATCAGATTGATCGGTCTAATACCGCGGAGGAAAACTCTCGCCTGTCAAACGCCAATCTTCCCTGCATCGAATGGACAACCGGGATGTGGAAACCAATTTTCCTATCGACTAGGTAAGTAGGTAAATACGTAATTTCATGGTGCATTAAGCTTCAAGTAGATCATAATATAGCGGTCTGTCTCCCAATCTACATTTGTTGTGTTGTCGTGTTCGAAGACAGTTTCCTTGGATTTATTTTTAGATTCGGTTAGGGACGCTTTGAAAGAGCTGAACACATTTAATCTACATAGATAATAGATTGGTGGGTAGATATGCTAGTTAGATTAGTAGGATCGACGACATTTTGGTCTACTATCGCTACTTCGTAGTGAGGTTTTTATTTGATTTCAGACCTGTCTGTGAAAAGGACATAAAATTGTTTCTATTTTAACACTTTCATGACGAGTAAATTCTAAAAGCAGTAGTTGCAAGTAAGCTTCGCCTGAAGGGGTGTTAAAGAATAGAATTACGGAACTTAAAATAAAATAAAATATAATATGTCGGATATCCGGTCATTGGTACGGGCTTAAAATGAATAGCAAGTACGCCAGTGGTGATATCACGCGACGTACTGACAAGTCTACCTACACCACAGCGTGCTTCTACAGAGCCCTGATACTGATACAGCTCGCAACGGAGTTGAGACGTCCTAAATTGTAATTTCAAGTAATTTGTTAGTTTAATAGAAACAATGGTTCGCACCCAGTGTGTTTTCATTGCACGAAACCCATCTTCTGCCCACATGATGTACCTACGAGCCTAACGGAATAAATCCTGACAATACGACAATTATATAGGGTGACTGGTAATTAGTGACCACTGACCGATACTATTATACACTTGGTTGTACTCATGATAACAAACAACTTTCCTAAAGAAAAATTTTTTTTTATACTCATTTATTTTTAACACAATAATACAACAGCGTTTGAAATTTGCGCGAGCGCGCCTATCACCTGTCAACTGCCGCGTGACGCCGCTCTGTCTTATTATTATCGTACCGTGCAACAGTTGGTAGGCAGAGCACCCGCGCGGCTCGCAAGCCCGTTCCGTTAGCGGCGCCCGCGCCACAGACCGGCCGCCACTAAAGTATACGTATGTGCATAAAAAAAATGTTTCTTTGGGAAAGTTGTTTGTTATCATGAGTACAATCACGTGTTTAAGTATCGATCACTAATTACCAGTCACCCTATATTAACGGCGATATCTTCTAGACAAGGAGGAGCTCGTGGCTAATTATGAATAGCTACTCGTGTCGATGTTTAGGAAGCCCCGCTTGCCTTGATTGGTCCGTGGACGGGTCACCACATTACCTGTAGAGGGTCCTTCGTGACTGGAAAAGCCCGTTAAGCAGTTGATTCCGGCTGTCATTTGTAGATCTTTGACAGTCGTTATAGGTATTCAGTGGACTGAAAGACCGACAACCAGTCTTACCCAGGGATATCATATTTCCCAGTACTAACTGTGTTACGGATCAGATAGGCAGTCGCTTCATGTAAAACACTGTTATTCAGCTGCATTGAAATAGACTGAAGTCGAGCTCAATATAGTTGGGAAAAGGTTAGGTAGATAATGATCTCAAGTAAGCTTTGAGCACAGGTTTAAGACCAATGAGAACGACGGGAATTACTCGCGTCACTTGTTTTTAGAACTTTAAACGGAAAGACATAACCAGTTCCCATGGTGTATTCTCGTTGACCCCACCACCCCACTGGTGGGGTCAGCGGGAATTGATAATATAATAAAAAAATTGTTCCCGTTGGCCCCACCAGTGGGGCGGGGCAGTGAAACCAACGGGAACTGATTAAAACAATTAAAAATTGTTCCCGTTGGCCACACCGTATTTTTTGGGTTATAAAAAATACTCAAAAACATTGTATGGAATCGAGTAGTGTTAGTACAGTTGTGCTAGTTATGGGCAGTAACCTTACGAACAGTACTAGGCTGGCATGAATCCAAGATGGTATTTATTACTAGAAAATCGTTGCTAACCAGAATTATTATAATTCATCACCACCTTGTAAAGTAGACAAGTATCATACAAGTATACGTGAAGATGCATAGTTAAGGAACTTCGAGGCGCGAGTTAAGTAGAACTTCAAACAAAATCAAAGTGTAATGCTGTCGTTCAAACATCTGTTACCGTTGACGTGATATCAGTTTTCTCCTGGATTTTGAAAAGTGTTATTGAAAACGTATTGGAACGACATTACTTAATACCTCTGAGTTTGTTTAACCTGTTTCTTCTAAGAGAGTCAGGTATGAATCACCGCCGCATCTAGTTTAAAAAAAAACCTTGTAGCATGCACATCAGCCGAAATGGGTTTGATGGCTTTCTGCTACTCTGGGGAGACCGTTTAAGCGGTCTAACGAAAACGTTAAGATGAGGCTCACAATAGTTCTGTGCAGACAGCAGTAAAGATATGTGCAGCGTACGTACCTTAGACTGCGATCTGCACTCGTTGACCTTCCAGCTGCCGTTCCTGATGATAATGATGACGATGGTGTTGGATGACGATGAATCTAATGGCTTAAACAAAGTTCACTCGAGATGCGCGTTGGTCGAGATGCGCGTAGGTTGCGCCCTCATTGGCAATTTTGACTTTTTGAAAATCGGCCAGTCGGGGTGACCAGAGACAACCTCGTGACGTCACTTTAGGTTTTGATCAGTGCGCACGTACTGATCAAAACTCGTCTCCTTATTGCTATGTGCACAGACGTACGTTAACCTTGATTCTTTGTAACACGTTTCGTTATGGTAACGGAACAAACATTATCTATTTGCAAAATAAACATCATTTATAAGGCGATTCTCATACAACACCGCACGTTCACGCGGTCTGCTGGTGAAGCGGATCTCATGTGGAATGGGCTTGTATGAAATTCGTCGAGATGTTTTAAAAATAGATACGCTATTTTATTAATTCGGATACCTGTAAGGTCTTATAGGTATTTTTTCGTAAATGAACAACTTAATTACTGAAAAAATCTTTCTGTAAAACTTATTATCTAACAATCGAAAGACCTACTAGTAAATTAAAAATACATCCAGTGGTAAGTAAAAATAAACAAGGCGAAATTGAGCGAGTTATTAACGAATTTAACTTTCATAAGCTGCACATAATATGAGACGTGTCGATTTAGTTTGATTGCGCTTGGGAGCCTGACGTATGTCGTATGGTCTCAAGGGGCCTTTGTAGATAGGCACTTTGAGTTACAAATGAACTATAGGGCAATATAGCGAATTGAGTTGTCTGTTTGTTAGTATTGGAGTTGAAAATATCAATGAAAAGGAATTGTGAATTAAATGATAAAATTATCAGACAAAGAGCGAATAAAAAACTAAATAATAAAATGTATGGCGTTGCGGGCTATTTACAGGAACCATCTCGTGTGATCTATAGAATGTATCTCCAAAGGAGTTAAAAAGAAAAATACAATTTTAATACGATTGCAAATTTTTTTTTCTTAGCCTGCTCTGTCCCACTCCTGGGCTCCACTCCCTCCACATCTCGCGAACCCACGCGTCCTCCTTTCAGTTCGGACGGAACTTGTCCGGTTCGTCCTGCCATCTTTTTTAAATTTTTTTATTAGCCTCTATTGTCCCACTGCTGCAAAGGCCTCCCCCAATAGCCTTCCACTCTTCTCTCCGTGCGGTTTTCTCTGGCCAATCTGTCATAAATGCCTCTAGGTGGTCACGTCAGCGTTGTCTAGGCCTCTCTCGGCGACGACGCTCGTCTTCTAGCACCCACTGCGTGACGACTCTGGCCCATCGGTCTTGATGCATCCTATAGACATGACCCGCCCAATCCCACTTCAACCCAGCAGTCTTGTTCCCCACATCAGCGATTACAGTTTTGGAGCGTATTGTGGTATTGTGAATTCTGTCGCTGAGCTTAATTCCTAATACGCCTCCATCGCCCTTTGGCAAACCTTGAGTTTGGACTTTTGCGATTCGGTCAAGGACCAAGTTTGAGCACCGTAGGTTAGGATGGGCAAAATGCACATGTTGAAATCCAATACGTCGATGAGTACATTTATTTGGGCCAGTTAGTTTCCTTCGAAAACAGGCAAGACAGAGAAATTGACCGCCGAGTCGAGAACGCCTGGAAGAGCTACTGGTCCATGAAGTCACTGATGAAGGGTGAGTTACCTTTATCCCTGAAACGCAAACTCATCGACATGTGCATTTTGCCCTGCCATCTACATAATTAATATTATTTTGTGAAACTATTTGAAAATGCAATAGACAATATTTTAAATTACAAAAACTGTCCCTTTCCTTAATAACCGTCATCAACTTGGTTATTTTATAGGAATGGTAGCTAAAATGACCGCGTTTTATTTTCTAACTAAATTTTTGTCTAATACCAACTATTTTCACTAAAATCATGAACATTTTGAGGGCTGATATTTGAACACATTGTGCCCATACCAATACTACATTATAATGTGCCTATTATCTACATATCAGCCGAGTGCATAATGTAGACAATGTAGTCACTGAAGTAAAATAGGTTACTGTGATGAACGACTGACGTAATCAATGTGCCAGCGTGTTACAGTGCTGCATGGACATTCTGGCGCGTGAACGGCATTGACAGGAGCGCTAGTTAACATTTGTGATATTATCTATGGAAATTGAATTGATAAAATAAGATGGGGACTACGTTAGCTCCGATTATGTACCAAGGGATCTATGTATGACTGTAATACCTTTATTTCAAAATAATGAAGCGACACATTAAAATTTGAACTGAAGACCAATTTTCGTATTTACCTATGTTAAATCACAAACGCACAATCATTGCAAAAACCTTGTAAAAGATGTCAATAAATTAGGTTTATTTTCGTGTGGTTAATGCCTAATCCTGAAAGATATGGATTCGCTACACTCAATTGTATAATGTTAAATTCTCAACCAAAAGCTGTTATTAAGGCTATTCTCAGTTAAATTCGCTACCTTTAACATATATTACCAAAACACTCGTGGATTACGATCTAAAACTCAAGAATTTTATTGTAATTTGGTATGTTCAAATTTTGACGCATTAGTATTAACAGAAACCTGGCTCAATAATTGTATTCATAGCAGCGAACTTTTTGATAAAAGGTACACAGTTTTCAGACGTGACAGAGAAACTTCGGGCTTTAATGCTAAAAAAGAGGGAGGAGGTGTCTTGGTCGCTGTATCGAGAAAGTACGCTGCTAACAGACAATGTTCTTGGGAAAGTGGGTGCGAAGACTTATGGGTCACTGTGAGTGTTGCAACAGGCTTCAAGATAGCTATTTGTACTCTTTACTTGCCCCCACCTGTGCATTATTCTGTTTTGGAGCACTTCTTGGACAGTTATAATGCTGTAGCAGAAAGAAACGATTATTTTACTATTCTTATCGGTGACTTCAATATGAGCAATATAGATTGGAATCAAAACATTTGCAGCAGCACTACTCACACGTACCCCACTTTCTCAAGGACTAATTCTAATTCTAAACTAAATTAGGCCCTTCTAGACTTTATCCATATAAATAACCTCAAGCAATATAACAATGTATGTAATGTTAAGGATAGAATCCTGGACTTGGTTCTTGTGGACCGTCTCGAATGTACGGTGACTGAAGCCCTTAATAGTCTGACAAAGATCGATCCATATCACCCTCCTCTTGAAATCTCCCTGCGCCTTAAAGTAAATCATTGTTTAAAACCAGCACCTAACATTAGATTAAACTTCAAAAAAGCCAACTACTCTGCTATTAAATCAGAACTAGAAAATACCGACTGGTATTCATTACTCTCGGATACAGACGACCCCGATATAATGTTGGAACGGTTCTATACTGTACTTTGTCAGATCATTGAGCGATTTGTCCCATCGACCTTAGTTAAAAGCAATTCGCGACCACCATGGTACACAAAAAGGCTGGAGAGATTGCTGCGTGAAAAAAATAACTTAAGAAGAAGGTACGGCACGTACAAAAACCCAATGGATAAGATATCCCTTCGTTGGTGTAGTAAGCACTGTGACAGAATGGCAAGAGAATGTTACAACTCCTATATAAATAGGATAGAACAGAAAATTACAACGAATCCCAAGTTTTTCTGGTCCTTCATTAAGTCTAAGCGGGGTGTTGCTAATGCCTATCCAGCCTCAATGTCAAATGGCATCAGCAAAACCTGTAATGGCAATGAGATGTGCAACATGTTCGGGACCTACTTTTCTTCAGTGTACAGTCCAGCTACCCATGCCTCCAACGTAGTCCAAACTTCGCCTTTCTTCGATAATCTTCTCAGCAACTCCGACAGCTTTTCCTTGATACAGATTCCAAAGAATAAAATAGCCAAACATCTCAAAAGCTTAGACATATCCAAAGGTTCCGGCAGTGATGAAATTCCCCCCAACTTTGTTGCAACCTGCGCTGACCAACTGGCAACCCCCCTATGCTTGATTTTTAATAAATCTCTCAGCGCTGGTATTTTCCCTAAAAAATGGAAGCTGGCCAAAGTGGTACCAATTCATAAATCAGGCGCTGATGATTTGGTAGGAAACTATCGTCCTATATCCATCCTTCCGACATTTGCCAAGGTTTTTGAAGCCATAGTATGCCCTGACATACAAAACTATTTCAGGAAATATCTGTCAGACCACCAGCATGGCTTTACTGCTGCAAGATCCACCTGCAGTAATCTAGTAGCCTTCGTTGAGGTTATTGCAGCTTCACTTGACTCGAACCAGCAAGTCGACGTCATATACACCGATTTCAGCAAGGCTTTTGACAAAGTTTCCCATGAAGTGCTGATTCAAAAACTTGCTGCGTACGGCTTTGCTGGTTCTCTTCTTAATTGGCTGCACTCCTACCTAACGGATAAATCCTTCTATGTCGTGGCCAATGGCTATAAATCTGAAACCATGTTTATAACCTCTGGTGTTCCGCAGAGTTCCCACCTTGGCCCCGTAATATTTATTATCTTTGTAAACGACCTACCTTATTGCTTCTTTAACTCAACGCCATTCTTATTCGCCGATGATTTGAAAATAGTCCGCGTTATAGATTCTCTAGCTGATTCAACATTACTTCAGGATGACTTGAACAGACTCTTAAACTGGTGTAAGGATAATAATATGCAACTTAATGTTGAAAAATGTTCCCAAATTACGTTTACTCGCAAAGCTAACTTCATTGATTTTAATTACAGCATGAATGGTACATACCTCAGTAAAGTTGATGTAATCAGAGACTTGGGAGTCCTTCTCGATCGTAAATTAACATTTATTCCCCACATGGACAACATTATTAAAAAAGCTTCAAAGACACTCGGTTTTGTGTTCCGTAACGCTAAATGTTTTCGCAAGCCTAAAACTAAGATTTATCTTTTTAACTGTCTCGTTCGTACTATACTGGAATACTGCGCTGTTGCATGGCGTCCCCACTACGCAATACATAGTCTTAGGTTAGAGAGGATCCAGAAAAGATTTTTAAACCATCTTGCCTATTCTGCGGGATTAGACAAAAAAATTAGGAGCTACGCAAAACGTCTTCAAAAATTTAGCATAACTTCACTCGAGAAACGAAGAAATAATATAGATTTAATTTTTCTTTTTAAAATACTTCAGAGTAAAATAGACTGCCCCCAGTTATTAAGTAAGTTTAATTTTAACCTACCCCACAACTATCCGCGTCGCCCTATAAAACTATTACGTCCCCCATTCCGCAAAACTGTATCAGGATCCAACTCCCCCATCCCCAGAATTTGCAGGCTTCTTAATAATTGCGATGAATCAATAGATATTTTTTCCACAACACTTCATAAATTCAAGCGCCAAGTCCATCAAAACCTACCACCATATTGACTTTGACTTTCTCTTTTATTTTCTGTCATCCTTGTATTCTTAAAGCTACCCACTGTTGTTGAAAGTGTTATTTCTGCACTATTATTGTATTTTTTTTATGTTATAAATTAGTTTTTTTTTTGCATGCTGTGTCTATCGCTTCATATTGTACACTATGCTTGTATAATATTGCTTGTATTATTAGGATAAAAAGTGTAACAATTGTAGATAGGCCAATAAATAAATAAGTAAATAAAATAAATAATCTGGTGTCGAGAGTTTTTTTTATGCCGCCTATGGACCTCTGACTTGGGTATAACATGCCGTCGAGAAATATCTCTCAAGCATGCTGGTGGTTTTCTCGCGGTGTATTCCTTCACCGAAGCAAGTGATAATTAATCACATGATCGATTCACAATCGATTGTTTGTAAATGTGTAAACAGTGTAGGCCTCGTAGATTCCTAGATGCGTGTTAACTTTTGTTAACCTCTTATATTGTTTTACGTTTTTTGTGTAGTAAGTAACGACTTATTGTTGGGCCTATGCTGCCCCTAAATGCGGTAACATGATAGTATTGTAAAACCAAATAATTTTAAAAGAGTAACCATGGATTTTCTTGCCGGTTCTTTTCTATAGGAAACGAACAACCCGAACCGTGCACCTTTTTGTCGATCTTTTATAGGGCCTATGTGAAATAAAATGGTGCGTGTTTTGAGTTCGAACTCGAGACCTATGACTTGGCAGTCCAACGGTCACACCACTAGGCTATCACTGGCTTATGATATGACTGAGATCAGCCTAAACTACTAGATTTAGCCCCTCAGTTCTTTAACTTGTACTAATCCACGTTCTCAAATCACGACCGCCAATATAAAATTACCTTGACACGGTTGGTGCAGTGGTCAAGCGATTGACTGCTGCGCTGCATGTCGCGGGTTCGATTCCCGTACGGGACAAATATTTGTATGACCTACAAGTAGTTGTTCCGGGTCTGGGTGTTTTTCTATCTATAATATGTATGTATTTACAAAAAAAAAAATGTATATATGTAGTTTATCAGCCATCTAGCTACCATAACACAAGCATTAAGTTGCTTAGCTTGGGACTAGATGGTGCTGTGTGAAAATGTCCAGGGATATTTATTTATTTTTATTTTACCTTGCCAAACAGAGATATGTTTTTAGGTACTAAAAGATTTGAAAAAAATGAACTAAAGATACTTTCTTCCTTCTTCTTTCTTCCGATATTAAGTTTATTAACATAACAAGTTTGACATCACAGCGTCGAAAATCATTCCAAAATATTTCACATCCGCCCGTCCGGGATCGTAGCTCTTCGTGATTACCGTGTCGTACTCAAACGTGGTATTAATTGAAAATGAAATGATCAGACTCTCATGACATGTGCAACTGTGCTGCCCTCGCTACTACCATTAATTAATAATTGGAGAGCAAATTTTATGTATTAAGTTCGACATTGCTTGGAGAAATGTTTTTAATTTAACTGTGAGTAATTTTATTGGTTGTATTGGGAGGTAGGTAGTTTGGATGTTTATTGAAAATACGGGTTAGGCAGAGGTGCACCTAATAGAACCACAACTACATTTCGCACGTTATGTTTAAGTCCCATCAGTAATTAGCCACGATCTTATTGCCAGCAACCGGTCATAAATCCAGACTCGTGGCTGCTACTGAGAAATCCCTGATGGAAAAACCCAAAAACAATTCGTCCGATCTGGAAATGGAACCAGGACCCCATGCTCAGTAGTCGCGATTGTGTCCATTAGACCAAAGAGGCAGTTAATTGAAATACGAGAAATAACTATCTCACACACAGTGTATTACATAAGTTTACTACTTAGTCAAGGCAACATAAAGATATAACTCCAGGAGCAACCGCAACAGACCGCCGCGTGCCGTGACAAAACTAGTTTCTATATAACTCCATGAAAACGTTTGCGTTGATGGCAATATTGTCACCTGTTGCCGTTTTAAGAGGGCTAGTTTCTTGGACAAAATTTGAATACATATATTACAGCTGTAATTATGTCAAACAATTGAAGTTTTTTTAATTTCATACTGCTTCATACAGCTGTGCCCGCATGCATGCGATGAAATGCACCTTTTCCTACCACCCATCTACTACCTACCTACTACACTACCTACCACCTATCTACTACCTGCCCACTATCTGCCCACTACCTGCCCACTAACTGCCCACTACCTGCTCACTACCGACCCCCTACCTGCCGGCTACCTGCCCACTACCTACCTATTTCAGAACTGTAAAATCGGTTCAGCCGTTCTTGAGTTATAAATGGTGTAAATATCCCGACTTTGTTTTATATTTATGGATTAAGATTATATAAGTCCTTTGTACAATAAGTGAAACTAAGCTTGTTGAACCCCATAAATAAATGATCAAAAAACCGAGTAGATGAAAACAAAACTGGTTTGGTATTGGAATTACTAGATTTCATCATCTGCCTAGCCTTTTCCCAACTATGTTGGGGTCGGCTTCCAGTCTAACCAGATGCAGCTGAATACCCAGTATTTTACATGGAGCGACTGCCTATGTGACCTCAACAACCCAGTTAGTACTGCGTAACACGATTCCCTTTCCCCTAGTTGTCAGACTTTCCGGCCACTGCCTGAAACGACTGTCAAAGATCTACAAATGACAGCCGGTACCAACGGCCTAACGATGAGCTTTCCGAAGCATGGAGGAAACTCGGTGTGTTATCTGTGGTCACTCATCCACAGAGCAACTTAGGCAAGCGCGGGTCAACAAGAAAAGCGATACGATTCCTGTTATAATCTACCCTCGAGCTCTTCTGACTTGGAATTACTAGATTTATAAAAATCATAACACTTATATTAATCTCTTGATAGATTTGATAACAAGAAGACAGTAAGTTATGACTGCTGGCAGACAGATAAATGTTGCCGCGTTGCCAAACTCTTGGCACGCCAGACGTACAAACGTACAAACCTAGTTATTACCAGTGAAACAACGTCGAACGATTTTGTTTGCCCAATTTGGATTATCCCGACTGACTGCTGATTGGGCAGTTTAGGCTTTAGATTTGAGTACGAAAACTTTGAATTGGTTAGGTTGAGGCAGTGTGTATTTTGATAGATTCATTGCAGGAAGATTAGGTTTTAGAGGTAACTGATCATTTGTGTTCGATGTTATGTGGTAATCAGATGTGATCGGAATAAGGATTGCAATCCGGCGTCATTTCGGATACGGCCGGATCCGTTCGGATTGATTAAATCAGGATAATTTTCCCTTTTCGTTCCAAAATGGACTGTTAATGAGTTAATCGAGTAAGTCTATTATACGGCTTGTTTATAAAAAAAACTCCTTCAATTTCAAATGCAGTGATTTCCTTTTTTAGTACTTTAATAAAATCTTTCTCTTTCATAGTATGTGTATTATAAGACGTCGCTTCCTGCTGGATTTGTAGTTATGATGTCAAATCTTTTTCCAGTGACGGTGAATCTAAATCCTTCTCTCTTCTAAAATATGGAAGACATAGTAATTTCTTCCATATTTTTGTTAGAGTTTTAATCTATAATAAGTTTCAATCAATCAATCAATCTTTACTGTGGATCATAGGTAGGTACATAATACAAATAATAATATATAAAATAAAATAAAAATAAGCCGTCTTAAATAATTAAATTGTGATCAGCTATGTCCCGCCCATAGGGCATACAATATATAGTCATTTACACAATGGAAGTCAAATTAAATACATTAAAAATACATTATTACTCCAAAATATACAAAAAAAAAAACACAGAATAGTAATAAAGAGAGAGATAAACACAGGTAGATACACATTAGTGGGCCACTGAACGCATCATGACTGGGGGAGACAGTACTGGAGCAGTGATTTGTCTGAAAGGAAGTCTTTTATAGAGTAGTAGCATTTATTTTGTTTACTAACAGGTCATGGAGACTCTTTTTAAATTTATTTATTTCTTTCAAAGATTTTTTCATGTCAAGTCGTATGATTTTTCCTTTGGAATAGTATCATCAGCTCCGTTTGTATCGTCAAGATATTTATTTGGATTCTGTAAATAAAATAAGATAAATAAAGATTTATTTCTCACCACAATACACTGACATATCTTACAAATTTATGTAAGATATGTCAACGGAATCACAGATTTTTCTACCTACGATTGGCTCTTGTTATTTTATCTATGATATCAAATGCGAGAGCAGATTAACGGATCTGAACAAAAGTGGCAAAAATTATACTCTACGTAATACAATAGTATTTCCAAACAATTTTATTCGTGTATGTGATATAGCACGGTAAAACTTTAATCCCATTTGAATCACCTAGGAATGCATTAACTCCTCTCCTGTGTATTCACAACACGTTCCTTTTCAATTATCCCTATTACTGCAGAACTCATTTATTCAACTTATCGATTAACAATTCAAGTAAAATAAATTCGACATTTACACAAAGGGGTACTAGGAATTCCCGAGGCGACAGAAGTGACGTTCGAGCGCGCCCGTGACGCGTGTCGGCTACGAGGCCCTACGAGCCGCTACGAGGATCTACGACGTGCTACGAGCCAAGCATACGAATGACTACATCGACAATCCGTAGCGCCTTGTCTAACACAACCAAATTGAATTTAATCAATTATAAATTGTTTTAAACTGATGTTTGGACTTCAACAAACTGATGGTCCGCAATTTGAATTTTAATATTAAACTTGCGTAACCAAGAATTATTATTTCCAGCTTGTTTGACATCAAATAAATCATGATGAAGAGACGATTAAATTTTAAGTGTGGAGTTATAAATTAAGCACATTTACACTACATGTCATGGTAAATAAATTGTTACTAGTGCTCGGATATTTTACACAAATTAATTTTAAACGTCCCGCGAGAATTTATGAGCCGATATGTGTTTATTTTATTTAAACTAGCAGCTTGCCGCCGGCGCGGAACACACATGAAGCACCTTCGTCCCTACACATTAATCAAAAAACATCCCTAATTGGATAATTGATTGCGAAATCTACACTTGAGGACTATGGCGGAATTCTCTGTACTTACATTTAATTCGAGTGTACTACTGTTGAATTTTTAAGCCGAGTCATTGAGTTATTTCGAACTAAAATTAGACCTTATCATTAACACTAGAAACGGGATATTTGTTTTTTTGTTTTGAGTTTCCGATATTTGTGTTTTTGTTTTTAGTGCTAATGATAATGTTAGTGATCATGACGGTTTAAAAACTTATAAAGTTAGACCAATTAAAATTCTTGAAGTTGTTACACTAAAATCAGAACGTCTACGCCAACGCGACGCCATATCTTAAAAACACCACTCTTGGATATTGTAGTACAGTAAATCATCCCTACAGAAAAAAACGCTTACCCGTTAGCAATCATAAGCATCATACCTCCACACACTCACATATACGTACATACACATAGGTACCTACATAACAAACATACGTTCAAAGTTACACATGAAACAAGCGTTAGCATACCGAGACAAAGAAACGGTAAATATGTGCGGCACTGAATAATGAATATCTCGGGATGTCGTCGGTAACGCTTTTGTTATAAAGCTGCGCCTACACGGGCGATTTTGTCGGCAATTGTCTGGCAACTTTTGCCGGAGGTAGTTGAAAGTAACCAAACCGGTATGTACAGATTGCGACCGGATAGATGTGTGAAGTATCTTTCTGACCTGTGTCGAGGCGTCTTAAATTTTTTGACATGTTTTATTAGTAATTAACTACCTGCAATTAACTAACTATGTTAAAAAAATCTTAGACGTTAAATCAAATCAAATAAAAAAAAAACAACGGGTTGCACTCCGGGAGTGCCGGCAGAAGTGAAAACTTGAATATTAACGTTGTGCATTTTTGATATTTTGAAATGGTTAGGGAATAATTTTGCACGAATTGCTTTAATTATCAATATAAAAGTACTATCATTTATGTGGTAAAATACAATATTCATTTATTGCGCTATCGGACACAAACATGACAATTTATATTACATTAAAAATTTAACACTTCAGAACTCCCTCCGTCTTACGCTTTTTCGATCAGGTCACGTGTCCTGACGCGAGTTTAAGATTTTATACCCATTACAGAAAAAGTGCTCAACGCCGCTAAAGAAGTTTTCACTTCAAAAAATGGTTAAATTTGACCCACTTTCCGGTTTGTGATTGAGCTGAAATTTTGCATACATGTTTAGTTTGAATGACAATGCATGGTTTGCTAAGTGACGTCATTCTAAATTCAATATGGCGGCCTCCCAAAGATGGCGGACAGGTTATTTTTGATGAGAAGAATACAAAAAATAAAATGACGTCACCCTAAAGTGTGTTTTCAACTATAATAATATTTTGTACCGTTTTGACCTTAAAATAACCTAGATTCCTTGAAAATGATTTTGTAAAGCATAGCATAAGCATTTATCAGTCCTTGAGTGGTTTGTTCTAGGACTTGACTAGTTTCTACAATATTTTCCTGAACTGAGATTATTTTGATTGTTCATAACTGTCAATATGGTGTGTTCATCACTAGCAAGAATCTACAAAATTTAGGCAAGGCTGTAAATTGCTGAATATTGCTGTGTCACGATGACACGTTACTTATTCGCTGATATTCCCCAAAATTATATAATTGAAGTTGCTCGTGTAATCATACCTAACCGCTTTTGTTATAACACGACTGCATACGTACTGTATCCGTCGGATAGCTGATTCCATCTGTCGCTTTGAGAGGCTGGATGTATTGCACTCTCGAAAAGTGTGTACGTTTTCATTTGAAAGAGTTTTTCCTTTAAAATCGTTTGATAATTGATGCTGCGTAGAAGATTTAATCCTGTGCTTTTGAGTAACATCGACTGACTGTTTTTGTATATTTGATGTAAAACACATAAAAGAGGTAGTTCATTCAAATAATGTGGCTAACTTATGGAATAATTTTGAATTCATCTTTTTCAATTAGCCTTTTCCCAACTATGTTGGGATCGGCTTCCAATCAAATCGGATGCAGCTGGATACCAGTATTTTACATAGAGCGACTGCCTATCTGACCTCCACAACTCAGTTAGTACTGGGTAATACAATACCCCTTGGTAAGACTGGCTGTCAGATTTTCGAGCCACTGACTTCCGAGAGAGAGGAACTCGTGGGTAAATAAGAACAACCGCTCGGGTCGATCTTGAGATTAAGCCGTACTTACCTAGGTTGGTCCGTGGATGGGTGACCACCCATTACATACCGAGTTTCCTCCATGCCTCGGAAAGCATGTTAAGCCGTTGGTCCCGGCTGTCGTTTGTAGATCTTTGACAGTTGTTACAGGTAGTCAGTGGCCCGAAAGTCTGACAACGCACAGAACCGGGAAGTGTGGCAGAAAAAAGGGGAGGCCTATACTCAGCAGTGGGTGATTCCGGACTGATATGATGACAAAGGTCGTGGCTTTCAACCTTGGCAGGGCTGCCTAGGTTGAAACCCACGACCTTTGAAGGATAAAACAGGGCTGTCACCACTCGGCTACCATTGGTAAAGCAAAAATAATAAAAAAACATTCTAAAGAGCCCAATGTGCTTGTCGAAAGTACTCGTACTTTAGTAAATTCATCTTTCAACAAACATTTTAATGAAATGCTAAGCGCGTTGCATCTAGGTCATGTCTATAGGCATTTGGAACAGCCATAAGCCATTCATTATGGTTAGGAGTCCGTGTGAAAGTTGAATGGAAATAAATTTAGTTATGAATAGGGTTTAATGGTACTCGAAACGTAATAGAAGTGCCCTGATTATGTGTGGATATTTTAGCTTTTAAATATTATTATGGAATATGGCTTGATAAATAGATAAAACTGATGGAGATAATCATTCCTGCTTAATCTTAGCTGTCAATTAAATATTATTCAAATATTTGGTATGGTATTATTACTATGTTGCATAATATTAATTACTTAAGCATGTCTTTAATGTAGACGACATAAAACCTGAGAAGTTTTTTAAATAATTTTACAAACCAATATCATGTTGCTGATAATCTCCCACTTGGACACGAGTTGTCATGACTGACCTGGAAAACTTCAAATAGACTTCAGATCCAGGATGGTCGAAGCAACGAAAACCTAGGTATAAACGACTATTGCCCTGGAGTGTAAATGTGGTTTGGTTCACCAAACAATGGGGCACCTTTCCTGTCGGTTCTGTTGTCTGCAGAGTACAGGACCTTGATATATGTTACTGAAAATGTTACGGAAATTGGATCGGACCAAAATTTAGATTGCCATCAACTTGCTAAGAAGGAGGCTGAGGCAATAGCCTCGCTCATTCCTGCTGAAAATCGTATAAAAATACCAGTTTCAGTTTCATTTTCAATTTCATAATGGTGTCATAAGGTACAACCACACCTATGGTGGCTCCAAGCCAACATGGATGGGTTTCAGTCAGTACAAGTCTGACCCTCCCTTCCGCTCAGAGCGGGATGGGTCATTTGATGATTATCCACCCAAAAAAAAAAGGTACAACTACATCCCATTTACTTTTTGTAAAGCAATATTTTGCACGATGATTGCATTAAGTAATTTGTTATCCATTGTTAGTACCAACACTTACTGCACAGTAACTTCGGTGTGGATGCACCTTTACGAATGAAATCTTTGGCGTAATGGTGTTGACATCACAAGTAATACTTATAGGGAAACAAAGTACGAGTAGAGGAGAGTAATACAAAAAAAAACGAATTGCACAAAATACCTAAAACTTTTTAAACTATGTTTTTTTTTGTTTTTTAAATCGAGATACGCATGTATCTAATAGAGTAATGGACATGAATGTTGATGAATGGAGAGGGAGAGGAAGGCCAAAGAAAACATGGATGGATTGTGTGAAGACCGATATGAAAGAGAAAGGATTAAATGATGCCGTGACGTCTGACAGAGGAGAATGGAAAAAGAAAACGTGTTGCGCCGACCTCAAATAGAATGGGACAAGGGCAAGAAGATGATGAAGATGATGTTTTTTTTAAAAATCATCACATACAAACACCAGACGTCCAAATAGCTAGCTGTAAAACATAAAACAAACGCCATCTACAGCGCCTTAACTCGTTCAAGACTAGCTGTATGAAATGAGCTCTTAGCCACGCGAAAAACATTTTATTGCTTTATTACGACCATGCAAATATAACCACGCGCAGTTGCAGCGACCTGAAAACTAAGGCTTCGACCAGGGTGGAGGTTGTGCGGAGAAAAAAATTCAGTGTACGTTACCCCAGCAGGAAAGTGACTACTAGAGTGGTATGATTCGAACGTATAATTAGTGTAGTATATTAGAATTTTCGTGCTGGTAAAACGTTACTCCAGCAGGAATTGTTTTTTCCGTTTTTTCCAAAACGACAAAACGCACCAATTATTTTTTTGTGGTGCGCAATCACCGCAGATTATACACTAATTATACGTTCGACCCATACCACTCTAGGAGCCACTTTCCTGCTGGGGTAACGTACACTGAATTTTTTTCTCCGCACAACCTCCACCCTGGTCGAAGCCTTTGTTTTCAGGTCGCTGCAACTGCGCGTGGTTATATTGGCATGGTCGTAATAAAGCAATAAAATGTTTTTCGCGTGGCTAAAAGCTCATTTCATACAGCTAGTCTAGAGAAAGTGACACCCTATCAACAATACAAGCTGTTTTGTAATTTTGTAGAAAACAGCTGCTTTTTGTAATCGACGAAATGTTTTTATGTGGGTTCAGAATGCTGTATTGAATACGTGCTGAATAGTATTTTTGTATTTAATCGAACGCCGCCATTTTAATTTTCAGTTTCTACAACGCCTTCCGTCAAGTTTCATTCAAGCGTTCAAAGAACCATACAGTAATGTAAAGATGACGAAAAGGTAAAAATGTATTAGGTTGATACGTGTATAAACCACTGTATAACTTATGTTGATTCTGTTGGAGTAATTCGCAAAACTTTGAATAAAATTGTCACTTTCCTAGGCCCCAAGCGCTATGGTATTAAGCAACCTAGCGATTATCAATTGTTTTTCCATGCGAGTACATGTGTCTAGCATCTTCTGCCCGCTAGAACAAGCCATAATGCACAACGGTGGTAATCGCGCTCACCACCGCGTCCGCTACCGCCTCAATCATCCCGCTTAGCTCGTTTACCCTGGGCGAGGCCAAACGTCTACCGACTGCGTTGAAGAACGCAAATCTAGGGCACAATCTAAACTATATCACGCCACTTTACATTCCCTCAATGCGTTTTTGAAATGCTAGGTCTACTGAAAATCCACCAATCGGTGATCGACTAAATCCTGTTTGTAAGAACATTTTGCGCTTCGATTGGCCCGTTTTGAGTTGAATAGTCATGTGAGCTTTCAATTCTTGGGTTTCGGATTTTATATTCGATTTTATTGCTGTGAATTTTAGTTTGGCATATGCTTATGTTGTAGTCGGCCTTCATTGGTTTACATAACATAACATAACATAACATCAGCCTGTAATACCCGAAGGTTTAGGCAGAAGTATACCTATTAGTACACCCACATTTTGCCAGTTATGTTTAAGTCCCATGTAATAGGGGGCGAGCCTTTTGCATCAACCGGGTACTAATCCAGACTCCGTGGCTGTTGCTGAAAAATTCCTGATGGAAACACCCAATAACACTTTGCCCGACCCGGGAATCGAACCCAGGACCTCTGCTCGCAGTCGCTTGCGACCACTGGGCCAACGAGGCAGTCGTTGTTGTTCGTTGGTTTATTAAACAATATAATCTTTAAAAATACTCTTGTAAAGCATTGCCATAATGTATTTATATATTTTATCAATGTTTTACACTCAGGTGAATACGATGACTAAAAGCAATGAAAGCAACTCACTTTAATTTCCTCAGCCACGCATCAAACTCACTTTTCAAGGTTTTCAATCACCTACCACACACGGTTATATAGATTGTTTCTCTAGGACTTCGTCGAGCTTCATTGGTCGCCACTGTTGATTCTGGCTTTCAGGAGTTACAGTAGTTTGGGAATAGTGTGGCAAGCTTGTCCCAAAAAAATAAAATAATCAACCTACCACACCTGTAACTAGTAAGTAGTTAGACTAGTAAGTCTAAGAATCAAAAAACTTCATCTCATATCCCATTATATTGACAGCATCATATCTTCCCAATTTCTTTCCAAATTGAATATTACAATAAGATTACTATTCAACACACAACACGAGTTTTTCTTGTTATTATTGTGCCTTCAATTTTTATTTTCTTGCCAAGCTCCATAGCTAGATTTTTATAGACATGAGAAATATGTGAAAAACGTTCACATTTTATGCGTCAACACGTAACTAATCTTGTCTCGAGTTTCGATAACGTGAATCTTATTATAGAAGTAACTTTGACGCTATGTTTAACGTGTTTTAAGCCACGTTTAGTGATAAACTTTAGGATCGATATTGAGATTGATTTTTATAAAATTTTGGTGTATAGATAGAGAGCTGTTTGATCTTTTCTTTTTGGTGCCAAAGTCTTATTATTTATTTATTAAAACTTTATGCACATTTTCTACCAGTCTACCTTAGGGTGATGCAGAGACAAAACATTATTATATAACTATTAGTATACAGGGTTATTTGTAAAACACCAGCTTAAGATGCCACTTAAGATGCAGCCACTTAAGATGTCATTGAACTCATCATTATGAACAACTTTTACTATGGGACCAAACCAGAAATCGCGAAAAAAAAATCAGCTGTTTCCTACATTTTGACGAGTTAATCGATCATAAATGTAGGGAACTGCTGATTTTTTTGCTGGTGTTTTACAAATAACCCTGTATAACTATTCTTGAGCAAGCATTTAGTCGTACACATATCACCTGCCTAGCCTTTTCGCAACTATGTTATGGTCGGCTTCCAGTCTAACCAGATGCAGCTGAATACCAGTTTTTTTTGCACGGAGCGTTTGCATATCTAATCTCCACAACCCAGTTAGTACTGGGTAATACTCGTACAATACCCTTCGCTAAGACTGGTTGTCAGGCTTTCGGGCCACTGACTACCTTTAACGACTGTCAAAGATCTACAAATGACAGCTGGGACCAACAGCTTAACGTGCTTTCCGAGGCATGGTGGAAACTCGGTATATAATGGTCTGTCACCCATCCACGGACCAAACTAGGCAAGCACGGCTTAACCTGAAGATCGGCCTAAGTACCCTATCGGCTGTTTAAGCCACGAGCTTGAAACCTGAAGCCATCTGGCCTCCACAGCCCAGTTAATGGCATAATTAAGTCATTAGTCATTCGACAACACTACTTCACTATTACAACTAGAAACCTCACATGCTTCAAGTCCATTATATTGACGTTTCCGCTTTCCTTGAAATCACATTACCTGATATATAATAATAGTCCTTAGAAAAGCTGTTAACCGATATAATTAAAGTTCTCATAATACGATCTCCCATCATGCCATAGCGTGCCGAGTTCATTGTGAACCGAACCTTTGTGTTACTAAACTGTTACTAATGAGACCCAAACACGACCCAACCGATTTTATTTGAATTTGGAACATTATTTAAATCATTAGACAACATTATACGCCGAACAGGTCATTACGCCAAATTGATGTTTACCCAAAATATTGGACGCAATGTTTTCTTAGATCTAAAGAAAAAAAAATGTTTTCCCATTTTTCACGGTGGCAAAAATAATTTGATTTCACTGGAGGGATGTTGGCAGTTGATTTTAAATTTAACTTCTCTGAACTTGGCAAAGTGGAATGGATTTTTTATGTACCTCCTAACATTAAGTGTTTATTTTCGTGAGAAATTTTCTTTTTACTTATTAAGTAAGAAAATCTTGATAGGCGGATTTTAGGATTGTTAAGTATTTTATGTACTTTTTTTGCTCGATAATGCTATAATGGTAGTATTAAGTAAATCTAGAAACGTTTTATTTCAATAGACTTAGCACTTATAGATAAGGTTCAAAATATTTTTCGAACCATTTTCTTGAGTGATGATTTCTGTTTTTTTTTTTCCAATAAAAAGCGTGACTGTTAATGTTCTAGGCGTTTTGTTATTTTAGGGTTCCGTACCTCAGTTGGAAAAAACGGAGCCCTTCTATGTCCTATATTAAGGATTTAGGTTTCCGCACTTAGTCCCTAAAGTGGACCATTGTGCGTGAGTCATGGCGGCCGTTACTCCAACCAGCCCACCTCCCTCCAGAAGCAGATTAAACTTTACGATCTTCTCAGGACATCTGCAAGAGATCTTGGTGTTCCAATAGTCTTCTTGCGGATCTGGGTGACGCCCGTGCACTCGAGAAGCACGCCACCGTTTCCTCCGCATCCATGCACACCCTGCACAGGGGACTGTCAGTGATACCTAGGGTGTGGAAGTGTTTGTTCTGTGAGCAGTGTCCAGTGATGGTCCCCGCCACGTGTTCTGTCCAGGCGCAGAAGGCGCCTGGTCAGCTTTCTATCCAGGATAGGCATAGCCTCCTTGAATTGCCTACACCCTAGTGTCGAGGTCCACCACTTCTCTACTTGTGTTTGAGTGTGATCCTTTAACCAACGTCTTGGCTACTTGAAAGGAATGGGCACAATGGCTTCGGGCCCGAAGGCTTTGCTGGATCCCCTTCTGGCGAGTTCATTAGCTGCATAGTTTCCAAGTGATCCACTGTGTCCTTTCATCCATTGTAGTGCCACCGTGTTGCAGTTTAGTACCGCAACTTTTTCTAGAGAGTTATGGCATTCCAGTATCAGCCTCGACATGATCTGGTTTCTCTTTAAGGATTGGGGAAGTGAGGCATTGTCGGAAAGTATACTAATATGGGTATCCGTTACTACCCTGGCTTCTATGGCATGTGCCGCTTGGATAATGCGTACACACTCTGCTTGATAAACAGAGTTGAGCATTCCCAGGGGTCTGGATATTTTGATGTTTAGGTCGTCGGAGAAAACTCCGACACCTGTCCCATCGTCGGTTTTTGATCCATCAGTGTAGATCCTTAGCTCTTTTGGACCTGAGTAGTCACACAGCTCCGCTGTGAGCTTTATGTTATAGCGTTTTTGAAAGCAGTGGGTCTTCAGGGTTCTATCGCTTGGTAATGCTATCATGGGCTGGTGTTCGGAGCCCTTATAGAATCTCTTTGTTTTCCGTATGTCTGTGCGTCTGTCAAGTCAGGACTGTTTTTCGCAAGAACGCGTGGAGGTCTCAAACTGAAATTAATATCAAATACTCAAATCTGCTACCCGTTGGAGCAGTGAAAATCAAACTTGTAAGTGAACGCTATCAAAAGATAATGACTGTATATGTCTCATATTTTGCAATTTCACAAGGGCGTCAAAACCTATAGGGTACTTCCCGTTGAACTAGAATCATGAAATTTGGCAAGAAGCAATGTATTTCAGCACATGTAGAGGAATAAATGAAAACTGAAAACCGTAAATATGTAGTTTAATATCAAAATACCTTCAAGTTTATAAAGAACCCTCGGTGCGCGAGTCTAATTCGCACTTGGCCGGTTTCTCATTACTAAAAATTTGCTTGCCAGAAATTGAAAAGTAAATTTTTCCCTCCACTAGTGTTGTCCCTATTCCCCTTTACATCTATCCAGTCATTATGTCCTTCATTATTCTCTCCCCTATTCTCTAACACAGATCAACACAGTAACAATGAACTCCGATCCAAATTAGCAGATATCAGTTCAATCTGTATTAGTTTTCAACGAGTTAATGCATTCAAATCCAACGATCGTTTCAGAGGACGCATTATGTCATCCACAATCCCGTGCGCCCGGTCATACGGAATATCAGCGGGCACGGCTTTGGTTCAATCATCAGGATTACATACAATACTGAGGCGGATAATGGACTAGAAACTATACAGAGAATATAATCAGTGCAACCAGGATAACTGGGACATTAAGCGACCTGCAAATTTGTCTCACTTAAAGAGGTATTCCACTTACCCAGTATGTCAAATATCCGGGTATAAATAAATATCTGTCATTTAGTTGGTTTTATTTTGGATTGTATCTGAAATAAACGTTTTTTTTTTTATTTGTTTTTTTATTTTTTATTTACAGATGATTCCATTAGTAGAGGTGAGAATAGAGGTTATTTCAGTTATAGAGTTGCGATTATTAAATAAAATAACGTGAATTTTATCTTTATTCTGAATGATCTTACAAAGAGTAGATTTTGGCACATTTTATTCAACACAGACTTAATCGCATTTCTTTCCACACTCATAAATGGATATAAACTTTAGGTATTATGTACTGATAAAGATTTGATTTCTTCGTTTCGGCATTTTTCAAATAAACATCCGGATGATAGCAAAACAAAACTAAAACTGGAGGTCATTGAGGTACAAATTAGCAAAGTGTGGAATTTGCGGGTAGACTAAGAATTAGTAAACAAAACGGAAAATATGCAATATAGAGCGAGTTAGAGAGGTGATAAATTGATGTTATCTCAGTTACAGAGGTCAATGAATATAAATTTCAAAGAAAAAAATACAGAAAAAGTATTCTTTAAAATATATTTATTTATTTAACACGATCCTAAACTAAGAAACGTATTTTGATAGGATTGTCACAATAATTTTAAGAATTTGAATCCGAATGGTTTGTGTATATCTCTTTGTTTTATCGAAGCTGTACAAACCGTGTGAGTCAGGAGCTCGTAGTACAGTAAAAGTCTTTCACACATTTGTTAAAGTTTTTCGTATATTCATGAGTACCCTGTTTGACGTTAAAGTTTGTAAAGACTTGCATTGGAAGTTGATGAATGAGAGAAGATTTATTGTTTTGATGTTTAGAAAAGTTATGGGTCTGGGAGTTTTTGCTAAGCAAGATCAGTCATGTATTTACAAAAACAGGTTGCCCGTTTCACAGTTACGTAAAACCAAAAATATAATAGTAGGTACCTAATTACCTAACAACAGTTAGTTACAAATTGATTTGTTCTGCATGCAGTCTCATTATATTATCTGAACATACGCGGTGTACCCTTCAAGAAGCCGTCAAGCAAGCAGTCTGTACATCAAACTAAGTAACCTACGCAAACAATATTGCTGGGAAACGAAATCTTTCTGTGTAGTACTCAATGGAACGCTCAAAACATGTTGTGCTGATAAATGCATTGTATAGTACAAGGATCATGAAGGTATTTAAAGTAGAGTTATAACATTAAAAACTTGTATTAAAATACAAAACACTTAAGTAATAGTTAACTTTGATCTCAAATTTCTCCGTAACTAGAAGGCTCTCAGTTATGGTAACTAGAAGGTATGGTCCAGAACAAAAAAAATCACAATAACGTGCGAGAACCAGCTTCGTTAAGGGTCTTTTAACACCCATTATTATTAATACCGAAAAATGGGAAAAGCGTAAGTATCCCCAATTGCACACACAAAAAACAACTGTTATTTACCTACATACAGTTCAGGACTCGTCAATTCTTCGGAAATTTTACCACTCAAAAGTAAATCAATATGCACGGAAGGTAACGTGTGTAAATTCTGTGACGCAAATTAAAATAAATTCATTTGCACATGAACATTTTTTTTTACTAAAGCCTTGTTAATTGGGGAGATTACTGAGACTGAGTTCTGTTTTTATTTAACTACTAGCTGTTTCCCCGCGACTCTCGTCCGTGTGAAATAATTTAAAAAATATTACTTTCCGGTTTGAATCGGATTTTGTTAACAATTTCAAGGGTTTCACTTTTTTGAACGGAACCTTATTCCTTTTTCTAAAATAAATGAAGCATCAATTAAATGTGACATCAGCTATCTGCCAGTAAAAGTCTCGTTAAAATCGGTGTAGCCGTTTCGGAGATTAGCCGACACAAACAGACAGAGACCGACAAAAAAAATGTTATAAGTACAATGTTGTAAGTAAGTACTTTCATAAGCATTCAGTAAAAAGCTGATATTTTTAAATTACAAACATCTTCTACTAACAGATTTCGACTTCAATTTTATTTATTTGTATAGACGCTGCTAGAAAGAGGGATGTGGGCTGTAGACTATTGCAGTTTTCCTTACACTAGTGTACTCAAAAATTAATCTAGGAATACTTAGTATTACTCAAGGTAAGACTGGTTGCGTCCGTGGTGGTTGGTTGGTTGCGTGTGGTGACTGGTTGGTTGGTCCTAACAAAAACTATCATGGCGCAAACAAACGACTGCTGCGTTCAGTTAGTTCGGCGAACTTGAATGCGCATTCGAACCGACGAAGGGTAATGAACGCAATGGCGAGATATTTCCGCGACCGATTGCTTTCGTTAGGACACTGGGACACTCATACACTACCACCCATCCTCTTTACATAATCTCTAAGTGGCCTTATAGACTCCAACAGATGGAGACAGGTATTCACAGTTGCTGCAAATCACCTTTACCACCAATACCTACCGTTTGACATTTCCCACACTTTATACGTCCACTTAAGCTGTTTAAGAAGTAAATAAAATAAAACCCAGTAATGGTCTGCCATTTATTGGTGTTTTCAAAATAAAGAGGTATTGGTCCTGTATTGAGTGCTATTCGCTTTGTTATGTGAAACCTTTTATTGGTTAGTTAATTATTTGTAAGAAGCTTTCGTTTAAAAGGAATTGGTTTTCGTTGACGGGTGTCGTGTTTTGTTTTTAGATGAGTGTGCTGTTTACGTTTGTCTTTCGTGTTAGTATTTTTGCTTTCAATTTTAGGACAGTTTTTACACGTCGAGCTTCAAAAAGAGTGCAAACGGCAATGAGTGTCAGAAAAGTTCTACAAAGTAGATTTTTTTTTTTCTAAAACTTTAAACGTGTTGTGATAAATGATGTTTATTTTGCAAATGGGTTTTTACAAACACATTTGCATCATTGTTTTTATTTAAACTAGATGGGCCGGTGTTTCGTACGCAACTATCCTGAGAAGAATGAGCCGAAAAAACTCTGAGGTCATAATCTCTTTTAAGGTCCAGACGTAATCTTGGTCAATTAACTTATGGTCTATGCAGATTAGTATCTGAGATGATCTGTCTGTCTGTCTGTCTGTGAATTCGTTACTTTATCACGCATTAGCTGCACGTATAAACCATGATCTGAGTCCTTATCCAGGTAATTGCTCTAAATCCTAGCGTAGGATACGTTTTATTCTAGTAGGACATTCTTATGAGATTATTTCCTACTTCCACACAGGCAAAAACTAGTTTAAAAAAAGATAACCTTCTCTTTGTTCTTTGGGAAGGGTAGATCCCTTTTAAACTTCCATCACTACTCACAAATTAAAGGAAAATGACCATCGAATATAATTCCCCTGACAAACGAACTTCCACAAGAACCCTTACTCCCCCACGTCTCAGCGGGGTAACTGAAAGTACTACAGAGAAGAAAAGAAAAAAGAAATGGGCTACTTTTTAACCCCACCGCACCGCTTAGCTAAGTTAGTACCCGCGGGAACTTGAGATACAGAATGACCTCGCGGAGTTTTAAGTTCGCTCAAACTTAAAAATCTCAAGGGTACAAACGTATAAGATCTATAACATAAACTTAGCTTGTTAAGAAGTGTGTGTAAAATTGTATGATATAAAATACAGGGTTTTAAACAAAGGAACTGAGGGTAATGGAGTTTGTGCACGGGTGGAGACGTTGTTATATGTTCTGTAGATCTAGACATTTCACATTATATAATATGTTGTGTTTTCTAGTAAAATAACGAGATGAAAGTTCGCAAATAAGTAGGTATACACATAACATCAAGTCTATAATCCTAGAAGGGGTCCATTTCGCCAATTATGTTTAAGTCCCATGTAATAGGGGGCGAGAATATTGCCATTAAGTACAAATCAGGACTCTGTGGCTGCTACCGAAAAAGTCCTGATGGAAAAACCCAAACACTTTGTCCGACTCGGGAATTGAACCCAGGACCTCAGCAGTCGCGCTTATGACAACTGGAGCAACGAGACACAATGTTATGTTCGTGACAGTTGTTAAATTTTTTTTTTTTAATCTAAATAGCAAAAAAAAATTAACAACTAAGTATCATGAATTAAGTGCGTACACTACGTATAGTTTCTCGTGCTCACACGAACTATACGTCATCATCTGCCTAGCCTTTTCCCAACTATCTTGGGGTCGGCTCCCAGTCTAACCGGATGCAGCTGAATACCAATGTTTTACATGGAGCGACTGCCTATCTGACCTCCACAACTCAGTTGGTCCACGGGGTAATACGATATCCTTGGTAAGACTGGTTGTCAGACTGTCGGGCCACTGACTACCCGTAACGACCGTCAAAGATCTACAAATGACAGCCGGGACCAACGGCTTAACGTTTCCGAGGCACGGAGGAAACTCGGTACGTAATACGGTCACTCATCCACAGACCAACCTAGGCAAGCACGGCTTATCACGAACTATACGTATAAAATAAAATACATCTTATTGCGCATTGATATGAATAATTACTCAGTATATCAATGATGCACAATTTTAGTAGCTTAATTATTTAAAGATGAACACGCTTAATTTGATAAGAAACAATTTTATAATAACCTGTAAGTACTTTTAACTGTATATAGCTTTAATATTCAAGTAAAGTCGAAGGCCCGCCAAACATAATTAGTAGGTAGGTACCAAAATTTTCGGCCTCATTTAACGCAAAGTACCAAAAAGATAATTAATGGGTTATACCTAGCTGGTATTAAATAAAGCTTAGAGGAAGTTATTATAATCTGCTTTTCTTGATCTTTGTTTAATAAGTACCCATCGATGTGATAATCCAAAATAAGATATTGGCTATGTTCAGCTAATTAAGTAATTAGGTATCTGAATAGATTAGATTAGATTAGAATAAAGAGCAGCGGTGACCCAGAGGTGGCTGCCCCGACTAACTTGATAAGTCGTGGGTTTGAACACAGGCAGGCGGATTACTTTGTGTAATATTTCATTACCACTGCTCTCAAAAACGAGGAAGGAAAACATCGTATCACATGTCTTAGAAGCAAAAATTCGAAGACATGTGACATCTACCAACCCGTACTGGGCCCGCGTGGTGGATTATAGCCCATTCCCTCTCATAGAGAGGAGGCCGTGTGTCCCAGCAGTGGGAACATTATAGGCTGATTATGCTCATTAGATTGAATATGTTACAATAATCCAGTATGAGTTGTAAATGCTTAATAACAATTAAGCATACTTATATTACTTAGCTCGGATCCTGTTCCCGATGCCGGTGGGCTACTGTTTTCCATATTTTTAAATGTTTTTTTAATGTTAATAAAAATATTTAGAATGTGAATAATATGTTAAAAAATGATTAAACGAAACAAAGCACACTTATAGTAAAAGCCTACCTAGTGGTCGCAAGCGCGCTGCTGAGCCCTCGATCCTGGGTTCGATTCCAAGGTCAGGCAAATTGTTATTGGGTTTGTCCATCAGGATATTCTCAGTAGAAGCCACGGAGTTTGAATTTGTGCCTGGTTGATGACAATAGACTTTAAAATAAAAGTTTAGAGACCACTTAAGCTTAGACAAAATCAACCAAGCTACAATGCAGCAAGTTCGACAGTTTGACAGTAAGTCCTTCAACATTATGATAAATGTCATTGTTCAACCAAAATACTGCTGTACCACTATGCTTCATACAATTAAAAATGATTTGGCTCCACTAAGCCTATCCCACAGAAAAAGTAACTCAACAAAAGAACAATACCCAATTGATTTTCTTGTAAGCCCAGGCTCCGAACGTCGGAACATAATTGACATGAATCGACTCTCAGAAATCTATTAACAGGGGAATTTCTGATCGCCCTGTTGGCCTGGGGCAGGTCATTATGCCCAGCCAAGCTTCGCCCCTAGATGAGCCCCCGTCATAGAATAAATGCAATCAACGGGATGGAGCGGGCACGTTCGTGGCCCACCGGTGGGCCTGTCGGGCACACGACGTCTATTACAAGTCATCGGGACACGTCTACGTGAAGTGATTGTTCGATAATTTGTGATTTGAGGCATGATGTGTGTTAGCAATTATGTGTGGCCCGTTTGAGTAGATTGTATTGTATCAACATTCAAGTAAAAACGGTATTAGATTGTCTTAAAACAGTGTAAATTATGCAATGAGAGAAACAGATAAAATTGTTATTCAATTTTTTAATCGCTGCATCACTGTCTACGTAGTAATCTCATAGACCTTTTATCTCGAACTGGTTGAGTGTCGTCACGTCTCAGATATGCACAGAAATCAACATGATGTGAACTGCATAGAAGCCTGATATGCCAACAGTAGATAATTACAGTAACAACGTAGTAAATGCTAGTTAGTACTTTTAGTAAAGAAGGAAATGAAAAAGTCTTTTTTTCTGGCATAGGACAAAACAAAATGATTAAAATAATAAAACAAAAAATTACATAAAAGTAAACCAAAAAAAAAAATTGAAAAAAAGACAGGTACCTTAAACTTTTTTTTGAATTATTGATATTTTTATTTAATGATTCTATTATGAGGAGCTCGTGGCTAAATAAGAACAGCCGCTCGGATCAATCTTTAGGTTAAGCCGTGCTTACCTAGGTTGGTCCGTGGATGGGTGACCACCCATTACATACCGAGTTTCTTCCGTGCCTCGGAAAGCACGTTAAGCCGTTGGTCCCGGCTGCAATTTGTAGATCTTTGACAGTCGTTACAGGTAGTCAGTGGCCCGAAAGTCTGACAACCAGTCTTACCAAGGGGTATCGTATTACCTAGCACTAACTGGGTTGTGGAGGTCCGACAGGCAGTCGCTCCATGTAAAATACTGGTATTCAGCTGCATCCGGTTAGACTGGAAGCCGACCCCAACATAGTTGGGAAAAGGCTAGGCAGATGATGATGATTTAATGATTCTATTGATTTTTGTGATAATTTTTCAATGTTTTTTTATGACTTTTTAATGATATACTTTATTGTTTTTATTCATCTCAATTTATTATTTTTGTTGTTTATGGGTATTTTGCCTGAATTAAAACGCAATTTATTTTATTTTTAAGCTAAAATTGGTCCTGTGTGTGAAGCCAAAAGGCCCCCTATATCAATATGGTGCTGTAACATTTAAAAAAAAATGTCACAGCACTGGTGTTCCGTACATCCATTCATGTGTGACTATTATATTGACTGACATCTATCCTGCCCTGTGTACATTGAAAGATGCAGTCCTTTGTGACTTCTGTGAAGAGACCTCTGTGCTGCTATCGAGGACGTCATGGAAGGGGAAAAGTTTAGAACCAGCAAAAGATACTGTCGTGCCAGTGACGTAAAGAACAAAAAACCAGCCAAGTGCGAGTCGGACTCGCGCATTATCATCGGGCATCGGGTTCCGTACTATCGTAGTAGGGTTATTTTTTGTGATAGCAGAAACAGAAATACACATTCTGTTAAAATGTCAACTGCCTACCTATTACGGATCATGAGATACAGCCCGCCGACAGACAGACGGACGGACGGACTGACAGCGGATGCTTAGTAATAGCGTCCCGTTGTTGGTTACCCTTCGGGTACAAAACCCTGAAAAGTAGCTAAATATAGCAACAATACGATAAATGACAGTTCTTGAAGTAGCCACTCATGTGTTCCTATTACAATTCACTGACACAAATAAACATAACGCTATTGACACTCACACACTCACAATCAGGTGTCAGGTCCTTGTGTTCAGTCGTATCCCCACACTATCGATAGAAGGCATTTCGTCGAATCGCTGTTTATTTTTGTCCACAATACAATTGTTTGTCATGTTTCCGGAGGGGATATTTATAGTGTTGCACAGCCATGACTGCTGTAACCCAGCGGGAAACGATCTCTCCGTAAATAAGGCAAAAAATCCCGATTGCTTTCATCGAAAAACGCTGCGTTGCGCGCCAAAAAAGTAATATTAATTTATTGGAGCGCTTTTTGTTTGGTGTTAATTTACGCGTGTACCTTTTATGTGGAACACATGACATACAGGAGGAAGTGTTTACATACAATGTACCTACATATAATTTTTTAAGAGGCCGTCGTTTTGGAAATCGATAAGGGGATTCCAATAATGTATGTGTACTTAAGTAGTTTTTATCAGCTGAAAACAAACGAAAATCACAATTTGCGATTAACATTATCAAGAGTGTTTTAGGTCGAAGTGAATTTAATTGAAGTTCTACAAAATACACGATCTGTATGGTGTGGGGCATTGACACGCAGACTGCTACCATAATTCTAGATCCACAAAACCAGCCGTTCTATGAAACTATGAAAAGTTTCAACGCTGGTTGGTCAAAAATCATGTACTGTAATCATGATATATACTGATACATGATAAACTTTTTGTTCTCCATAGCTTCATGGCAAAAAGTTCAAATGTCTTCCGCTTACTGATGCAGTCAATAGAACATCAAGTGCGCAAGACTAAAGGCAACATGGTGCAAGATGGAAGGTGGGCCATTGTCAATATAATATGTAACTTACATCTATATATTTAGGCACTAGCTACGTTGTACTGTGACGTGTTTAAAACGTGTGAACTTCGTTCGGAGTCACGTTGCAGGCTGCAAGTGACATCGCAGTGGGAAATGCAAAGCGATCTTAAACGTTCATCCGATGAAATGTTTACGCAAGCACTGAAGCCTTTTTATGAAATCCTGTTTGTGTTATTTTGTGATACAACAATTCTAACTAACTTGTGTATTTATGTGCAAACTGAATGTGGACATCACTCACCAGCTATACGGGGTAGAAGCCGGGACACCGATGCGAAAACGGTTACGTACCATACATTTTGACCGTGTAGGTAGGCACTTTTGTAGGAAACGGCAGATTTTTTTTAATAACTTCAAATGTAGGGGCCTCATAATGATGTACTGAATACGTGGTAACCGTTTTCGCATCTGTGTCCGTTCCACCCCGTGGAGATGCATATCAGTGCTCAGAACTTCTTTACCCAGTCTTCTTTGTAAGACCACACTACCTACAATCCTCAAAAAAATCGGAATGCTTGTAGGCATGCTTGCAGCAGCCGATTTTTAAGCCCTTGAATTGTCTCACACTCTTCAAGATTGATATAGAATCAAATAACGTACTGATGGCCTAAAATTACTGTTTTAGCAGAATCATAATGAAGGGATCCCTTCTTTTCGCATAATGTTCTTTGTCCTAATATACTTCGGCATAACGATTTTGGCACAATTTGTTTTGGCATAATAATACTTCGGCATAATTTTTTTAGGCATACATTTTATGTTGGCATAATCATCTTAAAGACTAATTTGTTTTGGCATAAATTTGATTCGCATAACGTTAGTAGGCCTAATGACTATTAGCATAATAATATTTAGGCATACAAAATATTGTTGGTTAAAAATGTAATATGCTGTGCAACAAAAGTTAGTGACAGAACCGAATTGCTGCAAAACCGACTCCACGTAGTCTTGTTTGTCCTACCCCTAGAGTGTAATTTAAAATCGCGTAGGCGCGTAGGGGCGAGGCGGCCCACGGGCTGAGGAGCAGGTGCCGCCGCGGCTGAGGCTGGCCGGCAAAGCCGGCCAACAAGCCGAAGCTGCGGTGGTAAGCGAAAGCCGTCTGCGACGATTAGCACGCGTGGGGCCGCTGGAGGCCCGCAGCGCCGGAGCCGTGACAGAAACCCTGTCTGCTTCATGTTGCATGCTCGCTTGAATGCTGCATGCTGCATGCTTGCTTGTTTGCTGCATGCTTGCTTGCATGCTTGCTTGCATGCTTGCTTGCATGCTTGCTTGAATGCTGTATGCTTGCTTGCTTCATGCTTCCTACAGCGAAAAAAAAACCCATAAAATTGTTCAATACGGTATATTATATTAATATGTTATTTATTACCTGATTCAGGAGATATGGCTTTTTTCCAATCGTCGAAATAAATTGGTATAATTATCCTCTTCGGGCAAAAAAGCTAGGCCGTATAAAAAAGTTATGCTTTAGAACTTTATGCGTAATAAATTTATGCTTTAGAATATTATGCTTCATCATTATTATGGTTAGAGAAATTATGCTTAAAAAATTATGCGTCAGCTGTTATGCGTAATTATATTATGCGAAAATATAATTATGCCAAACAAAATTATGCTAAGTTATATTAGGTCTTAACATTTTATGGAAATGGATAGTGAACCCATAATGAATTACGATACAATTCGTAAAATGGTTGCATAATCAACCTATAATGTTCATTGCTGGGAGACAGGCCTCCTCTCTATGAGAGGAAATAGGTTGTAATCCACCATGCGGTCCCAGTACGGGTTTGTAGATGCCAATGTTGGATAGGCCTGTTGGTCTAGTGGTTAGTGACCCTGACGGACGGAAACCGTGGGTTCGATTCCCACACAGGACAAATCCTTGTGCGATGAGTACGATTATTTGTTCTGTATCTAGGTGTAATTTATCTATAATATGTATGTATTTAGAAATAGTATGTTTATCAGTTGTCTGGTTGCCATAGTACAGGCTCTGCCTAGTTTGGGATCAGATGGCGATGTGATGGTTGTCCCAAGATATTATTATTATATATTATAATGTCTTCGATTTTTTTGTTCTAGGACATTTTCGGTTTCCTCACGATGTTTTCCTTCACCGTTTTTGAGAGCAGTGGTGATGAAATAAATTACACAAAGTAATACCTGCCAGGGTTCGAACCCACGACGTATTTTTCGCAATGGGGCCACCGCTGCTCTCAAAAATTATTATTAGTAAAATGGTTACAAACTGAAAATTCATAATATTAACTGCGTCTGTGATATTTTATGATTTTAACGTGGAATATAATATGAATATATTATATTCCTATTATGATTCAGCTAAAGCGGCCATTTTAGCCCCCCCCCCCCCTGGTACGAGCTCTTCAAGGTAAGATATTTTTCTATCAGTTTTTCGTTTTAACAAAGCCTAATCTAATTTAAACTTGAAACAAAACTAAACGAACTTTATTTATTTAGATCAAATCAACTACTTTAGTCAGTAAGCTAAGTCAAAATAAAATACGTAAACGAATAAAACTATTTTGTTTCAAAAACTTAGTTAGAGAAAGATCTTACAGAAGTTTAAAATCATTATAGAACAATTTAAAACTTGTTCGTCATTAATTTATTTCTATAACAGACTGTAGGTAGATAGTTTTTTCTGGTATTCATAAAGTTTTAACGCAATACATTATTTATTTTGTAAATTCTAGGGCACGTTTTATTTCTATAAATTGGTATCGAGTTAACTTTTTTTTAAATAAACAAGCATGGGATAGTTACCCTTACCCACATATATGTACGTGATATACAAGCGCGTTCCCTGTACGCCAAACGACACAAATATATGAGAAAATGGTGGGTGAAACTATGACTTGGCGTGGAAGGGACGCGCGTGCGTTTATGCTTTGGCGTTCAAAAGGTTATGATACAGCTCTAAAAGGACCTTTTGTCATCGATTGACGTTGACATATTTTTCTGAAAAAATCAAGATGGCGTCACTCGATCTGATAGTATCACGCCAAAAGATCCATGTACTGTATGCTTTTTCAGAAGATTAGACACTGCACTTTGACACACAAGTGCCAAAATCAAAGCATTTTTTCAAATCCACCACTAACCTGACACTATAAAAATCCGGGCTACTTATAAATTTCACGACTACACCAGAACGGTGAAAATCGAGTTTCAAGTATTCCTAGTACCGTCAGCATATTGGCCCGGCCACGGCTCCTGTATTATAAAGTCCTATTTTGCAGTGACATTTTTCGTTCAACACTACCCGATTGGATTTTTGAAACGTGTAAATTTGATAAAACACAGAACGTGGGGAATGAGTGAGTTATGGCCGTTACAGATTGGGGAACACAGCGGCGGAAACGTATAAGAGTTCTGTATATCATTTTAAGCCGTAAACTGGATTGGAGAGCGTGTAGCTATATTGCTTTACGGTTTTTCTTGTGTTTTGATCTCGGTATCTGACTTGATTTGCATTCTAACGTTCTTTCCGACGTGTGCGTTTTTAAACCAGCTTTTAGCTCTCTCGGCACCCACAACTTAGACAAAGATGCTTTTATATTTTGCTTCATTTATATGACATTTTGTTAATACTGCTTGCACTTCAAATAACAATGTAGGATACATTGTTATTTGGAGTTTAGGAATTTTCAGTAACGTACATTGAAATTGAAATATACTGCTGATTAAATCACTACCAAAAACTACACCAAAATAAACACCACTAACACAGCAAAATAGCTCCCAAAAACGGACCACCAACGATGACACTACCCCATTTTATACTTTTAATCTATAAAATATCGTTATACAAGATAATCTATCAAGCTGTGTGACAACCAGCACGATATTGCAGCGAAATATAAAATTGCTGGGACGGTCCCGCAGGTAATGGTGGGACGCGTCATCAGAGGTAAATGCAACGAGGAAATTCCGTGGCGGGCACACGTGCGAGTCTTGAGCGGCCTTATGCCACTGTGGATACGATTGTACTTAATAAGCTTATTGTGGAACTGTTGTGCGCAACTGTATGCTGTTCTTTTTAGTAGAGTGTTACTTTTCTGGGGTTTTTTCAGCCGTTTGTGTCAAAAGACCTAGAAAAAATGCTTCTTACGTATTTTTTCTTGTCATTTACATGGGTACCGTGTGTTTAATTGTAAGTGTACTTATTACAAAACCTCCTACCGTGTGGGTAAAGTAAGTTTTTTCAATTTTTAAGAAGGGCTTATAGTGAGCCTATAGTAAGAAGGCACAACTGATGACTGCGCTTTCCCCTTCTTTAAGGTATATTTGCATGTGTAAAGGGTACTTACTTATGCATTCCTTTGTTTACACGAAATATTTTCTTTAAAAAATAAACTAAAACAAAATTAAATAATCAAAACCTCTCCACCCCACTTCTATTCTCAACAATGCAACGGTCGCAGGTAATATATTTGGAATTTTCCAGTGCTATGAAAACGTTACGTGATCTCGAGTGAGGTTTTCGTCTGTAAAACGGGCCAAAACATCCCTATTACCTCAATGGGCTCCTATTCCAACCTATGAAATTTAAGCTGTCTTCATATACAATTGTTTATTCCACAAATTGTAACTTCACCTCGACAAAGGAAACTTCTGAGGTTCATAGAAACTGGTGACGAGTGCGTATGTGTGTACTAGACACGCTAATTTTGAGTGTATATATGTGTGTGTGAGTGCTGTTTTAATTAAAGCACCTGGAGTTTGAAAAGGGAGTGTGTGTATGAGTGCGTTTTGCATTTTTGGTTGAGTAGCACTTTACGTGAAGTAGACGCGTTACTTGGAGCGAAGTTGTGCAAATGTGTTTGAGTTCATGTAGGTGTGTTTGTTGTAACGAATGTGTTATTATGCGAATAAGTCTGTTTAAATGCAAGTGGTAAAGTTTCCTTGTCGTGAGATGAATGCTGTTTAAGTTGGTATCATGATACTAATCATAATCATAATCATAAATCTTTATTTATTTCGACATCAGAATTTACAGGCGCTGGTATATGTACAATCTTATATAGAGAAAGGTGTCTGAAGTAGGAAGGTCCGGAGTTACAGATCACCTCTCCGGCTTAAATATAACAATTATATGAAGCAAAATTTTTTGTCAAGATTCTAAGGTTAAAATTGGGAGTAGGTAAACAAGTACTTAAAATGCGTTTCCTACAAATTGTTTTCAGTAATTAAATGAAATACTACAAAATGTTATTTATGTTTGTATGGAAGTTATTAAAAATAAAATATTTGACAAACAAGATGATGTCGGAGTTACTTAATTGACTACTCGAAGAAGAAACACCGGAACAAACGCAGAGGTCACAGTTTTTATATTTCTATTGCGTTCTTTATTTATGAATAAGTGTTGAAACAATGCAAAACACATTATTGTTCTTTATTTACATTGCTGTTAGTTTGCACACCAGTAAATATAACAGCAACGACAATATACCAATGCCAACATTGTAACTGTCCAAATACACAATTGAAATTCATTTCGACGCAAAAAAAACAAATGAAAAAACTACTCTATTCGCGCCAGACTCAGTAAATAACATCCATTAACTAGCCGACAAATATTTAATAGGACTTAGTACATAAATAACCACTAATAAATAACCTTAGATGTAGGTACTATTCAATTACAAATGAAAATGTACTTGATAAGGACCAAGTACAGTTTAAGTGCCTAGATATCACATTGAGAATAAAGGTTATGCTAATATTTGCATTTAACATTTAATGCTAGTATCACGTTGGCATTTAAATGGGCCATTTTTTGGCGTATACTGGAAAATAGCTGTGTGACAGTTTGGTACACAGTACAATAAAATCTATTTCATGTTAGTTTTTTCGATACACGGCCTAACTCATTTATCAGGAACTCATTTTTTGTTTCGTTTAAACCGTATTTAGATATCGGTACCCATCACTAGCTAATTTAGTTTTACCTTGTATATTAACATTTTCTATTAATAGAAAAGAAAATGATTATTTTCTCGGTTCAACGTGCAATTCGTCGAAACTGAACTCTAAATATTCTATTTTAAAATAATCACGACAGATTCGTTCAGACGTAAACAACTTACTATTTACTAATACTAATGCCTGATTATTAGTATTCGTCTTTGTAACTAACGAGCTAGTGTTGTTTCCGGATTTACTCACAAGTCACAACTGAGTAAAAGGCACATCTAGTATTTCAAGGAACTCCGTGAAGTGGCATAAATTTTGTCATATTATAACTGATAAATTAATTCTATTTGCTATCGCTTCCCTTACAAAATAATGGTGGTTTTTTGAAACAATTTTTGTTTGTACTCTTGTTATAAGTTCTATTCGTATTTATTTCTAGCAGGGTATTGCAGTCAGCTTTTGTAGGTATTATAATGTCAGTACTTTCATACTCTTTGAGAAGAGCTCGTGGCTTAATAATAACAGCCGCACTGATCGATTTATATGGTTAAGCCGCGCTTGCCAAGGTCGGTCCGTGAATGGGTTACCATCCATTACGTAACAAGGTTTCCTCCGTGCTTTGGAAAGCACGTTAAGCCGTTGGCTGTAATTTTTAGATTTTTGACATTCGTTACAGGTAGTTAGTGGTCCGAAAGTCTGACAAGCAGTCTAAGGATCATCGTACTTCCCAGGACTAACTGGGTTGTGTAGGTCAGATAAGCAGTCACTCTATGTATAATACAGGTATTTAGCTGCATCCGATTAGACTGAAAGCCGAATCCAACGTAGTTGGGAAAAGGCTAGGCAGATGATGACTTTAATTTAAATTGTTTGAAGGGATAGGCTTCTGATCACAAAGAGCACTTTTGTGATCAGAAGTAAGCAGTTTTGTGTGATTGTGTTTTGTTTTCAGTGAGGCAGCTTTTTCATGAATCGCCACGATCATTAATTCCATGGACGAGGCGATTATTAACTTGACTGTACCCTTTTTCCAAAAAAAAACTGTGTGTATCCAGTTGGCGAAAACATAAAAGTGATTTAATTTTAAGTTTCACTATGTGGATACGCGTAAAAATCTTGGCGTGTCCAGATGACGAAATAATAAGTGATACTAATTTTGAGTTTCATCAACTGGACACACGTGTGTTCAGTCTCTCGTGTCGAATTGGTGAAAAACCTCATTTGTTTCTTCACCAACCCGCACTGGGTAAGTCTGGTAGGTTATTACAACTTACATCCTCACCCAGAGGAATTGCTCATGCTCATCCTATTATAATATCATCATACCATTACCCCTGTAATCTCCAAAGGGTTAGGCAGAGGTGTACCTAATAGTACACCCATATTTCATCAGTTATGTTTAAGTCCGATGTAATAGGGGGCGAGCCTATTGCCATTAACCGGGCATAAATCCAGGCTCCGTGGCTGCTACTGAGAAATTCAATAGTAAAAATCTAATAGCCCGACCTGGGACTCGAGCCCAAGACCTCATGCTCAGAAGTCGCGCTTGCGTCCGCTAGACCAACGAGTTAGTCTGACACCATTGTATCTTTTTAACTGACCAAACCCAAGATTTCATTCCTAAATCAAATACTACAAAGAAAATCCCTGCCCTCCCGAGGATCGTTTGCAAGAATATCTTCAAACTAAGTGGCTAACCTTTCAGTCCTAACTACCGTATACTATTTGCATAACAAACGGTTGACTCAAAGCCTCTTTGATGTCAATATACAAAACTGCTCCACCGTGTTGGCTGTTTACTGGCCTCTTCAAAGCTGACTTGAAAATTGGGTCCAATCATTTCTGGAGACGCGAAATGTATTGTCTTTTGCAAAAGTTTTATGACGGTTTTAAAGAGAATTGAATTTCCAGTACTTGATTGGGCTTGCAAAAACCGGGCCGTGATGACATCATGATCACATTTTTTTCAATTTTCGGTTTTAGAACATGCTGGTCTCTTCTAAATGTTTTTAATTTCCGTTTTAAGAACAGTGGTGATGAAATCAATATTCTCGTACAAGGTGCAACGCAATAGGTAGCCCCATCTGTAACTCCACAAAAGTAACAATCCAAAAATTGGATCTCCTGTTCTAGTTACAAATAATATTATTACCTTCATGTGTGTTGCGTATAAATTTTATTCAGTCCCTGTAAGCTGCAACCATAGTTGCAACTGTAAAATATTAAAAGCGTTTCTCATAGTTCAATGATATAATGCAAATGAACTGCGTCTGGTAGTAACTGAAACCAATGCTTTGATGTTAATCGACTAACCTTCATAATTTTCTTGGGGTTTGGAGCCACAACCCTCTAAGATAGTTTCTACTTACACGGCTTCCCATTGCCTCTCGCTCCGGACCATGGCTTGAACCAGGACCGGACGCGAGAAGTTGCCACCGCCAATCGCCGCTACGAGGACACGGCGGTGCTCCGCCCAAGCGGAGCAGACCTCTACGGTATGCTCCACCGTGTCCTCCGGGCAATCCTCGCAGTGGTGACACCCGGGCGTTTCCCCCCGCCTGATTCGGTGAAGGTACCTTCCGAAACAACCGTGTCCGGTGAGGACCTGCGTCAGGCGCAAGGTGAGGGCGCCGTGGCGCCTCTCTACCCACTCCTCAAAGAGGGGACTTATCGCCACTATTGTGGCGTGCCCTCAGTCTAAACACCTCACATCTAAAACGTGTCAGTCTTAAAATAACGAATTATCATCTTAACTAATCACATCATTTAAATCCAAGTAAAGTTCTGAAGTATAATAAAACGTAAAGCTCATTTTGTAAATATAATACCTACTTAACACGTTTACTGCGGCAAGTAAAATCATAATTCTTCATCTGGTGCGGCGGCGGGCCAAAATGCGCCCCCAATGATATTTCCGCCAGTGCGTGGCAGGTCTTTCTAGACCCACCAGCACTAGGATAGATTAAATTGCTATAACTTTGTGGAAACATAATGTATACATTTTCTTTTTATATTGTTAGAATGACCTTGAACCCAACTTCCTTAGGTTTGATTCGCCCCGGGATCTGCCAAACAGGAAATGAGAAATAAAGCAGGAAAAGCGGCAGGCCGATATCGACCTGAACCGCACTAGAAAGTATTTTTAGTAGTGATGAGACAGAGAAAAATAAGGGGATATCGAAAATAAAACAGAATTATCGTAAAAGAACTGAAAAATGTTTTTATTTACTTATGGTCTTGGAAACATGTTGGTTGCATTTCCTGCAATATTTTTTTATTTTCTTAACTTTTTGTTTGCTTGGGTACTATTAAAGGTTTTCCGCAGTCTGTCGTAGCACCCTGCACAATTTCTTCGTTTAGCGCTCATCTCAAGGACATGGTCGTAGTCCTTAGGTTTTAGTTGATTTTCTGAAATGAATTTTTTTTTCTTAATTCCGTGTGATTTATTAACCATTTATGAGTTTTACCACAGAACTCGCGAAACTGAACAAATAAGACGTTATCACGTCAAAAATTATATTGCAAAAACTATTTACTGTAGAAGTTAGCTAGTTTTTAAGAATAATCATTTTCATAAAGGGTGATATTACTTAAAAAATCCCCACGTCATTATGAGTCTAAGGCTAATATGGGTAGATAGTAAACAAAACTTACCGCTTGTGCTTCGTTTTCTGTGCACATTTGTTTCCAAATTCTTTTTATTTTTCTTAGTGGAAAATATTTCTTCACTGCAGCTGCTGTCACTAACTGCAGGGCGAATTACTCTATTTTCCAAAATTTGTATTTTTTTTTTATTGCTTGCCGTCGTTGATTATATCGAACGCTACGTCAGATCAGTTAGATATAGCACAACACTAACTGGCGGGGCGCGCGCTCTGTGCGGTATCGGGTCGTTTGCTGCCTGTTGGGAGGGCGGGCCGAAATAGGCCCACTGCCGCACTCACCGGATGTTTTTCACCGTCAGTGCGTGGTAGGTCGATAAAAGCCTGCCGTTATGTTTTGATGGGGAACACCTACATTTTTGACCGCAAGATGAAATATATATTTGTCTCTGTCGAATTTTTAAAAACACCTGAGATAATCGTTTCGCACAAGCGAGAGGGACATAGTTTTCTTCGTCCGCACCAGCTGAAGTACCGCGGCAGGCCGATATCGGCCTGTTACGCAGTGAACGTGTTAAAAGTAATTCAACTTGAAAATGATATCATATTCACACTTCACACGTCTTTGCTTGCGACTTTGGAATTTTTGAATTGGATATCTAAAGTTTTAAGAGAATTCACGAAGTATATATGAGAAATTGGAGTTTCATTGGCATATAATGATCTCCACTTAAATTGACTCTGGACGATGGAACGTTAGCAAATGATTTTATAATTCAGCCGTTAGATAGGTTCTCTTGCTCATGATTATTTTGAGCTATAACAGTGCAGTAAGTATAGTAAAGGAGGTACTGTTGAAAAAACTAATTGCTCTTTAGGGTTCCGTAGTCAACAAGGAACCCTTATAGTTTCACCATGTCTGTGTGTCCACAGCTTATCTCAAAGACTCTTAGTACTAGAAAGCTGTAATTTGGCATGAATACTCTTATATAGACAAGTTACGCCGACTAAGTGGTAAAATAAAATCTCGAAAAGTATTTTTTTAGGGTATCTCCTGTACACGTAAAGTGGGGATTTTTTGTTTTCTCGCGTACCCCATAGTGTGGGATGTCGTTGGATAGGTCTTTCAAAAATATTGCGTGTTTGTAGAAATAATTTTTCGATTAAGGGATTCGTTTGTGAAGTATTAAGCTTTAAAGTGCTCATTTTTGTTAGATTCAAGTGTGGGGAACACTTGAATCTTTCCCCCCTATTACAGTTAAACGGTTGTGTTTGGTTGTGTGAAAAAATTCACGGTAGTAGTATATATAACGAAGTTAAAAGAAAAACTATCTATATAAGCTAAGTAGGCTTTACAAGTTTACGAGTACTAATCGACCAACTTATAAAATGTTCTTGGATAACATATTTTCCTAAACATAATGTATGGGAGCACAAGTTTTTCAACTGCAAATGTAAATTTGTTTTTTTATTATTACAGTAAAAATCATCGTTCGGACGCAAATCGGACCGAAGGAAGTATCTGCATATTTTAAAACCGTAAAAGAGTCAAACGCAATAAAAGCTTTACTCGACACCTTTGTTGAGAGACAACCTTTTTTATATTAAATGGGCCTACTCTTGACCTCAATCTAGTCCTGAGGACAGAGATGAGGTCGACGATGGAACGAGCTAACCCAAAAAAATCTTAAATAATCTCAAAGTAAAAAATCTATAAAGTTTTTTTACAGTTCTATTAGTTAAGAAAATAATAATTATAAGAAATATTTGCTTCGAAATAGTTTTTACAAAAATTAGGTCTCGTAATTTCTCTAGAAATACTAATTAGGCCATATGTAGGTCTAGGTATATGTATATATTTATTATGTAATGAAAATAATACATTCTACACCTTAAGCGTATCACGTATTCTTTTCGTAGAAGAGCTCCTTACCTAAAATAGCTTTTATTAGAAATAATTACTTCGACGAAACAGAGGTCTTTGAATGTCACTTGTCGTAAATTGAATTAAAATGATTGTGAACAGGCAAAACCAAATTTTCGAGTCCTTTTGTGTGGTACGCACAATAAGTTTTGTAGACGGCTGAGTCAAAATAATGAATGCCTCCCGAATTCAATGATTTTCTTTTATATTTCGTACAAAAATATCTTTCAATAGCTATGAATGACGTACCTAATCGTACCTATTTGTTTGTCGTTATCTCCAAACCAATAGTTTGTTCATTTGGTCATTCATTGAAATGAACACATGCACTTGTTTTTACATTGAATGGAGCCAATTGAAGCTTGTTTTTTTTTTTTTTTTTTTTCATGCACGTCACTTGTTTAGTTTTAACTAAAAATAAGAATACCTTGCTTCTTGTGGTATAAATTTAATAAGGGATAACTTCGTACTTAAACGAGATAGATTAATTCCGGCTAGAAAACATATAAAATATCGTAATTATAGTAAAAAAAAACACGAAGTATAAGAATACAATTTGGTGATACTACTTGAAACTTAGTGAGAGTGAGGTCATATTCCATTTTAATATGATTGGGTAGGTACCTAAAAATGTTAATGTTGATTAATGTCTTGGGTTACCTTGAGAACCCGAGACACAGGCGTAGTTAGGTAGGTAAATTATTTCGATACTTGAAACTTCCATTTAGTCGCTATTTAGGTACACTAATTTGGGTTAATAGCTGTTATGTAACACGTAACGCAATTTATTTTCTCTTAGCTATCTGTAATGTCTTAAAATGGTAAATACGAGATTACCTCTTAATACGTAGGCCTGCCTCGTTGGTCTAGTGGTGGCAAGCGCGACTGCTGAGCATGAGGTCCTGCGTTCGATTCCCAGGTCGGGCAAGGTATTATTGGGTTTTTCCATTAGAATTTTCTTAGTAACAGCCACGGAGTCTATATTTGTGCCCAATCGATGGCTATAGGCTCGCCTCTATTACATGGGACTTAAACATACTGGCAAAATGTGGGTGTACTTTTAAAGGTTAGACAGCCTGTTGTGCCTAACCCATTGGCGATTACAAGCGTGGTGTTGTTCTGTAAGTGAATATATAACATAAAAAACAGTATTTACAAGTAAAAATTTAATTAACATGTTAAAGAACCGCTCCATTCAAATAAAAGTCCGTACGTACAACATTTTAAATTACTTTTCCTCTTTCAAGTATCATCTTTAAGATAATTAAAATAACACACTCCTACAAACGTCCCTTACTTCAAAAGGAAAATTGTCAAAATTAAAAATAATTGTATATTTGGAGACTTTGTGTCTGTTTGCTTTGTCTCGTTAAGATATTCAAATCTGGACAAAACAAGAGGGACGGAAACTTTGGACAAAATTTTGTATCGACACTTCGTTATCATTCGTGAAGAAGCTCTCAACTCAAACGGACACTTGGGGATTTGGATAATAGATTTATAATTTACATTTCGAAACAAAGTTGACATCCGAGTTTGCTTGTGTTTGAAAATTAGGGGACAATACGCAAATGAGCAAGTTGATTTTGTTTAGAACTTTTTATGACATTGATTTGTGAGATGAAATTAAAGAAAACCGCTGAAAATTGTAAAATATTCGTATGTCTTACATATCCCGGGAAGTGAGTGGCATAGATGGATATTCACAAAATACAAGGAATATCGGGAAACTATAGGCTCTGTAAAACGTTAGGGACTTATTGTTATTTACTAGCACTTCGCCCGCGACGTCGTCCGCAAAAATTGTGATAGCTCGACTAATATTCATGATATAAATATAATTTATAGCCTACACCTACGAATAATGTAGCTTTCTGCCAGTGTAAGAATTGTTAGAGTTGATTCATTAGTTCCGGAGATTACCCCTACATACAAACTTACAAACAAATGTTACCTCTATATAATATTAGTATAGATAAACTCAATCCAAGATAAAAAAAAAACAATACACACTATAATGAAGAATTAAAACAAACAACAAAACAAACTGATTTTCCACTGATTTTTCCGTCCAAACACGCTACAGAATTCTGCGTACCGAGAAAACAGTATGCTGCAGTCGAGTTGAGAGCAAAATAGTCTCCACCAACATCCATTGTAACTGAAATTTCGGCCTCATAAATCAAGCTGGGTGTACCAAAGTTCCCGTATGCAGTGGACACAAATCTTGTGTTGGGAGTTGCCTCTGCAAAAAAGTACCAATAAAAAATTCTTAGAGCAAACTTGCGTGGCACATTTTTTGGATTTTTAGACAAATACTGTCACGTGATGAATGCTGCAGTTTGAAGCATAAACCATATAAACTTCATGCATATAGCTCAATTCTGTTTTTAAGTTTAGTCATAAATGTGTTGTATAAAGAAAGTGTGACTCCAGTGTATTCAGCATTTTTGAACTTAGATAAAACTTGGTATTTTACTCAGCATTTTTATGAGAACATTTTCTCTCACCTTCCAAACTAATGCGACTCAAAAAACTACGTCAGAATTACCAACACCGATTCACAAAAGCTGCTGACGAGCATATATCTTCCGTCGTCGGTTCGTGGTTAAAAAAACAGCTTTTTAATGCTTAAATTTCCCGATGAAGCTGAACTTCGCGAATGTGCGGCCTTATATTCGCTGCCAATGGCTATAGAATGTCTTTCTAAACGCCACTCCACTCCGGTCTAATGAGGCCGTTCCATCCATTAAGCTATTTAGTAATTAGGTGCGAGCACGACGGCGCAGTTGCGAATGGACCACAATGAGTGAAACAACTCGTTTATTCACTTTGCATGTTCCCTAGACGCTTTTTTCCTGTTTACAGAGTTAAGAGTGAATTCTAGCTTGACTACTTTTTTACATGACTCTTCTTTTTATCGGGTGATTAGTGCCTAGCCCGGTGTCAGAGGTTTTATGTCGCCCATGGGCCTCTGACTTGGCTTGACTTTACACGCCGTCGACAAATATCTCTCAGCCTGATTTGGTTTCCTAATGATGTTTTCCTTCACCGAAGCAATTGATAATTATACAATACGCACATAAATTCAAAAATCAGAGGTGCGTGTCTTGGAACATAACTCTTGCAGACTAATATTATACGGTCAAACTGAATAAGCTTGCGAAACTCTACATACTTGATGGCTATCGATATCTAAACATAATAAAAACAAAGAAGATCTTGATTTGATAACTGTTTTTGGGATCAATGACCGATTGACTTACTACAGATATATAAAGTAATATGTTTTTAATTATATTTATACTGACTTATATAAACACAAGTTTTCATCATATTTATCTATCCCTCATACTCATGTACACACCCATACATAGATACATAAATATTCCACATCTTAGTCGCATTAGCTAGTAAATATAGTTTTGTAATTACTCTACTTACTATTAAATGATGATATGCTGTGCTCGTCCTACATCTACTGTTATGTTCAAAGTATAGACGAAGACGCTGGCACCCTTAACACAAGTTAAATCTAACATTGGGTGCCAGAGCTCATCGTAAACACTCCTCTCCTTAGTTGTAACGCTGCATAGTACTTAGTTATGTGTTTCCTGTACAATTATTTGAAGGTAATTTTTTTTTTTTTATTGTCGGTAGGTACTTTCAAAATCAGTTTTTTTTGTTTTGTATTGTTAGTTTAACAGGGGGTCTAAAATGGCCTCTAAATTCTTAAAATGGTCATAGAAGTACCTACTATTATGAATTGTCACCTTGTGACCATTTTACGAATTTAAACGTAATTCATATTATTATCCTATTATGATTCTGCTAAAGCGGCCATTTTAGACCCCCAGTATCCATGACGTCTCTATGTAACCTGTCATTGACCCCAAAAAAATAAATGATCAAATATTTTGTTTATCTTATTTTGTAATCAATTACGTCTGTCGAATTTCTCTAGTAATTTAAGGTGACCCCGAATAGTTCCAGACAAAAAATAACGACTTGATTTTTTTATTTTTTTGCATATTTATTCTTTAGTTGTAAATAAAATTAATATTTCATTTTTTCTGACAGTTTTTCAACCACGTCTGTAAATGTAAAATTACGTTTCTCTGTGTTTTCAAAGAAAACAAATAAATAATAAGATTTAAATTATAAACCCGATTACCAAAAACAAACATTGCAACTGACAAATAAATAAACATTCTAGTCACACTTACACTTATCCCTATCTGTTAGGGATAAGTATAAGTGTGAGTTTAATAAGACGTCAGAAAAACTGTCGGTGTAGAGAAAAAAAGAAAAAATACAATAAAATGTGCATGGCCAGTCGGCTACGGATGACATCAAATCTCCATCAAGAGGGGTTCGCTTGATCTGAATTCGATGTGCGTACGGGTACGTCCTGTTAGGTTAGGTTGATATAGGGTGCTTTTTACTCCGGCAGTAGGTACGTTGCGGACGACCAATGCTATCACCTCGGCGCGGGCATAGACGCGGACAAAAGCTAGTTACTACTAAATCATCTCTATCACTATTTCAGTACATTTTATTTTTTTGTGGAAGATTCCGAGGAAGATTTTAGTATATAATTTGTTAAGTTTTTGTATACATTGGTTAAAATATAATGATATTTGTTGGAGGTATCGGAAAAAAATAAGCCGTTTGGGAGCTTTCAACGAAAACGCTGCCTAAACCATTTGATACATAACAAAATAATACATGGTGGAATTGTGTATCTTATATTGGTATACAGAAAAGTCCGCAATGGCATATGTCTATCTCATAAGGATAACATACTGTGTCCATATTAATACATTAATACTTTAAAAAGCCGAAAATTGGCAAAAATTTGGTACAGGGATAGATTATAGCCTGGAATAAGATATAGGATCTACTTTTTATCCCTGGAATAGGTTGCGGGAACGGGATCAAAATTTCATTATAACTTTTGGTCGCGAAAACCGACATCCATGCGGGCGAAACCACGGGCATCAGCTAGTAAATAATAAATAAAAGTCATTCATTGGGGTAACATGAACTAGAGGGTTGTATCGATGATTTTAATGATTATAATAAATTCTGTAACTACATACTTTTTACTTGCGCAACTCATTTTTGATCAACATACAACCTGACACTGACCTGCTAAATGCAAAAAACGTAGGAAAAATTGAATTTCGCGGGCTACGCTGACGCTTCCAACTTAAAGTTTGTAATCGACATGATGTTGTTTTTTTTTTAAATAAAATCATAATAAAAGAACAAAAACATTATTGAACGAATTAAAATTTTAATAAAAATCCCAACAAAAGCGCAATTTCTTCTTCAAAAACCTAATTTCGAATTGAGATTTGTAGCGAAGACACAAAAGGCTTTATTACGTCTAAACGTTGCTTAGTTAGTGCCATCGCTAAGTCTCAGTGAATTGTTGTGTAAATACAACAAGAGTTCTCACTGAACTCGATACAACTTTGAGTTTACAGACATTATTGCTTTCTAAGAGTACTTCGTTCATTATCTTACACCGAGCTTCGAAGTTAATAGAAATTTGTTACAATTAGAGCGTGTTTTAAGCTAGGTGAAATTAAATATGGGTATGAAATATAGTCTGTTGGTTTATGAAGCTGTGCCCGTGGCTACACGTGTGTGTTGTTTTCTTTTTCTTGACATACATATAGGGCCGTGTTTGTGATGGCAGGACTTACGAGTACTATGTGCGTACGTTGTCAGAATCAGAATCACAATCAGAACTTTATTTGCTTTGAATGTAGGTACTGGTATAAGATGTTGTACATAAATTAATGAGATCGGCTACAGTCTACCTTAAGGTGTGCAAATTATATGTAGGTAGTACGTACAATTACGTACGCTCGTTCGTTTCGAAACTTTTAAAAATGATTTGCTCCGACTGTATTGTAATTGTATGCTGTTCCGTACAAAGTATGTTGGAACCTATGAAATAGAAATTTCGGTTAATGGCTCGGTTTCTTCAAAGCAAGCCTTCTCCGTAGGCCGCATCACTCACATCAGGGGAGTTACGGTCATACTTATTGTAAAAAAATAGGTTTGAAATAGATTTATCATGAGAAAATCGGTGTTGAATTTAGCTCGTAACTGTACTAACCAATGTCAGATAACTAAATCCCAAATGCAAGAAAAAAAACTGAGAGACTGGTAAAACGAAATACACACAAATTTGGAACCTCCTCTTTTTCCTAATATGTGTGCAAATCTGTGAGTTTAAAACTATAATAATAATAATAATATAGTTTGGATGCACGACTTTATGAGTCAAATAGTTCACACTAATTACATAAAAGCGGGTTCAGTAGACTCGTGAAGCGTATGTTTCGAGAAGAATTTTCATGTAGTGATACTTAGGTACAGTAAGCCGAAGTAGCTGATAAATAATTCGTGATTACAAGGAATATAGATGTCCCGTCCAATTAACGAAAAGAATAACGGTCACTTCTTTTAATACAGATTATTCTCCTAAAAAAAAAGCCTTTTTTTGACGTGACCATTCATTTTCATTTTCATTTCAATTCTATTAAATATGCGGTTGGCAGCTCTACAAAGAGCTGCCAACCGTAAACTGTTTTTGTTTAAGTTTCTATACTTAGATAAAGACCTCAAATAACAAAAACGATCTAAATCCGACTACAGATGTAGGACATACTTCGTACACGTACTAACAAAAGAATCGCCCAGTAAATAAAACAACAGCATACCAATATATCGCTGAAAAGGCATCGAAACAAGAAAGTTCACAGAATACCCGAGGGAACAACACAACATTCGCAAATTTCAAAAAAAGAAAAATAAAAATACTCGTCTCAGAAGTTACTCTCAGACATAACTTGTTCGTTGAAGGTTTTTTTATAGAAACATGGACGAAATACAATAACGCGAGCGGTCCCTTACAAGCAAAAGGGGTAAAAGAAAACTCCACTTTCAGTTCATAAGAATTGCTAGCAGTTTCTCGATCACAAATATTTGATTAAGCCCGCTGAATTTTAATGTGAGAATTTTTCCAAGGGCCCCTTTTTTTGTGCACTGATGTGTATTTATCAGATTTTTGGATAATTTTACTAAGAAATTGGCTTATATTGCACGTAGGTAGCACGTGTTCTCAGATTTTAATCTTCAAATTCGAGATTTTTATATTAAAATATTATGTGCAAAGGGAAATAGAGGCGGCAGTTTTTAGTATTAAAATAAGTATTATTAATACCAAGTATATCCCTCTGTCATCGGCGTACCACATGAGTGTTAATAATTATATCTCTCATCGCTTTTGAGATCGGTTACCCTTGGGAACAGGACCCATGGGTATCGCAGGACACCTACCCTTCTACCCGCCCCTCAGTAGCCCACTCAATCACCATTAATTATACCATGAATAATTACGTTGATTGGCTCCAACATCCCTATGTTTATATCTTCTGCTAATATTATCATGACAATGTAACATGTGAAGAAAATAGTAGAAAAATAAATCTTGGAGAAGAAAATACTGAATATATAATAGAGCACTTACTACCCCATAACAGTACCATTAAATTATCTCAAAACACAGCTATTATTACATTCATATTTTAGTATAAAAACATTATAACTCATCTCCAAGAACCCGATAAATATTATTTCTCCGCCATGTTTAAAAAATCTATTATTTACATCATTCTAAAATAGCTTTATCTGCGCTTTTGCTTCAAACAAACCAGTCCTAAGATTGCTTGCATAATATCACAGTAGCACTTGAAAATATTATTAAGCAAAACAATATCCATAAAAAGTGCTCCCGCCAGAAAAATGAGCTCATTTATAACACCTAGTTGCCACGAATATGGCATTCAGTGGCACAGAAATGAAGTCTCGACAAAGTTGAACGCATAGCGTAGTAGCTGCAAACTTTTGTTATATAGTCTCTACGGCATTATTAGATAAATGAAGTCGACTGAAACGCTTTAATGTTTGTCTTCTTTCTTTTAATTTTGCAATAAAAAAATTATGAGCGGTTATAAAACTTTGAGATAAAAGAAAACTGTTTACGTCCTTTGTCAGTTTAGTTTTCATAGATTAATTTATTTAAACTGGACAACTTTCACACGATAAATATATGGAAATAAAGTGACGTCGTTATAATTGCCCGGATAGATAAAATATAATGATGTGTAATTATAATAAGTATGGCTTTGTGAATTTCAACCTACGACACGTATGTCTCGACCGTCACTATTGCTTGATATTACGTAAAACGTCTCATCACCGTTAGTCTATGCTTTTCCCAACTATGATGGGGTCGTCTTCCAGTCTAACCGGATGCAGTTGAATCCCAATATTTTACAAGGAGCGACTGCCTCTCGATCTGACCTATTCATGTGAAACATCTGATTACATATTGAAAGAACCAAAAATTTCGTCTCCGATTAAAACTGTCTGTTTTTCCTCTAGGGTTAGAGAGAAAACAGACAGTTTCAATCGGCTTCCAAACTATCAGCTATCTGATGCTACAAATGAGTTCTTTCGCTTCCGCGTCCAGCAAGCAACCGTGCACATGCTAACGGTTGCAAATTTGTTTCACGCGGCGCCAAACTTCAGGCTCACCATCGATTTTTGGTCAAACGGGTTTAGACGATGGGTAAAGATATATGCTATGTATGTATGTGAGGTGATACTATAGGAATGGATACGTTTTAGAAGATGTGGCTAAAGGTGGAGTGACCACTCATAACTGAGATGACGACTTAGAGAAGACAAAGCGACTATCAAAGAAAAAGCAGGGCTGCGTCACCCCTAAATTAATAAAGAAAAGTTGCCTAGTGGTGTGACTGTCGGACTGCCAAGTCCTTGGTCTCGAGTTCGAACCCAAGATACGCACCTCTGACTTTTCGGTTTCATGTGCGTATTGTATAATTATGACTTGCTTTGGTGAAAGAAAAACCTGCATGCCTGGACACATTGCTTGACTGCATGTAAAGCCAAGTCAGAGGCCCATGGGTGGCATAAAAACTCTGACACCAACCAACTGTGGTTAGTGTCAGAGTTTTGAGTGAATGAGTTTTCAATAAACAAGATTAAGAAAAGAGCAGGAAATTACAATTATATATGCATACAGAGATTTTTTCTGATTGTTTGATTCGGTAAACGAATGAAGTAATAGTTTAAGTTTTTGGATCAGAAACGCACTCACTACGATATAGCCATATAGGTACCAACATTACAAACTTTTTGCAAGAAATACAAAGGGTATTGATAACATTAAAAACTCTTTCAAATTTAAACAAAATATATCTAAAATAACCACAGACAAATACTTTTAGGAATACATGTTGCCAAAGAATTCAGGAATAATTACAATTACGTGAATTTAACCACTTTCAGTTCTCCGAATATTTTTTTTTTTTTAATTTTGCCCGGCTTGTTGTTTATAATTATGAATTCAGCCGATAAAACTACGAATTTTCTCAGCAAGTAATAGAATAAAATAAAATAGAATAAAATATACTTTTTTGTTTACCACATTCATATTTTTACATTCAGGCCCAAGAATGTTTGAAAGCGGATCTGTCTCCTTTTAAACACAACTGTTTTACAATATTCGCACAAACAAGAAGCTTTACCCACAATAATAAAAATTAACTGAAAGACAAACTTTCTATACAAGCTAAACAATCAATAATTAGTTATAGTTTGTCTAACTAGGACATCACTCAAAGCTCCACCGCCTACGCCCAATACTAAAATATTTATACTGACATAGAAAATGTTCCGAAATTGTCAAATTAACACAAAATAGATCATCATTATCCAAACCGTGATTGTCACTTTATGCGTAATTACCAGTTCCAAATTACACATTCTGGCAATCAAAATAGTACAGCTCTACGATATTATATGGAGCGCGAGCTTTGTGGTTCATTACAGCTCTAAACCGATATTAATAATTATGTACGAAGCAAGTTCCTCGCCAACGGTGTTCATAAATGTGAAACTAAATACACTGGCAACCAAGATTAGGGAGTCGCCAGCAAATGAGTTTATGGCGTGTTAGTGTACCTCCATTGTATCATTAGGGATCAAAAACCGAGCTTTAATGTTAAAACGTTTGAGAGTAAATAACGTTAAAAATCGTTGCGTTATTATAACTGTTACGGGGGTTCACGCGACGTCATGGTTCTATTGTTGGGTTTTATTTTGTATATTGTATCGAAACAATTGCTCTGTCGTGGTATTTTGGTATGCGATGTTTATTTTACACTAAATTTTCCCATTATAGTCACGCAAGTGATTGATTTTTTATGTTTTTTTTTGTTATATCAGCTGACGTTACATTAAAGCCTTGAGGAGCGCGTGCCTAAATAAGACCAGCCGCTCGGGTCGATCTTCAGGTTAAGCAGTGCTTGCCTAAGTTGGTCCGTGGATGGGTGACCGCTCATTACGTACCGAGTTTCATCCGTGCCGATACACGGAGACGGCTGTCATTTGTAGATATTTGACAGTCGTTACAGGCAGTCAGTGGCCCGATATTCTGAGAACCAGTCTTACCAAGGGGTATCATATTTCCCAGTACTAACTGGGTTGTGGAAGTCAGATAGGCAGTCACTTCATGTAAAATACTGGTATTCAGCTGCATCCGGTTAGACTGGAAGCCAATCCCGTCATAGTTGGAAAAAGGCTAGGCAGATGATGATGTTACCTTGAGCCTTGAGTTTTCCGCATGATCGACAAACTACTTCAGTTTGCTTGATCTATACACGTGTACTTGATTATACGAGTAACATAAGCAGCTAAGTTTTCCTTTATACTTTTTGAGTTCTTTCGTCGTTTTTGATGAAATTAATCTGTTCCACTCTATTTTATGAACAAGAGGTATTTTTGTTATTATTCATCAGTCTTCCTGTATTATTCAAATAAAATTACTTGTTTTGTTTTTATTTCGTGAAAAATCTTTGCTAAATATCTCACCCCGGGTTTAAGGAAGAATCAGATTATTTTTTATAACCAAAAAAGAGTTTCCAAGTGTTATAACTTTTAAAGGAAATTGTTTAAGGGAAAAGGGAAATTAATCTTTCTCTTAATTAGTAAAGTTGGTCGGACGCTGCGACGGGAATTCAAGGCCAATAAATCAAGGTGTTGCTCCAGTTTCAAACAAGTGAAGCAAAAACCATTCTTTGCTTTTAACACTTCCAATATTTTAGTCCACCCTTATCGATATTTCAGTCTGTACATTGGGCAAAGTTACCAGTCGTGGGCAAAGTTACCATTCGTGGGCAAAGTTACGTTGACGGTTTCGACCTCTGTTTCAGTGAAGTGTTAATGATAAAACTTGAAACTTATATTCAGGGGATTTCAAGGAAATTACCCCGCGGCAACGTCGTGGTCTGTAACTTCACATAGAAACAATTTCGAAAATGTTACTATATAACTTATGTGAAGGGATCCTAGTTTGGCCGTGTTCACATTTTAGTGGTTAAGTAAGATGGATTATATTGGGCCTATACATGTTAAATAGGTCACTGTTTAGTATCTTGTACATACAACGTATTCTAGAATTATTATGAGGATATTGTGTGGAGCTCGGTGTAGAGCTTCAGATTAAATCGCTCTTGCCTTAGTCGGTCGGTAGATGAGTGACCATTCAGTACATAACGTGTTTTGTCGGTGCCTTGAAAAATATATTAAGCCGTTGGTCCCGACTGTCATTTTGTAGATCTTTGACACTAATCGCAGATAGTCAGTGGCCTAAAAAGTCTGACAACCAGTCTAACCAAGGGGTATCGTGTAACCCAGTGGCTACTGGATTGTGGAGGTCAGAGAGGCAGCCACTCCATGTAAAATACTTGTATTTAGCTGCATCAGTTTATACCGGAAGACGGCCTCAACGTATGTACTTGGGAAAAGTTTAGGCAGATGATGATGTGGGTACTGGGTACGTTGAAGCAAATCTTGATGCAGACAAATCATCACCGACATCATTTCAGTCCGGAATCACCCACTATTTTGTATAGGACTCACCTTTTTATGAAGTATTCCCGTTTGAACACCTATTTTTTGGGCACCAATGCATTGAGCACCGAAGGTATTCCCATTTGAGCACCAATCCATTTAATAGGTAGCTTATCTGCTATTCTTCTTCGTCTTCATCTGTTTCCCGCGATTTTGATGATATCGTCAATCGAGATAAATAATGATAAACACTTCCATTTTATGTTAATAACTTCTAGTTATTTCGGCAACTCAATTCTAAAGAACTAAAGAAGCTGTTTATTTAGTTTGGGGTTCTTTATTGCTGATAACGTATTTGGAAGAGCAATACGCCAATAGGAATACTGTAATAGGCAATACGTTAACAGATTTAATTGGTGCGAAACTTGTGTTTCTCCATTGCTGTGGTTGAGATTTTATCCGTAGATTTGTTTTTGCATCACTAGTTTCCAACTAGGTACTTCAAAACAGTTTAATTTGTAATAGTTGACGGCACGGTTGGCGCAGTGGCTGAGCCACTTCCAGTGCTGCGCTGCGTGCCGCGGGTTCGATCCCCGCAAGGAACAAACATTTGTATGGCCTACAGTTAGTTGTTCCGATTATGGCTATTTGTGTATGTGAGTTTAAATGTTTGTAAACGTACCCACGATACAGGAGAAATGCCCACAGTGGGGTAACGTTTAAAATAAAGAAAACAAAAATGTTTGGACCTTGTTTGCAATGGTTGGCACTCTGAAATAATAATTATATTTGTTTATATTTGGTATCGGTAATGACGTGGTGTGTTTCTTCGTAAGATAAGTAAATATCTGAAAACAATTGTTCCTTTTTATCAATAGTTGTATAATCAGCGCCATTTCGCCGACGTTTGGAGAGCGTCCGTTGCGCTCGAGTAGACAATTATGTAATTGGAAAGTGACCCTTCGCTTTCGACGGATTACTGGTTAGAACTGTCAAGGGGTCGAATCCGAATCGACCCTCTTAGAGTATTTGAGAAGGTTCTCTCCAACCGTTTGACATTTCGTTGGGGGACGTGAAACGAATTTCACGGTGTTGGGAACGTTTGTGAGCATATTAAGTATTTTAAGTGATAATGTTGGGGTCGGAACTACCTTTGCGTTCAATTGTGTGGTCGTAATGTAGCTATGACGTCATGAAGTGATGGTCGTTTACTTTTAGTGGCGGAGACATTGAATCGAATTGTGTGCTTGAGTGTACCTTCATTTTAGTGTGCAGGCTGGATGTCTTTGCTAATTTGAATGGGTTTGATAACTGGCTTTACTTTTCTGACGGATAACTGCAGTGTTTTTTAATTGCAGTAACTACATACGATCAACAACAAAAAAAAAAATTAAACCATACGATATAATTAATTTAGTTTTTTTTTTATAGTTAAAGTGCTTTTACACCTGAACTTTACATGAAAACGGCAGTTTTTTTTTTAATTTATGAACAAATACGAGTTCTGTTTCACTCCATAGATATTAATACTTCTCCCACAGCTGGGCAGAGAGTCGTATAGTCTGATGAAAATTCAATTAAATATTCATCCAATTCTAATGCAGTCCCTTCCCACTTTACTTATGACAGAGGGGTACTTTAGTCCCAATTCAAACCATTCAAACTCATCACCAATACGCCGAAACCAAAACAAGAAGGGTTTGTTCGAAAATTCTAAATTCAAACACAAAACGGATAAAAGGATTTAAGTTGTTGGACATAAAGGCAAATGGCCAGTTGAATATAATTAGTTAAATAGATATAGCGAAGAATCAAAGTGGAAAGTTCGGAAATGTTCGAGAAGATCCGATTGGGGCCGAATAGATAATTATAATTCTCTGCAGGGTTCGTCCCCTCCCTTTTAAGACTAGCTAATGTTAATACGTAATTGAAATTTTGATACCAGGTGGATTTCTTCGCTAATCACCCTCTTAGTTTGAATTAGGGTGATTTTAAGTGTGAAATCTTTATATTGGGATAATCGGAAAATCAGGAAAGGTTTGCTTGTTGTTGGGTTACGGACACGCATATTATCTAGATATCAAACTCGAATGGGGACAACCGTCACAAGGCCTTACAAGTATTGACTTCTGACAACCTAAACCTACCACCTGAAACCTACCATAATCTGTGTTACTGGTAAACATGCAATAAGAATAAAATCCAGGTCATGAGAATCGCTGTCTAAACATCCAGCTATTAAAAATATAGATAGTTAGCACTGAGATGATTGTGGTTTAAAAGTTAATTGAGCTCTTAAACAATGAGTACACTATTACTTAGATATGAAAAAATTCAAACCTAAGTCTTAGTGCCCCATCTCTTAAATTATGTGCCTAACAGCTAATTAAACAACGAAAAAAGAAGAACTAACACTGTTTTAAGCTTTCACGGTTTAAAACTAAACTACGATCCGCATTCTCCAGTCAACCCGCGATCATGGCGAACATTCCAAGCCGCAACAGCGTCGAAATATCGGGAGCTCAAAATTATGAACAATAACGGAAGATATCCCGTAAGTGACAGTATACGTTTAGAATGAAAACAACAGAAATATTCATAACATTAAGTAAGGACAACCGGAATCAAACTTAATTATTATGCGAATTTATAATTTAACTTCTTCTTTTTTATTTGATCTGACAGAATCTAGTGCCCGGAGTCTGATCCGTAATCTGTTCGTACCGGCTTGACCGAACCTTCAATGGTCTGTACAAATGAGTAGCGGTAATCAATGGTGATACGTTATCTGCCTAGCCTATTCCCAACTATGTCGAGGTCGGCTTCCAGTCTAACCGAATGCAGCTGACGACTAACATAGAGCGACTGGCTATCTGACCTCCGCAACCCAGACAAACATTGGGTAATTCAATTTTCAGACTTACGGTCCACTGATTACCTGTAATAGTCACCCACTCACTCACCGATCTTGGCAAGCATAGCTTCACCTTGAAGATCGACCGGTGGGGATGGTATTATTTAACCCTGAGCTTCTCCACTTCATCCTACGAGTTAATGACGATCCTTGGTGGTAGTTAAAGATATCTATAAGTGAACCTTCCAGCATTAATCAGTCTGGTTATTTTTACCCGCAGACCAAACATACGTTCTTATTAAAACAAAAAGAACAACTTCTCAGCATCAAATATTTAAAAAAAAAACAAAGCTAAATCTAGACTGAAACTCTCGTACAAGTCCCAACAAAAAGTCAGCTAGAAATGTGCTGGGACTAAAAATAAAGATAGCCTTGTGAGCTAAAGTTAGACACTTTTACATCCGTCCGATGGCTTTAAGTAAGTATGGAAACTAATTTCAAAACAGAATAAAAATAAACAGCTAATTATACATATAAGTACTCAAGTCTTTCTTTCATGGTGGTAGGTAGGGATCTGCGAGTCCTCTAAATTCTATTGTGTCGTCCACATTCGTAGTTTTACAAGCAAGCCCGGTTGCGATTATGCACGACCTATCAAGCTATACATAATCAGTTTAAGCGGATTTCTCATTCTATGGGTAACCTATATAAAGTGAGGTCATGTTATACTGGAAATATTTAGCCTAATTATTGTGTCGTCATACCAATTTCGCACCTTTCTGAAGATCATCATCACCAATAAGGTATGTAACAGCTACATATCGTGTTAAATTTGACCAACCAGTCAACCTTTAACCTTGTTTTGATCAGGTGGAACTGCGTGGACTCATTTACCGGGATGAAAAGTATCCTATGTGTTAATTCTATTTTTGATTATATCCTAGGTTATAATCTGTCTGTTTGTCGAATTTCATCAAAATCCATCCATCCATCCGCACAAACTTTCGCGTTCATGCTAATAATAAGTAAGAAGTAAGATTAGATTTCCCCGCAGTACCTGCCACAACACGCGTATCGCTTGAGCGTGTATGTCGTGGTCAAGCGGTTAGTGTGCTACTCAACTACCCCGCATGTTATCTTAAATTATAATACAGGGCTGATTTTTTTTAAATTACCTATGATACTGATGTAAGTGAACTGAATACGTGGTACTTGTTTATTCGTCGATGTCCCTTTCACCCTGTATAATCTACTTAATATTAATTTATGTCTTTTGAAAAGACTCCATAATTTATACCACACTCTGTAAACAAGGTGAAACAAACATAAACAAGGTACAAAATCGTGAAAAAAACATCGTTGAAATAATAACTTCAGTAGGTACCTACGTTGTAAGTAGTCCGCAGATTTACGTCTACTGAATATGATGATTACAAGAAAATTAAAAACAGTATTACTCTCAAGTTGTTTGTGAAGTCACCTACGTGTTTTTGTGAAAAAAAATCTACTATATCATATTATTAGTAGGTATAGATATTCATCACACAAAAACGGTCAATGACCCTTTTCGAACTCCAATCAAAAAGGTTTGAACCTACTTTTCTGTCCGCACACGTATAATTCAATAAAGACTTGAGTGATCCTAACACTAGGCACACTCAAGAAAAACTACGGTCAAACACGTCATATGTAAAGGAATATCACATTGATTTTCTATGAATCCCAACTTATGCTGGCGACATAAAACTGCCTACTCGCGCACTTTCGTCAAACGGCCAGTCCGATAACCTCGCACCTCATTACACACTGACCCTACTCAATCCTATCGGAAACGACGCAATCAAAAATCGTTAAAAATACAAAGACTTAACGATGTCATTAGGGTTCATTTCATGTATAAATCAGAGGGCTCTAAGCTGCGGACGCACGCAATGCTGCGAGCTTAATAAATCTTGTAGTAACTATAGCGCATTCATTAAAATTTCTTCCAACGTGCGTGCGATTAACCAGAAATATCTTCGCTGCCGAAAACTTCGACTTATCTCTCTCACGTAGTGGGTCGTTACGTTAAAATTATGGTGGTGGTTAAACACATGCTACATTTACTCGAAAGTTCATGTTACGCCCGAATAACTTCTCGTTTACCGGAAGGGTTCCATTTGGAACGCAAAAACACTTCTGCTGCGTACAGCGTCAGGCTCAGATGGGCTCACTATGTATTAGTTCGTTACTTGAGCTTTGTAAAGCGTAGCAATTGTAGTGTTTGAGATTGTAAACTCTTTGGTTAACCGACAAAACCGACATTAAAAAAAATTACAACTTTTTATACTTTTGTCCGATTTTGCCGACTTTATTTTTGTATGAACAAGATTGATACACATACTTACTTCCACTTTCATTGATATTAAAATGGACTGGATCAAAAGTTAATCTTGCTTGTAGTTTTTCGTAACCACCATGTCTTTTCTGAAAATATATGTTGAGACTGACGGTCGAAAAAATAAAGTGAGAGTATTCTACAAAAACATCCAACCATTCAAGCAGAGATTGCGAGAGAATAAGTTTCAACCAACACGGGATGACGGGACTTTTGAACCCCAATCATTTTACAGGCAATTATGGACCCCCGTTAATTATAAATGGGGCTATAAATGAGGCGACGCATATTTTCATTCAAAAGTTGGTAAAACTAATTACGAGATATGATTCATAACAATCATAACTTCACTATTAGATAAAATGCAATTAATGCATTGTAAATTCATTAATGAATATAAATAAATAGCGAAGTAACTTGATACAAACAAGATTATTTGTTCAATTCTGGATTAAAGTTGTCATTTGGAAAGTTTAACAAGGTCACAAACAATTCGCGTAAACCTCTGTTGACTGCTGAGGATAACAGTATTAATTAAAGAAACAAAAACGATCCCGCCACACTATTCCCAAACCTCTGCAACTCCCGAAAGCCAGAATCAACTTTGGTGACCATCAGAAAATCACCGAGACAATGAAGCTCGACGAAGTCCCAGAGAAACAATTTAACTGTCTTAGATCCCGCAACGAAATTAGTTAGAAAAGAATAGCGGAGGAGTAGGGAAAACATTATTTCCACTTCCCTCCATATCAGCAGGAGACAGAACTAAACTAGGCCAATAGGCACAAAGGGACGTTTACAACTGGGATAAGTCCAGTTGCCTAGCACCACGGATAAATATTATCATTAATATTAATGTGTACTAAGTTGTGAGCTATTTGATTCCATTATTCAGTATGACAAAAACGCTTGAGCGCACGGAATTTTGTTCTAGTTTCTACAAGGTCCGTATAGTAAATAACTCCGGATGTAACCTGTACACTATCCAACATAAAGCGTTAATTCTGCCAAAGACTACACTCCCATAAAATATGATGTGCAGATTGTTCATATTCGCAGTCAGATGTAGAAAATTTTACAAAAAGGCGAGGCAACAAGCTTGAAGGAAAATAATTAACTTTTAATGTTACCAAGACCTGTGAGAAATTGGGCAAAAGAAAGAAAGAGTTAGGTACAATAAATTTAATGTCTACAGAAAGATACTACGCATCTTCTCTGCACATAATTCCGTCGCCTTTAACGACACCCGCAACACCCACTACACACTATAAACATTACACTTTAAACACTGCGACAAAACTCATTCCACATACCTACAAAGCACAAACGCCGTCCAAACAATGACATGCGAACAGCAATATACTAACGACACATACATTCTACTATGTCACTACACAATATGAGTGGAACGGAAATTAACAGACCGCATTGCATTCCATAATGCTTGTAATTAACGAAATAATACGTACCGCGACGGAATATTCATTTAACAGCAACATCAAAGAGAAATATTGTTCATTCGATCGAATGATACGTTTAATTATGCCTTTTAACTGCACCCTACATTTGTGTAAGCAGAAAGGATGGGTTCATCTTTTTAAGGTCAACGGTCGGAGAGTTTTTGGTAAGTGTTATTGTGATTGAGTCCAAAATGCGATGAAGAACTAAATTATAAAAAAAACATACGGGTGTAAAATGTAATGTTTTTGTAACATGCCTTTCTGCTTTTAGTCGTATTTGAGCTAGCACCTAGGCGATTAAGGTCTACTCGGGTCAAAATCAAGAAAACGATTTTTTCCAGATATGAGACTTAGCTAGATCGGTTTTTCGTCCCCGTAAAACTCTATATCGCAACTTTTATCGAAATCGTAACAACCGTTTTCGAGAACGTGATTACAAATGTACATACAAATATTGATAATTTAATAGTATAGAATTTGTGAATGGGCTTTCAGGGAAGCTGTTCCAGAGTATTTTTAGTACACAATTCAGGCATTTTAAATTTATTTCCATAATCAGTACTTACGCACGTTTACAGTGTTCCAAGTGTTGTATCAATAGGCCATTATAAGCGAGTGGGTCAGTTGCTTTTCAGGACCCAGGTGTGACAGTAATCAAACCCATTGCTATGACGGTCGTCATAGCTTAGCAATGAGTTTTTTCAAGTAGTCTTGAAAAATTGGTGTTTTTGGTGACTTGATAAATATAAGAGCTAAATAAGTACGATGGCAAACGGCCCTAAAAATTGTTGTGAACGAAACAAAAATGTTACATCTTGCTTCCGTAATTGTTATTCACAAAACACTCTCTCTCTTTAAGGACAATCTGTTGTAGTCTCAGATTGTTTTATTAAATTTTGACAAGTTGAAGGCAAAAACAAATTAATAGAAATTGGGCTTCTCTCAAAAGAAAAAAAGTATTTTTACTTTTTATTCTTATGAAAGAATATTACGTCTTTGTTGAGAGATTTTTATCTGCTTGCAAACGTCTATGACTTAGTAACGAATACATTTTAAATCCGGGTTCAGGCAGTTCGACGCCCTTTCTATTGTGCGACCAAACTAGGGCTTACTTTGACCCGAAAGTGATATGAATTCTTTGATAATATAGCCTAGTCTGCAAGATGACAACATAGTATAGCCTTGCCTTTGATGACAAAGCCTACCATCTATACCATAGAAAGTCATGAATGTATACCATTTGCAATAAATAATTCGTTTACCAAGTGTGAACATCTCATCACCTGCCTAGCCTTTTCCCAACTAGATATGTTGGGGTCGGCTTACATTCTAACCGGATGCAGCTGAATACCAGCATTTTATGTGAAGCGACTACCCATCCAAACTCCACAACCAAATTAGAACTGGGTACTACGATACCCCTTGGTAAGACTGGTTGTGGCCACTGACTTCCTGTGTTCAAAGATTTACAAATGACAGCCAGAACCAATGTCTTAACGTGCGAGAAAACTCGGTATGTATTTGATGCACCCATACACGGACCAACTTTGACAAGATCGACCCTGTGTTTGTTATTATTTAGTCCCCTAAGCGTGGATATCTGACAATATTTATTTCTCAAAGACTCTTCACTCCACCGGATAATATTGAATTAGGGGGCTCATAATACAAGTGATCAAAACAAGTTGTGATTACAATTGCTATACATATCACTACTTAAATAATGTTCATCATCGTTTAAGCCATTTGTTCAGAGTAGTAGTGTGAATTCATAAAACTATAAAACATACAAATAACTAAATGCATTTTGCGCTAAACATTTTTAAAACATTATCCTCATTGGGTCATTTTCAAAGGATTGACAGAAATAATGATCTAAATACCTACGTCATCATAATCATTGAAGGATTGAAGAAGTGATTTTGCAGCTGCAGGTGGGCCGTTCATAGGTATTCTTTATTCACGTGACCTCAGCACACAACACTGTGAATAAGTTCAGTAAAACGTTTTCCCAATGAATAACTAACGGCAGATGGCTGTTCCATTGCCAAAAAACATCATAGCAAACCGTTTTCCTCCCTCAACTCTTGAAACTGGCCGGGGACAATAAAGTTTTTATGTAGTTTGTCCCGACCGCCATAAAAATATCAATTGTTACTGTAAATGTGTGGTGTGTTAGTCCCCTAAAAAATAATGTATGGTTGTTTCGGGATGATGTTATTATAATAGCTTGGTTGGATTTTGGGAGTATGAAGATCAGGGTGTAAAGTTCTTCATCCCCCATAGAAAAGGGAGGATCCTCCGACCAGTCCGGTATTATGTCTGGTGGGCTACTACCCGACAGTTGTTGTCGGGTTCTTCTATAAAGTCTTGCGCGATGCAGGATTTAGATGTATTTGGATGTTTAGTTTATCCTCTGCGTCATAGATGGCGCTGTAATACTTTTTGTTCTATGTTGCTATAGTACTTTTTGTAGTGCCACTACAGGATATTTACTACTAAATATTTAAAACCAGCTCGTAAAATAATTCAGATGAAGAACTTGAGCTTCATATTAACTAAACCACCGTGGACGTGGAGTTGGGCACCTGCGTAATACAACACAATATAATACAAAACAAATCACGGCTATCCACGGAAACCTGAAACGTATTTGAAGATTAAAGTGAGTAACTAAGTAAGAACACATCCTCGGTTTACTACCGATCTGAGAATATGGAACCTTCATTCATTGTTTTGTTTATCCTGACCGGCTAGTTTATGTTTTCCAAAAAGACGAGTTATGTCCAACTTGCTCCGAATCGTCATCGAAAAACAAAAGATCAAATATTTGCATGTGCATAGTATAGTGAAAATTTCAGATGTTTTCTTCCTCTTAAATATTTAGACAGACAGCATGGGTTCCTCTTGTGAATAAGGGCAAAAACTAATGCAAAAAAAACGGCCAATTGCGAGTCGGGCTCGTGCACCGAGGGTTCCGTATAAACTTGAAGGTATTTTGTTATTAAACTACATATTTACGGTTTTCCGATTTTTTCCAGTACATGTGCTGTAAGACATTGCCTTTTTGCCAAATTTCATGATTGAGAGTGTCGAATTATACGTTTTTTGCGGCATAAACGGCCTTATCTTTTTTTTACGTTAACCTAGAAGTTTGATTTTTTCACAGCTTCAAGGGACTGTAAACCTGAGTATATTGTTTTAATTTCAATTTGATACCTCCACGCGTTCCCGAGATAAAGGGTCTTGACAGACAGATAGACGTACGGACGGACGGACGGACAACAAAGTGATCCTATAAATAAGGGTTCCGTTTTTTTCTTTTGAGGTACGGAACCTTAAAAAAGCTCACGGTTTCCAGAATTTACAAAACAAATCGCAAATCATTTTTAAAATCTAGGACTCCTTTTGTTTTCTATCAGGAACTCAACAAATTACCTATCACAACAGCACTCATTACCATTTTCAGCGACGTCCAAAGGTTAGGACCAATATTCTGCAGTATTTATTAGAGTTAAAGACTTCCATGAAACCAATTTGTTTGAGAAAATAATGCTTTCATTTGAAACGGTCATCGGTTTTCCCTTTTATCGGGTTGTATAAATCCATAAATAACAAAATGACAAAAAGCACTCAGTTGATTGCAATACCGTTCTATTTCTGAAACACCAATCGAATTATAATATTGTAAAAACACACTGTTCAAGCAATCGCTTATCGCTGAAGTCAACAATGGTAATTTTCTCGAAAGTTCAGATCCAGGGTTGTACGTAACTCAATGTTCTGGGCCTAATTTAGATTTTATCAGTTTTTCGACCTCTCGTGACCTTTCTTCTATGATCTAATTAAGTCAAAGCACACAAACGGATAATTGCAATTAAAAGTTTTTGTGTGTGGCCAGGTTTCGTTGAAATTGTTATAAATTTTGTGAGATACCTGTTTCAAAATGATAGTTAAATTATAATGAGCCTTATTAAAGACTCATTAAAGCCCTCCATTAAAATAAAATTAATATAGATAACTCAATCTGTCTCAATCTATATCACCATATTTTAATCCTTGCAAATCATCCCTTAATAAACTTCTTCAATTACCCAATTTATCACAATTTGTCTGCCAACATAACAATAACAAATGGACTCCATTTTGGGCATCAGCATGCAATAAACAGACATCTGATTACTTTAAATGCGCATAAAACACCCACTATTATTTCAGCCATTATACATTCTCGTAAAAGCAAAAATTCACGTGCGAACACATTGCTGGTGGAATATTTTTTAGTAACGAGCCTCGCTGCGGTGTCATACACACTGTCGGAATTTCCATATCTAAATGGAAAACGGCCCTATACAATCAATTTTGTTCCCACATTCCATTTGAAAAGTGCACCTGTGCTGAGAATATGGATTGTTTATTTTTGTTTGAATTGGAATGCGTGGCCGGCAAAGCATGTTCACACTTGTGTCACGTAACTCCTATCGCGGCCATTACCAGTAAGTGGTTCTGTTTCTTGAAGCGATACGGTCTCACCTCGTGTTATTTCTCTTGGTAAAGGATAGTGAACTTTGTGTGAGATAGCGGTGTGTGGTGCAGGGATTTTGCTCGTACTGTTGAACTGGAGTTTATCTTATTTACTAGGATATACATGGCAGACATAATTCTTGCCATTCAAAGTTAATAATAAAAAGTTTCTATTTGTTTTATAATGTAGCGTTTAAGTAGATAAAGACACAGACACAGTAAGCAGATAAAGACACAGAAATTGAGATAAGCCCGCAATTAGAGTAGACTGTTCCTTTATACGTTTTCATGATTACACCCCGTCCAGACTGCCTCGTTGGTCTTGTGGTCGCAAGCGCGACTGCTGAGCATGAGGTCCTGGGTTTGATTCCCAGGTCAGCTTGGGCAAAATGTTATTGGGTTTTCCCATCGGGAAATTCAATAGTAGCCACGGAGTCTGGATTTGTACCCGATTGATGGCAATAGGCTGGCTCCCCCTATTGCCATCAATCGGGTACATAGGACTTAAACATAACTGGCGAAATGTGGGTTTACTATTAGGTACACCTCTGCCTAACCCTTCGAGGATTCAGGCGTAATGTTATGTGTTATGTAATCACACCCCGGTAACATTTTCTTGATACGAAGTACAAATCTTGCAATTAGAAACCTCCTTTCTGTCGTTCGACTATATAGTGATGGCTATTAAATCAGTTCCATCTTTGAAAGTCACCGAACCCTAATTCTTAAATAGGATTCCAGAGCCATATTAGATTTACGCTAGGTGAAGAGGTCTTGTCAATATTATTTGAAATAAGAGACAATCTAATAATAAAGGATCTTAGCTGTTGTATTCGGCCTGAGACAACACATTGGGTTCGTTTTTTTTTTCTAGGCTTTTCTTCAACCCTTTTTTTTTGATATGGGAAATCATCAATGACTCCTCCCGCTCTGGGCGGAGCGGAAGGGAGTGTCAGACTTTTACTGACTAAAACCCATCCATGTTCCTTCTTTTGCCCTTTGTGTTCCAGGGCCGCAGTATCTCTTTCAAACAGTCCCGCAGCCCTGGAGGCTTTTCTTCAACCCTTCAGCAGTGTTTTAGTTATTTAGAAACAGTACCTAATAATCTACATAATGAATAGTTGTTTCAAGTTTATTACATAAGTAAACCATGTCGTAGAATTGGCTCAAGGATTATGTTTACTTTTATTTATTTCAAAACGCCTACTAATCACGCAACCTTTAGTTTTTATAATAGGTGTTTGTTTGTTTCAACTTTCAGGAACAAATCATTTAGTTAATCTTTTACTTGGGTATTTAGGGTTCAGATCTTGAAATTCCGTTTTCTAACTTTAGTTTCAGCAGATTGGTGTTAGTGACAATATGTCAGTTTAAAAACTTACATGGTGTTATATAATTTCGGAAAAAAACTAATTAAACCATAGTTTCCTCATAATGGATGACAAAAATAGTTTAATTAGTTTTATTATTCAATTTCTTCGTAAGTGTATTGAAAAACTTCGTTTGATATACGAGGGCATTTGTCAACACAGTTCTCGGCTACATAACACCCTATTAATTCCGCCTCGGCTGCAATCATAGTTTGCCCGCTTGTATCAAAATAGTTCGTTTTATTTATTTCAGCCCAGATTCACTTTCGACGAATTATTGTTTTTTTTCACTTCTCGATTATTGTTGTTAACTCGTATGATTGTTAAAAATCGAGCAAACGTGTTAGTAAATGACAGTTTTTGATTAGACGTTGACAACTTGTCGATGGTGAATATGAAACATACAAAATGGCAAGAAACCTACTGTTTTTTTCAATTTCATTTTTTTTTAATTTAACACCAACGTTTTGTTAAAAACTCACATTACATAGACATGCAGCTGCGCCAACTCCTAATCAATTGGGATGAGGGCAAGAGAGTGAAGATGATGTTTTGTTAAAACTTGTTAATTACCAACGTAACTAAGATCGCAGTATAATTGATATAATCATTACTTGTATAGTTGAGTGTACATAAATTATTTAATTGCACTATTGCTATGGAAGAGCGAAGTCAAGAAGACAGGTATTTTTTACTTGCTCTTTTGTCTTGATTTGGTTAAGAACTAAACAATTTTTAAACTTATACTATCACTTACGGGATATATTCCGTGATTGTTCATAATTTTGAGCTACCGATAAGTAGTAGTAGTTCATGTTTAGTTTTAAACCGTGAAACTTTAAAACAGTATTTAAACAGTTTTTTTTTAATAGTTACAAGATAGAACACCGCACGCAAAATACGTGCTTGGACGTAGAGGCGGACACCAGCCTGTTATACAATACAATACAATACAGACAGAACCAGGTGAAGCAATCTAGTTAAGCATACTAATCTTGATGCACATAATAAGCAATTATTACATTATCGTATAATACCTGCGCTGAGACAATAGCTATATACATATCTATCTATATGATTATTATGCATATTGCTGGTCCGTTTTGCTCAATTAACTTCTTACTGAAGATGTTCAATGAACCTACGTGTCCTTTGTCTATCAGCACATTATGCTCACAATTACAGGCGATAGTAAATCAACTGTAGAATTCAAGGAAGGTGATAATTATCGATCTAAATACTCATTGAACAGCATTATCATTAATCAGCCTTATTGTTCCCACTGCTGGGAAACAGGTCTCTATGAGAGGGAGTGTGCTGTAATGGATTATTTGATGGTGGTGGACCACGGCGGCCCAGTGCTGGTTGGTAGATGTCATATGTCTTCGATTTTTGAGGTTCCGTTGCCAAATGGTAAAAACGGAACCCTTATAGATTTGTCCTGTCCGTCTGTCTGTCTACCTGTCTGTCCGTTCGTATGTCATAGCCATTTTACTTCAAGACACCATACAGTTGAAATTTGGAGAGCAAGTGTCACCTATGAACCGCGACACAAAACCGATGTGAGACCACGAATTAAAAAAATTGGGCACTCCGTACATGAAATTAATGGTTGAAAAAACTGTGTGAGATGTCTGTAAACAGCTTTTACAATATTATCGAGGTACCTAAAATACCTTTTAGGTTTCTGTACACCAAGGGTAACCAAACTGACTCTATTAATAAGCCTCCGCTGTCCATCCGTCCATCCGTCGAAAATTGGTTTGAATTGGGCTATTTAGTTAGAGGACTTTTTCGTGAAAACTGCAGCAGTAACCTTGTTTTTCATTACATAATATGAAAAACAAACATAGTTTTGCTGTTTAGTGTAAATTGACCTATGAATGAGCGTTAAAAATGTTATTAGTATATTGTTTGGCGCTACAATATAATCACAACATTTGCAATTGGCAAGTTTTATTTTGGTTCTAGGACGTGCGTGCGGGTTTCCTCATGTTGTTTTCCTTCACCAATATTGACCAGAGCTCACTGAACAGCTTTTAATCGTGTAAATAATTCCATGTTTAAAAACCTTTGTCTGGTACATCAAAACATATTTTTTCAAGATTCAACATAATTAACGTCTCCCAGAAGTTAAAGTCTTTTCCTGGAACGTTTCTAAACATGGTATAATGTAATGGAATTATTCCAACATTAGATAATCATAACTGATTGCCTTTCCTATACTCTGCTCAGCTATTGACAAAGTAAATTATTTATCAAAGTGGTTGGTACAAGGTTCTTGCCCTGTCGCATGACACGTGTAACATATTCAAGTTATTTATTAATTTTCTTAACGTCAACCGAGAATTTTATAGAAAATTCCCTCTGGCTACATTACTCACGTTGGATTACACCAATGGCATTCATTGGTGTAATTCAGATCAGCACACCTTAAACGCGTTCAAGTGCAGTCAGTGTCATCACGCTTTGGAACACGGACAGTTCTTGAAATTCGTCTTTAATTTCAGGTATTTTAACTTAGTCGCTTTAACACAAATACGTGACATCTTTAGGCATCTACGTACTTCTTCTTACAATGTAGTTGCACCACCCTAGCTGCGGTTACCCCTTTGGTTTTGAATTTCCAAAACATCGTGTATACAGAGCGCCTACAACGTAAATTCGAAACATTCCTTAAATTTCAAATTCCAAGGATAACTGGTTTAGCTGGATAACTGGACGGTGAAACCCGCCCTGAAACTTACGCCAAGTATTTTCATTTATCTTAGTTTAATAAGTTTGTGTCTGTAAGAAAAAATGTGGAAGTATAAAACATGAGGTCCGTTCGGTGTTGAAGATAAAATATGAATAAATTGGTTAGGTTTTATCTTCGTTTAGAATTATGAGAAAATAAGAGAAGGAATGTATTACTTAGATATGCTTTGAGACTTATCAGTATTCCAAAACTAAAGAATTCGTATCGTTCGTTTATAAAAGTAGGCTGTGATAATACCTATATTCAAGAACCTACAAGGTTCAGCAATGAGATTGGTTTACATTCCGATAAATAATTCAAATAGGCTTAAAAACGTAGACAGAGTATCATATAGACACCGGCAAAGCGTGTCGCAAAAAGAGACAAAAAATAAATACGTCACGAATTTAGGGTTACCGGGTGAGGAAAAATTTACCCCACAATTTATGAGAATTGGAAATTAGTACGTAAGACAAAGCCTGAATATGCCAATGACATATTCGTTACCATCGGTACGCAAAGGCATGCGATGCGGAGAAGACATGCTGCCGAACTCAAATTAATTGCGATGAGGGCAGGAGTGACGATGGATGATGATGATGTGGTTCTAAATTACTGCCATTTCTGATGTGATAGTAAGTTCTGGGTTTGTGGGTAAATAATAGAACATGTTTATTTTTAATAAGCTTTTATTGATTTAACACATTATTGTCCTTTAAATAAAACAAGCTTCGTATGTTTCTAATTTTTTGCTTAGGTTCAAATCCTTTTGTTGCGTGATGGATACGCAGTTCAAAATAGTGCATGGCAATTGCCTTAATAAGTAAAACTTTGTGGTTTCCAATAAAAGGTTGACTTTCAAAATGATTATTTATTAATTCTTCTTTCTAATTAACTTATATTCTTCTTTTTAATTCTCAAAATGTTTGCTGCAAATTTTTGATGACGGTTTTGGTGTCCAATCTGTTCGTCCTGTAGCTACAATCCAATTCTGACGTAAATTATCAGGTTCAGGGAAACTGCAAAAAGTCATTAAATATTTCAGATATTTAATTAATAATCACTGCAGAAGCCATCATATTATTATTTCCCATAATAGTGGGTAATAATTTATAGAAAAGTTGGCAACACCAACGTTTTTAGGTTAGAATTTATAATTGAATAATAATTGTTATTTTTGTGCTTTTTAAGGATGAATCGTACGTCTAGCGTACATTATACACAATATATGAACATAATAAAATGTTACTGAATGCCTAGAACTGATAAAGAGTGGCATACTTACGAATGAAAAGACAATCCTGGGATTTTCGTTCCACTATCACTTTTACACCCTTTAACGCTACACCACACCATTTTTTTGTATAAATGGTTGAATTAGTAAGTCTAAATTGTTCAAAACAAAATATAACATAAATTACTTAACATATAACACGTAAAAACTGTATTTTAAAGGTAGACGATGGCTAGCTGCACGTCAGCTGTCAAACTTTGTTTAGCAAACTAGTGTGCTGACCTTGAAAAAACGTGGCACGCTCGATGAAACAAAAAATTTTATCGTTCTGTTTCATTTCTTTACACGACATCGGCATAAGTTGTTCTTTTTCTTGTGTGAGTGCGACAAAACATATCAATTAGTCTATAGCATTCTCTGTCTACGCTTAAAAATCTGATGTAATATAATGTCATAGAAGACTTAACCTTTACATTCCACTTCTTCTGTACGTGTGTCTAAGTATTTATTATTTTATTTAAAAAATAAACTAAAAATGGTGTCAATAAACATCTTTTACTTTATTTTTAAGTTAGTAACTTTAGGTTATTTTAATTTATAAGTGTATATAATATTCTTATGATTTGGCTTAATAAATATTTTGTGTCTAAAAATGGTTCGATTGTTCAAACTGCTTTCAGTATTATACTTTACCAGATCGCCTACTCCATTTTACAGCAAAATCAACCAACTGCCAGTCAATCTCAGCTCAGCCAAAGTTTAACAAACGATCAACAATACAAATCCAAAGCGTTGTTCCCAACTCGACATTGCTGACTTCCCAGAGAATTCACTTGTTGTTACACAAGTACTGTTTCTATCCTAATTAGTTCATCAGATAATTTAGTTTGCGAGTCGCTCGTTACGCCAGCAAAGTGGACAGGCTAATGCAGCTTGAGCCTATTATCTAATTATTTGACGAGACAAATACAAATTAGTGACGTTGCGTACCTGCTTGGACGAGCTTGCTATTAAATTATTTGATTTTATGAGTTTGACCGCCATTTTGGAAGATGGCCGCCTAGTTTATGGGAATGAGATAGTACTAGGTTAATATCTATCTCAAGATAACAGTCTCAACAATTTGTTTTTTTAAAGAGTCCTTGAATTTTCGAATCTGCTTTGTTTTCATGATTTAAATTGCTTTTTCGAGTGTCAGAGCAATTTATTATGTGACTGCACGAGTTATTTTGTCCTTGTCATGTTCCCGTGTTCTATTTTCGAATGCAGCGCTTCGTTTAAAGAATTCAGGTTGATAAAACAAAGACATCAGACAACAGAGCATCTCACCGAGAAAATTACGGAAGCCGTTTTTATTTATAAGCGTTTCAAGAATAATCGTTACAATTTTCACGATGTTTTTCAATGATGTTTATTCAAAAACCTTACTTATACCTATATAATCAATGCGTTGAATGTAACGACAATCGTCTCGATAGAAACTTGCTAACAAAAACTCACACTTTTTACCATTCAAAAGAATTTCTGACATAATGTTCGCATTATTCCGTGACGGCGTCGCATAAAGTAATTTAATACAAAGCTATAATTTACAAAAGAATTATATCAAGACAGAAATATAAGAACGTAGGGAGTCCCACCTTTATATCACGGCCCCAATGAAGCAAAATGTGTCTCATTTTTTGTGTACTAAATAAAAATATTTCATTGTCGTAAAACTGTCTTTGTAGGTATATTTGCGTTATTTCTTTGTTGTGAGACAGGCGTTCTATTCATTAACTTGGTATACTTTTTAAGCCGTTCTGAGATTTTTACAGGTGTACAAGAGAGAACGGTGTGGCTGTACATCATCATGTTTTTCTTTGTTTTCTTGCAAAAAAATTACTTGCTTTGAATTATATTTTTGATGTTCATGAGTCTTTCGTCGTAAGAAAGAATATTATTTTCACGACAATTATTCGTAATGATATTCCTCCACAAATGTTACTGAACCTATGTATGTTTATTGAACTTTCTAGAAAACTTTCTTTCACAGCTTTTAATCAAGTCTATTTAAGAAAACTATTAGCTTTAACTAAATTGATTTGTTTGAAAACTAACTTTTTTAATGGAATTAGAAAAGTAATGAAAAGGATTGTTTAAAAAAAAACATAGAATTGATTTTTAGAAATGACTTTAATCTTCCTTTTACCTGGAGATAATTACAGACTTTAAAAATCTTAATCTATAATTTATTTACAATCAATAACTAGTTAGTTACAACCTTAATTACTTTTATACACAAAGGAAAAATTACTAATTCAAGTTATACATTCTGTGAACGCTTAGATACCTACATTTTTACAACCTATATCACATTTTCATTTTTTTTATGCCTAGTGTCATTAAAATGTAGAGTCGAGGTGAAAAACAACTGTTTGCATTGAAAAAACAAATGAGTTACAAAGAAACACACTGAAAGCAAAGCTGGGTAACCTTTTCGAAAAAAACAACAAAAATCTTTAAAAAGAAGCATTTGAGTTTAACGTTTTCAATAAATGAAAGTAGGTCATGGCAAACATTTGTCAATATCACCTCATATTAAAATAGGATTGATGCAGGAAAATAGCAATACGAAGTTATTACTTATATATAACATAATTCAGTTTACACTTAAGTCCGACAGTTAATACTATTGTTCAGAGTCAGTCACTAACCACTCATACTACTAACATTTTAAAATGATTTTATTTTGTATCTTAAAATCGTATTGTCAAGCGTTTTATGTACATTTAGATATGTTATTTGATGAGAATAAAATTACTGTGAGATTTGATGCAAAGAATATTAAGTATCTGACACGCCTGCTATTCAAAATTATTTATAGTTAATTTATTTACACAATATACTACAAAGTCAAAGTCGTAGTCTTCGTCTCGGTACAAAACAAATTACCTAACAATAGAAGCCGATGTCTGCAGCACAAGTCTGGATAACTATTGATCAAATGTTAGGGGAGGCACTTTCGCCAAATTCAGTCTTCAATCTAATGTTTACACAAAAGAAAATCTGTTAAATGTTAACGTCTTAAACGCTAAACTGTTGTTTCTATGATATCCGGGGCGGGTCAACAAAAACCGTCTTTTAAGTCCGGATAACCCAAATCAGGCATGGCTCTTCTTGAACCGTTGCCGTTACCTCTTGAGTTCTCGACTCGCATGCCTCGACCTGCTCGACCTAAACTAGCGTACCTTGTATCCGCGAGCTTATCCCTTTGAGCTACCTCGTCGTAGTAACGAGCGTCGTTCAACCCTGCACTGTATTTCTGACTTAAGCTGTACTTATCTATCGTCGCATACTTTTGTACAGTAGCATATTGGCGAGCAGCTTCTGGTACGCCGTTTGTTTTAGCGCGATCAAACGGTCTTTCTTCAGGTGGTAACGCACCATCTAGCCTCGCTTTGAATTCTTTGTCTTTTCTTCGTCGTCTTTTACATGCGCACAGAGCAACGGCGATAGCACAAAGAAGAAGACCAACCCCAGCAGCTGCTGCTACGTAAGGCGGAGGTAAAGATATCCTGAAGGAGCAATTCGAATCATCCTCGTCGTACCCTGAAGGGCAGTGGGCACTACCGTCGCACCATAGTGCGATAGGAATACAGGCATTCAACTCCGGACAGCTAAACACAAAAAAAGGGGAACAATATTAGAATTTATACGTTCAAATCAAAGTAAAAAACGAAAATGGAATGTTAAACCTTACCTGTAACGGCATTCCAAGGACACTGGCGGGGGAATAGTATTAGACTCAGGATCATTTTCAAAAGACGGTTTCTTCATGAGCTCAATCCATTTGATTGAGTAGTCAGCCTGTTCGTGTTGTAGAAAATCGATAACATAACTTCGAGCGTGAGGTTTCAACGATGTCTCCAAAGTTGTTTGGGCAGATTTCCATCCTGGTGAATACAACTCTATGACATTTGTACCATCTGGACACACTTCTCTTAACTTTGAAGTATCATGGGCTTCGTAAATGTACAGTCGGTTTGGCGTGCTACAGAAAGGCGATGACACTGTCAGTTCATTACCAGGAACTTTGACGTACAAATACCTTCCTTGTACAGGAGTTACTTCGTCACCCCCAGGTTCAATCAGCCAAGGTCTATGGACACACGCAACTTCGGCTCTTACACTTTCTGAAATAACATGTCTGTCACCAACTATTTCTGGTGCTACTGGTATTTGTCTTTTGTCAAACAGTCTGATTTCTCCACTGCTCCCTCTCAGCCGTCTTTTACCCCATCCTGTAGAACACACAGTTTCGTCTCCTGGTCCAGTTGGAACAAACTTATATTCGCCTTCAAAAGCAAAATCGTCATAATCTTCAGTAATATTCATCATAGTCACAGTAAAGTTGATTTCTACAACGGGGGCGGTTAATGTATGTACATTTAATGGCTCAGATCTATTCGTACAAATGCAGTCTCTTTGTATAGGCACGCCTTCCCAAGGATATTCTGTTATAATAATTTGGGCGAGTCCTTCGCCCCCAATGGTTCTTTTCGCAGGCCTATCGCATTTCCAGCGACTCGTTCGGGAGTCTTTGTGCGTATTACAATATTTATTTCCAAAGTAAGTGCTCGTGAAGGTCAATTGTATTCTTTCTCCTTGTTTGGCTTCGAATCTGCAAGCATTATCATAATTTCAATAAGATAGCTAATGTAGTCTCAAGGTTATTGCGAAGTTCTTAGAAATAGTTTTTACCTGAGTATGCAAGTTAGGTTTTGTGCGCCACCTCTTCCGTAGTAGAATATTGCTCGAGGAGCTTGAAATCTACCAGAATAGGTCTGAGCAGATTTGAAGACTCGGTCGCAAGCCGATTGTGAGTCTACCAATGGTTGTCCTTGCTCACTCACGTCAACAAACTCGTAGCGGAGTAAAAATGAGACTGGATACAGTGCTGAACCTTGACGTAGTTCCTGTAAACAAATACATAGTTAAGTATCGATCCAAGTACTAATGTGTTTACCTAAAAAATATATATTATCATCAAAATTACAATCTGAACTGTACTTCTTAATGGCCATGTCACACTTCACTTCATTCTACATGCCATTAGTGAAATAGACGGTACCATTAGTAAAAGTTTAACAAGTACAGACATTAATCAATCCTAATGATCTATCCCCATCAATTTCCAGTTTTCTATAAACGTTAAGACTTATTTCTACTTTATAAGCAGTGTATCGCCAAGGTCGACTCCACGGTACCGAGACCGCGTGGTGTAGTAAAACTTCAAATATTTAGTTAGAAACTTGCTTCAGTCCTTCCTCTGTTGAATTTAATATTGAATAATATAGCAGTTCTCAACTAGTGACTTTAACAACTTGCTTAAGACCAGGTTTCCTATATTAACTAGGGCGTCTTCTAGTTACTGAGCAGCTGCGTAGCATATAAATGGCAATGTTTAAGTTTTTGTAAATATTGTACACGTTAACTGGTTCTTTCAGTTGTTGGAAGAAGTGATTTGTTTGTTTCTTAAATTATTATTATTTGGAGTGTGTATAGTATAGCACTTTGGGTACGTATGTGGCATGCCATATCCAGGTAATGCTGTTTTAGGTATCCAAACAGATCGAAAACCAAACTCAAATGCGACATGAGAGAGGGGTTTATTTGCAAATTAGAAACTGGAATCAACTTTGACAAATTACGAATTTAAGTGCCTCATGTAGAACCAACAGAATGCAGCACACAATTACGGGGAATCGTGCAATGCTATGAAAATCAGACACCTTTCAATGCTCACACTAAATTGACATTAAATCAATTAATTTGGTTGACAAGTTGGCTCGGTTGGTGCAGTGACTGAGTGATTAGCTGCTGCACTGTGTGTCGCGTTTTCGATCCCCGTACGGAAAAAAATATTTGTATGGCCTACCTACAGGTAGTTGTTTCGGGTCTGGCTGTTTGTGTATGTTAGATTAAATATCTGTAATAGCACCGCCAATACAGGTGAATTTTCAAGTTTAGGGCAATGTTGGAAAATAATGCGAGTGTCGTATTCTACAAAATAATATGTAGTACCCACATCTGCAATAGGTACCCAAATTAAACTCCACTACGCTCCATCTTAGAGTTTATACAAAACACCGCAAGAAAATAAAACAGCCATAACGAGTGATGAGTCGCAATAAATCCGAGTTTTACAAACACTTTGGTACGTGTCTCATCCTGTGACACTTCTAACACTTCAAATAACGTGACAACACTAAGGCATTCTATCACTGTGAGAGTTGCGAACTAGCACGTCCTCCTTGCATTATTCACTATGGCAAATGCAGCGGGAGTAGCACGTGACTTATCTATCCTGGCCGCTATGAATGTTTCACACGCCAGAAAAGTTACATCTAGCTGAGGGAATACAGCTGAAAGGGCAATGGCGAGGGAGAAAAGGAAACAATGGGTAGTCACTGCCGTAATCCCGCGTGGATTGCTGCTTTGAATGTCAGAGTATTGGATCGATATCAGAATAAATATAAGCGAACTGATATATGCGGGCTGATATAATGGAGAAATCATGTTTATGAGATTTATATTATTATCCTCTGATTTGTTGAGAGGGTGGTTTCTGAAAAGGAATTTCGTAATTTGGGTTATTTTTTTGATTCTCCTTTTTGTGCTCATGATAATATTAAGTAATATCTGTATACGTCAGCCAAGTACATAAAGTATTCTTTTTAACATTGACTTGTATCATATTTCCGTAACATTTATAATAAAAAATAAGCGTGTCTGCGTAATTTTCAACAAAGAAAGATGTTGTAGGACTTTGACTTTTAATCGTTCTAGTCATTAAGGTCATGAACAACAAGAAACAAAATCATATTATCTACAAGATAATTTTGTAGTAGACATTTTTTGGAACCTTAAAGTGGTTCATTATACCTAAGTCTTTTCCTTAACCATTATTATATCGTCACCAGATTATGGAAAAATAAGACAGTACCTTGTGATTTTGTTCATAACATTATGTGGTTTAAAAAAAGTTGTTACTCAAAAATATTGAGACATTTTCGTCACCCAAGGAAACAGTCTCATTTAAAACTCACACGAATAAACACACCACAGTATTCCCTCCATTACAATCTTCCATACATATTCCAAAAGCCATATCCTTAGTAATTCAGCCAGGAATATGAGAGAAAGACATATAAATTGCGAAAGAAGCACTCGCACTATTATCTCGCGATGCACGTGACGTGTTTTAGCCGACTGCTTCTAAATTCATGACCGTTCCGAGTTACTTCTATGCAATATGCTTCCATTATATTTTCGGCTAAAAATTTCTCGCTGCCTGTCACACTGCTCTTTGCATACGGGAGTACCAACCGAAATGGGTAGATAAATATTTGCAGCGGTAATTATGTGAACTTTGGCAGCTACCTGTTTGTCGGCTGTTTGTTGCTTCAATTACGTGCGAAATTATTTTATGAGTTATCCAATGTTGGTGTGGAACCAGGTTTTAGTGATGAGCTTTAAAAACCGAGGCTTATTTTTCTGTTTCTCAAATTGGATTTAGGATTTGTAAAACAATTGAATTGTTTAGAGCGGTAAAGCCGAGGTCATGATTGTAATTTATTGGACTCAAACAATATGATTTGATTTTTTAACCAAAAAAGAAAAATATAAAGCTTTAACCCTTTGTGAAGTCGAAACAAATTTTATTTTATTCGAATAAAATGTGACTAAAGATTTTTGATAAAGCTTTTTGGTGGTATTGTCTTCTAAAGATCCACTTTATGCACAAAAATAGGGTCTTTGTTAAAGCCTTTGACATTTCATTAATCACCATTAGACCGCGAACAATTCGGTCACCTTTTGACCTTACATTTTCACCTTTGATATTTTCATCAAAAGATTGGGCGCACATATTATTATTAAAAGAGCATTATCATGATTATAAGCTCGTTTCTCAGTCATTGTGCTTTACATAAAAGTAATTGTTTTTTTTTTATTTTAAGCACAAAGTTAACACATTGCACATTCTCCAGATTCTTATAAAATAGTCAATTGACTATCTACGATATTGCTTGAAATAGCTATAAAAATGTTGGTTTAGATATGTATTTTAACTACTTCTGTACGTTAAACCTAGTTCAAGATTGCATTTAAGTAGAGCTAAAAAATATAAAAAGCTAAAAATTATAATACAGTGTGTAACAGAAATGTGTGGTCATATTAAGAAAAGCAGCTGTCCCATAGTTTGAGTCGAGTAGGTAGGTATTGATGTTTTGTATGGAACTGCTGTTTTTTTTTCGCAATTACGATATTGGTCCTATACCGAAACTTGTATAATTTGATGGTCTATACTCAACCCTTTGCTATGACCACACCTTTCTGGTACATGCTGTATAAACATCCAAAATCAGGATAATTATAATAGTCACTACCTCGTTGGTCGCAAGCGTGACTGCTGGACATGAGGTCCTCGGTTCGAATCCCAGGTCGGGCAAAGTGTTATAGCGTTTTTGAGTTTTTCTTTCAGAAATTTCTCAGTAGCAGCCACGAAGTCTGGATTTGTCCCCGGTTGAAGGCATTAGGCTCGCCCTCGCTTACATGTGACTTAAACATAACTGGCGAAATGTGGGTGTAGTAATGGGTACACCTCTGCTTTATCCTTCGGGGATTACAGGCGCGATGTTATGTTACAGTAGTCAGAAAACGCAATAAACAGACGCTTGCCCACTTCGCCAACTCCTCCGAAGCTACTATAAGCCGTTCGAAAAAGATAGCGTGCGTTCATGCCACTAAGTAGCACGTACACATCAGTCCTAATTATTTATCTACAAAGTTGCTACTTATTTACTTACTTGCAGTATGGTTAGCGCGTTCCCAGTAGTGATGTAGCTTTCAGAGGGGGCGCACGGCCGGGTCGCTCGAGTCGCGTTTGAGAGGAGCGCGTGGTCGCAAAGTCGGGGCGATTCTTCGCGACAGAAGAGTCCGAGCCGGGACTTCTTGTCGCTCATGTCCAGCTGTTGGAAAAAAGGTTGATCAAAACATCTGATACAAAATGAAGAAAGATTAAGAAACAGCAGTAGCTGCGATTGGTTACAGTCATTTCACTGACGCGCACCAAAAACTTATGCTCTTGTAGTTTTTTTTATAGCGAAGGTGTGCTCACCCTCGACAACCCTTTTTTTTTTTTTTGGGGGGTGAGAAATCATCAAATGACTCCTCCCGCTCTGGGCAGAGCGGAAGGGAGTGTCAGACTCTTACTGACTAAAAAACACCCATGTTCCTTCATTGGCCCTTTATGTTCCAGGGCCGCGGTATCTCTTTCGAACAGTCCCGCAGCCCTGGCAGGCACCGGCCCTTGCGGGCCCCTCCCGTTTGCTGACAACTCTTTGAGGCGCGCGTGGAACACGAACGCGCCGTCGACACGGCCTGCCCGTCGTCATACGACGGACGGACGGCGAGCTAGCCCATTACTCGCCGTCCACAGGCCCGCGCCTACGGTGGCCGAGAGCCATCACGGCGTGGCCCCCGACGCCCGGTGCTTCTCCCGCGGCGGCTGGGACGTGAGGAGGTTCTCTCCCTCTCACGTTCCGCCGCCTCCTTCGCTAGCATGACTGCTTCGCAGAAGGAGGCGACGGCTTCCCATTCCCTCTCGCCCCGGACCATGGCTTGAACCAGGGCCGGACGCGAGAGGTCGCCGCCGCCAATCGCCGCTACGAGGACACGGCGGTGCTCCGCCCAAGCAGAGCAGACCTCCACGGTGTGCTCCACCGTGTCCTCCGGTCGATCCTCGCAATTGTAGCACCAGGGCGTTTCCTCCCGCCCGATTCGGTGCAGGTACCTCCCGAAGCACCCGTGTCCGGTGAGGACCTGCGTCAGGCGGAAGGTGAGGGCGCCGTGGCGCCTCCCTAGCCACTCCTCAAAGAGGGGACTTACCGCCACTATCGTGGCGTGCCCTGAACGGGGTCGCGATAGTCGCTCTCTCCATGTCGCCATGAGATCACGGCGGAGGTCTGTCCGCCGCGCGACAATATGCCGCGGCAGCGGAGTTACCCCCCGGCTCTGTACCTCCGCGCGCCACTCGTGCAGGCGCGCGAGGACTATGGCCTCCAGATCCCATGGCGGCAATCCGGCAAGGAGGCTCGCCGCCTCGCGGGAGATCGTGCGGTACCCACGGATCAGCCTTACGGCTACCACCTTTTGGGGCGCGTTCAGGTAGTGCTTTGCACGCAACCTCAACGAACGCGCCCACACCGGGGCCCCGTAAAGGGCCATGGACCGCAAGATCCCCGCATAGAGCCTCCGGCAGGAGGCGTTTGGCCCCCCCAGGTTGGGCAGGAGCCGCTTGAAAGCAGCCCCGGCCTTTTCCAGTCTGGGAGCCAAACGTCGGAAATGCTCAACGAAGTTCCATCGGCTGTCGAGGACGAGTCCGAGGTACCTCAACGTCGACTCGACGCCGACGGGAACCCCTCCTACCGTCAGTGTGGATCCCGACGGTGGCGCGCTCCGAGGCCCATGAAAGCACATGGCCTCGGACTTGTGCAACGCCACCTCGAGACCCAGTTGCCGGATCCTCTCAACGACTATCGCAACCCCGCGTGTCATCAATTCGGCCGCCGCCTCGTGCGACCTCCCCTGCGCCAGCACCAGCGTGTCGTCAGCGTAGCAGACTACTCTGACGCCGCTAGGGAGGTCGGCACGCAGCACATAGTCGTAGCCGATGTTCCACAAGGGCGGCCCCAGAACCGATCCCTGTGGAACACCGCACGACATCTCTCGCCGGTTCCATTCTCCACCCTCGACAACCCTAAGGATAGCCCTAAATGAGCTCAAGACCTAAAAAGGTTACATATGAAATTAAATTAGTTTACATGTCAGTTCGTAAATGGAAATCATCTTCGTCAATGGAAACCTCCATCGGGCACATGATTTATAACAAGAAGAATGTAGTTGTAATGTCAAGTCAAAAACCTATCAACTGGTAAAAATTTTTGCTCAAAAGATTTCTTCTGACGTCTACGAAAAAGGCCAATAAGTAATGAATATTTATCGTTTATCAGTGTTCAAACAAATTTTTGTGACATCACCACTATTAAAAAACTCCCTCATAAATCCATGCAAATTGAAAGAAAACTAAAAAGGCCCTGAATAAATTATTTAGTTATTCAACTCAGCAACACTATTTACATAGTGTATCTGCGAGCGAACGGAAAAACTTTTCTGATTAAAGTGCCAACAAAAAATAAGTTGAACTAGAACCGCTTATCCATTCTTAATGCAAACTGAAGAATCCCGAATGAATGAAACGAAACACCGCACTGCAGTCGGTAGAACTCGGTAAAAGTGCTCAGACACATTAAAGAAAATTAATGTTTGGCTGCCGACGTCAAGTGGGAGGTTGAGGTGGTTGGCAAAGTGAAATGGCACGAATAAAGGCAGTGAGAATGCCGCCCAATTCTATATCGCATCGTACTTGTATCATCGCGTTAGTCTTGCGCAGTGCGAAAGTTTTAAGGTACGAGTTCGTAGCCGACTGCAGACAGCAGCAGCAGACGATATGTCGCTGCGACACTACGTATGAAATACCTTCCGCAGCTAGCGAGACGTGCGTCGCCCGACTACACGTCGCACGATCACAGACGACGTGTCGCCCGACCGCAAATCAGTTTGGAAATCTTGTATCACGGAACATTCAGAATTAATTGGAAAACGGCACTCTCTTCTGCTGCAGCCATCTGCAGTTGGGTTCGGAATCATGACTGCAACAACATGACGCTGCGACGTGTCGCGGCAACGTCACGTCGTCTGCTGCTGCTGTCTGCAGTCGCCTATGAACCCGTACCTTTAATCGTACATGCTAAACTTAATCCACATTTCATTACGATACACGTTGGCTCCCGACTTTTTACCATTTAAATTCATGTACTATAAAATTTTATACGAACGACCCGGTATTGTGATTCGGTATGCGATAACAATTTAAATATTTTATTTTTATTGCGCGAACGCCAAGAATTGTTTCCGATAAGTATGGAAGTTAGACAATAACAGTTTTAAGTGGAGATTTACTGTGTTATTTGGGACATTAGACGACACATGGTGCGGTACTTCCGTTTTGTGCCTACGCGACTACAAATCGAAATGGCTTTTTAGGGATTTTTGGAAAGTTGGGAACTCTTTGCGTTTCAGAAAACATCTCACTTTGTTATCTTTCGTGTACTGTCATATTTTGGACCTACTCTTGGGCTTTTCGGCTAAAAATTCCTTATGCATTGAAGGAAAAAAATAAATTAAAATTATAACTTTCAAATACGGAGAAACAAGATACTTTATTATTTAAAACAAAACAACGTATTTACTTAATGTACAGAAGACGAGCACAAATTATATTTTAGTTGCCTGTACTGATTTCGTAGATATGAAACAGCAAACGACGGCTATTTATCGACAAAGTATAATCTGCAATTATCATTCAAAATGTTATATTTAGACCTTGTCTCGGATATAAATCTTATCCCTTAGCGCCTATTTACAAGATAAATGTTTCGCTCATTAAGGGGGAACTAAAATATATCTAAGAAAATATTTAATTATGGCGAAATACCTGAATAGTCTTTAAAATATTGTTGTCTTTTAAAATAACTTCTAGTTGCAAAAACCTTATTTTTTAGTTTTGCCTGCCTGGTAATTTACTCACTAATTTTGATTCATTTAATTTATTTTAAAATAAATGAAAATTGAAGTTGTGGGATACAAAATTCTATTCATGAGCTCCAAAAACTGTTAAACTCTATCGTAGACGAGGCTCTTTCTAGTTTACTTTCACTACAAAATCCACTAAAAACACACTTTATAGCAACACAATTTTTAATTCACCGGTTAAGATACTGTACAGGCGCCCCGTTGCATATAAAACGTATTCTTTATGCTATGAATAACCGAACGAGAATCAGCCGGTACCCCGTTCTTACTAGTTAAAAATAATTATAGCCTCGTATAAAATTCGACTGCATTCGGGTTCATGATAAAGGAATTAAAATTCACGGGACACAGCAGATACAAAAGAAAATAAATGAAAAAAACACAGGCTGTAAAATATGATGATGTCGATTCTTCTTCTGCTTTTCGTTACGATGTTACACATACCCGTTTTCGGGTACAAGAAGACATGAAATTTACTTATATAAAATATGTAGTAACACACATTTGGCCAATATATAGCATGCAATAGTACAAGTTTTTACACTTAAGATATTAATTACTAGATAACTACATTTGGTCGATTTATGTATCTACTTTCTGTAATTTGACTATGGAAACTTGCTGATTCTAAGCCTAATTCGACTAAGTATAGATTTTTTTATAAAAATAACCAGCAGAAAGCACTGTAAGGTGATACCTCAGTGCTTTTTTCTGTATTGTTGATAACAGTTGTAAAACGAAAGGGGTTTTTTAATAAAAACCAATTCCAAGGGGTCTAGAATCATGTATTCAAGCCATTGTAGTGTCACGTCATCCCCTATTGAGTATTTGACATGCTTTGTTGATGGAACTGTAAAAATGTTTGTAAAAATCAATTTACAAAATAAACATCAATTTTATTCCTTTACTTCATTCATGAACTGAAAACCTCAAAAAAGAGCATAAAAAACGGGCGTTATGCCGTCACCTCTTACTTCAAGGAAGGAAACTATAGGAACCAGTTTCTTTACGGCACAAAGATTAATCTGCGCTGTAGTAGATAAGTCATACTGGTAGCGTGTATCAATCATGCCTTTGTGCTTTGTGAAAATAGAATTCTTGAGCGCTCTGTTAAGTACCTACCGCTACCTAGGGGATTAATCTTAGGAATAAAGGCTTGTATTTAGTAGGTGGAATATAATGTAGCTCAGCACTAGCCTGTGCTGAGCTTTTCGCAGAGTAGCAGCTGAATGGAGTTGAGGGACGACTGAAGAGACCTATGTAAGCAGTGAACTGCTGCAGGCTGATGTTGATGACGAATGTGATGTAACAATTTTGCAAAGGTAAAAAAAATAGCTTCGTCTTACTAATGCCACAGTAGTTATAGTGGTTTATAATTCTATTGAAGGCCTTTATTAGTATCAGTTGTTGTTAACATTTCGACTAAATACGTCACTGACCACCAGCCCATCAGTGTACTAAACAGAAGCAAATATTGTCATAACAACAAAAGTTATAGTTCCATACACCCTTTTTGCCCCAACCTGAAATTGTATAGAAAAAAAAAACAATTCAATTACCTTCCGATCCAAGTCAGCATCAGGGGCGGCGCCGTCCCATATCGTCAGCTGTGATGAACAGTCCTTCTGTTGATCGAAGCCAGCAGGCTCCGTTCCAGTGGAATGGTACTTCACAAACGACACCCAAACTATCTCGTTGGCGCGACCCTAGAAATCGTAAATCGTTTTAACTACCAGTTACAACCTTAGCTGTTTTGTTTGAAACTCTAGGGGTGGCAGATCTATGGCGCATGGCCTCCACTCTGGCTTGTGATAGAATTATACAGGGTGGAAGGGGCATCGAAGCCCAAATGGTTACCACAGACTCGGTACATCATTCCGAACCCAGACAGAAATTTTTCGGTATTTTTTGTAATCAACTTTCTGTTCCATACATTTTGACCGTGTATAGGAAAGAGCTGTTTTTTTTAATTACCGATGGAAATTTTTAAGGAATTATGTACTGGGGGGTGACTATGACGTCTTAAAGTAGGAGTAATTCCAGTGTGGGAAAGAGACAGAGCTATACAGGTCATCTAGCGCCATCTCTTTCCCACACTGGAATTACTCCTGGTTTAAGACGACATGGTAGGCCACCTGAAAACCGTTTATGCGTAGATTCACTCCGACTTCAGCGAAACCAAAAGGAAGAGTTATGATTTTAGTAGTCTATGTATGTATGTTTGTATTCACGTGTTTCTCCGTAGCGCTTAAACTATTCATCCGATTTTGACGAATAAGGTGTCAATCGATTCGTTATTATAGCCCGGGTACATATTAACCGACTTCAACGATAGGAGGAGTCGATGAGACGAGTCGAGGAGTCCCGAATTTAATTAGAGCGTGATTTTTCAGTAGTCGGGATTTTTTGTTGTAGTATTTATACCACAAAAATTCTTGTTTCCAATATCTCTTAGAGTTACACAAATAGTAAAATTTTTAACAAAAATAATATTTTTGTTTCCAGTAAAGGTACCAAGTGGACTGGAGAGCGCAACGAGGTGCTGACTTTGAGTAAGAAGAATACGAAACAAAATTACGTCACATCTCTATTTCAAAGCTTATTTTTGAAAACGTTTTAACTCTTCAATACTCCCGCATTGAAACATCAAACAAACTTATACGAATAATATGACAAAGGTCTATTTATAAATTCATTTTGAAAACGATTGCGTGACTTTTACACATTTATTGCCCTTAATTGAATTCTAGATAGAGTTTTTCGTTGTTAATACGTCTGATAACATTAAATAAACGTATCTCTTTACTGTACTGTATTTAAATCAGCAAGCCTTTGTACAATAATTGTGGAGAATATTGTTTTTAACTGAAACCATTTTTTTCTTTGAAAGTAAGCTTATAGAGTAGTTATAATATTATTTTCTGGTCTTAGACGCGACAAATATATACGCTTCATTAGCTACCGTATTATAATTTATATTTACCTGCTGATTAAATAAATATATAATATGTTTATATGATATGTAAATTATTCGGACTAACATCAATATAAATCAATACATAAATATCAATACAGTTTGACTTCTAATTCGGCAAACAAACGTACCAACGAAATTTTTTTATGTTAGGCATTTTAGAATATATGTATTTGCCGGGTGAATTTCGGCTAGTTCCGCATCATATATTTTATGCATTGTAGCTAAATCTTGTTTTCCGGTGTTTCAACAATAACGCGAATAAATTCACCACGGTCTGTGTTATAAAAAATGACAACTAAAAAATTGGTGTGAAAATTCATTAACGAAGAGATCGAAAACTAAAAGATCGTATTAAACTAAAGGGCCTGAAGTGCAATCAAAGATGACAAGAAAATATAGTCTGCATAGTTATTTCGCTGTACGTAGGTATAGTAAAATACCTAGCTGCAGATACGAGACAGATCGATCTTATTTTCTAAAAATACAGCACAAAACAAAATATCTCAGTCAAAATTTACCTGAAAATAGTAGACGCAAGAGGTATTCGGTGGCAGCGAATGCCTCGGATTCCTCAATACTCCGCTAGTTTTGTCTGAGGAGCGGAGCACAAAACGGCAGCGACCATCTGAACGCACGTACGAATGTGAATCCTTCTCCACATACAACACCTGCACAGGAAAACATATTATTTACTTGAAACTTCTGCGCTGCTAGTAACAACGATTTCGCTTTGTATTGGACGCAATGCAATCAGCTTTTCAGTGCAGACATAGTATGGATTTAACTTAGCAATCGTTCAGTTACAATTGGAATTGTTACAATAAATTTATAAGACGGAGTCATTTGAAATAGAGTTTTGTTTTCGTTCGAAGTTCTGTTTTTCGAAGCGATTTAACGGTGACTTAGCAGCGTCTTCGAAGCGTTTAATTGTGTTTTTCTTATGCTATCGAAATTGCCACGCCATGTTATAGCAATTTCAATATTTATATTAAAATACACAACAATTTTGTACACAAGACTGATCACAGATTTATTATGTACCTATATTTCTAGTTTGTGTAGCTCTTGCGTGTAATTTAAAGTTATTGGATCAATAAACATTTATTATTATAATGTAAAATGTGTTTTTATGTATTTTATCTGTCTATACATGGCATGCGCGCCCCCTCAGCCTTCGCGCGCCTCCAACCAGTCGTAGGCATGCCATGCATAAACATATCACTAAAATAACCACAACAAACAACTATTCTTTTAATACTTTTCCAGCTTTCCCGTCGCAAATTTTCCACATATCCCAACCACACATACCAAAGCACAAAATAAATTCAGATCTGTCGTCTCCATATCCACACATAATATCTACAATCGGAAAACCTCACCTGTACTTCAAGCTCGAATCCTGGCAGGTAGCTCAACGGTACCGGGTGAAAGGGATTATCGTACGGCGATGTATGGAACTCGAGCAACATATTGGGACCTCGGCTGACTATATCAGGGACCGCATCGCCTCCACAAAGGCGTACCAGTACGGGCGAATCGCGAGTGGGTCCGTCCCAAACAGTGAGGTAATCTTGCACGACATTGCACTGGTCCCAAATCCTAGAAGATTGATGGATTAGTTAAGTTTGACAAGTTAAGGTTTTAGAATAGATTGGTATCTTGAGAAGTGGACGGTGTTGAGTGATAATTTTGGAATGCTGTTGAGTATTTAGGTCGATGATTTAGACAGAAACTACTATGATAAACAGTATGATAGATGACTATGTGTTAACATTACTTTACTAAATATTTGAACCTTTATATCCTAACAATAAACACCCATTAGAGTGTGACAGGTTTTATTTTGATAATTTTAAGCCCAATTTGTCTACGAAATTTTGCCATCCCAATTTCAACCTTAAAATCCAAAACCACAAACAAGTTGACATCAAAATCAATAAAGCTCAACCAAAATGACTAAGCATAATCTCCTGAGATATTCAATAAATCCATTGGAGAAACAAAAGTCTAATTTGCCCATCTTCGTTCGCACTCCGACGCTTCCTAAATCAAGCGTAAATAACGTTCCACAAAATGGCTGACAGACAGAATTTGTCAACATTATTAGGGTAACAAATGAAGGTTTAATTTCAAGGAGTAAGACAGTGCGTTAACTAATAACTTTGCTGGACAGTAGTTGGTTCATTAATCTATATTACAGTTGTAATTACGATTATCATCTGACATGAGTAATGGTGTGTTATGTAGGTAGGAGTGTTCTATTATAAGGGTTTTCTGAAATTGGAGTCTGAGTGTAGGTACGTTTTGCAGGTTGGCGGTTGTAGTACTATACTATTTAATAGTAATTTTAGTTACAGACAATGTAAGTGACAATTATTCTAGTAGACTATACTGTGAAATAAATGTATCATTCATTCATTCTAGTTTTTGGCCGCCGCTACGCCCATGTGGAGGTCAGAAATTATTCCACGAGAACGTACTACTGGGGTAGAAAGAAACTATGTCTTGTCCAGGTCAAGGTGTGCCAAATTTCATGGAAATTCGTTCAGCCATTGAGGTTTGAAAATTTAACAGTCAGTCAGACAGACTTACTTTCACATGGATTTTCGAGAGTTATAATTTTGAACCTTGTTTTTCAATTTCAAAACTGTCTAATGATAGCGTTTCTAAAAAGATAAATCAGCCGGATCCTAAAAACGCCTTTTTCACACATTCAACAACGTTATGACCACAACTGTTATGGCAACATCGAGCGGCGCGGGAACCCATCACTAGAGATTTTTTCTTGCATCCGTTATGGATGATAGAAAAAAAATACAATGTTAATGATGTTTATTTAATTGTTATGTTAATGTTTTATTTTTTTGCAGCTGCGATAAAAATAAAACATTTGAGGTAAAAATGATAATTATCAACAATTTTTTTATAGACATTGTCTTCAAATTCTGAATCCAAGTAGTTTACAAAGAGAACCGTCTCATATTACGTTACTTTATACAATTTTGTCTCAAAACTTACAAATGATTATAATATTAAAGAGTACCTAACGAACGCAGTAGTGCCGCCAACCTACAAAACTTAACACTCACGATTGAAGGAAACAGATATTTTAAATGTACTCACTTCAAGACGCGCTGGCTCCTATCGTACTTCACTATTTGGTCTTTGATATGTATTTTGTGACTATTCGTTTGTCTTACTGCTAGTAAAACATGTTTATCTGCCGGTATCTGCAAAGGAACACATAAATGTAAATTCAACTCTGTCCACAAGCTTCCAAAATACATTTTTGTTTACCGGAAAAACTTCTAACCCTTACGCATCCGACATTTATTATGTAAATTTCAGGTGTAACAGTTACGCAGTTTGGTGTGAATTTTATATTAAATATTAACACAAAGTGCCACACGAAGCCCACATTACACATCTCTTGCTTACGATTTATTTTCTAAACAAAGCCAGAAACAAGCACTTTTTTAATTGCTTTGTGCTCTGGTTTTAACTTTTACTTCAAACCTTTTATTTTGGGTAAAATAATCATGACGCAATGTAGATATGACTGTATATTCAATCCTTCAGTGAAATATCTAACCTGAATTTACGTTTAAAATTATTTTTTCTTCTTATACATAGGTAAGTATAATAGTACCCATTGTTATTCTGTAAGTTAACAATATAGTAACGTTGTTGTTCTAGTTTGAAATAGAACAATGGATACATTTCTGTGCCAATAACAATACATCCACGCAAACAGAGTAACTAAAGCGCCTGTTCCCACCTAAGCAACGTGACAGTACCTAAAGTGATTTAAAGTAGTATTACAACATACTACTTTATATCACGTTACTGTCACGTTGTAGCACGTCAGAGGCCCGAGCATGAGTGCGTAAACACGTCGATTTTAAAAAAAAGAATACTCGTTTTACATAATATTTAAAAGAGTGTCCATGGAGTTTCTTACCCGTTTTTCTCCATAACGATCTACGGTTTGGAATTGGCAACTACAGTACTTTCACAGTTTTCATGCCTTGTGACTGGGACTATAGTTACATTTCATTGTTGTCTTTGTTTCGACAGTTCAAAAGTGCCTGTAACTGGCCTACTTGAAATAAATGCTTTAATTTTGATATAAAATTTTCTATAATTTTAAGAATTGATTCATATCTAAGGATGATACTGATTGTGCTTGTTGCATACAATTTAACTAAAATGCTCTAGGATAATGGTATTTTCGATTAAAAAATTGACGTATCGACGTATTTAAGTTAATTTTACACCTTGCGCTTGTGCTTGGGCCTCAGGTCGTGTCACGCCACGTGAATGGGCACTTATCCATGCAATTGCTTTGAATGTTGATGCTAGTGGAATACGTGGCATATCACGTGTCACGTTGCTTAGGTGGAAACAGCGCCCACAGCAGCGCCAACTACGTTATGTTTACTACAACTACACACACGCACAACTACATTCTAAATTCAAGATTAAATAAATGTACCTACAAAAGAAAGAACACGTAAACATTCCAATTTCGAACTCCTCGAAAAACGAACAGTAACCAATCACATCACTGGCTTCTCGTATCCGAACGCAAGAATACACAAACCCAAAAAGATAAACCGCATTTCCGTTGCTTACCTTCGTGTGTTCAATGCGGTATGTACAAGTTGCGTTGCGGGGATAAACGCCGGGGAAATTCGGTGACTGGATGCGACAAGCTTTAAGGTCGCAGTCACTCAGTATTCTGTCGCAGTAGGTCCCAGGTACCCTCTCTCCTCTCCACGCGCCGACAGTAGCATTACCGTATCGTAATCTCGCTTCACTTCGCCTTAAAAACTTGTAAGCCAGCTTGAAGTCGAAATTGTAGCCCACGCCCTGTAATCAAATAGGGGTGTCAGAATTTGTGCAGATGAATCATGTGTAGGTAATTGGTCGCAATGAATTTAAAAAGGGCATGTTTGTAGGAGATTTGTTTTGTTTATTTGAGTTAAATAAAATGGATAAATGTTGCAGACCCATTTATCGTCAACAAGATTTGTTTTATTTATAGAACATTGAATCAAATTAATTGATTACTCGTACCTAAAGTATTTACCAACAAAACTTTCAGAAGGGGCACTCAAAAATATAACAGAAAGTAATCTAAAATTTGCAACTTCAGCCGTATTGAGAAACAGTCATTAATCAATTAGAAGAACAAAATTCTATTTTGAAAGATTCGCTTTAAAATGGAAATATCAGTAAGAGATAAAAGGCGAAGCGCATTAACAAAATTTAGGGAGCCATCCGAAATGTATTAAATGGTTCCGAAACGAAATTCCCGTTATTAAATTAAGGAATTAAGGCGGTACCCAATAACATTATTGTAATAGGGAGGTATCCTTATCCTGCGGTCCCGGGAGGGTGTCCGTAATCGTCGCCTAATTAATTGATCGAAAGTTCAACCCTTAGTGCACATAATACGGCTGCTAACAAGAGATAAAGCGAAGGCACCGAACCGTTAAAAGCGGGGCGATGTGAAATATTAGTCAAGTCACAGGCGAAAACGTGTAGTTAGTTACACCACGTCAGTACAACACAAAGGGATGCTTAGTAAGTGACTCTTAATGAAGATAAATACTGTTGTACATTTATACGGATTAACTTTGCTGAGAGCAAAAACTCTAATTAAACGTGTCAGTTTGTTATGTTAACAAATTGTATGTTAAACCTTATCCTTACGTGTACCCTTTGTAAATATACCTACGGGTATGAGATTTTTCAAGCCGGTTTTAAAATTCTTTGCACGGAAGAGGCTGTTCTTTTTACGCTCATTTTTAATCAACTTCAACGTAAATGTGACAGAGATAAAATGTCAAATCTAAACGAGAACATCGTACCTCTTTTTTTTAACTTTTGAAAAAGCTGTAAACACGCACGGATTGTGTCGTATGGTCTAGGTTAACTACCATCACACAGGTGAACTATTGTGTTTATGATTCATAAAAACTTGGGTAATATGTAAGTTCTGCTTATGTATGTAAATGTTAAGTCAGAGAAATTCATTGTGCAGCAAATTGACTACCAATCTTAATTGTTCTTAATACTCGTATGAAATCGCAGCAGTATTTCTTAAGCAATTGTATGAAATGAAGCTATGTTATTGCAATTTGTATGTATATTTTATTTTGTGTGCAATAAAAAATAAGAATACCTAAGAATAGAAATGTATATAACACTCCAAATTGACGTTTCCCTGGCTGTATCTGTTACTGTAAAACCCGAACTACGGTAAATAGTAAGATTTTAAAGTACAACCTAAGATTTTTTGGACTTTTAATGGTAAAAGTCCGAACTATTCTGTGACCATCGTTCATTTCAAACTTTTACCTGACATTAAGCAACTCATGTTGGTAAATCTTAAGATTTACTGGTAAATGTATAGATTTTCTGGTGAAACCTAAGATTTACCAATATACGGGCATATAGCAGTAATAAGTATATCTATTTATCAGGAACAATATGATAAAATATTTCTGTACGACCTATTAACGTTGTTTGTCAAGTAATTTAATCGTCTAATTCTCAAATAGTACAGTGCTAATTACAGTTTTTAATAAACAACAATTTCATTCAAAACATTCAACTCACCTGTTGACTCAATCTATCCAATCTCAGTGTCATATTAATAGAATCGGACTCTGAGAAATACACAGTATATCCCCAGGCTGAGCCACACCATTGTCCCGTAGGCGGCGACGGGGACCGCTCCACGATCGTCATGTGTCCATCAGGACAGCCGTCCGAGGTAAACGACACGAACTTCCCCACCGTAAACGTGTCGAATGTTAGCTGTGGACAAGGGTTTTGATTAGAATCTGCTGTTGGTTTATTTTTAAATGCTTTTATTAACTTCTATAACTAAGTATCTATGTAAAAAAATCTTAGAAGTTAAATTTGACACACGTCCCGGTTTCCGATTAAGCTGAAATTTTGCTACATGTTAAGTGACGTCATTCTAAATTATAACGGTGGGCTAGTTATTTTTTATTCATTCCTATGACATGGGTATCAAATGAAAGGGATTGCTGAGAAGATACGAGAAAGAAAATGACGTCAAGCAATTCGCCGAGCAATTTTGTATTTAATATTAATGCTGCTAGGTCTCTAATCAAGTTTTAAATTCGTGGCAACAGTTTTGCTAATTGATGTCCCTTACATCCTGTGTCATATCAGTCCAATTTTCACTTTGCAGGATCTTCAGTTACCTAAGCTACTTGTTTTCAATCATGAAAGCCTGTTTACGGGCAGTATAGTTAATCTCTTGGTATCACTAGTCTAGCATGCCTTATTATTAAAAATATTCCCAATTACTATTTTATAGTAAGGAAAAATAAACATCATAAGGCACCCTATTTCTATTCAATTAAATGTTTTTTTTTTTACCTGCATATAAGTTGAGTTTTTAGTCGAAAAACATGAAACATAAAACAGTATAGCATAGAAAATAGTGCTCCACCCGCAGGGAGGTGGCAATAGTAGTTAGAGACAGGAATTTCCCCACAATGCGTGCCGGGTCCAAGACTATAATGGTCATTGTTAGGTCTAGCGCAGGCGTACTACAGCCATGCGTTTTGTGTGGTCTATTTTGAATGTCTAGGTAGGTTAGGTGATATATCCACGCACACTTGTTTCACAATACACAATTTACTAAACCAAATACCAGTAGACAACAGAGGCTCAATGAATAGTAAATATATAAAACGTATGCTGAATGAACATTACATCAACTCGATCATAACTTAACTGCTAATAGCGCGTTGATCAAATCTCAGGCCATGGCATGCAAAGATATACCCCAGTGTGTGCTTTGTTTAAGAATATAGAACTTGGAATAAAAAAAATAAAAAAAATTAACTCTAGAAATATTTTACGATTCGCTCTAATATTCAGTTTATTTTATAGACAATGAACAAATTCAAATAATAAGTTACACTGGCTTTTGCCCGTGGCATCACTCGCGCGCAGGTGGGAAATTATCCATCCTAAACGTACTACGGGGTTCGTGATAAAAGTAAACGTATTCTGTGTCGTAACCCATATCATGATCTTCTGTGTGCCATGATGACGTGGAAAGGTAACAGATAGATTTAGATTTGCATTTATAATACTAATATAGATTTTTCCATGTGTTCCAAAAGCATGTGACTAAATGAGTGATGGATATGCATGTTGATGGATGGAATGGAAGGGGAAGGCCAAAGAAACGATGGACAGATTGTGTGAGGAATGATATGAAAGAGAAAGGAGTAAATGATGCCGTGACGTCTGACAGTGGACAATGGAAGAAGAAAACGTGTTGCAGCGACCCAAGGTAGAATGAAACCAAAGAGTTGATGATGAGATAGATTTTTCCATGAATCGGTATGTACAAACTCTAGATATAATCGCGCCTCAATATCTTTAACAAGGAAGTACGGAAACGACCAGGAAATAAAACGAAGATCGCCCTAATGATCGCCGAAGAACTTAAGAACAAGAATTTAAACCCTCACAAGAATAAGACAGTAACTTCTGCGAAGCGTATATTTTTAATGAGCTCGTTTGTCGAATCGATTCCTTTTCAATTTCACCCCTAAATATAGATGACGCGTGCGTTCCATTCATACAGAAAGGAAACGGAATAGCGTAGGTATCTTATTTTAGGAATGGTAACGCAATTTGATATCTGCCCCCGGCATAATGAGACAAATAATGATGAATTCATTATAATACTTACGACAACTGGGTGGAGCTCGTGGCTAAATAATAACAGAAGCTTGGGTCGATCTTTAGGTTAATCCGTGCTACCAAGGACCAACTTTACCAAGGTTGCCAACCTTACCTTGGTAAGGTTGGTCCGTGGATGGCTGACCACCCATAACATACCGAGTTTCCTCCGTGCTTCGGAAAGTATGTCAAGCTTTTGGTCCCGGCTGTCATTTGAGATCTTAGACAGTCGCTATAGGTAGTCAGCAGCTCGAAAGAATGACAAACAGTCCTACCAAGGGGTATCGTATTACCTATAACAAACTTGGTTGTGGAGGTATGATGGGCAGTTGCTCCATCTCCATGTTTACCCAACTATATTAGGATTGGCTTCCAGTCTAACCGAATGCAGCTGAATACCAGTATTTTACATTGAGCGACTTCCTATCGGACCTCCACAACTCAGCTAGTACTGGGTAATACAATACCCCTTGGTATGGTTGTCAGACTTTCCGGCCATTGACTATGTACCTGTAACGACAGTCAAAGATCTACAATTGACAGCCGGAACAACGACTTTAACGTGCTTTTCTAGTCATGAAGAAAACTAAGGATCTATCAGGGGAATCCATCTAAGGACCAACCTTGTCAAGCGCGGCTTAACTTTATACTTGGACAGTGATATAAAATCAGAGGTTTTAAGTGTGACAAGATTGTTAGCAATGTTGTTGTTGTTTGTTGTGTGGCAAGATTGTTGTTGTGTATGTGTTGTGATTGTTGCAATTGCTATCAACAACAAACATCAACGTTTTCGTTGAGACCCGGTTGCAATCTAAGCGCTGTCTGATCTTAGCATTTAGCTTTGCCATAGCCTATAATTGTTTGTGGTATCCGAAAGTTCCTGAACCGTATAGATATCAGGACACCACCCCCTTTGTCTGTGGAACAACACCACATTTGTACTCTTACATAGATTGGTCCATGAATCCCCTCCGGATTAGGTTTCCCTGGCTTCAGCAATCCCGAGTAAGAATAATTATGTTTAAAGAATTCTTGAACTAAAACATTATAATGGCAAACCAGTAATTACAAAAACTTAGTTCACATTTCGCACCCCCAGTGCGACAAAGGCGTAAGTAAGAATACGTCAATTTTTTTTTATTGCAGTTTCGTATATCGCAGATAAAGATACACAATGCTCAATTTTTCCGTTAAGATCTGACGAGAAATCAAGCCATTATACCAAAAAAAGACATTTGTCGCGACACATAAGTTTTACATTTTTTCAGATAAAAAAGTCCATAAACCTACTTAACTACATAAAATTTGACAAAAATATACTTAATCTTACTTACGTATTTGTTTCCCTATATCAAGCTGAAATTTGTAAAAGTACTTTCTAAAATGACTTTGTATGCCTAAAAAAAAAACAAAGCTCATAAAATAATACTGATTACATCCTATCACAAATAAAAATAAACAAACGATAAACGTGGTATTATAAATTACATCTACAAAGCTATTGTAATGTAGAAAGCTATATTGATTACCAGTTGCAATCTACCTAGAAGACATTGTCAATATTCGTAATACTGACGATACCTAGAGACTGGAGCATTCGATCGCCGTCCAGGTACGGGCCGACCTAGGGCTACATCAGCAGCAGATGATCGTTATATCCAACTTACTGCTCTGCGAAATCGCCGCCTCAACGCAGTTCAAGTCCAACAAAGTCTGCGTGACGAACGCCAAATGGTCATAAGTTCAGATACCGTGAGAAGGAGACTTGCTGAACGGAACCTGACTCCAAAAAGAGCTGCAACAGGCCCAGCATTAACGGTAGCCCACCGTCGAGCACGAATTGAATTTGCTCGAGAGCATAGGGATTATAATTAACACTAGAAACGGGATATTTGCCATGTCCACTGTTTGTTTTGAGTTCCCGATATTTTGGCGGGATATCGGGAACTCAAAACAAACAGTGGACATGGTAAATATCCCGTTTCTAGTCTTAATTATAATGTTAGTGACCATGACAGTTTAAAAACTTATAGCATAGGGATTGGCTGTTAGAGCAGTGGCGTAACGTACTGTTTACTGATGAGACCAGGGTGAGTCTACATGGAAGTAATCGACGTCAGAGAGTATATCGTCGCCCTGGAGAACGTTGTTCTCAGTGTTGCATCGAGGAAACTGTTGCTTATGGAGGAGGATCTGAAATGGTCTGGGGCGGCTTCTCGTTAACCGCACATACACCGTTAGTTTTCATCGAACCGACGGGCCGTACACGTGGATTGACTTTTCACCGAGCGGTGAAAAGTCAATCCACGTGCGCTACATTACCGAAATCCTTGCAGACCATGTGGTACTTTACGCAGGATATATCGGGCAGGATATGCTATTGATGCATGATAACGCACGACCCCAAGTTGCTCATGTGGTGACCCAGTCTATCACAACGTCATCCCACCTATGACCCAGTGACCCAGGTGACCCAGTCTATCATCTACGCGACGTCAGCATTCGTACGATGGACTGGCCAGCTCGATGCCCGGACTTGAATCCGATAGAACACTTATGGGATAAGCTAAAACGTCGGGTTCGAGCCCGAGTACCTGCTCCAACAAGGCTTCCAGAGCTGCGAATCGCCATTGAATGCAATTCCTCAAGATTTCATCGTCAGGCTCGTAAGGTCGATGAATACGAGGATGCTGGCAGTTATCCGAGCAAGGGGAGGAAACACTGAATACTGACAAAAATCTTTTTTTTTTAAATTTTTTCTTTGTTTCTGGCTTTATTTACTTTTTTCATTTTATTTCTAACAGCAATTAACACGACTGGAAAACGACTCTTCTTTGTAAGATCCTTAATAAACATTTAATAAATTGATTAATTTTGGGATTAATCAATTCCATTCATTTTAATCAGTATGAAACGCACTTTCTGTAGGTATAACTTTGATAGTTTTAAGTTTTATATTTTTCGAGAAAATCGAATCAGAGTTCCAAGGTAGTCCAGTGTAGTTCACAGATTTTTACAACCGGTCATACCCAAAATGAAGGGGATTCAATGCATGCTTGCGTTGAAAAGAATTTAAAAAATAAAGTTGTTTATACTCCTGACCAATTATACGAAATTGTCATGAACGCTAAGGTCCATAAAAAATTCATCATGACTGAAATGTCCCAGAATTTGTTTTATGATTTTAAATTCCTAGCAATTTTCAAATAAAAATTGGCTCACAGACACAAGAGGTGAGAAAGTATACTTATCGGAAGTTAAAAGAGGTCAAAACTACTTTCGATGCCCCTGGTAAACTATTTTACAAAATAATACGATTTCGGGCATAGCGATTAATTGTGTTAGATAGGTGCAAATTGTTCTTCTAGAACACGTAAATCCAAATCAATGCACAGATTGCATTGATTTGGATTGGATTCGATTTTGTTTGGACCCTGAACTCAAAACTGCTTATGAACAGTAATTATTACCAGTATCGAATGCACTGTACTTTAAAAAGTCTGTGTGACACAAATGCAATTCCATTGCATTATCAAGCTTTTTATAGGAATCTGGTGGCTGAAAATAATACCCGTAATTTATTGCCAAGCGACAGTTCAGACGAAGACTGAAACAAATTGTTTAAAATTAGCTTTACTCGCAGTTCCTATAGATTAAGGAAAACCCTGATTTTTTTATTCCTTTCTTTATTATATTTATTCATTGTTTGTTGAGTTGAGGCGTTTTATCATGTATGTTTTCAATCACAATACATAATAAATACCAATTGGGCTTTTTACGTTATTGTACTTAAACTTGAGTACCTACCAATAATAGTTATTAATTATAACATTTATTTTGTTAAATCTGGTTATGTATTACTGGCTACTAAGTATTAGTTGAATCGTTGAATACGATTGTTAAAAATGACTATTTCATATAAATATGTGATGAATATTATACTATTATGATTATTATTCATTATCATTATCAAATCTAATTTATTTGACAAATATTATGACTTGGAATTGATAACTGCAATGGGACCTGATTAATTATTATTTTGTGTGTTTATAATTCTTTGTAGGAGTTTTTTTTTTAAACGATAATAGTATCTTTTTACTATAAATATTCTAATAAAGTGCAGTTTTATAATTACCTGTTTTATTACACCGTTAAAATATATTTTACCTGGAGGCTTAACATTACTTACAATTAAGGATTTATTCCAAAATATAAAAAACAAAACAGTATTCAGACATAACATTTCGTTTTATGTTGATTTTTTTACAAACAAGGCTGTAAAAACTTCTTACTAATTCATATATAAAACAAAATTAAGCAAAAAAAGGCGTAAGTAGTGTGTACCTCTGCATTTTATCATGGTCTAAAAGTTCGTAAAAGACATAACCACCAGCAGTTACAGTGTACAAATAAATTTATAAAACGATGATTGGAGTAAACAACATTACATTTGAGAATTTGTCCTAATTAAATAAGGAAAACGTGTGTAAAACTTAAAATATTAATTATTCTTTATACACGACAATTTGAGGTATCTGAAATATTGTTGACAAAAAGCTTGATTTTTTTACTGTTTAATGGTATATAACAAAAGATCATAAGATCAAATGCTAAATAGATATACCAGACCAAACAGTTTTTTTGCTCTCCTGTAAAGTTAGTATATTCTTCTTACGCCTTTGTCGCACTGGGGGTGCGATTTTTTCTGAGGTTATTTAAGAGTCTGTTTCTAGCACTAATAATTCGTATTTCTGAAGAATTTCCAAGAATCCTAAACAGAGTTTTGTGAATATTAAAGCTACCTTAATCATGTCAAACGCGGTTTCAACTAATGTTTTGACAGGATTTGAAACTTATTTATAATCTTGTGACCCAGAATTTGTTCGTCTGGTTTGGTAGACTATAATTGAAATAATTATGTTTTTATTAAATAAGTTTTATTAAAAGTTGTACTCAAAACTCGAAATTACAGGCGTTATGTTATTTTTCGTCTACTGTCATGGTTAAAATATTACCTTCCAGAACCCTGAACCGGAAAAAATATTATACATATTCGACTTGCATATCATTTGGCTCTTGCCTGTCGCTAAATTAATTATGTTCAGCATCTATAGTCGCATTATCATATTCGGAACGGCTCGGTGCAATAAGAGTGGCTTTTTTCTCAAGCTTAGCTTTTGCCCCCGTTAATTTAGAATTTGGCAATCAATTCGGGTTGTACTCTGCGTGTAATAATATAATTCAATCATTATTCGAAAGACACGTGGTGCCATCTATTATCATAAGAATATTATTGTTGTTTTCCTCGGGAACAGTACTTTTTGTGGGATGAAAGGTACCCTATGTCCGTTTTCGTACACCTGACTATGTATTTGCAAAATTTTAGGATGATCGGTTCAGTGGTGTAGGCGTGAAAAGGTTACCAACAAACAAACTTACTTTCGCATTTATAATATTAATATAGGTATCTAAATCTAAGTTAGGATTTGGATTTGTAAACAAATATGCGATTGTGGTTATTCCGAATCAAACTAAATAACTTTCATCAGTCGATTTCATAATACCACCGCTTTTACGTCAATACCAATTCCTTCACATCAAAATTCAACCCCACCCGTCCACTAAAATACAATCTTCCTATTTCAGATTACAATCACATACTAGTTCAGACCGATCCGTTTGACGGGGGTCCGTTTTAGGATTCGGATCACGTCCGCATTTCTAAATACCTGTATAATGTCGCCATAGTTTCCTCCTGTGGCGGTGAAGTTTAGGTGGCAGACGAAAGGGAGGTGGTCCTCTCGAGGTCTGCGGACCTCTAATTCGTATGTGCGGCCCACGTCTCCCATGTACGTCCTGTTGCATGCTGTAACAAAAGAAAATTGGATTTAGGAGGTTTTGATATTAGATTTGTGGTTATATGAAGATGTTGTCTAGTCATACAATTCGTTGGCTTTGATATACAAATGTATGTTTTGGAAGTCCAAATGTTTACAGTATGTTCGTTTACAGTAGGTACTTCAAAAATATTTTCTTAAAACCATGTCTGTGTTTTAAATGATTCGATGAAAGTTAAAGTTCCTGCATCGTATACTAAACGAATTTATACAAGAGTCAATCACCTGTTTATTTATACTTAAAGCAATGACACTTAATCGTTTTTTTTAATTATTTCACCTAAATATTATTACATTGTTGGAATTTCAAACCTCAGTGCTTATTCGAGCTTTCAAAATGTATTGTTACTGTATATGTGTTTATGTACCTAGTACACAAACCACATGTGTTTACGACTCAAAATAAAGAACTTCGACGCCTCGTATGTATACCTACAAGGCGTCGAAGTTCTTTATTTTACCTTAATGACATGAACTCAAATCAAATTCAAAATAAAACTACCAGAACATAGAAAAAACACTAACGTTAACATTACTTACAAACAACAATAACAATAAAACACATGTTTAAGTTTGCGTTACTCTTGGCACGGGACAAACAAAAGCAGTTTCTTCAAGACATAATTGTTTAGCATACCGTGAAGTGAAAGAGAGGAGATAGTATACGTACGAGCCGAGTATTTGATGTGATTTTACAACTACAGGTTTTGATTTAAACACAATATTAAGCAACTTAATGTAAGATGAATAAAATTAATTGTTCAACTTATATTTCCCATTGTTGTTTTATATTATAATCCAAATACTGTTTGTTTTATTTTTTTTCCTAATTCATGCAATCTAATATTTATGCTGTCTTGATTTCCGTACGTATTTTTCTCACGGGTGACCACTGAAAATCAGCGCTGTGCTGTGGGCCCTCCATAGCACAGCATCATGCTGAGTGGTAACCTGCTTGTCGCAGTCTGCGACTAAGAAATTCCTGATGGAAAATACCCAAAGTAGCAGCCCAGGATATGGACGTCTGCCCGGTCGATGGCAACAGGCTCGCCCCCTATTATACGGGACTTAAACATAAATGGCGTTATACAGGCGTACTAAAGGGTACACCTCTGTTCTAGCTCTTCGAAAATTGTAGTTGTGAGGTAGTTTATATTTGAAGAGTTTTACCATGTATGAACATTACAACCTTTTTCGTTTTTGAAGTCGGTTAAAAGTAAAGAAAGCTAGTCGCAATCCAGGAATATCTAAAACAGTGATCTGATTTGATTATAAAGTCAGACATCCCAAAGGCTTTGATTAACTTCGATCCACTACCAAAAAAGATCGCCTTTGAAATGAAAAACATTGACGTCGAATTTTTGATGGGAATTTGATTAAATCCCGTTTTCGACTCCTCTGAATCTAGAAATAGTAGAAGATCAAGGTACTTTTCGTGTCTTCTATAAGAGCGCGTTTTTCTTCTACTACTACTAATTCAGAAGAGTTTATTAGATGAGGTGCATATTATTATATTAAGGCAGATGTAGATAGAACTGTGCAAAGCAGGGGTGAAATGCTAGTCATCATCATCTGCCTAGCCTTTTCCCAACAATGTCGTGTTCGGCTTCCAGTCTAGCCGGATGAACTTCTATACCAGTATTTTACATGGAGCTACTATCTATCTGACCTCCACAACCCAGTTAATATGGCGTAATACGATACCACTTGGTAAGATTGGTTGTCAGACTTTCGGACCTGTGACTACCTTTAACGACTGTCAAAGATTTACAAATGACAGCCGGGACCAATTACGGCTTAACGTTCTTTCCGAGGCACGGAGGAAACTTGGTAAGTATGTGATGTGTGGTCACCGATCCACAGACCAACTTCAGCAAGCGCGGCTTAACCTGAAGATTGATTCGAGTGGCTGTTTTTATTTAGCAACGAGCTCCTGAAAAACTAGTATGGATAATTAAATAACACCTACAAATCTACATACTTTTGACCCTACCGAAACGGTGCTCATTTTCATACTACGGAAACAGTAAACAATTTTACTTTGCTTTTCAATATTATTATGTCTTAAGTCAAACGTTTTGTAGCAACTGCTATAACTCTGTGGAAAGCAACCCGCCCAGAGGAATACTTCCAGCTCTTTCTTACAAGCAATGTTGTTAAATTCTGCTCTGAGGTGCCTGTATATTCAGTTGAGACGGTTCTGCTAACAGTATGTCTCTGGAATGCCAACGAAACGGTTTTGCAGATGTCGGTACTATGGGCGACTCCCGGCGAACGGTCACAGTTACCGCGGTAACTTACCGCAAAATTATTAACGTGACCGCGGGTTTGACCTCCAAGAAGTCGCAAATTATCCCACGAGAACATACTACTGGATTATAATTATCCTATAGCCTAACTGAGGTCAGGACATAAGTCGTTTTAACGTCTACTTTCATAATATTAAGTATGAAAAGATTCCAATTTCCGATTGCCTAGGTCCAGTGGTCGCAAACGCCACTGCTGAGCATAAGGTCCTGGGTTCGATTTCCGGGTCGGGCAAAGAGTTATTGAGTTGTTCCATCAGGAATTTCTCAGTAGCAGCCATAGAGTGTAGATTTGTGCCCGGTTGATGGCAATATGCTTGCCCCCTATTACATGGTACTTAAACATAACTGGCGAAATGTGGATGTACTATTAGGTACACCTTTGCCTTACCCTTCGGGTATTATAGGCGTTATGTTATGATATGTAGATACCGATTTCTGAACATAAACATCCGTAAATCCGTTACAATCAGACGTGCATTATTAACTCAGCTGTTGGAATTTTCATACAATTGCAATACATTGGTTGATATTCTATAGACTGTAATAAACCCATCACATACGCCTCCGAAAGCCTTGGAGAAATGTTTCGCCAACACATAGTAACTGTCTAACCCACTCGACATATTAATCGTTTTAGCGTCCATGTGTATTGCGCAGTTATAATTGATGTTTGACTGTCATAGAGCATACAACAGAATCGTCCCAACATATACAACATGTATTACAATTATGCTAGTCAATATTTACTATGATATTGGTAGATGTTGGCTCGATTTGTCTGAATATGGCTCTCGATCTGACTAGATATTTGGGTCTGGATAACTTTTAGTTGGCCTTCTTTCACTAGCTGTCAACTATCTGTATCCTAGCCGTAACTTTTAGAAATTAAATAATCCTACTAATATTATAATAGCGATAGTTTGTGAGGATACGGGTGAAGCCGCGGGCATAAGCTAATATTTCATATTTTTCAGTTTTCAGCTTGTGTTTTTCGTTGCAGAAAGACTACAACAATAGTTCTAACAATTTGGGACGTACTTTTTAAAGTCTCCGCACGATCAGACGGCGCCGCGCGCCGTCGAGGCCGGCCCAGAAAGAGGTGGCGAGACGATCTAGACGCGTCCCGCGAGGACTGGTTCAAAGAGGCACGGGAAAATAGCTTGAGTAAGAAATTGGGGGAGGTCTTTACCCAGCAGTGGGACAAAACAGGCTAAAAAGTAAAGTTTTTCATTCAAATTCAAACGACAAAGACTTAAATGAAATAAGTCATATTTTTATAGTCACGGAAATTCCAAACAGAAAAATACGTTATGTCCTAAATTTATGCAAGTCATTATAAAATACATCACCGTACCTGTACTATTGTTAATCCTTTCAGAATAAAAATAGGGAAATGAGAAGGAAAAAGGTCGTGAATAAAGCGCCCCATACAATGGACTGCGGCCATATTTTACGATCTTTTTAAAAAAACGCGCCTTTTGTCTCCACTGACAGCGCATTACATAGCATAAGACAAGTGTACACTTCGGGCCAGAATCATTGTTCCCATTAATGTTCCCGCTTTTGTTTTCGGTTAGGCAAACGCGAAATATCAAAACAGCTCCACCACTTAATTACGTAAAATGATACCGCCCAATTTGTTAACTTTATTTTGTGTAATATAACTTAGATTCGGAAGTTTTGATTGTAATGTAACTTTTAAGTGAAAGACGAGCCTTTGAAACGGTAAAATTGTTTTAGTTTTTAGTATGGGCCTATTCATTAATTTTGATGGTATGTTTGGCGTAGGTGGTTAAGCAATTTATTGTATTCTGTACTAAGAGCAGTGGGTTTGATCCCTTTACAATGTGTGGTTAACATTGACTCATAGGTCACCAGTTCGAACCCAAGGCACCTCTGATTTTTCGGATTCATGTGCGTATTGTATAATTATCACTTGATTCGTTGAAGGAAAACCTCGAGAGGAAACCAAACATACCTGAGAGATATTTCTCGACGGCATGTAAAGCCAAGTCATGGGTGGCATAAAAACTCTGACACCAGGTTAGCCGCTAACCACACGATAAAGAAGAAGGACATTGTGTGGTTTAAAAATTGATTGTATTGCTTACAAATATGAAATTACTGCAGCTCGATGAAAATATTCAGGTGAGGTCATCATAATTTTGTATTAACATAATTATCCGCGTTACAAGAGAAGAACTCACTATCACAAGCAAGACTAAAGCTTACTTACTGTTCGACATTATAATATTTAAAACTTTTTGACACTATTTTTGAATTTCACTTAGTAAGTTAACTAATAATTCATGGTGGTATTATTAGTATGTAAATTGCATGTCCTATCTATACCTATATATTCAACACAATGTAAATACATTCTGTATCAATAAATGGAACGAAATGCTTCAGACCTTAGCCATTTAAACTTGTGGTAACAATGACCAATTACTGAGAAAAAGTTCAAACAAAAAATATGATACTTCTCAACATTTAGTTGCAAAAAATATTTATTTTACCGCATAGTCGAAGTTAATAAAAAGACTAAGTTATGGCCGGTCCCCAGGACATAATTTATATTGAATTATAGAACAAATTTTAGTAGCAGGAAAAATATTATGTTAGCTTTTCTGAATTACTGAGTCAACTGAGCCGAGATATTTAAGGTTTTAGTAATAGTACAAGATGAATGGGAGACAAACTCGGTATATAACGGTGATCATTATTCGACGGTACTTTTCGGTACTCGAAACGATTTTTTTTTGTTAATTTAGTTAATCATAATCTTTAGCCACACCGTTTTTTGACAATATTCTTAAAACATTTTTCTCCAAGAAATAAAACACCTCTAAAGAATATGGATTTGTAAACTGATTCAATACTGGCATACAGAACCAAACCAGAAAAAATAACGGGCAGGGCACATTGCTCGCTGAACGGATGACCTAGGGTGCCGGAAACTTCTAGAGTGACCTGGTGAACACGGCGGGAATCCGCGACATGCAAAAAAAAGGCACAGGATCGAGCATCTAGCGAGGCATGAGACCAGCTGAATGAATAACTGTCTTATAACTGATATGATGAGTATGGTTATGACTATTGGCATGCTAAGGGGTCCACGTCCGATCATGGACTGACAAATTAAACAACGAAGCTTTCAGGACCTCTTCTCTGCTATGACTTAGAACACAGTTAATTAGATTTAGAATGTTTCAAACAATTTTAGACCTTTTATCAATAGAAAGTGATCACTGACTTGTCTCGGTGATTTCTATCCCAATCCTAGAACATAAAAACCTAAAATAAACAGCAAGAAACTGTTCCGAATGTACCAGGAGCGAATGACACGAAAGGAAGTGTTTGCTTAGCGAACATAATTGAGACATTTTAGTGAGAGCGCAGTTAGTACCCGCTAAAGTTTTCCCAGAATGGGAACGAAATTGTTCTTCCGAAAGTTAGTCGGAGACGGTTCTCGGATAGGCACGCTAGAACGTTTGCGATTGCCGAATGATAGGTAGGTATAGGAGAAAATGGGAAGTAAATGTTTGCTTACTAAGTGAGACTTCTTTTTAGACGCTATCAAAGAAATCGAAAGCTTTTTGCAAACGGTTTTTGTAACTGAGTAAGCACTTAGTGAGGTTCACGACAGAAAAGGGTCTAAAACTCCTCTAATTTACAAATGGTTTAAGTCTTTCGATCGAGTGACTTTGACAGATATGTATGACAGATATACACAATAATGTCGAAAACAGACCACTGAACTGTTTTTAAATTAGTGAAGCTGGAACCAAATAAGCTTTTAAACCATAATTCAAAAGACACATTTATGTTCATGATTGTTTGCTATTTTATCTACTTGTATGATCAGTCCAATGTCCAATAAACTCGTGTGTAAAACCGTATCAACAAACATTAGTCTCTGTATCCGGCACTAATTATGTACAAACCTGCACGTGTAACGTGAACACTAAACATGCTGCGGAGTTAGCATATGAAACACGCTTCATAGCCTAGAGCTATCATCACTGATAAAGATATTTATTCATAAAGTCTTGATTAATTATTTTCTATCCAGACTGTAAGTCAGAATTACGGAATAATTAGTCAAAATTGCAACAAGATTACAAACTACCATGACATCTATGTCAGTATCCAAGAAATTGACCACAAGATCGTACTATCTACGGTACTATGTTCGTACGTATTAAATATTCTACAATTTCCTCTACCACAGTAGCGACCAGGGAGATGAAAAATATTTGTGTATCTATGCAAGTGCGGGTAACCAATGCATACCTACTAGCCATGAGCATACACGGTTTATATGTCAATAATTACTCCAAACGTACAGCCAACATAACAAAGATATACACAGCAATGGAGCCAACAAACAATTTGTATTACTACTACAAAGCTACAAAACAAATAGCGAGTAAACTTCATCATTAGAAACCTCGTGTTTCCAACGTAACAAAGATTGACACAGCAATGTAGGCAACAAACAGGCCTTGTTAAGACTGCATTACTGCAGGAGCCTGGTCCAGCGCTAATTATGTACGAGCCGTGTGTAGCGAACATTTTGTGGAGAGGATAATTATTATTTTGTTGGTGTACGTGCATCGTGCCTCGTGTATAGAGAGATGGACATAGTGTGCCTTATTTCACAGCAGGTTATAATTTTTACCCGACTACGGCGAAGCAGGAGGAGGGCTATGATTTTTAACCGGTATGTTTGTAGGTATGAATGTATGTTCATAATATGTTCCCTCATAACTTCTAAACTACTTTAGATAATTTGACAAATGAGGTATCGTTAAAAGCGTCTTGATTGTTAACTGGTTATAGGATGTGACGTCACATTAAAATGAATGTGGCACCCTCTAGAGAACAAACTCATGAACTAAAATATATTTAATGTGACCACTTTTATCCTTTGAAAAGCACTACGAATGTGTATTAAATATATACATTAAAATATATTACGTGTAAGTTGTATATTTAATAGATGATAAATATTTATTCAGCAAAAGACAGAAGCTTGTAAGTGTCTCTCTTTGTCTATGGTGAATTCCATAAGATATCTCGGAGTGTTCGTCGATGAGAAACTAGACTGGACCACTCAATTGGAATCATTAACCTCTCGCACCAGAAGACTAATTTATATTTTTTTAAATTTAAGGTTTTCAGCGGATAAAAATACTCTCCGAATGGTTTATTTGGCTCTGTGTCAAACAATCCTGATGTACTGTATCCCTGTGTGGGGAGGGACTCATAAAACTGAGCTATTAAAACTAGAAAGAGCTCAAAGGGCTGTGCTTAAAGTAATTCACTTCAAACCTCGTGACTACCCTACACATATATAATATTCAGAATGCAATGTCTTAACTGTTAGGAAATTGTACATCTTAAGATCCATCCTCTACAAGCACTCTATGATCTCGTTCAATAAGCAACTTGTCAGTCAGCGGCGTCGTGGCTTTCCTTTATGTCCTGCTGTTTCTTGCAGGACTGCCTTCGCAAGACGTCAGTTTAATGGCCTAAGTGCTAGGCTGTATAATAAAGCCCACAAACAATTAAATATTTACGCCTTGACTAAGGGCGAGTTAAAAAACAAGCTAAATTCCTGGTTACAGACATTGACATATACTGATACCGAAGAGCTTCTAACCACTGCACAGTAAAGAGATAGGTTTACACACAGAACACAACACATCTACTTACTCATACACATAGGAAGGAAATGTACACATACACACAATACACATAGGGAGGTAAGCACTCCCACATACACACGCCCACATACACCTAAACACACACACACACACCCACACACACATACACCAACACACACCCATACACTCGCACACACACCCATACACACTCATGTTTTTATTTCATCTTTTGTTCTTTTTTTTACTTTATTTAACATAAGTACTTTGTTCGCCTACTGCACGTACCAATATTTTTTGTAACCGTAATAAGACTCACTGTGAATGGATACTATTTCCTAAGATACAGACAGATTTTCTGCCTAGTTTAGGAAAGGGAGTCCTATGAAACATTTTATTTATGTTGTACTGGTTCTATTTATTGATAACATCTAATTGTATAAGACAACTTTGTATACCATGTACAAATTACTTATTGAATAAAATTAAAATGAAATAAAATTAAAATAAAATTATTATTATTAATTATAATTATAAGATTAGTATTAGTATTATATTACTAGTTTATATATAACAAATTCAGGTGATTTACTTGTTTCATACTTTCCTTTATAGAGCGAGCGTGAATTTTCAGTAGTCGGGTTATAGTGTTTGAATTTACTGTTATATTTGCCTGTCTTTAGGCATAAGCTAGATGAACGGTATTGATATTTTGTCCCAATGCTGGGCTAAGGCCTCCCCATAGCCTTCGACTCTTCTCTCTCTGCGGTTTTCACCAGCCAATCTCAAAGACGCAAACGAAACAAACGCCTCTAATTCGTCATGCTAGCGTTTTCTAGGCTTCCCTCAGTGACGACGCCCGTCTTCTGGCACCCACTGCGTGACGACTGTGGCCCATAGATCCTGATGCATTTTACATACATGGCCCGTCCAATCTCACTCTCTCGACCCAGCGGTCTTAGTGCCCACATCAGTGATTCCAGTTTTTGAGCATAGTGTGGCATTGCGAATTCTGTCGCTGAACTTCTTATTCTTCTTCGTGTCGCTGGCACGACAATTTTCATATTTTGTTAGCCCAGAACTTCTCCACTTACACTGCGTCGTCGGTGGCAGCGCAGAGGACACTTCGGCGACATGTTTTTGGGCTAAGAGGGCAGGAGATGGAGCATTGTTTTAATACCCAATACGCTACGCTCCATTCCCCTTTGCCAAACGTTGCGTTTGGACTTTTGCGACTCGGTCAGGGACCAAGTTGGAGCACCGTAGTATTGGTATCAACGACTTAAAAAGTAGTCACTTTTCAGGATCGTCGGTCGTACTCAATGCGGCAGATGGAGGATGTGTTCAGCGCAGCAAAGATACGCGCAGATACGTATATGTCGAGCAATGGACTCTGATGAGGTAATTTTATTGAGCATTGTCTTTGAGTTGCTATGAACTGTGCCAACTGTTAGTGTTGGAACGAATATTAGATTAAGAATCGAAACATTTACCATTTTTAAATGCACTAGTTCTTGTTTAGTTTAGTTTATCAGTATTAGTTTATACTTAATAACTGTAAGTATTATTCTTTCATTTATTTTCTTTCTTACTATTAGCGTACACTTTTACCATATTTATTTGTGATCCACCTACAACAACAATAAATTAATTTTCTATTCTATTACTTACACCACACGTTTTTAAAGATTTCGTGAAAATAATGATTGGCTTGGTCAACATTAAGAACAAGCCAAAAACATACTATTACTAATATTTGGACGAAAATGTAAATCTTTATTATTTGTTTTTTTTTTACCCTATTGGATGGTCCATTCCGGTTATTAGAGATTCCCTTACTCTAATGCACAATAAGAGAAAATACACAGTTATTCATGTTTGCTCTTCAGTTCTGATCGCTGCACACAATAAACGGTTGGATTGGCATAATCACTATGCATAGTAAATGAGTCGAAATTTGTACAGTAATGAATGTTGTCTGTACTCGATAGTTTAGTATTGTGGATCTGTTTACTTATTGCTTTTCTAATCAACTCTTCGACTAGTGTTTAGAAGGTGTTCATAGGTTACCTAACCGGTAAAACTAAAATAAGTTTTTATTTATTCACAGTGTTCGCTACGCCTTTTTCGGTCTTGGCGGGCAATCTCAGCAGAGACTGGTCATGATCACAAGAAATATTGAGAACATAAGTATGTCTGAGGAGCTCGCGCTTGCCTAGGTTGGTCCGTGGATGGGTGACTACCCATTAGATACCGATTTTCCTTCGTGCCTCGGAAAAACGCTAAGCAGGTTGGTCCCAACTGTCATTTGTAGATCTTTGATAGTCGTTACAGGTAGTCAGTGGCCCGACAGTCTGACAACCGAAAGTCTTATCTAGGGGTTTCGTATTACCCAGTACTAACTGGGTTGTAGAGGTCAGATAGGCAGTCAGTCCATGTAAAATACTGGTATTCAGTTACATCCGGTTAGGCTGGACGCCGACCCCAACATAGTTGGGAAAAGGCTAGGCAGATGATGATAAGTGTGTCTGTAAACACAGGTATATCCACTCTCATAGTCAAATAGCATGGCAATCCGACACGACCTTCTTAATAAACTCAACTTGTAAGCACATATTAAGTATATGATGTGTTGTATTTAAATAGCCTCCTCAAGAAGCAAAACTTACATATTTCGTCAATCTCAGTATAAACGTTTGTCTTATTTTTTCTATTTGAACGATGCTTATTTAAAGAGGGCGAGGAATAGGTTATTTTAAACTTAGTCTCGTCTTTCAAAGCCATAAATTACATATACATATACTTATCTATGCATTAACTATGTTAGAAAGCAAAGTTCACTCGTACTTCGTAATACATTGCAGAATAATATACCGAAGTTGGCTCAGCAAGTTTTAGTAAGACTGCATTATCAAATGAGCGCACGCGTTTCACTAATTAGTTATAAGTAAACTTGTGTCGCCGAGGGAATTTGTCGTGTACGTAATAAATCTTTCAACGCTTTTTCATTTTATTTTACGTAGAATTTGAGTTGTGGAGTAATAGGGAATGTGCATGTAATTTTTTAATCACTTGAATCAATTAAATACAGTGTTATCAACCAATAGAATTTAAAGTTAAGTTCAGCTACTGTTTGTCGTTGAAAAAAAAATTAAACTCCAACAATTTTCTACGACAGTTTAAACATCTGTGGCTGACGTCGTTTACCTCTATCGGTCTTGTTTACGTCAATTTTTTACACGACTACCCAAAAAAAAAGAGTGTTATTTTTTCAGGGTTCATGTAAGTATGTATTCTATGTTTGTTTGTGGGTTTCTTTATTCCACCATCACTTCTAAACGGCTTAATCGTTAAAACGTTGAGTTATTGCGGGTAACATAAGCTAGTGAACATTTAAAAAAAATAAAACCATGGTTCATGAAAAACACGGAAATATTTAGTTTTTTTCATGAATTTTTTTTGCCCTTAGTAGAATAATTTTACTAATTGTTTGTGCTTTATTCAAGCAAAAATTCCTATAACATATTACAATAAAATCTTAGTGAAGCTTAACTTTTCTTTGACACATAGCTTTTAATGGCACTACCGGCGTTATCGAAGACAATGCGTTACGAGTTTGCGTTCCGTTTCACCAAAAAAACGCTACATAAAATAATAAATGGTAAAAGAAGTATTTAGCAATAAAACTTTTATTTCGTGCATATTATTATTTTCAATTATCATTTAACATTGATGGGCGGGCCTATTTTTTGGCCAAAGAATCAGCATTGCCATCCAACGTGGTAATGCTGCCAGCCTTCTGGGCACTTTTCCTGTTGACAGCGATGCGGACGAATTTTTGGACGCCCTGTAACCCTTTTATACTTGTACATATTTATTTCTATTATAGTTTTGTAGTTTGTAAATAATTAATATTTTGATTAAAGAATAATGTTTTAGGTATAACATTGATGGCATTATTATCTTATCACTATTAAGAATGACTACGCTATTGTTACGACTTTGCTACTGCGTAGCCTCGTAGCTGCTACGAGGCTACGATTCATAGCAAATAACCCACATGGGAACATCAACTGCTATTTTAAGCTGCTGCTTTATATCAAAAAATATTAAAAAGTTTTTTTTTATTTATTAAAAAAAAAACGTTGCTCCAAACTAGGAATTTCTCCTGTATCGTGAGTGCGTTTAAAACATGGTCGTCATGTTCTCTTGGGATAGGCAAAAAATACTGATCGGCACATGCCACGACCCTTTCGCAATGCTTACATTATTTGAGAGAAATCTAGTATGTATACAGGGTGTTTGGCGCATGGACCGACACAATTTTTCCAGGGATTTGGGAGGTCATTAGCTAGGTTCTACCCATACACCCTTTGTCCCAAATGTCACGGTTGGTTACATATGTTTTTTTTTGTTTAAATGAAAAAAATGCCCAAAATGTTTCCTTTAATTCGAAATAACTTTTTTGTTTGTGGGCGTAGTGGCACAAAACAAATTTTGTTGCATTCTCCAAAGTCTTTTAAATCTAAAAACATGTTTCGTTTTATACAACTGGTTTCAAGAAAATTCCTTACAAGCTTCCAAAGTAATTTTTTTTATTTAATGAATGAAATTTTACAACTTCTAAATTAATTTTAAAAAAAAATAAAAGTCATTTTGAAATTAGCTTTATTTTAAAAAGTTCTTTAGTTGATACCCTTTCTAACGGTATGCTACATGTCATAGAAATTATTCATTATGTAGTCAAAATACTAGTTAGGAGAGTCAGGGTTAAGAAAAGACTTTTTAAGGTTATTTTGTTTTTTAATAAACTAAAGTTATAAAAAGGAGGCAAAACACCGGGAGAGGTGGAAAGTAATGGGGGAGGCCTTTGCCCAGCAGTGGGACAGAATAGGCTAGTTTAAAAAAAAGTTATAAATCTTGTTCAAATTGACCTCCTCCATTTCGTATGCATGCACGACATCTGTTTCTTATTTCAACAGTCGTTGTACGTAGTCGCATTTCTTCTTTCATAGTTTGAAACGCGTCGGTTATTCGTTCAATTAGAACTTCCCTAGTGGGCACTTTTGTCTGGTAAACCAATTCTTTTGCACGTCCCCAGACGTAAAAATCAAAAGGCGTCAGGTCTGGGGACCGTGCGGGCCACGGAATAGGGCCGCCTCTACCAATCCATGCGTTTGGAAAGGCATTATTTAAATGCTCTCGCACGTCCAGTTGGTAGTGTGCTGGACAGCCGTCATTTTGGAAAACTATCGGCACACCTTCTTCCAAAACAGGCACAACAAGTTCGGTCACTACGTACAACGACAGTTGAAATAAGAAACAGATGTCGTGCATGCATACGAAATGGAGGAGGTCAATTTGAACAAGATTTATAACTTTTTTTTAAACTAGCCTATTCTGTCCCACTGCTGGGCAAAGGCCTCCCCCATTACTTTCCACCTCTCCCGGTGTTTTGCCTCCTTTTTATAACTTTAGTTTATTAAAAACAAAATAACCTTAAAAAGTCTTTTCTTAACCCTGACTCTCCTAACTAGTATTTTGACTACATATTGAATAATTTCTATGACATGTAGCATACCTTTAGAAAGGGTATCAAGTAAAGAACTTTTTAAAATAAAGCTAAGTTCAAAATGACTTTTATTTTTTTTTATAATTAATTTAGAAGTTGTAAAATTTCATTCATTAAATAAAAAAAATTACTTTGGAAGCTTGTAAAGAATTTTCTTGAAACCAGTTGTATAAAACAAAGATGTTTTTAGATTTAAAATTTTGGAGAATGCAACAAAATTTGTTTTGTGCCACTACACCCACAAACAAAAAAGTTATTTCGAAGTAAAGGAAACATTTTGGGCATTTTTTTCATTTAAACAAAAAAAAACATATGTAACCAACCGTGACATTTGGGACAAAGGGTGTATGGGTAGAACCTAGCTAATGACCTCCCAAATCCCTGGAAAAATTGTGTCGGTCCATGCGCCAAACACCCTGTATAATAAACAAAATTACTGCAGCATATAATGTATCCAAATACGAGTTCCCGTACGCCGTGTAATATGTGCAAGTTCGTATCTGTGTCACGTTTACATTTGCGGTGTGATTAATTATTCTTTCACCGACATTTCGGTGTGACGCTGTATTCAATGTTAAATAATTTAATAGCTTCCCTATGTAAAATGTTTGTGCGTTGTTGTTGTAATACATAACTAGCTCTGTGATTAGTTGTGAATAAATTCACTTCAGGTTATGAAAAATCTATACTTCTAAACCATAATTCGTAACTTTTTGAACAATTTAAATAAACCTATTTCATTAAATCAACATGTAAACACACAAACCAAACTAAATATTTATGAATAAAATACAATAAACTGTAAACACTTTCTCAAATGTTTTAAAAGAAAGTAGCACACTTCACAAACATGTCCTGGATTTGAACAGTCCCACACACACACACTTAAAAGAACCAAACACATTTATATACCGAAGTACCTTACCCCGTCGCCATCTTCAAGTGTTTTTACGAAATGTTTAGTTTCCAGTGACCCGGCTTGCGTCAGATCCAGATTCTTGAGTAGTCTTCGAACTCCGCGATCGGATGTTTTCACAATTTGTCCCCATTTGCCGGTCACCTCTATCTCAGGGCATTCGGCGAAACATTTCAAATAGGTATTGGCAATTTTGGGTCGAAGCGGGGTTTGAAAACTCACTTTGGTGAATTTTGGAACTAGTGAAAATTGCTACTCCAGTCTCATTATTGCTTTTGTGCAATGTTAATATCATTGCAATCTTGTTCAGAGTTTACACTACACAAATTTGTTAGTGGTGTATGTTGTAAACTAGACTGTTAACTCGGCGACCTATGTCCCAGCAGTGGGAACATTGCTGATACATTCAAATGGCACGGCTGACGCAATGGTTGAGCGATTGGCTGCTGTGCTGCGTGTCGTGGTTTCAATTTCCACACGGAACCAATGGTATAGCCTACCAGGTAGTTGTTCCGGGTCTTGAGTTTAAATGTTTGTAAACGCACCCCACGATACAGGAGAAATTCCTAACGGGGGCAACGGTTTAAAAAAAAAATACTATACTCCTCTGCCCATATCTTTGAAGAATTTAAACATGTTAGATACAGATTACTGTTTGTTTATTTTGTTTAAATTTGGGTAAAATGAAGTATCATGTAACTTGGCTGAAGCAAAATAAGGTGGGCTTAGTCCAAGCACCTCATCGTGATTTGAAGCCCCGGAAATTTTCCATTTCCTTTCCTCTTTTTGATGAAAATACTAATAAGGATCATTATACTTTTAATTTTTTTTGGCAGACGTATTTTACCGGTCTCATCCTCCTTGATTCAATGCAGCGTATTTTTACATTTTTTTTAAAAACCCCGGCTTTCCGTTTTTTGTTGCACCTGACCTAATTTCGGTTTGTGTAAATCTCGACCTGAGACGCATTAGGTCTGATCTGGTATTTCACAAGTTTAGAGGAGAGCCAAAAGAAAGATCTTGACAAAATCGTGTCAAAACTATTGTTCAGTATCGATTAGGCTAGTAAAAATAGTATAATGTTTTAGATAAGTCTTATACCTTTGTATTAGTATGGTAATAAAAGTAGTCACAGTATAATAATAATAATTTATTAATCAAAAACTACTTTTTCGGTGTCATCCAACCTTATGCTTGTACAGAGTTATTAAAAGACCAATCCTTTTAATTTTATTTACTGATCCAACTTTATGCCTGCAATTTTTTGGTAAATTCAATGCGTATTGTAAGTTTTGTTTTAAAATGTAACGTTATGTTTGACAAAAAAATAGAAATAAGTTAAGTCCGATCTTCTGAAATATTCAGGTACGTAGCTTTTAAATCAACTATTATGAAATACATAATGTCGGAATCAATAAAATGAAATTAAAAAATAATCAAAGCTAAAACATAATGACTTTCAAACTAATTTTTTTAACTAAAAAAGAATAGCATAACAAGCCTTATTAAGTAAAAAGATTATTAAAATTAATTATTATTAAAAATTTAATCAACTTCAGGAAAATCTGGCTGACTCTCGGAATGTTTTAAATTTTTATAATATGTATGGAATTCTTGTGGAATCCATTGTAAAAGACTCATCAAATCATTGTATTTTGCTGTTGGTATGGACTTTTCAGTTTGACATAGACTAGGTAAATGTTGAGGGAACTGAATTCGCTTAGAAGCATTTCTGATGAAAGATATTTCGGTAAAATCTTCTGCAAATGTATTTTTATAGAATAATATTCCGGGCTGGTCTTGTTGAATCTGAAGCCAAACACATTCTGATATTTTAAAATCTTTACCAGTTTTATTCTTCTTTCTGGAAACAAAAGGACCATTTTTTTTATATAAAGACGTAACGTCTTTAAAATTATGGAGTTGCATATCATAGACGTTGAAAATTCTCCTTCCTCCACAAGTTCGAATAAACTGAGACCAGTCTCGGGGTATCGCAATCTGCATTGTTTTCAGTTGTTTTTTCTTTTTCTCAATTTGTGAGTGTATTTGATCGACTTCCATGTGTGTATGACCCTTCAGCATAAATTTGTGGTTTATTATTTTCAGCTGGGGATGTTCGTGCAATATCCACATGTAAGCCATCACTACCATCAAATTTCGGTTTTGGCCCGCACAGTTATCAGACCACAGAGTTAATTCCCTCACATTAGTAAGACTTTCAATATTTTCTTCAACCCATCTAATCAGACAAGAAGCTATTTCGTTTCCTCCTCTACCACCTATATTTTCAGACCATAAAATGTTTGCAGCTCTATTTGCTGTAGAATCAAATATTGTCAAATTTAGTGTCCAAAGCTTTCGTAGATAAAAAGATTTACTATTAGTTAAATTCGGTGTGGTCAAACACTTTTGCAAATCAAACATCAATACTTTTTTTTCACCTGAACTTGATTCTGCTTCTTTTTTGTCATTTCTCTTCAAGTTTTATCTTTCTTCAGCATTCTTGACATGAATTTCTTTTTCTTTTTCTATATTATTTTTCAGCTCTTCATCCACAACATCTGTTAGCTTTCTCTCAAATGCATCGCAATCATCACAAGTGTCGACTGACGGTAGTTTGAAGCTTAAATTGAACTTGGTGTTAAAAATATTTCGGTATAGCCATTCTTTGGCTACCAAATTCGGAGGGATCTCCTTAGATTCCATCATCTCCTTATATTGTTTATACATAGTAGGGATATTCAAGTCCGGTCCTAAAAATTTTCGTCCGCTCTTTTGTCGTGAATAATGACTCTCATAACATGGATATAAGTTAATGTGATCTAACACTGATTGGACTACCACGTCTGATGATTTATTACCAGGAATATGCTTTCCCCTCTGATCTGGAGCTACCAACCCTCCATCGAGCTGTTTCTCCAAACTAACCTTAACAAACTTTTCTCCTATAGATAGCGTGTTATGAAACATATTCCGGCATATTTTTTCGCTCTTATAATTGACAATAAGTCTATATTTGTAGGAAAACTTTCTTCGGTCAGTGTTTAAGTTCCCATCTGTCCTCATCATGCGTTTTATTTTCTTGGTGACATGAGAGACTATAAACTGGCGACGTTGATCCCAACTGGTACATTTTTTCCAAAATTCGTTGAATATTTGCATTCTTGTTTCACTAGGTACTTTCTCATAACATTTAAACTTACACATGCATGGAGGTTTCAGCTCACGACCCTCTATTTCAGGATTTTTTTTAGCTACTGTAGCTAAATGATGAGGACAGATGGGAACTTAAACACTAACCGAAGAAAGTTTTCCTACGAATATAGACTTATTGTCAATTATAAGAGCGAAAAAATATGCCGGAATATGTTTCATAATACGCTATCTATAGGAGAAAAGTTTGTTAAGGTGAGTTTGGAGAAACAGCTCGATGGAGGGTTGGTAGCTCCAGATCAGAGGGGAAAGCATATTCCTGGTAATAAATCATCAGACGTGGTAGTCCAATCAGTGTTAGATCACATTAACTTATATCCATGTTATGAGAGTCATTATTCACGACAAAAGAGCGGACGAAAATTTTTAGGACCGGACTTGAATATCCCTACTATGTATAAACAATATAAGGAGATGATGGAATCTAAGGATATCCCTCCGAATTTGGTAGCCAAAGAATGGCTATACCGAAATATTTTTAACACCAAGTTCAATTTAAGCTTCAAACTACCGTCAGTCGACACTTGTGATGATTGCGATGCATTTGAGAGAAAGCTAACAGATGTTGTGGATGAAGAGCTGAAAAATAATATAGAAAAAGAAAAAACGGCCGAGTGATCGGCGATAATGTCCGAAGCCACTCTATCGCGTCGGTGTGCGGTCACGAAGTCAATGGAATAGTGTTTCTTTTTCACATATGCATTTCTGTACAACAATAAAGTAGCACTTTTTAAAGGCATAAGGACTAATTATGTTTGTAGACCTTAACCAAACAAATAAAATTTTTGAGGCATAACAGTATATCTCGAGGTACGTCATCTGATTATTTAATTTCAAGAGGCATAAAGTTCTATCTGACAATCCGTATTATTTTTAGCAACAATCCTTGTAGAATAAAGTCGAATGACAAAATAGTCCCTCCCTTACGCGTAAAATAATTTAAAAGCATAAATGCTCAAGTCAATATTCGACCTTCGAATTATACCAAAATTTTAAGCATAAACACTGTAGTTGATAACAAGCCTTAATCCACGATATAAATTAAAAAACTCGACAGATACGACCTTATGAACTTGTATATCTATCAGAACAAAAAGAGATAGAATTATGATTGTTATATGCTTAGAAAGAGCGCGAGATACCGGTTTCAGCTGTCTATTAAAGTTATTTTGCTCCAATCTCGAAATTCGACCTTATGCGTCTCAGGTCGAGAAATATTTTTTGTACCCATGATTTTCACGAAGAGGATACATTGAAAAAAGCGAATTGATTTTATTTTAAACCTCCGTAGTTGTGACCCATTTACATTTTTAATTCGGACATAAAAACAACAACATATATTTTTCAATTTGCGCGAAGGGTTGTTAAAAAATACTGTGGTTTTTGGCTCTTGGCTTGGTTTTTGTAAATTCTGTTTTTTTTCGAATAATTAATAAATCTCTTATGTTTTAAAATCATCTGTCCAGCTAGCCCAACTATGTTGGGATCGGCTACCAGTCTAACTGGATGAAGCTGTTTACCTACCAGTATTTTACATAATTCGACTGTCTATCTGACCTCCACTACTCAGTTACTGGGTAAGACCCCTTGAGATACCCCTTGGTAAGACTGGTTGCTGGCTGACTGGACTGACCTCGTCAAGTTTTGCTTAATTTTTTGATAAAGCTTTGAGTCTATTACAAATTATTAAGCCACAATTCCTTCTTTTTATGGTTTATAGAAAATTATTTTAATATTTCAGTTAAATAAAATACCTATGTACGTAACTTGGTATTAAACACTACCTCTCTCCTTAAGCACTATTATACATGGTTCCTTGTTCTTGTTTCATGATTATTATATATATATATATTTGTATATGCCTTATGTATGTATAAGTATAATAATACGTAAATGGTCAAACACCACAAACTACCTTTTTTTTGGTATGGGAAATCATCAAATGACTCCTCCCGCTCTGGGCGAAGCGGAAGGGAGTGTCAGACTTTTACTGACTAAAACCCATTCATGTTCCTTCTTTTGCCTTTTGTGTTCCAGGGTATCTCTTTCGAACAGTCCCGCAGCCCTGGCAGGCCTCGGCCCTTGCGGCCCCCTCCTGTTTGCTGACATCTCTTTGAGGCGCGCGTGGAACACGAACGCGCCGTCGACACGGCCTGTCGTCATAAGACGGACGGACGGCGAGCTAGCCCATTACTCACCGTCCACAGGCCCGACCACAAACTACCTGCAGAATTGTTTTCTTTTCCTCTAATTTATCTAAAGATTCGCTTGAAAATATTGCTTTTAGCGAAAAGACCGCCCATTGTGTCACCCTGTGTGAAATGTTTTCTTTTATGTAAATTTTTTGTATGGTTTACATAATGAAGAATATTATATCTATATATTTATCTATTCATGTATAAGCAGACTCAAGAGTTATGAAATGCAATATAACTCGGTAAAGGAATATCTTGTCTCAAAGTAGAAGCTATCTTAGATAAGAGTCACCGTCTAATGCCGTCGACTATTTGAGGCATTCTACCCAAGTATCAAGTAAGACTGCAGTCTGTAGAGCGAAATAAAGCTTCCTAAGACTTAAAAATGCTGACACAGAAAGGTAAAATATTTGGGAATAAAGTTGGATACCGCTCATGATAGTTCGCGGTGTTGAACCCAGGTTTAAAGAGAAATTTAAGAGAGAGCGTTGGAATGAAGTAGCTTTGCTCAAAAAGTGTTTTGAGGATTAAAAAGTGTTTCTGTCATGGATCAGTGGTTCAGTTAATATTGTGTTGTGGCAAGTTTTCATCATTTTCTGCCGGATAATATTAAAATAATTTTCGTCAAACTTCGAATAATGGTAACAGTAACGTATAAATGAAACTTTGACAACAATATCTATGTCTTGGTGGACAATTCGCGTACTTTTAAGATCATTCATATTCTAATGTAAGTTCAATCTGTAAATAAACCCTTAAATTTTCCAACATTTTTAACAAGGCTTTGACATTAGTTTTAATGTTGTTTAGACGAAATTGTAACTTTCAGGTATACTTGCCAGTACACAAAATATAATTTGACACTTATAACGAAACCGGTTCACTGCAAAAAAAAAACTAATCATCCCAACTATGTTGGGGATACTGCTAAGTACCAGTATTTTACAGGGAGCGACTGCCTATCTGACCTCCACAAACCAGTTAATACTGGGTAATACGATACTCGTTGGTAAGACTGGTTGTCAGACCTTCACGCCTCTGATTACCTGTAACGACGGCCAAAGATCTACAAATGCCGAAGCCGGGACCAACGGCTTTACGTGTTCCGAGCTCCGAGGGACGAAGGAAACTTGTTATGCAATGGGTGGTCCTGGTCACCCATCTACGGCCCTCCAGACACAGGTTGGTACCTGGGTAAGCACGGCTTAACCTAAAGCTTGACCCAAGCGGCTGTTATTATTTAGCCACGAGCTCTTTTAAAAAAACGAAGTTCCTAAGAAAATATGAATGAAAACATCGTGAAAATTTTAATAGCAACCACTCAAAGACTGAGGCGGACAATAAACCTTCTTTAATTATAGCGACCGCCTGAAAACGCGCTTTCCCTTTTATCGTACCCCCGTAGGTGGTCATTAAGCCAAAATATAGCTACAATTAACAAAAAAACCTGCGTTTAATAAGGTGTTAAGTTTACCGTGGCGGTGTTTACAAAATGGACTGGCATTAGTCACGGAACCCACGTCGAGATACGGCCGTGTGTGTTTAATTCGCTAGAATATTCATGGGAACAATCATTGTGCTTGCTATATTAGGGGTTCTATTTAGTCAATGTTTTTTTTATTAATAAATAATGGAGCGATGTGTTTGTTGTGCTCACAAATATGAAAAGTAATCATTACTTTGAGTTTAAAACGATTCGATGACACTTTGAGTGCCAGCATAGTTTGAATCTACTTATGATCAAGAATAAACTTATGAAAATTCTGAGATGTAATAGGTAAATACGACTTGGTATTAAATCCAATATATACAAAGTCTTGAAACTAATCCCCAAAAGACGGACTTCAAATTTGCTGCATTGAAATCGCAACTCTATTGTCTCACTACAATTTCTATACCACTCGCTCAATAAAAATGTAATTCCTAACTTCGTTCTGCGGACTGCATCAGACTGATGCACCATCTCCCCTGAGAGAAGAGAACTGAGTAAACTCATTGTAATCTACTTCTTTCAATTCCCTTTGTGAGTACATCTACAGTTCTTTTGTGCAAGACAATTATCGTTGCAGACATTTTCTGAGAAAAACGTATTTTACGAGCGCGGAATGAGAGCCGTTTTGGTGAAACTGCGCGAGGCAGATTAAGGCATGCTTTGCACGAGAATTTATTTGTGTTAGGGCTCGGCGATAGTGCTATGGACTGGCAAATGTACCCAAGAGTACATTTTGTTTGGGAGCCGGTTCTAAAAGCTTATTCGGCTCGTATAGACGGGGATTATTACCACTAATGTTCTGTGGTTTAGGTTCGTCTTTGTTCTGTTACGAATTTAGTTTTCACGAAACGAAATCCTTGTACCTACGGCTTAGAATTCTGCGAAACAACTGGAATGAACGTTGTTTTGTTCAAAACGATTGTTTACAGCTGGTGTAGTGTTGTTTTTATCCGTGTATGTAATCATAATAATAGTTTTAGAACAGCACACCACCACATTCGTCATTATGACACTTTTAGTAATATGAAAAAATAGTAATTACTTTTCATATAATAAATGAAAGCTTTTATAATGCAACACTCTAATAATAAAGAAAATGTCAGGAAAGGACACCTTACAAGGACGTACGGCGACCTATTAGCAATGTCCTTCAGAAAGGGTCAGGTGCTTCCTAACTTCTGACCGCTAACGCTTTATATTATAGGTTAGAGAAAAGCGATGAAGCGGCTTTACGGATTGTGACCCGTTGTTTCAATTTACGATTAAAACTGCTCGGTTCGACTTTTTAAGTTTGAGTTTTGAGTGACATTAGTATTCGTGAAAAATAAAGTCAACCTACAGTAATTAAAAGAACGGAAACTAATATCATAATACCTAGTAAGCTTTTTGCAGAAACTGAATATGATTCGACATTTAATATTTCAGTTAACCTACTTAATTTATGCATGAAAGATCAATAAACGTAGGTGGCAAACACAAAATCAATTCAATTTTTTTTTCCACATGTAGCTTTATTGGCAAAACGTCAAAAGCTGATCGAAGGACTAGGTCGTTTCTTATGGAGAAGAACCTACAAGAAAATGACGACCAATAGGTGCGCAGCATTAACATCAACCAATAAAAAAATAAAAACATCACTGCCTCATTGCCAAAGCGCCTTAACCTCACAATCCTAATAAATATACATCTCCAGTCTTTATCTTCAACTCCCAAACAAAAACGACAAACACCTACAAAATAATGCAGAAGCGATACACTAACCCATCTACCCAACCGAACGATTACGTAAATCCATAAACATGTTGTATAATATGTTTTGGCGGAGTCCCCGCATAACTCCCCGGGATGAATATTACATAAAAGGCAAAAGGGAGCCAAGTCTGTCCATCGCTGACACAGCCACTCCACTGCCATGCGACGAAGCATTCGAGGCTAGGAGACCGGCGATTTTGGTCCCGTTAGAAGATATAAGGAAGCGGTCAATTTTGTGACATTTCTTTGCAGATTAAGTTTTTTAACCAAAATATATGACCTCAAAAATATTACATATTTTTGAAGGTCTCATCTAAAAGATGACACACATTGTGTGTCATCTTTTAGATGAGACCTTTATGTGTTAATTAAGGTAGGGCTAAATGTAAAAAATAATAATTGGCTGGTCTGTTAAGGAGGAACGCTAAGGTAGTCCGCAAAAATAAACTTTTCTTACGTTTCTTTGCAAACTGCAAAAAAAATATATGCAAAAAACGTAAGAAAATTTGAATTATATACGGGGTGCAAGGGACACCGAAGTGAAAACGGGTACCACGTATTCAGTACATCATTCTAAGCCCCCCCACCCCCCCGCATAGAAAATTTTCATCTAATAATTAAAAAAAAAACATTTTTTAATAGAATAGAAAGAAGACGGGCTGAACTCAAAATAAAACAAAGAACTTGAAGAGTATGCTGTGAGCATCATCGCAGGTCTCTAAACATCTCAAAGTTTCCGCTTCTTCACAAGTCGCTTGTTCTAAGGCTCTCCATCCTTAGCCTTCCTTTACTACCTTTTCTTTTGTGACAGATGTCAGCAAACCGAGAAGGGGAGACATATTAAAAATGCGTTTGAATGACCTAAAATGAGTTTCAAAAGATTTATTCGCGCGCCTTTTTGTTATGAAGAGTTCGGCTTCTTTCACTTCAGATATTACTTTTACAAATTACGTATGTGATATGTCAATGCTCCGAATATATAGGTATTTGTGGGCTTTCAAACGGTACGTACCTAATAATCTCGAAATCATTACTCGGGTTGCTAGTCGACTGTGGCGACAGGAAAATATTAATATCCTGCTCATAAAGTATGAGACATAACAATAATCTGAACCCATAGCCGGAGCGTGCGATTTAAACGTAACTTAAATACATCGATTTTTGAATCGAAAATACAATTATCGTATAGCATAATTTTAGTTAAATTGTTTGCAACAAGCACAATCAATATCATCGAAACGTACAGGGTGTAACAAGACCCTTAACGAAGTTGTCAACCAAGGATTCTGTTCATCAAACTAAGTAACTTTACGCAAAATTTATTGCTGGGAAACGACTTTTTTTTTGGGGAGAAAAAAAAAACGTTTTACGGTAGGACTCAATGTAACGCACTCAAAACATTGTGATGATGGATGGATTGAATAGTACGGGGGTCTTACATTCTCTTTTCAAAAATCTTACATTAAAAACATGACATGTTTTAATACATTGTACATTTTTTTTTAATACATACAGTATTATAAAAAAACTTGTGAAAAAGTTGGAACTTTGACATCCAATACCTCCGTAGGTAACTAGAAGGTATGACCTAGAACAAAATTATCGCAATGACGGGGAGAATAAGTGCCCTTCGGCTTCGTTAAGGTTCTTATTACACCCTTCATGAATAAATTCTTAAAATTATGAAAATATTATTTGTGAAACGAGTATTTTTAATCTTAACATCGACGTATTTACGTTACGTTTACAGCGTGCGCTCGTGCTAGGGCCTCAGGGTGGTTACTAAGTAATTCCAGTGTGGGAAAGAGACAGAGCTATACAGGTCGTCTAGTCTACTGCTTTAAGACGTCTTGGTAGGCCACCTGATGTTCACTTTACGCAAGTAATGATGGACGCTACCGAAAGCGCCAAACTAGAAGCTCAGTTCTGGGCTGACACAAGGCTAGGTTGTCATCGACACGCTAAGGAGAAGAATACGAAAGTAACATAATACTATAGCAATTTAAATATATTTCATTTCCTTTAATCCGATAACCATGGCAAGATCCATTGGGTTAGTAACAATATTCTTAACCTATGTTAGTACTCAACTAAAACAGACAGTGTCAGGTGACCAGTGACCTCCCCAACGGGCTGTCATGCCTCCCGACTATGGTGCACAACATTCTGTAATACTTACGTGTACAAGACTTGGGCTCGTCGCTCTTATCTCCACAGTCGTCCTCTCCATTACAATACTTGTCCAAAGATATACACTGTCCAGTGTCACACAAGAGTTCGCTCAAGCGACAAGGCGTCGCCGCACCAACGTTCCTTGGAAACTTCACTTTTTTAACTGGCACTATACTTATATCTGACGTCTCTATGCTATCCTCGTTCACAAACTCCTCGTTTAAGTCCTGAGGACTGCACAGTTTTAAAGATAGTAACACTATTATGAACAGAAATGTTCTACTGCTGGTCACGTCCAGGGAATTCTTTGGGTGACACATTTTTAAGTCACCGACTGGTTCGCACTTTTGTCACAACATTTTGTTCGGGGGAGCACTGCACTGTGTTACCTGTAACAAAAATATTGACATTAGCATAAACAGCCCATAAATAAAATACTCTGTACGACTAGGACAGGCCTCCTCTCTACGAGAGCTGTGCCGCCGGCTGTAATCCACCACGGGAGCCCAGTAAGATGAGTGAGGGAAGATGTCAGATGTCTTCGAAATTTTGGTTTTAGGGCACGCCTAACGATTTTTTTCTTCGCTGTTAAATATTCAAACTCATTATTTGTTTTTTTTAGGGTTCCGTACCTCGAAAGGAAAAAACGGAACCCTTATAGGATCACTTTGGTGTCCGTCCGTCTGTCTGTCTGTCAAGACCCTTTTTCTCAGGAATGCGTGGAGGTATCAAGCTGGAATTTATATCAAATACTCAAGTCTACTGACCCTTGGAGCTGTGAAAAAATCAAACTTCTGGGCCTACGCAATCAAAAGATACAGCCGTTTTTGCCGCAAATTTTCGACACTCGCAAGGGAACCTACAGGGTACTTCCCGTGAACTCAGAATCTTGAAATTTGGTACGAAGCAACGTCTTATAGCACAAATAAAGGAAAAATAGCGAAAACCGTAAATTTTTAGTTAATTATTTTAAACTTACTACCTCTTTCCTCATAAACGCGTAAAGGTATTAAATTGAAATTCATATCAAATACTCAAGTCTATAATACCTTTAAGCTGTAACAAAATCAAACTTCTATGTCAACGCAATCAAAAGAAACAGCAATTTAAGCCGCATATTTTCAAACTCGCAACTACTCGCAAGGGAATCAAAACCTAAAGGGTACTTCCAGTCGACCTAGAATCTTGAAATTTGGCATGAATCAAAGTTTTATAGCCCTTAAGATCCTTTATATGTAAAGGTAATTTAAATTTTAATTACATCACATATTTTTTATAGATAATGGTACTGAACCCTTCGTGCGCGAGTCCGACTCGCACTTTTATTTTCTTAAGAATAGTTTTTTTTTAGTTTTGCTGATATGATAAAGGCCAAAAAGTTTCTACGTGACGTTATCCAGTAGTGAGATAGAAAAATAAATGAATGCTAAAGATTTAAAATAATGTCCCCATCTCATCTGCCTAGCCTTTTAACAACTATGTTGGGGTTGGCTGCCAGCCTCACTGGATTCAGCTGAATACCAGTATTTTACATGGAGCGACTGCCTATCTGACCTCCACAACCCAGTTAGTACTGGGTAATACGATATCCTTGGTAAGACTGGTTGTCAGACTTTCGGGCCAGTGACTACCTGTAACGACTGTCAGATATCTACAAATGGCAGCCGGGACCGGCGACTTAACGTGCTTTCCGAGGCACGGAGGAAACTCGATAATATTATCCACAATAAACGGAAAATATGACGTAACCATCCTTATTCATTTGGAGTTCTTTAAAACCTTCAATTTTTCATACCTGACCTAAATATTTAGTCCAAAACGTTACTAACTCACTGTTCCAAGTTATTTCAAACGTTCACCTCAAGCTTTGGCGGGAAGTCATTAAAATAATAGTAGGAAAATTTTATGCTAATCAATACGATGGCACAAACTTTTACGTAACCGTTACTCGTAGGGACTAAGTCGGTTTGCGTTTACGTAATCATAATTTCAGCTATTTACAAAGGGTGTACCGAAGCGTGCGCTGAAATACTTATTGTGTAAGTTCGTTATTAAATGTAGGTTCTGTTTAAGGCTTTAGGAGTTAGGTAACAGACTAGGTACCTAACTATGTGTTAGGTTTAAACAGAAAATGTTTCACATAATTCTGAAACCCTTCTCCCCGACCTACATATAGGAAACCTTGTGAAACATAAGATTTACGCCTCATTTTCAGATTATTTTTACCTAAAATGCGTTACCTACCATAGAACTGTGACGACAGAATTTTTGTACAGTTATCAATTTGGTGACGAAATTATTTTGATCACCAGTTCGAAACCAAATTGATGACTGTAGCTTAAATACAGTACAATAATTATGTAATATGGGTTTTATTTAAAATATTGTATTTGACATTAAACGTTAATTATTATTTTTTTAATCCTCATGAAACCCACAGTCGTTAAAAAACCTCCTCATTAAAAAAACCATAAAATCGCAAAATAATAAAACTCCTAAATTAAATGATTATGATCAGTATTGATTTACAAGCGCCATTGTTTACCAATTTAATTATTAATAAAGCTTGGATACTGAGTTTTTAAAAGTAAATGAGTGCTTAAAACACGGTTGGTACTGAAGTGCGAAATTATTTATTAAAAATATTTAAATAATTAATTAATGTTATTGAAGTTGTAAAGGCATTTTATTACAGAAGATTATGCCCTTAAAATATAGTCTAAAATATTATTATTTTTCATTAATAAGGTGAAAGGGGTGCCGGTGGCTGAAAAGTTGTGTGGTAATAGGTTGGCTTGGTATGGACATGTAATGCGGAGGAATGAAGAAAGTTTTAAGTATGAATGAGAATAGGTATAAGAGTAGAGGAAGACTAATGAAACGATCGATGGACTGCGTGAACGATGATATGTCAAGAAAGGCGGTATCTGATGAGATGACGAGTAACAGAGAAGTATAGAAGAAGAAGACATGCTGCGCAGACCCCAAATAAATTGGTATAAAAGCAGGAGAATTTTGATGATTATCTTCATTATTGGGATATTTACACCAGGAATCTTTCAGTAGCATCCCGGAATCCCAAACATAACTGAAACTGAAGCAAAATGTGAGTCTGCTGCCTCTGCCTAAGTATCTAACCCTCTATGAAGAACAGGCGTGATGTTATGCTTTGTAATGTCTTTAAATGTTATGTTTAATCGACAACGGTTTATAATCGATTTAAAAATAGTATTCCTACCCAGATTTTGACTGCTACGAACGACATAGGTAAGCGAATTCTACACTCGAGTTCAATTCTACACATTCTAAAAAATTGGTACATATTCAATGAAAATCTCCTATTTTACTTTTTTTCAATGCTTAGTGTTAGCAAGTGTCAAATAAATAACAATCATCGACATTAAACGACACGTCATACCTATAAGTATGAGCCGAAAAAACCCAACATTTTCGCGACGTCCTTGAAAATATACTCTGTCTGCAAACTTCGGGTACCTACAAAAACTTTTTATTCGCCATATTCACAAGGATACTCAATACCTGCGCAACCTCGATAATCCGGAACATTAGGTACTTGTATGTTTTCTCCCTAAAAGCTAGTGAAAAAGATGTGACCAAAATACGTCTTTACATACACTTTTATTACCATATTATAATACGACTATGTTTAAGTTTTCAGACCACTGATTTGAATATAATTCAATCGTTAATTTGGCCCTTGATGTCACAGAATACCTACAGGGTTTTGGTACGATTCACGCACACTTTTACGCTTTGGTATCAAAGGGCTGATACATTGCGAATAATCTGATTTATGTTTCTTTGATCGGGTCAAAGATAAAAAAGTGAAGTGTAGTGAAAAAGGTTTACTACATAAACAAATAATTTTCGGGCTTTTTGCTTTAAACAAAAACTTTCAAAATATTCCAACAAGAGGTTTTAATGAACTTGCAATCTTACATATTCATCATCTGCCTAGCCTTTTCCCAACTATGTTGGGGTCGGCTTTCAGTCTAACCGGATGCAGCTGAATACCCGTATTTTACATGGAGCGACTGCCTATCTGACCTCCTCAACCCAGCCAGTACTGGGTAACACGATACCCTTTGGTAAGACTGGTTGTCAGACTTTTGAGCCACTGACTACCTTAACGACTGTCAAAGATCTACAAATGACAGCCGGGACCAACGGCTTAACGTGCTTTCCGAGGCACGGGGGAAACTCGGTATGCCATGGGCCGTCACCCATCCACGCACCAACCTAGGCAAACACGGCTAAAGTTCGACCCGAGCGGCTGTTATTATTTAGCCACGAGCTCCTCAATCTTACATATTGATTTCTCGTAAACTAGTAAGATTCTAAAAACAGCAAATATCATGCGTAACAATAGAAATCATAGCAAATATATCTTTGAAAAAACATTATGCGCGATAATGCAATACATTTCAACTAACATGTGCCGCTACGGTAACCCATTGAACACAAAATAATCCCATTTATGTACCATGCAAAAACAAACAATAAGCACTACCCTTGCATTATCATAATCCGACAATAAAACACTTGGAACCTATCCGATTACAAACACACATTTTTGTTTAATCCTATTAAATCAAATGTACATACACTCATAAATTTCGGACCTAATCCCAAAGTGCATTCTCATATAAATCAGATGCCGTCATCATCATAATAAGATCACGCCTGTAATCCCCGAAGGGTTAGGCAGAGGTGTACCTAATAGTAGGTACACACATTTTGCAAGTTAAGTTGAAGTCTCATGTTATGTGAGCCTATTGCCATAAACCTGGCACAAATCCAGACTTAGTGGCTGGACGCAAGCATGCTCTCTGACGGAGGTAATGAACCGACGGCAAAACAGACCCCAATTTGTCTCATGATATATCTGTTCATACAGCAGCAGGCATAATATGCGCGGGCCTGTGGACGGTGAGTAATAGGCTAGCTCGCCGTCCGTCCGTCTTATGACGACAGGCCGTGTCGACGGCGCGTTCGTGTTCCACGCGCGCCTCAAAGAGATGTCAGCAAATATTTGGGGCCCGCAAGGGCCGATGCCTGCCAGGGCTGCGGGACTGTTCGAAAGTGTTCGAAAGTACCGCGGCCCTGGAACATAAAGGGCAAAAGAAGGAACATGGATGGTTTCTAGTCAGTAAAAGTCTAACACTACCTTCCGCTCCACCCAGAGCGGGAGGAGTCATTTGATGATTTCCCATCCCAAAAAAAAAGCAGGCATAATATAATATGCCTGCTCTAAAATGAGAGATTTTTTCTACTTGGTAGCAGAAATAGGTAAGTAGTACTGAAAACGATCCTCCCAAGGAACCACTCATCTTAGTTATTTCACTCCAACAAAGAAACCAGACTATTCTTCACCAAAAAGAAGTACCAAACAAATACCCATAAATTCCCTACGTAATCCCAAAGTGCATATAACAAAATCATAAATCAGATTCTTTATACATTTCTTTATCTAGGCATGATCTAGCACTTACAGGTGCGCGAAGTAATTTATGTTCTCCACACATGTCGGAAAGGGTGGCTGAATGTATTGCCCTACTTACGAGAGGTCGATTCTGCTTCACACTTGCTGGTTCATATACGTTTGTGTTATATGATTTGTCCTTTGTTTTTGCTTCGGTAGGTAATATGGAATTCTTATTTCGTATTTACGCAATGTATTGGTATTTATTTTGATTTGAATAGTAAGGTTTTTGTAGTAATATCGGTGATTAAAGATAAATAATAAATAGATGTCTTGATTGTTACTGTAACTACATACAATATCACCACGCCAGCTATCCCCGAAGGGTTAGGCTTAGATAAATGGCGAAATGTGAGTGTAGGTACTAAAAGTATAGGTAAGTACCTATGGGCTGCGGGACTGTTCGAAAGAGATACCGCGGCCCTGGAATACAAAGGGCAAAAGAAGGAACATGGATGGGTTTTAGTCAGTAAAAGGCTAACACTCCCTTCCGCTCCGCCCAGAGCGGGAGGAGTCATTTGATGATTTCCCATCCGAAAAAAAATTACCTATAGTACCTACATAGACACACACATTTTACATTAATGAAATCACTGCAGTAAACACTTATAGTACATGTTTAAGTTTATCGTTGAGTTCTCTCATCATTCATTAAAAATGACTCTAAACAAGCGTTAAAAACATTAAATTTGTACCATACGTAAGGGAAGCGCTAATTACTTGGAACAAACACTAACTAATAAGTCAGTTTAATTACTCCCCGTGTGTTAAGTTCCCTAAATGAAGACGAGACAAGTATTCAATCAGCAGCTATAACTTCATCAGTGTACATAAATTAAGAAAGAGTTATAAAAACCTCTGTTTCAAGATTACAAGGGCTCGAATTTCTTTATAGCTTGTTCATTTCCTTCTTCAGTACTTTTTCTTTTTATTGCAAGACACTTAAATGTCTTCCTCTCTTTGTACAGATATTCTATCTCTTCGCTCAATAATAGAATTTACCTTGAAGACACGGATAAGGAGGCTGTGTTAGTTGTTTTATGTTCATGATAGTAATAATAACTTGAGTACAAAATGATAAGGGGCCGTTAGCCGACACACCAATCAGGAATTCAAATCGTGGTTAAAATCTTAGATAAAGATTTTTTTTATTATTTCTTCATAATTTTTTTATAATACGAAAACTAATTCTGCTTAATTCTGTATAATTTATGGAAGGGTTACAGCCTGAATATTTTAAAACGAATTTGCTAGGTTGTTGAAAATCGTATTTCTAATCCAATTTCAATAAAATTAATAGGTACTATAAACACCTATACAGTACCTCAACTATTGAGAAGTTGTTATCGCATAATTATAATTTGTTAGCACAAACTCGAATTATACAATTGAAAATACCTTACAAATTGTTTCAATATAGGCTTTAATTATAGCTTATGTTAAACGATAATACAAGTACATAATGATAATTATATACCTTCAAATATATACGAAGCTAAGCCCGTTTAATTAAACTCCACACAGTAATTATAATGGGGGTTGCGCTCAATAAATTTAACATAAAAATAATGCTACAGACTCTCAATAAAACGAAGTATTCAGAGCCTCTACCCCTTGAACAAGAGAAACAGCTGTGTTTCAATTATTATATATCCTGTTGGGATCGTAGTCTAACGAATGTGAATAATATCGTTTTACATACAAAAATTGTCATCTGAGATAATCCAAGGAGAACCAATATTCTCGCTCGGTTATCACGTCCTCGGGCTTCCTATCTGCTTTCTGCAACGACTATGTTTCTATGACAACCGGCACAGAGAACTGGCATATAAAAATAATCCTGGAGAAGTCTCGATGTGCTAAAAATGGCAATAATCAGCTTTTTAACGTGTGTCTACTGTTGAGATAAATGAGTCTTCGCTTTGGGAAGGAGTTTGCTGTACTCTACCACGGGGGCCCAGCGCGGGTTGGTAGATGTCTCATATTTTCGCATTTTCGGATCTAGTGCACATCGGTTTCTTCAACATCTGTACCTTCTCCATTTTGAGAGTAACACATAACTTTATGCATGTGGGCGCATCATGCAAAGGTGTACCTGACAGTACACCCACATTCCGCCAGTTATGTTTTAAGTGAAGCGAGCCTATTGCCATCAACCGAGCACAGATCGAGACTTCGGGGGTGACTGAGAATTTCTTGATGGAAAAACCCAATATCACTTTGTCCGACCCGGAAGTCGAACCCAGGGCCTCTTGTTCAGCAATTTTGAAAGTAGTAGTGATGAAATAAATTACACGTAAAAGTAAAGTGCCTGCTTGGGTTGAATCGACGACAAGAACAGTCACCCATCCACATACTAACCGTAACAACTGTAGCTTAACTCCACAGAACAATCGATCCACACAACTAACCCACGAGCCCTAGCTCCGTTTGCATTAATAACCCTGCAATGTGCACGACTAGGCGTTTCGGGAGCCACAACAGTGACGTTGCAATGCAAATGAACGTAAAAGCGAATTTGTGTTCCCCAATGCAGAGCGCTTATAAAGGGTTTAAATTTGCAATTCTATTATAAAAGCGTTGCAGATAATACGTTGAAATGTAAAACCGATTGGATCGTTGGGATCGGTTCGTCGAGTGTGTATGTGAATAGGTAGATAACGCTTGAACTGTGAGCTTGGACACAGAGACGTATTTACTGCACTAAACCTCATTGATAGTTGAATATTGCCGTCGGGTAGTTTCGTTCTGTAATCATTGGTTAATTTTATTTGAACTAATTAATCCTTTGTTTTCGGATTGTTATTACGGGTTATTTTGAAATGAATAGACAAAAAGGTTAGATTTGTTCATGCTCATTTATAAATTTGTAGTTTTAGTATAACTGGATCTGAATGTATACTGAGCATTTTAGTGAAATAAAACCTTAACTAATAATTTCAAGAACATTTTTTTTATTTACCACAGTAATTTCAAGATTTAAAAACATTGACAATAAATTTTCAAAAAAAGTCCTTGTCGTAAAAAGTTACCAAATCGCCTGATAATCCCCTTCAGATAAGATAATTTACTGGACAGTGATAAATAAATGAGTAAATAAAGCGTTGATAATTATCAGTAACAAAAACTGTTGGTAAGAAACCCCTGCTTAGCGACACGCCATGACAAATGAAGGCTAAGGAAAAAAATAATTGCGCAATTTAAATGCCACCTCTTGCTAAGCTGAACAAATTGACTCTTCCAGACAGTTTTTGTTCAAACTTGTATTTTGTATTATTCTTGTTGGAACTACAATATTCTGCTTGTATAGTAATCTGTTTGCTGTGGTTAGACTTTCAAGATTTAAATGTACTTTGTTTATGGTAAAGCACTTTTCAGTTGCTTTCAAAGAACTGAGAAACTACTCATTTTAGTCATCATCTATTCTGCCAAGCCTTTTCCCAACTATTTTGGGGTTGGCTTCCTGTCTAACCGGATGCAGCTGAATACCAGAATTTTACGAGGAACGACTGCCTATCTGACCTCCACAACCCAGTTAGTTCTGGGTAATACGATACCCTTTCGTAAGACTGGTTGTCAGTCTTTCGGGCCACTGACTACCTGTAACGACTGTCAAAGATCTACAAATGACAGCCGGGACCAACGGCTTAACGTGCTTTCCGAGGCACGGAGGAAACTCGGTATGTAATGGGTGGTCACCCATCCACGGACCAACCTAGGCAAGCGTACCTTAACCTAAAGATCGACCGGGCAGTTATTATTTAGCCACGAGCTCCTCCTATCTCAAGAGCTCTTCTGTCTGTTGAATTAAGTCGATATTCTTTATTACATTCTATAAATTAAATACTCATTCATACACTGAAAACGGGATATGTACCACATTCACTGCGCCGAAATATTTGGAACTTAAAACGTAAACATGGTAAATATCTCATTTTCAGTGTTAGTGATAATGTTAGTGACCAGTTTAAAAACTTAAATACCTACTCATTCAGTAAAAAACGTTAAAATCCAAAATTTCGTTCGGTACCGATCATGACGGTTGAGGTAATTAATAGACACTGTACACCTGGTATTATCATAACTTTTTATGCATCAAATAAATAAAATCCAAAGAAATAAATAAAAAATATTTATTAGACTCACACAGCGAAAACAAGAAAACAAAGCAAACAAAACTAAAATTCATAAACCAAATGATTTACTTGAACTGTACCTACCACTTACGACTAGGTCAAGTAAGGTAAATTATGTAGGCTAATGAAATTAGGTCCACAAACGAACACCCTGTAGCTTCACGTGCTTAGGGCACTTTAAAAACTGCAATGGCGTGATCATGTACTATAATAATATAACGCGACAATTATGAAATCGCTTCCGTGGAAACTGTTACAAATTATATTTATTCAAGTACCTACGGGCGAAGTAAATTGTATGTTTGATAGTACGTGGAGCGACCAATCGAGCTATACAAAACCAGTTTATGTGGATATCTCATTGTACGGGAAATCTATACAAAGCGAGGCTATGTTATACTGGAAATGTATAGGCTTGATGTGTCACCGTGTGTATTAATGAAAAGCTTCAAGCATTGCCCGGCTAAAAGGTTTCTGCTTTTTGACTTTTTACTTAGAAAGCCGTTAATGAAATTATAGGTGAAACTTTTTATAGGTGAAACTTTTTATTTCTTTTTATAACGATTATGATTGTAAGCATTGACATGGGTATAACGCGAATGTAAATGAAACATTTAGGTTAACAAAAACCAAGTAATGGATCTTTCTAAACGATATAAAATGACAAAATAATGTAACGGTTTGTACGCGTAACGTTATATAAACTCGCGCGTATTCCGCGAGTGAAATGACGCGGATTACATGCGACCGGAATATATTGGCTTTTAGAATTTTGACGAATCCATTGCCTCAACGAGCATAATGTACAGACGCCAGCACATCAAGCTACACGAAACTATCAAATCTTCCCAATGAACCTTGAACCTAATGCTTTAGCAATGAAATTGAAAATCTATTAAATTTTGACAGATTGCAGTAGCTTTATGTGCTGGCGTCTGTACCTAGAAACGTATAAGTTTGTATTAGAAAGACTTTATCTATACAAACACACTTAAATTCCGTTTCTTATCTATACGAATAAATAAAATAATATCACATAATAATACAAAGGCGGATGATAATCGATAACTAATAAAGCGAGGTCTAATTTTCTAAATGCAAACAACATTCCTCTTTGTCATATAATTCTCCGCCGGCCACTTCAATTAGGCCAGCCGCCTAGCCCGAGGCTAGCCTGCGCTGGCGAACTATTTTATTAATTTGCATAAATTCAAATATTCAGTAACAGATTGGGTGAGCAACTTGGGTTAGCTATAGAACATTTAAATTGCTTTTTCCTTAGAGAAAATTTCATCACACAAAATGAACGCGATCAGCACATATAAACCAGGTTTAAGAGCAATATTTCTTAGCATTTATGATAGTGACAGGTCTTGAACGCAGTTTAGATGTGTTAATTTCAGTTTTATTTGTGAAATTCACCCTAAGAATGCCTGTTAGGGTTTGAAAAGCTTTGAAGTAATACGGGTTAATCCTGGTTTTGTCCTCGGAATGGTACTGATTGGAGTGCTTTGGTACAATGTTCAGGTAAAGTCTTGCTATCTACAGGTACAATTTGTTTGAGTAGTTCAGAATAACAGGGGATTAGTTCTAGAGCCTTTCTGTTGTAACACGTGTAATAATCTGTATGTCTGCGTGTCTGTATTTTGTGAGGGCTCAAACAAAATCATTAGGGTTTGTGACAGAGGTTCATATTCACTCCGATTCGCAATAAAGAGGTTTAAAAATGAATAAATAGAAATGAATCTTAAACTTTGTGTATGCGGTTCGCTATTGTTGCTATCGCAGTGCGTTTTTGGAACTTTGATTGATTTTATTAATCTAGCAGAGATCGATTTCAGTCGAAGCGCAAGACACGTTTTATTTCTTTCCAATTTTTCTTATAATATAGGGTGACTGGTAATTAGTGACCGATACTTATACACTTGGTTGTATTCATGCTAACAAACAACTTTCCCAAAGTAACATTTTTTTTATACTCATTCAATGTTATACAACACAATAACACAACAGCCGTAAGAAATCCACGCGCGCGCGCCAGTGACATATCAGATGTTAGCCGCGTGACGCTGTTCTGTCTCATTACTATCGTACCGTGCAACAGTGCGTACTGCGCGCGCATTTCATACGGCTGTTATTGTGATAAAAGTGAATGACTATAAAAATATTTTTTCTTTGGGAAATTTGTTTGTTATCATGAGTCCAATCACGTGCATAAGTATCGGTCACTAATTACCAGTCACCCCATATGATTATGTTCATACATTCTTTTACTCTCACACTGACGTAAAACAACGAAATTCACCGCCATTCCTCGTCGGTATAATTCAACCAAAAATAAAGATTTGTTACCAGCTGTCACTTCAAAATACGGCAATACTTAAAACATAAGGAGTATCAGGAAGGGGTCCCAAGGACCCTTGCTTGCCGTGAGTTAGGTCTGAGAGGCCCGTCTGCCCTCAGCACAGTAATCCGATCTAGTTGAATTATTTCTGCTATGTGGTTTTAGAGCTCTAAAACACTCGGCCCAGAGATGAGAGTTGAAATTACAACAGAATAATAAAATTTAGGCATTCATTTTGGGTGTCCCTCAGTGTTAGTGAAACTGAACTCACATAAGTACACACATCAGTGCTTAAAACCTTATGAACCACTACAATTTACTTACCGCAACTTTAAAGTAGGATTTATTCGAGGCTTCACATTTAGTTTTCATGAAGATTTGTTGCGTGATGTGGGTAGCTTTTATGATTTATTAGCGCTAAGAAGGCAAATGAATATAATGGCTCTTTGAATTAGAGATACATAACCATCAGAGGGTATTTTGTTTCTCTTTCTAACACATGGGAATATTTTGATATTTGATGGTATTTGTTGCATCGGAAAGAAGATCTACATAATTATGTAGATAGCATCGAATCACATGTGCAAAGAAATGCCTATTAAATGACAGGAGCTGTTCTCGTATTTACTGTATCTATTGGCGCGTGGTTAAAATCGGAACTAATGCTGCCATCGGATTTTAATACATATCACAAATCATATATAACATCACGCCTGTAATCCGCGAAGGGTTAGGCAGGGGTGTACCCATTAAAACAACCACAGTTCGCCAGTTATGTTTAAGTCCCATGTAATAGGGGCCGAGCCTATTGCCATTAACCGGGCACAAACCCAGAGTCCATGGCTGCTACTGACAAATACTTTGCCCGACACGGGAATTAGGGCCTTATGCTCTGCAGACGCGCTTGCGACCACTAGACCAGTGAGGTAGTCACCAAGGTTCACCAATAACGCCCCCCGTCACCGTAAGTACAACACCAAAAGATCCCTGTAGCATGAAATTGCAAGTAGAATCACACTCAGATGGATCTCACCACCTTCCTATCCTACTAAGATCCTACTTCTTTACATTATTTACATACGAGTATACATAGTATAAAACAAAGTCGCTCCCGCTGTTTGTATGCTTAGATCTTTTAAACTACGCATCGGATTTTAATGCAGTTTTCATCAATAGATAGAATGATTCAAGAGGAAGGTTTAAATGTATATTGCACCCGTGCGAAGCCGGGGCGGGTTGCTGGTCCTACTAATATTATAAATGCGAAAGTTTGTGAGTATGGATGGATGGATGTTTGTTACTCTATCACGCAAAAACTACTGACCCGATTTGGATGAAATTTGACAAACAGATAGTTAATAACCTGGATTAACACATAGAATTCTTTTTATCCTGAAATTACGATCCCGTGGGATAATTACCAAACTCCATCTGGGCGACGCCGCGGGCACAAGCTAGTAGATAATTCAATATTTCCAACATCATTTCTCTGAACCAATAACCTATCAATTCAGACCAAGACCGCACGAGTCTCGACGTAAACTGCACTCCACAAACTATTTTATCAATTTTCATAAATCCAGTGTCCCGGTAACAGATTGGGGAAGTATGGAACTATGAGTTAGTAAGGTCCCGCCCGTTTGCAGTCTACGAAAAACTACCAAACTTTTTTGGCTCGAACTCAAAATCTAGGTATTTAAAAAAATACTGGCCAAGTGGAAATCGTACTTGCGCATTTGTTCCATATTATTATCATACTGGTAAGTCCTGTAAGAAATAGTAATAAACAAACTCCATTTCCTTGTAGAAGATAGCGGGACGAGCTGCATAAGACCAGCGATCAGTGGTCTTGGAGAGAGGCCTTTGCCCAGTAGTGGTATGACGCAGCCTAACGTATCAGTAAATTCCATCTCCATCTGAACTTATTTCATGGAATTTCAACCATAAATTTTTATTTAATGGTTTTATTTTTATCATAGTTTAACATTATCATCTTAGAAAATTATAATGTGTGAAAAATACACGGATAGAGGGCAACGAAGCGAATTCTAATGTGATCACGGAACCCTAAAAAACTAAACCATTCAGTTTATTTTCTTCATTTATAAGGTATTGTAAGGTTTCGACGCTTCACGCCGTGATGGCTCTCGGCCACCGTAAGCGCGGGCCTGTGGACGGTGAGTAATGGGCTAGCTCGCCGTCCGTCCGTCGTATGACAACGGGCAGGCCGTGTCGACGGCGCGTTCGTGTTCCACGCGCGCCTCAAAGAGATGTCAGCAAACGGGAGGGGCCCGCAAGGGCCGATGCCTGCCAGGGCTGCGGGGACTGTTCGAAAGAGATACCGCGGCCCTGGAACATAAAGGGCCTAAGAAGGCCGCTCCGCCCAGAGCGGGGGGGGGGTCATTTGATGATTTCCCACACACCAAAAAAAAAGGTTTCGACGCTTTCGCTTTATGAATTTTGGAAGTGTTCTAGTAATTTAATTTGGTTTACTTTTCCATTTCACAGAAACAATAAAAAAACAGTGGAATACTGTTTCATAATGCTGCTTGTAATATGAAACAGTATTCCACTGTTAGTTAGTAATACCTACGGATCAATAAATTATGTTTGAGACTGGCTTGTCAAAGCTCTAATTACATATTATTTTGCTTGATAATATTACATATTAGATTCTGATTAATTGAAATAATGATTAAATGAAAACATGTCGTACATTGTATAAATTAATCAGAATCTTACTTCTTATTTCCAATATTGATGACTATGTATATAGATGATTATTTAACACATAACACCACGCCTGTCATTACCGAAGGTTTAGGAAGAGGTGTACCTAATAGTCCCCCCCACATTTCACCAGTTATGTTTAAGTCCTATGTAAGAGAGGGTGAGCCTATAATATGATTATTTAAATTTATAGTAATCAAACGGACCCAGATGATGTCCCTCTCCCATTCCTTAATGATATAGCAATCACACCCCTAGCGGTATGTAAGTAGATGGACATTCGAATAGTTAATCTCATATAATTATGTATTGTATTTCCCATTAGGATAATTGATAACTCATAGCTAGCTCCTAGGTAAACTAGTACATAGAACTACTCGTTAGTCGTCACACATAATTACCTTGAGGCAACAAGGAGAATGAAGCTATGTAATATTACACATAAATATACCTATTTATAACGTAGGTAGTACGAGTAAACCTATTTTATTTAGGAACATTAATACATGGCTGGACATATTAAATAGGGTGATATTGATCTATCTATAGAAACACTTCAAAGAACTGTTTAGCAAATGGATTCCTATTCAGACGTGGTATCCTACTTATAATATTATAAATGCGAAAGTTTGTGAGGATGGATGGATGTTTGATACTCTTTCACGCAAAGATTTAGATGAACTTTTCCACACAGATAGTTTTTAACCTGTATTAACACATAGGATACTTTTTATCCCGGTAATATGATTCCGTGGGATTATCGAATTCCACACGGGCGAAGCCGCGGGCATAAGCTAGTATTTTAATAAGCAGATGTATAATGATAATGCTGACATTAAAATATAAGCAATTTACATTTTTTTTTGGGATGGATGTGAATGTTTTCATTGAACTAACAATAATATTTTACCCCACAGAGCATTTAATCAGATGTTTCCTTGCAGGCAGCGATTAAATTCAAAATCAGTTACGAGTCCGTGACAACAGTAGGTTACTAATTTGCGTGACAGCCGTCGAGTAAGCAACAGTAATGAGCATATGCGACACACAAACATGTCGCTCTGGCAGCATAACTTATCCTATAACGTATGGTAGCCCATAAACGCAGACGGCTGATGTAGGTGCACCTTCCGTGTCAAAATCCTACTCAATCCTAAGTGATAGTTCCCGTCTCTCTCTACTTCGTAATTAATTATATCCTCTTATACGATCTTACTTCAACTTTGTGGAGCAAACCATTCCTGTTTATTAATGCTAGCCATTATTCAACGGCAGCCGCAGATGAGGCAAAGCGAAGGAACATTCTTGAAATATATTCATTTTGTCTCGTTAAAAGTAAGTTGAGTTGGAAACTTGACTTTATGATAGTTGTCGTTTGTTTTAATTCTGCAATCTGGTTGGGAGAGTGTCTTTATTAATTAATGGTTTAAATAAAAATTCAGACTCGGAGGAGCAAGTGGCTAAATAATAACAGCGCTCGGTTCGATCTTTAGGTTAAGCCGAGCTGGCTCCGGTTGGTCTATGGATCGGTGACCACCCATTACATATCGAGTTTCCTCCGTGCCTCGGAAAGCACGTTAAGCCGTTGGTTCCGGCTGTCATTTGCAGATCTTTAACAGTTGTTATAAGTAGTCAATGGCCCAAAAAATCTGGCAACCAGTCTTATCAAGAGGTACCGTATTACCTACTACTAACTGGGTTGTGGAGGTCAGATAGGCAGTCGTTCCATGTAAAATTCTGGTATTCAGCTGCATCCGGTTAGACTGGAAGCCGACCCCAACATAGTTGGGAAAAGGCTAGGCAGATGATGAAATAAAAATTAAGACTACGACTGCTTTAATGAATGTGCGACGGTTTTGATGAATTAATTATGCAACTGATTGATTTATTGCAATGCTGTTTAAAAATTAACGAGAGCGTTTAAAACCACATGTTTTAATTAATTATTGTGATGATACGGAAGGTCATGTCAATTTACCAAATATTGTGGCACAGAGAGAATCATGAACAGTGTTGCTATATGGAAAATGTAAGCGGGTTGAGGTTGGCAAAGCGGACACATAAAAGTAATGTTTTATTTTCAAAAGAGGTTTTATTTTATCCAAAAATTAAAAATGCATAAACAAAGTTATATCTACCTGACACAGCACAATAAAAATGCCATTACTTTTGTGCATAATTCCTCGACACCACATCATTAAACAAACTGAATACGTATACATACATACATCCGTAATCTACGAGCACCAACGTCTATTGAACCAGTGTCCATATAATTTTATTACATAAAAGTGGGTAGTACAATGAAAGCGGGTTGTTCGTTGCACGGACCGAGCAAAGTTGTATGTTTCCTGCATACTAAACAACGTGAAATGCGACTTCGGGTATTATTTGTTAAACAATTTACTAGCATGCTGATTAATAATTTCAAAATAGATACATAGAATCGAGCTGTGTTGATCTTTATTTGGTTATTTAATTATTTAATCAACCAAATTGTGGTGTGGTTTATAGTGTGACGTAATTTGTGTGTGTATGATTATTTCGATATTTTTGACTTTCTTTCCGAAGTTCTTTCCAAAATAACAAAACGCCTGGAATATCCGACAGGTTAGGTATAAGTTTACCTACACATGCTTCATCGATAATTTAAAAAATATCAGCTGTGCCATACATTTCGACCGTGTAGGTATAGCAGTTTTGTAGGAAACAGCTGATATTTTTTATTTAAGTCACCGCTGAAAATTTTCTATGTAGGACGGTTCAGAATGATGTACCGAATAAGTGGTAACCGTTTGTGTGTCGGCGTCCTTTCTACCACAGGGTAACATAACATAACTACCGAAATGTGAGTGTACTATACAGATAGTACACTTACATTACGGTAGTTATGTTATGTTTAAGTTCCATGTAACAGAGGGTGAATATTTTCAGTATATTATAAAGTAGTCTGTGGTGAGTCTATTGCCATTAACCGGCTACAAATTGAGATTCCGGGCTACTGAGAAATTTTTGATGGAAAAACTCCAATAACACTTTGTCCATCCTAGGAATAGAATGCACGCCCTCATGCTCAGCAGCCGTGCAACCACAATGTTTTAAAACCAAAATATACACACCAATATAAATACACCACAATAACCAAAAAATATTTAAATGATGATCACAGACGAAAAATTTCACAGAAACTGAACGCTCAATTTAGTTGCTTGATTTTTTTTTTCAAAATACATCTAAAAGGTAAACTGAATAATTTTTAAGCATTTATAAGGAAAATCAATAGAACAAACTGCAAAATGCGATATTCTGTACAAGTTTATGAAATGTATAACGTTATGATATAACGTTTTGATTGCACCATCCAAGATGGTGTCAGTTTATCAAGGAAGTGTTCGATTTTAATTGGTATCTCTCTCCAGTCTGTCTGCTAGGCGGGTTGATTATAACAGATACCTACGGGACTATTTCACTAGACAACATCTTCGGTAAAATTTCTAGGTTATAATGCTGGTAGCAATTCTGGACAGTATATAGGTTTTAAACGCGAAATAGCGCTAATTTTTGTTAACATTACTATGTAGGTACAGAGTTAGAATATCTGTTGAATATTGATAAACATCATCAATTTTCAGTCGATAAATGGATGACTAAAACTCTATAGGTATACATTCTATAATATTTACAAAGAAGACACATTCAACTGTTCACAAAGAGAATAGAACTTACCTACAAAGTCGTACTATTTAAACTATTCATCTACAAATATCGGTTACCGCTTATGAATATTTACCTTAAAGTCAAACACCGGTTCAATCCCGACTCTCAATACAGATAAAAGATAACCTAAATCTAATCTCTTAATTCCAAACTAAAATCTCTTCTAATTAAAATTAAGGTAAGCAAAATCAATACACCCTTAACATTAAAGGTTCGGTCCCAATACATAATTAGGCTTACAATAACACTTTAGAGGGTCCCCAAAAGTTTCTTTGTTTAGATTCTCCCCGATAGTATCGTATGCAAATTTCCTAAATGCCTCTACGTTCCGCCGAGCAAACTACCGTCTGCATTCAAATCCCTGATGTAGACCAATCTCTGCACAAATAAAGTTCCTCATTGAAAATACCAGCAGCCTATAGAATGGATTCTAATGTATCAGCCAGTTCAGTATTTTTTTTTTTTTTCAAGATTGGAAGGGGGAAAAAATACTTTTTTTAATGGCATCTCGCAGGTTAATCTATGAGGCTAGTTTCTGCTTAACCAGACTAGCCTGTGGGTGCCTTGAGTGTAAGGCCTCTAGCCCGGGGCAAACAAACTTGCAAACAAAGCAATAGCACGCTAAGGGCACCCTGTGGGGTACGAGCTTCGGCTTAGGGCGCGGGCGTCGCTGGGGAGGGCAGCAAAGGGACTGGCCGGATCTGAGTGATATCATTATTTAGGGGCTGATTTAAAACTGCATCGCTGCAAATTATGGGTAGAGTGTGGCTAATTAGGTAATTTTTACTTCATTCCTCTTTTTCGTGTCATGGCCTGGTCATCAAGGATCATCCAGTGGAGTTTTTGACTTATAAATCCAAAAAATCTAAAATCGTGTCTTGGGTTCGAACTCGAGATCTATGAATTCGCAGTCCGATGGTAACCCTATTAGTTTATTTGCTACACACTTCTGATACCTAAAGGCTTCTCCAATATCGTCTGCATTCAGTGAAATCCCTGATGTAGGCCAATCTGTGCACAAATAAAGTTTCTGATTGGAGAGCAGTAACGGCATAGAATGGATTCTGTATCAGTCAGTTGAGTAAATAATTTGTTTTGTAATTGAAAAGTTGAGATTGAATGGGGGAGAAAAGGTTTGTTTGGATTATATCTAATTGGAAGTTGCTGAGTAGTCTTCGAGTCTTGAATAGGGTGGTTCTGTTAATTCAGCTTGTTAGATTTATGCATCTGTATTCGTTACAGACGATTCAAAAAAGTCCATGCTGCTTACTTTTTTTACGTCGCCATATTGTACTAGTGATGCAAGGTAAGTCCGTGGCGAAAGATATTCATAAATTAAAATTATAAAAAAACAGCTTGAAGATGTTCGCGACGGAGATGACACAATAATTTATTAAAATGTAATTTAGTGAGCGAAAATATAAGTCTGAATCAGTTGTCGTGGTATGGGCATGTGATGCGGAGGAATGAGGAAAATGTCGTGAGGAAAGTTTTGAGTAAGAATGTGGATGGGTACAAGAGTAGAGGGAGACCAAAGAAACGATGGATGGACTGTATAAAGAATGATAATTATGGCAATAAAGGAGGTGTTGGGTGAGATAGCGAGTAATAGAGAAGTATGGAAGAAGAAGACATGCTGCACCGACCCCAAATAAAATGGGATAAGGGCAAGAGAATGATGATAAATTTAGCAAGCGCAATTCTTTGTGAATTGTGCTTGCTAAATCTTTCATTGTGAGAATCCAGATTTCCTAGGGAGCATAATCTTTACAATTACTCTTTTGTAATTATGTTTTACATAGAGCGTGCTCACTGATGATTCTATTTACTATATTAGTAAAAGTCAATACAATACATACTGCTATACACATACAGATCATTACAGCCACCGTAACTGTTAATAGGGAAAAGCCATGCTCAATTGCGATCATTGGCAGGACATTGACCCGTAAGCCGATAACATCGTAACGCTATAACGATATGTCGACCTAGCATTACATTAATATCCTTTGACTTACGGGTAATAGTGTCCATATAATGTAATAGAGTTTGAGACAGATTACTCTTGAGCTAAAATGCAATTATTGCATTTTCCTAATAAAATTATATCCAGAATTTTGGAAAGTTATGAAGTTTTCACGTTTTTCAAGTTAATGAAGACAAAGTTCAAATTCAACTGTCTTTCATTTTCAGAATTAGAGTCTCGACAAAATTACATTACATCAGCGATAAAAATGATGGAACAGACAAAAATGTATTGAATTATACGAGGTATCAAAAACTTATGTCTATCTTGTTGAAAGCCGCTGAAGAAAATAATACGAAACGGTTTGGAAGCTATTGCCATTTGTCATCACTAGATAGTTGAGCAAGCAGAGATTGCATAAATAAGATTCTGAATGCAGGTATAGGGAAGTATATACATAATAATATATTATATGTATTTTGAAATGTATCAACAGTTTAATTAACAACGAAAGCAATTACCCATATAGCACTTAATTTACAAATATACCCGCGTAGTATACAGACTGTTACTACACAGATGTGTTTACAAGACGCTCGCGCCGAAACATGGCAATTCCATTTACGAACGCTCCAATGACAATATTTTGTGACGTAACAAACACAGAACGAACATAGACAACCACATTAATCAACAAAATCTTCTTAACAATAAAATTTAAATGAATGCAGATTTTCCGTTACAAATTTCATTTAAGGTCCCTGTCACTGAGACCGTTTGCCCTCCCATTTTCTCCCTAACGAAGTGTTCCTCTAAGTTGTTATTCCCAATTCTCTACGGTATGTTAGGCAAAGTAGGAAGGTACCTTTTCAAATCATTTTTCTGGCCCGAATTTACTCCGCTGTATATTTAAATTCAGTATCTTTAAGTGACCCGTGTAAGAAGACCTCTTTAAGTCCTTTTTGTTTCACAGATCGTACGTAATTTCTCTCGTAAAGTATTTTTTAGAAAAGTTCGGGTAAACATTATGAAAATCTATTTTATAGGTTAATGGGGTCATGGTAAAGTGGAAGGTTTTTGTTCGTTTTCGCCATCCGAAATATGCACAAAAAAAAATTTGCAGCTGCAACGAGCGATCAAAACAATTTGGAGAAAATCCGATTAGATCCGAAAAACATCCCAGATACAAAACATCCAAAGTATTTTCCATCAAACTCTCTATAATATTGTATAAAATTAATGACCCTTCAGACTGTCCTAACTTTATTATAATCTCTTCGGTGCGCAATCGTGCAACCGACCACATGATCCAAATTACGCGAGCGACGGAGAAAAATAGATCGACATTTTTCATCAGAAAACTTTGGTTAGCAACTTCCCAAGCCAGCCATGTCTTCTTTATTAAGCTTGTTAGAAGATATATTACACATCTAATACCTACGGGTTCCGATATATAGGTACCTCCTACCTACGGAACCCTAAGGAAGTGCGATAGCAGAATAATAGGCGTAGGTACCGCCTATAAAGATAACGTCGTTCCGTTTCGGTTAGTTCGCTGACCGACGCAACGTTGACATTATTCTTCACTTCCAAAGAAAGATAAAACGAAGAAAAATTTCTTGAGTAATCTCATGGGGCTGTATATTTTCCTTATTTCGAATATAATTTACGTCAACTCAATTCGACAGCATGCAAAAATGTTGTAAAAAGAACCCTCCCTGAAACTTATACGAATTAATGATGTGGGAATAAGTTACATGAGAATAATTTTCTTGGTAAATTATGGATTGCCGGAGGGCGCTTTATCAATGCCTGAGTAATATATCGCTTCTCATCTTATATTTTCCAAAAGGAAAACAACTTCGTCATGAATTTAGGATCACTGGTTTTTCTCGTTGGATACAAATATTTTATGATATATTATAACGGCACTTTTAGTAATAACAACGGATGTGAAACCTAATAAATTCTATGGAGATGAAATAATTAATCTTCCAATACGAATATTAATTTTAATCGTACTTAAGCAAACATTAAGTTGTCCGAGTACTCTATTTGTTATGGAGACTTAACATAAAAACATGGCCACATATCATGCTCTTTATGGTTATTATCCTCGTATTCGTGACTTCAAAACACTCCTGTCTCCGGCCACGATAAACAAATAACCTCCCCGTGTGCCTTCCGGTCAGTTAAAATATTTGAAACAAATAGCCAGTATAAGAACGATTACGGCGATTATCCAAACAAACAACTTAGAAAGAAATATGCTCAACATAAGAAAAACATGAACCACACAATTTTCACAACAAACAGAATATGTCGGGCACGCTTCACTTGTTCTCAGCAGTATTGTATTTTGTCGGCCATCATTGTGTTTTCGAGCATTTGTTTCCTTACGAAACGGCAGTTAGGAATATTTATTGGATGAACTTGTGGCGTGATGTCGCTTTTTAGCCAATTGTAGCCATTTTTGTATCTACTCAATGGGGTTAGATATGTAGGAGGTAATAAAAGTTTCGATAGCAATTCCGATTCAGTTGTACAATCACTTCGCTATTTTTATATCTTGTTACCACTTGAAACGACTGTTCAAAAATGTATGTAGGAGAACGTGGTTTATCACTCACGTATTTTATTGGAACTAAGTTTGGGATCGCATTACGGGCTATAGTTTCTGCATCCGAAATGCTAAACGGATTAACATTATTTAAATTTAAAGAGAACGTAGTGCATTTAAAAAGACCTTTGAAGGACCCATTATGACCAAGTTTGATGTTGCATCACTTAAATCAAATGAGAGTCACGGTGAATCACGGTGTTAACTTTTCTAGATTAGGGTTTGAAATAAAATGGTTAACAGTCTAAAACACGTTCACAATAACGTTATTCTGTCAGTACCAACAAAAACAAATACTCCAAAAAATAATGCAAGCACAAAAAAAAGGTCAACATAAAGATTTTTATAAAAAAAAAACACTTAAAACGCAACGCCAATCATTATAATCCGGTTTAATCCAATTAAATCTGTGAGAGCTGCCATCAGAAAGTCTTATTAAAGTTTTACAACCCATCTTATGACGGACAGGACTTATGCAAATGAGTGAAGGGTGTACGAACGGCTGTGTATCCTGGATTAAGGGGGACGGTTCGAGTCGGTCTGTTTTTACAGCGCCACATGGTGTCGAGGGCTTTCAAACAAAACAAGCAAGCGAGGGGGCGGAGATAAGTAGCTAAACGGCCACATCTACATTTTTGGGTCTGTGTAGACTATGTACACTCTCCTAGCCTGCGGTCTCCGCACTTGCTCCGAGGGATTAGCCCGAAAGCTTATTGATGAGGCGAATCCAGGTGCGATTATGCGGTCGTCAATATTAAAGTGGGTTTGATAAATTATTCAATGTTTTGACGGGAATATCATAATTCATTTATGAACATTGAATACACATTTTGGTATTTAGGTACTTCTACAAACACGCCACTTAAACGTACCAGACTCTATTTCTTGAAAAAGATAAGTGCTCGTACAAAATTAATCTACGAGATATTTCCTAGATAACGCAAAGGCCGGGTTCCGCTCTGATATTAAATAGGAAGCAAAACCTGTAGGTATAAAAACAGGCAATATATTTTCTCTCGTCCTCTGTATCTGACCCAAGCGGTTATCTAAGTTCTCGCGGCATCCGTTAGATGTTTCCCAGCGAAACACCACGCCTTTGGTAAAAGTATATCGTTTCTAATCTTCCCTTGCTTTCACGGCTTTGTTTTAGAAAAACCTCCCTTGGGCACCTCGTCGCTCCCTCCACCGTCTCACTGGCTTCAGAGTACATTATCTATGTCAATACAGTAAAATGGGCGAGCCATTTTACGAAAACATTTTGCTATATCGCGTGTATCCTTAAAATAAGGAGTCGTGTGGGAACCATTACGTAGAGATTTCTGTCCCACAAACAGCCCATAATATGGGTATCGTTACGTAACCCACTCACAATGTATTTTTTTCGAAACAGGATTTATCGGATATGGCACTAAGGCTTATTTTTCATCAGAACAAAGGTGACATACATGCTGGGTAGGATTATCTATTGTGACGCGTTAGTTTTGGGTCTGTATCAAAAGGTCGGAACGCAATACCTTGTTTTATTTGTGTGACACAAATATAGCCGATTTGTTAAACAGTTAGCGTTAAAAATAGAGCCTGAAATCGTTTGGATTATTGTTGGTATTTCAAGTTAACATAACATCATGTTCGGTTGTAATAAATATAAATGGCTCGGATAGCGCGCGTCCGCTTTTCCTTGAAGTCGTTTTGTCTCTATATTTCTGTTTACTCCGGGCAATGTGTTGTAGCAATGGCTTGGCAATAACAGTACATTTAATTCCCATCAAGCTCTTGTATACGAAGACTTAATTCAGGTCCATTTCACTACTCGGCAATTCGAATAAAATTAGTGCACACAATTTAGTCTGAGTCGTCATTGGGTACAGGGACTACAGTCATATGATTGTTTCGTCTAATGCTGTTATTTCCGACTGAATACCAGCACAGACGGCTACTTACAGTTAGCGTAATCCGGTTTAATCCTGTACAAAGTAAGTGCTCCTAATACGGACACTATTTCACGTAGATAATTGCTTGGCGAACGAACCGGGTCGCCAGATTAAGGGTGGGTGCGACAACACTGCGCGAACACTCCTTTTAATACGTGGATTTACTTTCATAATGTTATTTGTTCAGCGTTTTTTTAATAATAATGTAGGATGAACTGAATATTTTGGTTTTAGTAAAACAGGAATGGCTAAATGGATTTGGGTGCCACCTCGGCCAGGTTGTAGTTAAGAACGTTATCATCGTTGAGTTACTTAACCGTGTATTAAAGCAAATATTAAATTTTATGAACCTTTACACTTAATGGAAAATGACATTGAATACAACAAATTATAACATGTAAACTACTGAGAACATAAGCTTGCACAAAAAGCTTTCAATACATAAATAAATAATTACAAAATCTGCTCAGAACAAACAACAATTTAAGCAAACAATAGCTCATCATAAACCCATCTAAATCATATTTCTAACCATTCGCAACAGTTGGCGTAATAAAACTCTATCCCAATTTAAATTTAAAAAGAGGGTAACTCCTATTCATAGTCATGCAAAACAGTTTCAAAGTAATCTCTTCAATTAATCCCTTGTTGAATAAAAAATCAATACGAGATATATTAGAGCAAGACTATTCATGTACGAGTTTAAAATTCGAATTAACTTTTCACTCGCTCCTCCCAATTCATACCGTTTGATTACTGTTTTGATTACAAAGGGCGTCCATTCAGTCCCTGCGGGGTCCGTACACGGTCAGTTGATCGATAACCATCGCCCTGGGGTTCCTTTCCACGGTTTTTTTATGTATTTATGATCAAAGCTGATTTAAGTGGTATGAAAATTTATTGTGTTCATGCTTACTCGCATCTTTGCTTGAAGATATTCCGGTCTCGTTTGGGTCCACTTTATTTATGTGTTTTTATCTGTGGAGGTACTTCTAAGTATTTATGTAATGATGAGGGTTTCAAGCAAGATGACATGGCTGTTTAGGGGAGCACGGGTGCTTGACCGTTTGACAACCTACTTCAAATTATGCAGTGAGTATTTTTTGTGAATATTATTATTCTAGAAATATTTGTATGTAACTGGACTGGTATTTTATTTATCATTTCGGCCTCAATATTTGATATAGTTAAGTAAGAGATAAAGTTACCGAAAAGACTTAAATAACTTATAAATTTATTCATAGACTCAAAACTGCAAAACGACATGACCCAAATAGGCCAGGACCACCATAAAATGTAATTCAATATTTTAATGCTGGCAACATCATTATCTTTTTTTAAAAGTCTTGCATTATTCATAACGAGCAACATTTACGTAAATAATAATAAGTGGTTTAAAAATGTTTTGTATTTTTTTTTAAACGTCGGCTTGAATGTAATAGAACATTCTGGGTCTGGTCGTAAAGACCAGCCAGTGCTTTAATTACTCAGTAAATAGCGGGAGTTACTTTTATTTTCCTAAAATGGCCGCCCTGTGTACAATGGTGTTTTAAAAGGACACTACTGTTTTAAAAGCTCGTATAAAACTAGATTTGTACTATCTGTGAACATTATGAGAATTTAGTGAGGTATATTAATATTAAATAACACAAACATAATCACTTTAAACGAAATATATAAGAAGAGTACCCAATGGGTTTCTCATTTTATGCTTACCTACTTTCAGCAGTGGACTGCATTATGCTAAGATTATTTAATAGTATTTATATCACTAATAATAAAGATCAGATTTATGTCTTATTTTTTCCGCTAATATCAAGAACGTTCCCAGAAACTGTCAGTAGGTTAAACTCAGCCAGATTGACCTGTTTACCTTAATCTAAACAAAGATAACTTCGAACATCTTTTTGCCAAATAAACAGTATAAAATATAGTAATTTATCACACAAAGCTCCACCCACGCACATTGCAGAACTAAGCCAAAAAAATAGGTCCCCGAAAGTGTACGTAGGCGGTACGAACTTATGATCAATATGTCCCCTTTCCAATATTTATAATGACATGAGTTCAATAAAACACGAATAATGCTGAAAAGGTTAAATGGAACAACTTGTAGGCGGAGGTTTTTGGCTTAGGGAGGTCCCTATTATGATTGCCTTTTATAAGATGTCTAGTGGAAGCTTTATAAATACTCAGGAGACCATAATTTCTGAATGAAGACGTCTTGTCATAAAAACGGTAGATAGGTAGGTACCTTCTATTTTTAGTAGTGCTCACTTTTGTTCATTGTTCAGACTAACAAATGCTTTGCTTTTCAAGCTCGTTCATAACATCATGTCTAATGAATTTCCATCGAATATAATACGAAGTATTCTACAGAATTTTATTTATATTTAGAAGATTTTTAAAGATTGGTGACATTCTGACAAATAATATAATTTAAACAGCACCAAATTGCCACATTTTTTTTATAAATTTATAAAAACATAAATAAGTAATTACAAAATTCCCAATAATATGAAAAAACTGTTGAAGATGTTAGGTACCTACCACACATCGAACATTATACTTTCATTTTATTGGCATCAGATAAAAACATGTAAAACGGCACAATATTAAACATACGAAGTACTCTTTCAACTTAAAATGAAAACGCTGAACGAAAAACGTTTCATGGAAACCAGTACCTCTATTGTGGAGCAATAATTTGTGCACTGTAATACCTGCAAACCGTATGTACGGGCAACGATGGAAATAATCGTATAAGTGAATACACATTGAAATGTAATCTTTTAGTTATACGTAGTATTATGGAAATCTGTGGGCAAAGCGGAGTAAACGTAACGTAAATATTAACGACTAGCTTATGCCCGCGGCTTCGCCCGCGTGGAGTCTGGTAATTGTCCCACGGGATTGTACTACCGGGATAAAAGTATCCTATGTGTTTATCCAGGTTATAAACTATGTGTGTGCCAAATTTCATCCAAGTTCGGTCAGTAGTTTTTGCGTGAAAGAGTAACAAACATCCGTCCATCCTCACAAACTTTCGCATTTATAAGAAGGATTATCAAATTAAAAATACTGGTTTCTTACTTAATAATTATTTACTTAGTGAGTAGAGGCGGGGTGCTAAATATTTGGGTTTACTTGCTCGCTCTTCCTGACAATATTTTCTTAATTTATAAACCTTTTATTTACAGACGCAGAAAGTCCTGTGTCTTTAAGAATGGACAAAAGGAAATCTAAACTAGGTGTGGCGGGACGTCAAAATATTTGATCTTGCTTCGCTCGCTCTTGGATTCTAGGTAACCCTTGTTCTTAAATATAACCTCCTACCTACGAAAAATCATCAACAGATATGGCATTGTTGAAATTTGAAGCATAGTAATTATTTTTCGGTAACGCGCACAGCGATTCCTGGTTCAATTTCATGTTATTTATTTGCCAGAAACATGGTATGTTTACAAGGTGTTCATAATATTAGATAGTGCTACATGTCTCACCGTTTTAACGGTTCCCGGCGGCACGGGAAAAATCCTGGAAGGACTTTGTATTAATTTTTTGACATTTTCATTATATTTTGTATTTTATTTATATTTCTAAATTTAATTTTAATTTCTGTTATAATTTTGTATGTTTGATTGATTATGTAACATTTATTGTGCAAGCATGGATAAGTCCAAAAATAATTCTTTTAAATTTTATATGGGTTAAAAACCTGAAATAAATGAATTTAATTTAATTTAATTTAATTTAATTTTAATTTGTGGATGCCTTTGCCCAGCATTGGGATAGTATAGGCTTTTAAAAAAATATATAGAGCCCCAATACTTTATGAAGTCGGCGCCCTTGCTGATGTTTAAAAGGTGAGACGTAAATAAGGTAAGGAAAAGCAACCATTTATGACTGCACATGAAGAAAATGGATCTAGTATAAGTTTATAGTAGTTTAAAGAATGGGTATAAAATGTTTAATCACACTCTTCATATTTGTTTGAGAAAAAAAGGGAGTAAATGATGTCGTGACAGGGGATAATGGAAGATGAGAAACTGTTGCGCCCACCCTAAGTAGAATGGGACAAGGGCAAGAAGATGATGATCATGACATCATCTTATATTATAAATGCGAAAGTTTGTGAGGATACATGGATGTTTGGAAGTCTGGATGTTTGTTACTTTTTCACGCAAAAACTACTGACCGGATTTGGATTAAATTTGGCACACAGATAGTTTATAAACTGGATTAACACAAAATATACTTTTATCCCGGTAGTACAATCCCGTGGTACAATTACCGAACTCCACGCAGCCAAAGTCGCAGGCATAAGCTTGTATCTAATATTGTTGTAATACAGCACAATTAATTACCTACCTACACAATCACTTTGAATATTAGCCACTAAATTCCATCAAAGCCTAAATGGGTCCATTGGATTCCGTTGGTGACATTACTGAAATCTGATCCGAATGTTTGTTTGATGGCGGCTACTGTCGTCATGTTGACCTAGTAATTGACTCCGAGATCGATGTCTCGAGCTATCTAACACGGAATTCAGTTATGTTCGCTAATAATTCAATTCTTGAAGGTGACGGAATTAGGGGTGGGGTATGAATTGTTCAGATGCAACTACTTGTCTAGGAATGCAATTTTCATCATCATCATTATTTCAGCCGAAAGACGTCCACTGCTGGACATAGGCCTCCCCCAAGTGCCGGCACATTGACCGGTCCCACAATGCAATTTTACATTAATAATATCTAACTTCGCTTTGAATATTATAGGTAGTGGAGCCTGGTTCATTTTCCACCTGAATGACTGTGTCAGAAAGGTGTGGTTGATAAACACTTTGTTAAATTGTTTTGTAAAACAAAATGGCGGTGTTAGTTAACCTAGTAGCACTAATATAATTATGACATAATCTGCTTAGCCTTTGGCTTCGGCTTGCGGCTTGCAGTCTAACCGGATGCAGCTGAATACCAGTATTTTACAAGGAGCGACTGCCTATCTGACCTCCACAACCTAGTTAGTACAGGGTAACATGATACTCCTTGGTAAGACTGGTTGACAGTCTTTCGGGCCACTGACTACCTGTAACGACTGTCAAAGCTCTACAAATGACAGCAGAGACCAACGGCTTAACGTGCTTTCCGAGGCACGGAGGAAACTCGGTATGTAATGGGCGGTCACCCATCCACGTATCAAGCTAGGCAAGCGCGGCTTTACCTGAAGATCAACCCAAGTGGCTGGTATTATTTAGCCGCGACCTCCTGTACCACTGTACGACATGAGTATACTATCATTCAAAAGACCTTGTTATTATGTAGTTTTGACGAAAGTCGAAAACACTAACTGGAATAATTGTCTAACTAATAAGTTACTTCCAGACAAATGTACATCGTCGACCATTCTCATCGGATAAGATTAACACGCGAGATGTGACAAATCTTAGTCTACAAAAACTTTTTTTTTTCTATCAGCCCGAGGAATAGACGGACTCTTTTCCCGTTCCTTTGCGGAAACCGCACATGAATAAGACTTATAAGTGCTTAAAAGTCTAGACGCTGAATGTGTTGCGGTTGGGGTGACAACCGCAATTGGCGCGCATTAACCATTTCTTTTATATTTCGCTACTTGGCGAGCCGTTAACAGAATTAAAAGTCTTAACACATTACTCAAGCTCGTAGCTCTCTTGTAATGAAAAGAATAGGTGATGATGCTGGTACAAGTAATTTGGTTTTTCATCCAAACATTTTTTGCTCTAAAGTACCTACCAATTTTATCATGGAGTGGATCTTTCAGATCACTCTAGTAATTTAGTTGGACGTGAATCAGACGCAGACACTGAGTTTCAGCAATGTTTTTCTATACTGTATTTCTTTAAAAAATGAACTTAATATTGAATCCCGAGTACCCAAAGCACTTCCAACCTACTAGCAAAGTCTATAAGTCGCCGATATGTCGCTAACATTCTATTCTAGCTCTTCATCATTTAGTCGCGCCGCAGCGACCAACTTTAATAGATGGGTGGATGTCTGGGACCGCGTACGTTGACCTGCTTAGCTGACATCCGATGTCCGCTATCTAGGCCGCAATAAAGACATTGATGTGAGGACATGGATAGACACTTGTCTTGGAATATTTGGATGTCATTGTTTTCTTTTCCTTCCTGGTATTTCTTAAGACTGCGTTTGATTGTTTTTTTTATGTTTAATGGGCCTACTCTTGACCTCTATCTAGTCCTAGAGGACAGAGATGAGGTCGACGATGGCACGAGCTAACCCAAAAGAAGCCTATTAACTCACGACTTAAATAGATTGGGGTCATATGAACTTGGGAACACCGACGAAGGCAAGGAATTCCACTCCTTGGCTGTGCGCATAATAAACGATGTAGCAAAGCACTTCGTGCGAATGTGTGGAACATCGACTAGGAATGGGTGATAACCCGCAGTACGTCTGGACTCCCGATGGAAGAAGCGAGATGGTGGAATGATCTCGTGGAGCTCTTGGGCACACTCACCGAAGTACAGCCTGTAAAAGACCGACAGACATGCAACCTTGCGCCGGTGGGCTAGGCTATGAAGCTTAGTACCCACCAGCTTATCGTCACCAATGAGCCTCTTGGCTCTGCACTCAACAGAGTCGAGAAAGATTTCGGCAACTTTTAACAAAACATTATTTTTTTATTTTTTTGATAGTTGGTGAGGCAAATTTCACTTGGTAGTATCACAGTAGCAGAGGATGATATGCTCCAATCTCACTATCAAAGCCCGACTTTCATGAAAATAAATTCATGTTGAAGAGAAAGAGCTTATTCTTTTTACTGCCTATCGAGAAATTGATGGTTATACATCGGTCGACCGCCACGGTCAAGTAAAAGGCGTACTTATGTATACGAGTATAGCTGTAGATAACATAACTCCTAAGGCTCGGATATGAGTTTCCTCCTTGAGCGAAAAATTTCGTCTATTTTATTCAAGGTCGAAGAGCATTGTCGTATAGCCTTCAGCTTACAAAACCGCTTACCTCAGGCATTTTCCCTTGATAATGTATTGCGTATTTGGTAATTTTACTTGTTTAGGTATATTTGCAAAAAGCCTTATCTTGTAATCTTTTGGTAGAATAATATCTTTTGTTGCCAGCATTTAAATATAAACTGGAGCTCTAGTTTAACGTGCAAACGTAAAATAAAATATGGGATGGGTAAAATCTTTTCGAATTGTGTTTTTATTTTGTGAGGGAAATATTATCTCGGTGCCAAATTACTTGGTGATTAAATTAAAAGAGGGTCATTGAAATCTTAATGGCATAGTTTGTTCTCTTTATAATGTGAGTGTCGGAGCTCATTATTGTTATAAAACAGATATGGTACTTTTTACTTTTGTTTTTTTAGGGTTCCGTAGCCGAATGACAAAAAACGGAACCCTTATAGATTTGTCATGTCTGTCTGTCCGTCCGTTTGTCACAGCCACTTTATTCCGAAACTATTAGGACTACACAGTTTAAACATGGTTGGTATTCGTATTCTGTGAACTGCTTTACGATTGTTATACAAAAAAAAAGAATAAGGGATGATTCCTTAATCTTCCCATACATGGTACTGAAACTAAAAATTTTTTCATGAAACCTATACGTGCGGTGTCTATGGATAGATCTTTAAAAATTACATTGAGGTTCCTAAAACCATTTTTTCTCAAAATCAATCATTTGAAAGATAGACACTTCCAAAGTGATAAAATATGTGTGTGTGTCCCCTCTAATTTCTAAATTAAGAGAAAAATTCTGGAAAAATGTAGGAAATTTAGGAACGTAAAAAAAAACTTTCAACGAAAATTGGTTTGAATAAGATTTAATATTTAGTTTTTGAGATATGGGACTTTTTAATCAAACTGCAACAGTAACTTTGTTTTTGATTAACATACTATGAAAAACAAATTTAGCTTTGCTGTTGAATGTAATACAATACCACATATGAATGAGCCTTCAAAATATTCTATTATATTGTTTGGTGCTGCGTGTGAGTACGACTCGCACTTGGCCAGGTTTTAAGTTTTGAAACCGAAAAGCCGCAAACAGATAGAAGCACAGCTAAACTAAACTAAACACTGGGTGCATACGTAAGACGTATGTATAATAAAAAATGATTTAAGGATCATAGCAGGTGGTGTTCTGTGGTTTCTGCCTACCCCCATTGGACACACGTGAATTCTGTGTGTATGTACAATAACATACATGGCATACATAGATCTTTTTAGTTAGCTCTGATAATGTTGGATAGGTAGGTAGACAACGGTATTTCAGAACATCCACATTTCAGATCCATTTTAATGAACCGTCGCGTATAATTTCATGTTCATCACGCTTGCAATAATTGGTCATTGGTATTCATATACGGATGGATACTGCGATCATTGCTCGGGGGATTATGGTTTCTAGTACCATAGATGACATGTTGCTTGTTGCTTGCGTTTCGTGTCAACATAAGAAAATATAAACACAACATAACATCATGCCTGTAATCCACGAAAGGTTAGGCAGAGGTGTACCTAATAGTACACCCACCTTTCGTCAGGTATGTTTTCAGTCCCATGTAGGGGGCGAGCCTATTGCCATCAACCGGACACAAACCCGTGTCTGTCACTGTCACAGTTTTGTGCCTAAAGTTTGACAAATTTTTGTCACTGTATTTTATTAAAATATTATTTCAAACATTCAATTATTAACTTTTTCAACGAGAGCGATATAATTTTTTGTTTGTGGATTGAATTATCATAGCATAGCATAATCAGCCTATATCTTTCCCACTGCTGGGCCAGGCCAGACAGGCCTCGTCACTAATATGAGAGGGAATGGGGTATCCACCACGCGGGCCTAGTGCGGGTTGGTAGAGGTCACAATTATGTCTTTGAATCTTTGTTTTGAGTTATCACACCTACTTATTATTAACAACATAAAAGGATCCATGCCACGGTTCGGATGTTACAGCAATAAAATTCCGCACACCTATTCCGAGGCATAACTTTTTTCGAACGCATTATATTCATAACATAAAGCCATTTTGGCTATAATCACATATCTGTATGCAAATCTCAATGGACACGAAACCATTTCGCGTGTTTTAATTGCGTAACGGATGGTCGTCCGCACTCATAACCGGGGAAAATTATATCTTTATTAATAACTGACCCCGTTTTCCTATGCCGGTAATTTTATTAGAGATCGTTAGCTTTTTTTTATTTGCTGGAAAAATATTTTTCAGTCTGGCAACTCTATTGAGTGGGTTATAAATATTTATTTGTTTCTGGAAATTAAAATGTTTGACGTTAGTTTATTATTGAGGTCAGAAGAATATTTATAATTGTATTTATTTTAGTAACGTTTTGTAATCTGGCATGTTTTTCTTTATTCAGAATTTAAATTGGTATTCCCACAGTCTGCCTATGTACAGCAATGTAGTGCCTAAAGTTTTCATAAATACATAATAAGATAAATTGGTAGGTATTATCGTAGTAACGCTATAAAATCAAATCATCATAAAACACTTTTGAATTGCTACCCACACGCATTTGTGGTTACAGTAAACAAAATCATTTAAATGTTAATTGTTATTGTGGTACAAAATGTATTTACATGTAACTAAATAGCAGTAATAATATTTGCATCAAAAGGATCCTGAAACCGTTTAAATTATTCTAGAAAATCAAATCTTTCGTTACCTATATTCTTTGAAACAAATCTTTGACGTTCAACTTATTGGTTCCCAGTTACAAGTAAGTATAACGTGTTTCTTATAAAAGAAATTTTCAAAAGAGGTCCTACAGACTCAATTCAATTTTCTCGATTGAGGGAGCAGCACCAGTAGTGCGAGGTGACATTCGAAGAGTACAATGATCACATTCTTTGGAGCGTAGCACATAAAAGGTGCTTCTACCTGACCACGGCATTGGCTTGGATGCTTCAACGATTTTCGCTGTGAAATCTTATCATATTTCCTAGATTCCTGTGGAGTGGTGTTTATTGGATGGAATTTGCTGCTGTTACGGTAGCGGACTTCAATTTAATTAGAGATTTTTGAAATGCTTATTTTATCCCAACCGTAATTTTTGTATTTTTATGCCGTTACTTTGTTACCAGTGTGCAGTGATTTAAAAGAACGAGAATTAACTATGTTTATTTACTTATTACTCACAAAATCCACAGCTCTTTAAAATTTTATCTTAAAATTTATAAACTAATTTTACAGCGAATTATGGATTTAAAATTTAATAGCTATACAATACACTGCTAAGTGTACAGAGTGGATGTTATTAAGCACTTCTTAAGTCCCAATTTCTAAGGGTTTCACAGCAATGTCAGCGTACTCAAAAATACAAAATTAGAGCAATCATTTATAAAAAATAAGGTCAAAATCCCTTTCCGAGCCCCGCAAGTGTCGAGAACCACAAAAAAGGTACCATTAACAGGCCTTTGTACGTAATCTAGAAGTTTTTCTTTAATCGTTCGTTTTGTGGTTTTTGTGCCTTTTGATACAATTACATTCGCATGATCAGGGCACAACTTTTTGCCGTACCTACCCTTTGCGGTCAGAAATACTTGTTTCAATTGATTTTGTAGGATCAAGTACGTAAAAACGTTATTATGGGAATACGGTCTAGAATTAAATTGGATTAAAAGTTTTTTTTTGTTGGTTTGAGCAAATCTAAATTGGGTTTTGGGCATTCTTCTTTGTTACTTTTTATCAGGTCCTTGAGCGTTTAGTTCTGATATAATTGTAAACAAAACACTTTCGGAAAATGTTATTACTTAGTGTTATTGTTTTCAAGCTTTCAATATTTTGTGATACAATTATATGTATGTTAAAAAACCATATCCGATCGAAAGGGGCATATAGTTATACCAGTGATATTGCCAAATAGAATAAGTAATAAAAAAATACAAAATATCATGAAAGTATAAATATAAATGAATTTTAAAACGCTTGATTTTTGTCCCAAATTACCACCGTTTCCCTAAATTCAAACAAACTTTTAAAACCTGACAACACCATTTTTAGCAAAAGTATGTTCGATCGTCAATTGTTTTTTTATGACCTCACTACCCGAGAAGCGACCGCTCGCGCCCGTGTGTGGTACCGTATAAGTTTCCTCATTTTCGTACATTTTATTTAATTTTCATCGGGGTACTTTTTTTACTTATTCTCCAAAAAGCATTACATTAATAGAATCTAATCTCGATACCTAATAATACCCTCACAAATCCGTCAGAGTATTTTAACATATTGTATATCTATCTGCCTTTAAGTATATATACGGGATGCAAGAGACATCGACGCGAAAACAGTTACAACGTATTCAGTACATCTATTTGAGCGGTTATTAAAAAAAAATCTGCTGTTTCATCCAGTTTGACCGTTTTGTAGGAAACACTTGGTTTTATTTTTAATAACCGTTGAAAAAACTTTATGTGGGGGTGGGGCTCAGAATGTTGTACTGAATACGTGGTAATCGTTTTTGCGTCGGTGTTATATATATGCCTACCTGAATAGCACAAAATATTGAAAGAGTTATAATCATCTGTTGGGAATACTTTGTAAGTAACGATGAAAAACAATTTAAATACATTCTAAACTTGAAAAACTGGCGCTGTTAACTGTTTTAATCCCAGCTACATATAACAACAAAAAAAGCTGAAGAGCTTAGCTTTTAAATCGCTGTTAAAATACTATCCAACTACACAAGCCCTGCAAAAAATATAATTTAATCCGAACCAGAATACTCAACGAAAGAGCAACTATCATTGCAAAACGAGCCATTTTTATTTAAAATCTCGTTTTAAGCCTCTATTGACTCAAGGACAGTAAAATAAGCGTCCAGCGCACAGAGTAATATAGGATAGGCCACTTCGCAAACAGGCTTCGTTCGAATAAATCTACTGAAGCTGAAAAACCTCGATAATTTTTATATTTTTTAACCGCGCTTTTGGCTTGCATTATAAATTATTTGAAAGATTTAGTTGAAATTCTTGAGTGGGGAGTTGGTATAAGTTTATTTGGAATGCCATAATGCAATTAACATAAATAATATTGCTCAGTATTATTTATGTTAATTGCATTAAGACATGCAACAAAGTTATAATGATGTTTTAGATTTTTAGATTTCAGCAGTGAAGCCATTTTTTTTGTTCGTTTTCAACTATTCTGGTAGCAGTTTGTTAATTAATTTGTGTTGTATTTCGGGATACAATTTCGCCCTCACTGGCCCTACGACATAAAGGCGCTGTCAATGTCTTTATACCACTGATGTGCGATTGATTGAACATACCTATATTAAATAGCATTGATTGCATTCATGCATTAATGCATAGTTATGTGCAGACAGTAGTAGGTATTTATGTTTAAACTACAGCAAATAATTGGTGTTAATAAATGCGAATAGTAAAATGTAACGTGCATAACCTGGGTCTCTCATACACATGATTACTGTTACATGTGTGTATTTTCCGACATACCCAAATACTTGTCTGTTTCTGTATTATTAATATACATAGATAATTATAATATTACGTCATTAGTATGCTCGTTTATGGTACAGTCCATCATCATCATCTGCCCAGACTTTTCCCAACTATCTTGGGGTCGGCTGCCAGTCTAACCGGATGCAGCTGAATACCAGTATTTTACATCGAGCGACTGCCTATCTGACCTCCACAATCCACTTAATACTAGTATTACGTAATACGATATCTTTGGTAAGAGTGGTTGTCAGACTTTCGGTCCACTGACTACCTGTAACAACTGTAAAAAATCTACAAATGACCGCCGGGACAAACGGCTTAACGTGCTTTCCGAGGCACGGAGGAAACTCGGTATGTAATGGGTGGTCACCCATCCACAGACCAACCGAGTGGCTGTTATTATTTAACCACGAGCTGCTCCTCTATGGTACAGTTTATTGCAGAATATAATCTCGTAATTGCTTTCCCTGATACTAACAGAGATGAGTTAATGAAACATTAATATGATAAATTATACAATAATTTCAGTGGTCATTGACGCCCAAAGGAGCTAGCTAAATTATAAGCCACACGGGTCAGTCTTCAAAGTTAAGCAGCGTTTGCCAAAATCGGCCCGTCGGATGGGCGACCATCCATTATATACCGAATTTCCTCCGTGACTCGGATCGGAAAGCACGTTAAGCCGTTAGTCACGGCTATCGTTTGTAGATCTTTGACAGTCGTTACAGGTAGTAACCAATCTTTCCAAGAGGAATCTTATACCCAGTACTAACTAGGTTGTGGAGGTCAAATAGGCAGTCGAGTCCAAGTAAAATACAGGTATTCAGCTGCATCCGGGTAGACTGGAAGCCGACCCCAACATAGTTGGGAAAAGACTAGACATATGATTGTTGAAATCATGATGTATAATAATTTTGTTTTATCATGTTTAAGTAGCGTAACCAATCATGTTAGTTTCGTTAGCTAATTTAATTTCTGCCTGTAATTCTTTATAGATGTATCTAATTCCATATAATCAGCCGCTATCGGATTTTGTATAAACAGCGGTAGGAAACTGCTGTGACATGGGCCATCTCTTTGTACAAGGTGGGCTGTTATCCACCAAGCGGGCGAGCCAGCGCGTCCATGTCCTTGAGCTGATTACGATGTTCGTCATTGACAAACTGTGGACATCCAGGGAATTATTTGAAATATCTACACAAATATACATTATTCCAATTTGATGGACTTGGAAAATTTACTCTTCATGTGAAGAGTTGTTTAATATATCATACGTGAATTATTATTATAAGAGTATTTTCGCGTGGACCAATAACTACTTATTTTGATTTGTGCTCTCACGAAGTGTGAGATTAATAAGAATGTGTCTGGAGGCTGTGTTACTGATAGTATAGTGGATTTTATTGCTAACGACGAGAAAAAATATCATAAGAAATATAATAATTGCATTGTGGTTACTTTGTAGTTGTTTTTGTATAAATTAAAACATTGATAAGTAAATAATTTATTTTGTCACATCAAATGATAGCTGGATTTTTGTGGAAATAATATGGAATCTACCTTCGTGAGAATAAAACCGATACTAAAATTTTCACGGATTATTTACGTGACCAACATTTTTCCCAGTTTTGAACATTTTCAGCCCAGAGTCCCCGAGGAACCGATGTGACATGACAATCCGTTGAACTAGTTTCATTTTTCAAAGCGTTAATTGTGAAAAATATTTAGACATCTCACACAGTTTGGCTTGATATTTTTTTCTGTTGCTTTACGAAAAACATGTCACGAACTAATATTGTAAAACCAGGCTGACACCGACTCTGACGGCTCGAAATTGTGTAAAATTTCGTCAGACCTATCAAAGTTGCCATAAAACTGCGTAAAATACAATTCATCGAAGCAAAATAGGACGGGTACACACCGGAGCGGGCTATGACATTTTCCGTCCACAATAGAGTTACGCCCGCCGCGTCAAACAATGAACCCAGTCAATCGCGGTATCGCTGGTATTGCAAACAACACCGCTGGGCGTAACAACGGGGAATTGTTGCAAGTGTATACGGGACTTAAAGGTGGGTTTTGGTTGCGTCTATTGTGTACCGAGATGAAGTTTGGTATCGATCCCGTCAATCTTCAGTCTCTGTTGTGATGACGGTACCTAACAATATTTAGGACTTAGTATTGCGAGGTCAAGCATGTGTGCTGGGTAAGAAGGTAAGTAAGGTAAGCTTCGGCAGAAATGACGAGGTTAAAAGTGCATTTTTTATCAGAAACGTTACATTTCGAGGAACATGACGTTGAAAAGCAACTCAGTTGTACATCGAAAATTAGTTTTATTTTGGTTGACTTACTAATTGAGAGCTGCAGTAAGCCATGCACGTATATTCAAGCGTTTGCTGACCCTCGGAAGATCGGAGGAAAAATAAATTAATAGATAAGTCCACCTTAATTCAGAAGGCTTTGTCTTCCCTGTATATTCCGTGGCATCCAGAGCCAATCATAATCTCTAAATAGCAAAGTTTTTGAGTGAAAGTCATAACAACTTCGTCAATTTCAAAATCAGTAAAAAATAATGCACCTGACCAACCCTCTACAACTTCAAGCGTCATAGTTATACTCACCGACATAACTCCTAACAGAGTTCAGCCGCCGTGAAAGAACAAAGGTGAAGCTGTAAAAGTACGTATTCCTCCATTTTATAAACTTGGTGGAACTTCGTAAAACATTCTTGAGCTTTGGTATTTCAAAAGTATTTCTCTGCGTCAGTTATAGACAATGTGGATTGTACTGGGCGGGTATTGATTGTTCAAAGGATTAACTTGTAACGGTTAGTCTGAAATCTATTACGTTAAATTGCTTTGTTGTTCAGAACTACTTTCTGCTTGTACTGGCTTGCTTGTTGGACAGTTGCGAAGTTCTAGCTAATTGCAGCTATTCTTTTCAATCGATCGGATAATGGTTTGTATAATTTATAGGACAATATTTATAGGAAAATAGTTTATTATTTTAAATCCTTGCTCACTTAGATGTTTCGATTTAAAATTCAACGTTAATACAAATTTATTTTCTTTGTATTATGTGAGTTTTCAAGCTTGTAAACTCAACCACTATACAGGAGAAATTTCTAGTGAATAGTTAGTTTTCATCGAATTGCCTGAATATGAAGCAGTATTCTGGTTTATTGTTGGTTGAGTGGCAGTAAATTCGTGGAAAATAGAATTATAGACACGTGTATCACAAAAACCGGCCACAAGCGAGATGGACTCGCGCGCCGAGGGTTCCGTATAAACTTGTAGGTATTTTGTTATTAAACTACATATTTACGGTTTTCATGATTCTAGGTCAACGGGAAGTACCCTATAGCTTTTTTGTTCTCTCTTATGAAAACGCAAAATATGCGACATAAAACATTCATATCTTTTCACTGCTTCAAGGGGTAGCAAATCTGATTATTAGATATTAATTTTGCTTGATACCTTCACGCGCTCTTGAGAAAAAGGGTCGTGACAGTCGGACAGACAGACGGACAACCAAGTGATCCTTTAAGGGTTCTGCTTTTATCGACTGAGGTACGAAACCCTAATTAAATAAAATTAAATGTGGTCAAAGCCAGTCATCATTCACCTAGCCTTTTCCTAAATGTATTGGGGTCGCCAGTCTGATGTACTTGATAGTACGATATCTCTTGGTAAGACTGCTTGACAGACTTCCGGGCTACTGTCTACCTGTAACGACTGTCACAGATCTACAAAATGAAAAAGATGCTGTGCAAAATCAAGTACCTTCGCGTAATTAGGTTCTCTCAAAAGACCGGGAACCGTGAAAATATGCCAACCGACATATTTTATTTGATCATTCCTTTCGACATGAGGAAAATGTACGTCAGCTGCTGGGGCTTGGCAGATTTGCATAGCAATCGGACATACCTGGTGTTTGAATTGATACGTGAAAGAATATATTGGAAATTCATGATGACGACTGTGGGAATATTATGCAGCATTATAGCAGGTAAGATTAAGAGTTATGTGGTGAAGAGGAGGCTAAATAATAACAGCCACACGGGTCGATCTTCAAGGTTAAGCAGCGCTTGACAAGGTCGGCTCGTGGATGGGTGACCATCCATTACATACCGAGTTTCCACCATTCCTCGGAAAGCACGTTAAGGCGCTGGTCCCGGCTCTCATTCGCAGATCTTTGACAGCCGTCACAGGCAGTCAGTGGCCTGAAAGTCTAACAACCAGTCTTATCAAAGGGTACCATATTATCTAGTACTAACTGGGTTGTAGAGGTCAGATAGGCAGTCGCTCCATGTAAAATACTGGTATTATTCTGCATCCGGTTTGACTGGGTGGCGACCTCACTAAAAGATGCAGATTACGATGATCAAGTTATCCACAAACTTGGACTGATATTACAGTTAGTGCTGCATTGATTTTTTTCTTAGCATAATATGAGAAGTAACCCGGTGGGAACAGACACCAGAACCAACCCTGATAGGCAAACTATTTTATAAAATTATTTCAACACCGTTATTCTCAAAACGGTGTAAGAAAAACACATGCGACATCTACCAACTTGAACTGATCCTGCGTGCATTACAGCCCACTCTCAAACTCAAAGCATTTATTTCAATTAGACCATTACGGCACTTTTGAATGTCAAAAAAAAAACTAAAAGAAGCGAAGCTACAGTCCCAGTCACAAGGCATAATTATACTTGAGAAAGTACTGCAGTTGCACATTCCAAAGCGTAGATATCTATGGAGAAGAATGGGCAAGACACTCCATGGACACTCTTTTAAATCAAAATATTGTTACAAAATCTTGGTTACATCATCATCCTGAGATTATACATAATATCTGAGAACGATGTAGAAAGAGTTGCACAGCTCTCTCTCGCAGAGAGCAGACCGGTGCCTTAGCAGTGGGATCATTAAGGTGTTTGCTGGAAAAATGTTAATACGTCACATCATCATCGTTCTTATTGAATAACGTGTAATATTGACTCGAAAAAATCTCCTATCTAATCATTTTACCAATAAATGAGTTTTAAGCAAGGCAATAGATGCGTTCATTAGATATTTGGATTCAAAATGTCGTTTTTAACCGACGTAAAAGATATTAGTACTACACAAACATTCACACGCCTGAAATCCCATAAGAGTTAGGCAGAAGGGTACTTAATTGTAGGTACACCTAGGTACACATTTCGCCAATTATGTTTAATTCCCATGTAATAGAGGGGCGAGCTTATTGCCATTAACCGGGCACAAATCCAGTAACCGTGGCTGCTACTGAGAAATTCCACACCCATCACACCCACCAATCATCTCATTCCTGGGAATTCATTAATACTGCAGTCTGTCTTAATGATATAACAAACCTAAATGTCGGTCCTTCTAATTTATTCAGAGATAAACACATAAAACTGGAAAACGCTACAGTGCATGTTCAGTAACTTTAACAAAAACAAAAGAGAAATAACTAAATGTAACACACACATGCAACAAAGAGTGCATAGTTACAGAGATGAAATTAAATTAAAAGTGCTTTATAAAATACTAATTGTCGCCTGCGACTTTGTTTGCTCGAAACTTTGACCTCGTATTTTACCCCTAGGAACCGACTAGCCAAACAAGTTTTGTAATTTTTAGTAATTTTGTACTGAGTGAGTCTTTTAACATCTAAACCCAAGTACCTAAAATTGTCTTGATAGCTGGGGACCTGTAATTACAGGTCTCTCCAAGGTTACAATGAAATCCTAAGGTAACTGCGTTTTTTTTTTCTTTTTGGGGTAGGCGTAAACGGCCAGCTGTAGAAAATAGAAAAGTAGTTGATGTGATTTGGATACTTGGATACCAACAAAAAATCTCCTTACAGTATAAATGCATAGTGCAATCTGGACACATTGCTAACATGCTAATATCTTATAACAGCAAAACCTTTTTTCGTTGTGAATGAAAAGAAGGCTGAGATCTGAAACAGCTTTACTTAGTGTCGTTGACATCCACCCGTCTAGTCCTAAACTTAAACCAACAACCGTTACAGCCACCATTGAAAGAATGATTCGAAAAGATGACACTGTTTTTGATATCAATTATATTTTTCAGGTAAATTTAACTTATCTTCCTCTCTATCTTCTTTCTCTTCTTATCTTCCTCTCATCTAACTCTATCCACACATTTCCTTCATAATTGTATACATGCTTCTCTTATTTACCAGTCCAGTCTTTGGACTTGACTGCTTGTCTGGTTGATTCTATACTATTGTTCTTGCGTCGTGGCACAAGCTAACACACTTATGCCTTTGTGTAAGGCAATCAGAAAAATGTCAGTGAGTGTGACTGCCCAAGGAGTTATCATCATTGTTACCAGTCTTGTTTCACTCACTACTGAGTACAGGTCTTCTGCCTTTCAGGTGCATGCATGCTTCCCTGATCAATGCGATTCTCAACCAGGTATTTCATGGGTACGGCCATACATAAAAATTATAAGTCATCAAGGCCGACTTTAACATTTTAATGCATCTGATTTATACTTCTGACATCATCATCCTCATACCAATTTATTTGGGGTCGGCGCATTATGTCTTCTTCTTCCATACTTCTCTTTTACTCGTCATCTCATCAGATACGTCCTTTCTTTCCATATCATTCTTTATACTGCTAACATATCCTTGAAGATGTGATAAAAAGCCGAGTGCTAGAAAAAAGTAACCCAAGCCAACACTTTCTGGAGTGCCGTTCCAAAAAGTTGTTTAAAAGCTAAGTACTAAGTTCAGTATCTAGTACCTACTACTTGGATTTAAAGAGGTACTTCGTGGTTAAGTTTTGATATTAAAAGAATCTGTGATTTTTTTTATTTTTTGTCGGGGTTTATTTGCATTGCGATGAATAAATAATTATTATCCCTCTATTAACAGCTAATTGTATACAATTGAAAATTTACTACTGATAGTACGATTTTTAAGCGAATACGATTATATAATGAACTTAACAAAGGTCATTTGATTGCATTTAAACCTTGCAACCAAAAGCTTCAAGTGGTCATCTTGGCCAAGTGTTTCGTATCTAATTAATTTACTCAACGTAATAAACAAAATACATTTGATTATCTTTGGATGCTGAAATTCTATGTCTTAAAACACTCTAAGAACGCGCGCCAATTCGGTTTCCTCGTCTTCTCTTCCAGTTTCTTTTAAAAGCCTCTTAAGAAAACACATTTATTTTACAAACAAAGTTTAGTAAATAAACAGTACAAGTACGGCAAAGAACAAAAGTACGGAACAATGTAAAAACAAAAACGGAAAGGGATGCTGGAAGATGAAAAGTGTTCCAAAACGTATTATTACTATTTACCTTACATTTGTATTTGTGAAGACAGAAATACAAACTCCATTCCGGCACTCTGAGTACAAATGTCTGATATTAATTACGTTACACCAACACTAGCGTCACATGGGTTACAATAATACGCCAAAATTGGCTTCCTCGCGCTTATTTATTAAAACACAATATCGGATCCCGCGGCGGCCGCCTTACATCCCGCTCAATCTACCGCAACACGACTAAACTGTCCCAATTTATAAGCTATCATTTCAACAAATTAATGTTCAAAAATTACATAGTGCTGCCTTAATAACCGTCTCTTTTGAGGACAAAGGGTGTCCCTTCAGCATACTGTCTCCACTTTTTACGAGTGAATGTCACAAAGAGTCGCTTTTATTCACATCTAACAAAAAAATAACAAAACGCCACGAATCGTCGCCGGTCCTATTGTCCGATGATGTGGGTAGGGGGGCAGATGCGAGCGCGTGTGCTACGGCGTAGGCGCGTCGTAGTACCGCTACGGCCGGCTCGCCACTGGCGGGGGCTACGCGAGCCCGGACCGCTCACCCACACATGCACAGCGAGCTCGCGAACCTATCGGCACAGGGCGGCTCACGCACACACCTGCGCTTGTTACAAGAGCTCCGTGAGAGGAAACGGGAAAGTAACATTTTTGGGCTTGTAAATGATGTACACACTAATGGTGATTTACTCACACACGGGTAACCCAACGCACAACTTCTCTCATGCCCATACACATAGAAGCGATTTAAACTTGTAATCCCTAACGATAATTTGTATTCAACGGATTTGGTTTATATAAAACCGAAACGAGTAAGTTTGATTTTAATAAATCAGTCGGTCGATCGAATAATAATTATAAGTTACGTGTACATTCGGGTCGTTGCCCAATATCGTATGACTGAAGTAGCCAGAAATATAATCGAAAATGTGAAGTTATTGAATCGAAAATTCCTTGTAGTAATAGTAATGAATTTATCATTACTACTACGACAGCTCAATCACATAAGAGAACTCGGCATTAAATCGATAGGGCTGATTCGAATTTCAAAAAGACTGACAGGTAATTGGAAGCAATTCAACCTGCAGTTTAACCCTTTTATGACTGTTAGCTCCGAGAACTGACAAGAATCTTTTCGGTTATATTAGGGACGTTATGTATATTCTCATTGGACCATACTGTGACTTAACATATTATTAATATCCTTAAAAGAAATGTGATAACTCTACTCATATGTAAAAACCGCAGTACGTTTGGTGCTGCAGCAGAGCGAATACCACGACACGCGGGTTCGTTTCTTGTACTGATAACATTTCACTTGCACACCCGGATCTAGGTCAACGCACCCAAGCAACAGAAGAAAACTCTTATAGTCAACGTTCAAAAAGAAAGTAAACTTAAAACAGTTAATGAACAAAACAAATCGTGATTCACTCCATTTTCATTGTAAGATAGAAAAAACAGTTCATTTGGCACAGTTAAACAAAATATAAAAACTAACATGGAATTGAATAACACATGTCCCTCACGACTGCGCCAAATAGGTCTATTGCACGTGTACTACAAAATCTGAATGAACACGGGCATCGAAACAGTCCCGACGCAAGAACACAAAGACATTTTTCGTATCTATTAATTCTGTATAATTAAACAGCACAAAACGAGATGGGAACTTTCTTAATAATGTTTTGGCAATCCAGTTGAAGGTTTCAACGGGTGATTGAAGAGAAAATTTGTTTAAGATTCACTTCAACGAAGCAGCTACTCAGTCACCCCTAGGAGTTTTACTGTAGATACTGTATTGTAAAAGTTTTCCCGAACGAAAATTTACGTAGGTATTTAAGTGAAAAGTTTTCAATGAAGATGTCGCAATTAATTTACGATAAAATTAAACTCGTTAACGTCTGAAAATTACAGTCTTTGAACGGATACTAATTGAAATGTAGGAAAGTTTTTTCATTAAAACCTGCTGTGTATCTGTGACGCGCCGGTTTTTGGTAAAGTGTGTCGTTAAGGCTTTATTAAATGTTCTGCAATATTTCCTCTTAACGCTGTAAAGTTCCATTGTTCATGGGACTTTTCAGTGACCGCTGCAATCCCAAGAGGTTTTGGTATTCACGGATTATTGTAATGGCAAAAGGAAATTTCTGAATTTTCTTTACTTCTCGCTTTTTGTTGAATATTCGAGTGGATGTTTAATGTTTTTTCGGGTTACATCAACATAATGATTTCAAGATACACCTTTTCATGAAAATCTAATTCTGAGGTACCTATTTTTCTAAACATTTATAATATTATCCATAACTATAGAAATGTTTCAATTTTATTATAACTTTCCCTAACATCAAAATTATTCTTCTTCTGTAAAACAAAAAAAAACACTGCAATAAGGATTGATTTTCCGCTCTACCCGTCACCGTCACTAGCAAAAAGGTTCACTGCAATGCGTACGGCCTACGGAAAACAATTTGTTGCTACTTATATATTGTTACCTAAAGTAACTGAAACGTTACCAACATAACAGATGGTATTTTTGGAACCCGACCCTTTCGTGGAATATGCAATGCGATTTAATATTGTGCTGTTCCTTGAACCCAATCAAGGCGTTCTGTGAACAATGTTATTCGCAGCTTCGCAGCTATACACAATTGTGTTTACCTTATTCCGTATGCGTTTAGTACTAAAACTATCATTAAATTGATGGGAGTTGAGAATCAATCGATCAGATCCGGACAGACTGCGGACACTGTCTAAACATCAGTTAATGTTTGTATATTGCCCAGAGCCGATTTAATCAATCATAATTTTATAGCTGTAGCAAATTGCGAGCGACTTTTCGACATTCACATAAGGTTTAGATTGCAATGATTGACGCGCTTTGTATATCACGGAAAATGCAACCAGTACAGCATTACAAGTTTGAATGAAATGACGGAGAACATAATTTTAACTTTTATTTAGGTACCACGAATTTTACAATATGTTTGTATACTTTTTTTTCTTGGCTTATTCTGTCCCACTGCTGGGCAAAGGCCTACCCAATTCCTTTCCAACTCTCTCGGTGTTTTGCCTTCTCGGGCAAATTCGTCAGGAACGAGTCAAGCGTTTCTTGGGCCTTGGTGACCGTGACCGTCTTCAGGCACCCACTGTGTGACAATTCTAGTCCATATATCCTGACCCATCCTGGAGAAGTGAATATGTAAAGGTACTTACCAAGGGTATTTTATCTATGCGTCTATCCAACCCAAAAATATGTAATGTCCATTCGTATTCTAAGCAATCAACTTAGCCTAGCATAGTCTGTTGCTGGTCTTTGGCTTCATCTACGCTGCACCACTACATCTATCGTCTCCATCTGACTGCGGGGCGTCCCACACTACTCTTGCACTGTCACATCACTGTTCACGTATACTACTATAACTTTTTAACCATCAATATAGCAATAATCGAGGAGAACGAACTAATTAACCATCTTCTTTCTTTTTCGTGTAGTTAGTGCTCAACCTGGTGTCAGACTTTTTATGCCACCCGTGGACCTCTGATTTAGCTTTACATGCCGTCGAGAAATATCTCTCAGGCATGCAGTTTGGTTTCCTCACGATGTTTTCCTTCACCGAAGTAAGTGATAATTACACAATACGCACATGATCTCCGAAAAATCAGAGGTCTTGGATTGGAAAGATCTATGACATGGCAGTCCAACGGTCACATCACTAGGCTTTCACTGCTGGTTAACTAACCATGAATGTCATCGTACAGTCCTTTCACACTTATTTTACCTCTAACATCTGCATCACTATAAAAAATTACAGGAATCTTTTTCATTACATACATACATACATACATAAACTCACACCTTTTTGTCATGGGGGTAGGCAGAAACCACAAAACGCCACGTGCTATGATCCTTACATACTCCTTTTGCCTCGTCCACGTTCATCTCGTCACGCACGCCGGTTGCGAGTACTACGCACCTGACCTTTCTGAAGAATCTCACCAATAAGGTCAGTGTATGACCTTCTAGGGCGTCCTCTCCCGGCGTTTCCACTCACACCTGCCTTGTTTGTTACATATGATATCCCTTTTGTTTGTTCGCCTTTTAATCTTTATTAGCATCATAAAAAGGTTACTATTGATTTGCTGCCACTGACAAGTCTGTAAAAATCACACTTGTCTTTATTATCGGTCCAATCAGGTAGCTGCTGCAGGTAAAATAATTGTGAAAAGACCGTATTTTGTTTCAACCGTATTCGTGTTTGACTGAAAGGATTCTACGACACCCACATGGCGTGTCGAAGAAGTCAACTTCAGAAGCTAAAATATGGGCAGATCCAAGAAGCCGGTATTCCCTGAAGTGGCAGACAATAGTCTGGTACTTGTACACCTAAACACCGCCCTTTTCAAAATTATGAATACATCAAAAATGGCTGCCATCTTAAAAAAGTTGTTTATATTATTAAGCCTTTATTGATATCGACAGCGTCGTTGGTCATCGTATCGATGTCGCAAGCGCGACTGTTAATTATTCTCGGCCCTTTTATTCAATTCCCAGTTCGAGCAACACTTGATTTGGGGTTTATTGTTACAAAAATAACATAAGCTCGGCTTCATCATATTGTACTTTTAACATAACTAATGGAATGTGGGTGCCCTCCGTTTACTTTTTTAGAAAAATCACCGAACATTGTATCGAAAACTCCTCAAATAAAACTAAATATCCATTGAAAAGGAGTCAATTTTATCTAAAACACCAATAGTTTCGGCAGACATTTCGACGGTCAATTCTCTTGAAAGGCTGCAATAAAAGTGCATGGCAGTGCGGCTATTCACCATTTTGGAGCAGTATTAGCGGCCGATCATTCTTTCGGCATCGCACTTACACCATTCGGGTTACAAAGAATTAGAAACAAATGGATGTGACTCGAAGATCGTAGATAAGCGGGATGAAGATAAATATTCGGTTATTGTAAGTTAGGTTGCTATAGTTGGTGTAAAATGGTGCTGATTATCACGTTCACAAACTATACTAATCTAAGAAAATCGACATCTGTAACTCTGACAGACTTCCAGAAAAAGGATGGTGTACAATTTATGAAAAAAGAAAAAAAATACTGACAAATATGCTATACATTGAACTTCACCGTACGTCAATGCCTTCTGACATACCATACACGGTTGTTTGGAACCTTTATTTCAACTCTAAGGCCGCGGCCCCATGTCCACGGCGCGGCGCCGGCCGCCGTGTGACGTTGCGGCGCCGCCGCCGTAACACGGCACGACGTCGTGCCGCAGCACGGTGCCGCGGACGGCGTGCCGCGAGGGAGAATTCTCAGTCGATATTCTAAATACAGATTTATATATGTCGATATAGGAGCATATGGAAAAGAATGCGATTCGACAATATTTCAGAACACAAAACTATACGAATTATTATTACAACATCGATTTCCCATACCAGCTCCAAAGCCTTTGCCAGGCCTTCAAAAACCAGTTCCGTATGTCTTTATTGCAGATGAAGGCCTACCGTTAATGAGCAATCTAATGCGTCCATACTCAGGGAAAAATTTGAATATAGTTTAGTTTTTTCTTTAATATCCTTGTCATCAATTGATTCAAAAATGGTTCGGCAAACGTCTTTCCATCCTTCTGTTTTTACATGTTTGTCCTTATAATTGTCATTTGTCTTATCCCAGAGCACTGGACGTGCCTCCACTAACGAAATAAAGAAATCTAAATCGATATTTTCCACCATTTTGATTAACACGCATGCTTGCACACCAACTGCCAAATGTCAGTCTGAGAATTCGCCCCCGCCCGCGCACGCCGTCCGCGGCACCGTGCTGCGGCACGACGTCGTGCCGTGTTACGGCGGCGGCGCCGCAACGTCACACGGCGGCCGGCGCCGCGCCGTGGACATGGGGCCGCGGCCTAATGGACAACTTTTAAATAATGTCAATTACTTGGATAAATAGATTATTGTAGATTATTTTGGATTATTGATTATTATTACTTGGAGTTCGTGGTTTAATATTAACAGGCGCTCGGATCGATCTTTAGGTTAAGCCGTGCTTTACCGCGGCCCTGGAACATAAAGGGCCAAAGAAGGAACATGGGTGGTTTTTAGTCAGTAAGAGTCTGACACCCCCTTCCGCTCCGCCCAGAGCGGAAGGGGTCATTTGATGATTTCCCACCATCCAAAAAAAAAAAAAAAGGTTAAGCCGTGCTTGCCTAAGTTGGTCTGTGGATGGGTGACCGTATTAGGTACCGAGTTTCCTCCGTGCCTCGGAAAGCACGTTAAGCCGTTGGTCCCGGCTGTCATTTGTAGAGCTTTGACAGTCGTTACAGGTAGTCAGTGGCCCGAAAGTCTGACAACGAGTCTTACCAAGGCCCAAGGATATCGTACTACCCAGTGGACCAACTGGGTTGTGGAGGTCAGACAGGCAGTCGCTCCATGTAAAATATTGGTATTCAGCTGCAGCCGGTTAGACAGGGAGCCGACCCCAAGATAGTTGGGAAAGGGCTTGGCAAATGATGATTACTTGGATAAATAGATGGAAATAGTCTGAATTGACTTTAGCTTGTGCACAACACTGCATAGTTTAATATTCTATGGACGTACTTTCACAGAATCATGTATAATGAAAAATGTATAGCATCAGGATTTTGGAAATGTTCCTGGAGACATTATAAGTTTATTCTTATTACTCAAATGTCGCCCTCGCAAGCAAACTACAATAGTTTAGTTCAAATAAATATTTTGTGGAAAATATGTAAGCAAGTTCTTTTGTTACTTAACCGAGACATGTCATCTATGTATATATATATATATGTAAACTGACTGACTGACAGGGTCATCAACACACAGCCCAAACCGCTGGTCCTAGAGACATGAAACTTGGAGGGCATGTGAAGAGTAAGTATCCACTAAAAAATATTTTTTGGTAATTCAAAAAATATTTAAAAAATAGAAATTGATTTATACGCGTCTCAGCGTTTTTGATAATTCTACCCCAGAAGGGTTAAAAAGGGGGATGAGGGTATGAAACTATGTTTGTTACCGAAACCTTGATTAACCTATAGGTTACTTTTTAATCCCGGTAGTACGTTCCCGTCGGATATTTTTCGACATCCACGCGGGTGAAGCCGTAGGAAAAAGCTAGTGAAGTTATAATAATGAATATATCAAGACTCCAACTAGGATCAAATATTTATGTAGATCACAGGCAATAATTAAATTATTAGAAGGATCGAGATCACCTTTAACATAATAAATATATAGGTGCCCGTGTAAGTACTTAATATGAACAATTAAGTCTCAGATTATACTGTGACTATTAATCTAAGTGGGAAGCGCGTGATCAAGGTAATCTGCTCACAGAATAGTACGTTATTATAATTGGGCCTACCCACGTTCGATACTGAATTATTAGAAGCTTACGTTGTAGAATATTATAACTGGGTTTCATGGTTTGCTGAAGGCTCTATAGATCGGGTACGAATGTGGTACGTCACCTTAACCATTCTTCTTTTTTTTTTTGCTCGAGAATTTGTCTACACCATTTCACTAGCTTTCTAGTGTCCAGTAACACGGCTGAGGAGCAGGAAACCGGTCATTTGCGTCACATCCAAATAGGTAATTTTTTTTCACAAATTTATATGTGTGATTGGTATGGTCAGTGTTAGTGTAACAAAATTACACGTCAGTGGTTAAGGGTTAACCCGTGAGAAGGCGCGCTATGAGCAATTTGCTCACACAAAAATCTAATTCAAATTTTTTTTGTCTTTCCCATGCCACACCAATTCAAGCACTTAAGTACCTTCCTAAATATTCACCCCCTCTCCCCTGACGCAATTCTCGATCCGCTCAGTGGCGTTGCGACCGCGCAGCAAGGCGTTTGTGGAGGCCGTGTACCAACGTGCGGCAATTTGCTCATCACGCGCCCATTATTTTGCACCTCATTACCTTGCACCGAACATGTAAAATACATGTGTTCAGTGTGTTTCGAGAGGCACATTAGTGTAGATTTAATGGATGAATAACACTTTTTAGTTTTTGTTATGTAACAGTTTTTATTGTGATTTTTATGAAACGTGCCAAAAAAAATAATTAATACTAGGTTGTTTTGTTATTTGCGTTAGAAGTTGCTATTATGTTTAATAGTTTTGATTAAAATACTTGTTTTCTTACTTACTAAACCTTGTGTTATTTATTTAAATACATTATAAGCCAATAAATATAGAAACACTAAAAATATAAACATTTATGATAATGTGAGCAATTTGCTCGCACGCGCCTACTCGTGTAAGAACATTAGGCGCGCCTTCTCACGGGTTAAAAACCGGATAAGTGCGAGTTCGACTCGCATGGAAAGGGTTCCGTACGTTAATTATCTAAATTCCGTAAGTTGTTTTAAATCTAAGATTTCTTATCGGTTTTCCAGTAATCTATGCGGCAAAGAATTATTTTTTTTATTTATTTTTTAATTTCGGCCCTGTTGTTTCGGAATTAAAGGGGGGGGGGGGATTAGTCAATTTTCGCATATTTTCTATAACTTCAAAACTATTTGTCGCGGGTTCGATTCCCGTACGGAACAAATATTTGTATGACCTACAAGTAGTTGTTCCGGGTCTGGGTGTTTTTCTATCCATAATATATATGTACTTACAAAAAAAAAAAAATGTATATATGTAGTTTATCACCCATCTAGCCACCATAACACAAGCATTAGGTTGCTTGAATAGGGGGTGAGCCTATTACCATCAACTGGGCACAAAATGTAGACTCCGAAGCTGCTGCTGAGAAATTCGTGATGGAAAAACCCAATGACACTTTTTTCGACCTTGGAATCGAACCTAGGACTTCGGATCTCAACAGTTGCGCTTGCGACCACTAGACCAACAAGGCAGTTTGCATTTATTTATTTATTCCGTACTTTATAAGTAAATAGCTAATAGCATAAAATAAATTACGGGTATTAATTGACATGAAGATATTCTAGATTCTCATAGAAAATGAAAGCGTCGGACGATGATGATGATTGATGAAACTTTCATACCCCAGTCTTCTGTGAAATAAAACATAACTTAGAACATGAATAGCAGTGTCGGCACGGGAACTAGCTGAGGAAGTAACACTAGCTCTCTAGTGTGTATGTGAAAACTGTTACGACAGGAAGCGAGGAGCGTAACTGACGTCAGCTGGTTGAATGATTACCGAGTAATGCAGTACTAGATAGTTCATGGAAAATTGGTTTGATAAACTATGGCTTTATCGTGTAGATAATTGCTACTTTTGCATGACGTCTAACATCTACTCGTAGGTAGCTTTTTCATTATATTTGAATCATCTTAACGTTTCGGTGTGTGAAAAGTGATAATAGATGATTAGGAAAGTATTATTAGTAAGTTGGTAACAAACTGGACAAAAAGATTGAAAGAAATGTATTGACTCCATTGCCTCATTGGTCGAGTGGTTGCAAGCACGACTGCTGAGCATGACGCCCTGGATTCGATTTCTGGGTCGGACAAAGTGTTATTGGGTTTTTACATCAGGAATTTGTCAATAGCAGTCACGGAGTCTGGATTTGTGCCCGGTTTATGGAAATAGGCTCGCCCCCTATTACATGGAACTTAAACATAACTGGCAAAATGTGGGTGTACTATTAGGTACACCTCTGCCTAACCCTCTGGAGATTACAGGCGTGATTTTATGTTATGAATTGCCTCCAATAATGCTAAAAACTAATCTGTTAATGAGTAGTGATAAAGACGAGGATTTGCAAAGTTCACATTATCATAAAGGGGTCTGCCCACTACTCCATGACCATGCTATGAACGTATCAGGCAAAAAAATATTCTTTGTATTGAAACCTATGAATCTATGACTAGACCGTTCCGTTACCGACCAGCACCATGTTCTGATACAGCTGGTGCGATGATTTCCACTGAGAAGCACGGGCAAGAAACTCTATGGGCACTCTTTAACCTTTTGACTGCCAGAGCATAAACGCACGCGCGTGCCCTCCACGCCAAGCCACAATGTCCCCTACCATTTTGTCACATATTATTGTGTCGTTTGGCGCAGGGTACGCTCTTGCTTGTCACCTATATGTGACTATCATATGGCGGTCAAAAGGTTTAGGGTTACATCATCCATGTTGAGATTGTACTAGTACGTTATGTGAGAACGATGTAGCAAGACATGCATACATGTTTATTCGGAACCAGCAAAGTATCTTAACATCTTAAAAAAATCGCCACCTAAAAAGCCGAAATTATAAATACCATTCAAGACTTGTAACCACAAGTACTTATCGTAGCTTCTACGGAGAATTTAATATTACCAACATTTCGTAGAGGAACGCTACATTATAGAGATAAACAGGTAGCCAGCAAAGAGGATTACATAACTAATGAGATGAATAAACTTTAGAATTTGTGAATGCGAATGAAATATTTGAATAGTCTACTGTTTGATTTTCACGTAAATGTGATTGGACTCATGAAGCCTCTACAAAATCAAGGAAATTAACAAGCTGAAGTCCACAAATGTGATAAATATCTTAGCATAAATACCTGATTTGAAGTTTATTTTTTTATTTGGTTAAGCAAGTATACGAGGTGTAAGGGACTCCGACCCGAAAATGGTTACCCCGTATACAGTACATCATTCAGAGCGAAAAAAAATCTGTTGTTTCCTACAAAAGTGCAATACTTAAACTACACGGTCAATACTTGACACTGAAATGTATAATATTTTACTGTTTGAAAAGTAAATCTGTTATGCATTAAAAAATCGCAAATCAAAAAATAAAATGAGAATTCATCTAAATAAATTCAAATCTAATTCATATTTTTATTTATTTTCTTCTTACTTTGATTAAAGCGGTGTGTTAACTGTTTTTATGCTCACACCATATTTTTTATAAGTCTATACGTATGGTTTCCTTTTTGTTTGTTTTTATTAGCTGTAAGACCTCCATGTAGGTACTAAAATAAATAAATAAATATAAGTACAAGCATTCATACTTTATACTTTGTGCTTGTGTCTAAATAAATAATAAGTTGTAAATAACACTGTTTGTAAGTTTTAGTGTACTAACCTTCTATGGATGTTGCTTGTCCGAAATGAAAGTTATTTTATTTTATTTATACATACCTCCACCATACCTTACAAAAACAAATAACGAAATAGATAAACGTAACCCGAAATCGCACAACGTATTTCGCAACCTTTCATTCATTTCACGACAGCCTCGCGTGTGAAGTACACACAAAATTACGCTCTGTTTTCCCCAACAAAAAACAAGCAATTCCTTGTCGTGTAAACGCGCCCTAAGGCTAAACTACTACATGAAAAGGCTCGCTGTAGAAAAGGCAAGACCGCGATAGCCAGACCTTTGGAGAGCCGGCTTAAGATATTGCAGCTATCGAAAAGCCCTTTGAGACGTCCTACTAGCGGAAATTTAATTTAATCGCATTTTCTTCTTTGCTAAACGACCTCTTTATGCCATGGCATACGGGTTTTCGTCTTTTCAAATATTCTACGTTCAAAATTAGAAGGATTATCGGACCGTGGTTAGCTTTTGTTAACATGATTTTAAAGAGCGATTTCAGTTCATGGAATACGGAATGGGTAGTACAGAAAATGGTGGCTTTTTAAAGAAAATTGCTATTCATACGCCGTACATGGTTTAGTTACCTAATATCATAGTCCTTTTTCATTCACTGAAACATACTGACCCCTATGTTTTGTGTTACTGTGAATAATTTACTGGGAAACATGTGTTTTTCTAGTGCATACTTACAGGAACCCTGCAATTAGACAAAGTATGTTTTACAGAACAAAAAAAAAAAGAATTTAGAATTAACACACACAACATAACATTACGCCTGTAATGCCCAAAGAGAAAGGCAGAAGAGTAGAGATACCCATAGTACCTTCACCCATTTCGCCAGTAATGTTTAGTCCCATATCGAAGAGGTAGCCTATTGCCATCAACTGGAAAAAAATCCACTCAGGACTGCTACCGAGAAATTCCTTATGAAATTTAGCTAAAGGTAAAATAAAAAGATTTAGAAACACAACAGAGCCACAGCGAACGCTTCAAGGTCTTCAATAATCAATACATAAAGTTTTAATCCTCAAAATAGTTGTGCAAACGTCAATCTCGACACTTCAGACCCGGAGCTACGAAAGGCTATAAGCAATTATCGTTAAAGGAAACTCTTTGGAAAATACCCCCTCTATTAAGTATTGTACCTATTGTGTCCTTACATAGGTCAATTGCTTCGACGGAGTGGATTAAGGCTGAATTGAACTTATCTCAGTGCCGTTAGAGTATGTTATTATACGCGTGTACTTCTTATAATTGTCTAGAGTACCTAAACTGGAGTACTTAGCTAATTAAGGAGAGAAAGTTTAACGTCTTGCTTTTTTTTCTGTATACATTCAGTCAAAAACGTATCGCGAATGGATGATTTGTTTATGGTTCCAAATTCAATCTTTTGTTTTCTTTTTTTTGTTGTTACATTGGCACAACTGTTTTCCATTTTGGCGCAGAGTTTTAGTTGCGTCTGTTAGTTAGATTAAATACAGTGTGGTTTTTAGTTAGATCATTTCTAGCGTGTATTTCGAATTTCATACTGGACTAAAACATCGTACAAAGAGTTTCTTAAATTTTGAAACTAACATTTTGTGTACCATTAATCGTTTCCCGGTACTTTTTTGACAGAGTAGTATTATATAAGACCTCTTAATTCTACAACTACATTCATTCTACTCTCTACTCTCGTACATACATTATTTGCTATACAAATCTAAAATATTAATTTGAGTATGAATGTGGATGGATATAAGAGTGGAGGAAACCAAAGAAACGGTAAATGGACTGTGTGAAGGGCGATATGGCTAGAAAGGAGGTATCTGCTGAGATCATGAGTAATCGAGAAGTATGGAAGAAGAAGACATGCAGCGCCGATACCAAATAGTTTGGGATAAGGGCAGGAAAATGATGATAAACACAGATCCAAATATATCAATATATATTTATTTACTCAAAACAAAACATAGTAGTACACGTTAAAATACAGTTTTACAAATAAAGTACTTTAATACAAACGTGTGGGTGAGCACTGCTCTCCTAGCTAGGTTATGAAAACCTGTGTTAAGGAGAAGGTGGCTAAGGCTAAGGTGTAATGATGTAGAGGTTACATAGTGCTTCTGATAATACTGTTACAATTCCGGTGTATTGAGTTGACAATTAGGTTTAAGGTATTAAGTACGTTTTAGTAAACGTCAATATGAAATAATTACAAGGTAAATAAGTGTGTGTGTATGTGTTTGTGATTGTGTGTGTGGGGGGGGGGAATGTGTGTGTGTGTGTTTTTGCTTGTCCATTTTCACCACTTATGTTAAGATTTTTTCAGTTTCGTCATATGTCTTATTTTGGAGGTACGATTGCACAATCTTTTTACATTTGTAATACGGTAGTCCGTAGATTTGACACTCTTCATTTATTTTGTCATAAAGGAACGGACCAAGAAAAGGAAAAAATCTCTTGACAAAAGATGAACGTACTCACGGCAGGGTACATATCCTATCTTTCCGGCGTTTACTACGTTTTTTATTTTCTATAACTCTGTATGGGGTTTTGCGGTGCTGCAGAATAACTGTCTGTAGTATGAAGTGTTTCCGAACATTTAGAACTTTACAGTCATTGTATAGTTGATCGGTTGGATAAAGAATAGGACGAAAAGTGGCTACTTTTAAAATGGCCCTATGTGCTACTTCTAGCGGCTTGAGGGTGGTTTTAGCTGCGCCGCCCCAACATGAAATGCAGTATGTTACGATTGACAGGCAAAGTGCAAAATAGACATTACGTATTACAATGGGATTGACAATATACCGAAGAGTTTTAAATATGTATATCAGTTGGCGAACTCGTCCAGTTAGCAAACCGACATGAGACTTAAAATTGAGATTCCTGTCTAAGGCTATCCCCAGGTATCTGATGCTTTCAGCAGAGGTTAGAACAGGACATTGACAATTTGGACTCTGTATTTGTGGATGACAAGACAAGACAATGTGCTTTGATCAAAATTGGAGTATGTGGTTGAGAGACCGAGCTGATAGAGTAAGTCAGAAATTTGGTTTTGGAGGTATTAAGGGTTAGAGTGTGGAAACTAAGCCAATTTAACGCAACATCAAAGCCAATCTGAGCTTGATATTCTAGGTGTGTCCAGGAATCCGCGATGAAGGTTATTGCAGTGGCATCTGCAAATGATATTACCTTAGCATTAGGGTGAATTTCCCAAATGACTTATTTTTTTGTCTTCGCTGAAATTAGTTTTTGAAAAAAGGAATATTGTTCTGAATTATTTTTTTTAGTATTCAATAGGTAGGTATTGGGTTGTGGCAAAAAAATAATTTGCCTAGGTCTATTATTAAAGGTAGAAATAAATACATAAACCTCTATTTTTTTCAAATCGGTGCTGTCCCTCTACTTTTTTTACAAACAAAAACGCCCATACACTAATAAAAATAAGTAAGTTAAGTATATAACTTATTCTGTTTAATAGAATATTAGTTTTGTTATTATTATATAGCATATTTTATTACATAATTAACGATTATTATTACTGAGAGGCACAAATGTACTTGTCCTGCAAAATGTTCTCATATCGCTGGACAAAAGTAATTTAAACCTAACTTAACATCGACGAGTCCGACAGCGTCCCCACCCCAATTTTATTTCCCTCGTTAGTGTGTGCTAGTGGGCAGTCAGGACGGGCATGTGTCAAATCGTTGCATATTCCCGCCAATAACGTAAATACGCCATGTCAGTTGCTCCCGGACAATTATTTTATACTATCGGTGGTTGCATTTTTCTAGTGTAATGAGTAGTTTTATTATTGTTGTTTGGTTCTAACAGAGGTAGTAAATGAATTAGCTTCATTGACTGTTATTGAATTTATCCTAGACATTATGCATTTTTTCTAATTTTCTAAAAAGTGTGTTATTTCTCACGTCGCTGTTCTCATATCGCTGTAATCGGTGGTCTTTATTACCACCGATGTGATAATTTACACCGAAATGATAAGAAAAAATCAATCGGTGTCTTATATCTAATATCGGTGTTTTGATTCATGATCAACGCACAGTTTTGTCACATCGGTGGATTGCTTTATCATATCGGTAGATCATTTTATCATCTCGGTGAGTCGTTTTATCATATCGGTAGATCCCGTGTCATTTCGTTATGTATACAAAGAAACAATGGAACATACATACAACACATACATTATATACATGCATAAAAACATTCATACGTACATACTTACCTACATAGACTGCCAAAATCATTACCACGATACCAGTGGGTAGTAGAAGATGTATGAATGTATCATTAGTGGGGGTCTGTATTCGGTAATGTACGTCTATAGGCTGAGATGATGATGGTGAGGTGGAGCAATTGAACGCTTTAATAAAGACAATGATGATATTAAAAATAAACATTCTTTTTTAAAATTCTAAGTACAAACCTATAGTAAATATAATAAAAAAGAAAGTAAATATAATAAAATAGGTACATAATTTCAAAAAATATATTTTAATTGGATTTCTAAGAACTCAGTTCTCATTGGATGTGATATACTTACATAAGACCCTCAGTTCAGGTCTTCAGTTCTAAGTCACCCTTGTAAAAATATATAGGTACCTACTAACTATTTCATTTTTGATGTTCAAAGGTGGATAGATTTTCATATCGCTGGATATGTACATCATTTCGGTGGATAAACTTATCATATCGGTGTACACAAAAAATAATCGGTGCCGGTTTGTCATAACGGTGGAAACCAGAATTCAAACTGAATTTTCTCCTTAGTCTTAAATGATACGTTGTTGATATTAAATTTGGGGATATTTGATATCCTAAAGATTACATAAAACCTGAAAAATATACAAAAAAAATATAAATGAAAAAGTTCACAGATATGATAAAAAAAATGGCATTTGTTGAAATTCACCCATTAACGATATTGAGATCACACAGGTCATTAATGAAGATTAAGAAAAGAGTGGGGCCCAAAATGCTTCCTTGTGAATAGGAAGTTCGTCGCTGTTATAGCCATCGATCCTGACTCTTTGCAAACGATTCGAGAGGTAACTTTCGAAAAGATCCAGTTGTAGCCCTCTGACGCCTATTTTCTCAAGTTTGATTTAGAGTGTGGAAACGGGTACAGTGCCGAACGCTTTCGCCGGATCTAGGAATATTTTTAGGACCTTTTTATTTTTATTGATATTATCTATGACAAAGCTTGTTAGGTCATGAACTGCGTCGCAGGTTGATTTATTTTTGCTAAAGCCATATTGTTGTTGTGAGATTATCTTACAATGCTCCAGGTATCTAACCAATCTTTTGTTTATCAAGCGTTCAAGAACCTTGGATAAAGCACTCAGAACAGCTATAGGACGATAGTTATTCGGCAAAGTTCCGTCACCTCCCTCGAAGATTGGATAAATTATTGCCTTTTTAAAAGAAGTTGGAAAAACAGCTGTTTCAAGACAAATATTGAATAAATGGCATAAGACAGGCGCCAGAGTGTTGGCAAATTTCTTTAGCATTATAGATGATATACCATCCCAACCTGTAGCTGCGTTTGGTCTCAGTGAATTTATGGTGGATATAATTTCTTCTGGGTCAGTTCTATCCAAGACAAAGGATGAACTTGGTGTAGAACTGTTTTTTGGGATAGGTGGTTGTTGTGAGGATCTCGTTTTTATAACGTCATCTGCAAGTCTCCTGCCAATGTTGACAAAAAAGGAATTCACATTGTTACATGACTGTGTGGGTGTGGGTGATGAGGATAGCAATTGTGTGGATGGGTGTGTAGTTTTCGTGGTGTTTGTTATTCGCTTTATGGTGTCCCAGAGTGATTTTGGGTTATTGCTTGCTTTGGTGAGTTCTTCCGCATCGAAGAGCCTCTTCGCCTTTTTTAGAATTTTTGTACAAAAGTTTCTGTATCGTTTGTAGGTCAAATTTAATGTTTCGTTATCCGGAGACTGCGGGAGGTTTTTGTGGCATCTCTGTTTCTCATCGCACCGTAGCAAGCCAGGAGTTTAAAGGGTTTAAGAATATAAAAATAAAAACAAATTAAAAAGAACATCTAATATAAAATAATGCAGCCTCTTGTCTGAGAAGGAAATCCCGTTGGGGTTTCTGTCAAATTTCACCCGTCTGTGAGCGAAACCCCGTTGGGGTTTCGTTGTCACTGCCATAACTTTTGACGTAATTTGCTTATAAAAACTTGTGTATCTATCTTGCTCAAATTTGCACAGAGTCTAGAAGAAAGAACAAGAGAGATATATTGTATCCATACATAATCTGTTAGCTTATTTCATAACAATTCCAATGATAGAATTGATAGAGAGCTAACTATCGTAACTTCGGAGATATCGTCGTTTTAATCAGACGCGCCGTAATCGGCCGAGACCACCCAGAATGACCTCACAGATGCGCGATGACGCGCAATATGGCCGTTGGCAGTTCAAGGGGAGCTTTCAAGCTACGATTACAAATAAAAATATCACAAAATACCATGACCGGTGCACTCCAATCAAAAACTGTCAAACTGATCTTAAATTGAATACTAAAATCCTCTCAAAACATATTAGCTCTCTAGACGACAGTAAATCTTCAATAAAGGATCTCATTGAAACCGCTTCGGCGTGTAACAGATCCATAGTTAAGAGGTAACAAAAGATTTTATTTGCTGTACTAAACAAAGCATTCTCTACTATTGTTTAATCTGTGTATTTCACTGATCTTTGTCTCATTTACAACTGTTTTAATCGAATATGGTATCGTGGAAGTGAGAAGAATACTATTGGCTGGCAAGTCAGCTGCTTCGAATATATATTTTCTTTGAAATCCGCAATTATTCAAAAGGTATGATGAAAATAAATAAATGCTGACTATTTATTTTCAAGATTATTAAATTATTTACAACCTACAAAACTATGATAGTAATAAATATGAACAAGTAGAAAAAAGTTACAGGGCGTCCAAAGATTCGTCCGCATCGCTGTCAACAGGAAAAGTGCTCAGAAGGCTGGAAGCATTGCCACGTTGGATGAGTTTTTGGCCAAAAAATAGGCCCGCCCTCTGGTCACGTGAAGAGTCTACCAACCGCTTGGCGATTTCCCGAAATACTAAGTGGGCACTCGGACCTCATAGCCCTAGTGTTTCAACTCCAAACGGCTCAAACACACAACTACCAATTAAATTATTGTTTGAGGTTTTCAGCACCTGCAGCAGCCGCCCCAGCGCAGCCCACTCTGTGCTAGGAAGATGGGATGGCGCAAGGGTGGTGACGTAAGTTGCATCCCACACCAAAGGCCTACCCAACTTCTATGGCATTATGGTGATACTATCTGGTCTCTTCCTAACGATGGGTGCCAAGCCATTGGGTTCAAATGGGTAGGGTATGTTGGTTTTATGTGAAACCTAACGTACTATTATAGATTTTACTAGCTGTTGCCTGTGACCATCGTCCGCATGAAATTATTATTGTAAAAATATTATTTCCGTATTTGAATCGGATTTTGTTAACAATTTTATGGGTTTTAATTTATTTGCACGGAATCATAATTCATTTTCTAAAATAAAAGTAGCCTAATAATGTGAGCTACCTGCCAGTAAAAATTCCTTCAAAATCGGTCCAGTGGTTTCAGAGATTAGCCGGAACTAACAGATAGACAGACAATCATATTTTTTTTGTTATAAATACCGTTTTTTCATATGCATTCAGTATAAAGCTGTTATTTTTAAATTACAAACAGACACTTAAATTTTATTTATTTGTGTAGGTAGATATATGAATTTAAAAAGACGTATATATTTAATAATTTACTTTAATTACTTTACCTCTTGTGTGAGTTTGTATCACAATAAGCTGGTCTAATATCAAGGTGATAAACTGGTTGACAGTCCAAGGTTCCCGGATGGAGGCTATGATCCATAATCTACATGCATAAGAGGAGCATAACGCATGGGCAAAGAGAATTTGGGGGACGCATTTGCCCGACGGTGGGATAGCAACGGCCAGCAAAGAAGAACATTAGGCTGGCTGCATTTACCATGTTTATATTTTAGGCGGAGGCTGGAAAACTATCTAACCTTTCAAGAATTTCCATTGGCTTACTATGTAGCTAATGGAACTTGCAACTAGTTTGCTCCCACCAAGCCCAATAACAGGCCAATGTCCAGCAGTGGACGTCTCTCAACTGAAATTTTGATGATGATGAAGCCAAATAACAAACTGACGCATTATATTTATTATTTCAACTAACACCTTTGTTAATTGCAAAATAGTTCATTCGTAATTTACACTTTGATTAGCATTACATATTTAATTCACGCATTTACTATTCAACAGTGGCTATTACGCTAATTTAAGGCTAATTAATACAATATGTTCATTTAATAATGTAGCTTAATTAGCCCTTGATAATTACCCTATAAATCATAGTAAAAGCACGGGCTATTGGGATTACAATATTTGCTTACATAAAGGTAGGTGGAGCCATTCATTTGTGTGTTTTATTTAGCTGCGCCCCCTAGCTTCATCAGCTTCATAGAAAATCACATGAAACGTGGACTTTGTCAACCAATCAATCAAATCAATCAAAATATTTTTATTTCACATAGGCCTACATGGGCACTTATGAAACGTCGACAAAAAGGTGCACGGTTCGGTTTGGTCGTTTCCTATGGAGAAGAACCGGTAAGAAACTCCATGGTTACTCATTTGTCTGAAAGAAAAGCACCTTTAGCAACTTGCGAATAGTGTACCGTCCTATCATGAAATATGTTTTTTTTTGTAATATCAGATCTGTATTTCCAGAGATTAGCATAAAGATACAAAACTCGACTAGTTGTTATATTATTATAGATTAAGAATACTTGATAAGCCTGGACGAGAGTCGAGGCGTCCGTAAAGGTTATCAGGTTTTGGAAGCCAGTAACACGTAGTTATCATGTGCTGCCACGCCAAAGCCCCAGAGGCCGTAGCACATATGAGGAAGCACACTGGACTACTTTGGGTATGCTGCAAACACCTTATTTCGATCCTATACTCGGCTGTGTCAGTGGGTGGGAGAAACCTTCATCAAATCATGATGATGATAAAATAAGACAGTTTCACAGAGATAAAAGTAAAATTAAATTAAGAACAAAATAAAACACTTAACAGGTATAACATTTTCTTGAATATCCTTGGGTATCCACAAACGCTATTCGTTGCGTCGTCGGCTTCATTAGTCAACAAAATTGATACGCATAACGATATTTTTTATTGTGATGCAAGCTTAATGTAGCGAGAAATACTAAAATCAAGAACATAAATATACACATAATCAGTCCACAGGCCTCCTCTTTGTGGGAGGAAGCGAGCCACAATTTACTACGTGTGGGCCCAGTGCGGATGTCTTTAACGTTTTAAAACCAGCACGTTGATAAAATTACACACAGTAAAGTCTTTTGCTTAGTCAGGACAGTCACCACTGACAACAACTTTAAAAATCAATACTTCAACCAAAAACAAAACCAGCCACATTTAATTGCAAAAAATATGCATAATATTTACCAAGCTCAAACCGTCTAGTAGAAATAGATTAAAGGCTCTTAAATACCGACTCCCGTTCAAAGTTATCTGTAAGCCAACTGCAGTGAAACTTGCTCGGCAGTGTTTCTTGCGAAACATAATAAATCTTTCTTACTGTCATTGATATTTAGCTCGTGCGAGGGATTCGCGCCACAATGGAAGGAGCCTTCAATAAATCATTTAGAAGTATTCTGTTTGCTTACATAAGTACGGTATATTAGGTTCACGATTGCTGCAGACAGGTTTAATCAGTGGAATATTATGTATTTATAGTAAGTTATTTGGTGTTTGTTTTGTTATTATTTTATCCGCTGTAATTAGCTGTTAGTTAAAAATGAAATCTACGTGTATTATTTTAAGGTAAACTTAATTAAGTAGCGAATCCAGCGTAGTTAAATAAAGAAATGAGTAAAAATCTAATTATTAGGTAAGGTCACTTTCTTACTCTTAGAAAAAGAGCTAAATCGAAGTCCTTAATAATTCGACAAAGTTCAAAAGAAAAATATCAGATAATATTGCCGAATCTATTTCTAATATTGCTGAATTTAATTGCCAATTAGCTTCTGCTAAGTGCCATTACATTACTATGTATTAATCATTACAAAAATAAACATCTCAGCATTCTCAAAAGTCACCTTGCTTGATTCTATCGCTAATTTCACTAGATCTCACAATGTTGCAAGTTCCACAGAATACATGAGCTGAGCTTTAGCAATAGGTGATATTACACATGTCACAATATACAGTCCTTACAATATCGAAGTACTCCAATTAACTCAAGCATATTCTAATAACTACATTAATTGAAATACCTTCATTATTAACTTCTACCGATTTAATTAAGAGCGCAATCTAATTTACTCTGGAATGGATTACAGCATTTGTTCAGTATTTTTTAATCAATTTACATATTTGAGTAACTTTCTTTGAAGTCGTTTGACTTATATTCGTTTCATGTATTTGCAGAACATGACAAGAAATTGTAATAATGAGAAAGTTATAGCCAAAAACTATTTTGAAAGAAAAACTTGATCCGGAACTTTAAATGTTTGTCAAGACAACTGGATTCTAAAGCGAAAAGGACCCCACAATTATCCCGACATAATTCCATACTTTGGACTCCTATCGTTTATTTTTCCTTATTATTAATCTCGATCAACCGCCAGATTATTCTAAAAAATTGAGGACACAAATCCGAACGGTACAATAAACGGCCGAAGAAGGAAAAGTGGAATAAGAAAAATCAACGAAAAGAAAAAAAAATCTTCAAACTTTTTTTATAACATCGGGCGTAGTCATTGGTAGAAAATGAAAAGGACACCCCGTTACGATTTCCATTAACAGGGAATAGGAATGCGTCGAAGGCCCGGGGGCTCCAATAAATCAATCTGCGAGGAGACAGACCTCTCCGAAATCCCTCTCAGAATATACAGTATTAAATTTTGCTGGCAACATGAGTGTGCTTCTAAGCTTGAAATGTGAACGGGATACGCTTGCATGGCGTTCGGACAATACGTGTACCAGAAGTGTGTTAGACACACAATCCGGGCAGCAAGCTGTTTGCAATATTTGTTGGCTCACATAGTAACCGACCGGTCTGATGCTGGTATCGGTATTTGATGAATGTAGCTGAGTGATAAAGAATAATCTTGTTTGTAGAAACTGTAACTGTGTGAGGGTGCTTTTAAGTAAAAGTCAATAAAGTTGCCCCATTAGTCCAGAATCTAGCCATCACTTACTTGCTATCTAGAGTGGTAGATCAGATAGTATCCAGGCGTTGGCTAAATGTGTGAGGAGTAGATAAATTGATTTACTTTCAATTTCAAGGCACGGTATTACGTTATCTTGCTACGTGAATACGCCCTTACCAATGCTTTGAATTGTTCATGAATATGATTATTTTGTCGGTCTAAATCTAAGTAGTGCATTTTAAAACTATTTTTTTTTATAAATTGTATTTTTCGTGGTTTTTTTTCTGTAAACCCACGCTACCTTCAAAGTCAAACTTAAGAGTAGTTTTATGAACATGCTGTAGAAAGTATCTCGAAACGATGAGAATAGGACTGCAACAAAAGGAAAGCAATGGGATCCCCAAACCATTGACCGCCATTTTCCTTAACCTTTTGCTATGATTTGTGAGGGAAAAAACAAAACACTTTGGTAATTTTATCAAGAAACAAATGTCAACTTACATTTTTTCTATGTACCTACTTGTTTCTCTATATTTATTTTCCCAGTTAGAGCTTAGTGAAACTGGTATAAACAATTTCCAGATCAGCTGCGAACACCGGAGGCTGTCAGATACTCCAGTCCTAGCCGTTTCCCAACTGTATTGGGGTCGGTTCCAGTCTAACCGGATGCAGCTGAATACCAATATTTCAAATAGACCGACTGCCTATCTGACCTTCACAACCCAGTTAGTACTGGGTAACACGATACCTCTTGATAAAACTGGTTGTCAGACTTTCGGGCCACTGACTACCTGTAACGACTGTCAAAGATCTACAAATGAAAGGGACCAACGGCTTAACGTGCTTTCCGAGGCACGGAGGAAACTCGGTATGTAGTGGGCGGTCACCTATCCACGGACCAACCTAGGCAATCGCGGCTAAACATTAAGGTTTAGATCGACCCGAGTGGCTGTTATTCACTGCCAGCTGGAGCTCACACCTCACTCCTCATCCTCGCTCCTGTGTACATTAAACACTTACTACTGACGTAGTAAGTATATGTGTGTGTGTGTAAGTAGGTGTCAGTGTCTGGAGCCGCGTCCACAATTTGTCCGCATCATTTTAACCTATCCAAAAGGCAAGTCCTAAACAGCAGATGTTTTTACAACAACCCGCCATAGATATAATTTGAATGTAAATCATGCGCGTTCAATATCGTTAGTTAGCCAGGTTGAATTGTGAGCAAAAACAGCAAGCTTCATTAGCTTGCTGTTTTTGCTCACAATTAGATTCAATAAATTAGCGCTCAGCGAGAATTTCGCATTAGCAAAGCAGTGACACCGACCTGATTTCCATATTCATAATGCGTTGCTAAATAATAACACCTATTTATTTATTCCTAATGTGTAATTAGGTTTAATTGTTACGCTTTTAAATACACTCTCTCTGATTTCGAAATCAGACATTATCATCTACCTAGCCTGTTCCCAACTATGTTGGGGTCGGCTTCCTGTCTTTCCGGATGTATCTGAATTCTGTATTTTACACTGAGCGACTGCCTATCTGACCTCCACAACCCAGTTAGTACTGGGTAATACACTACCCCTTGGTAAGACTGCACGTAACGACTGTCAAAGATCTACAAACGAAAGCCGAGACCAACGGCTTAACGTGCTTTTTGAGGCACGGAGGAAACTCGAAACTTTTCCTAGACAATAGGTATTTTAATTTTCAAAATTACATGGTGTGATAATGTTACTGTAAAATAGAAGCTCTTTTGACAACATGAGTATCTAAACTGAAATCAAAATACGATAGTAGTAAAGTGCAAACCACCTAAAACATGCCCCCAGAATTCAGACTTTCATTAGCAAAAGAAAAAACGTAACGATAATAAAATACAAGTACGAAAGAAAAATATTTCAAGAAATATATCAAAAAGTTCCCGATAATAATTTATTTGAAATAAAAACATTTCTTTAGTATCTCTTCAAGTCAGTCCGCGATAAAACATTGTACCGAACAGTTTCGCCGTAACAACAGAAACATCTTCAAAATTTTAAACAAGGCCGATTCTTATTCACAAAGACGCCGCTATAAAAGTGACTCCCCAAGTAATTCTACACTGTATCAATCACGTTGCAGTAGTAAAATCCGACGTAAAACTTACTTTAGATACAAGTACGGGAGGTATAAGTGACAAAATAGTAAAGTATACAGGGTCACACACAGTAAACATATTAAAATTATTCAAGCAACTATCTTTGTTATTACGCCGCAAAATTGTTTCAATTCACTCAATGTTCTCATTTCTATTCATAAAAATAAGAATTTTTCACAAAGACTTATAAGCAATTTTCATGTTTAGGTAAAAATACCTAACTTCTCTTATCAAAATGTTTTGGCTAATTTGACATCTGTAATCTGTATTACCTTACTTTATCACACTACCTATTCTCACTGGCAGGGGAAATTTTCGGGTTACATAAGCCCCGTTGATTGGGCTATCAATACTATTCACTCACATAGCGGAGTTCGTGGTGACCATGCTATTTCATAGTCGGAAAAGTGCTAGGCTGATGATGACAATCACAGTAGGTACATCCTCTTTAATTTACATTGCGCGGAATGGAATTGAAGCGAATTTTTGTTTCAAAGCATTACAAAGTTGATATCAATATTGTGTAATGTACACACTATGTAGAGCTGCGGGAATTTCCGGGAATGCGCGAGAATTCTCCGAAAGACGCGTCTCTTGTTTTTTGGTTCGTGTCAATTAACATAAAGTTCATTATGCTTTGGAAGACTTCGTTACAAAAAATTCGCTTGGACGCCCCGGGCGTCGGGGGCGAAGTGGTGGTTCTCAGCCGCCGCAGGCGCGGGCATGTGGATGGTGAGTAATGGGCTAGCTCGCCCTCCGTCCGTCTTATAACGACAGGACGTGTTGACGACGTGTTCGTGTAAAACGCGCGCCTCAAAAAGATGCCAGTAAACTGTAGGGGGTCTGCAAGGGCCGATGCCTGCCAGAGCTACGGGACTGTTCGAAAGAGATACCGCGGCCCTGGAACACAAAGGGCAAAGAAGGAACATGAATGGGTTTTACTCAGTACAAGTCTGACATTCCCTTCCGCTCCGCGAGCGGGATCATTTGATGATTTCCCATCCGAAAAAAAAAAGATACATACACTGCGTACCTACCAATCCGTTTTGCGAACTGTACCTAGTTCCCTGAATTTGCTTCCGACTCACGTAGGTAGACACTTGCAGCCCTGTTCGACCAATCACCGACATGTTTGAGACGAGAATACGTTAAGGAATCCTTGATATTAAACTTTTAAGTGCTACCATTTTTATTTGTATTTGTAGGTCATGAAAATCGATGGGCAGCTATTGGAGTGGAAGTAAGAGCTATGTTTTAAAGGAAGGTCGTTGCGATCATTTGTGGGATTTAAGAATACATTAACGCTTTGGACTTGCTATGTGTCATACTTGCTATGTGATTTGAAAGCTCTAATATTCATGAAAATGATAGGATATAAAAACCACGAATTGTGTTACCATAATATTCGTCATGGGTATCATTTTCATGGCTTTTGGGGCACTCAGATTGACTATCATTAATTGACGCATAGTAAATAGTCACTGACTCTGAGTAGACTGCCTCGTTGGCCGAGTGGTCGTAAGCGCGACTGAGCATAAGGTCCTGGGTTCGATTCCCGCGTCGGGCAAAATTTTATTATGGTTTTTCTATCAGGCATTTCTAAGAAGCGGCCTCGGAGTCTGGATTTGTGCACGGTTGATGGCAATAGGCTCGCCCCTATTACATGGGACTTAAACATAACTGGCAACATGTGGGTGTACTATTAGGTACACCTCTGCCCAACCCTTCGTGGATTACAGGCTTGTTGTTATGTTATGATGAATAGTCAGCCCTGATTAACCAAAGTGACTGGCAAAGCTATTTACAAAGTGCTTATAAAATATAATAGATAGACCATTAAATGCGATCCCATGAAACGTACATCGTTAAAAATAAAGGGTCTGTTAACCTAATATTTAGGCTCATGTATCTCTCTTTCATAGTTTTACGTCGTACCTAAAGCCCAGTTTTACGCGTTCCCTGACCATAGAATACTAAACAATATAGCCGCAGGTGAACATTCTACACATTCGGTTTAGTTATTCATTTCAGTACTGTTAGATTGGTACAGGTCTAGATTTGGGCTCTGACATTAAAATCACAACTTTAGTAAAGCTTTGTTTTATTGTTTATTGCTACGATAGTGTTTGTTTTAATGTCTGGGGTCCTTTTGTCCTCGTAAAATCTAAGCATTATTATTATATGTCTGACTAACTGTACCCCGCAACCTCCGTCGGTGTGAAATGATTAAAAAATATTACTTTTTTTGTGCACGGAACCCTAATCGTTTTTCTAAAATAAAAGTAGCCTAAGTTACTTCTTATAACTTCAGCTATCTGCCAGTAAAAGTGCCGTCAAAAGGGGTCCAGCCATTCCAGAGATTAGCCGGGAAAAACAAACAGACAGACAAAAATAAATGTTTATTTTGTACTAGCTGTCGTTCGCGTGAAATTATTGTATTAAAATATAACTCCCTTTTTTTAATCGGATCTTATAACCAAAAAAATTTCAAGGGTTTTAATTTTTTTGCACGGAACCCTTATTATTTTTTGTAAAATAGAAGTAGCCTAAGTTACTCCTAATTACATCAGCTATCTGCCAGTGAAAGTCCTGTCAAAATCGGTCCAGCCGTTCCAGAGATTAGCCGGAACAAACACACAGACAGACAAAATTTGTAAAACATGTTGTTTTCGTTAAGTACCGTATATACATTCGTATGCATGTAGTAAAACGCGGTTAATTTAATATTAAACACAGACACTTCAATTTTATTTAATTGTATAGATGTATAGATAGACGACCCATTGGTCTGGTGATCGCTAGTGAAATTTCTGAGTATAGTCCTCGTTTCAATCACCTGTGGGCCCAAACAAAGTGTCATTGTATTAGCGATAACAATGTGTCATCCAGTGAAAAATATATAGAACTGACGTAAGCTACAAAAAAAAGAACAGTCCAGTTGAAAGTCGAATTAGAAATACAAAATGTATCGACAGCGATTGAGCCTGGCAAAGTTCTAATGGGTATTTTTGCCAGGGATACCTTACTAACGACCCAGAGTCTGAAATTCTGTACGGATGACAGCAATAGGCTTGTCCTCTAATATATAGAACGTGCCAAAATGTGAGTGTACCATTGATACCTACGTCTGCCTGACTTTTTCTTGGAATACAGATGTGATTTTCAGTTATATACCCACTTTGTCACTTCGAATTATGTCAAGGCAACGAACCTAGGCATTGACACCAGCAAGCTAAGTGAATTTATAGATAGAAGGTTCAATTCCAGTCACTCGTTGCATTCAAAAGCTTTCTCCGTTCACGAAGACGATTTACGTAGAACTTGGTAACTGGGTTTCAGTTATTTAATAACATTATAAGAAGCAAAATGGATTAGGGACTTAAAATATCCTATTTTTATTTACAAATGACGAAATGGCTCGTGGCGGGACCAACTCGACTCTTTTCTCAAGGATTGGCGAATAACAGCACTGGATAGGGATTTGTAGAAGAAGGGAAGGGGGGCCTTTGCCCTGCAATGGGACACAAACGTCTTCTTTCTTTCTTTATCGTATGGTTAGTGTCTAACCTGGTGTCAGAGTTTTATGCTGAACATGGGCCTCTGGCTTGAGTTTACATGCCGTCAAAAAATATCTCTCAAGCATGCAGTTACGACGTTTTCCTTCACCGAAGCAAGTGATAATTATACAAAGCGCACATGCATCCGAAAAATTAGAGGTGTATGTCTTGGGTTTCAACTCGAGACCTATAACTTAGCAATCCGACGGTCACACCATTAGACTATACAGTGTACGACATTTGGGACTGACGACGGCTTTAACTAAGGAAAGTAAAGAATGCTTTTTAAGCTTGCATGTTCATCAATCTGATCTTACCTATTAAGCCACAAGCGCTATAAACGTCCTTCTAAACTGTATTTAAAATATAACAATTCCCTTGAAATCTGTTTTGAATTTGGAGGGAAGCGAATCTTGCATTTCATGCTTGCCAGTTCTAGAACAAAATCTATTAAACTTCGGCCACTCTGTCGCTACCAGCTATTGTGTTATGAAGTAACGCGATTGCTTGTTAAACGACTTTCGTTCTTATTACAATGTAGTCATCGTGAGACGGAGCCGTCAATGTGTCAAGAACATTGACATCATGTCTACAAAAACGAATTTAGGAAGCCGCAGATTTTTTGTAGGATCTGATCCTTTGACTTTCAATGGTTTTGTAGGAGTATGCTAAAGTATGCTGAATTATCCTTGCAACTCTTCGAGTTTAAAACATTATGTAGAAAGAGAGTTCCATTAGTAACAAAATTATAGTTCCTCAAATTAGTTTATCGTATGGTTTACACTAAAAAAATTGGGTCCGTGGCTTAGGCCCCCTGTGGTCAAGGCACCTGTGGCCGACGCCCCCGATTCGATTAATTTAATTCAAAGCTACATATTTTTGTTCAAATCTACTGTCAGGCACAAAGATGTTGGGGTGCTTGGTCAGAAAACCTCCTCGTGGGCCCAGTGGCTGCCGGTCCCTCTCGATACGTCTGGAGGGAACAGCAGCTGCTGTGGACGGTGCACCCTGGGCGCGGCAGTATCCTTCCCCGATGAATGGGAAGAGATTCTTATTCCTCGGGGAATGTTACTGTCGTGGCCAATATTCTGACATGGTGGGGTCCAGACTGGACCAATAGGGCGTTCCTCCGCGCGACCCTCTGAAAAGCAGAGGGCGCAGTGGAGGAGCAAGGGCGGGCTCGGTGTGCACTTACCCTGCCGCCGAGCAGACAGTGAAGGGCTGCGTCCTTCACTGTCCCCGTCGTATATCGTAATCCCATCATCGGAGTGTCGTGGATCACGTCTCGCGGCTTCGATAGGGACCGAGGGTCTTGGCTTGGCCGCCCGGACCGCGAGGTAGAAAACCTCTATAAAAAGTTACCCCGAATCCCAAGCGGCGCCGCACCGCGAGGGGATGTATGGCTGACGGGTAAATCAGTCGCTAGTGCGTCCCCCCGCCAGAGTACCAGCCGACCCTCTGGCGGGTTATGGGTTAAAATCCGCAGGCTTATCTGGGTACAGGGGGTACCCCAGACGGACTTTTTAGATCCCCCATACTCGTGGGTTCAAGTATGGAAAATTTAACAACAACACAAACAAACAAAAATATTGCCGAAGGCAATCAGGAAGAGAGGAGGGATGCGGTGTCGGAGGCCGACGCCGCATCCAGCGATGTGAGTGCGGGGGGAGGCTCAGAGAGCTCCTCCCGCCGCGAGAGGACCGGGACTGCTACAGCGGAGAACTCCAAGTTCTTCCGCAAGCGGTCCTGGCCGGAGGGCGACCATGGGTCGTCCTCCGAGGGCGAGCTGGCCTCGGCCCGGAAGATCCCCACCAGCAAGCGTGGTGGGATCCGGGGCAAGGGGCGGGGCCTCTCAGCGGCCCAGAGCGCGGCGCGGCTCGCCGAGGATGGGCGGCACCCGGGGGTGGCCGGTCACGTGGTGTCCCTCTCGGGCACCTCTGACGAGGCGGATGCAACTGGCGGCTCCGAGGAGGAGCGTAAGTCCAGGTTTGCGGCGGAGGTGGCGGCCGCATTAAAGGCGGTGGCCCATAAAATGAAGCCATCGACCAAGTTTGCGGCCATACCTGCGGCTTCCGCCTCCATTTTGGCGGCAGCGGAGGCCGCCTACGCGAGGCCTCCGTCAGGCGAGGTGGCCAAACTGCGGGCGGAGGTCGCCCGCCTGACGGCTGCTACGGAGCTTCTCCAAAAGGAGAATGGGGAGCTCCGAGCAGACCTGGCCGGTCTGCGCGAGTCCGGCTCCCGCGAGGCGGCCCAAAAGGGGGGCCAGCAGCGGCAAGGCCAGCCTGTGGAGAACCAGGTGCTTGCCCTGGTCCGCCAAGAGCTGGCCGCCTTCCAGGCGCGGTTCTCCGTCCTGGAGGGCATTGTCCTGCGCCCCCCCCTGGCCGCTAACAAGGCCTCCCCGGGCCCGAGGGCGGCCTCATATGCTGCCGCGGCTGCCGCCCCCAGATCGGGGCCGTCCAGCCAGCCCACCGGCAGGGCTGTGTTGGCCCCTGAGAAGCCGGCTCCGGCTAAACCGGCGCCGGCTAAGGGGGCGGTGGCCCAGAAGACGGGCAAGGCGGTGGCCCAAAAAAAGGGCAAGGCTGCGGCAAAACCGCCAGCGCCAGCGGCGGGCCAGCCGCCGCCGCCGCAGCGGCAGCAGCAGCGGCCGCTCCCCCCGCCCCCGCCCCCTAACCCAGTCGCGGCCGAAGCCGGGTGGCAGGTGGTCGGCGAGAAGCAGAGGGGGAGGAAAGCGGCCAAAAAGGCAAGGCGTGCAGAGCGGAAGCGCCAGCAAAAGGCACGTAGCGTCGCGGCTAGGCTCCGCGCCCCGAAGACCGCAGCTGTAGTTATAACGCTACAGCCGGACGCGGAGAAGCGGGGCGTGTCCTACCGCGACGTGCTGGCCAAGGCGAAAGCGACGGTGGATCTCGGAGAACTCGGGATCACCGGGGGCCTCCGGCTTAAGGTCACCGCGACAGGGGCGCGAGTGCTGAAGATCCCCGGTGAGAACAGTGGCTCGTCCGCTGACGCTCTGGCTGAAAAGCTCAGAGCGTCCCTAAATGCGGACGAGGCCCGAGTGTCCAGGCCCGTGAAATGCGCAGACCTGCGCATCATGGGTCTGGACGACTCGGTCACCGAGGAGGAGGTGGTGGCCGCCGTCACCAGGACCGGGGGGTGCCCTGCCGAGCTGGTCAAGGCAGGCACCCTACGTCCGGACCACAGGGGCATGCGTATCGTCATGGTAAGCTGCCCTGTGACGGCGGCAAAAGCTATTGTGGAGGGCCGAAGGCTCCTGGTGGGATGGGTGTCAGCGCAGGTCAAGCTGCTGGAGCCCAAACCTCTGAGGTGCTTCCGCTGCCACGTGGGGCACCACGTGTCGGTGCAATGCACCTCGGAGGTGGACCGCAGCGGGCTCTGCTTCCGCTGCAGTCAGCCCGGTCACATGGCCGCGGCTTGCTCCGCCACGCCGCACTGCGCTGCATGTGCGGCGGCTGGCAAGCCCGCCGATCACCGGGCTGGGAGCAAGGCCTGCGCCCAACCCACCAAGGCCAGGGGGAGAGGAAGGCGAAAGCCCTCCACGACCACCACCCCCACCGTCGCCACCGCCGCAGCCGCCACCACCGTCGCTGCCGCTGCCGCCGCCACCGCCGCCACCGCTGCTACTCCCGCAGCGGGGCCCGCACAGGGGGCCCGGGAGGGGGCTGAAATGGAGTGCCAATAGTGGCCCCATTACGCCTCCTCCAGGCGAACATCAACCACTGCGCCTGCGCTCAGGATCTGTTGCTCCAGAGCATGGCGCAGTGGTCGATTAATGTCGCCGTGGTCGCTGAGCCGTACTTTGTCCCACCCAGGGAAGACTGGGTGGAGGACCTAAGCGGCTCAGTGACCATAATTTCGTCGGCCGCCGCCGGTACCCCGACCCTTGAGAGTGTCAGGAAGGGTCAGGGGTGCGTAGCAGCACGGTTCGGGGAGATTGTCGTAGCGGGAGTCTACTTCTCTCCGAGCCGAACTCTCGCCGAGTTCCACAACTCCCTCGCGGAGTTGAGTGTCGTAATCGGAGGCCATTCCCTCCCCGTGCTTGTGCTCGGGGACTTCAATGCCAAGAACTTGGCTTGGGGTTCCCGCTACACAGACGTGCGGGGAAGGATGGTGGAGGACTGGGCTCTGGAGTCAGGCCTGGTCGTCCTAAATCGGGGTTCTGTCCCCACGTGTGTGCGGATGCGGGGCGAGTCGGTGGTGGACATATCGTTCGCTAGCCCCGCTCTGTCACCGCGTGTCCTTGACTGGCGCGTAATGGAGGAGGTGGAGACCTATTCCGACCACCGGTATATCCGGTTTGATGTCTCTGCCCCCTCAAGCGCGCCGGTCCGACAGGCCCCGAGTGGTCCGAGATGGGCGCTGAAGCAGCTGGACCGGGAGCTCCTCCTGGAAGCCTCGATCGTGCAGGCCTGGGTGACACCACCGGGCAGGCCTGCCGATGTTAACAGCGAGGCGGGTTGGTTCCAGGAGGCCATGTCCGAGATCTGTGACGTGGCAATGCCCCGAGTTCGGCCAGGAAGCGCCCGGCGTCAGGTGTACTGGTGGTCGCGAGAGCTGACGTCTCTGCGCGAGGCGTGCGTCGCCGCGCGGCACCTGTACGCCAGGCATCGCAGGCTCCGCATCCGACCTCCGGATGCGGAAGCCATTGAGGCGGAGCTGTACGAGGGATACAGAGCGGCGAAGACCGCCCTCCGAGAGGCTGTCCAGCGGGCCAAAGATGCGGCCCGCGAGGAGATGCTGGAGACTCTCGACGGTGATCCGTGGGGGCGCCCTTACAAGATGGTGCGGGACAAACTCCGCACCTGGGCCCCCCCGCTGACGCAGAGTCTCCGGCCTCAGCTTGTGGAGGAGGTGGTGAGCGCTCTGTTCCCTTCGCGAGGGGAACATCCTCCTCCGCCTATGGCTCCGCCGCTTGCAGTGCCGGAAGCGGACCACGCAGACGACGATGACGACACTCCGGAGGTGACCGGGGTAGACCTGAGAGTGGCGGTAAACCGGCTTAAGGCCAGGAATACCGCCCCGGGACCCGATGGCTTACCTGGCAAAGCCTGGGTCCTGGCCTTGGAGGCTCTCGGGCCCCGACTGGAGGGGCTCCTAAGCGCATGCTTGGAGAGAGGCCAGTTCCCGCTTCGTTGGAAGACAGGGAAGCTGGTCCTCATCCGTAAGCCGGGGCGCCCTGCGGACTCTCCGTCCGCATACCGGCCCATTGTGTTGCTCAACGAGGTGGGCAAGCTCTTCGAAAGAGTCATTGCGAACCGCCTCGCCGGGCACCTTGCGGGGATGGGGCCGGATCTTGCGGACAACCAATTTGGTTTCCGCAAGGGGCGCTCGACGGTGGACGCCATCATGCGCGTGAGAGCCCTCACGACGGGGGCTGCGGTGTCCAGGGGTGGGGTGGTCTTGGCGGTGTCTCTCGACATCGCCAACGCCTTCAACTCCATGCCCTGGAGCTGCATTAGGGAGGCACTCCGGTATCACCGGGTGCCGACCTACCTTCGTCGTGTGGTCGGGGACTACCTGACGGACAGGTACGTCATATACCCTGGTCACAACGGAGAATGGAACCGGCGAGAGATGTCGTGCGGTGTTCCACAGGGATCGGTTCTGGGGCCGCCCTTGTGGAACATCGGCTACGACTGGGTGCTGCGTGCCGACCTCCCTAGCGGCGTCAGCGTAGTTTGCTACGCTGACGACACGCTGGTGCTGGCGCAGGGGAGGTCGCACGAGGCGGCGGCCGAATTGATGACACGCGGGGTTGCGATAGTCGTTGAGAGGATCCGGCAATTGGGTCTCGAGGTGGCATTGCACAAGTCCGAGGCCATGTGCTTTCATGGGCCTCGGAATGCGCCACCGTCGGGATCCACGCTGACGGTAGGAGGGGTTCCCGTCGGCGTCGAGTCGACGTTGAGGTACCTCGGACTCGTCCTCGACAGCCGATGGAACTTCGTGGAGCATTTCCGACGTTTGGCTCCCAGACTGGAAAAGGCCGGGGCTGCTTTCAAGCGGCTCCTGCCCAAACTGAGGGGGCCAAACGCCTCCTGCCGGAGGCTCTACGCGGGGATCTTGCGGTCCATGGCCCTATACGGGGCCCCGGTGTGGGCGCGTTCGCTGAGGCTGCGTGCAAAGCACTACCTGAACGCGCCCCAAAAGGTGGTAGCCGTAAGGCTGATCCGTGGGTACCGCACGATCTCCCGCGAGGCGGCGAGCCTCCTTGCCGGATTGCCGCCATGGGATCTGGAGGCCATAGTCCTTGCGCGCCTGCACGAGTGGCGCGCGGAGGTACAGAGCCGGGGGGTAACTCCGCTGCCACGGCATATTGTCGCGCGGCGGACAGACCTCTGCCGTGATCTCATGGCGACATGGAGGGAGCGACTATCGCAACCCCGTGCAGGGCACGCCACGATAGTGGCGATAAGTCCCCTCTTTGAGGAGTGACTTGAGAGGCGCCACGGCGCCCTCACCTTCCGTCTGACGCAGGTCCTCACCGGACATGGATGTTTCGGGAGGTACCTGCACCGAATCGGGCGGGAGGAAACGCCCGGGTGCTACAACTGCGAGGATCGACCGGAGGACACGGTGGAGCACACCGTGGAGGTCTGCTCTGCTTGGGCGGAGCACCGCCGTGTCCTCGTAGCGGCGATTGGCGGCGGCGACCTCTCGCGTCCGGCCCTGGTTCAAGCCATGGTCCGGGGCGAGAGGGAATGGGAAGTCGTCGCCTCCTTCTGCGAAGCAGTCATGCTAGCGAAGGAGGCGGCGGAACGTGAGAGGGAGAGAACCTCCTCACGTCCCAGCCGCCGCGGGAGAAGCACCGGGCGTCGGGGGCCACGCCGTGATGGCTCTCGGCCACCGTAGGCGCGGGCCTGTGGACGGCGAGTAATGGGCTAGCTCGCCGTCCGTCCGTCGTATGACGACGGGCAGGCCGTGTCGACGGCGCGTTCGTGTTCCACGCGCGCCTCAAAGAGATGTCAGCAAACGGGAGGGGCCCGCAAGGGCCGGTGCCTGCCAGGGCTGCGGGACTGTTCGAAAGAGATACCGCGGCCCTGGAACATAAAGGGCCAATGAAGGAACATGGGTGTTTTTTAGTCAGTAAGAGTCTGACACTCCCTTCCGCTCCGCCCAGAGCGGGAGGAGTCATTTGATGATTTCTCACCCCCCAAAAAAAAAAAAAAAAGGCACAAAGATGTTTTGCAAAAATAATAAATGTAATTATATTGATTGTAAGTATAATATGTATAATATTAAATCATAATTATATTTATAACATAGAAATTCTTTTATATTGCATTTATGTTTTGAAAAATGAAAGTCTTAGTTAAGTTTATTTATTTATCGCAATAAGATATCTAGTAAAAAAATTGTATTTAAATAACAGTTTTCATCACCTATAATCAAGAGAATCATTTAACTTAATTATAATAATCAGTCTCGAATGTAATAAAAAAAGATAGTGATTTTAAATAATCAGTCTTAAATATTACTGCAGAGCAACTACCTTTTTACTTAGTGAAAAGTTCTTTTTATCTTTTTAACAATTAATGCATGATATCGGTTCATACTTCCTTATTGTTTTCAATTTTGTGGACAAAAAGAGACGGTCTTTTTATTGTTACCAATAACTGGTTTGGCTCAGTTAGTTGACGAGTTGGTTGAAGATGAAAGATAAAATTTCCACATGGTAATTTATTATCAATGTATATTAACAACATTCACTAATATGTTTTATGAAGTCTTTTTGATTTTTTGGATGTTTGTACATAATAAATATGCTTTTAATGGGGAAAAAGGTTTGTAAGGATAAGGTTAAGTGGCGATCTATTCTATCTGCTATTTGATGGATAACTTTTGTTTAGCAAGGAAAAATATTATATTATTATGGTGAAACACTTTTCTCATTTACTGTATTAGGTGAAAAAGCACAAAAAAAGATATTTAATTAATCGAATCAGGGGCGTCGGCCACAGGTGTCTCGACCACTAGGGGCCTAAGTGTTCGCTGTTGACGCAAAATTTCATTTATTTCACTTCGAAACTCAAAAATTAGCGAGAACTGACAAGGATCTTCCTAGCTTGCAATAGATATCAATCGTGATTTCAATCGAAACGCCCTTTTTTTGTAGAAATTCCATCTGACAAACGAGGGAGTAATATAAGGTATATTTTCCAAAGTAATTCCGTATACAAAGTGTCTTAGTAGAAAACGTCATGAGAATCAAAAGATGGCTACCAAAGCGCCTAAACAGATGTGAACAAAGATGAAAAAAGTTTCAGAAATTGGAAATGGAAGATGATTACAGTACACTGAATGGAGTTGCGCGTTATTATCAAGTCGCCTTTGTACTGATTCCGAATGTTTCCCTGTAAGAACTTCCACGAAGTTTATGGCTTAAGAAAAAAAGAGAAAAAAAAGTTTAATTCACATAGAATCTTATAATTCTTTATTGTTCTTGCTTTTGTTATTCAAACGACTATAATCTCAGTATTTTATGTAGTTTATTGTGGAAGCGGTTTACTAAGTTCCTCCGTCTTTTGTTTATTTGGGTTTATTGTTGTGTAATTTGTTTTTATTTTTATTGTGGCCTTTGAGCAGAAGTTCCTAAATTAAAGTTTGAATTAGGTTAAGCTAAAAAGTATTTATGTAATGTTTTATTGTTTATTTATGCAATCTAACATTCTATTCAAAGGACCAAGGGTTTCTTAATGGCCGCGTTCCAAGTTTAAACTATGTATAAAGCATGCTAGGCGTCGAGCAAGATTAGCCAATGTAAAAGTAGTACAGTTTGATAGGATTCATACTCCGAACCGCTGATACAGTGCACACACGTGCACTGTATTAGCATATCAGATTGAAACAACCATTATCTTGGAGTAACACCACGTTCCACAACCCAACTAAAATCACACAGATATATAAAAGATCGTGTCCTTTACTTGGCATATATTTCATACTTACAGTTTTCCCCATTTTATTTTACAACAAGACATTGAATATCATGAAAATGACACTTGTAACAGAAATGACATCTCTCATTTCCTTGTTTATTTCCCCTTACGTCTGAAATAAGTTTGGATGACAACCGTATTCTTTGCTGACTTAGTTACTTACTCTCTAAAGATACTTAGAAATGTAGGAATGCGGCATACCCTCCTTCAAAAGTCTGCGAAACTATCTAATTTAGAATTTGGAAAGATTTCAACAATGGTAAAAATAGGGATAATAAAGTTGGTCATATCCAAAGAGATTTATTATACTATAGAGATGTTATCAGAAGTAACGTCACACAAAAAAAATATATAAAAAACGATATAGCAAGATGGCGTAACTGTCAAGTTTGACACTTCACACATTTGTACCGACAACAATCAGTTGGTTACTCTGCAAGTACATAACGATGTTATTTAATTTTGCTTTGTGTCGGCTATCGAAAGTACCTATATCCTATACTATTAAATAAACAGCATTTGTATAATATATTTGTAATCATGTTCTCGAAAACGGCTCTAACAAGTTCGATGTAAGTTGCAATAATATGGGGGTTTACGGGCGCGAAAAATCGATCTAGCCAGGTGTCATATCTCTATGGGAAAATTCGTTTACTTTATTGTCACCCGAGCAGAGCTCGGTCGCCCAGGTGCTTTAATGTAATTTGGTAATCTAAGCAAGTTAAGTTAGGGCTATGAAAAATAGTGTTTTCGACCTAATGGATATACTACGTAGTCATGAAACTGAGGAAGAGCAGCCTCAGATAAGACCTCTCTCATGAGGCAAACCGCGTGTCTTTGAGGTAAAAAGAAACATATTATCCTTCATTGTACCTGAAGTGCCTAATTAAGAAACTTTTTAAAATTCACATTAAGTTTAATGTAAATATGAAGTCGAGGAAGTTGCTCGCTAATAACGAGATACAATAAAAAGATAATAGGTAGATATAACCTCATTTTAAATGCTCCAGAAATATCACTAGGAACAATTTTATTAAGTCTAACACTTCAACTTATTTATGTGAAAGTTAAATTTTATGAAGTGTTAAAAACTAAAATTATTGCCTCGTTGATCCTAAGCGCGACTGCTAAGCTTGAGGTTCTGAGTTCGATTCCCAGGTCGGGAAAAATGTTATTGGGAATTTCTCAATAGCAGCCACGGAGTCTGGATTTGTGCCCGGTCGGTGGCAATTGGCTCGCCCCTATTACATGGGACTTAAACATAACTGGCGAAATGCGGGTGTACTATTAGGTACACCTCTGCCTAACCCTCTGGGGATTACTGGCGTGATGTTATATTAAAAACTGAAATTAAAACAACAACCAAAAATGTAAATAGGTAACTGTTTTCGGGAATGCCGAAATTACGACGAGATTTTTTAAAGTTCTTTAACATCCATGTTGTATACCTACTACGTCGAGGTTGCCAAGATAGAATTAAATAATAAAGCAGACTCGTTTTAATCGTATTTACCTCGACATGATTACTTGGTTTGAATATTCATAAAATCCCTATAACATTCTTCGGGAGCGTTCCCGGTTTAAACGAATTAGGACGACGTAGAAGCATTGAAATTAACTTACAAAATTACATTACCTGCGTACTTTTAAATTGGAATAAACTTTTTGCAGAAGATTTTTGTTGCTAAGTTTAGTAATACGTTAAAAGTATGTAAGTACCAATCTAAAATTCAATTTTCTCTATGGATTTAGAACGGTGTGGTAATTTATAAGTAATTTTAAATCTTCTTTCTTTTTCGTGTGGTTAGTGCCTAAACTGGTGTCAGAGTTTTTATGCAACCCATGGGCCTCTGGCTTGGCTTAACATGCCGTCGAGAAATATCTCTCAGACATGCCGGTTACCTCACGATGTTCTCCTTCACCGAAGCAAGTGATAATTATACACTACGCACATGAATCCGAAAAATCAGAGGTGCGTGTCTTGGATTCGAACTTGAGGCCTATGACTTGGCAGTCCGACGGTCTCACCACTAGGCTATCATTGCCTTACAAAGTATTTTTAACCGACTTCCAAAAAGGAGGAGGTTTCTCAATTCGACCGTATATATATATTTTTTAAATGAAATCCTTAACACCTATAAATACTTATTACATTAAAATAACAACGAATAAATCAAATAACACAAAAAAACCATCCACCATAAACCCTACCTACCTACCGTACTAATTAATCCCAATAATCACGCAGTTATGGCTAAAACAAAGGTTTTTACAAGCCCCCTTCATCCATATTTCCTCAACCGAACCGAATAATTGAATGTTCCGAGCAGTTTTTACTCATTTAAAACTGTACGCCACAATTACCTCTATTAATTTACGCGGTGAGGTGGGCGCGATAAAAGCCAGCTTAATAATATTGGGGTGAGAAATGCTAGGGGCGAAGAGGGGTGAAAGGGGGGTGAGCTGTCAAATTTCGTGCAGTAAAGCTCCAGAAATGGTCTTCCGCCTTACTCGCTTGGACAGGTACTGGTGGTGGCATTGCTTTTGTTGTCCTACTTGCGGAATTTAGGGGTTAAACGTAAATATTTATGCGATAAAAATGTTTTATCTTAGTCCAAAAGGTGTTTTGAAAGTAATATCAACATTATACATGAATTCACGGTGCACAGTAACGACACGACGAAACATCACATAAAACTGAAGAAACATTTCAGTTGAAGCAATGTACGAAAACTACAACCGAATCTTACAAAATCGCCCCAAAAACGGAAAAATTATACTTAGCACTCGACATTACATCTTCTCAACACGAAACGTTAGACAAATAAACCGAAATCACCATTGTACGCGATTACACCGAATGCATTCCGGCAGACAGCGGGCATTGGCGTTCGCTTTATCTTTACCATACACTGCCTGATAAGGAGCTTACCAGGCGAACTTAATAAGAGTTGACGTGACCGTCCCACCAAATGATAATACACCTTTTGTTCTTCAAAACACGGTTTAATTTAGATTAGCGGCTGGTTTTGGACGGGTCACTGGGTAAGAGCAGTTTATGTATGATGTTGTTAGCTTTTTGGGTATAAAGTGCACAATAGGTATGCTATAAATGCTGTGTTTGTCTCCTTTTGTAAGGGGATGCATAATTAGAAAGGATTAGTGTTGTGAAAAACGCCTTATATGTTGAGTGTATTGTTTGGTATAACGGTCAATTGTTATGGGGGGACAAATTAAAACAACTGGCAAAACTTTACGAACGTGATGGTATCAATATCTTGAGGGCTTGGTGTAACAAAACTATTATTATTCATAACTTCATGTAACTTCAGGCGACGGCTGCTTTTAAATATGTATTCTTAATCTAGATTCATTAATTGAAATTTTGTTTTATTTGTCGGTTTTAATTTTAGTCAGACTAAACCTTGAAAACTTAAAAGACAGAACAAGGGGCCTTAAAATGGCCGCTGTAACAGAATCATAATAGGGTAATAATATTTATATGTACGAGCAAACCCGTACAATATCAAATTTATCAATTTTATGCCGACATCGACGCGCAGCGAATTAATAAAACATACAATTTTATTTTAAGTCAACGATCCGTAGTCGCATAGCACCGTTTGGGCTAGCAACAAAAGACTCATTCGCGAGTCGATCAGTTATCAGTTTTGGGTGTTCTTTTAATATACAAATTCAATCATTCTATCAGTCTATCATTTAAATGTACCTTACCCGTACAATATGAATTACGTTACAATTCGTAAAACGGGCACAAAGTGACAATTCATAATATTAACTACGTCTGTGAACATTTTAAAATTTTTAACGAGATTCATAATTATTATCCTATCACGATTCTGCTAAAGCGGCAGAGATGAAATCCACAAGTAGGGAAGATCGCTAAATGAAATCATACCTAATCGCTAAACTGAATCACGAAGTAATTAGTTCAAAGCCTGAAATTTGGGGCAACAGCATTGGATTTAGCAGCACCAGGCCAGTTGCATTAGCTAATCCGTCGGTCAGCGCAAGGCTCCGAAAGCCAATCAGACGTGCCTACGTTACCGTACACCGCTTCTGATTGGCTGACCAACCCGATTACCTAGCGCCATTTTCCAAAGAGCTGTCAACACGTTCCCATCGGATAATAATGAGTTATATTGAAGCCGCCGTGGCTTAACGAAACTGCGTTTATCATTCTAATGATAAAACTATGTCATCAGATTCTGGTAGGCATTGGAGAATATCTAAGCAAAATATTTCGACTAGCAGTCCATTTGGATAGATGCAATTCTGGCGGCAGACTACGTAGTACACATAAAATGAAGGTCTCAAGAACGGTAGAAGGTTCACTCTAGTATCACAATTCGAAGAGAATTTGACTATAAATCAATAAAACACGGAATTATAGCAAACATCTGGATACCGCTACCTCTTAATCAAATCAAACTGAACTAAACACAAAGTAACAAAACTATACAACAGTGTTACCAACCCATCTGTTTCCTCTCACACCCATTCGCATCATTAAAACAAACAAGTTTCACCATATTACTCTCATAACATCAGCTAAAAATAACACCGATAACATCAACCTTCGAGCGTAGTAGGGGCCAATTTGTGCAGTATCCATTCGCTCAGACTGTAAATTAGCAGATATTAAAACCGCGGGCCGCTTCACACGTGTCCCTTCATAAATTGTAGGAGTACGTTCCACAGTGAAATTGGGCGGTAGAACAATGTTGAATCTGCCTCATTTGGGTGGCGCAATTTTCTCATTAATAATAGAGATTGGGAGGTGAGGTAATGGTTAATGAATTGGTTTTTACGGTGTGTTTTTTTTATGGGAATAAATTAGCATAGATTGTCTGCATCGGGATTTTAACGATCATAGTCATAGGGGTAACAATTTATTTCATTACCGTTGCTCTCAAAACGTACGACATCGTAGAAACCGGCATGTCTTAGAACCAAAAAATCGAGGATATGACTGTAACATCAGCAAACCCGCGCCATAGGCTGATTATACTGGTGATAATTATGCTTAGTCATCCGGGTAACAGCTTGATGACAACAAGATTATATCAATAAAACTTCAGCGAATATGTAGATTGTTATGCGACACTAAGCTATGCTCCACAACGAAATAGTAGGTATCAAGCATCTGACCATAAGCCTTCTCTTTATGTATAATACCACTTATAAAATGATTAGTCAGAAACGTCTGTTAACAAAATGTAAACTTGATAAAAGATATAATCATCATCATCTGCCTAGCTTTTTCCCAGCTATGTTGGGGTCGGCTTCCAGTCTAACCGGATGCAGCTGAATACCAGTATTTTACATTGAGCGATTACCTATCTGACCTCCACAACTAAGTTAGTGCTAGGTAATACGATACCCCTTGGTAAGACTGGTTGACAGACTTTCGGGGCACTGACTACCTGTAACGACTGTCAAAGATGTACAAATGACAGCCAGGACCAACGGCTTAACGTGCTTTCCGAGGCACGGAGGAAACTCGGTATGTAATGGGTGGTCACCCATCCACGGACCAACCTAGGTAAGCACGGCTTAACCTAAAGATCAACCCGAGCGGCTGTTCTTATTTAGCCACGAGCTCCTCCTAAAAGATATAAATGGGCCCAAAAATCAAATTAGGTCAACTCTCAACGAAAAAAGGCAAAAATATAAGCCTACCTGAAAATTCATATAACTAACCTTCACAACTTAATTAAAAACCTGGGATAAATGCAATGAAATTAAATCATAAACTTTTGACACTAACACAGGTATACAACCTTTTATTCAATCTAACTTTGTGAACGAAATAGGTTCTGGTTTTATTCATTCACCAATTGTTATGTTTACATCACCGAATGTGATTTAAAGTTTCTTTTATAATGGCAAGTTAAGGACTAGGCTTTTGTTGGTTGTTGGGAATAAAAAAAAATACAAAAAAGGAAATCCTTTTTTGACTATGGCCACCTACCAAAATTACCTGCCCGGTAATGTGGTATTATTTCCTCATTAATGTGTCTCTGGAAGTTTCGGGGTTGGATTAAAAACTCTCTGGGGATCTCTCAGCCTGCACTGTTACATTTTGGTAGGTGGCCATAGTCAAAAAAGGATTTCCTTTTTTGTATTTTTTTTTATTCCCAACAACCAACAAAAGCCTAGTCCTTAACTTGCCATTATAAAAGAAACTTTAAATCACATTCGGTGATGTAAACATAACAATTGGTGAATGAATAAAACCAGTCGTTTATAACTTAGCGTTTGATTCAATACTTCCACGCTTTTAAATAAACATAACGAATAAAAAATATTATTAACAATTTATAGTATATTATAAGTTAATTATTTTTGCTAACCATACTTTTCACGTTAAAGTTTACAGATAAGGAGGTCAGCGGCGTCACAACATGGCGCGAGGTCAGTCCTATTCTCATTTGAAACGCACTCTAGTTGGCTTTTGGTGACAGTAAAAAATGTTGGTGAATGAGAACTATTGTTGATAATATTACATAAATAAATTCGGGCCTTGTTGTCATGGGGCTAGGTAGAAACTACAGAATGCCGCGTGCTATGGTCCTTGCGTACCAATGTTGTTTCATCATGATAATATTATGACTTCTTCTAAAACAGTTTTTGCAAGTAGATTAAATACAATAATTTAACCAATTGGCTTTGCTCTTATCAAATCGATCATAGATAATATTCAGGATTGACCTTGAAAATCCAATCGCATCTTAAAAATTCTACAACTTTAACATTAGTACTAGATAATTATATTCGAAAACAAGAATGCAATCAAATTTTTTCTTGACAAACGATTTTGAGAGTTGGATTTATTTCCTATATAAAGATTTATTTCTTTTAAAGACACGATAGCCAATAACAGTTCATAAACACAGGCCAAGACACAAAAATGAGGTAAGAGTAATTTTCGGGATCTCCCGATCAGAAAGTTTTTTTTTTTTTTTTCACATAATATTATATGCACATCAAAATTGCCACGCGAACAAAGTTGCAGGCAACAGCCAGAAATATTATATATACGGAAGTAAGCCAAATTTATTTGTTTGTATGTGACCTATTCACACGGCTGATTGGATTGTTATGAAATTTGGCAAGCAGACAGATTATATCCTGGGGAAGGACATAGGCTACACTTTATCCCTAAAACACAAATTTGAAGTCGCGGGCAGCAGCTAGTAAACTTTATTTTAAACGCGTGGGATGATTTTCGACCATACCGAAGCCGCGGGCAAAACCTAGTAATTAATATTGTAGGAAGAACAAAAAGAATCTCTCATTAAAGACGATTTTTCCTACTTTTCAAACAGTAATGCCAATATTCTTACATAATATTTACTAGGGTGACATAAACAGAATGCAGCTGCGAATGAAAACAGGGAGGACTTGGAAGAACATGGTCACGATATTATCTAAAAGGTCCGTATGTCTATTCAGTAGAAATTCGTGAAATGAACAATTTTCATTGTTCCAAGAATTTATAAACGTAACGGAAAAGTCATAAAACAATAAAAATTAGCCGCTCGGCAACGGAAAAGTCATAAAACAATAAAAATTAGCCACTCGGCTAATTTTTATTGTTTTATGACTTTTCCGTTACTTGATTTACAGGGTTCTAATATGAATTCGGATTTCCTATCACCATTCAAAATATACCGGTACCAAATAGGAAAGTTGCACCATCATCATCTGCCTAACCTTTTTCCAACTATATAAGGGTCGGCTTTCAGTCTAACCGGATACAGCTGAATATCTGTATTTTACATGGGGCGGCATGTCTGACCTCCATAACCCAGTTAGTACGGGTTAATAGGATAGCCCTTGGTAAAACTGGCTGCCAGACGTTCGTGCCACTGACTACCTAACGACTGGCAAAGATCTACAAATGACAGCGGGTTTCCGAGGCTCGGAGGAAACCCGGTATGTAATGGGTGGTCACCCATCCCAAGGATCAACTAGGCAAGGACAGCTTAACCTGAGAATCTACCCGAGCAGCTGTCAATATTTAGCCACGAGCTCCTCTCTGTTTTATTCATAACGGTAATTTGTGATTGAAAGCAGTATGTATGAATTTAATTATATTGAAGGTGTGTCCAAATTGACACCTGCGGCGTTTTTATTTCGATTTTATAATTATAAAGCTGAAAGCTTTACTGTTACTCTAATGAGGGTTAATAGCGAAATTGCACCAATAACCAATAATTCCAAGAGAAAACTTTTATATAATTTTTTTTTATTTAATTCACTTTTATAAATTACAAGTTATTTTTGTAAATAGTGTGCTTTGTTAAAGTGTATACTTAACCAATTAGACCTCTATCTTAGCATGCCATGGCCTGAGATTTGATCAACGTGCTATTAGCAGTTACGTTATGATCTAGTTGATGTAATGTTCTTTCAACTTACGCTTTATATTTTTACTATTCATTGAGTCTCTGATGTCTACAGGTATTTGGTTTAGTAAATTGGGTATTGTGAAAGAAGCGGTACGCCTGCAATAGAAGTTGAGAGAGTTAAGACTTGATAACCTGATTAATTTACAATTTACTGTATGTTTTTTTTTACGAAATTACGATTATTACAATTAGAATTTATTACCTTGAAATCAATAAATAGTCGAATCCATGTTAGTAAATTAGTGACGTCACACGGCTGCTATACAAAATAGAGTTCAACCGAGTTTTGACAGTTGAAAAAAAGTATGTTATTATTAATTGTTGGTGCAACTGGCGTATTGTTTAACTTTGTAGTACCATTCTTTTTAGTTTTATAGACCTACTATTGTAAAACATGTTTGCATAGTCAGTGCGAGTTTGAGTGTTGTTTGAAGTTTTATTTTTTTCAATAAAAATTGTACCTTTGACCAATCTACACTTTTATACAGCGTATAAAAGCGATCATGGCTTTTGATGCAAAATCAAACGTAGATTGTGAAATTGATGCTGGTTTTGCTGTAGCGCGGTTGTGAGCTGTGTATTAGTGACTGTTGTTTTTTTCTGTTCATACAAATGACGCTCAAAGGCATTGATGAAGAGGAATATTGTAGTAAAATTATTGAAGCTAGTTCACTATTTTAGTTGAAGTTAGTCTATTTTAAATAAATTGACTACAAATAACGAAAAATTGTGTGTATTATTTTGTGTAAATACGCAATGATAAATTCAGTGGAATTCTTGCAACTGAATTTGCACCGATTGTTTCATATATGCTTGTAAAATCAATGAATTAACAACAAATTAATCATTGTGATGCTGCTACAAGGCGCTTATTAGTATGTAGTACTAATTAAGTTTGATAGTATTTAAGCGACAAAAATTTTCAAACAAAATCTTTCACTCCTAAACAATTACAGGGACATTTTCTATAAATTTCCCAGGAAATTAGTAAGAAGTTTCCGTGCGTCACAGTTGCGTGGCACACGGAGAGCACGTACCGTTCAGATTAGTTGGTGTAGCTAACAACCGAGTAACTTTCACAATTAATACCAACCGACCGCAGTTGGGGGTTGAGTCTGCTGCGAATCTACGACTGATGCGATTGTTCGTTGTAAAGAGAGGACAATATAATGACTTAAAATAATCCAAAAATTGCATCATTGGCTTTTTTATAAGTATTTTGGAGAGGAAAAATCCTGCATTCTTTTCTCCTTTCTTTATCCTGTGGTTAGTGCATAATCTGGTGTCAGAGTTTTAATGCCGCCCATGGGCCTCTGACAAGGCTTGGTGGCGCACGAGGCGGGGGCCGAAACCATGACAAGTGGGGTTGCGATAGTCGTGGAGAGGACCCGGCAATTGGGTCTTGCGGTGGCATTGCACAAGTCCGAGGCCATGTGATTTCATGGGCCTCCATGTGCTTTCCCATCCCAAAAACAGGCATGCTGGTTTCCTCACGATATTTTCCTTCGTCAAAGTAAGTGATAATTATACTATACGTACATGAATCCGAAAAGTCAGAGGCGTGTCTTGGGTTCGAACTTGAGTCCTATCACTATGCTAATCCTAATTTGTAACTGTCTTCAAAAAAGGAGGTTGCTCGTAGTAGGACCTTAAGTTCAGACTAGTTGATGTAGCTAATAACCGAGTAACTTTCACAATGAATACTAACCGACTGCAGTAGTGGGTTGCAAATCTACGACTGACGCGGTTGATTCAGGGAGTAAACAAAATAAAAACAATGAAACAATAAAAAAATATCACAATATCAAATGATCAGGCAGCCAGTTTAAAAAATAATAAACAGAGATCACCAGTGCCTATGGACATAATGCAAGACCAGGGGGTCTAAAATGGCCGCTTTAAATTCATAAAATGGTCACTAGGTGACAATTCATATAGTAGGTACGTCTATGAGTATTTTAAGAATTTAAACGTAATTCATATTAATATCCTATTATGATTCTGCTAAAGCGGCCATTTTAGACCCCCAGAGGTATCTCAGAAGCATTGCCATTTTAGACACAAAGCTGAAATGTCACATGAGCAGTGCGCACGGTAAAATTTTACCTAAGCAGTCATCACATTTGTACACTCGAGAGCAATGAATCCGGGTCACTTAAAGAATCCTAAAAATCTCGGAAACTAAAAATGCTAGGTTAATGCAATAAATTGTATTTAATAGACAATGTAATACTCCTTAAATGAAGGTATTAAAACTTCTTAGTTATTGTAAAGTTATATCATAAAAAAATCAAATTTGAAAAAGGGCCACTTTCGAAGATGGAACTACGAAATTACAGCATTTGGTTTTGCTTTTGTTTGTAATCTGTCATTTATGTGGGTACATAAACCATGTTGATAGTGCTCTATATTCATTATTCAAGCTGAAATTATGTCGCTTACGCCTGAAAAATGCACCAGAATACTTACAATGCTGGAAACCGGCCGGAGTCAGCGCGATACAGCCAGGACTGTCGGTGTGTCGCTGTCAACAGTACAAAGAGTTCTCCGACGTTACGAAGAAACTGGTTCTAACCTACGCAGACCAGGAACGGGCAGAACCAGGTGTACCACAGCACGAGAAGACCGATACTTGGTGAACACCATGCTTCGAAATCGCTTTCTCACAGGAACTGAACTCACAAATCAGTTTCGACGCCTCGGAGGAAGTAACCCAAGTGCATGGACAGTAAGACGTCGGCTTGCTAAATCTAACTTAAAACCCCTTAGACCTGCAAACGGCCCTAAACTGGAGCGTGGGCATCGTATTTCAAGACTAAGATATGCCCAGAGCCACGTAAATTGGAGTATTGAAGATTGGTCAAAAGTTATGTTCTCCGACGAATCAAAATTTATGCTCTACAAGCACGATGGAAGACACAGAGTGTATCGAAGACCATGGGAAAGATTCAAGCAAGCATGCATCGAAGAAAAAGTAGCCTACGGTGGTGGGTCTGTACTTGTGTGGGCCGGAATTTCTTCTGAAAGTCGCACAGAGCTGGTGATCATAGAAAACGGCTCTTTAACCAGCGTAAGATATGTGGAAGAAATCCTCAGTGATCACGTTGGTCCATTTATGGTCAATTTAGGTGAGGATGCTATATTTATGCATGACAATGCCCGACCTCATACAGGTAGGATTGTGAATGACTACCTTCAAGAGATGAACATTACTCGTATGGAGTGGCCAGCGCGCAGCCCGGATATCAACCCGATCGAGCATGCTTGGGACGAGCTAGGCAGATGCGTAAAACAACGAAACCCTCCCCCAATCACGCTTCGTGAGCTCAAAATTGCTCGAACAGAGGAATGGGAGAATATTCCCCAAAATCGTATAAGGAACTTGGTGTACAGCATGCCAAACCGCGTAAACGCAGTGATGGAAGCACGAGGAGGCAATACGAAGTATTAAAATTCAAGAAAATCGTAATAATGTTCAAAAATTTCATGTTTCCTATTTTTGTTTTAAGGAGAGATCAGCAGTTTTTTTCTTTATGTAATTTTGTGTTACTAAAATGTATGGCGACTCATATTTTTTTTACTTTCATTTAAGGAGTATTACATTGTCTATTAAATACAATTTATTGCATTAACCTATCATTTTTAGTTTCCGAGATTTTTAACATTCTTTAAGTGACCCGGATTCATTGCTCTCGAGTGTATAAAAAGAAGTACTATACCTATTATTTTCTAATAACAGAATTTACATAGTGCACTGCATCTGTGTCCCAGTAAACAAGAGACGTGTACATGCAATCATACAAGCCACCTTCTATAACAAAATTAGTATAAATCAATGGCATCGGGCACAACATCGGGGGAATGTCAGCTACCAATCGACGACTAAGTGGTACGGTTGCACGTACGACTAAACGCAGTACAAAAGGGGGAGATAAGAAGAAATAGGGACAAGAAACTATTACAATAGTAGAGAAATAAATTTGTGATACGTCACTTGCATTATTTCCCTGTAGACTATTAGTTACGACTGGTTTGTAGAGGGAGCAGACGTATGGGGATGAAGTTTCGGAGGGGATGTTTTCCTGCTGATATCATGATGATTATGAAATATAGATAAGTAGGTTATTGGGATTATTGCTGAACTATCTCTCATTAGAGATAGTTCAGCAATTATCCCAATAACCTACTTTAAAAGAAACTTCAATGTGAATGCATCATTATGCATTCACATTGAAGTTTCTTTTTGTACGGCATAATTTTGCAACATAACTAACATAACATCTGGCCTGTAAACCCCGTATGGTTAAGCAGGGGTGTACCTAATAGAAGGTATACCCACATTTCGCCAGTTATGCTTAAGTCCCATGTAAAAGGTAAAAGGGGGCGAGCCAATGCCTATCAACCGGGCACAAATCCAAACTTCGTAGCTGCTACTGAGAAATTCCAGGTGGAAAAATCTATATAGCAATTTGGCGGACCCGGGAATCGAACCCATGACCTCATACTCAGCACGCACTGGACCAACGAGGTAGTCAACAATATCAACCAACTCTCTATTAACTTCTACGACTTACACTATAAGTTTTTCTTAGCCATTGTTGCCTTGCAAAACGTAACTTCGGTACCTACCAACAGGATTCAGTAAAAAACCAAAAAAAAATTAAAATTAAAATGAATGAATGAATTAAAAATGTTTTAATGTTCAAGAACGCATTTATTTTTGTGTTATGGTTGCTAAAACTTACCTGCCTACCTTGTCCGCTATTTTTATCACATTGTACTACTTTCATCACATTTCCATTTTTGACTTTATTCGACACAATCGCATTTTTAATATTGCGTTTTAGTCATTTTATTCAGGTACGTAGTAGTCTGGATTTGCGCCCGGTTGATGGCAGTAGGCCCTACTACATGAGACTCAAACAAAACGGAAAAAATGTGGTTGTACTAATCGGTACACCTCTGCCTAAACCTTTGGGGAATACCGGTATGATATTATGTTCTTTAAGTACATTAAAAAAAAAACTCGCAATTTGTCGAGCTATCGTCCATATTTTGAGGGGTTTGATAAGTGCCTACACATGCCATGTAGTCTCAAAACGCCTGACGAGTCGCACGACTCAATCGCTCGTGTGCAGAAATCCTCCCAAATCGATTCCCTACCTACATGTCAGAAATAAAGTTTTGTAGGTATCACCCCCACGTGAAGGGATTATCGGATCTGCAACTACTGTAATCCATTAGGGTTGTTTATAGTACTTTAATATTTAAATCCTTTTGCCATGGGAGCTTTACTGGGAATACGGCCTGTTTATTATGTAGCCCAATTTAAATTAAAGGAAAATGTTGGTACCTATTTTACTATCAGGTTTGACTTTTATATTCCGAGACAAAAACGTGAGATAAATGGGTGTAAAACTTCCCTTAACGAAGCCGAAAGGCACGGCACGCGGCGTGACATTGCGATCATTTTTTTGTTTCACAGCATACTTGGGAACCTTTTAGTTACGGAGATATTGGGGGCCAAAGTTCCAACTTTTTTACAAGATTTTTTTAAACTTAAAGATTTTAATGTTATAATTTTACTTTAAATACCTCCACGACCCCTGTATTATTCAATGCATCCATCAAAACATTTTTTTGAGTGCATTTATTCCTTCAGTAAGACGTTATTTACACCCCAAAAAAATTGATTCCCAGCAATTTTGCGAAGAGTTATACGGTTAGTTTGATGTACAGAATGCTTGGTTCGCCTTCGTGAAGGGCTCCGTTTACACCCTGTATGTATAAATCTTAAACAAAACCATTTGAAAGAGTTAAACTAGTAACCTTTATTAGCGTCTGACGGAACTCATTTCTAGAACCTCAATGCTCTTGGGAAGAAAAGGTACCATGCCAGAGACAAAGCAAAATCGCATTACCGCATTGAACGGATTGATTTGTATGTAACATTATGATAAATTGATATTTTATTTAGTCCAGCCGGAACCTTATAAGCAAAAACAGCAACCAAACCAAACTAAACTAAACACAACGTAAACACAACCAACAATTCACCGAAAAAATTAGTTACCAAAGCACACACATACAAGACAACTTCAGCGAAATCCCGTAGCCAGGTGTTCAGTTTCACACACACGTAACAAAATCGTACAATAAGTATAATAACCGAACTTTTCCCATCAACAGTGTTTCAACAAGCTGTACTCAGTACTACGCATGAATGAGCTGGGAATATGAATGTGAGTAGTCTATGGACGATTAGAGGCCGTTATGTCATTCTTATTATTAGGACGTGATTTTTGGTGTAACGTTTATCGGAAAAGTTTTGTTTCTGAAGATTGTGGTTACTGAGTTAGGGGTAGACTTTTGTTGTCTATGATAAACAGGACATTCTGAGTCTCTCCGTGCTTTCTTCTTGATGTTTTTATCAAGAGTATTCTTTTCTATTTATTCTATTCTGCGGTAGGACACTTGGCTAGCTGTTTTGGCATGTTCATAGTGTTGAATTTCCACATATCAAATTATGAAGATAATTTAATATTATGTACATTATGTAGGTACATTATATACAGACTACAAATAAAACTAAAATAAAGATTAAAAGATAACTAAAAGAAAGTACCTATAATCCTATATATATATACAACGAGGACAATAGGACACGTCTTAGGCGTCAAAGCACTCGTCCGCATTGCTGTCATCTGGAAACGTGCCCAGAAGACTGGCAGCATTGCCACGTTGAATGGCAATGCTAATTCTTTGGCCAAAGAAAGAGCCAGCCCTCTGGTCACACGAAGTGTCGACCAGTCAGCGAGCGGTTTCCTTAAAAAGGAGACGCGCCCTCGGGTCCCATGACCCGAGCGTTTCGACCCCAAACGGCTCAAAACTGTAGTTACCAATAAGGTTACAGTATTTGCGCCGCATGAGAATCTCAGCAGCCGCAGCGTTGTACTGTTCTTGCTAAGGATTTATGTCAAGTTAATATAAATAAAAATGACAAGTTCTCAAGTTGAAATTCTCATTCCAGAAATCAAGTGAGACTCCATTACGAATTATTGACTATGGTAACATTTCCTGTAATTCTTAGTATTCTGTCGCTAATATAATTAATTTGACATTATACAAACATAAAAGCTGAACCATTTCAATAAGTAGGGACAAACAAGTTAACTTAACAAATCATAAAAATAATGTATCAAACCAAAATGGCGCCTAATTTACGTATTCGTATTCGTAAGCGATCAATTTGGAACACAAACCGCCGTATCATCGCAGTTGTCAAAATCGAATCTTCGAAGCAAATTGTATCAAGTCATGGAGTTGTTTAAGTCACATCTTAACGCACCATTAGGAGCAGATTGCGTGAGCGAGATACCGGCTGTTTGCCTAATGTACTCGATAAAAACTAATTTGTAACCTTAATGGACATTTACGACTTATATGTAGCAAATAACTTGCTTTTTAGCACAAACGATCGATTAATTTTGAGATAGGAGCAGTGTTTGAATGTACTTGTGAATAGAATAAAGGAAAAAGTTGAATAAAAGCCAAAAAAACATAGTTACACGTATAAGATGATCAACACATTCATACTCAGTCGGGTAATAAGAAGCTCGTGGCTTTATTCTATTTTCTAACAAGCTAATGCCCGCGGTTTAGCTCACGTGAAATTTGGTAATTGTCCAACGGGATCGTACTACCGGGACAAAAAGTATCCTATGTGTTAATCCAGGTTAAATTTTATCCAAATCCGTTCAGTTGTTTTTGCGTGAAAAAGTAACAAACACCCATTATATTCTCACAAACTTTCACATTTATAATAGTACCAGTATCTAATTATTATTTATTTATTATTATTGATCTTCAAGGTGAAACAACGCTAGCCGAGGTTGCTCTATAAATTGGTGACCGCCCATTATTATAACGAGACCCCTCCGGGCCTCGGAAAGCTTGTATAATCGTCGATCCCGGCTGTCATTTGTAGAGCTTTGACAGTCGTAACAGGTCAGTCAGAAGCCCGGAAGTCTGACAACCATTCTTACCAAAGGGTATCGTCTTTCCCCATGATTGGGTTGTGGACGTCAGATATTAGGAAGTCTCTTTATGTAAAGTACAGGTATTGATGCCTCCGGTTGGTCTGGAAGCCGATCCCAACATAGTTGAGAAAAGGCTCGGCAGATGATGACGGTGATAAAATAAAAAGAGAAGAAAAGGCCATAAATAAATACATTTCTTTTAGACCAAGTATTTGTTCATAATTGTCAGTAACAAAGGTCTTAAAACTACGTTAGTATTGCATCATTCAATACAATTCAAATAATAAATAATTCATTTCAATTCATACTCGTGTAAGTTAAAAAAAAAACGAGTGCTGGTCTGAGTATAAATGAGTGCTGGTCTTAATAAAAATTTACATTATCCCGATCAATGTTATTGACAAGTCTTCATAAATATTATCAATAGTCAAAGCACAATAATATATAGGTACCTACCTAAATATTCCCTTTATTAGTATTAAGTATCCTACTCATAATATCGTAGGTATCATTCATTATTCTGCCGGTCAATCGTAGTCGATCGTATATAGTAAGAGAGATTTACGAATGACAAAGGATAAAATATTGAGGAAAACAAATTTCTTATATAATCTTCCTATGTAGTAAAAGGAATTGACTGATACAAACTTTAATAAGTAGTCGAGACAAGAAAGGGAAATGAATTCCACCTCTTTATAATAGCAATCCCATTTGCCTGGCAACCTCCAATATCTCTTCCAAGGATTTATGTACCATCTGCACGCTATAACCGAACTTAACGTGTGCACCTTAGAGGCGAGGCCATCGTGAGGCTTACGGGGTCTTATCTTAGCACAGAATAGTGTTATAAACGGAATTCCCGTTTGGTACCCGGGCTAGGACCGTTTGACCCGGGCACTGTCATTCACGCTCGTAAACTTTACGACCAGCTCTCGAAACAGGCTTTGAAGAATAAGCGTCTCCCGGAAGTAAACCTCCGCCCCCCTTCTGATAAAATAATATTGGAACAAGAAAATATCGAGGTATGTAATGCGATCCGATGTAATCGTAAATATGAATGAGCCACTCAATTTTTTGTAGCGCATCTCAGTTTATCCAGAGGGAATTGCAGAGTTATGCTGCAATTTTTTGGCTATGAAGGATTTAATGTGACGTATCGAAACATACATCGTTCTGAAGTTTAATCGAACCGGGGTCAATGGACACTGACATTAATGGTCCAAGATCTTAGGGCTCCAGACCTTACTTATTGTCTGATTGAGAAAATGTGTGGCATCGAGTAGTTGTTACTATGTACTGTGAACGCATGCATCCCGTAGGTATATAATATATACCTACTATGTGTGCGTGCATATATAGGTTGCATAATGTCCTTCCCTGTAAGAGGTTGGTACATTAATATGTGACTCTATTGGATGTATCAATCTTGTAGCAGTCTTCAATTATTGGTGAGCCTAATCCTAACTAATATTTTAAATGCGAAAGTAAGTTTGTGTGTTACCTTTTCACGCCTAAACCACTGAACCGATCATCCTGAAATTTTGCATATACGATAACAGGTGTACAATAACGGACATAGGGTTACCTTTCATGTCTTTAAATAAACGCGAGCGGAGCCGCGGGCAAAAGCTAGTAAGTAAAATACCGGTTAACTTGAGCCTTGGGCCAATTTTTAGATATCAGATGTTAAAGTTACATAAAAGTTACATAACATTATATCTTTCGGAGGCGCATCCGCAAGCTGTCCGTACCATAGGAGATCTAACATATTATTAGATACAACAAAATCAAATAAAGGGGTATAAAAAGGTCTTATTTTAAAAAGAAAACTCTTTATAAATAAAAATACATACTTCAAAAGATTTACCCCAAAATCTCAACCTAAGTACATACCTACGACTGACAAAGGCTAGACAAATATGTAAAAGAGGCCATGTTGGCACAAAGCCAAAAAGTTTAGAAATGTGGATAAAACTGACCACAAATTAAATCAATTTAAAGCTTCAGTACATATTAACATTTTATTGATAAAGGACGAGATTTCTCTGTGTTTTTAATCATTACGACAGCATCATCTGAACCATAAATTATGTTTCGTTGTGTCATTGGTTCGCAATAACTATAATTTCTTCTACGAATATAATTATAATAGCAAAAAGTCAGCAACAATTATGTCAGTATTATGTCAAGTATTATACTATAAATATTTTAGATTTTAAATAAAATGCAGACAGGACAGTGTTTAAATCATGCAAACAAACCCGCATTTGACAGTTGCACTTGAATAAAATTCAATATCTAATTAAATCATGTTCTAAAATCCGATTAACTTTCGAAAATAGGAGATAGTTGTTTGACTTCGATAATAACATTGACTGATAGATAAGTAAGTGGTTTTATTAACATCTACTTGAACTTAAACAGCTTTCATGTGAATTTAATTTATATACTTAAACTACGTGCCTTATGTATTGCTTTTAAAACGTGTTTATTTTAACAGAGTGTTTTTTACGTTTAACTTTGAATTGAACTTATTATTTTAATTCGAAGTATAAAATAGCGAGATACTGAAGCCCTTTTGATCCTTTAAATTACGTATGAATATTTATTATTTTACATACTAAATTCGTTTTAATTAGAATGTTGTTGGAGTTGTGTTTGCATTCAATTTTCTTACTATACTGAAACCAAAAGTGTTCAAAATCCTAACTTACACACAATCGAACAATCAAGACATTTTACAAGGGCTCAGCTGCCCTTTTTAAGCCTAAAACACACACCCCACACAAGTACAAGCAAGTGGCATCACATAGTTTGTTCACCCTCGTCGTGAAGTAGTGTGGGGCGATCTCTTTCAATTAAGTGAAGCCTCCTCAAGCTTTCGAGAGACTAGACTTTCCTCATTCAGAAATTCGGGTCAGCCTTGAATTGTTCCGAATATCGGCTGTAAGCGGAATCTCGTTACTTGAATTGACAAGTAATAATGTGGGTTTATACATGGCTGAACATTTGTCGATTCGTTTTTGTCTACGTTTCGAAATTCGAAGGAAAGCGAACATGCTCATTGGCGGATGGCGTGTTTATTTAGGCGGTAAATTCGATTTTTTTTTCGGAGCTTAAGACGTTCAATTCGTGGTGTGTGTAGAGGTTACTTACTACACTGATGTTATATAATATGATTAATTCAATTCATTTTACGAAGTATACGACGTGGGAATTCCACGTTAAAAAAGTATTAAAAAATACACAGTTATTTAGAAATCTGAGTGTAATATGCTTGCTGAGAGTTAGGTGTATTAAATCTTGAGCATTTCAATTTCGTGTCAATCCAACGTCCTAAAGAAGAGATCGGATCACATACATATATCGTACTACAGATAAATGATCACAAAGCTTACTTAAAAAATAATACCACTACGCCTTTTAACAGAAAGAAAATGTAAGTAAATCATTTAGGTATCATAAAACAGTTGTTGCTAGTAGACGTACGAGAAATCCTAAAATATGAATATGATTAAAAGGATTACCCTACCCATACGTGGGAACAACCGTCAAGTAAAAAAATTACAGATATTATGAGAATGATAATAAAAAATATTGAGAGTATGTAAGCGTGAATCCGTTTACGGGGAATTAATTCGTGTGCTCGGCTCACATTATTTGTTCCTGTTCACATAAATCTTCGTATAACGGGCTATGAAATTACACGAATTATTGTAGTGAATGTTCAGCATATATGATGTGTACTCGACCTATGTATACGTAGCCCAAAGTATATATTCAGAATTATTTGCTGGGTCAAGATTGACTAAAGACTCGTCTACGTTTATTGTTTAAATGAAAGATCGACCCATCAGTTTTATTAAAAACTTTTAAAGAGTCACCAAATTTTTATTTTTTATAAACTAATCTTGCAATCTCCCAACCATCTTCACAGCAGTCCAGCTTAGCTGTATTAATATTTAAAAACCAGTAGGTACTCTTCTCACATTATTTTCTATTTTGCGATCGCACTCGACCATTCCTTCGGCGATCATTCATTCGGGATAGTCCATTTTGTAGAGAAACGACACAAAAAACGTCGCAATCATACCGGACTTGGATGAATGGCCACAGGCTTCAAGTATTTACGACCTGTATTGAGCGAGGCTTAAAATCTGTACATTTTCTTTAGTATATTTGCTTTAAAAAAATAAAAAGGAAGTATACAGTCTGTAAGTATAAATCTTTTTGACAGGGACACAATATCGTGGCTGAAAATTCAATTAGGCATTCGTCAACGCTTCGTTGGACGCGGTCGGCTCGTGCGTGGCTCTTGCCTGACGATCACGTAACGACAAAGAGACCCCTTATTTTTACATTGTGTACCTATTGAGGGAAAATTTTGGACGTATTTTCTTGTGGCAGTTTAGTTAACAAGTTGTCTGATTTATTGCCAAAATTATCGGATGTTATATAAGTTTTGTAAATAGGGAATTACTGTCCTTAACGGAGTGAGGTCGTTGCCTTGGGAAACTAGTTTGTATCTTGTTCGTGTGTATTGTGTATGGTTCAATTTACATACATATACATATTTACCAATGTAGAGTACACCTACATTTACCCTTGTTCTGATTTACATATTATATATTTTAGAGAAATAGGTACAGTGTTGGTTGGGGTATAAAAAGGTAGATTGCTCGTCAGACAGAAAGTATCGTACGGCTAGACCGGAGACGGGACGGAGAAGGGGCGAAATTTTCTAATGAACCGTTCGAGACATACGACGGCGTTCTGTGTGATGTGTTTGATTGAAAATCAAACATTATAAAAAACATCATTTGGAGTCACCTGTTTTACAACTGAGACTTCACGTATACTGTATTTATTTTTCCTCTTCGTATATTTCATGTATTGAAAGAAAACCTTGTTGAAAAATTTAGAATGGCCCATTTTCTAGATCAGATTGCTCACTATGTACCAAGAATAGAATATAAGAGAATTTAAATAATTTATTTGCATTGAATGTAAGTACATACATGAGTTGTATTAGTAGTAATACTTTTTTTATTTTTTTTTTATTATTTTACATTCTACCATTTGGCATGCAAACATTTTTACTTAAAATAAAAACATACTACTACAGCCAGCGATATGTTTTATTGAATCTAACAAAACATCGGCTGAAAACAACTTTTTTCTATTATTTTGTAAATACTTCCAATTCACGTAAACTACCACCAATATTTCGCCAAAACTTTTCACTACAAATTATTCCCCACAAAACATATTTTTAGAACACAACAGAAAATAGAAAGTGTAATAGGTTGTTCTGTGCACGGTTCTGTTTGAGTGAGAAATCAATTTGTTCCACCGTTTTCATTTATGCGATTCGAGCGTTTCCATTTATTCGAACGCAAATTGGAAAGGGACCAACTGAGTTGTCAGCTGTGGCTTATGCAGTCGTCTCGACTTAGCAATAGAGAACGATGTGCGAGCGAAACAATCGGCGTACTACAAGTGCTACTGATTCCGAATAGACTTGTTGTTTTATTTTGAGGTTACTTTGGTTGATGAATTTGAATTGTGAAGGCGGTTTTCAGCGAACAAAAATGAACAGTACGGCCTGCTTACACCACGAGTCAATACTTTTAACTTGAACACATTTATACATACATACTGTAATACTATACTATAACTAGTTATATTTTTATTAATAACTAGCGATCCGCCCCGGCTTCGCACGGGTGCATGTATTAAACCTACATATAAACCTTCCTCTTCAATCACTCTATCTATTAAAAAAAAACCGCATCAAAATCCGTTGCGTAGTTTTAAAGATTTAAGCATACATAGGGATATAGGGACAGGGAATGCGACTTTGTTTTATACTATGTAGTGATGTTGTACCCGCGATGGTTTGTGTTGGTGTGGTTAAATGGTACCTAATGAATGGGAATGTCAAACAAATATACCTAACTATCTTTGGCGGTCGGCAAAAAATCCCACAGGAACGTACTGCTGGGTTAAAATGATGACATTGTCAATGAATTGGGTATGGTCTATTCATGTTTTCCAAATTCATAATTCATTCATTCAAATCCGTTCAGCAGGGAACAAACAGACAGACAGAGTTACTTTCTAACTTATAGTATTAGTATGGATTTAGCTTTGGCCTGCATATTCTCTGCAAATCTGCCTGTCTAGGTCCCACTTATCTCAGTGCTAATATGGGCCGGGCGAGTCCTTTCACTTGGTGTCAAGCTTGTCTTGCCTGCTTCGTGCCTGTTTATGCAGCGCTCTTGTTACACATTTTGTGGGCCACACTCGACAAACGCTCTTAGAATTTTGGTAACAAGTAGGATGTCGTTTGAACAAGCTCGTATAAACAAGGGTTTGGTACACTGCATAATATTTCCTATTACATTTTTCGTCGAGTTAGCTTGTCAATGAGACCAAAAGCTTTGCTAAAATTTGATGTTAGAAAAAAATGTATTTTATTGAAAACATTTATCGAAAAACTAATTTCGATCATGTTGTCAATTGCTGTAGAAATAAGAAACATTTGATAGCGATTCCCACTTGTATAAGCCCTTAGATACTTGGTGTATACAGACCCCTCACAAAGCCGTTAACCAAGCATACTGTACCTCAAACTAAGTCACTCTACGCAAAAATGGTTGCTGGGAAACGACTTTTCTTTTGAGGTAAAAACCACGGTTTACGATAGAACTCAATTTAACGCGATCAAAACATTTGTGCTAATGATTGCATTGAATAGCACAGGGGCCAAGAAGGTATTTAAAGTAAGGTTACAATATTAAAAACGTGTATTTTGAAAAAAAAAGTGTGACAAACTTGGAGTTTTGACCTTCAGTCTCTCCGTAACTAGAAGGTTCCGAGGCATGGTCCAGAATAAAAAAATATATCGGAATAGCGGGAAGAACAAGTTCCTTTTAGCTTCGTTAAGGCCGCTTTACCTTTTATACATGAAACTGTATTTTAAAAAACCGGCCAAGTGCGTGTGCGCGACTCGCACATGACGGGTTCCGTATCAGCGTAGTAGGGGTACCACCTTTAATTTTTAATTACTTACTACTAATAACAGAAATACACATTCTGTGAAAAATTCAACTGTCTACCTATTACGGATCATGAGATACAGCCCGCTGACAGACAGACGGACGGACGAACGGACAGCGGAGGCTTAGTAATAGGGTCCCGTAGAGTTCCGTACCCGAAGGGTAACCCCCTTACGGGTACGGAACTCTAAAAACACGTCTTCAATGAAAAACTTGAACACTGACAAGTGAACCCCAGTATGACATTGAGTCTTTTGAAGTCATCAAGAGTATGTACTTTGTGTGTGGGTATTTTCATTAAAAAAAAATCTTATCATTATTATACAGGCTTCCATACATTCAATCTCTTAGTATTATATAATCGCATAGCACATGTGTGAGTACTATGTACTGTAAAGCTACCATTTACATTTAGTTATCTTTCATTGACTTGAATGTGCCATGGTCGCTGAGAGAATGTCATGCTCACTCAAATGTCTCGCTGATGGTGGCGGGTGTGTCGGGTCATTTAGTTCCCTTCAATATGGTTGAGCTAAATGGGGCTGATACAAGCGCCATGTTCGTGGACGGGCGCTGTCAGTTGGGACTGATCATCTCTTAGCTGCCACGGTTTATTTTAATTACTTTATTTTTAAATTGTAAAATCAACAAAAAAAAAACACTAAAAGAAGCGAAGATATTATCTTCGCTTCTTTTAGTGTTTTTTTTTTGACATTCAAAAGTGCCGTAATGGTCTAATTGAAATAAATGCTTTGAGTTTGAGTTTGAGTTCCATAGAACATCCACTGAAAAACATTATTGGAAATTATTTATTGCTTATTTGAGTATTTTGTGTTCAGCGTTATTTCTAGTCAATATTTAATTTCTGCCAAATTAGGATATGCCTAACCCAGTGATGTCATCATTGTTATAGAACCAAAATATTATTTAATGTTTCCCGTAAACAATTTTAATTAAATGTTCATCAATGTTACTTCCATAATCTATTCATATAGGTAGTTACCAAAATGTATTCACTAATGTTAGGCTTAAATTTTCGGAAACATTATTAATCTAACCAAATATTTAACAACACTTATTTTGTTCCTACGAGTAGAATTATCTAGTAATTAGTCAAACGAAATCAATTTAGTGTGTGAACTGATATCAATCGCATACTGATGATGAGCCGAACGTCGTCGAACATTAAAATTTAAAAAATCTGAATACGGATTCGCAAAGAGTTCATCCATATTGAACTGATAATTTAACCGTGCGTAAGCTTATTCGTCATTGCAAACATTGGTAACGATCGGTCTGTGGATGGGTGACGAATTTCCTCCATGCCTCGGAAAGCACGTTAAGCCGTTGGTCCCTACTGACATTTGTAGATCTTTGACAGTCGTTAGGTAGTCAGTCAGTGGCCCAAAAAGTCTGACAACCAGTCTTATATTTTACATGGAGCCTGTGATATCACCTGAAAAACTCAGGTTATCACCGATCATCTGCCTAGCCTTTTCCCAACTATGTTGGGGTCGGCTTCTAGTCTAACCGGATGCAGCAGAATACCAATATTTTACATGGAGCGACTGCTTATCTGACCTCCATAATCCAGTTAGTACTTGGTACTAGGGTATCGAAGACCCCAACATAGTTCGGAAAAGGCTAGGCAGATGATGATCGGTGATAACCTGAGTTTTTCAGGCGATAAACCTCACAAATAATAAATAAAATAACTGAAATTCCTTCCCAAAAAACATCAGACATCTGCGAGGAACCCCAAAAAAAGGTTAACGTCAAAATGCACTCGACTCATACTCTAACGAAGCATAAAAATATGAAAAAGAACCCAATCACAGACTCACATTCACAAATTAATTAAGGGGAAGATACAAAGGCATTTACGGTACGCTCAGCCGGGTCCTAAAATGTCCAACGCTAAAGCAAAGGGGACACCGGGGCGGGATACCTTTCGTTTCCAAGATGGCCGGAATTCTTGGACGCTTAAATACAATGTTACAACCTGAAGGACGAGGTGGCGAAACTTTGTCAGGTCGTTTGGGCCCCCGCACGATCTAGAAAGTTATCTTGGAAGTGCATCGGAATTACAACGTGCTACCCCAACTTTGCGATTCGAATCGGAATACAGAGTGTGGGTTTAAAGTTACTGGAAGGGTGCTAGGGTAAGTAGGTGTTTTTGTGGTCTGTGTATTTCTTTGCGATCCAAGACAGTAAAGGAGAAGGGGACTTCTGGGCCCAGCAGTTAACTAGTTGAAATGTGTATTAAAAAAACCGTCATATTTTTCTAAGGAAAATCACAAAATATGGTACCTGGTTTCTATCTAGGAAGCGAGAAAACTTAAATTAAGTTATGAAACTAAAAAATCGATTAAATAGAAATGTTAGTAATCGATTACGAATAAATCGGTAAAATCTCAGAAAATGTATGAAAATCGAGTAACGAGTATTTTTTTGTGGAATTGATTCATAGCGAATCGATTTCTTTTAATTTCTCTGCTGACAACATTCCTGTCTGACATCAGTCTGTCACCGATTGACAGATGGCACTCGTTCGTTGTTTTTCGTTCTGAGTGTGCACGGTGCACGTATTTTCCTTGTTTTATTGTTTAACCCCACGACCTCGGCTTTAAATAGGATCTTGCATTTCTAAATTACCTGGCTCTCTATTTTGGACAACTCTTTACTCCTATCGATCGGATATTCACGACATGGATCGCTGTGTAAACTGTATGATTGCGACTGGTCGCAAGAAAATATCGTACCCCCTGCACAATTCTTAGACGATATTCTCCTAATTATTGATGATGAATAATACATATTTTAGTCATATATTTGTGTTTTATTTTATATCCTCCTGTCCCTTATTTAGTTTTTAAAAGGTAGGTGCCTACTGCTTCTAAGTGCAAGATATTGAATGAAGAAACTTGTCTTCGACTGTAGCGACTGTCCGGGGCGCGAGAGAGCCAAACGTGTCAGATCTTTGACTCTTTACACACGCTCCATGCATAAAACCATAACACAACCAAACCCATTCGAAAGTATTTCGTAAAAAAACATATAAAACTGCAATGTTATAATATAACCTCACTTTTACTATATTTCATATAACTTGATTCCTGGATAGCCAAATTTCACCAAATTTTCAGTGAGGCCTTGTTATTATATTCCCTTACAAATAAGACCAGTTTGATTCAGTTAACACCTGGGCCCAGGAATGTATGGAGTAGTTCCCTTCTCCATTGTTTCCCTGGGACGTCGTTGAGCTTCATTGTCTCGGCGCTTTTCTGGTGGTTGCCACTGTTGATTCTGGCTTTCAGAGGTTGCAGTGGTTTAGGAATAGTGTGGATATACATACATAAAATCACGCCTTTTTCTGAGGGTAGGGGGTAGGCAAATGCCTGCCAGGGCTGCGGGACTGTTCGAAAGAGATACCGCGGCCCTGGAACATAAAGGGCAAAAGAAGGAACATGGGTGGTTTTTAGTCAGTAAAAGTCTGACACTCCCTTCCGCTCCGCCCAGAGCGGGAGGAGTCATTTGATGACTTCCCACCCGAAAAAAAAAAAAAAAATGTGGGTAGGCAGGCACTTCAGAACCCCACCTGCTACGATTCTTACATTTTCCTTTTGCCTCGTTCTCGTTCATACACTTGGTCATAGACGCAAGCCGGTTGTGAGTTCTACGCTCCTGACCCTTCTAAAGAACCTCACTGTTACACTTTATAATAGCTGTGTAAGTGTGTATATCATGCCTAGTTTGATTCTCTTTTATTAACCCCCGACCACAAAAGAGGGGTGTTACAAGTTTGAAGTGTGTAGCTGTACTTCTGTTTATCGATGTGTCTGTCTGTGGCATCCTAGCTCCTCAACGGACAAACCGATATTGACTAAGTTTTCATCGTTGAAAGGTGTCTTAATCGAGCGTGTTCTTAGCTATGTTTCATGGAAATCTGCTCAGAAGTTTGAAGATCATCAGCTACTTTCTAGTTGATGGTTCATACAAAGGTTGCAGGTCTGTAAAATATTGTGTATGAAGGTACATAAGAGAGTATATATATTCTACGTGTGAAATAAAATCAATTAATATCAAACAGTGACATAACATTCAGGAGTATTTTAATGAGTACATCGTGATCCTATGACATGCTTATTAAATGTATGTTACGCATTCATGGTTTCATAATGGAACAATTTTAGATAACATCCAAATCCTATGCAACGAATGGGCGTTGGACATGCAAGCATGCGATGTAATCCGGAGATTGGCCACGTGATTAATTAAATTAAATAATGTTTTGTATAACGACGTTAGGCTTTTTTGACCATCCGCGCACAATTTCATACGTCGAAAACTTTTCGATGTGCCTTTTGAAAACTTCTATCTATTTATGGATATTTCTATTTATTTATAAAACTTACTTTTGCACGCAACTTTTCCTGCGTGGAGGTTTGAATGAAAATCTTTTCCCATGAAAACATACTTAAGCAAACTTTCATGGTGATCGGTTATACTGTGTCGAAGTCTTTTAATTTTAGATCGATTTACCAACATCCTTTTTACTTAACTTATAAAGATAGTTTGATAAGTTAAGTTTTAACAAGGTGAATAAAATATGACTTTGATTTGAATGCCCAAAAAAATAATGATAACAAGCAAATCATAAAAATGACTCCCTGCACTTAAAAAGGTCTTAGGTTTGCAAAACAAAAACCACACAACATAAACCTTCCAGTCAGACTTTATTTCTTCGTCATTAAGGTACACATTTGTGTAGAACGCCACGTGCTAACTTTGAAGAGATACCTAGGAGAGTAAACGAAGTTCGAGTGCGCTTGAATGATAAGTTTTCCAAGTGGGATAGAGAATTCACGGCTCTAAAAGTTGATGAAATGACGGCCGCGGGTAGGTACATGCTGGCAGGTGGTGAGATATTTGTGAAATTGAATGGCTTTGTGACTGATTTACGTGTGTATTACGAGACGTTACGTATTACGTTACGTGACGAGGTGACGTTGTAGTTCAGTTTGTTTTATATTAAGTACTAACATGTGTGGTTAAGTGTGAAAAGTGATACCTATGTGTTTTTTTACAGATCTCCTTCTTGCAGTTACTTTGTTGTGTCTAATCGTAACATATAGTTTTTTTTTTGTCTTAGCCTGAACTGTCCCACTTCTGGGCCTAGGCCACTCTCTATTCCTATTTTTCTCGGTGTTGCGCCTCTTCTCGCCAATTAACGAGAAAGCCACTCAAAGCATCCCGCCATCTTCTCCTCTGGAGAAAACTGGAGTGATATGCGGGCGTACAGCTTTGCATGGCATTCGGCAGACATGGGCTGCACAGTCCCATATTGAGTTTATCGAGTCCCATATCGAGTTATCAACTTATAAGTAATCTATATATTTTTTTTCGGCTATAGCTAAACTATCGAATTCTATACAAGAAGTCTTTAGAGTATTTATAGATCTATAGACGTTTTCAGTTATTTTATGATAAATGTTAATTCGTATGAATCAAATCTGTAAATAGTTTTTTACAAATAGTTTTACACACTATTATCTTATAAAACTATAGCAAGCGAGAAGTATTGTTGCTTATTACATTACTTAATTTATTTACTGCTTCATAAAACTTTGTCAGTTTAATAGTGAAATAGCTATCTACACTAATATTATAAAGAGGAAAAAAAATATTTTTGTGTGTGTGTATGTTTGTAATGAATAAACTAAAAAACTAATGTGCCGATTTCAAAAATTCTATCACCATTGGAAAGCTACATTCATTACACCCTGAGTAACATAGGCACCCGTGCAAAGCCGGGACGAGCCGCTAGTTCAATATACAACAAGACATAAGAAACGGGTTTTATACAAAATTCTGTAAACTATTTTATTCCAAAAATCCGCAACCAAAGCATAAAATTCATTGCCAACTCTTACATAGTCGAGTTTTACCGTAAACTTGTAGATGTAGTGCATAACCCGTAAATTACAAGTTCCATCGTTTTCAGAGGAATTCGCCCTTGTACAGTCAGAAACGAATGTTTACTTTGATGTGAATGTTTGTACTGGCATAAAGGAGCGGAGACTATGTCGGACGCTTCATAGTTGTAGTTTGTGAGCATTTTGGAGTAAAAATATATGTAAGTTGAGCGCTTTCGGGCTGTGAGTAATTAGTTCGGTTGTAGGATCTCTTATTGCAATGTTTATTATCGAATCGCAAATCCACCTTTTTGGGATAGGAAATCATGAAATGACTCCTCCCACTCTGGACGTAGAAGAAAGGAGTGTCAGACTTTTACTGACTAAAACCCATCCATGTTCCATCTTTTGCCCTTTGTGTTCCAGGGCCGCGGGATCTGTTTCGAACATTCCCGCAACCCTGGCAGATCGCACTCCACCTTACATACTATTAGAATACACTGGGAGTGGTTGGTAACTTCAGTATTTCTATACACTTTCAAATGACTGCTTCGTTACTGGTCGAGTGGTCGCGAGTACGACTACTACTAGGTACTATTAGGTACACTCCTGTCTACCCATTCGAGGATTACAGGCGTGAATATGTGTATGTGTGCTATCACTGACAGAAAAGTCACTTTGTCCTATAGTGGCTTTTGTTTTATAGTTGAACGTGGAAATCACTCTTGCGACGGTTCAAAATTCACAAGGATAACATGATATGACTTAGGACGGCTCAGTAATAGCTAAACAACCGAAAAACCGGCCAAGTGCAAGTCCGACTCGCGCACGAAGGGTTCCGTACCATCATCTGCCTAGCCTTTTCCCAACTATGTTGGGGTCGGCTTCCAGTCTAACCGGATGCAGCTGAATACCAGTATTTTACATGGAGCGACTGCCTGTCGGACCTCCACAACCCAGTTAGTGCTAGGTAATACGATACCTCTTGGTAAGACTGGTTGTCAGACTTTCGGGCCACTGACTACCTGTAACGACTGTCAAAGATCTACATATGACAGCCGGGACCAACGGCTTAACGTGCTTTCCGAGGCACGGAGGAAACTCGGTATGTAATGGGTGGTCACCCATCCACGGACCAACCTAGGTAAGCACGGCTTAACCTAAAGATCGATCCGAGCGGCTGTTCTTATTTAGCCACGAGCTCCTCGAAGGGTTCCGTACCATTATCTATAAAAACGGCGAAAAAATCATTTCTGTTGTATGGGAACCCCACTTAACTATCTTTTTATTCTGTTTTTTAGTATTTGTTGTTATAGCGGAAACAGAAAAAGCATCACCTGTGTAAATTTCAACTGTCTAACTATCACGGTTCATGAGACAGAGCCTGGTGACAGACTAACAGACAGACAGACAGCGGAGTCACAGTAATAGGGCTCTATTTTACCCTTTGGGTACGGAACTCTAAAAAAAAGATAGTATAAACATCTAATACTCGTCACATAACCAAATATAATCAAGACCTAAAACCATCTACCAACAGAATACCTCGAACAAAACTAAAACTGTACCTTCCATGCCTCTACATCATTTTTCCGCGGGATAGTTGGGGTCATAAGAAGTGATGAGTTGCCCCCAAGTATGCCCGACTCCACACGGAGCTAGCTTCACGTAAACTGCTCCCAGAATATTCCAGGTGGAATGGAAATTGCCGCCTTCAAGCTTGATTTTATAAAATTATTTTGGTAACTGGAAATATGCTGACTAGACTGATATTTAGTTTCTAAACTATGGTTTTATGTAAAAAAATACTAGTTGTACATGTCTCTATAATTATCTGGAATACTAGAAAAATTATTTATAAAATTAGTTTTCATAATAGGTCTTTGTTCTCTTCAGTGGAACAACTACAGATAATGTTACTACTTAATATACTTTATTACATTTACAATATCCAGTTAAAAAGATTACTTTATACAATATCTGACATTTTACCGTTGTATGTGACTGCCTCGGTCCAGTGGTCGCAAGCGTAGCTGCTGAGCAGGAGATCCTGGGTTCGATTCCCGGGTTTATTAGGATTTTTTTCAGTAGTAGCCTCGGATTCTGGGTTTGTGCCCGGTTGATGGCAATTAAACATAACTGGCGAAATGTGGGTGTACTATTAGGTACACCTCTGCTTAACCTTTCGGGGATTACAGGCGTAATGTTATATTTACACATTTACTATAAATCATTTTACTAAAGCCAATCCCGAATGCATTTTAACGAGAAAGAAATAATGCAAACATATTCAACGAGTTTAGCCGAACGACTGAAATACAAAAAACCGACCGCAGTGCAACAGAATAATGTTGAGCGGACATTGATAGTGAATACAAATTCACTCAATTATTTCATTTATTTTAAACAATAACGTTATCAGCGCTCCACAAAGAGAGGTGCCGATGCAAATGAACGATATAATCTGCGTGAACATTATGGTTTGTGATGAAAAGTCGATGTCAATATTTTCATCGCACAATAGGCGGCTTCCTAGAAGGGGAGAGCTCTGGTATAAAGTAACATGAGTAGGGAAAATGAAAAAGTTTCCCGCGGAAACGTCGCCGATACAAGAATCGGTGCAAATGGAAAAACTTTGTCGAACACGATAAAAAGAAAATTAAAAGCTTTTTGATTTTGAGATGACATCGCGCTGATGCATGTTTTTATTATTGCTAAATGTGAAAGCGACGTGCTTGACGTATGGGTGAGTGAAATGTAAAAGTATACCCATATCGCTTCGGTAATAAACGTTCACGAAGACGGGAAAAAAAGGAAAAATAAGGTTTCATATTAGTAGCCAACAATATTTTATCATGCCATAATGTAGCTAAACATAGAACCCTTTTCCGATATTGCACTCGAGCTGCTTACAAAATAAATGAAGTTGTTACATAATAGAATGTACTTGCTTACAAAAGTTTCATTTTAAAATTGCATTCAACAAACTTTGTGCTTTTAATCCGTTCAGGGACAAACTCAAAGCAGCTTTCGGTGGGCTTTACTCTGTCGGCCACCGCATGCGGATTTTGTCGGACAGTTGCAAGTGGCGCACCCTGTACATAGATTAATGTGTGACGCATACCGCATGACGCCTGACGTTCCACCCACTTTGTAGTTCTGATTTTATGATTTCATGGGTGAGGCCGCTTGAACGCGGTTAACTCACCAATTTATGTCTTTGAACACTGACCGAATAAAATTGCATTTCATTTTAATATTGTTCGTAAATTTTCGGTGGTATTGTGTGCATAGTCGATAGTTGCATGTTTATACGTGCTTCTGACGTGTATCGCCATGTAAAATAATGTATACAGCCATTTGAATGTAACCGAAAATAAAAAGAGTATTCTCAAAATTTTTCAATCACGGCAAAACTACTCTTTTTTCTCCCCAACAAGATTTTATCGTATACACGAAATTGATTGGACATATTGATATCGGAATGATTGGGGCGTATATAATTCTCTCGGAGCAAGGGTTAGCTCATATCTTTTGTAGTAAACAATCATAGGTATGTTCATCCGAAACCTATCTGATAAAGCAGTATTATGCCGTTACAATAAATGATTCAATTTCCTTTACGCAAGTATCGGATCCACTTAAGTATTATGAAAGTAATAGAGGAGAGGGAATAGTTTTCTTGCTGACGCTACTTTTACGATAATGACAGAAAACGCGGTCCAATATCTATAAAATATTACAGCCGTGCTCGTCCAAATGCCGGACTCTAGCGGGCTGGACCGGACCGGAATGAGACGCTCGTTCATAGATTTGATTGTCAGAATTAACTTTAACCGATGGTTGAATAAGCTTTTGTAATAGATGGATTATTGGCGGTGTATAAATTGAACGTTATGTGCACAGTCGACGTTTAATGTGTTCTCAAATGTAAGTTAACCTAGACTAACGTACCGCGGTCTAATGTAGAATTTCAGGAAATGAATTAACAGTTCATTGGTTGTTTGATTTTTGGTTAAATTAAATCACATAACTTTTATTTTAGACGGAAAAATGGGTGGGGTTAGGCTTTAATTAAATCTTCCATTAAAGCCATTTTTCCGTTAACGCCACCACAAACTTTATCGACCATAATTGAGAATAGAATAGAAAAAAGAACATGAATTAATGCTTTTCATGCTCTGCTAGACGAATTGGGTCTTCAAATTAAAGATAGATGTACTTATGTTGTATATAAAAATGTTAATACTCTTAATACCGACCCCTTTACTGGCAAAATACTGGACCGAGAGGGGCGTACTAATACCAGGATTTACTTAGTGCAGGGATTTTTAAGCGTCAGTTCACTTAAACCTTGATATTCTGTTCTATAAATTGTATTTTGTTTATTTCTAGACTGACTGCGAGTAAAAATGAAATATGGAGTAGAAACGGTTTAAATGTTGAAACGCTAATAGTTCAATGGCAAAGAAGTTAGATTGGTAATGAAAGGGCTATGGCTCATACTCCAGTTGTTGTACTTAGAGCAACAATCCGGTTCTTTCATGATATCATTTTAGTACTGCTCGTAAGTTTCAATTTCAATTTTCTAAATAAGCAGTGATATAAACTATAGTATAGTTAAATTCTCAGCTCGGGAGACGATTTCACTTATTCTTATGAGTACAACAAATCAGTTAACCAGAATACAATGCTATTTTTATGTGCATTATAAAAACAGATATATGTATATATTTTAAATGTTTTTTTTTTAAGAAATATTTAAAAATGTTAATTAAATTGATATCTAAAGAAAGATAATAAAGGAATAATAAGAGATATAATAAAATGTGTAGAAATTATATAGGATGGTAAGACCGCCGTCTTACAAAAAACTAGCTACTTGAATGTTCTTAGGACCAAGTTACTTGGTTTATACATAGTGCAAGCGGTTAGAGTTAACTGAAGTTAATTCATTATACACTAGTTAGTGCGAACTAGCATTACTTAGCTGTAATTGCAATCTGTACTCTCAAGTTTTCTATCTAACATAACTACAATTTCTTCAGATGTGTTCAAATATTAACATTTTACAGTGAATGCTGAACGTTAATTTAATTCACGCTTGACGTACCTAACTATGAGTATACCTAGCATAAAATTTCACCATTACTCCATTTCCAAGTCCATTATTAAGTCCAATGTGAATAGAGGTGAGCCTATTACCATCAACTGGGTGCTAATCCCAACTCTGTGTTACAGATTGCTCATTCCTAGTGGAATAACCCAATAACACTTTGCCCGAAATAAAATCGAACTTAAGTCAGTTGTCCCACCGCCGCCGGCCAAGGAGCGACTAACTATCGGCTCTTTTCTCGCTCAAGAAACGTACAATCGATATACATTCCACGTAAACAAAAGAGAAGATTTAATAATAGTTGATCGCTGACTGTGTTAACACTGCCGGCGAGGTCTCGCTTCACTAGTTTAAAGATGAGTGACGATACTTGCTCAACGATGCTCGCTTGACGGTGAGAACTGACGCCAAAAGACCAACCAGCGGTCACTTCTACCTAGAGTGTGGAAATGACTGCACATATTATGAATTCAGAACAATTACTAGAACTATCATTATTGTCGGGACGGGAACACGTACGTAGCGCGTGCAGTGTTGCGCAGGACTAGCCGCCCCGAGCGAGTGGGCCGAGTAATCGCCCGTCGCACTCGCACACTCGCTTATAACCCAGTGACAAAACTATCGGAACTATCTACACACTCGCTTCTCGCTGCTCGCCAACGCGTTTCTAGTTTCTGGCTCTACGCAATTCTCGCTCATCGTTGGTGGTGCGACAACTGCCTAAGATTTCATGCTCATGCTAGCTCTTGCGACTACTAGATAAAAGAGCCAATGCAATTTCAATTGATCAAATTCGATTCCTACTTTTTTTTCTTTATTTGTTAATAGGGACTTTTATACAAATGTATATGCCAGTCCCGTCGGACCTTAAAACGTAAAATTTAATAACACAAACTTAATTAAACTATAAGCAACTTCGGAGTTAAGTGTCGACAAAATATGATGAAACACACAAACATCGTACATATTTATCTCGAACTCTCTAAGTAAATCCTCTCTTGCAAACTGAAACCGGACACATTTCGTCAATAAATGTATGACATCTTCCAGTGTCCCACAAACCGAATCCTACTTATCTCTTTAATTCGCAGTGTCACTGCAAAGTGCCTTGTGGTACAAAATATTAAACTTCTGCCACCTACAAGTGCCACTGGGAATTGAAGAGTTAACTCAGTCTTCTCGTAAGTAAAAGTTTAATTAAGATATTTTATTAAACAATTAGCCACAACCAAACCAATTGCACGACACTAAACCATCAACAAACAATACCTGGACGCTACAGTGTGTTCGGAAAGCTGTAAGCACCGTTAATGAAGGGATTAAAGAGAAAAAGTGGCCCTGCCCCGCCTGCCTGGAACAGGATTAGCGCTGAGATCGGATCATTAGTGAGCTATACACCTGATTAGGGCCCCGTAGATCCTTTGATACCGCTTGATATATGCTTTCATCTTACGTGACTAAGTGAATCGGATGTGAAACGATATAGGTAGGTGGCTTTTAGGCCGTGTAAGTGGCAGCTATACGTATATACTCGTAATTATGTCGATATACAGGACACCGACGCGAAAACAGTTACCACGTCAGTCAGTACATCATTCTGAGCCAGGGTTACATTGAAATTTTTCATCGGTTATTAAAAAAAAATAAGCGGTTCCATATTTTTTGACGTGTACTACAAAGTCGTTTTTAAAAAAAAAAAAAAACGATGAAATATTTCTATGTGTCCTTCGACCCCGTATTTCGTGTGAAGTGTAAACAGGGGTATAGGACTTTTTTTTTTAAAGAGAAGAGTATGTTTTCAGGCCTAGTGCCCTGAAACAGTGAAACGGGGTCGCGGCAGACCACGAAGGTGATGACGGGACGAACTGGATGTCTTCCTTGAGTAATAGATATCAGTAGCACAGAATCGTGGCCGTTGGAAGGAATGGAAGGAGGCGTGTGCCCAGCGGTGGGACAGTATTGGCTAGCTATAATAATAATATAATGTTTTGATTGAAAGAATTGGAAAATTATTAAAGCTAAAGTAACTTTGTCTTCCTGTCGGCAAGTCTGTTACCTTTTGGCAACGCTATCACTTATACATTCTACAAAACCCACACAATTCTAGAAATATGGGAAAATAAATAAATACATATTTCTGCTTTCTCATATGGAATAGTAAGAACATTACGCCTGTTTAAAATATTTCTCGTGAAACAAAATCCACTGCTGTTTTATATACAGGTTGTGCGCAATTCATATAGTACCTTTGTGCGGCCACTTGGCCCAGAGAGCGCCACTGTCGCATAATGCGACCACTCTGTTACCCTGCATTACCAGGGGACCCTTAAAGTATATATAATACAAGCTGTAGATAGACATAAAATACTTTGTTGTACTCCTAAAATGGAATACACCTCTTTTACAATATTGCTAATGCTATGGTTCCAATAGCGTTCTTATCACAGATAGCGATATTTTCAAGACAATCTTTTGATGGACTGTAAAAACTTAAAATAAAATCCCGAAGGGTTAGTCAGAGGTTTACCCAAAAGTATACCCACATTTTGCCAGTTATGTTTAAGTCCCATGTGATAGGGGGCAAGCCTACGCCATTTACCAGGCACACGTTCAGATTCCGTGGCTGCTACTTAGAAATTCCTGATGGAAAAACCATATAATACTTTGCCCGACCCGGGAATCAAACCCAAGACCTCATGCTCAGCAGTCGCACTTGTGACCACTAGACCAACGAGGCAGTTTCTTTTATGTTGACCACATGATATTGCTCTGACGTGTCTGTTACAACAAGAACCATAAAAGAAATTTAAAGCTTAAAAGGTACAGAATCCAGTGCTTTAGCGACATGTAGGCGCAATCCTGCGTTGAAAGCTGCTTTCGGTATAACCCCTTTTTTTTTTTTTTTTTTTTTTTTTGGGGGGTGAGAAATCATCAAATGACTCCTCCCGCTCTGGGCGGAGCGGAAGGGAGTGTCAGACTCTTACTGACTAAAAAACACCCATGTTCCTTCATTGGCCCTTTATGTTCCAGGGCCGCGGTATCTCTTTCGAACAGTCCCGCAGCCCTGGCAGGCACCGGCCCTTGCGGGCCCCTCCCGTATGCTGACAACTCTTTGAGGCGCGCGTGGAACACGAACGCGCCGTCGACACGGCCTGCCCGTCGTCATACGACGGACGGACGGCGAGCTAGCCCATTACTCGCCGTCCACAGGCCCGCGCCTACGGTGGCCGAGAGCCATCACGGCGTGGCCCCCGACGCCCGGTGCTCCTCCCGCGGCGGCTGGGACGTGAGGAGGTTCTCTCCCTCTCACGTTCCGCCGCCTCCTTCGCTAGCATGACTGCTTCGCAGAAGGAGGCGACGGCTTCCCATTCCCTCTCGCCCCGGACCATGGCTTGAACCAGGGCCGGACGCGAGAGATCGCCGCCGCCAATCGCCGCTACGAGGACACGGCGGTGCTCCGCCCAAGCAGAGCAGACCTCCACGGTGTGCTCCACCGTGTCCTCCGGTCGATCCTCGCAGTTGTAGCACCCGGACGTTTCCTCCCGCCCGATTCGGTGCAGGTACCTCCCGAAGCACCCGTGTCCGGTGAGGACCTGCGTCAGGCGGAAGGTGAGGGCGCCGTGGCGCCTCCCTAGCCACTCCTCAAAGAGGGGACTTACCGCCACTATCGTGGCGTGCCCTGAACGGGGTTGCGATAGTCGCTCTCTCCATGTCGCCATGAGATCACGGCGGAGGTCTGTCCGCCGCGCGACAATATGCCGCGGCAGCGGAGTTACCCCCCGGCTCTGTACCTCCGCGCGCCACTCGTGCAGGCGCGCGAGGACTATGGCCTCCAGATCCCATGGCGGCAATCCGGCAAGGAGGCTCGCCGCCTCGCGGGAGATCGTGCGGTACCCCCGGATCAGCCTTACGGCTACCACCTTTTGGGGCGCGTTCAGGTAGTGCTTTGCACGCAACCTCAACGAACGCGCCCACACCGGGGCCCCGTAAAGGGCCATGGACCGCAAGATCCCCGCATAGAGCCTCCGGCAGGAGGCGTTTGGCCCCCTCAGGTTGGGCAGGAGCCGCTTGAAAGCAGCCCCGGCCTTTTCCAGTCTGGGAGCCAAACGTCGGAAATGCTCAACGAAGTTCCATCGGCTGTCGAGGACGAGTCCGAGGTACCTCAACGTCGACTCGACGCCGACGGGAACCCCTCCTACCGTGAGTATGGATCCCGACGGTGGCGCGCTCCGAGGCCCATGAAAGCACATGGCCTCGGACTTGTGCAACGCCACCTCGAGACCCAGTTGCCGGATCCTCTCAACGACTATCGCAACCCCGCGTGTCATCAATTCGGCCGCAACCTCGTGCGACCTCCCCTGCGCCAGCACCAGCGTGTCGTCAGCGTAGCAGACTACGCTGACGCCGCTAGGGAGGTCGGCACGCAGCACCCAGTCGTAGCCGATGTTCCACAAGGGCGGCCCCAGAACCGATCCCTGTGGAACACCGCACGACATCTCTCGCCGGTTCCATTCTCCGTTGTGACCAGGGTATATGACATACCTGTCCGTCAGGTAGTCCCCGACCACACGACGAAGGTAGGTCGGCACCCGGTGATACCGGAGTGCCTCCCTAATGCAGCTCCAGGGCATGGAGTTGAAGGCGTTGGCGATGTCGAGAGACACCGCCAAGACGACCCCACCCCTGGACACCGCATCCCCCGTCGTGAGAGCTCTCACGCGCATGATGGCGTCCACCGTCGAGCGCCCCTTGCGGAAACCAAACTGGTTGTCCGCAAGATCCGGCCCCATCCCCGCAAGGTGCCCGGCGAGGCGGTTTGCAATTACTCTTTCGAAGAGCTTGCCCACCTCGTCGAGCAACACAATGGGCCGGAATGCGGACGGAGAGTCCGCAGGGCGCCCCGGCTTCCGGATGAGGACCAGTTTCCCTGTCTTCCAACGAAGCGGGAACTGGCCTCTCTCCAAGCATGCGCTTAGGAGCCCCTCCAGTCGGGGCCCGAGAGCCTGCAAGGCCAGGACCCAGGCTTTGCCAGGTAAGCCATCGGGTCCCGGGGCGGTATTCCTGGCCTTAAGCCGGTTTACCGCCACTCTCAGGTCTACCCCAGTCACCTCCGGAGTGTCGTCATCGTCGTCGTGGTCCGCTTCCGGCACCGCAAGCGGCGGAGCCATAGGCGGGGGAGGATGTTCCCCTCGCGAAGGGAACAGAGCGCTCACCACGTCCTCCACGAGCTGCGGCCGGAGACTCTGCGTCAGCGGGGGGGCCCAGGTGCGGAGTTTGTTCCGCACCATCTGGTAAGGGCGCCCCCACGGATCTCTGTCGAGAGTCTCCAGCATCTCCTCGCGGGCCAAATCCTTGGCCCGCTGGACAGCCTCTTGGAGGGCGGTCTTCGCTGCTCTGTACCCCTCGTACAGCTCCGCCTCAATGGCTGCCGCATCCGCAGGACGGATGCGGAGCCTGCGATGCCTGGCGTACAGGTGCCGCGCGGCGACGCACGCCTCGCGCAGAGACGTCAGCTCTGGCGACCACCAGTGCACCTGACGCCGGGCGCTTCCTGGCCGAACTCGGGGCATTGCCACGTCACATATCTCGGACATGGCCTCCTGGAACCACCCCGCCTCGCTGTTGACATCGGCAGGCCTGCCCGGTGGTGTCACCCAGGCCTGCACGATCGAGGCTTCCAGGAGGAGCTCCCGGTCCAGCTGCTTCAGCGCCCATCGCGGACCACTCGGGGCCTGTTGGACCGGCGCGCTTGAGGGGGCAGAGACATCGAACCGGATATACCGGTGGTCGGAATAGGTCTCCACCTCCTCCATTACGCGCCAGTCAAGCACACGCGGTGACAGAGCGGGGCTAGCGAACGATATGTCCACCACCGACTCGCCCCGCATCCGCACACACGTGGGGACAGAACCCCGATTTAGGACGACCAGGCCTGACTCCAGAGCCCAGTCCTCCACCATCCTCCCCCGCACGTCCGTGCAACGAGAACCCCAAGCCAAGTTCTTGGCATTGAAGTCCCCGAGCACAAGCACGGGGAGGGAATGGCCTCCGATGACGACACTCAACTCCATGAGGGAGTTGTGGAACTCGGCGAGAGTTCGGCTCGGAGAGAAGTAGACACCCGCTACGACAATCTCCCCGAACCGGGCTGCTACGCACCCCTGACCCTTCCTGACACTCTCAAGGGTCGGGGTACCGGCGGCGGCCGACGAAATTATGGTCACTGAGCCGCTTAGGTCCTCCACCCAGTCTTCCCTGGGTGGGACAAAGTACGGCTCAGCGACCACGGCGACATTAATCGACCACTGCGCCATGCTCTGGAGCAACAGATCCTGAGCGCAGGCGCAGTGGTTGATGTTCGCCTGGAGGAGGCGTAATGGGGCCACTATTGGCACTCCATTTCAGCCCCCTCCCGGGCCCCCTGTGCGGGCCCCGCTGCGGGAGTTGCAGCAGTGGCAGTGGCGGCAGTGGCGGCGGCAGCGGCGGCGGCGACGGTGGCGGTGGCGGCGGCTGCGGCGGTGGCGACGGTGGGGGTGGTGGCGGAGGGCCTTCGCCTTCCCCTGCCTCTGGCTTTGGTGGGTTGGGCGCAGGCCTTGCTCCCAGCCCGGTGTTCGGCCGGCTTGCCAGCTGCCGCACATGCAGCGCAGTGCGGCGTGGCGGAGCAAGCCGCGGCCATGTGACCGGGCTGACTGCAGCGGAAGCACAAGCCGCTGCGGTCCACCTCCGAGGTGCATTGCACCGACACGTGGTGCCCCACGTGGCAGCGGAAGCACCTCAGAGGTCGGGGCTCCAGCAGCTTCACCTGCGCTGAGACCCAACCCACCAGTAGCCTTCGGCCCTCCACAATTTTCCTGGCCGCCGTCACAGGGCAGCTTACCATTGTGGTACGCATACCCGTGTGGTCCGGACGTAGGGTGCCTGCCTTCACCTGCTCAGCAGGGCACCCCCCGGTCCTGGTGACGGCGGCCACCACCTCCTCCTCGGTGACTGAGTCGTCCAGACCCAGGATGCGCAGGTCTGCGCATCTGACGGGCCTGGACACTCGGGCCTCGTCCGCATTCAGGGACGCTCTGAGCTTTTCCGCCAGAGCGTCAGCGGACGAGCCACTGGCCTCACCGGGGATCTCCAGCACTCGCGCCCCTGTCGCGGTGACTTTAAGCCGGAGTCCCCCGGTGATCCCCAGCTCACCGAGGTTCACGGTCGCTTTCGCCTTCGCAAGCACGTCGCGGTAGGTCACGCCCTTCTTTTCCGCGTCCGGCTGTAGTGTGATCACTACAGCTGCGGTCTTCGGGGCGCGGAGCCTAGCCGCGACGCTTCTCGCCTTGGCCTGGCGCTTCCGCTCCGCCTGCCTGGCCTTTTTGGCCGCTTTCCTCCCCTTCTTCCTTTCCCCGACCACCTGCCACCCGGCTTCGGCCGCGGCTGGCTTAGGGGGCGGGGGCGGGGGGAGCGGCCGCTGCTGCCGATGCTGCGGCGGCGGCGGCGGCGGCGGCTGGCCCGCCACTGGCGCCGGCGTTTTCGCCGGCTTTGCCGCCGCCTTGCCCTTCTTCTGGGCCACCGCCTTGCCCGTCTTCTGGGCCACCGCCCCCTTAGCCGGCGCCGGTTTCGCCGGAGCCGGCTTCTCAGGGGCCAACGCAGCCCTGCCGGAGGGCTGGCTGGGCGGCCCCGATCTGGGGGCGGCAGCCGCAGCGGCATATGAGGCCGCCCTCGGGCCCGGGGCGGCTTTGTTAGCCGCCAGGGGGGGGCGCAGGACAATGCCCTCCAGGACGGAGAACCGCGCCTGGAAGGCAGCCAGCTCCTGGCGAACCAGGGCAAGCACCTGGTTCTCCACCGCCGCTGGCTGGCTTTGTCCCTGCTGGCCCCCCCTTTGGGGCGCCTCGCGGGAGCCGGACTCGCGCAGACCGGCCAGGTCTGCTCGGAGCTTCTCGTTCTCCTTTTGGAGAAGCTCCGTAGCGGCCGTCAGGCGGGCGACTTCCTCCCGCAATTTCCCCACCTCGCCCGGGGGAGACCTCGCGTAGGCGGCCTCCGTTCGGTATAACCCCTTAATTCATGTCAGGTCGAAAACAAGAAAAACCTAACAGAGGCTACTTTTATTTTAGAAAAATAATTAGGGTTCCGTGCATCAATTAAAACCCTTGAATCTATACATCTGTACAAATAATAAAATTGAAGTGTCAGTTTTTAATATCAAAATAACAGCTTTTTACTGGACGCAAAGTATACACGGTACTTATAACAAAAACACATAAAGAATATCATTCTCGAAAAGAAAAACACCGAACTTCTCACTACATTAGCTATCTACAGCGTGTTTTATTTATACTCTAAGCAGGAAGCTATAAAAATGGGTCGTTGGTCGTTACTCTGCATATTTTCTAGCTTGCTCACTGCCTGTTTGACTAAGTCCTGAATTATTTATTGGCTATAACAAGCTGTGGTGTAGCAATTAAAATATGGATGCAATTGTCCTTTATGGTAACGAAGTAAAAATTTTATTTCGTTATGATGAAGTATAGCACTTAATGGATTCCATTTAATGGATTAGGCTCAATTGAAAATCTAAAAAAAATACTGTCACTGTACATCAAACAACAATCTCTCTGAGAAACATCACATAACATAACGCCTGATATCCGCAAAGAGTTAGGCAGATGTGTACCTTATAGTAGGTACACTCACATTTCGCAGTTATGTTTAAGTCTCATGTAGCAGTGGGCGAACCTATTGCCATCAACCGGGCACAAATCTGGACTCCGTGGCTGCTACTGAGAAATCCCTTATGGAAAAACCCAATAACACTTTGCCCGACCCAGGAATCGAACCCAGGACCTCATACTCAGGAGTCACGCTTGCGACCACTCGACCAACGAGGCAGTCTAGCAAATTGAGATTGGGAGTCTTCAGATACTTCGGCAGCAATTTGTATGGAGGTGTGCGTACTGATTTGACCTAATCTTAACATAGTTTATTCTGTTTTTGGAATGACTCATGAAATGTAATTTTGTTCGTCTAAATGAAAACTAACATAGGATTACTGTGTAAGATTTTTCTTAAACGAAATTCAGGGCAAAACGGTAGTAAAGTAATAAAACCAACGACCACTTAACTAGTAAACACAATTCTAAAGTGTTAAAGCAAATCGCGCGAAGTATTAAGAGCACCTAATTGTATTATATCTCTAATCAGGCACTCTCTATTCTGCCACATTTTAAAGTTACATGTAATCCAGCTGAATGGTTTGAACGGGCTGGCTCCGTAAGTTTTAATAGAAGGACTCCCTGCTTCCTATGTTTTACAAAGTGGAGCTTTGTTACTTTTAATTATTTGCTTGTCTTTAATCGGACATGTCCAGTGCATTGTGTTGTGTTGTTGTCGACATAAATCGGCGACAATACTTTGAGGTTTGTGTCAATGTATTGAAAAAAAATTGTTATCGAGTTTTTTATCGGGTTTCACAAGTTTCTTTGACGTGGTTGGTGTGATTTTAGCTGCATTTTGATAAACCTCGAAAAAGCTCTGTATGTGCAACTAAGGCAAAAAAGTATGTATTAATCAAAAACATAACTTTCAGTGAAGCTTTTACTGATTCAGACGAATTCATGTTTCACAAACCATCATCATCATCATCTGCCTAGCCTTTTCCCAGCTATGTTGGGGTCGGCTTCCAGTCGAACCAGATGCAGCTGAATACCAGTATTTTACATGGAGTGACTGCCTATCTGACCTCCACAACCCAGCTAGCACTGGTTAACACGATACCCTTTGGTAAGACTGGTTGTCAGACTTTCAAGCCACTGACTACCTTAACGACAGTCAAAGATATACAAATGACAGCCGGCACCAACGGCTTAACGTGCTTTCTGAGGCACGGAGGAAACTCGGTATGTAATAATCATGTTTCACCAACCATTGTTATGAATGAAAAAAATGCGATACGAACAGAAACGAATTTGAGAAAATTGATTCTCTTTATACTTCAACATAAACTAAAAAAGAACGTAAGATTGATCCATCCTAATATAATATAAAGGAAGAGTATGAGTACGATACTAAAATAAAATGAAAAGGAAGCATCTTCAAAGGCTTTATTATTTAACAAATACGGCTCTTTAGAAGAGTGTTTGACAAACAGAATATTTGCGAAATGGCATCATTAAATTTTATTATGACGCACATTTCAAAGGTCATCAAGTGACAGTAAAATACAATCATAAATTTTCTAACAAAACGCAGCAAATGGCCGGATATTTGAAGATCGCAAGTTCTTTATGAGTGGCCGAATATAAATGATAATATTTAATTATTTAGGTATATCATAATATGAAGATTATTTATCATCTCCTGTTTTTACTGGCCCTAACACTGGCATAACCATTGATCTTAGGGCTGTTTTTCAATAGTTAGATTATTATAACTTTTGTACAGAGAATAAGCCAAATTGTGGTAATTCTTCAGATAAAATTTATGTCTTTTGAAAAATCTACCCTAGATCATTGTAGTTTATCAGTCATCTTTTGAAAAGTGCTTTCCGTTGAAAAATATTATTTAGGTTTTGAGGATTTCAAAAAATGGGGTATTGGGATAGTTTTGTTCTGTTGGTAGTGTCGTAATACGTTAGGTAGATTTCTAGATTTAGGCGGAGGATATGCCTAAATCTAGAAATCTAACTTACCTATTACGATACTACCAACATAACAAAACTAACTATAGGTAATACGAACTACCATAATGACGTCACCTTAAATCAGAATAGCTGTTACTAGTAGGAAATTGAAATTTGAACGTGAATGTTCCATTTATAAATCCCGGCAAGCTCTTGTTCCGTTCCATCCATATTATTATAGATTTACATGAATAAAAAGTTTCACTTATCGTTCTTCGCCGTCTCTTATGTCATTGTTCACAGATTAAATTGAGGAGTTTTATGAAAAAGTTGGCGTGGAAAATGTTAGAATTGTAATTTGAATTTTGTGGGAATTTTGTAGTAGAATAGTGATAGCTGAATGTTGAATGGACTTTGTTAAACCTATGATTGAACCTACTATAAAACAAATCATAAGATCACAATGAAAGTTAATTTTTTATTTAAAAAAAAAAAACGTTCTTAAACATTGACATGATATTTTAATGGTTAGAAAAAAGGCCATCTCCATCAGAGAAGTCAACCTCCTTTTATCAAAAGTACCTACGAGTAATAAAACGAGTGGGCACCAATTTCGGTTTGTCTGGACCAAATATTGAGGTTCTAAAAAAAGTCCCTAAGTCAGACAAAAATATTCGCATGTGATAAAGTTCTCGTGTACGAAACACTCTCAATAGAGCCAGAGATTGGAACTGTGCCCGACAAATAGCGGCAAACCCAATATCGATATAGACGACCTGTGAATGTACAATACTCGCGACTTCTTTGGTGTCTTTTTAGATAACTGGGTAGTTCGGAGAACTAGATAAATCTATTAATAATCGGTACACGGGGTTAGATAGAAATTACAGAAGCCACCTACTACTATCCTGACATACTCCTTTTTTTACAGATGGGAAATCTTTAAATGACCCCTCCCGCTCTGGGTGGAGCGGAAGGGAGTGTCAGACTTGTACTGACTAAAACCCATCCATGTTCCTTCTTAGCCTTTTGTGTTCCAGGGCCGCGATATCTCTTTCGAACAGTCCCGCAATTTAGTGCCTAAGATTTTGATTAATAAATAATAAGGTGAATCGGTTGGTATTATCGTGGTAACTATTCTAACTCCGTCTCCCCGTCCCCGTCTTCTCTATTTTGCGCCCAGTTGATGGCAACAGGCTCGCCCCCTACATGGGACTTAAACATCACTGTCGAAATGTGGGTGTACTATTAGATACACCTCTGCCTAACCCTTCGGGGATTACAGGCGTGATGTTATGTTAATTATGCTATTCTAACCGCTATAAAATCAAATCATCATAAACCACTTTTGAATTGATACACCCACACGCATTTGTGGTTCCTTACGTCCAACTTCTGCTTCTTAATCATGTGGTTAGTGCCTAACCTGGTGTCAGAGTTTTTACGCCACCGATGGGCCTCTGACTTGGCTTTACATACCGTCTGGAAATATCTCTCAGGCATACTGGTTCCCTCACCATGTTTTTCTTCACCGAAGCAAATGATAATCATGCAATACGCATATGAATCCAAAGAATCAGAGGTGCGTGTCTTGCGTTCGAACTTGAGAACTATGACTTGGCAGTCCGATGGTCACATCACTAGGTTAGTACTGCTTACCACCTTTATACATCTAGTCACGCACACGCGCACGCACGTGTCTAGTTATGCACGGAGGTTGCTGGGACCACGATCCTGACCTTTCTAAAAAGCATTACTAAGAAGGTCAGTGTGTGTCCTTCTCGGGCTCCCCTTCCCGGCATTGCCATTCACTTCTGCCTTGTAAATACAACAGTTAATAGTTTATCAATAAATCGTAACTTAGTCGACATGAGATTTTCTCATGTCGACTAAGTTACGTAATGCAAAGATTCAAATCTTTGGCTATCTGATATTTATCAGCAAATCAATTCAATTAAAAAACCTTTCACCAGATACGCCTGAACATCAACTTTATATATATTGTTTATTGAAATAATTATAATACAAAAATATTTACAATATGGCCTTAAAAAAAAAACTCAACTTTGAACAGGGCGTGCCTGAAATTTAGATTATTGCGAATCAATTACTTGGCAAAATCTTCGGATATTTAAAACTTTAAATCAGTCATTAGGCGTTTGAGCCTCAGATTAGCAAGAACAAATATAAGACAGCAGTTTCGAGCGGTTTTAGTAGCTGTTGCCCGCGACCTTTGTCCACGTAAAATGATTATAAAATACGACTTTCCTATTTGAATCGGATTTTGTTAACAATTTCAAGGGTTTTAATTTTTTTTTGCACGGAACCCTAATCCTTTTTCTAAAATAAAAGTAGCTAAAAGTAGCCCGTCAAAATCGGTTTCGGATTTCGGCGATTTCGGAGAGCAGCCGAAACAAACAGACAGACAAAAATAAAAATAAATGTTTTTTATTGTAATAATTACCGTATATACTTTCATATGCATTTAGCAAAAGCTGCTATATTGAGATTACCAACAAACACTTCAATTTTATTTATTTTTATAGATTATCAATCCTTTTTCCCGACTATGTTTGTGTCTGCAGCCTAACAAGCAGCACTAAGTAGAAGGTAGTTATTGGCCAAAATAGGGCACAAACACACGCATTGATAGTCAACGCGTATGCGCCAGTAATAGCCTGTTTTCCCTAGGTGGGTCTCGGTACCTCCACTGAATTACAAGTAGGTACCAAGTAGTTACAAGTACGTGTTACACTTGTACCTATGGTACTTAGATATTTATCAATGCATTTTATGGCTTTTATTAATGTTAATATTTGATTACCTAGGTAATGGAATAAAGAAATAAATATTGTCTACGTTTTAACAGGTATTGGTTTACCTGTGACAATATCAACGCCCTACTTCAATCTTTTGTAATGAAAATAAAGTTTACTGTGATTTCGATACAATAATTTATATTAACGTAAAATCTAGCGACTTATTTTGTTACAAATTTTCAAAAAACTGGCGGACTATCCTACTAATATTATAAATACGCATGCGTATTTATAATCCATCTTCACAAACCTGCAGGTTTGTGAAGATGGATGGATGTTTGTTAGTCTTTCACGCAAAAATTACTGAACCAATTTCGATGAGAGTTCGTCGAGACCAATACTACCATGTAAGATAATTGTTTTCAGGATGATCCGTTCATAAAATTACAACATTTTAAACAAATAGATTAATTATAACTTGCTTAACATATACAATACTTTTTATTCCGGTAGTATTACCGAACTCCACGCGGGCGAAGCCGCGGGCATAAGCTAGTTTTACTTAAAGAAAAAAAAGAAAGATAAACGAAATATATTTAATGATGTATTCCACATAAATAACCCCCATCCACGTGTTCTAATACAGGATTAGGGCAGCCAACGAGACCGCATAGAAAATAATGAGTTAGAAAATATTGTTTAACCAAGCTTCCAAGTAACAAAAGAGCGTGAATTATATCGACCCAGATTTATTTACAAAAAACCTCACACAAAGTACACCACGTAATTTAGATAGATACAGAGAACCTATGTACTCAGTACTTTAATTCGTTCGCCACTTAGAACTACAAACTAGCAGAGAGGAGCTAAATAGATATTTTTCTTCGCTTTAATCCGTTTGCACACTTCAAAACCAACCCGTACCAAAGCAAATCAAATAGAGCAACTCGCAATAAATAGCGTTTTCGTGTTTCTTTTCAAAATAAAATCTCGTTAGACATTTTCAGTTTCATTCCTTCGCTTCGTTCACGACATACTGGGATTAAAGTAGATCAAAAGAGTTTCCATTTTTCAATTGATAAGTTTCATTATATCACTCTGATGGAGTCTCTGCCAGTGCTCCAATTTGTTGTAGTGTAGTTCTGTTGTCTGCTGACTGTATTTAATCATGTTTTAGTTTAGAATTTTGTTTCATGTCTTATGTTGAGTTATGCAGGTCAAGCAGAACTATAAATAAGATATCTACTGAAATCTCCTAAAGTCGCTTAGTTGATAAGTTTTACGCTTCTGGCTGGAGGCCTTACACCCAAGGCATCCACAAGATAGCCGGTTAAGCAGAAGACAGCCTCACAGGTCGACCTGCGAGACGCCAGACAAAAAAAGAAAAACTCCTAAACTTTCCAGTTTCTTATTCTATTGTATCAATATGTTTTACGATTTTTTATTAATTGGATTTTACCGAAGTAAAGAGATAAGCCAATCAGTTACAGGATTGCCTGCCCAGAAATCGAAACGCACATACCTAGTTCGACGTCTTCTTCTTTCAAACACATGATACTTCTCATTAAATAACTTAGGTGTCGGAACGCATTGGAGACTCCGGCAACGTCCTACCTCCTACCTAACCTACAACCTACCTAACCTACTAACCTAACATCCTACCTAACCTAGTTATACATATCCTACTAATATTATAAATGCGAAAGTTTGTAAGTATGGATGGATGGATGTATGTTACTCTTTCACGCAAAAACTACTGACCGGATTTGAATGAAATTTGGCACACAGATAGTTTATAACCTGGATTAACACATAGGATACTTTTTTTTTATCCCGGTAGTGCGATCCCGTGGGATAATTACCGAACTTACGCGGGTGAAGCCGCGGGCATGAGCTAGTAATTGATATAAAGTAAACATGTCAAAATCCAAAACTTCAAATTATAAAATTTTACAAGTACATTTTTGTTTAAATATTCTATTGAGCTGCCTACGGGTCCACGCGTCAGTCATTACCGGCGATCCCCACAACGAACGGGGTGGAACCCGCCATAACCATTGCTTTTGGCAGTTACATTTACAAATTGTATCGCTGATCGAACGTTACTAATTGGAATCCCAACCCCATGCGAATCCTACGTACGCACAAATATACAAATATCTAGTAATATAATTTAGAATAACAAGTAAAGATGCAAGCATATGCAATCATGCTGTTTGTGAATACCCAATTGTTGCCTTTGACATAAATAATAATGGAGAAGAAAGACTACGCGTAGCATGGTGCTACGACGTAGCAGCACGCTACGCCGTAGTCTCTCTCCGACGAAGTGACTACGCGAGAGACGCAGTTCAGTACCTAATAATTTGGTAGGTTGCACTGAATCTACAGAACAACACACAATAACACCATAAATAAAAAACAAAACGCGTCAACAAAACACACAATTAAATTAATTACAACATTAACAAATTGAGAAAAACACGGCGTGCAAATAAACGGACCGCGCACTGTAACGTTATTTTGGACTCATTAAACCAGGGCTGATTTTACACACATATTCCGAGAGATAACTTTGCCGGCGTTATGCAGTTAAATGGATTAAATTCGGCCGCAGCTGGATTGTTCGCGTAATGGACACCCTGTACATGAAAACGTTGGGTAAACTTGTTACTGCGAGCCGTGTGTGTTAGCAATTTTTACTCCAATTTATTGGATGCCATTGACGCGCGATGAATTATTTTTAAATTTTGGTTACTGTAGCTTTTTTGTATGTTTTTATGGTCGTAGGGTAGTGTTACATGTTGTTAAAGTAAATAGTTTATTGAATGTAACGTTCGAAGTAAATCTCTGCGTCTTTTTCATTCTAATTCATTTATGGTTGGCTATCTCGATAATTTACACAGGAATTCAGCACATAAAATCCCAATTTAAAACTTGAAACATGTCGTTACCCTTCTATAATAGTCTAATAATGATTGATAAAAGAAAATTCTTTTACATAAAGAAAAGTTTTCGTGGGCCTTTCCGCCGCTCCATACCATTTTTTTCCAATTCCATCGAAATTTAACGCCCGTGAGAGGCAATGGGCCCCGGATTATTGAAAGTCGTTCCAATAAATCATATAACAAAGAGTTCCCTTTTACAAGAACCCGTTATTGGCTGCTTTCTTTTGCGTAGGTTTAGGTAAAGTATTTAGCTTAGATAAAAATAAACGCACTTAAAGCTTTCAAGCCCTTAATATACTTTTATGTTATTTTTATTATACGCACACTGCTTGCTCTCAAAAGCTGAACGTAATCCATAATGATTATCTTTATACACCAAGTTCAGCCATATCGCCGTACTAAGTAACAATTTACAAGTAATGAATGTTTAAAGCTGAAACACACAAGAAATCGTCTAGGCAACAACCTCGACGTTACGCTGTTTAATTTAATGCGAACGCAGCTTAAAAACTTTTATTAAGGGGAAAGTTATAAAAGTTGAAGAAATAATTTCCACCTACGTTTAAAGAGGTTCCCGAAAATTTGAGTCATAAAACTCTGGCGGCGCAGGCACCGGCTACATTAACCAAATTGTACAAAACAAACATATCTAATAATTACGCCGCGGGCACCGAGCCTCGTTTTGTGGAATTATGCGACCGCCTCTAACTTTTTCAATCTGAACTTCGACAATTAAATTTACTCCCAAGTCTGAACATAACATTTCAATAAGGGACACGGATCGGTTAGAACCCGTGTTTGTGTAACAAAAAACTGTTTGCGTTCCACGCAATTTAATACTTGATAGTCCGCGAATTACGTAGGCTGAATAACACGCTTAGGTTCGACAGTACAATGGAGCTTGTGGCTTGATAAATACGATAAGGAATAGCAGTTAGAGAACGGTTTGAAAGAGCTCGTAGGTTATATCATTAATCTTTACATTACAAATTCATTCGGTAAGAACTCACTCACTTGGATTAAGCAGAATTATAAATGAAGTGTCACGCGAACGCGCACAAAAAGTGTGAAAGGAGGAAAACCCCTGAATAAAGCGACGGCTGCGTCAGTTTTTAACTTGGAGATGAAGAGAATGGGTCGTACCAACCTACCGTCCTACGCACAGGGGATTAATCGAGTAATTCTCAAGTTTAAATGCGGAAAAGAAATAAGGAAACACGGACGCTGTACGATTTTGATTGTAAAATCGATACCCATGAGGGTTTATAGTCAGTTCGCGAGTTAACGGTCGTCAACGCGGAGTCGTTTCATTAAGTCTGTTGATGATTCTGTACGCACGAATGGGGCTTATTAGATAGTTAACCCGAAATAAGTCCTTAAGATGAAGTGGGTAATAGTCGTCACTTAATTATAACGGGTCTGGAAACGAAGTTGAATCTAAGCTCTGTTATTAGTGACTTGTACATCTTCACGATCTATCAAACACCTTGGTGTTGTGTCTATATACCTAGCTTTTGCCCACGGCTACGGCCAGCCAGGTGGAAATATCTCAAGGGGAACCTTTTACCGGGATATAAAATATCCAACGTCATACCGCAGGTAGCAAATGTCATATGTTGCAAATTTCATCCATCTATTCAGCTTTTAAGGCCCTCAATTCGGGTTGTACTCTGCCTGTAATAATATAATTCAATCAGGATTCAAAAGACACGTGGCGCCATCTATTATCATAAGAACGTTATTCTTGTTTTCCTCGGGAACAGTACTTTTTTTCGGGATGGTACCCTATGTCCATTTCTGTACACTTGAAAACGTATATGCAAAATTTCAAGATGCTCAGTTCAGTGGTTTAGGCGTGAAAACACAACAAACAAACTTACGCATTTATAATATTATATTACAGTATGGATATGGATAAAAAGATTGTAGATTTACAACTTTAAACATTTATTTCCTTTTTTTTCTTTTAAATAATAACAGATAACTCAGAATAAATGTTAGTCTACACTAAGCTGGGTGAAGCTCTGTCCTCTTAGCTAAGCTACAAAATAGCCTGTGTTTAGGAGACACAGTTTCGATACCTAGGTACTAATTTGCTCTGGTACGTGTTACATATAAAGTTTCACATTTACATTTTTAATATTGTTGCAAAATTCACCAGTCAAACAGCAGAATTTTCATAACAAACATAACAAGACGAGATCACGAAGTAATACGTCATAAAACGATTCCGTATATGTCTACTATGTCGTTGGGAGTAGGCTAAAACTTTTTACTTCGCAAGTTTTTGACGCGGCATCGTACCGTATCACATGATATATAGCAACTCGTTGTTTTTCTCTTGCAATGCTCAGCGTCACAACAGTGGCAACTTTAGTTGGTGTTAATGTACCCATTTACAGCTAATACAAGGCAATATTTAAATAAATGCGTAATTTAATCATCATCATCATCATCTGCTTAGCCTTTTCCCAACTATGTTGGGGTCGGCTTCCAGTCTAACCGGATGCAGCAGAATACCAGTATGTTACATAGAGCGACTGCCTATCTGACCTCCACAACCCAGTTAGCGCTACATAATACGATACACCTTGGTAAGACTGGTTGTCAGACTTTCGGGTCACTGACTACCTGCCTAAATGCCTAATTTAATACGCACTGTTAAATAATGTCCGTTTTAAGTAAGACCCGGACTCCACAAAAGGGAGGACGAGACGAGTGGAGAGGAGATGTGTTGTAAACCACCAATAGAATTTCGTTATTAACACTTTTTGTCTCCGTTTAGGTTTAGTTGAAACGGTAAAGCAGAAAGCAGGCCGAAGTGCACAGTGGAGACGAGAAAAGACGTGGGTGGCGTGCGGTGGTCGCTAAACTGGACGTGACAAGCCTGAACAAACATCTCTGCTCCGGTCTAGCCAGTACACACTCCACTTCGGTGGAAACACCCTTAGGCATCTCCTCTCGGGGCCCGCAAGGTCCGATGCTTGCCAGGGCTGCGGGACTGTTCGAAAGAGATACTGCGGCCCTGGAACATAAAGGGCCAAAGAAGGAACATGGGTGGTTTTTAGTCAGTAAGAGTCTGACACTCCCTTCCGCTCCGCCCAGAGCGGGGGGGGGGGGTCATTTGATGATTTCCACCCCTCCAAAAAAAAAAAGGCATCTCCTCTCCTCTCTACTTCGCACGTCTCTGCTTCAGTGGAGTCCGGGCAAAATTGTATATCATTAGATATCAAACCTACAATGATAGAAGCTGATAAACGATACAAGAAAGATGAGATATGACACTCCCGTAACAAATACTCATAAATGTAAACACAAATGGAACAGTTGTATAATTCAGCATTGTAATCATGATATAATGAGACATGTGATTTGTTGGCTAACTTTTGTTTATACTGTAAGCGCTACCGCAAACTAGACTACACGTTGTCATCATCAATATTATAATGGGTCTGAAAATATCCAGTAACTGGGCTGTGGAGGGTATTCAGCTGAATACCAGTATTTTACATAGAGGGTGAAGGGAGAATGGCTAGGCAGATGATGATAGTTCGTAAATACCCTTAGTGCAAACAACTGTCTTACATTTTTGTATTTAAAGTTAAATGTAGAAAGTTTTTATACACATCATAATTACTGATTTATTGATTGAATACAAGTTAAAAGCATTAATGATCAAAGCTCATTTATTATTTTGCTTGATAAAAGTTACGTATCCGTTACTGTTTTGAAACTTCTTGTTAGTAACGGATCCCACTTTTAAAGTTTGTAATAAAGTTATAGAAATTAATATGCCCATGTTACCGTCGCCATTAACAAAACCATAGGAGTCGAGGAGATCTATTTTTAGCAAAGGAAGGTGGAAGGTGTGAACTTATCTCCACCTTGTCAGCACGGACTTGCGGTCGCGATTACCAGCCGCGACCACAATAACCTCAAGACGACCGAGGTTCCAAACTCGGCCGGACGCGACGACTGCTGAATTCGCGCAGACTTCATAGAAAATGCATGTGAACTGTCGACCGCAACTTGTGGCGACTTGCCACCACACTGTTGCTGCGGTTAATAGCTTAGTTTGCAGCTACACTTAGATAGACAAATGTATGAGTGTTCATGTATGTGTGTGTGTATTATGTCCTCATAGTTAGGTAATAACAAACACGTTATGAGAACATAATTGCTTGTATTTGTGCCAAAGTATTGCGTTACAATGTTGGATTGTTTATACATAATATGTGTTTGTTTGCTCTACAAATGTAAAGCAAGTTCCGTATGGTAACAGGAAATGGAAGGTATAACATAGTAAACAGTCGCTGGTTTGGTTTAAATTATTTTTAAATCAACTTTACTTTGGATAATTATGGATAATTATAGATACCATATAAATATAGTGTACGTTTGTGAAAGTTCCTAATGATATTAGTGTGTGATAATAGGTACTAAATAATAATAACTAATTGGTAGAATAGTAATGATATTGATTATTTAAACTGTTCTTTGTAATTATATTCTAGTCTTATTTTGCTGCGCTTTAACAGAGTAATGTATCCATTTGTTTTTAAGCCAAACTTGTAAAGGTGTGTACATTGTGCAATAAATAAATAAATAAATAATTATGAGCGATTGAAACCATTATTTTATTGAATCGTTTGACAACTTATTATTGTACTTATATACTGTGATTGTGATAACGCTGTGATTAAGACGTCATACTTAAGTTATTATCATTATAAGTGAGCTTATAATAAATTAGAATTGTGATTTTTTCTTGGTTATGTTTTAAAGTTAATTTTTATATGCTGTGTATATATTTTACAATTAACTTTAAAACGAATATATATGTACAACTGTTTTCTTCATCGTTCAGTAAGCTATAGTTAAAGATGTAGGAAACAAAACTCTTTAAGCGGATCGGGATGAGAGCTAAAATTAATATTTTGCGTCCGCTTCCTCAGCGTAGAGCATTCGATCCTGCTCGCACTATCAAGATTATTATGTTAACTATCATACTGATGGAACGATGACAATTGTGTACTAATCAACACAACAGCGACACATAATAAACGAAACAGCGGTTTGGCTTAGCTCGAATAGTGCCGAACCGACTCAAACATTATTCAGCAATGTTCCGATCAACAAGATTCGAACGGAAGCCGAATATTTGTAATAATTGCTCTAGGCCAGTTTGATTGTTCAGCTGTCTTCTGAAACTTCGAAATCAGAACAACTAAATAAAAAACAATAACGCGAACGTCTCAATTCAGTCAAACACTAATTTACAATCCGCCATCTTTATTCTAAGCAATGTAAAAAGCAATGAGAAGACGACGGCAAAGGACGCAGGGAAATGCGTCCTTTGTCGGGAAACGTACGACGAGACTGACGGGGCGTTGCGATTTGTATGTAGATAAATGGAAAGGGTATTACATCCCTCTTATACCCTGTGTGTTTGTGATGTGAAACTTGTTTTAATGATTGGATTATTGGTTTTAGTTTATAAATAACTATCTTTTGTCCGAGGCTTCGCTCGCGTTATGGTCCGAAATTATCCCACGGGAACGTTTTAAATATGGCCTATGGCACTTAGAAATAATTTAGGTTTCAATTAGTGAAGAATTTTTGGAATCGGATCAGTAGTTCCGAAGATTACCACGTCCATCCAAACTTACAAATTTTACTTCTTTATAATATTAAGTTTAGATAGTGTAGATCTTTCTTTATCATGTGGTTAGTGCCTAACCTGGTGTCAGAGTTTTTATGCAGCCCATGGACCTCTGACTTGGCTTGGCCGTCAAGAAATATCTCTCAGGCATGCTGGTTTCCTCACGATATTTTCCGTCACACCACTAGGCTATCACTGCTTTGTAGGTAATATGGACGTATATGACCATGGATGAAGTCAAAGTCATAAATGTGTAAGGACCGTAGTAGCAGACTTACTGCAGTTTCTACCTACCTATGAGGAATGGCGTGAGTGTATGTATGCTGACTGTGATGGGTCATATTCATTATCTACAGTACACATTACCAATTTGTAAAGAATTGTGTAAAAACTTGCCATGCGATCTGTGAGTAAAATAGACTCAACTTATGTTATGCATTCAAAACTGTGACCTACGCCAGTTAATGGGTGGTGCTGCGGGACTGTTCGAAAGAGATACCGCGGCCCTGGAACACAAAGGGCAAAAGAAGGAACATGGATAGGTTTAGTCAGTAAAAGTCTGACACTCCCTTCCGCTCCCCCTCAGAGCGGGAGGAGTCATTTGATGATTTCCTATCCCAAAAAAAAAAGGTTAATGGGTAGTCTGTTTTTGCCTGGCCTGCCTGGTGTGGGTGACATTCCTTAAGCGACTATTTCACTAAAGTATTTGAAGACCTTAATCTGTGTATAATTCTATAAATTTTCACCTTTAGAAACTCTTTGAAATTATAAAAATGCCAAACACAATATTTAAAATTATAATGAATATTGGTTTGAAAATAAATAATATTGAGGCACATAAAGTATCTATTTATTCATTTACTCAATCAAATATCGAGGCAACAGTCTAGAGAAAACTTCTAAGCGATAAGTCAAACAAATGAAGGGCGCTGCCAACAATATAACTGAATATCAATAACGTCTACACAGTATTATTGAGTATACGAAACATATCAAATGAACGCAGAACTACATGATGAAACATATCAAATAAACGCAGTATGTATTCAGTATATTCACTCTAGTAGTATAGTTTTGTTGAAGTATGTTTTCGACATCTATCAATAGTAGCATTAAATTGAAAATTAAGATTATCATTTGAAATAATATAAATTTAAATTCACCTTGTCATTTCATGTTGCTTTGTACTTTGGACGAGGACGATAGTCATCGTGGTTTTAATTTGAAAATGAACAAGAACATTTTTTGTGGCTTACTAAACTTAACTTATACTTACTTAAATTTTTTAAAGCGTAATGCTGGCGTGTCATAAATGCCTAACCTGGTGTCAGAGTGTATATACGAGAACCTGTAATTAGCTCTGTGTGGTTCTCCCATTTATATAAAAAAATAATATAGTAGCAAAATAATAACTATGTTTAAGAGCCCCAGCATAACTGTGGTTGATTAAATTCTCAGTATTTCGATTTTACAGGTAAACAACTACCCAGGCTAGCGAACAGCAAAAACTAACTCATCTTTTTATAAAACAAATAAAAATAAGAATAAAACTTCAAAACCGTTTACATAAACCTCATTTACTCTACCTAAACCTGTTGACCTTAAAACCCGACAAAGAATCAGCGTCCCAGTAAATCTGTCCATTATAAATACATTACAAATACCAAACAAAAACTAACTTCAAAATGATATTCAACCGCCACTTTGAAAAAAAGAACCTAGAAATAACAAGATAATTTCAATTCAGTCCCAGCTAACGAGACTGGCGAGTAAAAGGTAAAAATAAAAGAGCAGGAAAAAGCTATCTGAACTACGCAACAGTCCTTTGATTCATTACAGTTTTCGATTAGGTACCGTTAGTTTGGCTTTAAAAAAATATAGCGCTTTTTGTGTCTACCGTACCGGTATGGCCGGTTTTTTATGCCTATTTTTTGCAGGAGAAGGCTAATGTGGATTTAAACTCTTTTATATTACGTTAGCCGTTTTTCTTTTTAAAATATAGATTGCATGTCGGCCTGTAATGTGTTAAGCCAACTTGTCTTCATTCCAATCAAAAGTGTGGAAAATGCAAATAAATAAAATATTACAGTTTGAAAAACACGCTTTAGAGTAACGCCATTTTATTTCTCGTATTCGCTGAGAACAGCGAACCCATTCATTTGATTTCTATGTCAAGCGAGTCCGCCATCTTTGAGAGTCAGCCATATTAGATTTAGCTAACCATGCACTGTCATCCAAACTAAACATGTATGCAAAATTTCAGCTCAATCGGAAACGGGGAAGTGAGTCAAATTTAACTTCTAAAATGCCCCTCCATTTAGCATTAACATTATTGGCAGCCTTGGTCCACCCACTGCTGGGTACAAGCTCTTTTGTGCTGTGCTTCCCAGGTCTGTGCGAGGCTTAATCAATTATTACCCGCGATCATCTGTAATTTTAGATCTTCGCAATCGCCAGTTTCCTTGTTAGTCTTTATATTTCATAGACAATGAAATAGACCTACTTCACGGTATGAAGGTCCCAAACCCTTTCAAAAACATTTCATTTCGATCCAGCTAACAATATTTGTAGGTTTCAGTTATCTAACAGAAAAATACAAATAAAATTATTCTTTAGGAAATATAATGAGTTTCTATGTATAATACAAGGTGTAAACGTACCCTTCACGGAGCCGTCAACCAAGCATTCTGTTCATCAAACTAAGTAGGTACGAGTACCCCCACCGCCCAAAATTTATTACTGGGAAACGACTTTTTTTTTGGATCTCGTTTTACGGTAAAACTCAATGTAACGCACTCAAAACATTGTGCTGGTGGATGCATTGAATAGTATGGGAACTCTGTCTTATCTTTTTACACCAAAAATGCTGCATCTCATTGCTACTTGCCCTTCGGCAAACTCCAAGGTGGAGCTTTGTAGAGGTCGCGGAGATATTTAAAGTAAAATTAAAACAATAAAAAAAACCTCGTGAAAAAGTAGGAACTTTGACCTCCAATATCTCCGTAACTAGAAGGTTTCCAGGTGTGGTCCAGACCAAAACAATGATCACAATGACGGGAAGAACAAGTGCCTTTCCGCTTTGTTAAAGGTCTTTTACACTCTTTACAATTTTTGAAGTTCCTACAAAAACTGGCGAATATTTTCTTCGAATAACTAACTTTGTGTTCAGAATATCAATAAGTACCGGGTTCTATCACTGTAAATAAATAAATAAGTGTTGTAATAAAACAACTGGGGTTCTAGTACAAAGTATTACTTAAAGTTACATTGTCTGAATTAATGTAACTAAAACAAGACATTAAATGGCAGAATTGTGAGATCTGCTATTCAGAGTTTCGTACACAAGACGGCCAATCATGCTAAGTAAATCAAGTACTAGCGGATCTCTCATTGTACGGGAAATCTATACAAAGCGAGCCCATGTTATACTGGACTTGTATAGAATGATATGTCGCCGTGTGTACCCTATTACAACGGCTCCGCTGTCTGTCCGCCCGTCTGTCATAGGGATGTATCTTTTGAACCGTAATTGGTATACACTTGAATGACACAAATTGTGTGTTGGTATCGCCGCTATAACAACAAATAAACATTATCAGCCTCATGAGCCTAGCCTTTTCCAAACTATATTAGGGTTGGCTCCCAGTCTAACTGCATGCAGCTGAATACCATTATTTTACCTGCAGCAACTGCTTATCTGACCTCCACAACCCAGTTAGTCCTGGGTAATACGACATTCAACTTCAAGGTGGTCTAGCAAGAACGACGTTGACTATTTCTTTACTTAGCCGTTTCTATTCCATACTAGAGCAAAAGCCATTCCATAGTCCATAGCTCTTTTAGGCAGGTACTCTTTACTCGCGCCGTCTCGACTACACATTATTAATTTCACGAAACAAATAAACATCAAAAATACAGGCCAACAAAGAAAATCCACTTAAAAAAAGAACACAGTTATTATTCTACGTCATTCAAGCAAGCGAGCCATGACCAGCAGATAGAAAGATTAAGATTAACGAGACTACAGAAGACGCGGACGATATGTTCCGTAGCGGTTCCGTACAGCCATTGTACCCCCCGATTGAATGACTTTCGATAAACAATGATACAACATTTCTGCTGAACCCATATAGATCCGACACAGGGATAATAGACGGATATATTGTACAGGTAAACGTTTGAGAAATCGGAACGTAACGTAATAGATTTTTGTTTCGTGCTTCATGAAAATATTCTTTGATGTTTCACAAAGAAGTTTTAGGATGTATTTGAAGGGATGACGATGTGAGAATATTGTTTTGAGATAGACAAAAGCATTCTGGAGAAATGATTATTTATGTTCATTGTTTGATGTAGTATTTCCCTTTTGGTAATATGATGGTGATTTCAGGAAAAATTACCAAAACAGTGGTTGATAAGTACTGACCAATCAATCACTTTTTTGGTAATTTTTTGTCACAGTTAAAAGTTATGTTTGTATTTTATGGAATGTGTGAATTGAGACCCTTACGTCTATATGTCGTGTTATATCCGTTTTATTCAATTTATTTCAATAATATAAAACCAAAATGTTTAAGAAGATACTGCCTCGTTGGTCTAGTGGTCGCAAGCGCGACTCCTGAGCAAGAGGTCCTTGGTTCGATTCTCGGGTCGGGCTAATTTTTAATGAGTTTTTCCATCAGAAATTTCTCAGTAGCAGCTATAGAGTCTGGATCAGCGTTAAGCAAAAGGCTCGCCTCCCATTACGCTAAATGCTGGCGATCTATTATGTACACCTCTGCCTAACCCTTCAGGGATTTCAGACGAGATTTTATGTTATGTAAGAGAGCTACTCCTGTTTTATTTACTTTAAACGAGGAATCCTTACTTACTTACTAATATGAAAAATGCGAAAGTTAGTTTGTTTGTGTGCTACCTTAACCACAGAACCAATCATCCTGTAATTTTGCATATACGTTGTCAAGTGTACAGAAACGGACATAGGTTACCTTTTATCCCGTAAAAAAGTACTGCTTCAGAGAAAAACAACAATAACGTTCTTATGATAATAAATGGCGCCACATGTCTTGCTCATCATCAATCATGATTTAATTTTATTATTACAAGCAGAGCACAACCCGAATTGATTGTCAAATTCTAAATTAACGCCGCGGGTAAAAGCTAGTTATCTATAATAATCACCACACAGAAGCTCAGCAATATAACACCCGAAAAACAAGTAGTATGCGTGGTGTAGAACGTCTATTATTCTATTTATCTTTCTCTATGGTCCATAATGGCTAAAGCTGACAAATGAGACTTTGAATTATACTTGCATTACTTATTATATTGTAATCAAAACTGACAAGTGCAGAGAGGTTAAAAACTACGCAACAATTCACTTCTCTATTTTTCTTATTATAATATATTAACTATGTAAGGGTATATGGAATGTACTTTTTTGTCCATGTCCTTTAATAATAAAACACTTCAACAAAGTACACCCACTAAAAGTTTTTTTCACATCTCATGTCTTGATGCAGTAAAGTCAAGTTTGAAATAGGAGGAACGAGGCTCAAGTATCCTCTAGTGAGAACCTCATTATTCTAAAGCACGGGCCCTTTGTATGACGAAATAAGGTTCCTTAACAAACCTCACATACGTACCGTAGTTGAATACGAAAAAAAAGTTCAGTTTTCCGCTGAGTACGGGTGAAATGAGAGTTTTGATGTGTAATTGTTGTGGTGAGGTTTAAATGATGGGGAAGATTAATAGAATACTTTCTTCTCATATCGGCTGATATCAACATTATTGAGCCTTTTTAAGGGTTAGGTAAACAGACATGGACATGCTGTGGACCAGATGCGCACCGGATGCTCAAAATAAAAAATATATTATTGACATAAAAACATTGTATGTGGGATTCTCTGACTCCTACGGTAGTTGAAACTGTGTGTAGGAGCCTTCCCTAATAAATTATACATTTTTTTTATGACAAAACACATATATAAAAAAAAAAAATACCCGACTTCGCAAAAAACTAAAAAAAAATACCTGAAATAAACAAAAACTAAAACGAAAAAAACAAGCCCAGTAGTTTAGAATGTTGTTAAAAGTATTACTGAACAACTACACCATTGAAATAGTTTTATAGTCGATACACATATTTTTTATGTGTGTCTCGACTATAAAACTATTATCAACTTTTTGCTACTTTTAACAACATTCTAAACTTCTGGGCTGGTTTTTTTCTTTTTAGTTTTTGTACGCAGACGGGTTTTTTTTAATATTTTATTTTATACTTTTTAGTTAGGATTCATTGACTTCGTTATTAGGATATGTTAGTAAATTTCACAATCTTGTCATTTCATTAAAAAAGTTAATATCGTGGGGATTATTAAGTAATTTGCGGTGGTCTAAACTCTGATTATTATTAGTCTCTCTAGAGACCTAACCCGGCTCAAAGCAACATATTTAACAAAATGCGTGAACCTTTAGCAAAAATGCGTGAACTTAAGTCAACCATAGCTCGGTCCAAAGTAGTTCCTTGGAGCTTGTGTACCTACACCCTAGCACAATATCAATGGCAATATATATACATATTTATATTATAAACCTTTTACATTAATCCCCGCGTAATAAGGACGGAATAACGGAACACTAAAGAAGTATATTAAAAATTAGCGAGAATGGTTTTTTTTAACAATAATCTAATCTAATCATTTTAAAAGAGTAACCATGGAGTTTCTTGCCGGTTCTTCTCCATAGGAAACGACCAACCCGAACCGTCCACCTTTTTGTCGACGTTTCAGTGCCCATGTAGGCCTACGTGAAATAAAAATATTTTGATTTTGATTTTGAACAACTTTAAATCGTTAAGTATATATATCCTAAACTGTTAATTAAAATGAAAAATTATCAAAGGAACCAAAAAATCATTTTTAAATACCCCACTTGACGTAGTTCGTTGAGTTATTACGAGTATTTTGACAATTTGGCGTCTGGTTGTCGTTGTGGTGAATTTTGATTATTGTCATGTCTTTAGTGACACTCGCAAGGTTAAGACGCAACGATTGACGTAAGAATCATAAAAATCGGCCTACACGTTTGGTCTCTACAATGCCACATAGGAACAAGCATACATACATGCATAGACTGATAAACACATTACCCTCCTATGCGTCGCGCAGTCGGGTAAAAAGCAAACAAACGATATACTTTGATTTAAAAAAAACTTAAGGAAAAAAAAGAAACTTATACATAAGCGCGAGTATTTGTTTATGTGTGTGTGTGTGTGCATGTGTGTGTGTGTGTGCGTGAGTATGATGTGTAATGAGGTATGACAGATACAAAGTATTGTTACAAAGGTTAATGTCTCCGGAGATGCGTCGCAGTTTATTCGTACCAGTTGAAAAATATTTTTGTGTGCACTACTTTTCTTTGTCTTGAGCATAACTAGAGCACCTGTCATGATTTTCTTACGTGAATATTCCACGAAACAGTACAACGACACAGCTTTATTTTACTTTTAAAAATATCATAATGACTGCTAGAAAATGCCTGGAAAGTACCTACAAAAACATGGTATTTAATGAAGACAAAAAGGAACATTTTCTCCAAGAAACGTGCACAGCAAGAACACCTCAGCTCCTAAAATTTAAGTCGCTTAAGGAGAATTCTCGGGTAACCCATGAAATTGTTATAAACATGCTTCAGTTCTATACGTAACCCGAAGAACGCGACCAGCCATTTGTTTAAAAAGGCTCTTCCGCTTCCGACCCACGAATAAACACAGCGTGTACCAGGAAAGTATGGTCATATTTAAGAATTAAAAACAGACCATCAAATCGAAGAACTTTCTTCAAGGAACCAATATCGTTATTGAAAAAAAAACTTCCAAGTGCCAGTTGGACTCGCGCACCGAGGGTTCTGTATAAACATGTAGGTATTTTAATAGTAAACTACATAATATTTACGGTTTTCAGATTTTGCCTTTATATTTGCTGTAAGACATTCCTTCTTGCCAAATTTCATGATTCTAGGTCAACGGGAAGTACCCTACAGGTTTTGATTCCCTTGTGAAATAGCAAAATATGCGACATAAATGGTCATATCTTTTGATCGCGTTGACTTGCAACTTTGATTTCGCTGCTCCAAGGGGTAGCATATTTAAGTATTTGATATTAATTTCAGCGTGATACCTCCACGCGTTCCTGAAAAAGGGTCTTGACAGACAGACAGACAAACGGACAACAAAGTGATCCTATAAGGGTTTCGTTTTTGCTAACTAAGGTACGGAACCCTAAAAATAGCTGTCCCATAAATTGGGGTTAAATAGATTTCGGGACAGCTGAATATTTTATCGGGATTACGATTTTGGTACACAGCGACACATCAAGCTATACATTTCCAGTATAACATGAGAGATCCGCTCTATACATTTTCAGTTTAACATGACCTCGCTTTGTATCAATTTCCAATAAAATGAGAGATCTACATAAACTGGTTTTGTATACCTTGATTGCTTGCCGTGCGTACATAAAATAGAGAAAATCATTCAGTTGATAGTCTGTACCACCCCAAATATGACCACATTTTTTTATACACGCTGTATAGCCCGTACTTGTAAGTTGAGTGATGATTAATGATCCCATGAAATTGATGACAGTAAACTTATCTGACACTAGTTGATTTATTGAGCCAAAGTTGGAATTCAATCAGGTTTTTTTGAGCCCGACTCGTTTGATTAAACGACGTGAACGTTTTTCTAACGAGTAGATTGTTTAAGATTTTTTTGTTGAGATTGTCGAACCTAATTTGTATTTTTAGAGGCCATTGGTTGTCAAATCAGCATTTGATTTTTAACCTAAGTGGCTATTGACCTCTTCCATTGAGTGGAACCATTGCTATCTTGTGTATTCATTATGGGTATCATATTGTTATCAATGTTCGTTCAAATGTTTAGTGTAAGCCTTACTATTACCCTATTTAAATTACAAAAATATTACTCAAAGAATACTTAGCAAACTGTTATGACTCAGTACGTAAGCTTTTTATTACATAACATTGTTTCTTTGTTCCAGTTATGTAATATAGCCGAGTTACCTATTGTAAGAAAGGATCCAGTAAGTCTTTAGAACGTATACGACGCGTACACGATTACTTCTCTGAGTTGTTGCGCCCAAGGAATTCGTGTACGTAGCAAACGCGTAGCGGATGTGTAGAGGACTCGTAGCAAGCGTAGCGGTTTCGTAGCAAGGGTAATAGTCTTGTAGCATTACGTCCGCAGAAGATTTTTGCACCTGATTTAAGGTTCACTCGCTGTACCGGAGTATCTATCAGTGTCCGGTGTTCGCAGCTGGTCCGCAATTTGCCCGTACCAGTTTGACTGATGGTTCAGGTGATAATGATTTTATTTGCAGCGCCATACAAGCGTAATTGTCGTCACTCAAAGTAAATTTTCCGAATTTACGATGTATTGAATTTACACTTCACGTCAGACTTGGTCAATTCTTCGTCGCTAACGCAATGAAATTTCGGCGGGGACTCGCTTTCAGCAGCAAAAATAACCGTCGATAACATTATCTGGTTTTACTCAACCACCCATTTTTTGCTAAGTTATTTTCTATTAACAATATTAAAACTGAACAAAATAACAAACTCCGTACATGCTAAAAGAGTAAAGCAGAACAAACCAAAGCGTACGTCTGGAGAATCGTGATGAGGTGAAACAATGGCACGCGACAGGACGCGAGCGGGACCGACGCGACTTACTAAATCATTTCGCTGTACGAAATCACTAAGCTCGCAGTCTTAACGCCCTTCCACACGTAGCGAGCGGTGTCGCGACGTACAGTTCGACCACAGAATTTAATATAAGCGTAGTTGCATGTTCGTTGTGTGTTCTGCTGGTTTGCAAGTTTTGCTGATGAGAAATTATTTTAAATGGAATGACTTGATTGAAATCAAGGTGTGAGACAAGACCGGGTTATTTTGAGAATTCTAATTATTACTTGTGCTTTAGAATATAATACATAAAGCTCATTCACGGAGACACAACGTGTCGGGCGGCGCATTGTACGGCGCGGCCCGTTTTCAATTCAAACATAATATAGCGATGAATGAGAGCGTTTACGGAGAAACGATTTTACGCGCGTTTGCTTTAAATGCAGCTTGCCCGCAGATGACACCGCCACGTCACACGCGGCGTTCCACGCAGCGGTGTACACGGCGTCACACGCGCAATTACGAACATAGTATCGCTGATGACACCGCCGCGTCGCACGCGCATTCAATACAGCGGTGCACGCAGGGTCACACGCACAAATGCAAACATACGGCAGTGCCCGCCGCTACACTCGCGATGGAGCCTTTTGGCAGTCTTGTTTGGATATCCGCACAACGCAGACGTGAGCAATGGAGTGCAACAAGATTGACTTTTTTTAAGAAGATGATTGATGATGACTATAGAGTGAATTACTGCCGTGCTAATTAGAAACGCAGTAAGGAAGGATTTTTGGAAAATTGAGTTTTTCATATATTCGGAATCCTCGTAATGAGCTCTGTATGATAATTTAATCCTTATTTTGATAGCTGTCCCAGAAGTGGGACTTTTAGTAAGCCAAACTGCAGTATGTTTCTTGCTGAGAAGTAAATTACTAAGCACAACTGCAGTAAGACACATTACTGCTCTTTGCCTTCCAGTATTTTTTTGAACATAATTTATTTCACTAGTAAGAAGCGCAGTAAGGAACACTTGCTGATGTTATGATTTGTTAGTAATAATGATAAATAATGTTTAGTGAATAATTTTAGATAACAAACGCGACAAAGATCACGTTATTTTGTGGATGGATAATTGTTCAGCCCAAAACAAAAATTGGGTGATATTGTCTTTCTTAGTTAACATAATTAACAACAACTTGATTTCCGCACACTTAAATGTATGTCTGCTGACAGTTTTCATCACAGAGTCGACCAATATTTACAAAAGAAAGGAAAGTTTACGACTTTAAAGATTTTATTTAATGTTTTCTGTTTTAAGATTTAATTGGAATACATTTTTTTAATAAAATAGTTGTATCATTTACCTCTTTTTGATATTATTATAGATATAACCAAGTTATTGTGGTTTTTTTACGTATGTACACGAATTGAAAAGCTATAAGTCACTCTTTTACTGCAGTTATGGTTTGTAGTCAGTCTAAGCATAGCTTTAAGAAAATATTATGTCACCAGTAAAAAATGCAGTAATTGTGTATGATTAAGAAAGTATTATTTGTCATTTCAAATAACGTATTTTTTAATATTCATGTCGTTATATTTAATTAGGAAATGGTTAGGATAAATATAACCAAATAAGTGTAAGTACTTTTGTATACTTAAATACTATTTTTAATAGCTTTTTCTCACTACTGCACTGCGTTTTTAATTTGAAGTCGAAGTGATAATAATAATTGAATTAAATGAAATAAGCGCAGTAATCTGTATTTGCTAGTAGAAAGCGCAGTAACTCCAAACTTACTGCTGTTATAGCTTGTAATACTGGGTTTAGTCATGAAGACCCTGCTAAGCATAAATAGTTCTTTTTGTTTTAAGATAGTTGTATTAAACTTATAGAAAATAGGGTTAGTTCTTACGAAACAATGCATATTCAGCTATACATGTAACTAAAAACATTTTTGCAAAACTTCAAAATCATACCTAAAAAAGCCAAATAAAAGTAAAAATGTTTAGGCGCCATTTACTCGAAACTACTAATAACCTCCTTACTGCACTTCTAATTAGCACGGCAGATTATTGAATATAAGAATCTCAATCCCAAGCCCAATCTTTACAGTAACCGAACATGAGGACAACTCAAATTTCCAACTCTTTATGGGTCAATAAGAGCAAAAGCAAGTAGACAAGCATATCGTGCGGGGTGCGCCGCACGTATATAAATCTTCTCTTCTTCTGCAACGCCGCGTGCGGCGCAGCGTTGCCCGCCGCGGGAAACGCTTACTCGGGCACCGCGGCGGTCACCGCTCTGCTCACGCACCGCACCACGCGCCGCGTCACGCCCTGCGTCTTCGTAAACAACATCGTACAATGTCATATGTTTGTATTTGGGCGTGTGATAACGCGGGCCGCGTCTCCCTAAATGAGCATTTAGGATTCATGCCTTTTTTGAATACAGAATATCAAAGTACGTCACAAATCGTGTTTATTCCGACAATATCCACACGAAGTTCATTGCTTGTTTATTTATTTTTTTATGGATCTCGTTTTTTTACTACAGAGTAATTAATTCACAAAATAAAATCGTTTTCAGTCGGGTAAAGTCCCGCTGCAACAGTAATTGAGCTCGTATGAAACACCATAACCGAAGCACAAAATATTCTCTCCCCAAACATTTCTGCACCGTTGACTTTTTTTATCTCAAAAAGAATTCCTGTTAGGGAACAGTAAAGATTGTATTGTATTCAAAAGAATCTTGTGATGTATTACAACAAAGAAATTACTAAATCATTACAGAAAAAAAATGTAAGACATGATATTCGAGATGTTTTGATATGTAAGAGCAGTGGTGACGACAACTTACGAATCGTAGGTTCGAAAAAAATCGGTCTTCAGGTTAAGCAGCGCTTCCCTTGGTTTGGCCGTGAATGGGTGACCACTCATTACTTAGCAAGAGAAAGCAAGTTAAGCCTTAGTAATTGGTCCCGGCTTTCATTTGTCGATCTTTGACTGTCGTTACAGGTAGTTGTTGGCCCGAAATCGTAATTACCAAGGACTAACTGGGTTGTGGATGTCAGATAGGCAGTCGCTCCATGTAAAATACTGGTATTCAGCTGCATCCGGTTAGACTGGAAGCCAACCCCAACACAGTTTGGAAAAGGCAGATGATGATGAGGTTTGATCCCAGGCAGTCACTTTACTTTGCGTTACGTCTTTCGTCACTATTGCGCAAAAATGTATGAGAGCAGCGGTGGCCCAGTGGTGGCGGCCCCGACTTACGAACAGTAAGTCGTGGGTTTGAACCCAGGCAGGCGCATTACTTTGTGTAATTTATTTCATCACCACTGCTCCCACAAACGGCGAAAAAAATCAAAATATTTTTATTTCACATAGGCCTACATGGGCACTTATGAAACGTCGACAAAAAGGTGGATTATAGTCTATCCCCTCTCATAGAGACGAGGCCAAGCACTGGGAACATTGTAGGCTGATTATGGTATGGTTACGGCGCAAAAATGAGAAAAAAAATATCCTTTGGAAATTATCCTATGTTCCAGAACCGAAAATTGGAAGAAACGTATCGTCCACCAACCCGTACTGGGCCTGCGTGATGGACTACGGTCTACGGCCCACTCCTCATAGAGTCAAGGCCTTTGTCTCAATTGTAAGATCATAACCTAACATCACGCCTGTAACCCTCGACGGATTAGACAGAGGTGTAACTAATAGTACACCCACATTTCAGCAGTTATGTTTTAAATCCCATGTAACAGAAGGCGAGCCTATCGTCATCAACCGGGCACAAATCCAGCCTCCGTAGCTGCTACTTAGAAAGTCCTGATGGAAAAACCCAATAAAACTTTGCCCGACCCGGAAATCGAACCCAGGCCTCATGCTCAGCAGTCACGCTTGCAACCGCTCGACCAGCGAGGCAGTCAAACTGTGAGAACAATATAGGCTAACTCATGGAGTACGATAATTGACCACGGGATCACACTACCGAGATAAAAAGTATCCTATGTGTTAATTCACGATATAAAATATTTGTGTGCTAATTTCATCCAAATCTGTTCAATAGTTTTTGCGTGAAAGAGTAACAAACATCCATCCATCCTCACAAACTTTCGCATTTATAATATTATATATTTAGCAAACAGAAGCGGAAATGTTTAAAACAGACAATAAGGTACACAAAATAATGAATACAACCGTTTATTGTAACTTGGAACAAAATATCAATCACTGAAACTAGCCTAAACTGCCACAAATCATAACGAATTCAATTAACACGTAATTGTTTAGAAAAATAGAGAGTAAGTACACAAAATAGGAAATTACAAATCTTACAGCCCTTTGAGCGATATCCCAACCATAGTCTCTCGCGACCAGCGACAATTCTAAGTCAAAAAAAATTTGGCCCTCCCTTACAAAACTGACTACCAGCTGATTGATTTACTATGGGAGAGCCAAATTTTTTTTTCATTTTTCGTCCTATGTTCTTTGGGGAAAGTTGTTGAGTTTCATGAGCACATTCACCTCCTTCAGGGTTGATACCCCCCTTCCGTTACACGCTGTATATATTAATATTAGAAAGTAGGATTATGACAACCACCCCAGTGAAATCCGAAATCAGCTTGATGACATCATCATCATTAACGCTAATTATTTTTTATGCTAAAATATGTTTTCGTGAAAGACGAAGATTCTAGGAAAATATTTTAACAACAAATGAAACTTTACACAGTAAACAAGATGATATCGAATGTTCTAAAAGTTTTAACAACTTTATTAATAACTGAAGATTTTAGAATTCATTTAGAAGTAAAGTAATAGCTAAAGTGCTATAAAAGTGTTTCATTTTAATAAAAATTAAATGAAACGAAATGTGTTGTTTTTGCAGACGTTAAATATTTGAACGATCTCTTGACAAGATTGCAGTCTTTATTTTTATTAATCGGATAAATAATAAGAAAGTACATCGAATAACTGCAGTATTTTACTTTTACCTTCTAAAGTTTTGCTAACAAAACTTTAGACGTGCAATGAGATTTTTCAAGTAGGGACTTATTTATTTTGATGAGTACTATGCAGCCGTGCGTTCTTGATCTCATAATATTAAAGTCGAGTAGTCTAGTCGAGATTTAGTTTTGTAAATTACTTTACTAAATATAGTTAAAATGATTTAGGGCCAAATTGAGATGAACAAACAATTTTTACATTCTCCCTACTAATATTATAAATACGAAAGTTTGTGAGGATGTATGTATGTCTGGATGTTTGTTACTCTTTCACGCAAAAACTACTGACCGGATTTGGATGAAATTTCGGATAAACGCACAATTTTTACACTCTTATGAATATTTCACTCCTGAGCCTAACTAGGTATTTTTTGTACCACACTTTGTGGTCCAAATTTTTAGAATGGGTGTCCTTTAGCTAAGGACTCCCATTCTTAGTATAGTCCATAGACCAGGACAAAGATAACGAATCAAAGAGAATCAAAGCAGTTAAAAAAACACTATAGATAAATAGTAACACTTAACTTATTAACTTACTTAACAACTCAACTTCAAGCACGAAAAACCTTCAAAAACTTAACTACTTAGAGGAACTAATTCAGAAACTTCAAAGCATACTCAAAACGATATTTTAATCAAGATATTCTTGATTGAAAAGTTTCGTTGGCTACGTACGGCTAACTCCAGTTACTAGGGAAGCAGATAACGGTGGAAAGAATGAAGTTGATTAAACTGCAGTGTCCGAGTAGATGAGAATTCTGGAGGTTTTACTACCAACGATCATACAATGTTGCTGGATGTATTGCGCCGTAAAATACACGTGCGCTTCGCTTTACATTTTTGGAATTAATAATGTTTTACGTGTTCCTGGAGGGGTGGAAGATGTTTTTATCGGGGCTGGTGTTATATTAAGTAGACGAATCTAAGATTTCGTTCCCTTTTAGTGAACAGAAAAGGTTTTTATGAACAACTAGCTTATGTCCGCGGCTTTGCCCGCTTGGGGTACGATAATTGTGCCACGGGATCGTATTACCAGGTTAAAAAGTATCCTATGTGTTAATCCAGGTTATAAACTATCTGTGTGTCAAATTTCATTCAAATCCGGTCAGTATTTTTTGCGTGAAAGAGTAACAAACATCCAGACATCCTCACAAACTTTCGCATTTATAATATCAGTAGGATTTTCCGTGCACATTCCGTCATACATTGAATTACAACCACTAGGTACTAATGGTACGTACTACGTAGACCATAGACGTGTGACGTCGTGGCGTGTCATGGATGTACCGGACCGGAGTATAGTACATACTATATACTATAATCCGGTCCCCATGATCTTTTATACGATCAAATAAAGACTCAACAGTGATAAAAAGAGCTAAGTTTCAACGTTACACTCTTCTAGTACACATTTTAAATCCACGTTCTCGTATCCTTTGTAGATCTAAAGTAAGGCGAATGCTATACAGACACACTGCTGTTTAACTTGAACCCTATTACACTTTGTAGGGTGACCTTTTTAAATACGCTCCCCACCGAAAAGACTTCCATGAAAGGGTCTCAAAAATTAATTATTAACACGAAAATCCACGAACAATCAACCCAGGATTTGTTACAACTGCCGGCCAAATCCTGTTTTCCTCGAAATAAAAACCGAGGCAGGTGTAACATAGAACTGGCCAGTTTATAAAAATATATCTGAGGATACTATTTGCTTACGGATAAAAACAATTGTTGGTGTTCGGGTGTGAGCAAATATAATACGGTATAAATTTTAAAGGCACATATTTCACGGCGCCGCGCTTACATTTCTAATTTTAACGTGCAGGACCAAATTTATGCTTCGTACATGTGTTGCCATATAGAGAAGTAGCGTAATAACATTCGGCATTTGGTAGCGAGCACACAAATATTTGTTTATTCAGTTACCGATACGTATAGCCTTGTAATTCTGATATATGCGGTGGAGAATATTTGGTTTTATTTGCTTTTTGGTATTACTTTTCAAGCAAGCAAGGTAAAAAATAATAATTACTTCAAAATCGACTAAACACAAAAATCATCAGTATCGACGGCATCTTGTATTCTTTTGATAAACATAGGATCTCACTGAAGATAGAAGTTTTATAGTCACCACTCAAAAGGGTTGATAAAAGTTCCTTAAAGCTATTCCAATTTATGGATGAAACTGATGATGCGACCCTATGCTCCGAAGCACGATTTCCTTTAAACCTATTTTATTATCTACAAGAATAAACAGACAAAATTTGAAAAGATACATCGTTATAAATTTTCTTCAACTTCTTCAATTGTTAACAATAAGTAAACACAGGGACTTTGATTTTTCAAGTCACGATCTCTCTACTAGTCTCACTTAGGCCAACAAAACACGTCCCATTTACTTGCACAATAGCATGCAAGTAGCCTGCATGCGGTTTTGCCATAATAACATTTTATTGGTGACAACATGAATATATTGTCATATACACTTTTGTGCAAATTATTCGCACACTTTTATGCAAGCTACTGGCATGTGTGTACACGGATTTAAGTGCTAGTCGTAATACACACGCTTGGTCACACAAAAATGAAACTTCATCTGCCTAGCCATTTCCTAACTATGTTGGGGTCGGCCAGTCTAACCGGATGCAGCTGAATACCAGTATTTTACATAGAGCGACTGCCTATCTGACCTCCATAACCCAGCTAGCACTGGGTAACACGATACCCCCTGTGGTAAGACTGGTTGTCAGACTTTCGAGCCACTGACTACCTTAACGACTGTCAAAGATCTACAAATGACAGCCGGGACCAACGCAACGGCTTAACGTGCTTTCCGAGGCACGGAGGAAACTCGGTATGTAATGGGTGGTCACCCAACTACGGACAAACCTAGGCAAGCGCGTCTTAACCTAAAGATCGACCCGAGTGGCTTTTATTATTTAGCCACGAGCTCCTCCCACACAAAAATGAAACAACGTTCGAAAAACTTTTAAACAGAATCTTAAGAACAGAATCCTATTATGGTCATTGAGTCTGAGAAAAATATGACAAAGATATTATTATCTTTCTTTTCATCATAAGTGAATGGCCCTTAGTCTGTCTAGAAACAAAATTATTATTATGAAAGATCAATAGGAATGGTTCTAATAGAAATTATGATTATGATCCCATGCCATTTTGGCAAACAACATACATAAATGCATGTGCTCTTAGTCAGGATCTAATAACTCTAAACGATGGCAATTGCTATGATATTTAATTCACTTTATGGGACTATGTAATTTAACAATAAGGTTTTAACGTATTTTTCAAGACTCGACTTGTTTAAGGTATTAAAACGAAATAAAAAATCTTCTTTCCAGATATTCTTTGTACACAACACTTTGCATCAAGCAAAGCGGTAATCAAACGCAAACTATCCTTAAAAAACATTACATAACATCACGGCTGTAACCCCGAAGGGTTAGGCAGAGGTGTACCTAATAGTACACCCACATTTTGCCAGTTATGTTTAAGTCCCATGACATTGGGGGCGAGCCAATTACCACTAAACGGGCACAAATCCAGACTCCGTGGCGACTACTTAGAAATACCTGATTAAAAGCCCAGTAACATTTTGTTCGACCTAGGAATCGCACCCAAGACCTCATGCTCAGCAGTCGCGCTTGCGACCACTAGCCCAACGAGGCAGTATCCTGAAACAAATAGCTACAGAACCCGAGGCAGTTTACTTTAATACCGGCACTAAATCTTCCCCTCACTTGTTATTTACCGCGTTCCATTTCTCTAAATACCAAACGTTTTTGCGCATTGGACCTGGAAAGAGCCCAAACTTGCTGACCAAGAAATCAAAAGCAAAACGTTGCACATTTTCAAACACTCAAAAACAGGACATTGACGCACTGTAACGCTGTGACGTCATATTTTCGTCAGGTCAAAGTGCTGCTGATAGCAGGAATGCCTTTCTGAATTCCACACGCGTGTGACAGGTGCAAGCTATTAGCGTCCAACGGCACCAGCAGATTTATAGCCCAACCATACTGCCGCGCTATCCCACAAAACTAAACTGCAAAATTTATGCGAGCATCTAATAAAGGACAATGACCAAAGTTGGTACCAAAAAATCTCGCGCCTCAAAACCAAAATATTATAGTAATTAGTTTCATATTTTTTTACGGCATTACGCGTCGGGGATTTGATTTTTGAACTGGAAATATACTTTTCGAGTTTAAAAGTATGAATATTGTTTTACTCCCTTTATATGACGTTCCGTTTCAACTGAATATAAATGACGTTCCGTTTCAATTGAACAAACCCTTGTCTGTCGAGCGGACTCTAAAATTAATTACAATTAAGTAAGATCAGTACACCAAATCGATTTAGTTTGGTTTATTGCTATTTGCAACAAAATAGATTTTCTCAGCCTAAAGATTTTGATTTATCGATTACATCCCTAATCCCGACTAGTTTATAGCACTTACTATACTCTATGGTTTATAGTTATCTTATCTGTGGCATCTGACATTTGTACTGTACTGAGTGACTATTGGCAATATAAAGGTCTAAAATAAAATCGAGTTTCAGTCAAGCATACTGTGGATGGTACTTTAACTCGTAATTCTTACTAATATTAGTGTATTACGCTGTTTTTAGAGCAATAATGTAATGTATGTGTGTTAAAATACGTCGTTGGTAGCGTCGAAAAATAGACCTACTTTTTAGGTTAGTTTCGATTTTATAAAATAACTCTGAAACGCGGGTTTTTTTTTCAAAAATAATTTTTGTAGGAGTTAATACGATCAGTGTAGTCTATAAAAAACAAGGTTTGATTTTGATGCAGCATGGTACGGGATTCCATACTTCCATGAGCATTCTCTTTTGAATTTCAGACTCGTTTTAGAAAATATCGCTACGTATTTAAAATACCACTCCAAATAAATTTATAGGGTTGAAAATTAAAGCGAAATTCTACCCGTACCGGATTGATCGTGGCCTTGAATAAGAAATGGAAAAGTTACAAAGAAATTGGAATAATCCTAAAAATTTATACATTTTACAAAGCTCTGGGAATCCATTTTTCTTTATTGGTAACAAAGTTTTGTTGTGTTTGGAGTGTAATTTTATTTTTATTAAGAAACAAGTTTTTCGGCACGTTATTGAAATTGGGAAAATGTGGCTGCCATGATTGACACACCCACAGTCACTGTGTTCCCGCAAACTTGATACTACCGATTATGTTATCTATGTTATTGGGTACATAATTTACTCAAATAAATCAATACACAGGTTTAGTACAAGCTATCAACTTACCACAATTACTCGCCTCGCATGTTCCATTAACAAAGATAATTTATATCCTACAGTACATTGTGTGGTATAGCAGAACAATGCATTCCATCAACTAAGATGAGATTCATTTGCATAAATTCCCCTTCAGTGGGATCTTAGTTTCAACGCAAGTTCCGACATCTCATTCACGTTTCAGTTACGTAGTGAAATTTCTTAGTTTATCGTTCGTCTTCTCTTCATATGGCTCACGAAAACTGATGTTAAGTGCAATATGATGTTTATTGTGAGTTGTCTTATGTCTTGTTTTGTCATAAGTAATAATAATAATAAATAATAATAAATATCCCTGGACAGTTTCTTATGTTAAATTTCTTCAAAGGATTCTTAGTCAGACTCAGGAGTATGCTAGAAATATGAACTATCGAGCACCAATTATTTAGAAATTTTAATTTTATCATTTTAAATCATATATTATTAGGTATTCCTATCTTTTTAAAAACGAAAGCCACTTTCAGAAGAATTGAGGATGTTTGGCTGAAAAACACAAAGTGAATAAATGAACAGAACAAGCCTGTAAGATCTACAAAATAATTATTTACAATCTCCTTGAAATCCTACACCAAGATGTCGCATTACACGAAATATCTATCTGAGTATATCTTTCTACCAGTTCTTTAATTAGGTGAATATAGCACACCAAAACTTTATTAATTAAAAATAAGCAATGACCAACTCCCTGAGCTCAATAAAGGAAAATAATTTACTTAAAATGTTGACTTTATTTAGCAGAAACTCCCGATGTAATCGTCAATACAGTGCGAGCGTCCCGTTTTCCTCTGAGTGACGGGACCGTTTTTTATATTAAATATTTTTCCTCTAGCGGCACAGTACTGTAATTGAAATTGAGGCAATACGCTGGAGGCTTAAAGTTAAAATATTGCATTGAAATAATAATTCATTAAATATTTTTTATTCTTATAATGAGCAGTACGGTTGACAAATTAAGAAAAATGCAAAGTTATATCTAAAGCCGGGATTCCATTTATTATTTTGGTATCGCTCCCGGGGCGGGGTTCCGTCAAATTTCGTAAGCAACTGATGCCTTCAGGACGATACAAATTTGTCATTCACAGTGTCTTTTTGTTTTGTTAAAGCAATATTGCGATTCAATTAATGATCCCTATATTTTACTGTCGGCTCGCTTCACCTGACAAATCGCGTTCAAAATCTGACTTTTTGTCTACGTTTCGAGTCTCATTTCAGAGGAGAAAAAACTCGTAGTAATAGAAAAACATTGTTTATCTTTTGAGCATAGTGACAGGTTACATTAAATGCTTCAATTTCTCACAAACAGTAACACAATACAGCCTATTAATGTCCACTAGTCTTGTACGTCATGTTACATAAAATCGTCTAGTAGTCATGGCATGGAAACGATGGATGAATTGTGTGAGGAATGATATGAAATAAAAGGGAGTAAATGATAGCGTGACAGTTGACAAAGGAGAATGAAAGAAGAAAACGTGTTGCGCCGACCACAAGTAACATGGGCAAGGCCAGGAAGATGGTGATGATGGTCATGGCTTGGGAATAACGATACAAAGATCAATCAGAAACAGTGATTTTGATACGCACCTTATTGTTCTAAAGCTGATCTTAGCGATGGCGTAATGACACATGGTTTAGAGCTGCATAAAGATAGTAGGAGACATGTATTTCGATCTCCTTCGAATGGTAAGCCGCGCATGCGACACATGTCTAAGGTATTAAGTTTGCCTTTGTACCTATTTGAGTGTGATAAGTTTAAGAAATAATTGCAAAAAAATGCATTCGCGGTAAATGCACCACACTGTCTGAATGCATCCATACAATAAAGCTGAAGAGTTCGAACACACTAGTCTCTGGAAGTACCAGTCGGATTCGAAAAAATATTTTGCATTTAATTGCATTTGACGCAACATCGAGAAAAGTGGAAGGAATTGGGGAGGCCTTTGCCCAGGAGTGGGATAGTTCAGACTAAAAAAATGCATTTGGTAGAACACTATTCTTGCGGAAAATTATTTACCATCATGCTACGACCCCTAGGAGCCAAGAAAAAAAAACAAATAGTGCGTGAAACCACGAGGCAAAACTTTTCTTATATAATAAATTAAATAAACATTCTGCCATGAAAAACAAATGACACGCTGCAACAACAATACATACCTACTTCAATCAATGTAAGACGTTCTGAGTTCGCAGATTACTTTGAACATGACGCAAGCGACTGACTGTAATAAGCGTTTTAGTGCCCGCTAGGCTCTAATAGAACCTTCCTCGTCTATTGAAACTTGTTCAATGAAATAGTTACTATTATGACGTGAGTATACGTCGTTTATAGGTGTGTAGACTTACTCAAATGTGTAATCACAGGCATGTCAAATAATAACGAGATCTTGAACAGCCCTGCGTCGTTTATTCTATTTCCTGTCTTTTAAATTCTAACGATTTTTTGCTTTTACATTTTCAGGAGGCCTGATGAGATGACAAAAATAGAGAAGTATGGAAGAAGAAGAAGACATGCGCCGACCGGAAACACATTGGCATAAAGGCAGGAAAATCATGATGACGACATTTTCAGAATATTAGCTTTTCTACATCAGTTTTCGCGTCTGGTTCATGAAACATGTCTTTACAAACAAAACAAAACTAATAACTGCGAATAACAATGTACAGATGCCAGTACATCAATCTACCTGAAACTGTCAAATTTTCCCAATCAACCTTGAACCTTATTTTAGCGATAAAGGAAATAAATTAAAGAAATTTCAGATTTTAGTAGCTTGATGTGCTGGCGTCTGTACATAAGCACATGATCATTGAGCTACACTGCATTTCATTACATTAGGTACCTGGGCCACTATGTAAGCAAGACAACATGAGATGGCCCACTAACATGAATTTACAATGCACTACTGAGCTGTTTGTGATGCAGTGCCAATGCATAAGTTACGAAAATAGCGCCTTCCGGGTTAACTAGACTAAAGACTGCTTAGACTGTTATACACTTACATAGAGTTAATATTAGCCTCTTTTCATATATACTATCTGCCTACCGATGTAATATCTATCTATAGCCTCTAAACTTACTTAACAATAAAATAGAAATAGTCGTACTCGGCGCTTCGGTGTGGAACTCTCTGCCGGCATCTGTGTTCCCTCCCACATATAACCCATCTGCCTTCAAAGCAAGAGTGAACAGGCATCTTCTGGGCACGCTCGTTTTATCATAGACCTCATCCATCGGTTTCCACCAGGCGTGATCGAGGTCAAGAGCAGTACCATTTTGTAATAAAATAAAAAAAATAAAACACAATAATTTCACATTTTACGTTTCTTTTTACCAAACGCTCAACCTACTCGAACTTCAAGATCTTTAAATTCTTGTTTCTTTTTTTATTTTCCTCCTATACAGTATAATTACCGTTTATTATACAGAACAAGTACCATCTAAGTAGGTAAAGTACGTAAGTAAGATACACGCAAAACCACTCAGTGTAATTGCTCGCCTTATAACGCACTTGTTTGTAAAACTCGGTAACGTGAAACATTAGTGTGTAAAATAAGGACGATGACAAAGCTTTGGCATGTCTGAGTCCTTATTATAGTTTGTAGGTAAGTACTATTTGTTCTTAGGCATGAAACGTGTTTTGTAATGTGAGATATTATATATTACAAGCTGTACACCGCGACTTTCGTCCGCGTAATGATTTCTAGTATAAAAATATGACTTCCCTATTTGATTCGGATTTTGTTAACAATTTCATTTTTTTGCACGGAACCCTAAGCCTTTTTCTAAAATAAAAGTAGCCGAAGTTACTCCTTGTTTATGTATATACTTTCGTAAGCATACAGTAAAAACCTATTATTTTGAAATTACAAATAAACACTTCAATTAGATTTATTTGTATAGATGTTTGTGTATGAGATTTCGTGTTTAATTGTTGGAATTTAAGATGCTCATGGCAAGGAAATGAGGCCTTCTCTTCGTTCTATGACATTTTCTTGTAAGTTTAGTAAGTAAGTATATTATATGTAGGTAAGTAGTATATTGGGATGTTTTCAAGAACATGATGATTTATCGATAGCAGGAAATACTTACGCAAAACCATACATTAGGTATGTATTGTTGTCAAAGTTATATTTTTTCCTAACAATCAAGAGCCAAAATATAAATTTATTTATTTTATGTTTGCGAAATTAAAACTTAACATTTTGCATAACATTTAATGTAAATTTAAGTGAACTCAGAAAATCTTGAATACAAATTATCAAAATAGATTTTTTTGTGATGCCTAATTAGTTATTTGATAAACCTGTACAACTATATAAAAAAGAGAAAAACGCCTAGTTTTGAAAAAAATAGATTTTTTTGTGATGCCTAATTAGTTATTTGATAAACCTGTACAACTACATAAAAAAGAGAAAAACGCCTAGTTTTGAAAAAACAAGGTCAGGCTGAACCAGACAACCTTCTACCAACCATCAGCATAAATTAAAACGAAATCAACATCCACATTACAAGAAGACAACACAACAAACAGACGGAAGTCTCCCCTATTTCGTCTACTACGGAAAGTATCAGGAAAACATAAAGTGAACTTGTAAATCGATGGCCGAATTGGCTTCAGTCCAGACCTAGCTTACCAACACGAAACATTACAAAAATCTGTTGTTGCACCATTTGGCAGGGCCGAACGTAGCAAGAGGTCACGTACTAGCTTTATTTAAAAGATTTTGTATAAACGCCCCTCGAGCTCTCTGACTATTAATTTAACGACAGAAACGCTTAGTGCCTTTGATATCAACCGTGAGGAAATCAGGGAAATTGCTGTGAAGTTGTTGTTATATTTGTTTCGTTGAAATAATTATAATATAAAACTATCGTTAGCAGCATTTGAGCACTGCTCCGCTTAATTTTAAATGACACTTGCCCAAAGGTACCTATTCAAGTCCTTAAGTAACTTCAAAACTCTCAGATTACAAGTAGCGACATCGGGAACACAAGCTTTTCTTTTTTTTTTTTCTTTTCACAAAATAAAAAGCCAAAATCTCCAGACGAATGCACCGAAAATCAATTACTTTGTATCTCTATTCAAAACTTCAGTGTACATACATAGAATTTTGGACTGTCCGCCTTAGAAATGAACTTAAAGAAATACGACCTCAAACGCAAATAAAAGTACGCTCCCAACTACCAATTCGAGCAAGACCAATAAAACAGAGGAATCTAATACTACTATCATCAACGAAAGCAAAAAAAATAACAATTCTACGACCGTGAAAACTAAAATTCATGACACTAGTCTGAAGGAGGCATGCGTACATAAACTGTGTCCTGACAAGGCCACTAGAACTACAAGTAAAAGTCAAAGAAGAAGTACTTGCACGTCAGTTATATCAGTTTACGATGTCGTTACGTTCCCTCGCTGAACCTCGTTCCGTTTTACTACTAGTCACTCATTAATGAAACGTAACCTTTCGCACTATGGAGGAAAGTAGGACACCTGATGATTAATGAGTTTTTGTTTACTTTGTGATAAGATGATGTAATTTAAAAAGTACCTAATGACCAAACAAAAAAATTATCGAGAACAACATCATTTTTAGAGCACGTGGCAATGTTTCGCGAACGTTTAATCACTACATAGTATAAAACAAAGTCGCTTTCTCTGTCCCTATAGGTATCCCTATGTATGCTTAAATCTTTAAAACTACGCAACGGATTTTGATGCGGTTTTATAGATAGAGTGATCCAAGAGCAAGGTTTATAAGTATAATACATGCACCCGTGCGAAGCCGGGGCGGGTCGCTAGTCTAGTATTTTATATTTTACTTACCTTAATAGGTACATCTGGGAATAGCAAATAAGTTACCAATTATTTGCTGAATCTATCATAAACAAAAAACCCTTTTTTATAAATTTGAATTGGAAATCATTTTCGATGTATCATTTAAATTAAACAGCACTCGAACAAAACAAATTCAAATTACAAATAATGCACATGTCGCTCCACGTAAAATACTGGTATTCAGCTGCACCCGGTTAGACTGGAAGCCGACCCCAAAATAGTTGGGAAAAGGCTAGGCAGATGATGAAATGCACATAACATAATTCTCTCAAGCACCCTTTACACCAAAAAGTAAATACAAAGCACTCCAACAAAAGAAATCCGTTGCAGTCGGTGCAATAAGTGTTGAGTACTAAATTCCCTGCCTAGAGGCCTGGAGCTAATGGTGCGTAGGGAAATTGCATAACTTATAGCAATTTTCCCCTACTTTAGCCCATTGGGGTAACGCATCATTTGGCCAACTCACCGCGTCGTTACTTCTGAGGCAATTATGAAAGTAGCCAGTCACAGCCTCCAACCTGTAGTAATTGATGATACGAGAGTAATTTCTGTTGTGGCTTTTGGTGGAGGGATCTTGGTTTTTTGTTTGTTATTTTTTAACATACCTAAGTTACAGACACAAATCATTACATCCGTATATTCACCTAAACAGAGCAGTGGTGGCCCAGTGGTGGCGGCACCGACTAACGAACAGTAAGTCGCGGGTTCGAACCCAGGCAGGCGCATTACTTTGTGTAACTTATTTCATCACCACTGCTCTCAAAATCGGTGAAGGAAAACATCGTGAGGAAACCGGCATGTCCTAGAACCAAAAATTAGAAGACATGAGACATCTACCAAACCGCACTGGGCCCGCGTGGTGGATTATAGCCCATTCCTTCTCATAGAGAGGAGGCCGTGTGTCCCAGCAGTGGGAACATTATAGGCTGATTATGCTTATGCTATTCACCTAAACATACTTTCAAATTCATAATTAACATAAAGCACTCATTCTTGTCCTTTATTGTACACATATTATTACATTACAGTCATTGTTGAATGAATGCCTTTTTGAACTTAAATATTTGGATGCAGAGGCGATCGATGATCAAGCCCTAAGAGAAAAACGGTAAGGATTATTTTGACTCTATTTATTTCAGCAAACCCTTGACACCGAAATATTCATGGAAATGTACTGAACAGCTTATATTTTTAACATTTATTTTGAGTTCTCAATATTTCCAAGTTTTCATTATTTATTTCTAAATAGTAAACATGGTAAATATTCCGTTCAAAGTGTTAATGATAGTAACTAAAAACGGGATATTTGATAGTTTGAAAAACCACGACAGTTTAAAAAAATATAGTTTCTAGGTATCCGACATCGGAAGCTGAAGCAAAACCTTTTAATATATTTTTCTTGGTCTAGTTTTGCCTACGTCACTAGATCTAATCTACAATACCGCTTGCATAGCAAAAGCAATCTAAGATCAATTCTTGCCTTTTTCCGTTCGCTCTGCATCCTTCCTTTCCCCGTTTCTCTGCGCCATGTTCTTTACATGCCTAGACTATTGTGAATTACATAATACTTATGTGTGAAGATCGCCTCGTATTATCTAGACACAAAGAAGGTATTCTGGATGGATTTAATCCATAGATCTATGAGAGAATTTAATCGAAATCTGTGGAATACTTATTTCAAAAAAAGAATTCTATCCACCACCCACGGTTTCACACGCATTTCCACAGGGACTGCAAAGAGGTATTGGGTTTTTCCATCACGATTTTTTCAGTAGCAGCCATGGAGTCTGGATTTGTGATGGCAATAGGTTCACCCCTTATTCCATGGGAATTAAAAACATCACTGGTTAAAAGTGGGTGTACTATTAGGTACACCTCTGCCTAACCCTTCCGGGATTACAGAAGTATTAGAATGTATTATAGAGACTGTTAATTTGTCTGTTATAAAAGTTTCCATGTTGCCCCTAAAGAGACTGCTTTCCATGTATAAAAGATTTTTTGTAATCGGATTAGTATACCTAGAGATTAATTACAAATTAAAAACATACAAATTAACAAAAAACGTACATATTACAGGTGATTTATAAATGCTGGTTAACTGATGATTTGAGACTGTTTAACGATGCAATTTTTTAATCGTCTCATTACTGTAGCAAGCTTTTATAAACGAACTCAATAACTTGTTAACAATTGCATTTCTAAACATTTTATTCTTCACTTAATCTTGCATAAAATCTTTTAAGAAACAGATTAAGACAATAGCTCTTAAAAGTTTTCTCTTTACATGCATCTGTACTTCACTTGCTATTTAATTGGCTTTTTGATGGCCGCCGAAGTAATTAATCTCAAACGCGAGGGTCGTAAAGACGGTATAAACAACAATACTTTTAGTAGGAGAGCTGGTGTGATAGTCTGCAAACTTTATGTAACACTACTGAATCGTCGGTTAAATCCATTGAATTAAGAGAAGATAATGAACTTTGCTGCAGTTTCTTGCAGGTTATAGCATGAGGTGTGCCTTTATGTACACCTCATGCACAGTCCGTCTCTCATGTAATAGCGAGCCTATTGTAACCAACTGGGCACAAATCCAGACTCCGTGGCTGATACTGAGTAATTCCTGAATCTAAATTATAAGTTAACAGTTGTGTAGTATTAAATAATTGATAAGGTTGTAATTTTACATACACGACTCTTTCTACCACAAAATTACAAAATTTACTGTACGGTGTAATAAGAATATAGAAACAAGTAAAATTTACTGTTTAGCCAGCTAAAATCCCTGAAATGGGAAGACCCTAAAAAAAACTCATAATTATACTCTATTGTAGTCTAAAACTTTATTAAATTTTCGTTTTCATTTGCCTAATAAACATAGTGAACATATAAATTCATAAACTAGCGCCCTAGCTCCCTAACTATTGGCTTTTTACTGAACAGAAGGCGTCAGGTGTCGGCGCAGTGAATAATTAACGACTTAGTGCATGCGAAGTGCCCGCTGCAAATAATAACTTTTTTACTACGCTGGGTATTGGAATGTGCAATTTATAGGGGGGTAATTATGTTACGAAACAGTGAGATAATTGTTACATTGGCGCTATATGAGGATAATATTCTTTCTTTAGTTCTTAAGAAGCTTGACCTAAAGCAGCTTTCGCGATAACTAGCATTGAACCAAAGAACCAATACAAAAAATAATAAATGGGAACAATTGTTTACAAATTAATAATCAAAATAACATCCAATAGTTACACGGAAAAAACAGAGGTAGGTAACTCCAACTTATAGTACAATACAAAAGTTTCATAAACACTGATCTCGTCAACGGGTTGGAAAGTTGCATTTAATTGCACTCATCGCATACAGACGTGCACATCAATGCAGTAAAAATAAATAAATTAACGCCTACAATAATTTCTGACCCAGTTTAAGTGTATTAGCGTGATATACAAATCAGCGTAGTAAGTGGTTTTTACTCGAAATAATGGACTAACTGAAGTGTAAATAGTTATTATAAACGGAAAAATGGACAGCAGCCCCTTTAATCGGAGTGGGATGACGCCACGCAGCCCTCCGTCGACACCAACACCGAGACCACCTCAACAACCCAAGCAGTACCAAGAAGAACCCGTTGAACCAATCTCTACCCCGGAGATTCAAAATTGGTTGGGGACCATTGAGCAGTACCTGAATGAGGTCTGTGTTATTGCTTCTGAGGGAAAACTTAATTCCGACCAGAAGCAAAGAATTACCAATCTTTGTCGAAAAGTTGGACATGGTGTTTCGCAATTGGCTGTTCAATACCAGTCGATGAAATCAAGAGCCCTACAAACACATACCGCCCTGAAAACTATGACCGAAGCTCGAGACCTAGCAGACTGTCTTACAGAGATGAACCGCACGATTCAGGAGTCTTGTGCGAAGCAGCAACCTGCAACTTCTACATCATTTGCTGATATGGTGAAGAAGGGGTCCAGCAGTTTTATTCGCCCTAATAATCTCAGCTCCGTGGCGATTTTTCCATGCGACAACACAAAGACCAGTGATGAAACAAAGAGCATGGTACAAAAAATCATATGCCCTGGTGAAATGAAGCTGAAAGTACGAGGCGTACGTAAAATAGGTAAAGGAGGACTTATCATCAGCACTGAGACTAAGGATGACCTAGACAAGCTCAAAAAAACAGTCCAAATCGCTTCGTCAGGCCTTACCGTCGACGAACCTCGGAAGCGCAAACCTCGCATTATTATAATAGGAGTTCCCGCATCAATGGCTGAAAATGAGGTTTATAAATGCATTTACGACCAAAACATAACGGATAAACTGCCTATGACCCTAGATACATTTCTGACCTCAATTAAACTTAGCCACAAATCTGGTAGGAAAGATGCTGAGAGCTGTAATTATATTCTAGAAGTTTCAGCCGTCATTCGCAAGGCCCTCATCACACAGGACAGATTATTTATAAATTGGATGTCCTGCCCGGTACGAGACTTCACACTAGTAACGAGATGTTACAAGTGCCAGCAGTATGGTCATGCATCTAAGACATGCAAGAACTCTGTCCCGGCTTGTGGCCATTGCGGTGAAGAAGGACACTCGAGCCAAGACTGCACTAAAAAATCTGAAGATCCAAAATGTGCTACATGCATGCGCTTTAAAAAACAAGCCAACCACAAGACGGGAGACACAGTTTGTCCGGCTAAACTAGCTGCCGAATACAGGTACATTAACTCGATTGACTATGAAGGCGCCTAAGAGCGCCACTTATTTGTTTAAATCCTAGACGTAATTTATTGTTGTTATTTTTAAATAGAATGGATATTAACTTAATTACCGACATAGATAACTCATTTTTAACTGAGTCAAAGTCATGTGAGGTTGAAGACTGCAATCAATATCTTTCCAAGTATCAAAAGGCACTAACCATACTAACCCAAAATATACGAAGTATTTATAAGAACATCGATAGCTTTAACATTTTTGTTCATAGACTTAACTTTAATTGCGATATTATGGTTCTAACAGAATGCTGGCTATCAAAGCGCCATGAAAATCTCCCGGCAATACCAGGATATAAATTATTGTACACTAAGATTAATAACAATCAAAACGATGGTGTCGTTGTTTTTGCTAAGGAATCATTAAAGGTCAAAGTCGAAGAACCTGATCTACAAGATTGTGTTAGTAACTGCCTTATCATCAAAATTGGTACAACCACAGCGATAATTGCTTTGTATAGATCCCCTTCCGCAAGAAACTTAACCTCTTTCCTCAGTTCCCTAAACCAGATCTTTCAAGCACTTAGCCCATATAAGAATGTAATACTAACAGGAGATATTAACATTAATATTGGCTCTGAAAACTACGACGCAGGGACTCAAGATTACCTTAACATCTGCTCATACCATGGTTTTCTGCCTGCTCACACATTGCCTACTCATCAAAGCGGTTCATGCCTCGACCATGTGATGATCAAAACCACTTATTCATTTATTACGCTTGTTACTAACTCAACAATAACCGATCACCATTCTGTCATTCTAGCCGTAAATTTAACGCTGCCTAAGCAAAATTGCCCCCGGACAAAGACTAAATTAAATGTAAACAAACTCGAATATGATTTACGCAACATTGATTATAGTCTAGTTTACAATACTGCTGACGCTAATTTGGCTTTATCGTGCTTAATAAAACATGTCCAACAAGCAATATTGCGTAATACGACAGCTGTGACAGTAAATAATCGTCTTCGTAATATTAAACCTTGGATTACTCCTCGACTAATCCGATGTATAAGGCACAGAGATAAACTTCACCAGAGAACTAAGAAATATCCTGATAATTCAATAATTTTAAACACCTATAAAAGATACAGGAATTTCTGCAACAATCTCCTAAAGAAGCTTAAAAATAACTACGATAAAAATGAATTAAATAAAGCAGGCAACAATAGTAAGCAAATTTGGAAGCATATTAAAAACGTCACCTACATGACTAAACAACGTGAATCAAATTCGAGGTTACTGCTTACTAATACTTCACCTCTCTTATCCGCTAACAAAGTAAATAACTTTTTTGTTAATGTTGGGAAAACTCTGGCCGAACAGATACCGAAAAATTGCGCCCAACCATCTTTTAAAACATTGAACAACAGTTGTAACCTGAAATCATTTGCTATGCTGGATATTGACGAAAACGAAATATCCCGAATCATTTCGGGCCTTAAAGATGACTGCGCAGTTGGATGGGATAATATAAGCAACAAGATTCTTAAACTGTTTAAGCATGTATTGGCACCTCCTTTAACGCATATATTTCGAATCTGTCTTTCCAAAGGAATTTTCCCTAACTGTCTAAAAAAGGCTGTTGTAATCCCTATATATAAATCTGGAGACCGGGACTTGGTGAATAACTATAGGCCCATATCATTACTCCCCTCAATCTCAAAAATACTTGAGAAAATCATAAACAACAGACTAGTTAACTACCTAGACAAAAACAACATCTTGTCACCTGCTCAATTTGGCTTCAGAGCCAAATTATCCACAGCCGATGCGGTGCACAGCCTGACCAATTATGTCACAGAAGAGCTAGGCAAAGGGAACCAGGTCCTGGGAGTCTTCCTTGATTTAGCGAAAGCCTTTGATACTGTCTCTGTTTCCGTGCTTCTAAGAAAATTAGAGGCAATAGGATTAAGGGGAACGCCGTTGACTTTACTAACTGACTACTTAGACAACCGATACCAATGTGTTAGGATTGACAACTTTACGAGCGACGAGCAGAAAAATACTGGATTTGGTGTTCCCCAAGGGAGTATTTTGGGCCCTACCCTTTTCTTGGTGTATATTAACGACTTGTGTAATCTAAATATCAAGCACGGCAAAATCATTTCATATGCTGACGACACGGCGCTAATATTTTCTGCTAAAAACAGCAGCGAACTATTTGAAAACGCTCAACTTGGTTTTAATAGTGTGACTAATTGGCTTCAAAGCAACTTACTAACACTAAATGCTGACAAGACTAAATATATTCACTTCTCCATGCGCAAGCCTCAACTTAACACTGCTAACTTCCATTTATATGCCCATCAATGTGATAACCTGTCAGTTAACATGTGCAACTGTCCTCCTATCCTCAAAACCTGTAACATTAAATACCTCGGTGTTATAATAGACGACACACTCTCTTTTAAGTATCATATTGAAAGTCTGGTTAAAAGAGTGCGCAAATTAATATACGTATTTAAAAAAATACGAACTTTTGCAGATTCAAAATTGATCACACAAGTATATTTCGCCCTATGTCAATCCATAATTCATTACTGTATCATTTCATGGGGTGGCGCATCAAAAACTACCCTGCTTCCCCTTGAAAGAGCTCAAAGAGCAATTTTAAAGGTAGCAAACTTCCATCCCTTTTACTTTCCCACAGATCAGCTGTATAAATCCTGCAACGTGCTGACTGTGCGCCAGCTATTCATTATGCACCTAGTTTTAAAACAGCACACCATGCTCACGTACAATGCTGACAATACTAACAAGAGACGGAATGATATAGTATGCATTTCTAATACAACCTCCAAACATGTTTTTGTGGAAAGATTCTTTTCATTTTTAGGCCCATTTCTGTACAATAGATTAAATAGAAAACTAAGTATATTTAAGTTAAATTATTTTAGCTGTAAAAAGTCTATAATTTCTTTTTTACAAATCTTATCTTATGCACAGACAGAAGACTTACTTGTTGTCTGCAAGTAAACTGCTTGCACGCTGTTTTTTTATTTTTATTTAATGTAAGTTTTAATTTTACTTTACTTTTCATTGAACGTTAATTTATTTATTTTAAGTAGAAATTTATGCACCTTGTAGCCTGAAACACAGGTTCAACCTAGTTCAGGCAATAACCAACTGTGCTCTATTTTATTTGTTAAGATATTTCATTGTAAATGTGCCCTTTTTTATAAATAAACGATTATTATTATTATTATTATTATTTGACTAGGTTTTATTAAAATTCTATTATTAGCAATTTTATTAAGAAAATATGGCATTAATCCTACATAATCATTTCTTCGCAACACCACTAACAGGCATTCCTAATGTGGGTGAAAGTCTGTAAAACTGCAATAGCACTGGGCGGATGAATCAGGACAGATGGGCTAGGATCGTTACACAGTGGGTACCTAAAGACGGGCGTCGTCTAATTTGACAAATCTTTTAAAAAGGGTCATTGTAGTACGACGCACTTTTGCAACAGATCTTTATTAACTGAATACCAATAGTCTTACGATTACAACAACTATCTAGGATGAAGTCCTAACGAGCAAGAGGAACCCTTTTCAATTGCAAATGATTGGCAAAAACATCCTAACAATCCAATTCGGAGTTAAGAGTACTACAGAAATAAAGGATAGCGCTAGGATAAGTGGCATAAACAAAGTGAGGTCTACGCCGTACTCCTCCACATTAGGTGATTCAAGCAGAACTGGGCATAAAACGGGTGGAGCGTGAGGAACGATCATTCACGACGTCTGGGCTACATAATACTATGTATAAGCATAATGAGACATATAAAAAGATATCCATAGGTACTAATATTGTAAATGCGAAAGTAACTGAATCTCTCTGTTATTTTTTCAGGCTTTGATGGCAATGCTGGTTTGGAAAGACCATAGCCTGTTACATAATAAGTAAGGAATAGTTTCCACCCTACATGCGGACAGAAGTTAGTTGTCTTACATACTGCAAATAATTATATATTTTTTTTTTAATTACATTATTGACTTCACATGTAACCCGACAGAATTTTTCTTGCAATAATGCTTATTAGATTACAAGGGACAGCCCTCCGCAGATTGATGGAGTAAATTCAGTATACCACACTAAGATGATCGGTACAAGAAATTATTTGTTTTATTTCCCCACACGCAATGTATTGTTACCGTGGAAAAACGCGCGTAGCGAACGGCAAGCGCGACGAAGATTTAGATGAACTCTGTAGCTAGGCAGGAAGTGAACAGCTGAATTCACGCGTCAAAGAACGCGATATTTTTGATCGTATTTTCGAGCAATGAACACATTCTTTAGATCAATGCATAGCACTTTGTTTCTATATACACGCACTTGTATATAGAAACATATACAATATTGACTATAGTCAATATTGTATATGTTTCTATAATATTGACTATAGTCAATATTGTATAAACCTTTGACATTCTGAATATTTTGGGATTGTTTTGTTTTTCATACTACTCATTGGCTTTGAAAATGTAGCGTATGAAAGATAATCGGAAAAAAAAATCGGAAAAGTAATCGGTTCCCTTTTAAAATAGCCCCAATACTTTTCACCATCGGCAACCACCTTTGTTCTACCACAGTTCGATTAATTTGCTAGATCCACACGCCCTTATCCATGCATTCCCCCACCACCAACGTATACATAAGTTCAATAAAATGCACGTAATTTGTGCACGAACTCGCAAACACGAACCCATTGTCGTTCATTTTGTGCACAGGTGTTGCTCGCGATGTGAACAAGCCCTCAATTTCGGCTAAGCCGGAATGGGATGCCGATATTATGTACACTTTTGCGCCTTTGGGCACTTTAATTTATGAGCAACATGTTTTTGGCGATAACCAAGATTCTATCTCGTAAAACTATATTACATACATAACATAACATCACTCTTGTAATCCTCGAAGGGTAAAGCAGAGGTGTACCTTATAATTATCAGACATCGATTGGCGAGCCTATTGCCATCAACCGGGTTCAAATCCAGACTTCATAGCTACTACTGAGAGGTTACTGATGGGAAAACCCAAAAACACAGCCCGATCTGGGAATCGAACCCAGGAGCTATCACTCATCGTTAGTTTATTACATAAAATTACTAATTGTAGTCTTAAAGTATTTGATGTACGAGTAGTACGCTAAGATTACATTGCAAATAGTTTAGTAGTAAAATGCTATGAAACTTAGAGTAGCTAACTTCTGCATTTCTCAGAAGAGTAATCTTGAAACTAAGCTGCTTTGCATTGTAGAGCAGTTATGAGAACTTAGGTACATCAAGTGTGGACCGAAGACCTTAGTATACATAAATCCGACCTAGGTATAAACAACTTACGAACTGTTGAAGACGAGACTTCTTACAATTATCTGAAAAGCTACCCTAAAAACTATCACGCCTGTAATCCCTGAACAGTTAGGCAGAGGTGTATCTAATAGTACACACATTTCGCCAGTTATGTTTAAGTCCCATGTAATAGGGGGCGAGCCTGTTGCCATCAACTGGAAAAACCAGACATCATGGCTGCTACTGAGAACTTCACGATGGAAAAACCCAATAACACTTTGCCTGAGCTGGGACTCGAACCCAGGACCTCATGATCAGCAGTCGCTAGCGCCCACAAGATCAACGAGCAATTAACGCAAATAAAAAAAATAAATGAGAACAAATATTAGGAAAATCTTTCCCTTAATTTCCCCATTTCAATTTCCGACGTCTACGTTTCTTCCGATTAATTTCGTTGCAAGTTTCACGACTGCGTAGCATTTATTGCGACAGTCGAACTATTATTCTGAAGATATTTCGAAAGAAAGCTGCTTATAAAATCATCTCTATTTCTTACTCCATAAAGTGCATTGAACTGAGCATTGGTTTTTACTATTTCATATACTACTCGGTGAACAATCCCGAAGTACAAGTTTGTATAGAATCCTTAGTTATCAGGTTCGGGTTCGAAAATGATAAAAAGCTTATGATGATGCGTTATGGAAAAAACGAGCATCATCGTCATTCATTATTCTCCTGCCCTTATCCCAATTTATTTGGGATCGGCGCAGCATGTCTACTTCTTCTTCCATACTTCTCATGTCTATTACTCGTCATCTCATCAGACACTTCAAACAGTCCATCCATCGTTCTTCTACTCTTATACCCATCCACATTTATACTCAAAACTTTCCTCAGGACATTTTCCTCATTCCTCCGCATTACATGTCCATACCAAAAAAAAACGGGCGTACAATTTCATTGAATGTAAACAGACACGCCTTTTGATAGAAAAAAAACCATAGGCATTTTATCTGGGCAGGGTCTTGCGACCACTAGGATTCTTGTACAAAAATACTGAAAAGTTACTGCTAGTTTAGAAGTTAAGGTTTATTTCTTCTCTGAAGCACTAATTTCGTTTAAGGTGTATCAACACTGCTGTCAAAATTGAATTGCGATTTTTGGGGAAATAAATTGCATACTATTAACTTTATTTAATATTTTATTTAAATTAAGCATAAACATAATCAAAAGTCACTTAAAAATTATTAATTTAATATCTAAAATTATATAAATGCAACAGTAGACGTTTTATAGCATCGGAACATCATTTTATACCGTCTGTCACCCCTTCACTTTAAGTTCAACCTCCTGGGATGTCTCCCATTTCATTGAGTTTTGTTTCAAATGAGCAACACACGTATGCACTATAAACCTGTGAATATAAATGCCCTGGGGTATTGCCGGTCGAAAAGGTGTTTTTAGAATTTATATTTCATGATTTTTCAATCTCTCAAATGTTTTAAGGTGAAATAAAACAAGATGTGGGCTGTGGATTAGTGGTAGGCACAGTAACATTGAGTTAGTCAATAGACTCTAAACGGCTACTGAAAAATGAATTATGAAAACTTATGAAAAACATAATTATAGTAGTTTAGTTAGTTATATGAACTAACCTCAGATAAATATTGAACTCAAGACCTTGCATTTACAGTCGTGCTTACAACTAGACACTAGACCAATAATTAGGGACGTATTTTATACAAATAACTGAAAATGTGATATATATTAATAACAAATTGTCAAATTTTCACGACAGGTACTGTGTGATCCGCGGCAAATCGCAGCTCTGCGGACAGACCTCCGGCGCGATCTCATGGTGACGTGGAGAGAGCGACTGTCGCAACCCCGTGCAGGGCACGTCACAATAGTGGCGATAAGTCCTCTCTTTGAAGAGTGGCTGGAGAGGCATGACGGTGCTCTCCCCTTCTACCTGACGCAGGTCCTCACTGGACACGGTTGTTTCGGGAGGTTCCTGCAGTGAATCGGGCGGGAGGAAACGTCCGGGTGTTACCATTGTGAGGATCGCCCGGAGGACAAGGTGACGCACACCGTGGAGGTCTGCTCCGCTTGGGCGGAGCACCGCCGTGTCCTCGTAGTGGCGATTAGCGGTCATTTGATGTTTTCCCATCCATAAAAAAGGTAGGTACTTAGCTATGTCATAAAGCATTAAAAGTATGAATAAAAGCATCTCATTCCATAACATATATACGTCTAATAATTGCCGGGTTATCTTCTGCCACAGATACCTGTTATAAAATAGGCCCCAGGCATTCAACCTATTATATCAGATCCAGCAAATAGTCCAGTGCAATAACGTCAGTACGCTGTCAAAATCACGGCACTCCCAGTCTCCATCATCATGATATTTCACCATTAAACCAATAGAAGCTCCTAGAAACTCCTACTGTCCTAGTGTTTAAAGCAAGGTGGATAATATTTGCTTTTATGGCAGCCGCGTAAGTTGGAAATTGAGTGCGGGCAATAATTCCTGCATACATTTCGTTAAACATAAGATCTGTATTTTTTTTACCTATGTTAACAAATAAATTATGATTTGATTTGATTTAAAAACAACCGTAATGCAGATAGTTTTTTTAAAACGCACCCAAATTATAATAACCAGAAGAGTGTGAGTGTGTGTGTGTGTGTGTGTGTGTGAGAGTGTTGGTTGTTAGTAACCAGAGTCCAAACAGCGCAGTCTAGGTATCAAGCTGAAGGCCTAGGGTTTAAGAGTCGCGTTTGTAACAACTAGGAGCCTACCTATTATAAACTGTCAACCCGACATATTCGTCAACAACAAAAAAAAAACACATTTTCACAATAAGGTGTTATTTTACGAGTATAAAGTACTAAAGACGAAGAAAAAAAATTGATATTGCCTGTGGCTTTTATGAGACAGGCCACAGGCAATCAACCTTCTGTTTGGCTCCAGTAGGCATAACAGCATCAGAACGCTATCAAAATTACGGCTCTCCCAGTCTGCATCATCATGATATTTCACCATTAAACCAATAGAAGCTCCTAGAAGCTCCTGCTGTTCTAGTGTTTCAAGCGACGCGGATAATATTTGCCTTTATGGCAGCCGCGTTAGTTAGAGATCGGCTGTGGGCATTAATCCCGTGATGTACGACCGGCCACGCTTTCCTGCATACATTTCATTCTAAACAACAGTAATAGCAGATATACATAGATATGAATAGCTAATGGCCGTGGCTTTGCCCTCGTGGAGCTCGGTAATTGTTCCACGAGATCGTACTACCGACATAAAAAGATGAAATCATATGTGTTAATCCAGGTTATAAACTGTCTGCGTGCCAAATTTCATCCAAATCCGGTCAGTAAATTTTGCGTGAAAAAGTAACAAACATCCAGAAATCCCAAAAAAGAGAAAGAAAGTAACAAAAAGGTTCTATTTGGATCGCCTTGTAAATCGAAAATCACGAGTATTTTATAATTCACTAGCATTTCGCCCGCGACTTCTTCCGCAAACATTGTGATAGCTCGGCTAATATTATTATTATTATTATAAGCCTGTATTGTCCCACTGCAGGGCAAAGGCCTCCCTTCCCTCTTTCCACATTTCGCGATCTAGAGCGATTGTAGGCCAATCCCTTGCGTAAGAGTCCAGCTCATCCCGCCATCTCCTTCTGGGCCTGCCGCGTTGTCGTTTCCTGCTATTGGGTATCCACTGAGTGGTAATTTTTGCCCATTGCTCCTCCGACATGCGGCAGATGTGACCAGCCCAGTTCCACTTCAACTTAGCAGCTGTAAGGCCAGCATCAGCTATTTGGGTTTTGGAGCGAAGTATGGAGTTTCTGAAAAATGTAATGAAAATGTAGCTTGCTATCAGTGAAAAAAAATTTAGAATTAGTTCATTAGTTCCGGAGATTACAGTTTTTTTTTTAATATTATGTATTGGTTGTCATTATGACAATAATAAGCAATACTGGAACTGGAAAAGATGAGGCCAATTGCTCCAAGAGCCCAAGTCTTGATGTAAAAAGTAGGTTTTTAGAAATAATATTCATTTTATTTAAATCCGCCTTTCATTCTGACAGCTTATTGACACGGCGATTCCATAAAGTACTTAAAAGCCAAAGATAATAAAATAATTCCTTTCGAAAACTACAGAATCATCAAAAGGTTCTCTTGTGCTAGTCATACAAAATGTTACTGAACAGGTCGATAGTGCATTTGTCGCCGGAAGCAGTTATCTAAGTAGTTCGTAGAAGCGTAATCTATATATATACATATAATAAAACAGTAAAAAAACTGTGTCTGTACATTGAATACATTAAAAAAAAAATTGTGGGGGGTTTAGAAATAGTAATAGAACACGAAACCAAAAAAAAAAAACTGTATGTTTGTCTGTTTGTTTGTACACGCTAATCTTCGGAACTACTTGACGGATTTGAATGATTTTTGTTTTGTTGTATAGGTATAAAGTCTGAGCAACATATAGGCTATAATTTATCTTGGAAACTTGAACACCTGATGCAGAACCGCAACAGACCACCTAAACTATAAGAGATACAAAAATGGTACCTTAGCAAAAATTGTTTCACGTGATGAGCATTTTTTGCTAAGAGAATAAATTTGAAGATCTGGAACACCTGATGTGGAACTCCAAGAGCCCAGCTACACTATAACTTATATAGGAATGACGTCTTAGCAAGAGTTGCTCAGCCTGATGAACACTCTCTGTTGTCGTATAAAATTTGAAGATCTGGAACAGCTGATATGGAACTCCAAGAGCCCAGCTACACTATAACCTATATAGGAATGACGTCTTAGCAAGAGTTGTTCAGCCTGATGAGCACTCTCTGTTGACGTATAAAGATTGCTGATCTAGAACACCTGTTGTGTAACTCCAAGAGTTCACTTTATAATTATAAAATAACATAAGCTGGGAGTACCTCCACGCGGTGAAGGCGGTAACAGTTTAGGACTGATTTTCGATGAAAATTCTATGAATCATTGAAAATTTGACTCTACTGGCTAAAACTTCCATTTATTTCCTTTTCCATTTATCTTCGTGACACGGTAGCCTACCCGGTAACGCAGGGGAGCAGTCACTTAGATTTTAATTGATCAGGTATTTTCAGAATAAAACTATAACCATGCCTACAAAGAGGTCAAATCTTTCCCAACGTTCCAAAGGAGCTAAAAGGTTGGGGATCATAAGATCCCAAAAATCTAACGAAGAGCGTCAGGATAGACTTGATGCTGTTCGAGAACATCAGGCTGCAACTCGCTCTGTAGAAACCTCTTCGGATCGCGAAGCTCGCTTGCGTTCTCAGAGTATTTATGCATCTACATCCAGGTCTCTAGAGACCAGTGAAGAATATGATGCGCGACTCTCCGCTGATCGTGAACGTCATGCATTGTCTCGCGAGTCGGAGACGTTCACGGATAGAGAATTGCGCTTGAGTTCTCAGCGTATCTACGCATCTGCTTCAAGGTCTCTAGAGACAAGTAAGGAACATGATGCGCGACTGTCCGCTGATCGTGAACGTCACGCATTGTCTCGCGAGTCGGAGACGTTCACGGATAGAGAATTGCGCTTGAGTTCTCAGCGCATCTACGCATCTGCTGCTAGGTCTCTAGAGACAAGTGAGGAACATGATGCGCGACTGTCCGCTGATCGTGAACGTCACGCATTGTCTCGCGAGTCGGAGACGTTCACGGATAGAGAATTGCGCTTGAGTTCTCAGCGTATCTACGCATCTGCTGCTAGGTCTATAGAGACAAGTGCAGTACGTGATGCGCGACTGTCTGCTGATCGTGAGCGACATGCATTGTCTCGCGAGTCAGAAACGTTTACCGATACAGAATCACGCTTGAGTTCTCAGCGAATTCGCACATCTACTAACAGGTCTTTTGAAACGAGTGATGAACGTGATGCTCGACTAACTGCTGATCGAGATTATCATACATTGTCCCGAACACGCACACAACAAAATATTCATAATCAGTTAGAAAGTGAGAGAGAAACGATTGCTGGAGTACGGCATGAGGAGACAGAAGGTAATTCAATTTACCCTTGGGGTCTGCTGCGGAGTAACGGGAAGAAAAGTTTTTTGTTGTATAGTCTGGCAACATATAGGCTATAATTTATTTTGGAAAATTATTACCTGATGCAGAACCGCAACAGACCAGCTACAGTATAAGAGATATAAAAATGGTGCCATAGCTCAAAATATTCCACGTGAAGAGCATTTATTGAAGATCTGGAACACCTGCTGTGGAACTCCAAAGCCCATGGCAGCGCTATAACATATTAAGGAATGACGTCTTAGCAAAAGTTATTTAGTCTGATGGGCATTTCCTGTTGACATACAAAAATGAATGATCTGGAACGACTCCAATCGTCTCGCTCATCCCGTTGTTTTCCCGTCCCCGGGCCTTAGAATTCTACATCAGACGTTTCAAATTTTCGATTTTGACGACCCCGTTGTCGCTGGCATAAGCAATGGGATCCGCGTACGAAGTCGCGGGCAGAAGCTAGTACAAGATAAGAATTAAGAATGCGTTGCCAAATCCCAATGTTTCCTTTAGGGTAAAACGTAACAGTGCGGTGAGCGAAAAACAACCTTTTCACGGACACCACGGCAACGGCGCCTTCCCAATGTCTATTAATTATTTTTTTCAATAGTCTTCTATATAAAGCTACCTATTTCGTCCAGTCTAGACACACTCAATAAAGATTCAATAGAATTCGAACACGATACTTTCAAAACATTATCTAGAACTAATACAGCTACCAATATATTAATTAAGCTTTATCACCTAGTACACTCCCAACCAGTTACAAATAACGACCGCTTTGCAATCTAGCCCCTTTGATTTTATGCGATGACCCATTATTCTCGGGAGGCCTGGATAAATTTTCCGGAGTTTCCTCGGTACATATACGGGATTTATACTCATTCATCAACCTTTAGTCGAGTCGGGAGATAAGTACCAATTTACTTGCAGCCACCTTAGTTTGCATGTACTTTCAACGTGCTAGCCAGGATCTGCATTTTAATAAAATATTGGGTTACTGAGGTGTTTTCCTTATAATATACGTTATTTTATTTTTTAAATTATGTCCGTAAGGTGGAGTGCCTGCATTTTATGACATGGGGAAAAGACCGCCTAAGATACCTACCGGAAACTTTTATACGTATGTCGATGAGCATAGCATGCTGTATGTTCATATATCGTGACTGAGATGGGTTGTAGTGACTATAATTATATATATATATATTTTTTATTTATTTATAACCAACTTATACTTACATTTTACACCACACATACAAGTTATTGTTTGAACATAAAAAATCAATTAAACTACATATCAAAATCAGAATTAAAAATAATATTAAAATATTAGGAAATAAATAATATGGTAGATTTAAGTAATTATAATAAATAGTAATTGTCATTATTACCAAACTAAATTTAATATCAGGTAAAAAAAAAATCTTCTGATAAATAAGAACTGTATTAATATTAATTTGTAGCATAAATACCGGACGTGTACAAAAATAAAACTACTTAAAATTTTGAAAAAGGCCGGAAAAATACAATTCGTTTTGGATTCAAAAACCCATAATATGGCCACCCTGCATACGAGCCACTGCTGCACGGTCATCCTTCAAGCACATGCTCCCACATTCCGTACGAACGAATATAAAAATATTGTTACAACAAACCTATAACAATAAGAGTGATTAATGATTGCCATGTCCCATCCACCAACGGCATGACATATGAAATTTTATGAATATTTATCATGCGAATTTTTCATTTTATTATAAAATTCTTTCCACGTATTTATTACCATTTTATTAAACGATGTGTTCTATATGGACCAGGTTGAGATTTACCATTCCTTCTTAAGCAACGAATTATTTTCAGAGTAATTAAAAACAGTAGATACTTTAGCGGAAGCATAAGGAAACACCGGACGAGCAAACTCAAAAAGAAACCCACAAAGCACGAAAGAAAAACTCTCATCACAACCTGTTTAAAAATGTATATTTTCCGTCCAAAACACCTAACTAAACCGAATCTGTGCCCGCATGTACCGCGAGAGAAAATTCACGATGTATAGAAGATCTCGACCGCCCCCGACCGCACCCGAGCGCCCCAATAAAGACCTTCTCGTCGGTCTCAACAGCAATTTAATCAGCTTTGTTCTTTATAAATAAGCTACGGTATTCGCCCGACCCAGGCATGCTATTAAGCTTTGTCTTTTATTTTTTTCGTCGTCAGTTGAAACGTATAAACTTAGCCTTATTAGAACAATGTTGTGTAATCACAAGGCTTGGGTTGATCTTTGAACTGTAGGACAAAATGTCGAAGGTATTGTTCTATTGTTGCAAGTTTTTGTATTAATCTTTACTTTGTAGTTTTACTGAGCAAGAATAAAAAATACTAAAAATAATAATGAATCATAAAAATCTCAATTTAAGAATTGTTATGCTCCATGTTCTAAACTAATAAATCGTAATAGGTTCCCAAACTGTAGATAGTTGAAGTTACCCAAAGTTACGGGGCACACACGGATATATTTGACAAAATAATCAATCCAAAGTTTGACAGACAGAGTCAGGAAAGGCACGTAGCTCTCGAACGGGTTCGTTATCTCGTTCGAACTGCACTGCCACCCCCAAAGCGGCACCCTGCATACCATGAACGTACGACTGACGTGGAAATACAAATCACTAGACGAGACTTCAGTACCGAAAATTATGATTCTCGGTTAATGTATTATAGTAGCTGTATATTTTACTGTCACATAGATCTCCTTGTTTATAAATCTTGGCAAGGCTCACAAGTTTACAGATCATAATTCCGTCACGATGATGAGAAAGAAAATAAAATTCTGTTTTTTATAGAGCAGTAAAGAATGTCGTCGTCCAGTTATGCGGTAATGAGCACGAAACTTATCGTTTAGGAGAGTAACAGCGAGGACATGAAAGGCACGTCTGCTCTTTTCTATGTGCATGACCCACAGAATATCACGACGTATTCGATGCAGCACCTGTTCCCCCGGCAACTCGCTAACTTTGCTTCACAAGTTTGCTTAAAGTATTACGAAATTTGAAGCGGACGCCGGCGTTGCCAACTTGTCCCACATTATGTTTGTAAGCCTGATGAAATCGACGTCCTGCAAAACTTTTCACCTTGTTATTATCACTTTTTAAAAACGTAGTCCGTATTTTCGACGCACAATAGAAATTGGTAGTGAAATTCAAAGTTGACCTGCCGGTTCTGTTGTAAGTAAACTTGTTCACAGTGACTTTTGAAACTATCGCATCGAACCTATCCCACAAGGGGGTCCTCTATAACTTCCTAAAGCTGAAAAGTTGTTTTAGGACTTCCTGTTTTCTGGAGTTATCTTGAGTGGTCACTTTACATCCAGTGGAATATTTCACAATTTACTTTTTGAAAAGTTTGTCGTGAATAGAAAGACTGCAAATCGATAAAAAATATAAAATCTACTGGTGTTCTGAAACATACATGTATGGATAAGCTCAATGACCCTTTATCTTGAACGCATTCTATCTCAGTCATGCTTGTTTGCATCTTTTAAACCCTCCAACATGGATGTGGTTGAACGCTGCGACAGAGTGGCTAGCGTCTAATCCGGACAACAAAACTAAAATACTGAAAACAATATAAAACAAAACTATAAATATGACATCTTATTATCCTCACATTTTTTTATGCATTTACATTACATAGAATCCAGAATCGGGAGCACCACGAGTTCCAGAAATACAAGATAAGCTCAACACTGCAAAAATTTTCATTGCAATAAAATAACTCAGAAGCTGAATTCCCGTGAGCTCGTAAGATTACAAGCATTTTTGTATCTCTAAACTATTCAAGGTAAATGCGCTACTTTTCCCTCGTCTCACAGATTATGGATGAGAATACTCCGTTATAATAAGGGAATAAATTCATAGAAACTTTCTAGTTACATGATAATCCGTCTAGCAACATCAAAAGATGATAAAGAAACAGATAACAGAGCAATGTAAATGCAATCAATGTAAACACGTTGATTATTCGATTACTCTCGTGTTGCGCGTCCAATTTAAAATAACAAGGTACACACAGAGTGCACATAGGCATAATAAAATGGTGAGTACGTGTCATTGGCTTTTGCGAGCTAATCGCAGCGGGGACGCTTGATTGCATGCACACCGTATATTCTTTTTTTTAGAGACGCGTTCAAACTGGCTTCATTGAACAAAGCAACTATCGCTGAGCTGGGATTATTGAACCAATTTAATTTAAGCGGAATAAGCTTTTTGATGCAGCTTCTAATGAAGAAAGAAACGGGATCTCCCTGATTGGGCGCTACGTGTCTGCTGCGAGGGATATTTGAAAGCAATTTATAGGATAAAAATATTTAAAAGATAGGAAGATTAGTTATTGGAAAATTCTGTTCCAACGTCGACGAGATTTGTTTTTCAGACGTACCTGTACAAAAAATATAAGGCTTTAGTTGTTGTTTTTCGTTGTGAAACAGCGTCGTTAGTATAAGATTATAACACTTATTATAATGAAATCCAAAAAATTCCGACAGTTGTTTTGATAAAAAACCTAATCCCACAATTGGACGCAAAATCAAAATAAGGTTACAGACAGAAAAATAACAATAAGTTTCTAGTACTAATTCGCCTGTTTAAATAAGACAATCTTTCCGACCGTTTAATCTTTTAAACCAATTGCTAGTCTGTATCTATTTCACATTGAAAAATGAATATGAATAAGCTATCACGTTCACTGTCTCTTGCATGTAAATTGAGAAGAGTCGGTTCGAATCAAAATTCAACCGCAGAAGTGAATGAACGAATTATTTGACTGATGTTTTATTTATTATTCTGACCAAAATAACGAGGATGGTCTTCGGTAAATGTGAAAGTTATCATTCGTATAATTGGAGCATTATTCGAAAACAAAAAGTTAGGACTTTCGTTAGTCACGGACAGTTCAAGACCCTTGTCATGTTTTATATCGGAGAAAATATTTTTGAGATAGGAAAGTGTAATTTTCCGAATATATTCGGATGATACCCTTATTGCTGGTCGATTTTGAAGCATCAAAAGGCAAAGTTTTTCCTTTTATGGAAAAGAGTATATGTACATAAGGATTAGGGTAAGCCGTTGAGGTATTGAAAAAGCAGAAGGCTATTCGGTTTGATAGAATATGGGGAGCGCTATGTATTTAGGTACACGGATGGACAGTGTAGTGAGTTGTGCCGGCTTAGAGTGCGTGAAATTATTTTGTTGACAGACCTTTTCAAGTTTGATATTATTTTTACGCTTCGTATGATGAAATAACTAAGCAGAATAAAGATTTACTATGGAGACCACAACCTATTCAAGACGTACTCGTAAGTACCTTCGGAAATATCATCATAATAATTAATTGTTTGAGAACTTTGACAATATAACAAAGAATGGTACGAGTAGGTAATCGCCTTGGTGATTGTTTTTATTTTAGTGGTAATTCCTTGTTCACTCTTAACCCTTTATAACGCAGAGAAAACCGAAAGTGGTAGGAAAACTAAATTTATGTATGTTAATAAGGATATTTTAATATGATTTTTGCGATTAATTTTTTTTTAAATATTTTTTTTGTTTTTAATCGCTGGAAAATATTGTATACTAAAGTGGTGATATTTCTGTATAAAAATATTTTGTTGGTGGCACGTATACTGCCTCTTCCTAAGAAAGGGTTAAGATACTTATTACAAGAGAGAATTAAAAATTGCTAAATAAACTTAGGAAAAAAATAACCCGGTGTCCAAGAGGCAATCATTATTTTCATTTTTGCAGGCACCACGTTAAAATTACAAAAAGAACTCATTAAAGTTAGATGAGCAACATACATAATTATGTAGGTACCTTGAAACTAGCAGCGCCATCTTGCGGTAGTTAACGATGCATTGACGGTTCGAATCGGAACAGTTACCATGGCTCCGTGCAGAGCAATCGATGAATAGAGCTTAATGTCGACGAGCTGACGGGTAGAACCCTTTTCACTATTTGTAGCCTCTACAACTTACGAGCGCTTCAAGACGGAGAAAATTTTCAAACGATCCATTGATGTTGCTTAGCTACTACCTAACCTAGTGGTATGGCGGCGTATGTCCGGATCTTGTGGTAAATGTTTTTTGAATCTGTGACATCAAAAAAAAATGGTGTGTTAAACTCTACATATTCCTAAAATAACGTTAATTTTCCTGCACTTGACCATTGAAAGGTGACCTTGGTCTAGGCTGTACTGCCTAACTGCTGGGCTGATGGTAGAGAATGCAATTGTGTCCCCGCACCCCAGCTAGAAGTGACGAGGAGGAACACCCTATGATTTTAGTCAGTAGGATTCTGACAGACCCCTCAGGAAGACATACATTGAGGAATTCAACAAGTAAAAAAAAGGAAAGGCTGTACTACCTAGAAGGTAAATGCCAAATAGGATAGTACCTGAATACTTCAAAAAACTAGTAAGTACCTGAGATATGAAACACAAATCGTTGGTAACTGATTCATCTTGCTGAACATTAAATATAGGAAAAGTGCGACGACCGCGAATCTTACAAACTGGAAGTATTCGATGCTTGCACACATATTACCCAAACTACCTTTCTTTGTCTGGAGCCACCCTTTTTACGTAACGTCACACCACCGTTAATCTCATAGACCGTTGATCGAAAAACGTTTAAGATAAAACGGGGTTTAAAAAATAACAGCACGCCAGTGACGTCAATAAATCATGGTGGGTCGTTACACCCCGCGCGCCCCCTGTCAGCGCTACGCGAAAACTCGCAAAAACATCCCAAATCTGTCTGGACCCACCCTTGTAATCGCTAGATAATGGGTGCGGATTGAAAAATCATCCTCGCTATATGTTAAGGGCATGCAAGCCTCACTTGTGCCGTAATTTGTCATTGCGGTAACGTTTTAGGTCAGGTTAGGTTTTATTAATGACTGTGATCAATTTTGCAATGAGGGTTGCAGATTATGTGTGGATTTTGGCATTCTCCTTTTTGGTTATTGGGTTGACGTATTTTATATATTATGCATATTATTTTTTTTTTTTTTTGTAGCGAGGAAGTTCGGTGTTGCTGTCAGCCTTCTTCGTGCTTATTTTTTAGCAAACGATAACGATGTGTCTGCTTTTATTTCATGAATCAAATGTGTAGGGAAGTACTTTAAATATAATTGATACATACATACCATAAAATGTTGAGTATGTGTCATAAAAATAATATAGCCGATAAAATATCACTCAAAACTTTATTATGTACAAAAAATGGCAGTTAATTGTTTTGTAGCAATAAATAATATATTTTACAAGTATATGGCATTGCCACAACAATAAAGTTTTAACATCTAGCGAATGTAGTTAATCTTTACGACAGCTCATAAAATTCGCAATTAAATACCAAACATCGAAGTAAAGCTTCAGCAAAGAGATAGCATGCTTTACATTAATTTTATTGGGTAGTAGTGTATTTCAGATCATAGAGTTAATATTTCGTTATGGGATACTATCGGTACCGTCAAGGCATGACTCCTATGACAAAGACAGTGAACTTTCTTATTTGTTGTATCTTATTTTCGAAAAGTGTAAATAAATACTTCACGGTAGACTTAAGCAGTGATAGCCTAGTGGTGTGACCGTCGGAATGCCAAGTCATAGGTCTCAAGTTCGAACCTTACGGATTCATGTGCATATTGTAAAATTATCTCTTGCTTCGGTACAGGAAAATAACATGAGGAAACCAGCATGCCTTTTTTTTCGGATGGAAAATCATCAAATGACTCCTCCCACTCTGAACAGAGCGGAAGGGAGTGTCAGACTTTTACTGACTAAAAACAATCCATGTTCCTTCTTTTGCCCTATAAGTTCCAGGGCCGCGGTATCTCAGTCCCGCAGCCCAAACCAGCATGCCTGAGAGATATTTTTCGACGGTATGTGAAGTCAAGTCAGAGACCATAAAAACTCTGACACCAGGTTAGGCACTAACCACACGATAAAGAAAGACGGTAGACTTTGAGTTTATTGACAATTCTCGGGTGAAATATCGATCTTGTAATTACTTTACTACCCTAGAGTTGAATGTCACTTGCACGTCAAAGCGACATTGACCGTTTGTCTATTGCCCGAGCCACATTGGCGGGATTCGGAGAACCATTTCAGTGTGTGAAAGAGATGGAGCTAGACGACCTGTATAGCACCATCTCTTTCTGTCACCGAAGTGATGGTCCGAATACCTACAATGCGGCCCTGGCATAAGTGATAGTTAGTGTTAACCTTATGGAAGTTTAAATTTTCTGTTGAGTAAGTGCCTGCATACTTTTCAACATTTACTACTCTTTTGGGAAACACTGGTGTAACGTTTCATTTATTTATGTTCGAATGTCAGCTCTGTCTGCTGTCTGCACTGCACACTGATACCATTGATATTTATCACCAAAGTATTACCTGTAAAAATGTGATTATATTATTTGTCAGGCAGGCAGGAATGAGATCATTCATATAAACTTTTAGATTTTCGCCCTAATTGTAGGGGAAAATTCTTGAAAACCTGGTTTGAGGTGGCCTTACGTAGTACGCAGTGTCAAGTAAATAAAAGGCTAACTTATAGCTATGTACTAACGTTCCATAGTTTGCAATGTTCAACACAGACTAACAAAATAAAGTATAAGCCTCGCGAAAGCTCATGATTTTATAATTTGTTTGAATGTGAATCGACTTGATTTAATGATTACTGCTGGTTTAATCGCTTTTATAGTCCCTGATAAAGAACAAAGAATTTCACTTGTTAAACCTATGAATTATTTTTTTTTCTGAATAAACTGATAGCGTTGCATATTGCTGATTAATAAAAATAAACGTAACATAACATCACGGTCACGCCTGTAATCCCCGAAGGGTTAGGCAGAGGTGTACCTTATAGTAAACCCACATTTCACCAGTTATGTTTAAGTCCCACGTTATAGGGGGCGAGCCTGTTACCATCAACCGAGCTCAAATCCAGACTCCGTGGCTGCTACTGAGAAATTCGTGATAGAAAAACCCAATGACACTTTGCCTGCGCCAGAAATTGAACCTAGGACCTCATGCTCAGCACTCGTGCTAGCGACTACTAGACCAACGTGGCAATCAAAAAAGAAAATAATAAAATAATCAGCAGCTCCTACTACAAATGGAAAAAAAAACTTGAAAAAAAACCCGGACATCACTTACTAACCGAATAGTTGCAGCACTGATGACAATATTTGTGTCACATGTTTAATTTAGTCTTTTATAATATTTTCTTACCTTTGTATTGATTCTTTTTACCGATTGTTTGTGAATGTGGGAACAGTACACTGTCACGGCTTTGTAGATTCCTAGATGCGTGTTAACTTTTGTTAACCTCTTATCTTGTTTTACGTTTGTTGTGTAGTAAGCAACGACTTTCTGCCGGGCCTATGCTGTCCCCCATACTTAAGGCGAGGTAGGACTGCAAAAGTAGGCATTTAGCGCTGTAGGCTGCGCGCAAAATACTTCTCGTGGACACAGCGCGTTCGTGAACTCGCGTGACCTTGCCTAGCGACACAGCATAGAAATATGCAGTTGGATAAGTAATATTACTTGACTTTTATGAAATATTTTTTCTATGATCAAAATTTGTTACTATCTAGTAGCGATAAATTAGAGCTTTGTTAATAAACGAAATAATTGTCTATAAAATATAAGAATATAAAATAATCATAATTGGGCAGTTTGAGTAACTAATTGAAAATAAACAGCCAGTTCGCTATTAGTAGGTTCGAGAACTGTAAAGATAAAATTTTGATTTGTTTATGGGTTTTTGTGTAAATTGCAATAAGTGTATTTTTATTGAACCTTCCAATTTCATTCAAACAAATTTCATTTTTTTTAATAAAAATATAATATTGACAATCACAAAACTAGAAAGAAACTCAACTAAGTAGATGTAATTAAAATATTTACAATAGGCCCGGCGCAGCCCTATCGCGTACGTACCACCCGGCTGTAGGTAATTATTTCAAAGACAGGGCCGAGTCACAATACTGTATATATTTGTACTGTGACATATCTTTGGAGTGCATTCTTTTTATTTGTTACTTTTATTGCTTTACACGACTTTTTTCGCTTGCGTTGTTTATTGCCCATTATAACTTGCAACAATTATAATAAACTTGGTCAAAAACAGACGGTATGGTACGCGAAATTGTCGCGGAAAAAACTGACACAGGTCCGTCGTCGGTAAGCGCCAGCGCGCGACTAATCGGGCCTGTCCGAGCCGCCGCGAACGCTTTTAATTCATTTTAAAACATAGTAATTAAGAAAATAATGTTATCAAGTCAAACTCTGCCACTTTGTCTAGAACTAATTAGTTTCTTTAATTTAGTATAAAAATTAAATGTAAAACATCAGTAATTTAGTCATAATATTGAAAAAAAGTTACAAAAAGGGGTAACTTTGCGATTTTTTTCTATCGAGTGAAGTTCATCAGGTCTTGCAACTGAATGCGACTGTGACTAGATAAGATCCTTAACTATAACATATATTTTTTTTAAATTTTTAAACCCTATATTCTTTGTCTCAGATGGTTTTAAAAAACTCAAATGTGCGCCCACCTCGCCTTAAGTACTAATACTGTAACAGGATCATATTGTAAAACCAAATCATTTTAAAAGAGTAACCATGGAGTTTCTTGCCGGCTCTTCTCCATAGGAAACGACCAACCCGAACCGTGCACCTTTTTGTCGACGTTCGATAAGTGCCCATGTAGGCCTATGTGAAATAAAAATATTATTTTGATTTAGAACCAGACTTCAAACAACCATTTCCTTCACATCGTTGCATCTAAATGCATCAAACATTATTAAGTAAAGCCGGTGACAATACAGTTGCTAGTTCGTGTATTAAATACATGCAAATATTACTAATGCACTAAATACGGCAATTATGGACCAGTAGCTGTTGCAGGCAACATTTTGGGATGCTAAAATTGAATTATAAAGTAGCACGGATCCGATTTGAAACAGCCGTTCTGACATTATTGTTTGGATTATAATTATGCAGCAAATTATTAATTTGGCTCTAGTGAAGTATGTATTCTGTTTTTGTGGTCAAATAATAAAATCTAATTTTCAAAATGGATATAATAATAAAAATGGGATGACGAGTGACGATGATGAGTCGACCTTCATTCCCTCATTTCTCAGTTTTTTACACCACAATACAATTTAAATTTAACTTAGCAGTTGAAACTGAAGCCACCATCTTTTTTGTCAATACTATATACACAGACAATTTCAAAGATGCCAAAAGCGCCCTTCTGATAAATCCACTCAAATGCCAACAGAACAATGCTGCACCATATACCTCGTCCTGTCCTGTCAAGGACATTAGGTGCATATAAAATGATTAAAAAAAAACAATAAACATACTTACAACGCATAACAAATATCACAATTGTTACAATTTCTGCGATTGTCACAAGACTTGCCTGACGCTCGTTCTAGAAAACTGTTGTATATTATTTCATCTGAAAAATCTACCTTAGAACTTCTTTCCTTATCCTGTTGTCTAAAACAATAAGTACTAAAGTTGGCCTATTACAAATAACTAATTCCAACTACACCTTTTACCAGACTATTTCGATAACCAAACATAAAGCAGGTGGTCACTTATAATCAACAGCTCGATATATTTTGCCCTCACGAGCCGGGCTATCATCTGTCAAGCTTCTCACTGACAGCGATCAAATTGAGGATTTCTGGCTTACTGCCCTTTGTTGATGCCCAACCTCCCCCCACATGCAAACTGAGATAATACCTGCGACTTACCTGTCTCAATATAGAAGTCTATATTCACCCATTATCCCCACACGTTTCGCACGTTTCGTACTATTGTTTATAAGAAAGAGGCGATGAACTGTGATATTGGTAACAAAATCAGTGAATCGGTGCAAACTATCTGCAACTATCTGGAAAATCCAATGAAATAAAAAATGAATTCTTGTGTTGTGGACGTAAAGCGATCATGGATAAACCGATGATATAAGTATGTTGATCTATTCAAAAAAAAAACGAATACCTAGTAACGAGTAAAAGGATGCTACCTTTTTCTCGAAGATTTATGTAAGTAGGTATTACATTGTACAAACGAAGTGAAATCGGAAAGTTAATTTGCCAGACAGATGCCGTATTTTTTAATTTTGTAAAAAAAAGTTGTTTTAATAGTTCTGACTATACAGACAAGACAAAGTGACATACAAAAAACAGAGTTTTAAATAATTCGTCTCTTAGATGTTTCTAACCCTCTAACCTTTGATCAGTTTTCACCGTTGGCTTAATCAGGGCTTCGCGTACCACAATTTCCGAGAAAACATCATCTAAAGAAGCCGATTTCAAAGCTTAGAGACACCCTCCATCCCAACATAATATTTAAAGGAATATTGTGCTAATTGGAAGTGGTGCGTAAAATATCGGATTACGCAAGCGGCTTGGCGGGCGGGCACCGTGTCTAGTGCACCCGCCCCGCCTTACCAAGTCAAATTAAATTTACATAAATAGTCAAATACACAAGGCCCAAAGTAAACCATTCTAAATTCGATGGCCCGAAAGTTGTATCTCTGCAAACACGGACATTCCGAGCGGCAAATGTGACCCGAATTAATATTTGACCAGCGTGTTTGTGCTGTACAAGTTGTGCCTTCATTTGGCTTCTGCGGGTACTTTACATTTGGTAATTTTCTATGAACTCTAATTTCAGGAATTAGTAGTCTGACCCGCCTTTAACATATTTAATTTACACCGCATGGGCTACGTCGAAATACGTATTAATTTTGAGATAAGTTAATACTCACCTAGGGAAGTTATAATGGAATTCAGACAACTTATGATCCTAGCAACCGCGTTGAATTTGCTGGCGACGAAGATAAATGGAAGGCTTGTCAAAACCGAGGCCTACTGCACTGTCTTATGAGATTTTCGGTAGAATCGTCAGCTATATTTCATTTAATATCTCCTTTGGATTTTTTCGGCCTGAATAGCGGAAAATACATTTTCTTTATTTAAGTTTAATCTCAGAACTGCAACTAAATAATATTCAAACAATATACTACGACAAAATCTGGAGTTACAAGAACCGAGCTTTTAACACAAAGCGGCAGGTAAGACAGAATTCTCTCACTTAATAGCATGTTTGAAAAAATATTGCAACGACATCCACACTATAAAAATGCAACGGAAACAAGCACCCCTAATTTTCTTGCTAATGCTAACAAAAGTTTCCTGAACAACATCCACCAAGAAACCGTGAACACCAAAAAACATGTGCTAAAAATCACCTTACCCACACCTCGCAGACTATAAAGGTACCTGGGCATGGACCGTGCGGGTTTATTTTAAAAATAAACACGCTTGTTCATTGACGCGTCTGAAACATGAGCAGCACTCAGGCGGGGTGGCATTAAATATTTCATTTTAGAGAAGTTTTTATTACCGTCAGTGAACGTGTCCGCGATAAACGTTGTGAACGTGACTTGAGAACCTTGCTTAGATCGCCCGCTCACCTATACTTGTGGAGTTAGGAGGCTGGATGTGGCTGAAGAGGGAAATAAACAAGTAAACATCACACCTCATCCTCTCTTGTATTATCTATACACGATAGGTTATGCCATTGTAAAACGATAAGTCGAACACAGTTGATTTCTAGTAATTATATAATATTGAAATCATCGCATAAACATCATAGACTAATATAATATAAAATGAGATAATCATATCGTCACAACACGCACGAATTAGTAGAAGTAATCCTTAGTAGCTACTTGAGTAGCTACTAAAGATTACTTCTACTAATTCGTGTAGTAATGTAGTGTAATTCTACAAATATATAAGTTTTTTGTTCAGTTTCCAACTCTCGTTGCAAAATATACTTCTGAACAAGTAATTACCAAATCGACAGAGTTTCTGCATACGAGTATATCATCATAATCCTACTTTAGCCTGTCGCAAAATCCTTGAAAGAATAACAAATACCAGGTGAGTATTTTTATGTTATTTTTCAGGCTTAACCACAATATGAGCCGGGACGGCGACGGGGCGTTCACGAGACGACAGCAGGGCGGTCGCGTTAGAAATGTGCTTCCTTGCACCCGCCCCACCTTCCGTTAATTTGTAACAAACACGACATTATCACGATACTTTTCGCCTGCAAGCAGTATTAAAATAGGGGAACGTTATTTATTTCTATGCATAAATAATGTGGATTTATTTATCGTTTTTGCTTTAATAACTTAACCTTCGTCTGCTACATACCCCGCAGTCACGAGTTTATTATAAAAATTCATTACACCTAAGAGCACCTAAGAGAAAATACGTATTTCATTTCGAAAAGACTGTTCGTCATATTCTTTTTTTTTGGGATGGGAAATCATCAAATGACTTCTCCCGCTCTGGGCGGAGCGGAAGGGAGTGTCAGACTTTTACTGACTAAAACCCATCCATGTTCCTTCTTTTGCCCTTTGTGTTCCAGGGCCGCGGTATCTCTTTCGAACAGTCCCGCAGCCCTGGCAGGAGTCGGCCCTTGCGGGCCCCTCCTGTTTACTGACATCTCTTTGAGGCGCGCGTGGAACACGAACGCGCCGTCGACACGGCCTGTCGTCATAAGACGGACGGACGGCGAGGTTCGTCATATCCTACTCTTATTACTTTTGACGAAAATCGCTTTTGGATTTTGGAAATTGGTAAAATAAAATATGCTCGTGACTGTACCTACGTGAGTTAAAATAATCAATATTGTCGGTCAAAGATAAATTTTGGTGACAATTTTGTACGACGTACAATTTAACCAACAGAGTATCGGCATTAGATCCATCCGCTTCATTCGAACAACATTCAATGAAGACTAGTCCTAGCAAAAGTTCGAATTTTCGAGTGGAGAACTTTGGAATATTTAGAATATTTATTCTAAACTTCCACTCAACTTGGCTTTTACATAGAGCATCAGGAGTCATTCCAGTGTGGGAAAGAGACAGAGCTATACAGGTCGCCTAGCGCCATCTCTTTTCCACACTGGAATTACTCCTGCTTTAAGACGTCAGGGTGCCTACCCTGACGTCTTAAAGCAGGAGTAATTCAGATCCAGACACCAGATCAATTGAGCTTTTGCACAGCAATCAGTTCGTAAATTGAGTGATGCGTAGTTAATAGATTTCCATACATTTTTTACATGTGACACGGCCCCAAAAAAAAATCTTTATGTTCAGGTTTCACAGTTTGCTGTACTATTTCTACATCATTCGACCGGAATACCACGAAATAAAACCGCATTGCAAAGCTTAAAATAAAACCTACAACGGTGTTGGTAATTGGTACTTTTTTAGCGGTTTTCATGTCACCTCTTCACTAACAAACGGATTGGTTTTACACTGAAACACCAATTTTTAAAACATTGCCTATCTACACGGTGTCCCGATAGTCTGATATTTACCGCCGGGCGAATGTCATCGGGACCTCGCAACTCAATTACTGGGCAATACCGAAAACCTCAGTGTACATATTTACGGTCTTACAGCGTAACTACTAGAGGGACTTTTGGCCAGAAATGCAGCATATTTGTTACAAAAAGAGCCAGCAGTGGCCGTTTCGGTGCCTTTTTGTAACATGCTTCCCTGGTCATTCCAAGTCTCATCTCTCGTTTACCAACATCCATTAAGGAATATACTGACAGGCAGTTAAAACAGGTTTTACTGTCAGATGTCGGTGCTTGGAACCTTTCTGGTTAGCCACAGGTTTCTTAAATTAATATTTACGATGCTCAGAAATAGACGTCGACCTTTCCTCATCCACCTTCATGTTAAGCTTTCTTAGAATTTACGAAACATAAAACATTTCCATGTATCCGTTCAAAACACAGTACACCCACGCTGACATTTAATTTAGTCGATTCCAGTGAGTACACGTATGCTGTGGCACCTATCGACCTGCTCGCCCAAACTTTGTCTAATACACTTTGCAACGTACCTACATATTCCCATCTACTGCAGTTACTATAATTAAGATTTTCTCCATAAAAGCTGGACTGCCAAATGGTTTTATAAGTTTGATTATGTTTTGTAATTAAAAAAAAACTCAACAAAACGGTTCTGGAAATTAAAAAGTTCTTTATTATTTCAGCTTAAACTTGAATTTATTATACACATAGGTTGGTGAAGTGTGAGTGAACACAAGTTGTATAATTATAAACACATCTTACTTTTATCTATTGTAAATGCGAAAGGTTGTGAGGATGAATGGAGGTCTGTTACTCTTCCACGCAAAAATTACTGAACGGATTTGACACACAGATAGTTTATAACCTATGCTTACTTTTATCCCAGTAGTACGATCCTGTCGGCGAAGCCGCGGGCACAAACTAGTACCTATTCCATGATGTCATAACCCTTACCATATCATTGTTTCAGTACTATTGACAGTAACAACAATTGAACCTAACAATGGCTTGCCTGTGTTTTAACAGTGGACTGGGTTAATTAATATATTACTTAGGTATGTAGAAAATCTTCACATTATTCACTTGCCTACAATTAACCTTTCGGCACCAGAGAAGACCAAAACAACTTGCAAACACTTTATCAAAACATAAAACAATGTTCCATACTTAAGAGAGTTATTACATAGTTTTGATTTAACAGCAATAAGCTGCCCCCGACGGGTTTACGATATGAAACTGAGGAAAGAAATAGCCTGAGTTAACTTAATAATACTCCATATTGAATCGGCGACGAACCGACGGCGAAATTAAACAGTTTATTAAAATTTCAATTTCCTTGATTGTAGCTGTTATCCAACGTTTTAATAGAATAACAGAGTAGGATAAGGTTCAACGATTACGTAAGGCAAGGCCTATTAAGTATTATGATTTTGATTACATGTGATACTTCTGAATTTTTTAATAATAAAATGCATACTTATAATCACGCCTGTAAGCCTCGAAGGGTTAGGCAGAGGTGTACTTAATAGTACACCCACATTTCGCCAATCACTATGTTTAAGTCTCGTGTAATAGGCGGTGAGCCTATTGCCATCAACCGGGCACAAATCCAGACTCCGTGGCTTCTACTGAGAAATTTCTGATGGAAAAATACAATAGCACTTTGCCCGATCTGGGAATCGAACCCAGGACCTCATACTCAGCAGTCGCGATTGTGACCACTGAACCGACAAGGTAGAATTTTAGTAAAAAAACAATCATGTATTTCACCCGAAGTTGAAGAACAGACAAAATAATAATTAAAAATCTTCCCTATTACCAGCAGCTGCTCACTAAAATATTCAAACATCCAAAATTCGTACTCGCAATAATCAACAGTGCCGTAATCCAGCCGAATTATTCCGATCCACATTTAATATAGCCTCAGCTATGACAAAAGTTGTAGACGGCTCACGACCGCAGCGCCCATTTCATCCAGTAACCAAATCACGATTCTCATTAATGACTCCCATTAGCACAGGTGTTTAGTAATACGTATACCAGTTGTTGATACCACAACACCGGCTAAATGTAGCTATTGGGTATAAACTGCAAACCAGCATTACACAAATCGACGCATTAACACGCCGTTTTCAACTGTCGACACGCTATTCTAGTAGATTTATATGTCTGTATGTGATGTCGTTACGTCATATTTTGGAACGTGTGTAAGTAGTTGTTTCGAATTCGATTAAACTAAGGAAATGGCAGTCAATGCTTGGATTTTTTTTTGCGAAGTCGCAGTAGAAATGTTTTTTTAGATACCTTGTCATTTACTTTGCCTTTTTCCAACTATGTTGGCTATTATATGTCTTAAATTTAATATGACAATGTGTATTTATCATTTTGTATTGCGTGAGCGTAGCAGTCCTCAATATGTCGCTTAAAAACCAGCATAAGGATAGGTAATCCCTACTAAAAAGTTAAAAAATGGCATCCATTTAATTGTTAAGCGCCGATTTTCAAGGTACCTATTTCTTGGTAATAAAACTTCGAATAAAGATGACAAATGATACATTTAAAAAGAAAATAGTTGCAGTTTCTTATTTTAAAGCTTTTTAACCGCTTATTATCTTGAAACTAGCTTCAATTTCAGACTGCAAATCTGTCAGTACTAACTATTTTGCGACGTCACCTCTACTCGAAAAGTTTTCATACTTTACTAAAGTATATATACGAGTATCATATCTAATTTCATGAAAATGAGATGAGTGCAGTCACTTTTGGCAATTGTCTCAAGTACTTTACCTTCTACGACTTTTTTAGAATAACCTTCGTCATCGGTCAAAATACTTTTATTACCATTTTGCATCATGAACTTGCTTTTTTACATATTGATATTGGCCGCCATTTTGTTTTTTCAATACAATTTCACAAAGATGTGCCATGAGCACCTCCCTGGCTATCCTTTTAGCAATCAACCTCCCCATACTGCCTGTCACTTTGAAAAGAAGACAGAATGTAGGCAGAATGCATCGGGACAGACGGACTACAATCGTTACGCAGTGGGTGCTAGAAGACGGGCGTCGTTGTCGCCGAGGAAGGCCTTGAAAACGCTTGTGTGATGACCTAGAGGCATTTGTGGGCCGTAGTGGGAGATTTCCATACAAAAGAAGAAGACGTGTAAAGCTATTGGGGAGAACTTTGCCCAGCAGTGGGACGACAAAGGTTATTAAAAAAAAATAGAAGAAACAAACCGTCTCGTTGGTCTAGTGGCCGCATGCGCGACTGCTGATTTCAGTTCCTGGGTCGGACAATGTGACATTGAGTTTTACCATCAGGAATTTCTCAGTAGCAGCCACGGAGCCTGAATTTGTGTCCGGTTGATGGCAATTGGCTCGCCACCTATTACATGGGACTTAAATATAACTGGCGAAATGTGGGTGTACTATTGTGTAGGTACACCTCTGCCTAACCCTTCGGGGATTATAGGCGTGATGTTATGTAATGCTAAGAAGAAAGCGATAAGATAAAAAATGTATCAACATAATAGTTCACACGTAAAGCTAATTCAGAATTCAGACGTCTGAGCCCGGATTTATGGTCATATAAATTGGATTAAACTATTAACTTTACCTATTACCGCTTAGCGTTCCCAAATAGTTGTATGTGAAACGTTTGACCCCTGTCTCGTAACTCAGTTAGGTTTATTATCCCTATTAAAAGTGGTAGATAAATTCGTGAATATGAACCCCTTTGCTAGAGGGCCTTCTTCATTATAATTTTGTGTTATTTAATTAATATAAGCGTAGGTAATAAAAGGATACCCAAGTAGAACAGTACCTACATATACTAAACCAAGATTTTCTTCGATATGCGCCAAAACGAACAATTACTGTGAGCAATCCTTGATGTTCTAAAATCAAGGTGTATTCATTCTTTATCTCTTGATGAAGAAGCCCGTATCTTACGCTAGAGACGACAGTCAGAAAATAACGAAATTCGTTATATGCGTTATTATAATCTACCATAATTACCACTCTAACAAATTAAACATTGAAATAAGGGTAATACATTCAGTACAGCAGTATCCGATTAATCTAATTTAAAATAGCTAAATAATTAAAAATTTAAGTAATAATATTATAATTTTACGGCATAAAATTATTAATTACTAGCTGTGCCCGCGACTTCGTTCGCGTGGATGTCGGAACTTAACAATGTATTTTTTAGTGCGAAGAGCTGTTGGAGGATTCCTATACAAATCATTTTTTTTTATTTATGCTAGTGCTCGACCATGGGAAAAGCATCCAATACTTAGGTCCACCCCCGCAACGGAAAATGTCTGGCCCTGAGCTTTAGTAATCGTCATGGCATAACAGAGACTGACTGGGAATCGCGTTCGTTTGAAAGAGAAAGGAAAGTTGTTAGGAATTATAGGTATTCTTGGAATAAAAACAATATCACCAGCGCCGCAACCGGTTAATATTTCAGCTTCGATTATGTTTTGCTGCAGATTTGTAACTTTGAGCCGAGTGCCGTTACAAAGTTTGGAGGACATAAATTTCTGAGGAGAATTATTGGTACACCGATTTTTTAAACTATTTTGTGGGCTAAAAGTCCGGGTGTGTTGAGGGAATCCAAAAATTCTACCGGGTAGTGTGTGGCGTCATCTTCTTCCATAACTGTATTTATAGAGGTGTATTCTCTACTATTCCCGGACACATGAATCAATATTTCTAAATTAATTGCCGCAGCTTGGACATTGCGAGGATTCAAAATAGCTCGCTGACATAGCCAAGAACCGGCTTGATTTCCCATGTTTGTGGAATCTCCGTACACAGAAGAAATTAGCTCCTGTTGTGATGTAACGCAAGAGCAGAGATTATCAACCAAAATAACTTTTCCATCTTCTTGTACGGGGTATGTGCCATCGCCTATTTGTAACAATAAATTGGGAAACTCCTGTGCATTTTCGCAGCCTCGCAACTGTGCACGCATATGTACACTCAGGTGTGTAGATGATATATTGCGCCTTAGAATAGAACTCTTCAGACAGGCAGCAATTTCTTCGGCTCCCATCGGCCGGTCATTTTGCCTTATGTCCTGTAAAGTTCTATTCACTGCTTCTACAGCTTTGCGGTTTGCCATAGTGCACTCGCCCCAAAAAATTAAAACACAATCGCATAAAACCCTTGCTTTATCGCTATTTCGCGATATGTTGCAAACCGGGCTTTCCGTGCGGTCTAAGTCGATAGGAATTATAAATGTTGTGTGTGCCGTTTTTCCTCCAGGCAATAATGTGGCTGCTATCCCTGAAGAGGCGACAGCAAGGGAAATTTTATTTTGGTTCTGTAGCGGCACTACAAAAAGTACTTCAGCAACATAGAACAAAAAGTACTACGGCGCCATCTATGACGCAGAGGATAAACTAAAAATCGAAATATATCTAAATTCTGCATCGCGCAAGTAAAGTTATTCGCGACTTAAGACTATACAGAAGAATCCGACAACAACTGTTGGGCAGTAGCCCACCAGACATAACACCCGTCTGGTCCGAGGATCCTCCATTTTCAATGGTGGTTGAAGAGGTTTACACCCTGTTCTCCATACCCCCAAATTGGTGACCCCGAAATGGACGTCAGCGCAGCCTTCGAGCAACGTGACGTCATCAACATCACTTCCTCAAGCTTCCTCAAACTTCCTCAAGTTTTCGAGCAGCGAGTCATATAGCCAGCCAGCTTCAAAATGGGTATTCCTGACCACCAGCATGCAGCGGAAGCACATTCCTGGTCAGCACCCTCAGCCTCATAAAGCTACCTTGGCACTGCACTTTCGGCCGGTTGAGAGCTGTACCTCCCGGTCGATGCGAGCAGTCAGCCACATCGCGGCGCTGTACCACGTCCGACGCAACAGAGCACATGCAGTGCCGACCCTGACAGTTCCGACTCACCGTGAACAATGCGGCAACGACTTTCCACTGGCCTGGCAATCAACGACTCATTCTACTACCGACCCTAGTCTCCGCGGGGAAGTGATGTAGCGGCACTACAAAAAGTACTACAGCGCCATCTATGACGCAGAGGATAAACAAAAAATCTAAATATATCTAAATTCTGCATCGCGCAAGTAAAGTTATTCGCGACTTAAGACTATATAGAAAAACCCGACAACAACTGTAGGGCAGTAGCCCACCAGATATAACACCCGTCTGGTCGGAGGATCCTCCCTTTTCAATGGGGGTTGAAGAGTTTTACACTCTGTTCTTCATACTCCCAAAGTTTTACCTGTTCCGCCCGGTGCGTCTAAAAACAGGATTTCACCCGAGGCGTTTTCTACACTGCAGCATACCCTATCAAACGTCTGGCGCTGATTCTCTGTCTTTGCGCAGCCATTTTGTAAAATTTCTGCGAGTTCCACGGGATGATAATTAATTTCTGATACGTACTCTCTGTTAATACGTTCCCCATCGACTGTCGGTGTGGGCAAACCGTATTGAATGATCGGGTTCCCTGGTATACTTATAACTATCTCTTTAATAGCCAATAAGCACCTGTTGTGACAAATTTCACGTACCCTATAGGTCAGAAATTTCTCCATCAGTATTTAGTTAAACATGCCTCAATCAGAAAATAACGTCACACGCACAATGCCATCTATCGAATATCTATATTCAATGCTGCACGCAGTTGATGTCTAGATATAGTCCAGTCTGAGTTCGATAGATGGCGCTGTTTTAATATTTTACTTCGAAAACACTATTATAATTTTATTAATTTACATTTTTCTTTCTTTCCATTTATAAGGTGTGAACTGATTACGATGAAACAAAAAACTTAATGTTCAATTACTTCAATTTACGCACATATTGTTGTGTATAAAAGTTACGGGAAGTTGTGAGACCAACTGCACATAACCCTAATTTTACTTCTGTAACACTTTAAATTCAAATATCTTTTGATAGACTGAACCGATTGCAATGCAACAAAAACTAAATGTTACTCCAAGTTACGCTCAATCGTTGTGTATAAAAGTTATCTACATTGCTTTTGTACATTTTACGTGATGCCCGAACAAATACACAGACAAACAGACAAACAGACAAACAGACAAAAATTCGAAAAATGCTGGAAATGGGTTCTATTGGTTGTCCTTTAACACCCTGGCTATTTTTTTTGGAATTTTTTTCGATGTACAAAAATGACTTTTCTACAGTTTTATTATATTATTAATTAATTAATAATTAATTATTTTCATAATAACCATTTCAGCTTTCATATTAAAATGTACAACAATATCAGTACCCTGATTAAGCAAGCAAAATTAAAAACAGTTCATAATGGCAACATTTATTAAATGAAAAACCTGCAATATTGTTTAATTAAATAATATAATGTTTATTAAACGCGTACAGAAACAGCTCGCTCGTAAAGCAAGATTTTGTAAAAGACAAAAAAATAACATGAAAACTGATTTATTTAAACTATTTAGAGCTTAGTTGAGCCGAACCTATTAACAAAAGTGGCTCATGGCAAAAAAAAATGTTAAATTCGTGTATCGATGTTTTTTTTAGTCTTTTTAACACTTGAATGCGATAGTTGGGCGCTGTTGGTAAACATTTGTAATAATTATTGTCTGTGGAATTAGTATTAAAAAAAACAAATGGCGGCGTTAGTTCTGACTAAAATCACGCGTTAAAAACGCCAGGGGTTTATAATTTTATTTAATTCAGGCCGTAAATCCATAGTGTTAGTACAATCTTAACCAATTTTTAGTAAATAACAAAATTACAATAAATAAACAATACATTAGTTTATACATACGTTTCATAAAATAAGCTACTAAATAAAGGTAAAAAAACTTACTTGGGAACCAAAGATAAACAGACTAGGTACCTATATGAATAAACAACGCTAGCAAAAACTAAAAAAACCTAATAAATTAAAAGATTAAAAATAAAGCCAGCACAACCCACATGGCCACACCCCATCTTCAGTATTCCCCCTATCGTATAAACCGAAAATTTCTGCGTTCCAATTTTGCACACGTCTGTACACAAATTTTGCCTGAAATAAGTGGCCTGCGCGGTTATCGAAAATTCAACGCGCCACAGAAATGTGTATCAAAATCGGCAATTTCTATGTATATGAATGTAATTTTAGACTGGAGTAATTTCAAATTAGTTTAATGGAGTTTCGGTGAAATGTCTGGCTAGTATGTTTAATTCAGATAGATTAAATTGACTTTGTCATGACCTATATAACCTACCTCAAGTTAGCCAACTGAATAGTTTGTGAAAAAATATAATGGGTATAAAATACCATTCACGAAGCCGAACGTCACTTGTTCTCCCCGTCATGGCATTTTTTTTTGTTCTGGACCACACTTTGGAACCTGCTAGATAAGGAGATATTGGGGGTCAAATAAATAATAATAAGTAATAAAAGTTTATTTAAAAAAAGCAACTTAGACATAAATTACAAGAAATTTTAACAAGATAATTTAGGACAGTATAGGTGGTGTAGTCATCTGTAGTCGAACTAGGCAGAGCCTGTATTTCGACTATCAGCGCCAAACCCCTTTTTTTTTTTTTTTTTTTTTTTGGAGGGTGAGAAATCATCAAATGACTCCTCCCGCTCTGGGCGGAGCGGAAGGGAGTGTCAGACTCTTACTGACTAAAAAACACCCATGTTCCTTCATTGGCCCTTTATGTTCCAGGGCCGCGGTATCTCTTTCGAACAGTCCCGCAGCCCTGGCAGGCACCGGCCCTTGCGGGCCCCTCCCGTTTGCTGACATCTCTTTGAGGCGCGCGTGGAACACGAACGCGCCGTCGACACGGCCTGCCCGTCGTCATACGACGGACGGACGGCGAGCTAGCCCATTACTCGCCGTCCACAGGCCCGCGCCTACGGTGGCCGAGAGCCATCGCGGCGTGAGCGCCAAACCCCTCGAGTATTAAACATATATAATTGCCAGTAACATTTCATTTGTATCTTGCATAATATCATTTTAACAATTAATAATATTTTTTCTTTAGTTGTGGATTAGAGAAAGAAAACAAATACAAAAATAAAAAAACGAAAATGAAAAAGAGTATGTAGTGTTTGCATGCAGGGCCTCTTTTTTGTGTGAGATGGGGATGTACGTGTGTGATTTGTAAGAGGATGTGTGTGGTGTTGTCTAGTGTTCTGCTGTGTGGTGTGTTATGGTGTGGGGAGTGCGCGCGTTTGTGTGCATGTATTGAGAGATGTATGTTATATTGTTATGGTTTTTTATTAGGATACTATGTCCAGAAGAAGTTCAGTCTGTTCATAGGTAAGACTTTTCAGGTATTCGATAAGTTTCTTCTTGCATTGCATTTTTGTTTACGGGTACCTATATAATAAGGATACTATATAACCTATTGTAAATTAATGGACCGATGGAGTGGGCAAAGCGTTGGCTAAATTTAGTTTTAGACAGTTTAGTTCTTTCGCATGCTATGTCTTTTCTTCGTTTTTGGAGGAGTAGTAAGTTGTAGTGTAGATTGCTGTGCTGTTGGAGGACAACGCTTTGTATGTACAATTGTCTCACGGTCATGGCCTCCCATTTTTCGTATAATGTTGTTGTAGGGAATCGGATAGGCTTGAACGTCGCAACCTTCAATATTGCACGTTGGGCGACCTCGACTGACTTCAAAGTTGTTTTTGGTGTCCCTACCCAAGATGACAGACAGTATATTATAAGCGATTGACAGAGAGCATAGTATATCTGCTTTAGCAACTTAAAATCAGAAATGTGCCTTAGGTTTTTAAAATATATATGAGCCTTCGTATTCTTCCGCATAGCAGCTTAACATGTTCCTTGATATGTCTCAAATATACAAGTTTTTCACAATTTTTTTTGAATGCAAGTTTTTAAAGTAATAAGGTTTCTTTAAATACTTCCATGACCATCGTACAATTAAATGCATCTATCATCACAATGTTTTTGAGTGCGTTACATTTAGTCCTACATAAAAGGTAATTTTTCGACCCCAACAAAAAAGTCGTTTCCCAGCAATAATTTTTGCGTACCGTTACTTAATTTATTGTACAGAATGCTGCGTGAAGTGTCCGTTTACACCTTGTATGTTCTACAGGGGAATCTGCAAACCTAAGGGGACGTCTCCACGAGCTAGAGAATCGCGGCGATATTATCCCATACAAATACGTAATATCGCCGCGATTCTCGCGCTCGTGGCTCTAAGAGAGTGTATAGAAATACGTGGCAACGACGATAATATCGTCGCGATTCTCTCTCTCGTGGAGACAGCACCTAAGGTTAGCGAAATTCGTAGCTAGAGCTAAAATAACTGTGAAAGTACAGTAATTAATTGAGTGTTCAACAAAAGGGTGTGTAGGCTTCAATATACATTTTAGATACTGTACACAATATCAATTAATATATAATCTAAATTATTTAAACCCTTTTAGCCTCAGAAATAAAAAGATATGGGGTTGACTAAAATATAGTATTCGTATCTAACAATAAAATACTTGGGACATGCTTACACTTAAAAATAATTGTTGTCATAAAGGCGAAAATAAAATTTTCATGTATGAATATTCATGCCTAGTGGCTATATCTATATACATACGACACACACACACATCTTCTTCTATACAAATAAATAAAATTGAAGTGTCTGTTTCTAACATCAAAATAACAGCTTTTTACTGCACGCATATGAAAAATATACGGCACTTACAACAAAAACACAGTTTTTTCAATTGTTGTCTGTCTGTCGGTCCTGTTTGTTCCGGCTAATCTCCGAAACGGCTCGACCAATTTTGACAGGACTTTTACTGGCAGATAGCTGATGTTATAAGGTCTAACATAGGCGACTACCTACTACTTTATTTTAGAACAAGAATTAGAGTTCCGTGAAACAAAAAAACCCTTGAAATTGGTAACAAAATTCGATTAAAAAAGGGGTAACATACTTTTTTAAAAGAATTTCACGTGAACAAAGGTCGCGGGCAACAGCTATTCTAATATAAATTTATTTAAGTAAAGTTGTATTAAAACGTATAGCGTCCACTGCATGTTCAGGTAACTGGAAAACAAATTACAAACATAATCTGTTCATTTAAATGCAATATAAGTTGTGCAAAAGAAAAATAGTTTTTTTTTCATAAAAGCATACAGGATTCTTCAGTTAGTTTTATGGTTCCAACCTAAGAGGAAAAATAGAACTTCTATAGTTACTGTTTATATGCTCATTTTTTTTGTACGTCTATCACAAAATTTATTTCCAGTTCTTCACATACCATATCGCCTCTTTGCTTCAATAATGTGTTATCTTGAAAATTGTCATTTTAGAGGAGAGCGTTTTTAAAGTTTCAAAAAATAATTGTGTCGAAACGTATATTTTTTAACTGTAAATCTATGATGTATTGTAAACTATAACAAATAAACTATGTGAAAACTTATCAAAATACTGATAATTTTGAAGTTTAGTAAGAAATTTGCTTTATTTGAAAAAAAGGGGAAAACATGTCACATTGTTCTTGCAAATATATAGTAAGATAAGTGTTACAAACTAAATTGTCACGATTTTAATGATATTACTTTGGTTATGAAACCGAGTTATTTAACAAACATTGTTGAAATAAAAACTTTTAGATTTCAGAATCAATATTTATTGGAAACACTGCAATTGCAAAATACACTTAATAAAATTTCTATATAACAAAATCCGACTGACATTACGAATAATCACAATTTTTATTGTCCATTACTTAATGAGGATCACATTTTACTGGAGAAATTAAAGTATTAGCTTAAGATTAAATAAAAGAATATTTAGCCTTATGAACAATCAGACTTTGGTAATTGAGGAATAGGTAAATCAAATTATAATTTATTAGGTAGATCTTGACTATCCAATAGCGCTTCAAATCTCTGACAGATGAATATGAAACTCTTATTTAGGAGTTTGCATTAATGCAAACAAAATACACATATCCCAATTTTTTGGTTGGATGGATTTTTTAATTCCAAATTTGAGATGACGTATTCTTTATACACATTATTACAATAGCTTTTTTAAATTGTTTTCTTTAGAAAATAAAGCTTCAGGATAGCTTTTTTGAACTCGAATCACCTTTATACCTGTTAGTTTGACTGAATCATTATTTTCATCTTTTAGCAACGAAAAGTTCATTTGATTAGTTAAGCTTTACCAATCATAGAAATTTGCAAAGCACATTTCATTCACATGGCCTTCCATGTGAATTAAATGTGCTTTGCAGATTGCTCACTTTTCTTCCGGGCAGCCTTTATAGCACTAATAAACACGTCAGGTGTATACATGGGTCCAGATCGTAATTGCCGCTAAATTTCTCTCTCAATTTGAGAATGAGCGTAATCGCCCTCATTCTGGGTATGTCCTTTTCATCAAATATTTATTAGTGACTGAATTTAGATTAAGTATGGTCTTTACCGCGTATAGATACATGCAGATCATATATTTATTTTTTTGTTGGCCCCTACAATTATCCGAATAGAATACAACATCCAGATTTTCGACTGTTTCTGACATTTTGACGAGGTTTTTGTAAACTCAAGTACCGAAGGACCGATCTCGTTTACACCTCAGTTACTCTGAATGTTGCATATAGTTAAATTAAGTACATTCAATTTAGATGTAATTAAAAACAGACAGAGCTTCAAGCAGTTTTCCAATGTTCCAAAGGGGATATCCCTTTGGGGCCGTCCCCACGAGCGAGAGAATTGCGACTATATCCATACAAATACGTAGGTAATATCGCCGCGATTCTCTCGCTCGTGGAGACGGCCCCAGAGATATCCCCTTTGGGACATTGGAAAACTGCTTGAAGCTCTGTCTTTTTTTATTACAGATCTAAATTGAATGTACTTAATTTAACTATATGCAACATTCAGAGTAACTGAGGTGTAAACGAGATCGGTCCTTCGGTACTTGAGTTTACAAAAACCTCGTCAAAATGTCAGAAACAGTCGAAAATCTAGATGTTGTATTCTATTCGGATAATTGTGGGAGCCGACAGCAACGAGAATTTCACTATTCTTTTCATCGTTCTTCTTCCCTGCACGTGAGAGAACTTTTTCATTTTGATGTGTTTTGTAGCCTTCTTTTAATCGTTCTTTTTTTCATCAGGGCTGTTTTTGTAGGCTTTACAAACATCACATAAATCGTTTTTAGGAACAAAGAATGATAATTATGTTGTAATCTTGCGTAAATATAAGGTAAAAGATCCATCCATCTGGAAAAATAAGTACAATTAGTAATTTGTTTTAGCATTAACAAAGTAATATTTAGGAATATTACTGGTCAAATAATTTTTTTTTTGTTCATTAACGGAACATCAGCAGATATCCATAACTTGTTTTTTGCATTAGAAAAAGTTTCATCATCAACAATGTTGTATCTAAAGATAACTCAAAGCAAAGTTCTCATTCTTTCGGCAACAGTGTGACATGAGCATTTATAACAATTGGTACCTCACATATTTTTTTCAACAACACTGTGTTAACCCACGATATCACATTATAAAATAAAAAATAATAATTGAATTAAAACATACCTTTGCAACCAAACAGTGATATCGTCCTGATGTCACGTTTTCGCTGAAATTTGAGAGCACCTTCCTATGCACGTGCATAGTGACAACTGATTTGTTTCGTTGTCGAAACAAATCTCCGCGCAGAAAGAGACAACGTGATATCGCGATCTGACACAGTTGCGCTGTCTCTTTTACTCATAGATTCGCTATTACCCGCACAAAAGATACCACGTTTTATGGAAAAATAAAATCGGCCACGGCGGTTTCAAATATCAAATAAAAAAAAATATGGATTGTCGGACTTATCACGTTATTGAAGCAAAGAGGCGATATATCTTCTTTTATTCTTGAAAATAAGTTTTCTACTTAATTCAAACAAATGAAAATCAATAAATTAAACGTCCAAAGCATTAATTTCATTTCCTTCCTCAAAACTATACCATATACATATCAGGCTATTACATTCTACAAGAAAGTATATCTATCTACACATAGTATAATATATATCCGGAGTGTACGTCCGTGGTACAGCCGATAAATCATTGTGACATTTCAGTGAGATGTCGACATCGGTCGTTAGTCGCGTCGCCAGCGCCGCCTGCCGATAACACACAAAAACAGGAAAACTCACTACCAAATTGTATACTTTGTAGCTTCATAGATCCTGCGATACGATGTTTTTCTATTTACAGTTCATTTATTTTTAGTTTATGGTGCATTTTTCCAGTTTATGTTTTATCAAGTTTACCTAGCTACAATGAGGCTTCCTGCGTATTAGACTTTTTATACGAAGCGAATATTGTGGTTTCTGCAGAAACCACGGTATGCTATCGATATCCTAATAGTATTAAAATATTGCATTTTTCAAGCAAAACAAATTGTCTTTAATTTGGTTTGGCAACTTTTTAAGGCAAAACAAAGACTGCTATTTGCCACCTCTGAAAATGATAGTCGAAATAAGATCACTACACCAATGCTTAAATCTCTGTTTTACTTATTAATTTAGGTATCGGAGTAGTAATCAGGCATAAAACGGTTGTAAAAACGGAAAAACAGTAAAAAACAATTCGTTATCCAAACGGCCAAAATGATCATTACGGCATAACACCAAGGCAAGTGCACACACTTACTAATAATATTTTCTCTATCACTGAGTTCCTGAACTAGAGTGAAGAATGTCCGTCGAATGGAAACAAAGAGAGTGACAAATATTTGTCGATGGTTGTGCGGGCAAATCCTTTGAGAGCCCGTCCTACGCTGTTACAGATTTACCCTTATATGAGTCCAGTGTTAGTTGCTTGTTTGCACCGAGATAGAAACACGAGATGTGTGGTGGATTGGCGACCTCTATGCAGAAGAGGATTTCAAAATAAAAGATAGGTTCATTATGTTGTGCTTGTGTCAATTTGTCATTTCACTGGTAAGGTTAGATACATTGTTTTTATCACTGACATAACTTATGCGATGTGACAACATCAAAGCTTAGGCTTCCGAGGCCCCAGCAGCCGTAACATGGGTGACGTAACTATTCATTGGATTACCGTATCGTGACGATACGACAACCCATTCATTTTATTTCCGTCGCATACAATACACGAAACCGAATTCACATTTACAAAAAAAAATACCTTGCCATCAAAGTACAAAAAAAAATCGTGCTTCGTCTTCACAAAGTGTCCATGGAGTTTCTTGCCCGTTCTTCTCCATAGAGATCTACGTTAGGGAATGGGCAACTACAGTACTTTCACAGTTTTTATGCCTTGTGACTGGGACTGTAGCTAAATTTCATTGTTGTCTTTGTTTCGACAGTTCAAAAGTGCCTGTAACGGGCCTACTTGAAATAAATGCTTTGATTTTAAAAGTACTACGAGTACAATCATGCATGACCTTAGTCTTCCGAAGAAAAATAAAAAGAAACATACTGCATAACTTCTTCATCCTTATTTCAGCTGAAAAACAGCCATTGCTGGACAAAAACCTTCGCTACACATTGCCTCTGAAGATCTAGGAGGATCTAATCATCGTTTAACAACCATTTGAAAACAAATATAGGTACTACGTCGATAGTTGGCGCCCTAAGTGTCAGGAGGCGTTTATAACACACAAGTTATCCAATTGTTAGAAGTTCCGTACCTACGTGTAGGAATTAATTTGGAATAGGGTAACTAGCCAAACTAATTGGGAAAGCACGCCCTTAGAATTAATGCCATTTTAAGTGATTATCAAGTTGTAAAATGTAGTTTGGTTTGGAAAATAGCATTAATTATATTATTCTGACTACCTCGTTGGTCTAATGGTCGCGATCACGACTGCTGAGCTTGAGGTCTTGGGTTCAATTCCAAGGTCGGGCAAGTGCTATTGAGTTTTTCATGAGGATATTCTCAGTAGCAGCTACGGAGTCTGGATTTGTACCCAGTTGATGGCCATAGGATCGCCCCTTATTACATGGGATGATTGGACTTAAAAATAACTGGCAAAATGTGGGTGTTCATTTAGATACACCACTGCCTAACCCTTCGGAGATTACAGAAGTGGTGTTATGTTTCATAACTAATTTAACCATCGGCCAAATCGGTCTGCTTGTTTTTTGCCGGGATGCTGGGTTGCAAAAAGGGAAAAGTCAATAAGCCTTTGGGATACAGAACCAGCAATTCATAGGTATTCGTATCCCGAGGATTAAGCGAGCACCCGAAAGTTTTCAGTGTACACTTTAATAATAAATTCTAAATATAGAAGCGAACTTCTTGAATGGAACTCAGGCATCGATATTTCAAAAATTCCTCAAGTTCCGTTCATAAAGAAACACTTCAGTGCGCTTTTCCACTGACGACGACCAACGAGATCCTTGAAACTTAACAAAATTCTCAACTTTAGCCCGATTCATCATGCCTTATACAGAGAGGTAGCTTATAATATCTTCTGCGCCATTAAATCTAAATTATTCCCTGTACCACGTTCAAAAGTAGGTAATAGGGTAACTTAAGTGAAATATAAATTGCCACAAACTGTTGTAAAATATGGCCCAATATTTTCGGCTAGAAATGTTTATTTTAACATATTACAAATTATACAGACCCATGTTTATTTATGTTCTTGTTATAATGAGGTGTTTGAAACTGGATAATGTTATTTTATTTACGTTTACGAATTTAAATTTAGCTCTGTCTGGCCACTTGGTGCCTGTCTGTCCCGGTTGATCGCAATAGACTTGCCCACCACACACCACCACACCACACCTCACCACATGGGACTTTAACATAACTCTCCCACCTGGACATGAGTTGCCATGGCTGAAGTCTTTAAATAGACCCAGGTTGGTCGTAAGAAAAAAAAAACACCTCACGTAATTTATGGACGCCCCCTAATGGGCTAGCTCGCCGTCCGTCCGTCGTATGACGACGGGCAGGCCGTGTCGACGGCGCGTTCGTGTTCCACGCGCGCCTCAAAGAGATGTCAGCAAACGGGAGGGGCCCGCAAGGGCCGGTGCCTGCCAGGGCTGCGGGACTGTTCGAAAGAGATACCGCGGCCCTGGAACATAAAGGGCCAATGAAGGAACATGGGTGTTTTTTAGTCAGTAAGAGTCTGACACTCCCTTCCGCTCCGCCCAGAGCGGGAGGAGTCATTTGATGATTTCTCACCCCCCAAAAAAAAAAAAAAAAAGGTTGGTCGTAAGAAAACCTGCTCTGGTGGCGATTCATCAATGACTCTGCGCTGGAATCTGGTGGTGTTCCACAAAAGATGGGGCTCTTAATATCGTGTCCTGCGTGTCCTGTTGTTTGTTCACTGGTGAAATGTGGGTACCTACACCTCTGCCCAACTCTGCGGGGATTACAGGCGTGATGATATAATCATAGACAAGGACATTGTGACCTCTTTACACTCGCATTCGTCCCTCACAACAAAAAAGTAAACCGTAAAACATAAATAAAAAGAGACACGTTTCTCAACCCACCCTGTCTAAGTCGTATTTATGAAAAACCGTAAGATTTACTTTCCCCTAGCACGTCACGACTATATCCCGAATTCCCGACATAGTTGGTAAAAGACAAATGACAAATGTTCCGTGTTTCGACCACTACTAAGAAAGCGAATGTTTATTTAGGGACACAAATCCCGTGGTTTGCTCAGAAGGGTTACAACGGTTATCACGTTTTCTTTTACGGGAGACAGCAAAATAACGGCCCTGTATTTACATTTGCGAACTTTACTGCAAAGGTTTACAAGTAACAATAAACTTGCTGGTTATGTATGCTCTGTTAAATACATAATTGCTCTACAAATGCTTCCTGTTCAATGATATGAAGGAGTAAATGATAGCGTGATGATTTACAGAGTAGAATGGAAGAAGAAAACGTGTTGCGCCGACCCCAAATAACATTGGATAAATGCAGGAAGATGATGATGATGATGAAATGCTTCCTGTTGAGAGAGATATTCAAATAATTTCTCTCATCTGTACATAATATTCTATCTATATAAACTAAACTATCTATGTAAACTGACTGACTGGGTGATATATCAACATACAGCCCAAACTGCTGGTCTTAGAGACATGAAACTTGAAGGGTGTGTTTTTTGTGAAGAGTAAGGATTCACTAAGAAATATTTTTTGGGAATTCCACTCCTAAAGGAGTAAAATAGGGGATGAAAGTTTATATGAAAGTCCGTCAGTTTTGAAGTTAGGATATTCAAATGTTGTGTTTAGGCGTTATCTTAGCGTTTTTGATAATTCTTTGCCCGAAGGGTTGAAAAGGGGGATGGAGGTATGTAATTATGTTTGTTCGGGTGGAATCTTGCAACTCAATTTTGAAACAGATATCTTCAACCGATTGAGCTGATTTTTGCACACACCTTTGGTTCTGGTGACAATACATTTTTATGACAAACATTCTTTAATCCTGTAACTTTTGCATTTTATGACATACGCACGCGGGCGCAGCCGCGGGAAAAAGCTAGTCTCTAATATGGTTATTGATCGCTTCACTTCTATATACCAACAATACTCCCCAAATAAACCAGTACCTACGAGTATGTTGTGTAGTCCAACACTACCCTATAATGCCAAAGACGAAGTACAATAAAGCATCCGTAATAATGGATATTCTTTGAACTCACGACCTCTGTACTTAAGTGCGTAATATAGTATACGTGTAATCTGTACTAGGACAACAGAACAGGGCAGGAGGTCTCATTCAGGCCACCATAGCTTTTGTTCTGCACCGGAAAATCAAGGAGGAAGGGAATAAAGGACGGGCCCTTTACAAATCCAACGAAGACCCACCTGACCTCGTCCCAGGCAATTACAGTTACTTTCTTTAAGAATAGATTGTCATTCACAGCGTTCATATTGTTTGGCGCTTGTAATTTCGAATATCCGAATATTTTGCTCGGAATAATTATGATTCCTAATAATTCGGAGGACGGCGCGAAATTAATTCCAATGAAATCTTTTGTAACGCGGGTGTAAAATAAATTAATAAAGCTCCTGCTATGTTATTGATTTTAATGAATACGTATCCTGGATACTGGAGCTCAATGTTGGAAAACCTTTTAGAAATTATTTGTCCCAATAATAATCTTTTTATTCTCATTTAGAGAATAAAAATACAGACAAGGTAGCTTCACCCGCGTGTAGGTTGAAAATATTAGAAAGTACTTCCGGGTCAAAAAGCAGCCAATGTCCAAACCCAGGTTATAGTTTAAATGTATGTCAAACATCGAAATTTGTTTAGCTGTTTAGGCGTAAAAGGGTAAAAAACAGATAGGTGTTAAATATAAGAACTTTATTTCAGACCATCATGACATAAATAGACACAGATCAAAAAATGTGTTGTGTTATAAAAATGCACTGATTTAAAGCGGCGGCGGTTGTGTATATATGTTACGGACCAAGTGATAAATTGGGCATTATACATAGTGCCCGGTCATTATGAAAAATGCACAAATATGAGAGTGCAATTTGATAAGAATTATTCAAATAATCAAATTGACCGGGCATTATACATATTGTCCATAGCCTTTTGGGCAGAGTAATACAAACATATTTAATTACTATTTTTTATTGTTATTGTCATTTAACTTAATTTTTTTTTTTAATTTAAATAATCAGACTCATTATTTGGATTAATTATCAAGGACTTCTACATTAAGAATCCACTAGTTTATGCATTTAAAACTTAAGGAAAGTCATAAAGTCTCGTTGATGAGTTTCACCCGTCCCGTGCACCCCTGCTCTATGAATACTAATATTTTAATAATTTTTGTTTATTAAATATGTTTTATGTTTATTAGTAATAAATATTAATAATAAACATAAAACATATTTAAAAAACAAAAAATTTTCAACATGTTTTGTCTAATATTGTTTTATAGAAATGACTTTTTATTATAAAACATAAAATAAACTAAAGTTTAGGCAATCCGACTCATTATTTGGCATAATTACCATCTTCTCATTATAAAAGTCAAGTGACAATCTAGGTAAAATAGAACATAAAATTGAAAACAATAATTATACAATACCTATGTAGCAGTAACAGATTTATTTATTAGAACAACTGCCACTGTGACGGCATTTTGAGGTACAAAACTTTTTGGCTTTGCGACAACTACATTTATCAGACTTGCAACCACATCTACTACCTTTCCCTCCGCATTTAGAGGACATTCTTCAACACTCTCCCAGCGAAATCTCTGTCTCTGGAACATCTTCAGGCGAAATAAATCTTTTCTTGCAGACAATAAATTGGTTTCTTGAATATAGTTCATTTAAAACACCTTGTTTTGTTCCGCCAAGCTTGCCTCCCTCCCCGCCCTCACACCGCGTCAAATTTAGCTTTATTATCAAATTGCCCAATTATCATGTAGCACTATAATAATGACCGTGCAATGTGATAAATAATTAAGTTAAGATAGTATTAATCACTTAGCAATTTTGACCATTAGACATTTAGACATTTAGACATTATTCATAATGCTCGTACATTATGTATAATGCCCGCATTAATCACCTGGTCCATAACATATACACATAGTAGTTTTGGTAAGTTAAAAATTACAAAATGCATATTTATTAACAAGTTTTGCAGTTATAACTTATCAGTGAAGTAAACAAAAATGAGTTATAAAAAATAATATAATGGATCATTTAATAAATACTGAGCAGTAAACTAACTAAATGGGCAGTTACGAGTGAGCAGTTGTCAAATCGGAATTAGTAACCTAACACAAAGGGGATGTTGGGGTCTTAGTTCGCTCGCTTAGTTCGTTTACCAGACCCCACCATCCCCTTCGAACCTTTTTTTTTTTTTTTTTTTTTTTTTGGGGGGTGAGAAATCATCAAATGACTCCTCCCGCTCTGGGCGGAGCGGAAGGGAGTGTCAGACTCTTACTGACTAAAAAACACCCATGTTCCTTCATTGGCCCTTTATGTTCCAGGGCCGCGGTATCTCTTTCGAACAGTCCCGCAGCCCTGGCAGGCACCGGCCCTTGCGGCCCCCTCCCGTTTGCTGACATCTCTTTGAGGCGCGCGTGGAACACGAACGCGCCGTCGACACGGCCTGCCCGTCGTCATACGACGGACGGACGGCGAGCTAGCCCATTACTCGCCGTCCACAGGCCCGCGCCTACGGTGGCCGAGAGCCATCACGGCGTGGCCCCCGACGCCCGGTGCTCCTCCCGCGGCGGCTGGGACGTGAGGAGGTTCTCTCCCTCTCACGTTCCGCCGCCTCCTTCGCTAGCATGACTGCTTCGCAGAAGGAGGCGACGGCTTCCCATTCCCTCTCGCCCCGGACCATGGCTTGAACCAGGGCCGGGCGCGAGAGGTCGCCGCCGCCAATCGCCGCTACGAGGACACGGCGGTGCTCCTCCCAAGCGGAGCAGACCTCGACGGTGTGCTCCACCGTGTCCTCCGGTCGATCCTCGCAATTGTAGCACCAGGGCGTTTCCTCCCGCCCGATTCGGTGCAGGTACCTCCCGAAGCACCCGTGTCCGGTGAGGACCTGCGTCAGGCGGAAGGTGAGGGCGCCGTGGCGCCTCTCAAGCCACTCCTCAAAGAGGGGACTTACCGCCACTATCGTGGCGTGCCCTGAACGGGGTTGCGATAGTCGCTCTCTCCATGTCGCCATGAGATCACGGCGGAGGTCTGTCCGCCGCGCGACAATATGCCGCGGCAGCGGAGTTACCCCCCGGCTCTGTACCTCCGCGCGCCACTCGTGCAGGCGCGCGAGGACTATGGCCTCCAGATCCCATGGCGGCAATCCGGCAAGGAGGCTCGCCGCCTCGCGGGAGATCGTGCATCCCCTTCGAACCTAACCTGTCAGAGTCGGGGTGCCCCAAGTCCGGGTGTCTCCGCTCTCTATGAACCGCCGAACTATTTATCTAACTGCCCATTCCATCATTTTTACTGGCCATTTATTTATTAGCTGTCTATATTTTACTGTCGCACAAATTTACCAATCGCCGATAAAAAAATAACTGCCCATTATTTTTTTCAACTGATCATAATAACCTCTCGAATGTTTAAATAACAGTTCAAAAAATTAGTTCCCTTATAAAAACATTTTTAACCCTTAAATTGGCAAATGAATTTATTCCTACAATTTAATTATTTTTTGTTTTTTCCTGGTTTATTATGATCCCAGAGGACTGAAAAAAAATGTGAAAAAAATCTACTTATAACAGTTTTCGCGAAAATCTATGTACTCCGGGAAGTACATTGCCAACTATAGTGTAAAGTATGTCCTCTTGTGTTTGTACTACATGGAGCACGGTGCCAAGATATCAATTAAACACATCTTAGTTAATTATTTGCTTTTTTAATCATAATTCTTGCTAAACAATATTAATTGGTTGTAAAATTGACGGAAGCAATTTCTTTTGTTACTTTCTCCTACCCCAAAACATGCAAAACGTGCATATTGCACTTCACGCAAAGGACTTTGGTTCTTCCCTCTTTGCAAAACCTGCAGCGTGATTGCTTATTTGCGCATTCTGGAGAATGTCCGACAGCATCGTACCTGACACTGTCCACCTGCCTTTCAGAAGTAGGTTTCTGAATTATTCTCTCCTTCATCTTGACATGATGACATGACATGACATGGCGATTTTACCGACAGAGTCCTTCAAATAAATCAAGCCTAAACTCTTTTAGAGACTTTAGTCTCCCATCTCGCCTGTAAAGAAGCCAGCCGTTGTTTATGCATTATGTATATCCAGCAATTGCAAAAATATAGTCAAATACCACCGTCGGGCCTTGAACGGGGTCCGGTACAAAGATATAAGCATATCTGCTGAATCAACGCCCCCCATATGCTTATCGGACTTATGCAAAACAATAAAAAAGAAACCATCTATTATTTACGCGGATAACTTCTTTACTTCTAAAGCTTATTTACTTGTTGCGGGAAGAATATGGAATAATTAGCCTAGGAACAATAAGAACAAACCGGCTCAGGAGCTGTCAAGATCTGTTACCCACTGAAAAATAATAAAAAAAGAAAAAGAGAGGATACAGTACTCAAGTTGTGTGTAATAGCAACAAGTTAGCTTTCGTGTGAAGTGGAACGATAACAAGCTGGTAAAGCTTGTAAATTCCTACGTGGGTTGTCATCCTATTGAAAAGATAAGGAGATAGTCGAAGGAAGACAAACGCAAAGTCGATGTTGACTGCCCTCAACTTGTCAACATCGATCTTACGTTTTTCTTCCTTTTGTTCTTATTGTTCTTAGGCTAATTATTCCATATTCTTCCCGCAACAAGTAAATAAGCTTTGGAGAAGTAAAGAATTTATCCGCGTAAATAATCGATGGTTTCTTTTTTTATTGTTTTGCATAATGCTGATACCACCATGCTACCAGTTACCAGTGTTCAAGCACTGCAGAAAAAGAAAAAAGAACATGCTATACGACATAGTACAATCCACACCTCAACCGATGTTATTTTATATCAAAATAAACAAAAAAAGCCCGTTTGCTTTTTTCTGTGTACTTGGCAATGTACTACGTGTATTCCGAAGTCTATTTTGCGTATTTTCCTACGTACTTGGCAACGGTATTCACGGAGTACACACCTAGTTTCGAACTCATAAAATTACGATTACGTAGTTTACACATAAAATTACGCACGATTGATATTGTTGATAATGTTCCTATGCAATGTAAAGCCTAATAACCACAAGTCCCATCCAAAAAAACATAGAAAAACTTAAAATGCTTTCCCATGACGCAGAGACGTCAGACCGTTTCGGAGACATTTTGAATTACACGCATAATTTTCGATGGTACCACATCCTAATATTTTGTCTACCAAAATACACAATTATAGCAAACTAAAAATAATAATAAAGGGTATTTTTTTTAGATTACTACTACAATCGATTTTTTCAAAGTTTATGTCTTTTGTGGAGTACACTGCCAATTTAAGGGTTAACTTACGTATCTCGTTATCTTTACAGTAACTCAATATGGAAAATACTTCAGCAACATCAAAAGGCGACTATCGCTTTCCACAAAAGACGAAACACGAAGACTTTTAGGTGCGTAAAGCATTCTTGTTTTCATAATTACAGCAATCCTTTATACCGCACGTGTGAACCGATCCTAAGGTGACAGGTTGTCTGAGTCACCTTTATCCACAGTAGATATTATACAGTATTTCAAGTTGGAACGAATGGTTCGAATCGGCTCACATATTCGCAAAGCGTTTTCATGAATTCTAAGCATGCTTCAGGTAGCGGATTACTCGTAAGTCGGAGCTGTCAAAAGTTTAGTTGACAACCCTAACACCCGCGTTTGTTTACACAAAAAGGCCTAGTTTTAGTTGGCCTTAACAGTTATATTGTGCTTTTATATACTGAACATGCATCTCATTCATCTTTTCCAAGTTAAAACACTTTTCATGTAATAATTATTATGAAAGCAATTCTTCATTGTTATTATAGAAAGGTTATTTTTTAGAAATTGACTGCGAATAAGTAGAGAAATATCAACCATTTATTTTTAGATATCGTGTTTGTGAAAAATTCTCGTCGGTGAAGATATTTTCAACGATAATACCCCTTACTACTTATCTATGAATGTCTAAATTATTTTCGAGACCTCGTTCTGTACCTACGACTACAAAAGAAGTTCTCGTATGAAGACAGATTTCAATTGACAAATAAATCATCAAATATCGAATTTATATAGTAGCGAGAATAGAATGCTTTTGAGGTTTTTGTGAATATAGATATATAGATTTTATGGAAACTTACAAAAATAGGCACTATTAGGGAGTTCCAAGAAGATGATCTATCATCTCGTTATCTATGATCTTTATTTTCGATGAAATAAGGTTATTATTGAATCACATCTGTACAAGTGTGCTTGTTTAATTCATTTAAAAATAAGAGAACGTTTTTAAGGCCTATCACTATTTGTAGACAGTAAAACGCAACATTTTTACTTGTTTAATAAGTACAGTACCCACTGACGGTTATTATAAATGTACCATGACATCAACTAGGTGGGTAGGTATATTTTTAGGCTTGCTGTAGTCCGCATTCAACTTGAATAGTGTAAACGTTTACACTGCCGTGCTAATTAGAAACGCAGTAAGGAAGGATTTTTGGAAAATTGAGTTTTTCATATATTCGGAATCCTCGTAATGAGCTCTGTATGGTAACTTAATCCTTATTTTGATAGCTGTCCCAGAAGTGGGACTTTTAGTAAGCCAAACTGCAGTATGTTTCTTGCTGAGAAGTAAATTACTAAGCACAACTGCAGTAAGACACATTACTGCTCTTTGCCTTCCAGTATTTTTTTGAACATAATTTATTTCACTAGTAAGAAGCGCAGTAAGGAACACTTGCTGATGTTATGATTTGTTAGTAATAATGATAAATAATAATGTTTAGTGAATAATTTTAGATAACAAACGCGACAAAGATCACGTTATTTTGTGGATGGATAATTGTTCAGCCCAAAACAAAAATTGGGTGATATTGTCTTTCTTAGTTAACATAATTAACAGCAACTTGATTTCCGCACACTTAAATGTATGGCTGCTGACAGTTTTCATCACAGAGTCGACCAATACTTACAAAAGAAAGGAAAGTTTACGACTTTAAAGATTTTATTTAATGTTTTCTGTTTTAAGATTTAATTGGAATACATTTTTTTAATAAAATAGTTGTATCATTTACCTCTTTTTGATATTATTATAGATATAACCAAGTTATTGTGGTTTTTTTACGTATGTACACGAATTGAAAAGCTATAAGTCACTCTTTTACTGCAGTTATGGTTTGTAGTCAGTCTAAGCATAGCTTTAAGAAAATATTATGTCACTAGTAAAAAATGCAGTAATTGTGTATGATTAAGAAAGTATTATTTGTCATTTCAAATAACGTATTTTTTAATATTCATGTCGTTATATTTAATTAGGAAATGGTTAGGATAAATATAAGGTAAGGACAAATAAGTGTACTTTTGTATACTTAAATACTATTTTTAATAGCTTTTTCTCACTACTGCACTGCGTTTTTAATTTGTAGTCGAAGTGATAATAATAATTGAATTAAATGAAATAAGCGCAGTAATCTGTATTTGCTAGTAGAAAGCGCAGTAACTCCAAACTTACTGCTGTTATAGCTTGTAATACTGGGTTTAGTCATGAAGACCCTGCTAAGCATAAATAGTTTTTTTTGTTTTAAGATAGTTGTATTAAACTTATAGAAAATAGGGTTAGTTCTTACGAAACAATGCATATTCAGCTATACATGTAACTAAAAACATTTTTGCAAAACTTCAAAATCATACCTAAAAAAGCCAAATGTTTAGGCGCTATTTACTCGAAACTACTAATAACTTCCTTACTGCACTTCTAATTAGCACGGCAGTACAGTAAGTCAACTTACTGTAGGAACATCTAAAGCAGATCGAACAATGTATTTGCTCAATAAAGCGCTAGCCAATAAACCTCAAAAAAAAAAAAACAAAATCTCTAAAAGAGTTATGTCTGAACATATTCAAAATAAAAAAGGCTGTCGCCAGCTGTTTACCATTACTATCACAAGCATTATATTAGTAGCAGGTGCGGGATATTGATATAATTTTAATGCAAACGACGACGTAAATACACGCAGAGGTGACACCGAAGAGGACATGTTTGAACATGTCTCAAAATTTGGCAGGACTCCATGGGCACACCTTCACCACGACCACGTAACCCTCATTTGATATAGGTAAGTAAAAAAAATGTTGATCTAAAAATGGTTTCGTATTTTTTTGGTCGTGTATGTCTTATAAGTATGGTGGTTAATGTGGTGGTTGTTACTGGTGTGATATACATTTAAGGCAATTAACATTTACAAAAAGATTTTACAAAAAGATGACTCTCCATAAAAAGTTAAAAAAAAAAAAATGATATTAAACTGTCGTAACTTTATGAAAAAATAAACACTTTTATTACTGACAGAATAAATTGAATTTAATCAATAGCAATTTAAGAAACCTTACACCACACTGATCTCTCGATCATAACAGCGATATTGTATGACAAAATTGCATTTTGAAACATTTATTCGAGCCCCATTCTGTGGGGTAGGACAAAACGAGGCGAACGTACTTGAAGTGTTTTTTCGCTGACGCATAGGGAGGTATCACAAAAAACACAATTCCTTTTGCCTCGCCTCGGGGTACACAAATAGTATTCTATTTCCAATATTGATCGATATCTGTATCAAGGAGAGGGTACTACAATATTCAGGAGTACTGGAGTAGGTACAAATAGCTCTCAATCCTTGGCAGGCTTTGGAGCAGATTTTTTAAGTAATCTGTGTTTATCGTCATTGGCTCACTGCCGGATTATCGCCTCTGTTGTAGGATGAACAAGCTTCATATATTCAAATCTGTGTGGTTCTTTTTTCAAACGAACATCTCAGACACTAGAGTAGACAAAGATTATGTCCTTAAAAGAGTGTGCATGTCTGAGTATGTTTCGACTGTTTATTCTCAGAGAAGTACGAAATACCGGTCTCATCTAGTTTAAAAGCTATTTGAAAAATAAACATCATTTATCATTTTATTCAGCGGAACCAACTGTCACCAGCGTCTTGCAATGAAAACTGGGCACCAGAATCAAAGAGTGATATCCTCTCAGTGGTACAGTGGATAATACCTAAATAAATGTCTTAAAAAAGCGCTGATGAAATTACAATGCTGCTGAGCATTGTATCAACGCCTAAAGTAAAACATCAAACAGCGCGCTTTAATTAAGGAGTGTTTTATTAAAATCGGACATTATAGTGATTTGAGGATTGTCGTTCATCAGAGATAATGGACATCTCGTTCTTGCTCTAAGCATGTCTCATACGATCATACGATCATGCTAATGCAGATTCAAAACAATATTATATGTGAACTTTAACACTTTTATTAAAACTTAACATTTGTGATAAATAGCGGAGTTACAGAGTTTGATCTGCTTAAGCCTTGGCGGCTCCAACTTTTTCAGCGAGCTCAATGCACTGTCTCACAAGTGACACGTAGCCAGCCAGTATGGCTCGTTCTGAAACAATATTCACTTTGTTAAGAACCATGAAAAAGAGAGACAGAAACAATTAATTTTGTTAGAAAATTTGAAAAAAGTGAAGGGCATGAACTGTTATAACTTATATGAAGGACATGGGGTAAACCTTATCATAAAACAGCATCAGGGCCGTTTTCCGCAAAAGGTTAAGCAGAAAGGACCTATAGTACCTACCTACACCCACATTTCAACAGTTACTGTACTCTCGTAAGTTATTACGGGAAAAGTTAGGGTACAAAGATTTGCGTTAAAATTTTAAGTCCTAGGATATTCTCGTAAATATTTTTTGTTTTTTTTTTTTAAATATTTCAAATATAGTTTTGCCGTTCTTAAAAAAACTCTCTGCCGCCGCTCCCCTTCCAATATTGTAGCAACCTGTAAAAAATCTCCCTATATGACGAGAAATAATCCGTTTGAACAGAATTTTCAATCATTTTTAAACCAGTCTAGTCTAAACCCTTGCGCTATCGTTTGTACAAACTACGTGCAAAGTATTAGAATAAAACTTATCCATAAGTCTGAGGATAATTTTAATAGAGTTTCCACTATTCCAGAGCTTATTCTTTGAAGGTTTAAAACTATAGAACTTGACGCTTTGTCTTCAGAATATCGAACAGTGAATGTAAAGGTGCGGTAAGTCAGATAAAGTTTTGAAAACGATTCAATCTCTGTGAATTTTTCTGAAATATGTGAAAAAAGTTTTTAAATACACGTGATGTGTTTTGGAGATGAGTGTGTGTGTGTGGGTGAGTGTGAGTGTGTGTGTGTGTGTGAGTGTGTTTGGGTTTTAGTTTTGAAGGCTGTACATGTTGGGTTATGAAATATCTTGAAAAGCAAGGGTTGGAAACAATTCGATATACTACACATGACAAAGTCAAACATCATTCTGGAAAAATACATCGAAATAAAAACCCAGCCAATTGTTTCGCACAGTGATTCACACAAATTAAAAAGGGATCACTGAACTAACGCTAAACCATAATCGCATCAAAAATTATACACCACGCAACAATAACCACAAACAAAAACCGGCACCGCCATTTGTAGACATATTCATATTCCAATAATAGTCGATTTTGGCGCGAAAAACCGTGACATTTACGGATGTGGGTAAATCAATTCGGAGACGGGTGCAAACATTACCCATGTCAGCGAAGCGCGAAGGTTCCGTACTGGCGATTGTTTTGTGCAAAAATGATTTGAACCCTATTCTGAGGACATAAATACTAAGTTGGTGTGTTTAGCAAGAATATTTCTGTGCGTTCATCGCGACAAGCCTGGAGCAGACTGTTGTCATAGATAACACAACGGCCAGCCCAACGACTCAGGTAAACATTGGTTTTGTCAAATATTATGCGGATGAAATTTCAAGCATTCTCTGTTTCCACCTCATGAAACTCTCGTTTGTTATCATTTTTCCTTTTATTTTTTTTCCATTTCCTATTTTTTTTACCGAATTTTCAAAACCATTATCTTGTTTCAGTAAATTTCGAACTAAAAGCTATTATAGTGATACTAGTGTTAAAATGCTCCCCAAATATGTCAAACACCGCTGAATTGGATGCATATATGCATATAACCCCAATATAAAATGTCAATATTGATGTTTTTTTAATTCAGAATTAATAGATAGATTTATTTCAAAGATAATTAAATTATTTACAAACTACAAAACTATAATAGTAATATATGTACAAGTAGAAAAGGGTTACAGGGCATCCAAAAAGTCCTCCGCATCGCTGTCAACAGGAAAAGTGCCCAGAAGGTTGGCAGCATTGCCACGTTGGATGGCAATGCTGATTCTTTGTCCAAAAAATAGGCCCGCCCTCTGGTCAGAATTTAATTCTTGAAACTGAGAGGTTTGAAGTCTTTTCCCAACTCACATTATTCCTACAAAAAAATAACTTGATATGAGGTGACTTTCATCTATTTTTCCATATCAAAATAAAACTGAATTTATAATGGAAATGCCAGTCCAGTCGAGTCCACTTATACGAGGCCTAGTCGGGCTCCTATTAAGGGGGTGTGAGATGAGGTGTGGCGAGGGACGCGCGGGCATGGTGTGCGGGGCGCGGGCGGCGGGGGTTGTCCGTCAGTTGATCCGATCGCGGGACCAGCTGATTGATGACGCCGATTAGTGATGCCCAACCCGCCCACGAATAAATTGTCGACCGATTTTTTGCTTCGTAAACTTAAGTCCGAACCCGCCTTTTTATATGTCGAAAATTTCCAGACTCGACGTTGTGTGTTAATGGAAAAAGGATTCGAAAATAATTTCAGATTTGGACGCTTACCTACTCACAGTATTTTTTTAAACGAGACTATTACTAAGGTAGGTAAGCTTCTTCTGATTATGTAAATACATAGTTCAAGCAGCAATCGATGAAACAGTGTAATTTTTATTTCTATGCAAGCCATTTTTTCATTGGAACCCATAGGTAACGAAGAAAAACGACCTAAATTCGGATACTGAAAACTATAAGCGACATAGCTACATTCGATGATTCGATACCTATTGCTGTATATTTCTGGTTACCGTAAATAATGTGCTGATCATACGGATAGATTAACACTACAAATAAAATAATTGGAAATGTCACTTTCAATATTTTATGAAGCATTTAATTAAATGGTAAGTCACGTCCAATTTTCATGTAGATATTTTATTGATACCAAAAGCCAAAATGTGGTAAAATAACATTAGATATCGACATGAAAAAGCGATATTCCTTATACTATTGTTCAAATACGATCCACAGAACTGCATACTCATCATTGGCTACCTCCGTTCTGTTTAAGAGTTGAAATAATTTCAGCTTTACGCTTTATTTATTTTCCATAATGGAGCATGATTCAGCGCTTTTTCTTTTACTAAACGCACAAATGGTGCCTACATTTACGTAACGCGTTAAAAAAACCGTTTTATTAAAGGGAAAAACGAAATAATTATATTATTAATAATATAATATATAATATCTTGGGACAACCAACACACACCGCCATCTAATCCTAAACTAGGCAGAGCCTGTACTATGGCAACCAGACAACTGATAAACATACTTATATTATGTCTAAATACATAAATATTATAGATAAATTACACACCCAGATACAGAACAAATAATATAATCGTATTACTCAATATTTGAATATCGAACTGAAATCAAAATAAGTTTAAAAAAAAATATGTTCTAAATTTATTTAAATTAAACATCGACTCCATTTTACCTAAATGTTATCTGACGACATTGTTTGAGTTCAATCCTATTGCACACACGAATACTCTTCACTGAATCGAATTATTTCTGCATCAGCAAATATTGGAAAATATTACAATGTATAAAATCAAGCAAACAGGACATTTTTGTTTTGTCTGCTAAAAGGAATGTACAGACGCCAGCTACTCGAAACTGTCAAATTTTCCCAAGCAAACTTAAACCTAATGCTTTAGCGATGAAGTTGAAATTCTATTAAAGTTTGACAGAGTGTAGTAGGTTGATGTGCTGGCGTCTGTACAATCATCATCATTATCATTTCAGCCAAAAAACGTCCACTGCAGGACATAGGCACACAGACGTCCCCCAAAAGGAGGTGTCTGACAACTCAAAAAGGATTATTTATTCATTTGGCTTAGGTATTGTCTACGTCAAATAAATAACCCTTTTTGAGTTGTCAGAAAAATCAATTTACTATTTTGCTTCTTCCACAATTCTACATACATGGAACACTTCATACACACATAAAAGGCGAGTAAATACCAAGTAGTACTTAAAACAAAACCCACAAACATGTGATCCACTCCTAGATAGGCAACATTAAAACAAATTACGTTCGTTCTGCAGCTAATGGCAATCTTGATTAGCATAGTACGCCGGGGTACGCGAGCGATACGCAAGCGGTACGTTCTAGGTACGTACGGGGTACGTGGGCGGTAGGGTGCGGAAAAGCCGGTAAGGAACAGTTGTGAAAACTATAAACTATCGCATCCGACGTACCGCGTTGCCGTTGAAGTGAGTCGATAATAAATCGCTAACTTGCTGTGGAATTACTCGGACGGTAGGACATAGAGCACAGAAATGTTTGCGGTCTGTATTATGCCAAACAGTAAGGGGTTTGGATGAGGCGAACGGAGTAGCGAAACCGAGTTGTGCCGAGCCAACCCGAAACTAATGGTAGATGGACACAAACCGAATGAAAGGAATAAATAGCAGCATTTTACATTGAGTGACTGCCTATCTGCCCTACTATTTTACAAAAATGGACTGGCAAAAAGTGTCTTGCATAATCAGCCTATAATGTTCCACTGCTGGGACTAGCTGTCAGAGGGAGTGGACCGTAATCAACCACGCGAGCCAAGTGCAAGTTGGCGGATAGACATTGTCTGTTCTGTGTGAATTCCATGTTCAGTGTAAGTTAAGGGCGAGCGCACGTCGGCCGCCTGCCCCCGCCGGACGCACCGCGTCTGCACCATCCGCATCCGGCCCCGCGTTATATCAGCCGCCATATTACACCTTGCTTAGATTCTAAATATTTGCAAAGTGAGGTAATTATGATTAGAAAAATGTATTTTAGCCACATGTTTAGCTGTGAATATTTATAAAGACACATAATTATGAAAGATACAACACGACTGTGTTGTTGGTGTGGTGGTCGCAAGCGAGAATGCTGAGCATAAATTCCCAGGTCGGGCGAAGTGTTATTGGGTTTTTCCATCAGGAATTTCTCAGTAGCAGCCACGGAGTCCGGATTTGTGCCCGGTTGATAGCAATAGGCTCAAGTGTTACTACCCCTACTTAACCCTTTGGGAATTACATGCGTGATGTTATGTTATGAACAGTGATCGGAATAGGCTGACTATATTTGCCTAAACTTCGGAGAACAGAGACTGAAAGTGGAGACTTCCTTACGACTATATTTTTTTTCCCGGGATTCGGGAAAAATCTTGAGTTACTTGAAAATAAGCTTTATTTAAGATGTGTAAAGGCTATTTTAACTAAACTTGCAATTAACAAATCTTAGGAATTTTCACTAAAACTACTCCAGCTTAAATCATATATTAGAAATATTTTGATACAACGGTTAGTTTAAGGATCTTAAATAGGTATAATTCGAATACATGAATTAAAGTTAGATTACTTATTTCGGGATTTTACGTGAAAATCCATAACACACACACACATAGATTATACGTGGATGGCTATAATAAGAGTAGGAGAACACCAATTAAACAATGGATTGACAATTGTGCCATATCACCTACCACGGAATGAAAGATAACATAGCCAAAAAGAGAGTGAAAAGGAGTTGACGGTTAATTGAGATTGTAAACAGGAATAAAGCTGCGCTGAACCCAAATGACTTGGGATGCGGACAGGTGATGATAGAATAATGTACTAATTGAAAGTACTGACCGCCATCATTGCACTCGGTGCAAGGGGAGACTGCCATCGGAGCATCTCCAGCACCTTTATGACCAGTTTCTTCGTTTACACTGCCATGGGCTGTAATAGTTACATTTTAATTACTACCAATTTAGGCTTAAGGAGGTGGATATGGTTCCTTAGCAGAAGACAGGACGGAGTAGTGTTGCTATTCTTATTCTTATTCTTTATTGCACACAAAATTAAAAGATATACACACAACATTACAATATATAGCTTATGTACAACGGCGAGCTTAACCCAAAATTGGGTTTTCTTACAGCAAACCTTACTTTGATTGCGAGATTAGCGATAGAGGATAACCTACGTGCACAATCAGTAAAAAAACTTAAACTAACTTATTTTATAAACTAAACTAATACATACAATACCTATATTATATATAAAACTATACAATATTACACTATATATATATATATATTTATATACTACTACTATTACATATACTATATATATATATACATACTATCATCATGTTGACAGGAAATGGTCTCTAATTCCCCTCTTGAACACATCTAACGAAGGGTTATCCCGCAAGGAGTGTGGAAGCGAATTCCAAAGACGCACTGCACGAACAGTAAATGAACCATCATACCGACTTGAGGAGTGGGAAGGGAAACGAAGGAGAAGAGATGATGATGATCGACAAGGTTTACCTCTAGGAACCAAATACTCGAAGCGTTCACGAAGATACGAAGGAGCTTTAGGATTGTGGAGAACAGAAAAGAGAAAAGAGAGAGTGTGTGAATCTCGACGCTGCTATGATACCTATTGCACGGTAGGTAAGTGTCATCATTTGCGTAGCGTTTTTTCAACTATGTTGAGGACATCTTCCAGTCAGGATGAAGTATATGCAGTGAACATTTTGAATGACTCCTAACATGATGTCTACGAAAACAAAAACGAAAAGCCGCTTGGCTACGCTCTAGTACCTCATCATCATCATCAGCCTATAGCAGTCCACTGCTGGACATAGGCCTCCTCAATCGCACGCCATTCAACTCGATTCTCAGCAACTCTCATCCAGTTGCTACCAGCCACCCCGCGAAGATCGTCACTCCACCGAGCCTGAGGGTGTCCCACCTTACCTTCGATTCGCTCTAGTACCTACTGCTAGCCTAAAAACAGTATTTCATAACATCGAAAATCCCTTTATATTAATTTCAACACACATAAACTCTCACGCCTCTAGTGGCAGAAGGCCATCATATATCGGATCCTTACATACTCCTGAGTATGAAAGGCTCAAGGATCAATTTCAACAGGTTTTGGTAAAGTTGCATCTGACTACCAAACTCTAACGCTTGACATATACTTTGCAAGACCGGCTTTCAAGCTCAATTTCAGCACTTCTTTAGGAGATGACTGGCAACCAGAAACCAACCTGATAACTTGATTAAATTTTCTGCTACGAAAGTTCCTTCAATAACTATTTTTCCACACCTTGCTAAGCTGAAAGGTAGTTATAAAATCTTACATTCTGAATCCTTGACCAAATCATCAATAGTATCCAACATCGCTTCGGTGTTCTTCATTATATCCACAGTACCAAGCAAGACCTTCAACTGTTCCATATTTCGTTAGTTACGACTTTTACAGAAGCTTAATACTGCGTAATACTGTTTCTTTTTAAGAAAACTATGTTTTATAACAAATAACTAAAACTTTAAATAGTAATCTACAGCTATTTTTTCATTCTGTGACGTTTCTGAACACATGACATTAAATTACTGAAGTTTATGGGACAAACAACCAAGGAGGCTATTTATATTTTTTTTAGAGACCTTGGCGACCAAAACATGGTTACTATCAGCTTTTAATTTAAGTTTTTAAACTGCCATGGTCACTAACATAATTATTAACACTAGAAACAGGATACAAAACAAACAGTAAACAAACATGGTAAATATCCCGTTTCTAGTATTAATTATAGCTTTTGATTTGTTAAACTCTGTTATTTCAGTGAGTTATGGGATTCATGAATGCAAAAGATTTTGGATTATAGTCAACTCAAGCCGCCCCATCGCAGTCCACTGCTGGACAGTCAGTGGCGTGCCTAGTGGGGCTAACAATACGGCAAGCCCATATGGCAAGCAGGCTGTTCAGAAACTCTAACATCATGAAGAGTGGTATGCTTGTGTAAAAGTACCGTCACTATGCTGGACATTGGCCTGTTTCAATCTCAAAATCAAACTCACAAATCTTTATTGCATTCATGTGTACATTTAGTTGTAACATATATGTAAGTAAGTTCCAACATGAAACCCGGTTAGGGCTCGGCAACATAATAGTTTGGACAAAACAAGCATCCAGTAAGTAGTGATACTGGATTGCAAGTTTGTTAAACAAATATAATTACTATCGATAATATTACTATTATTAGGTTTATGTAGTTATTTCAATTAATATCATGAGGTTATTAAATTATTATTTATTTACGTGTATTATTTTATTAATTTATCTGCACCACAACATCCTGTCCTCCGTCTCACCTGTACCACATTTTCAACTCACTAACAAGCTATTCAAATACGAAGGACCGCCGCCGGCACAATTCTGTCCCAATGATCACGCTGTTAAAGACTTGTCGGCCAGCATTTTACGAATAAGCCAAGGTTGAAGTTTCAGAAACTAGCTATATCGATAAAAAGGAAAACCATCATAAAACATAACTTAACATAACATCACGCCTGTAATCCCCGTAGAGTTAGGCAGAGGTGTACCTAATAGTACACCCACATTTCAGCAGTATGTTTAAGTCCCGTGTAATAGGGGGGCGAGCCTGTTGCCGTCAACCAGGCGTGAATCCAGATTCCGTGGCTATTACTGAAAAGTTCCTGATGGAAAAACCCAAAAATACTTCGAATGACCCGGGAATCCAACCCAGGATTGCGCTTGCAGCCACTTGACCAACGAGGCAGTCACCATCATAAAAATATCAAAAAGCACAGCCTACATTATACAGATTCACGATCAGTCATTAGTTATAAAAGAAGCGATATCCAAGTTCCTAATTACCACCGATTCGCCCAAGTGGGTTCATTATAGCTTCAATAAATCATGGACAATAGCAGTTTTATAGATCAAAAGAACAATCGCCTTTGATACCGGAGTTCGTGTAAAAGCCGGTGATAAAAATTAATAAACAGAGGTTGGTAGTTGTTGGTAGGTTGGTACGGTCTTGCCAATACTCGTACAACGGGTGATCCGTTCATTAATGAAATGAGTGCCAATTAAAATCTATGAGTTATTAATTGTTTTAGGTTTTATTCTTTCACGAGCTTTAACTTTATCCAAGTTGATTATGGCTCTTGCAAACCGGTATTCTTTTGGTTTGCACTTAGTTTTGAGAAAAGTATGGTGTCTTCTTTACCTAAAATGGTGCCCAGAGTTTATATGCCGCCTCTGACTTGGCTTTTCATGCCGTCATGAAGCATGCTGGTTTCCTTACTTTTTTTCCTTCACCGATGCAAGTGATAAGTATACAATACGCACTTGAATTCGAAAAATCAGAGGTGCGTGTCTTGGGTTCGAACTTAAGACCAATGACTTGGCAGTCCGACGGTCACTCCACTAGGCTATGACTGCTTATTATGGAGTAAGATTGTAGGACCCTAAATTATGGGCCACATGCTTTACAAGGCTCAGAGTTATCCTACTAGTACCACAACTGTTATGCTTCTTATAAGTTAGTTTGAAGAGTTTGACTTCAAAAGATGAAGAACTGTATTCAAGTAACCCAAAACTGTCGAACAGTGTTGGCTTACTCGAATATAATTCATCTTTTTCTCTTAAGACTCTTTCAAGGCTCTTGAGCCTAGAACTTAAAGCCAATTTTAATTAATAAATTCTGTAATCCAATCTAAAATTTCGAACTACAAAAACCTTAAGCTTGATGAAAATCATATTTATTTGCAGTCTCCATGTCAACAAAAGCTCAATTTACATTTTCGCCAAGCGTTTAAATTTCTTTATCGAATCAATTTATAATTATAATTCGGTATAGTTGTTGAAAAATAAAGAAGCATTTTGATAGGTGCGTGATCAAATCAGTCTTTTTCTAAGCTTAATTGGTTAATCTGCTTTGATTTTATTGATGTTATTCCAACGAGATAGGTTTCTTAATTGTATTCCACCACTTCAGTTAACTTTTTTGGCAAATCAGTAGTAAAGGAGTTCAACCAGCGGTTACTACCCTAGTCTCGTTATCTATGTCCATGTTGCCTGTACACTATTAGGTATAGGTACTAGTTTGTGATATACTAACATTTTCAATTGGCCGTAGCTCTAATCACCGGTGACTTTGGTACTTATCGGAATAGTATGAATTGGAGTAGGTACTTATTATTTATTTGAGCTATAATAAATTTGAGATGTATTTAATTCTGTTGGACTTACACCCATTTTGGTCATGGCCATGGCAGGATTTACACTATGCTGACTCAAATATCACTATTTGGATTTCGAACTCTGTGGCTTTCCACATGAAACAATATTAAGACAATATGTAGTGATTCCTAGAACCCTCTTGTGTGCACCGCGTTAACAGATCCATTTTCACTGACAACTCTTTTTTTCGCTGGCAACTCTGACCTAGTAAACATTGGATCTGCTCTGCTCCCCGATTTTAAAAGTGTTAAAAGTGAATAAACGATATTAATTGAACAAAAAATACGATAACTGGTGGTGTATTAGTGCATATCATCTATCAAAATAAAAAGAACAGCTGGTAATAAATTCAAAGTGAAAACAAAACAAAGACAGTGCAGTGCCTGGTACATTTGAAATCAACGAACAGATATGCAGGTGTGAAACTCAAAACAGTGCTCTTCTCAACCTGAGGATCAAAAATAACATCAAATACCAATAAGTGGACGGAATTTTAGCTACGTATGTAGTAAAAACATAAACATAACCTATAACGTAAAAATTCATTGTCATTCATCGAGCACCAACGTCGACCGAAACTAATCTCCTACTAGTAGCGACATCTGTTTTCAGTTTCAAAGACAAATACGTTCTTATTCTAAAAAATCTTACTCTGAGATGAATAAGATGATCCTTTCACCTGATAACAAGTTTCACTCGGATTCTGAGCTACACCTTACTTCTGGAACTAGCGATGAACAAAATGTTGCGACGCGCAAACGTAAACAACCGGATTCGGAATGGTCGCAAGCAATTAAAGAATTGGCAGCTGAGTTTAAGAATACCCTTAATGAATGGCGGTGTGATTTAGAGAGTAATATTGGCAGGATATGTGACAACGTAGCTTCTATAAAAGACGACCTGACCACGCTTACGCAGGTCACAATAGATATTAAAAATGATTTTCAATCACTACGTACCGAGCAATCTTTAATTAAAGAAAGTGTCTCTGAATTGGGCACTAAATACGATGATGTCACGAAAGAAATTGATTGTCTAAAGCACTCGATCCAGTTTATCAGTGACGAACAGTCTGATATCTCAAAAAAAGTTGCTCACTTTAGTAAACTGACTCATGAGAACATGAACACTGAGTCTAAACGCATGATAACAGAACTTGTTGCTAAGATCGATAGCCTGGAACAGAACGCCCGAAACTGCAACATTGAATTATGTAATATCCCTGAAAGGCGTAATGAAGACCTGGTTACAATTATGATAAATATTGGTTCCTTTATAAATTGTAATTTAAAGCAAAGCGACATAGCATCTATACACCGGGTTCCACACGCCCACCGAGATAATGATAAACCCAAGAATATTATTGTAAAACTGACTTCCCGTATGTTGAGGGATAATATTCTAAGTGCAAACCGTTTAAATAAGGGACTCAACACCGAAAAACTAGGCTTATCAAGGACGTCAGTCCCTATTTATATGCACGAACATCTCACTCTGAAAAACAAACAGTTATTTCGAGAGTGCCGGGACGCAGCTAAAGCGAACAATTATCGGTTTCTATGGGTCAAACACGGTACCATTCTCGTTCGGGAAAAAGAAGGAGCAAAATCATTCGCAATTAGATCTCAAGAAGACGTCGCTAAGATCAAGCCACATTAAACATATTATAACAGATTTTAGCGCTATTAAGCTTGTAATGTTGTTATTGTTTTGGTTGTATGCAATCAACAGATATATAAGCATTTCATTTCCTCTGGCTGATATTTTAAGATATAGGGTAGGAATCAATGCGTTTGTCAACATTAATAATTTATGTATACTAAAATTTAACTGGCTGCTTCGAGCTCAAATGGTAAACTATGCCACCAAAACTGCTACTCAACTGTGGCGTTGGGGCGGCTATAAGTATGGATTAGTGAAGGGCATGTTTGTGATGTATCCTTGTTGTTTTGAAGGTAAGTGTTTTGAAATGTATAATATGATTAAACTTTTATGTTGTGCTGCTCGCACAGTCACTGCTTGGTATTGGAGAGTTTTGTTGATATTTAAGTGTTTCTTACAGAATTATGTGTTTGTATGTAACTTTTTTTTGCTACACTTGCTCGAATTAAAATATTATGCTCTTTTATTATTATCACATTCTTTTAAAATCGAAGCAAGTAATGCTGGCCTGATATTTTATTACAAATTGTACCATTTCAATGGCGGCTAATTTGGTTATCTATTATCAGAATTGTCGAGGGATCCGCACTAAACTGCATATTTTATACATGAATATACTAGCAAATTGTTATGATATGATAATACTAACAGAAACCTGGTTAACACCTGAAATAGTTGATAATGAGTTCATTGATTCTCGCTATATAGTACATCGGTGCGACCGAGACCGTACAGCCACCAATAAAAAAGACGGAGGTGGCGTCCTCATAGCGGTGTTGAAGGGGTTGCGCTCGGTAAGGATTAGTCCTCGGCTGGCTCTAGAGGCAAACTTGGAATACGTTCTTCTACAGTTGCCCAGCTCAACTAGGGGAAAGAACCTCATCTTCGGGGCGGCCTATATACCACCTAGAACATCTGAATCTGTCTTTGTTCAATACTTTGATCTCATGCAATCTTTAATTGGCGACACTAATGTTGAACAGTTTTATCTCTTAGGTGATTACAATCTCCCTGATGTTGACTGGACTCCCTGTAATAACAATGTACTCGTATCATCTTCGGGACTGATTTGCAGAGGCAATTCCTCTATTTGTGAACATCTTGGAGTATTTATGTCATACCTTAACGCCTATCAGTACAATACTGTCAAGAATCTGAATGGAAAATTATTAGACCTGGCAATCAGTAACAATGAATGTTCTGTTTTCCCCCCCACTGACTATTTACTGCAATTAGACAATTACCACCCACCTTTTTGTGTATTAATACCATATAAATCTTCCCAAACAACCATGATTCAAAAGTCATTGAAAAGGTTTAATTATTTTAAGGGTAATTATGAGAAGATAAATGAGGAATTAAGTAAAATGAACTGGAATGAGCAGATTGGGTTGGAACAATCCGTAGACGTAGCATTAAATACATTTTATAATATTATTTTTGGCTTAATAAAATCTTATGTTCCACTAGTTACTTCAAAATCTCCGAGATTCCCGATTTGGTTTTCGCCATCTCTGATACATATATATAAGAACAAGGTTAAGGCTTGGGTTAGATGGAAGATTTATCACAATATCTCTGATTATGAACAATTCTCTTTGTACCGGTCCAGATTTCATGACGAATGTACAAACTGCTACAAGAAGTACATGGACTCGGTTGAGGACGGCATACGCGATAATGTAAAATATTTCTGGACGTACGTTGCTAACCGGAAGTCTTCTACTGGCATCCCTTCTGACATGAAATATAAAAATAAGAGCACCAACGATCCCGAGGAAATTTGTGACTATTTTTCTTCATTTTTTAATTCAGTTTATGAACAACCAACTTTAAGAAATGTACCATTGTCTGATAATTCTTTTGAACACAATTCCCTTATTAGTAAGATTGAGTTGAGCATGAAAGAGATATTAAGTGCACTTAAAACTTTAGACCCCACAAAGGGTCCAGGCCCGGACGGCCTACCAGTTACTTTTCTTATAGCTACTGCAGAAAATATTTGTACTCCTTTATACATTATATTTAATAAATCACTGGCACAGGGAATTTTCCCTAAGGCGTGGAAGAGTGCGAATATAACACCAGTTTATAAGTCGGGTTCTAGGCAAGATGTTGAGAACTATCGTCCAATATCTATTATGTCAGCCCTGCCGAAGCTTTTCGAGAGGTTAGTCCATGATAGAGTATATCCTGTTCTACATCACAGCATTATCCAGCAACAACACGGATTCGTCAAGAAACGATCAACCACAACTAATTTGGTGGCCTTTACGGATTATTTATTCAACAATATGGATTCTCGCGTTCAAGTAGACGCCATTTATACGGATTTTCGGAAAGCATTCGACAAGGTTGATCATGAGTTGCTTCTGAATAAAATTTCATTTAACGGCATACGTGGTGATTTACTTCGATGGTTCACTTCATACGTCACGAATAGAACTCAAAGAGTTGTAATCAATGGTTTTAGCTCTGCCACTGCTATAGGCGTGACTTCCGGTGTGCCTCAGGGCTCGATTTTGGGACCTCTACTATTTATATTATTTATAAACGACATCACATCTTGTATTAAAAACTCTAAAATCTTGCTTTATGCTGACGACCTCAAGATTTATAGGCCCATCAAAAATTTGCAGGACAGCCAATTACTACAGGAAGATTTGGATCGCTTTGGTGAATATTGCAGGTATAATAAACTGCAGCTGAGTATATCTAAGTGCTGTTGTATCAGTTTCACGAAAAATAAGAATGCTCTCAAGTACCCTTATTCTTTAGATGATACTTCACTATCAAGGGTATCGCTTGTCCGTGATCTCGGGATTTTTCTTGACGATAAACTTCATCTTGATGCTCACATTAATAAAATTGTCAATAATGCCTATCGAATGTACGGTTTCGTGATGAGGTCCGCAAAGGACTTTAAACGCCCATCTACCTATTTATATCTATACAAGTCTCTGATCAGATCACAGCTTGAATATGCAGTGCCGGTGTGGAATCCTTTTTATAATAAATACTCAGATCGTATTGAAAGGGTACAAAGACAATTCCTAAAAGCCATGCATTACCGTTGCTTCTGTACATCTGTATCTTATAATGATTCACTTAAAAAGTATAAATTACTAGATCTGAAATCTAGACGCACTCTCTTGGAGACGGTATTCCTGTTTGATTTGTGTAGTAATGTATATGACTGTATTGATATTCGTAATAAAATAAGTTACATCGTCCCTAGAACGGCAGTAGGCCGCGGGGTGCGTGCGCGGCCGTTGTTTGCCGTTAGCTCGTGTCATAATAACGCAGGTTCGCGGGCACCTCTTCGTCGACTTACCAGCAACTATAACAAACTTTTCCATGATGTTGACATGTTTGCTCTCTCTGTTGGTAAATTTAAAAACATCATTTTGAAAACACTACGCATTGATTAGGTAGGTATAATAATTATTCACATGCCTTGTTTTGTTGATTTTTTTTTTTTTTTTTCTTTTTCTCTGTCTTTGCTAAATTTATCACATACACCCTTAAAGCGGCTTTAAATTATACACTAAATTATATATCAAAAATTAACACCAATATTTTATAAATTATTGTAGTCTGTAGGTCCAAACATGCATGGTTTGTAAAGCTTGTATTTTTTGTATGTATTCCGTGGAAAATGTTGTTGGTAACACATTTGCTCATACTTGTTTTTATTGTTTTTTTATATTATTGTAATGTGTCACTGTTTGTTTTCCCCAATAAAGAAAATTAAATTAAAAAACAGGGTCACCTTTAAGAATCGCCTGAATACTATACATTTTGGATTTTGAACTCTCGGCGCTTAGCGTAGGGAAGCTAATGCTATACAATACATTTAGTTGTTGATTAGTGTTATGTTAGTCAAGTCGAGCACTAGGAAAATAACTATATCATCATACAGCTATAGTCAAGTAAAATTGGATATATTAACTTTGTTTCAGAGATGCAAGCTGGTGTTGCATTCATCCATTTTTTACCCAAATGTTAACTAGCCCACGTATAATCAAACAATGGAAAACTTTATATCCAAATATTACCTGAAATAAAAATTCAACAACCTCCAATGTGGACGACGCTTAGTAATTTAAGAGATCTTAAAATATTTCTCTCTTAGCTCATAAGCTTATCAAGTAAAATGAAAGAAGCAAATCCCTTTCATCTTAAAATCTTAATTGATTTTACGATATTGTGAATATTAATTACTTTGCCGCAGCACTTTGATTTTTAATTTAATAAGAGTTCGATGTAACGCTCGTAAGCTGCCAATAATTTAACGGTTAATACGAAACCAAAAATAGGAATTTACTTGTTAATTCGGGGTCTCATTTCTAAATAACATGATCTATTTATAAATATGTAGATGTCTATTTTTTTATCTAAATAATTGATTGCGATACGAGTATGGTGCTATCTTCCTGTGTATACTCTTTTGTTTTTAGATAAGTCATCACATAACATCACGTCTGTACTCCTCAAAGGGTTAAGCAGAGGTGTGCCTTACAGTACACCCACATTTCGCCAGTTAAGTTTAAGTGCCATGTAATAGGGGCGAGCCTATTGCCCTCAATCAGGCACAGATCCAGACTCCGTGGCTACTACTTAGAAATTCCTGATGGAAAACCCAATAACACTTTGCCCGACCCGGGAATTGAACCCAGCAGTCACGCTTGCGACCACTAGACCAAAGAGGTAGTCATGATGTTAGATTAGTCTAACTTGAATTATTTTAAGTTAATGGTACGTACACTTTTAAAAGTTTAAATGCTTTTCATTATTCTGACCCCAAAAGGTAATAGGAAGGAAAACCCGTAATCCTGTAACAAGTTCATTCAATAAATCAACTTACAAAATCTATACAAATAATATAAAGTTGTCTGTTATTGTATGTAGGGGCCAAATCTCCTGAACCAATTTTAAAAAATCTTTCATTGGCAGAAAACTACATAATTCGAGGGTGTTATAGATATAAATTATATTTATATAATGCATATTAGCCGAGATATCACAAATTTTGCGGGCGAAGTTGCGGGCGAAATGCTTGTCGGTAAATATTTTGGCAATGGCATACAAAATTACACAATATCCGACCATCACACGTATGTAACACATTCATGGTAACGCCATGACAAATAATAAAACAAAAAGGCGAAAATAAAACGAATATTTACGACACATTTTATGTTTCTCATTTTCCATTAATGAAATTTTTTTCATTCACGATATAAGGCAAAATGAAAGTTATTTGAGCTGAAATATGACCCACCATATGTTCTCGGCGGCTTTCTCTGTAATTGACTTCTCCCTAATGAAACGGCGCTTAGTCACGCCTCCGTGTTTAGCATTTCTGTAAATCCCTTTTTATTTCGTGTTTTGGGCTTTAAATACATTGCTACAGAACCCGGACGTTAATATGACAGGTCGAGTTTTAGAGAAACACTGACACACGGGTATGAATGACAAAGCCAGCGCTCTAGCATACTGAAGTTTTTCTGAACTTCGATGGCTTAAACTCGTCTTATTGAAGGCACTTTTCTTCTTCGTGCTTCTATTCATAGCGTCAATTTAAGTGCGTATTTTGGGACACAAAAGGCAGGATTAGAGAAAGAGAGAAAATGGTAGAAGGCAGTTTGCCACTCAACTCTAAATCCACACTAAGCTGCCGTTCCATCGAGGTAGCCACACTGATTCTGTTCTACCTTCAAGAGTCCGAGATATATTAAAGACATGTTTTGTTTTTCGTGAAGGATAAGAAAGCTCTAATAAATTTCTACTGCTTAATTCCCCTGGGGTTATCATTCTTAAGCAACTTGAGCCACCGCCACACACATTACATTTTTGTCTACTTTTCATATTAGGCAGTTTAGCGGCTTCATACTTTTGCTTCTTCTTCAACCTGGCGAAAGCATGGCTTGGAAAAATAGCAAATTAAATCATTGTTTCCTAATAATTTTTGACAAAAATCCTTTATTTATATTATTTTATTTCTTCGAAAGTGTCTTGAAAACCATCGTTTGATACATGTGGGCATTTTTTACTGCAGTTCTCGACTGCGTAGCAACCTCTCCTGCGGCTCAGGTGTGTAATTCTGCCTCGCCTGCAATAACAAAGTTTCGCCACTTATATCAAAACGTACTATTTCCTGACGTTATAATACATTACCTACAATAAGCTTATATTATAATTATTGGAACATCACAAACATTAACAAAAACCGGAAAACGGTAGAAATGACATTAAAACGCCGTGTTTCTTTCAAAAATCTTTGTCAGCTACATAATAATAACAAAAGGGGCAGGTGAGAGCTAATAAACAGAATGGCTTTGTCCTCTTAACGAGCTTTCACGGAAAGACTTAGCCGTGCAAATATAAATAAACTGCTATTGTTTCAGAACCTCTGCTTTTAGCAATCCGTTGGAAAATACAGCGAACGCTCACTGTGTATCTTCTTAATTACTGATTAGCCGATACAGACGTTTCCGGGTCTTTCTAGCTCTGATGCAAGGCACACTATGTTTCATTAAGTTGTGTATAAAAAGCGATGGAAAAATTACGCTTTGTGTTGGGGATTTGGATTGGATTTTATGAACCATTCCCTCTATGTCTATTCCTAGTAAATCGAGCCGTGAATCAAATGACATCTCTGTTTTAAGTAATTTATTTCTCCGTGTGTGTGATTTATATATATTTATATATATTTTTGGGTTATTTTAATTATAAATAAACAAATAGAATCGTTTTAATGTCAGCAATATTTTTAACAACTTGTCTACTAATATTATGCTATAATATCATAATCATTTTACTGGCTTATTTACACTTTCTTGATTCAATCATTCATTTTTTTTTTATTCATCTCTTTTAGATGTTCACTTGTTTCCGTGTAGTATATAATATACGGAACTCTGGAAGTCAGTGTAAAAAGTGTATTAGTATCTACATTTCTGTAACTGGCCTCAGACGGAAAGTTTTTATTTTAATCTCCTTATTCCTCAGTGCGTAATACTAATGTTTTTTTTAAACGGAATCAAAATGTACAAACGGAAGAGCCAAAGAAACGTCTTTATATTTCCAGAGGCAAGAACAACATTGTAAATTAAATACAATGATTACGGTAAGTACGTATTTTGTTTAAAAATAATCCTAGGTGTCCTTGTTTTCGTTATTTTTGCACTTTTTTTGTGATATTTATTTATTTATTCGTTTAGGATCTCCAACAAAAGATGTACACAAACCCACGAAATAAATAATGGACGAGAAAAGTATCACGTAGGAGTACTCCTTCACTTACAGACCACAGCATGCATGTGATGAATGACTAAGCAATTAAAATTATGAGTATTATGAGTAAGCCGCTGTTGTATCGCATCTTTGAGGAAACCTATCTGCAGTGCAGCATCGTATCGTGATATGCTAACATTTTTTTTTAATGTCCCACGGCTGGGCAAAAGTCTTCCCCATAGCCTTCCACTCTTCTCTCCGTACGATTTTCTCTGACCAATCTCTCACAAACGCCTCTAGGTCGTAAAATAACTAAAGCAGAGAAATAATGTGAATAATTTGTCCTCGTTTTAAACACGTGCGGTGTTACAACTAAAAAAAAACATTTCTCCAAGAAACAGACCCTTCTCACAGACACCAAAAACGTCAAACAAATCCACAATAAGAACCATTCTCACTATAATACTTCGGTAAACAACCCATTTCGGGGCACTTAAGAGTTATCGTATGACACAGTCGTGGAGTACTCGACTGGTCGTACATGGAATATCTATTACGGGCCACGTAAGCCCTGCCCGTTGGGGCGGCTGATAGTGGCAGCCTGTCCGAACTGGTTTAGCTCTTAAGTACATCTCACTGACGCTCTTAGCCTGCTGATAACTGCCCCAATGTAATGTAGGATCGCATGTGGATCTAGAATGCTGGACTGGTTTGAAAATGAATTGCTAGTTAGGATTTTCTGAAGATATATGTTTTTGTGGGGCTGTATGTTTTGTGGAGTTAGGGTTGGTTTACTGGTGTTCTAGTTTAGGGTAGATGAGAGTGACTGAAAATCGCACTCAGTGGCTAGCAATTAGAAAAGTCATCTTCTAGCAATGGACTGCAGATGTGGGTTGTAACTAGCCCTTTTATGACAATATTGTCTTATTAGTAATATTTTGTATTTTTTTGGTTCTATTCCCGGGTCGGGCAAATTGTTATTGGGTTTTTCCATCAGGAATTTCTCAGTAGCAGCCACGGAGTCTGGATTTGTGCCCGGTTCATGGCAATAGGCTTGCCCGCTATTACATGCGACTTAAAACATAACTGGCGAAATGTGGGTGTACTATGAGGTACACCTCTGCCTAACACTTTGGGGATTACAGGTTTGATGTTATGTTATGTTTTATTTTTGCGATTTAATTTATTTCAGTTATGGTAGTAGAGACTGTTGCGGACGTGCGCCAACTGGTATGTGTGTGGATTTTCCCGCGAGCTGAGTGTTAAAGCAATTAGTAGTCGCAATTACTGGTCTACTTTATATTCTTCTTAGATTGTCGATAGCAAGCTAAATGGTTTCGATCTAGAATTTGTACGAGTTTGGCGCCTTCAGTAGCGCTCCTCCCTGCAACGAGTAAACAACACGACACCCAGGATAAGATACCATACAAACAAATTAAATACCTACCTACGGCCGATAGCGACATTACATCATCAACGACATTACCTTTCCCAACTTGCCACGCAAGGTATCGAATGATACAAACGCAGTCAATTTGATAGGAACTTCACCATCAACATGATATTATTTCAATTCAGCTGAGCAATATTGACCCTACTCAAAGATTTAAAGTTCTGTTGTAACATGAAATTTAGATAATACAGAGAATATTAAGTTGGAATGAGCCAAAAATAATACTGAAAAAGTGAAATGCTTTTTCAGTACTGTTTTTGGCTCATCCCAACTTTAATTATTTTCGAGGTCCTGTAGTTTACATGTCAAAACTAACAACCTCAGCTTGATGGCACACAAAGGCCCCTTCGGTGTATTCTTGTGGTGTTCACTAGAAACACTAGTTAGGATTTAGAATAAAACCACAAAATTATCAGTAAGTAGACGAATTACTTTATGGGTACGTGTACGATAAGTGAGGACTAGTCGACACGAAATCTTAAAGCTCACACTACGTTTATTAAGTCTCGACAATAGAACTGTCACAAAATCGTAAATCCCGGTTGTCCGTCTTAACTCCACTTCTGGTGATTTCTTCAAGATACAGTTAAACCTACTTTAAAGAAACCTGCTCCACTTTAAATAAATAATATTACCAGCTTTGATTACTTTCCCACTGCATAACAAAGTCCTCACATACATTGATCGACACACCGCCCTTGTTAAATAAAGGTGGATTGATTATATGGTATAAGTCTCCTACTTCTCAAAAGTCCTCAAGATGTTTTCCTTTTGTGATGCCCAAGATAAACTTAGAAACTACGCATGAATTTAAAAAGTCTCATTACATTAGTTAGTACTTTCCCGACTTGCAGTCAAATCCTACTACTTTTCTGTAGCCTAATAAGAACAGTCTGCGTAAACAGATATTCATTAAAATATTCTCAGAGCACATAATCGTCTTGTTACCAAGACTCCAAGACTGCGAGACTTGAGAGTTGAGACGCATTACTGCATGTACGTCGTAAGGCAAGTGGCAAGGCAAGCTGTATAGCCAGTGAAGTGTGTGTAAAACATAAGAGGCCACTCGGCGGTAACTGCGTTGTAAGCAGAGAGCGAGTTAGCTCGATGATGGTACGATATGTGCACTAGCAAAAGATCCTGATAGTACTTAAGTTATTTGATGGCTCCATTCTATAGGACTTAAAGATAACTGGTGAAATGTTGGTGTAATATACAAATGCCGTCATGTATGTCATGTTCAAGTTATTTGTAGATATACATAGTACAGGTTCTAACTTAAGTTGGATAACTTAACTGACTGTTACGTTGATCTAGTGGCAGGAAGCACTACTGCAAATTATTTCAGGTTCACATTCCCGTTCGGGCAAAACGTTATTGGGTTTTTCCATCAGAAATATTTCAGCGGCAGCCAATGAGGGCTATCGTTTTTGAGCTCACCAGATGGCGCCACTGTCGAGTAAGGTCCTGTCATTAATTCTATTTTATAATTTAAAGTACCAATAACTTCATAAAAAGTTTATTTTATTACATATAACAACATAGTGTGAACTTCAGATACATTAATACATTTACAATATTGTCCCTAAAATTAAAAAAAAAAAAAAATCTTCACGTCATAATTAATCAGGAATGGCTCATTCTAGACCACAATTGTGAATATTAGTAGAAATACGTGATAAAAAAGCGCGCAACGCGCGAACACTATGCCATCTGACATTTCTTAAGACAAATTCATGCGCGATAGCCCCCATTAAGGTGTGATTTTGTTTTCTATAACTTAATTTGGATTATTTTTCTTGTTTCCTCATTGAAGTTCTTCTAATCTTTGAATTAGCTCATGTCGTGAGCAAAGGATTATATGGCCAGCAGCAAGTCATACGTTGATGTGTTATTTACTGAAAATTAATAAGAATTTAAAGTCTTTAAGACAATTAGGTATTGATGTGTGTTGTAGAGCTAGTGACGACACTCAAATTAATTGGCTTTTGATTACTGAAACTGACATTTGAGTATTATATACCGAACACCTATCAGGTAATCCAATAGGTACATAATATTGCATTTTATCAGCTTGCAAAACATTCAATGAACACCAATCCATCTAACATCAATTAATACAAAACTAAAGTTATGCAACACACGCCAATTTCCTCCGTGTAATGAAAATTGACACGCCAATAATTACTTTTATGTGGAAGTTATTCTGTTGATCGATTGGCCTACGTGTACTCCCACAGGCTTATAGCTAAGTAAAAGTGTCTGCATAATATCATGTGATGGTTCGGATTAAGAATACAAAGACTCGCGAAATTGACTGACTCATTACGATCTTGAACTCGCGCTAGCAGAGTTTTCCACGAGAAAAAAATTTGGAACAGCCCGACCGCAATCGTCGGGCAGTAGCCCATAAAGATCACCACCCATCTGGTCGGGGAATTGTCCCTTTTGTCTGAAGCTGTGTCCGCAATTTGTCCCTAGCAGTTTGACCGTACCTTTTATAACATGGCGTAATGTTATGTTATGACAGAAAAACATACTTCTAAGTACTAAAAAACGATCACGACAAAAGACTCTGACACAGGATAACATGACATCTTTTAACATTTGTTACGATTCAGCCAATATTTGTTGAAATATCAAAGCCATTCGACACAACAAACTTTATTTCAGTACCGGTAGGAAACTGATGTCGAGATAAACAAGACTTTGCGTTATACATGGGTGCCTATTATAATAATAATAATAATAATAATATATTTATTTCAATCAACTCAAGTGGATCATACAAAATACATCACAATTAGTATATAATTATAGCAAAAACTAAAATTTTAAATCAAAATTAACTTAAATTCAAAAACAAAACCAAAATCACAACTAAAATAAAAATCAAAATCAAAATTACAATTCAAATCAAATTCAAAATCAAAATCAAAGTCAGCATTGAAATTAAAATTAAAATCATAATCAAAATTAAAATCTAAACCAAAATCAAAATTAAAATCAAAATTAAAATCAAAATTAAAATCACAATCAAAGTCAACCATTAAAACTAAACTCAAAATGACAAATAAAATAAAATCTAAATCACAATTAAAATTAAAACCAACATTAAATTACATCAAATAAAAAAAATAAAAAAAATCAAAACAATATCTTAACATTAGTCAGTACGTGAACCATGCTACAGTGGTTCACGTACTGACAGTCGAAACGTTCAGCAAAAGCTTTTAGGATACTGTTACGGCTGGCCCGCACCCTACGCACCAGGGATGTGCACCGCTTGCGCATGATTGTGTGGAAACAATCCACACGCGCCTCGGCAAACATCCCCGATGCGCTACAGAAGCGAGGCAGCCCCAACAGCACCCTGAACGCGTTATTGTACTGGACACGTAGATATCGCGCGTATTATGTCGCTTCGATACCAACATTTCGTTCCCCGTTCGACAGAGTCGATTTCGAAAAATGCTTCATCAATTTATCTGTTCCCGTTCAGTGCCTCTGATCGATGACAACGGGCTGATATTTGTCAATCGCACGACATATAAAATACGTTTTAAACTTTTCACTGTCTACATTGGTTCTGATCATTGGATGTCTCATTTCTCGTTACTGGAATTCAATGTTTGGGTCAAATTGCTTTTAACTCTTCTTTGTTTCCGACTCCATCCAATTTTTCTTAGTATTCTTGTCGAATTTACTTATGGACGAATACATCGTCGATAAATATGCTTTGACTTTGAGCTCTTCAAAAAATGTGGGTAGAATTAAAACGTTTACTGGACTTTTCATCAACGCAGATTGATTAGGCACAATCGTGGCTATATTGTGCAACTAACTACGAATTCTACTAAGTAGACTAGAGAATTAGATACATAATATCTTGACAATTTTATGGTAAAAACTTACTAATGAAGCTGATCTAGGACAAAACACCAATTAACCGGATTTTTGCAAAAGATTTCGCGAAGAACCAACCTTTGTACGTAAATTAGCAAAATTATGAACATGCAATTACCGCAGAGAATTTCGAGACTAAGCTCTGTAAAGATAGTGTCATTTATTAGGGGCGTGTTATAATTAAACTAATCTATTGGACGCGTGTGTACCAGGATCTACCACTTTAGTCTGACCTCTGACGACCCGACTTTTTGGTAAGAAAGTACGATCTTTACTGGTACAGTTGAGACGTGAAGGGTCTAGTTATGTTGGACATGTGTTGTTGCTTGTCTGATCTCGTAGAAGCGCCTTCTTGTGCTGGCAGCCTCCTTTAATTAATGTCTCTGAAACTACACGAGCCACACGTATCCAATACTTGCTATAAGATGTAGGAAATTCTAAGTTCGGTAGTTTGATCACATCTTTCAAATATTGCGTGTTTTGGTTATGGGTGACGCGTGGTCGTAGTTTTTCTTTGATGTTTAATTTGTTTACAAGGGTGTGGTAATACTTTTACTAATGTGTTTTTCAGCTTGGTATACAGATAATATACGTGATAGATCAGGCTATTCCCAAGAGGTGCATAGAACTACTAGGACATCTCTCAATAATATATTTATCACGTGTATTGTCTATACACCAGTATGTAAAGGCCTAAAGGAATACTCTTACTTATCATTTGTAGTGCCTTGCCTACACTAGAAACTTTGGTGGAGGTCTTCTTCTTGGCGTATCGATGCCAAAAGTTTAAATATGTTTAGCCCAAAACTCAACCACGCGAACCCCGCTCACTGCTGCAGTAAATAAATCAGAAATAATCAAGAGCGCAGGTGTTAGCGCATGCGGTGCAAGAAGGTGCGCGGGAGGCGCCGCATACGCACTCTTGAGGTCTGAGTTTGGTTGATGTAAAGACAACAACAACGAATAGAATAAAGAACCTTAACCTAAATTTTGAGGCAAGTTATAAATGGTCCGTTTCAAAATATTGATTAGCGTCCTGTTAGTGACCATAAAAGTGGAAGTAGACATAATGTCATGGCCTTTTCCGGAATTCCCTGTTTGCCGAAGTTAAGCCCCATAGCTTTGAAAGCCTAAAGATAACATAACATCCCGCCTAAAATCGCCGAAGGGTTAGGCAGAGGTGTACCTAATAGTACACCCACATTTCGCCAGTTATATTTAACAGGAGGCGAGCCTATTGACATCGACCGGGCGCAAATCGAGACTCCGTGGCTGCTACTGAGAAATTCCTGATGGCAAAATCCAATAACACTGCCCGACCTGGGAATCGAACCCAGGTCCTCATGCTCAGCAGTCGCGCTTGCGACCACTAAAACAACGAGACAGTCTAAAAGAAATAAAATACTATACTATCAGAATCAGAACTTTATTTGCTTTAATTTAGGTACAGGTATTTAGTTATCTATTTGGATCTCCAACAAAAGATACACAGATACAATATAAAGTCACAATTACACAAAGGTTTTTTTAAGTGTGTTCCTTCAATTACAGGAGACCACAGCATGCACATAAAACTAGGTCTTAACAGAAATTAGAGAAAAAAAAAATTAAAACATTTTGAACCAAAATAATAAAAAGCATTAAAGTATAAGATGCTGTACATACATTAATGAGATCGGCAATTAGTTCGGCTATACTATGTATATTTGACAAAAACATCACTAATCACGCAGTTATTTCGTCCCTATTCCCAATAAAACGGATTGATCGTGCACACTCCATTAATCTGCCAATGCCAAGGACAAAAGTGATGGATGTGTGACACGACATTACCTATGTCCTAGCGAACGCTATCAATCAACTGACGGCCAGAAATATTGACCAACATAGTAGTTATGATGTTATTTCTGACTATTATGGATTGGGTCCGTTTTATTCGACTTAGCTGGCGGAGTGGCGGATTGATTTGTCTCCTGTGTTAAGTAGATGACGTGGAGATTGTATTGAGATTAATATTGGTAGGATGTAAAGTTCAGAGATACCGCGGCCCTGGAACACAAAGGGCAAAAGAAGGAACATGAATGGGTTTTAGTCAGTAAAAGGGATGTAAAGGTCAAAACTAGGATTCGTGTCTACTTGCGTCTGTCTTCATATGGGCACAATTATAATGATGTTAAAAAAACGAGACTCCTTGTCTATCAATGTTTTTAATTGGCAAAAATGTTCCTATAAATAACATTGGGACTGTAACAGTCAGATATAAGTATAGAATTGGAAAACGAGAAGCATATGAATCTTGAGCAGTTAATTTTTTGAAACTATTGAATTTTAGAAAACTTCATGCCACATAAAAATGTCAGCAACGATCACTGACCAGGGAGCAGTGGACGCTCAAAATGCTTACAGCCTCTCACGAAATCCAAACTTTCACGTACCTTGCAGAATTTTCACAGACACTAAATAAAATAAAATAGTTTATTTGCACCTTCAAGTAAAAAATATGTTATACAATAAAAATAGGCCTTAAGGTTATTAAAGTTGTATGTTAGAGTTGCAGCCAATACCTAAGCTAACTTAATAACTTGTAATATAGGTATCAGCGGCCTCCCATGTAATTACAGGCAATATTATTGTGCCTAGTTTGTAGAAAAGTTTAGGACAAATGGGAGACATCTTGCAGTACCAACAAGAGTGATCAGTAAGGTATACAATATTATAAGTACAGGAATAATTTGAAATAGTTATGAAGTGTCTAATAGTTGAAGGTATAATAAGTTATTTTTTTTATAAACACTGGCATCAAACAATTTCATATGTCACGAAACATCCATAATCTTAACAACTCACCGTTCGTCTGATGAGCCATAAAACAAATAAGAACGAAAGCACGCCACTGAAAACTTGTTCATATCTTTAAAGTTAACTGAAACTCCAAAGTGCATTATAACTTCCACCTGCAAGTAAGGGAGGGGGGGTTTTAATAGGAATATGTTTGAAAGCTTTTGAATCTTTCTAGAGTTAACGAAATATTATGCAGAATAATGAATTAAATTAGCTATTCGTTAAGTATTTGTTAAGTTTTAATATTGGGGGTTGTCGTTTCATTAGTTTTCAGTTAAGGTTCAGGTTGGGGTAGTAATTAAATGTTGGTAGGTACTGCAGAGACCTTAACCTTAGTAGTCATTTATTCTAGCACATTGTTAAGAAAAAGGAAATGAACAATAAGATTGAAATTAGAACAAGAAAAGTAGATATAGCTTAGGCGGCCGTCAAACTGTGTGAGATGTAATTAATATGATTTTCTTTACAATAATTATCTAAAGTCATCGTCGAAACGCCTTTTATCTATAACACTGAACATACAGGCTGGCACCTACAATACGACAATAAATTAACTTGCGTAACCTCATGTCGTTCTCAGTCTGCATTCAAAAATCCCTTCGAATTTAGCAATTTGTTTAGTCACAGAACGATATTTTTCATTTTCTACCCAATTTTCAGACATCTACGTTCTATGTTTTGAGCCGTTTATTTTAATTTCAGAAGAAAATTAGTATTTTTCCCCTTCTTTTTCTCACACTAACGTCTACATTTCCATTTCATTTATCCATTCGCAGGTTAATTTTTTTTAAAAATAAGCTTACTGTAATGTACTGAAATACGATATGTTCCTTTTTTCAAACAAAAACATTATAGCCATACCAACTACAAAAGATACAAAGTTATTGCAGCTACAGAATATAAACTAACTAATAAAATAACAACAAGCATCTATCAAGTTAATAAATGTCACCGCAAAATCCACAAGATTTAATTCCGCTTCTTCTTACAGAGAACAATTAAAATAAATAGCCAGGTGGGTAACTAAACAGGCCCTCATATTTAAATGTCGTTCATAATGACATTTTCCTTCCCCTTGTTAAAAAATATAAGGCTCTTCGCTCACTTGATTAAGAGTCGAAGTAGTGGCGTGCGTTTACATACTTCTACTTAAAGAGTAGAATACTGATACCAAACGCTTCCACTGTTCTTTCACAGTACGTTTACTTCTGATTTCTTATGATTGGGCATCACTGTCAAAGTGACAGTGATCTTTATTCTCATTTCAATAAGGTTTCTGTCAAATAACAGCGATTTTAAGGTCATTATTATAAGATTGTTGCTATCACGATGTAAACGAACTATGAAAGGACCGTAGATACATCCTACTAATATCCTACTAATATTATAAATGTGAAAGTTTGTGAGAATGGATGTGTGGATGTTTGTTACTCTTTCACGCATAAACGGCTAGACCGATTTGGTTGAAATTTGGTATGTAGATAGGTTATACCCTGGATTAACATATAGGCTGCTTTTTATCAACACACCACGCGGGCGAAGCCGCGGGCAGAAGCTAGTAAATAATAATAAAACATTTATTCTGAACCAAACCCTGGGATCATCTACAGTAGCGGTGGGGCTGCTAAGACTGCCCGCGCCGTGCAGCGACTCCGACACTATTTTGTCATTTCGTTTCATGCGTAGCTATGTATATATAGAAACGGGATGGAAGTATAGCCGCCTGCGCCTCAAATCTGCATCTAGAAAACACGACTCGACAATGCCGTGTCTTACGCCAAGACGCGCGACGCCGCGCTTCGCGGTTTCGACACTCCAGTGGGCGACATGCCTAAGGGAAAAACGAATTTTTACCTCATAACTTCCACTGCCAATTAATATTTTTTGAAGAAAAGCGCCATTAGAAACGGAATACCATATTTAGGGAGACTAAATTATTTACTTGGCTCAAAAATAATTACATGAGGAAGTACGATTTCCGTCTTTTATTTTCACTTTCTTAATTAGGTTTTTTAATTAAATTGTTTTACACATTTTTGGTTATGTGTAAGCTACTTCTTCGTACCTTTTATAATTGTGTTCTGGTTAACTTAAATATAGATTTTATTCCAATTTTTTTTCCACATTTACCACGCTAGGAATTTCGCCTGTACCGTGGGTGTGTTTACAAACATTTAAACTCACATACAAACCCGGAAAAACTAACTGAAGGACACACAAATATTTATTCCGTGTGATCGAACCCGCGACACGCAGTGCAGCAGTCAATCGCTCAGCCACTGCGCCAACCATGCCGTGGAATTATTTCTCTGATGGATAGTTGCTATCGGGAAACAATTAAACAGGCCTGCAGAATTAATAATTGATGATACAAAATATTAACTCTAATTTGCCCCGTGATTTGCTTTTATTCGCCGAATCCCGACCGCCCAATAATCATGGTTTGGCTTCCCATTGTTCAAAAAACAACGAAGGTTGAATATTATGCCTTTTGGTTGTAGCGTGATGATATATAGCCTATAGCCTTCCTCAATAAATGAGCTATCCAACACAACACAATTCCATTCGAGCCAGGAGTTCCTGAGATAAGCGCGTTCAACCTAACAAACAAACAAACTCTTCAGCTTTATAGTTTTTTTTTCTATTTGCTCACGTATTGTTTTTTCTTTTATTTTAATCTAGCGTCATTTTGTTTTTTTTATTTTCATTATTTTTATTTTATCATAGTTTCATGTTTATGTACTTTGCCTTCACATTTTAAACAAATTATTTAAACATGTTTAAAATATATTAAGTATGTAATCTGTATACCGTGTGGTGGGACCCTGGTGATCTGCTATACAGGGTTTCATAGTGCGGACACCAGTCTCTCACAAACTTATGTAGTTATCGTAATCATAAACTCTATATATGCATAATACGTAATGTTTGTGAAGAGATAATAAATTATTTTGAATTTGAATAGTGCTCGTATAATGTAGTATAGATTCCAGTCTGCATAGTAACTAAAACTATCTTATATTTTTAGTAAAATACTGCCTCGTTGGTCTAGTGGTCGCAAGCGCGACTGTTGAGCATGAGGTCCTGAGTTCGATTCCGGGTCGGGCAAAGTGTTGTTGGGTTTTTCCATCAGAAATTTTGCAGCAGTAGCCACGGAGTCTGGATTTGTGCCGGTTGATGGCAGGCTCGCCACCTATTACATGAGCCTTAAAAATAACTGGCTAAATGTGGGTGTTCTTGTTAGGTACCTACATACACCTCTGCCTAACGTTCGCAGATTACAAGGCTAGGGTGATGATGTTATTCGTTGAATATTAAAACTTTGAAAAATATGTCACATGTTTCTGAGAAGTTTTTCTTAGAAATTATTCTCACTGCTATCAACTCATCTAAATTAATTTACGCCACAAAGATGTTTTTTTTTCTGTTTTTTAAAACAATTTATTTGAACATGCATTCATCAAATTATTGCATTAAAATAATGCTCAATGTTTATGTGCGCTATCCTGACACGTAGGACCTGCTCTTGAACGTGGTTTAGATGTGCTGATCGCGTTCATTTTCTTTGGACCTCGCCCTAAATTAACCCCAATATGACACGAAAATTAAGCTTTTCTTTTCAATGATATTGTAACTACTAGTATCGGTGTAGAAACACGTGAGCTGCAACAATATCTTCACCACTTTACAAAAACAAACTGGAACACAATATTTTACCACCCATTTCTAGAGTTCCAATAAGAGTCTCCCCGCTTCAGCCCCAATAAACGGCACTACTCTCGGCAGAGATCGCAAATTGGAAACACTCTGTACATAGCCACTAACGTGCACACATGTACACAAGTGTTATATGCTTCGTATACGGATAATAACCGTAATTAGTGCTGATTACTCAAAATGAGCCAACACTGTTGTACGTGGTTGTACCTATTACGGTTATAAGTTCATTACGGAAGCTTGTGTGATGGAGTAGTTACATTTACAAGTGTATTTAAGTTATTTTTTGTTATTTAGTTATTATTTTCATAAAATATTTGGATACGATAAACGACATGGATTGAAAAATTATAAGTACATATTTCCAATGCCGTCTCATATTATCGCATCGTCAAATTCATAATATCATCATCCACTATTTTGAATAATCCTTCAATATGCCATTATTCTCTGTTTTACGCCAACGTTGTTCAGGCTATTAGCAATTCGAAATTCATTATTTGCCAGTATATTACGGGTTACAAAAACGTCTCACTAAAATTAAAATCATACCACAAAATTCAATTTAAAATATAGTTAAATGGGCTCCATGTCAGTACCAACGGTCTACTTCCATTAGCAGGCAGACAGTCGGCACAATGGTAAGCAAGCTGTTAGGGTATAATGAAGGCATTGTACGCGTCCCACGAACGGGTGACGTCATTACATGCAACCTCTTGCCGACTCAGCTGCCACCGATGTGATATATCCCTATCGAACTCGAATTTTAAAGTCGTGATTAACAAGAATTATGTACGTGTTTGGGTCTTTCTGCTTGCATCGATTGACTCGAAAATTGGATTCCATTTCAAAACTTGTGACATATACGTATTGAGGTAAACAATTAAGATAATAAAGCAATTTTCCGAAACTGCTCTTGGATATTTCTCAAATTGTACGTACGCCCGTCGCACGAATGTCATTATAATATGCAACCTCTTGCCGACTCAGCTGCCAACGATGTGATATATCGCCGCCAAACTCGATTTATTAGTGTTTTGTGCTCGATTGTACCTACATACAGTCTTATTATTCGATTAGTCAGATAGGAAATGTTCGGCAGGAATCTGGAGAAGAAGAATGGGATTGAATAGGCGAGGTTTCTTTTCAGTCACCATTCTTTTTTCAAGGCAGTCAAAGATTTATGGTAGTTTCAGTAACATATTTTACTAAAGCACCACTGACTTTTGTTATACAACAATGGATAATACCATTTTCTCCATTAAAAACTAAGCTTAGGTACTTATTTGCAACGGCTCACTGTGCTCATTGTGCGGCTCAGTGTAGTAGGTATTTGGTGAATGTAACACATGTTAGAATTTTGGTTCTAAGAAATGCCGGTTTCCTCACGATGTTTACATATTCATGGTTTCAAAAAACGCCAAAATTACAATAGCAAAAAGAAAATAAAAAAAGCCAAAATACCAAAATTACGTCATCTATGTAACAGAAAAGTTCTGACTTGCCATTTGCATTGTCTATGCGTTCCATATCTCTAAGTACGTGTTGGTCCATGAACCAACCATGAACCTCTGAAAAGTTTAAGCCACGTTTTTGAATCCGAACGTCAAGCGTGGGAATTCCCTAGAGACCGATCGCGGTTGCTATAGCGGTTTTTCCATATCCTCCGCTGAAACAGCTGTATTATGGTAGGCACTATTAAATCAAGGCGCGAAAACCAAGTCTTATCTGATAAAATATTATGTGAAATCACTTACTCTAGGGATAGGATAACTATCTGGCTTTGTTATCGCATTGAACGTTCTATAATCTCCGAATGGGCGCAGTTGGCCATCTTTTTTAGGTAAAACGTGCATTGGACTATACCACTCTACTTGTGATGGCCTACATAATCCTAATTCATGCATTAAGTGAATTCATCCTTTACCTTATTATAACAGTCTGGCGGTAGCGGCCGCCTTGGACGTGCGTGTACCGGGGGACTGTTTGTTATGATGCGATGCACCACTGTTCTTTAAACGACATCGGTTCTGTGATCTCTACAAATTCTACCAACAATTCGTGATAAGGATTATCATCTTGTATACTTTTAACTGAAGCTTCGTCATACCGTATGATTGACCCATTAGCCTCTTATTATGTAAATCTACAACTAATTTGTGCGCCTCAATGAAATCTGCGCCCAAAATTGCTTGCTTGACATCGCTAATAATAAAGGACGATTTCATTCATCATTTCCTAGAGTGATGCGCTTTGTGAGGCGGACGTTCTAGGGAACTAGGGATATTAGTTTACGAGACTACTTGACCCGCGTCACAGAGCATATCGACATCCTGAAGCAGAAGATCTGTGCATAGGCAAGCCGTATTCCACGGTACAAGCGGAGAGTGGAGCGGTACACTCAGAATCGCACATTCCAAAGCGATGAAAGGTGGGTATATAGGACTTGGGAACGACCGGACCAAGGTGTGACTGACACGCGTCTGCCGGATGATGACGTCATGTGTTCGTTCTAGCGCAGCATCAGGTCGGTGCCTGTCAGTCACACTGAAGGCGATTGGACACGAGAGGTTGAACGAGCGTGTGATCCAATAAAAGAAATGGGGGCAATCATCATCAGCCCTCAAGACGGAGCTCGTGCAGTCCGTCCGTTGCCTAACTGGAAATCTCGAGGGCTGGATGGACTGCACAACTTCTGGATCAAATTGTTTCAGAGATCGCACGTTCGCTTGGCGTCCCAGTTTCAATCAGCTTTAGAGTCAGGGTCGCTGCCTCAGTTCTTGAAGACAGGAATTACTCACCCGCTCCATAAATCAGGTAGTACTGCGAAGTCCAAAAATTATAAACCAATCACTTGTTTACCAACTGTCTTTAAAGTTCTTACCCATTTTGAGAGCTAAAATCAACCAACATATTGATAGTGATTGAATCATGTCTGCCTCTCACAATTGATGTAGGAAGGGTCCCGCGGTACTTAGGAGCTGCTCCTCATAGATATGGCCATTAGCCAACAGGTTCGCCACTCCCGAAGGGCACCCCAGCAGGGCTCCCGAGGGGCTGTCTACATGTCGGATAGATTATAAGAAGGCCTATGATTCTGTGCCTCGTTCATGGCTCATGAGGGTGCTGGAGTTGTATGAAGTTAATGCAACTCTGCGTACCTTCCTGATGTCATGTACGGGGCACTGGAGAATGGTCCTTCGCTATCCAGGATGTCGACAGATCCAGGGGAACAGTGAACTGATAAGGATAGAGCGCAGTATATTCCAGGGTGATATTTGGGTATGTCGGAAGCATTAGGTATCAACACTGCCGACATGTAACCATCGTTGAAGGAGCGTGTCATGCCGGTTTTGATGTATTCTTTCGGCATACTCAAATGAACTCAGACGGAACTTGATGCCCTGGATAGGAGTGTGCGCGCACTGCTAACCGCAAATTAAATGCATCACCCACGGTCGTCGGTGATGATTCTGTATATCCCGCGGAAGTACGGAGGTCGTGGCTTCTTAAATGCTAAGACCCTACACAACCGTGAGGTATGCAGTCTCAGTGAATACTACCTAGAAGTTGACGTGGGGATGCACCGAGATGTGGTCTCAGTGGGCCTCACCCCGCTCTCCCTGGCTAACGAGAACTGGCGCAAGCCTAGAGTATTAGACACTAATGACCGCAAGGAGGTATGGCAGGGCAAAGAGCTTCACGGACGCTTTTACCGGGCACTACGTGGGCCCAATGTAAACTTCTTAGCGTCCGTATCTTGGCAAGATACGGACTATATGGGTATGGTGGCTACCCACTGTTTAAATACTCCATGACCTTAACTGCCATTTCCGCAAGTGTCTCCATTTTTTGGTCTTGACACACCGACAGAACGGCCTTCAAGGGTCCAGGCAGGTGCGAGATCCACAAACGCGAAGTCGACGGGGAGTCGTCTTCTGCACGATCTTACACTATCACTTAACTGTTTACTGTTCTGTTTACTTCTCCACAACCAGGCCTCAAGATACCTTTGGTTATGTGGTTGGAGAAGGTTGTAAATAAAAACATAGTGTCCAGTATAAAGTCTATTGATGATAACCAGGAGTTATAGTTAGTGACGTTCCTACAAAATCTTTACAGCACACAAGTTCTTGCTACGGCGCGGTGAAGACGACTGGCCGCTAGAATTTATGCGCGGGGAACATTGCTTTTAGCATCGTTAGCGTTACATATAGTAGTTACATAGTTACCTGTAGTTTCTACAGTTAACTAAAAGAATATATCCAACTCCTCAATATTTTTCACCATAGTTAGCTTCGAACCACGGATGCGAACTTAGTAGATGTCAGGCTTTCAAGATAAATCACTTCTTGTTCTATTTATTGGCACATGCTCCGCTCCACTGCGACATTGAATATAATAGGAGATGCTTTCATGTTATTAATTCAATTCTTCAATGTTCAGTTTCGTTTATCGGGAAACAAAGGGTGTTATTTTTTAGAGGCGGAAAACTTTACTTTGAAATAAAACACAGAATAATGATTTTAGTATCCATGAAATTGGCTTCATTTAATGCACGAAAGGTAAGTAATTGTGTCTCTGTACCGGTCTTTCTTCGTTTTTGTATTATATTTGAATTTAAAGTTCCCCAACGCTTGTTGTTCAGTATCATGGTGTGAGTCACCACCTTTTATATCTATACTACAATTATGATAAAAATATTATGTTTATAAGATTATGACCGTTCTTATTCAAATGAAAAAGTAAATGATTGTATCTGTGTATTTGAGTGTTGCTGAAATAACGGACCACAACAGGTTATTTTAGTCAAAATCATGTACACTGTCATCAAAACTAGGCACACTGTAATGACTAGATCAATATGCTGTTGCAGTAATATCTAGCTGAACTTCTGGCAACTTCTTCAGTATACTGTCGAACAATTCCTGCATTTTGTCAAGTTCTGATTTGAAGCTTTTGACCATTGATTCGACATCTTGGATAAATTTGTCAGTGACCATATTCTCTCGCTTGATTGCTTTCTGTACAGCCTTAGCGATCTTTACTATCCTCTTTTCTTTCTGTATCCTAGCTTTGTCTAATTCTGTACAAACAATATAAACCTCACTCTCTATCCGTTTGTTTATAACAGCTGTTTCCTTCCACTGGCTTTCAAGCTTCCTTTCCTTCTCATAGTTTTCATAAGGGCTATGATCATTAACAATGTAACCCTCTTTCTTAAACACAATCTTCAATTTTTTTTCACCGTCTTCCAGATTTTCCGCGGCCATTATGTAGAAAGTAACAGCTTTTACAAACGCTTGTTCATTACAGAATAAGCTTCGAAGATTATCAAAGTTATTTCATGACAATCGCGTGAATTATAAACTAATTTACGAAGTAAAACTTGAATGCCATCTATTAAGGTCGAAAATATTTGACTGTGTTTGATTAGAACCTTATCAACATTCGTCCTTTGATTCGTCCATTCTGAGTGATAGAAATAAAAGTGTCCCTTTGACAGATTTCAATTTACTTTTTTGCATGGAACTAATATGTACTTACTAAATAATATTTTCTTCTGGTGCTAATAAGTCCTATGCACTCCAAGTGAAAATAAAGTTTGCCACGCATAACTGTTTATGACAAAGTTATACTTATTCGTGATTACTATACGTTTAACTTTAATTAATAATTCAATAAAAAAATAAAGAAGTGTTTTTATTTTTCCATTTTTAGTTGTAATATCTTATACAAATATTTGCTATGAATTTATTTCACATTGTTAACCATAAATTTCATATTAATAGGCTTATCCCCAATAAAACGGAACTATAACAACAACACACCTAACAACATACCATACAGCATAGTACATACCAAACACACACAACACATAACATGCCTCACTGTCGAAATGTGGGTGTGCTGTGTACACATCTGCGTACCCCCTCAGAGCATACAGGCGTGATGTTATGTTATGATGTTGTGTAAACAATAAACATCCAAGCGATTGCAGCAATCACGAAAGATTTGATGTCTATTATTGAAGAGTTTCGTGGCATATGTCCGAAGTCCATGATTAGATCATGAAAATTTTTATATGGGACTAACTTAGGAGTATACTATTTCAAACAAAAAAAAAACCAGTTCGGTTCAGGCGTCTTCGAGTAATCGGTGAACATACATAAAAAAACAGTTGATGAAGTCGGTGTTAAATAAATGAGGCGAAGGTAGCCATAATGTGCAACGCGCTAGACCAAACTAGCAAAATGCTATGAGGCACGAGCATGTTGCTACGAGTGGTACGAGGCATCTACGAGCTGCTACGAATCTTAGCTATCAGTAATCTATCACGTGTACCTACTTTTTTTTTTTTTGGTGGGTGGGAAATCTTCAAATGACTCCTCCCGCTCTGGGCGGAGCGGAAGGGAGTGTCAGTCTCTTACTGACTAAAAACCACCCATGTTCCTTCTTTCGCCCTTTATGTTCCAGAGCCGCGGTATCTCTTTCGAACAGTCCCGCAGCCCTGGCAGGCATCGGCCCTTGCGGGCCCCTCCCGTTTGCTGACATCTCTTTGAGGCGCGCGTGGAACACGAACGCGCCGTCGACACGGCACGTGTACCTACTTGAGATTGAGACACTCTACTATCATCATTCTCCTGCCCTTATCCCAATTTATTGGGGGTCGGCGCAGCATGTCTTCTTCTTCCATACTTCTCTATTACTCGTCATCTCAGCAGTCACCTCGTCATTCTTAATACTCTCATATTTTAAAGTACTGAAATTATCTAATAATCAATGTTGAACGAAACATTGAAACATGAATTAAACTGTACATCTGCCAAAAATACTCTCAATATCTAGGGCCTTAACTGTCAGTGTGCAATAGTCTATAGCAACCGCAACACTCAGTTAAAAAGCAATAAATAAACAAAATCTTGAATTACTACTTTTGAGATCCACGACATCTTTAATCCAGCGTTGAAATTAAAACGCCGGGGAGCAATTTAATGCCTACATAAGCTCAACAGCAAGCAAACAAGCTGAAACAGTTGAAAGAAGGGAATGTTCGAACTATGTAACTAACCACATGTCCCAGAGATGGCGCTGTGCTTGAAACCTAGAGAAAACTTTATGTTAATGTCTCTAGGTGGAGTGAGTGTCGAACTAACCGAAAGTGTCGAAACGCACACAGACAAATTAATTCGAAAAAAATACTCACAAGCCATTTAATTATTATGTGTGTTATAGTTAAAGTAGGTAACGCTAAGGATGGTACAGAAGAAAAGGTCTGAAAATTGTATGGTAATTCAATTGACGTGGTATGTGTTTGTATGATGCGAGGAAAGTTTGAGTATGAATGAATAAAGTAACACCAAAGAAACGATCGATGGACTGTGTGATTGATGATATGGTAAGCAAGAAGGTGTCTGATGGGATGACGAGTAATAATTGTATGAAAGAAGGCGACATGCTGTGCCGACCCCAATTAAAATGGGATAAGGGCAAGAGTATGATGAAAGTAAGAGTGAAAAAAACCGACCAAGTGCGTGTCGAATGTAGGGTTCCGAAGTTGCCCATCAAAATATGCGGACCGATTTGCCTCCGAACGATATTTTTTATTGTACTTAATAATAAAATAAAAAAACTTACATTAATTGTAGTTGAAAAACCTGTACTCCCATAAATTTTGTTTGAAAAAATATATGATCCAAGTACATTTTATAAGTTGGTCGACTATTACGCGTAAACTTGTAAGTCTACATAAGTAAGCCTACTTCGCTGTGATAGTTTTCCTTTTAACTTCGTTACATATACTATCACCGTGAATTTATTCACGCACCAAAATATTACCGTTTACCTGGTAGAGGGAGGGGGACACTAGAGTCTAACAAAAATTTGCACTTTAAAGCTACCTAAAATATAAATAAATTATAATTTATTCATCAAAAAACATTGTAGTACATGACGACAATTTACAGAATCCGTTTTAAATAGTGTACAAAGACTACAATAGAATGGTGGATGAGGTGCTGTATTACCAGCTAGGTTAATAGGAGACATAGGAGTACAGTGCCGGTCCCCAAGGAAAGAAACAATAAAATCGTACACAGTATGCATTATAGTACGCTAAGATGTACTTACTACAAACAAATTTTTGTGTTTAACTATAACATTTTTTTCCCTATTATGGCTTAAAACTAAAAAACATAAAAGTAAAGAAAATAGAATAATTAGGGTAAGTTTAGAAATTAAAAGTAAATCATGTAACTAGTGCGTAGGTGAGTATTTGTTGTGACCAAGTGTCTATGCTGTGCGAATAAGTAGTATTTCCGCTACAGGTTACGAGTCATAGCATAAATTATATGACCTTAACATAATATGTGAGTGAGATTTTGATGTGCATCTTTATAGTAATCTAGTCATCTTAATATCTTAAATATTTACAAACTACAAAACTATAATAGAAATAAATATGTACAAGTATAAAAGGGTTACAGGGCATCCAAAAATTCGTCCGCATCGCTGTCAACAGGAAAAGTGCCCAGAAGGCTGGCAGCATTACCACGTTGGATGGCAATGCTGATTCTTTGGCCAAAAAATAGGCCCGCCCTCTGGTCACGTGAAGAGTCGACCAACCGCTTGGCGATTTCCCGAAAAACTAGGTGGGCACTCGGACCCCATGGCCCTAGTGTTTCAACCCCAAACGGCTCAAACACATAATTACCAATTAAATTATTGTATTTGCGCCGTTTGAGGTTTTCAGCACCTGCAGCAGCCGCTCCAGCGCAGCCCACTGTGCTAGGAAGATGGGATGGCGCAAGGGTGTCGACGCAAGTTGCGTCCCACACCAAAGGCCTACCCAACTTCCATGGCATTATGGTCATACCATCTGGTCTCTTCCCATCGAAAAATTGCCAAGCCATTGGGTTCTAAGACAGCTGGCACCCCGGCGGTGGCAAGAGCACGACGGATGAGATCATTAATGCTAGCGTGCCGCGCAATCCGACCTGCACTCTTACTGCATGAAAGGCCATGGTGTCCGAGGCAGTCGACTGCTTCACCACATTGACAGCGATGTGGAGCCCCACAAGGAGCGCCCAATCGCAAACACGTAGCGAGCCGGAAGGTAGTGTCACCTAACATAGTGCCTATATTAGGTGACGGTAGTGCCTGAAGCCAGAGGCCCGACTCCCACTCACCCACAGCCAGTAGGCGGGCACGCTCAGCAGTATTGGTAGACGTATTAATAAGTTTATTCCGTACCAACCTGCAGAGCGGCTCATCCCACTGTCTCTGGGAAAACGGGTTCTCGGGCCGATCCGTATCCGGGCAAGTCACTTTCCAGGCGATTTCTGCGTCGGTCAAGCACGGCACTTCCGAGTCAACCAGGGAGAGAGCTAATATTTTCTTAATATCTTAATTTATTTCATTAATTGTGTATTACAATTTGTTTGTAGTAAATTATCAGGAAAAACAAATAAACAAGCGAATCAAATTAAATCAGTTATTAAATTTTCTGTTTCGTCGTAATTTTTACCTTGTAGGAATAAGCAAACAGCCTTTTTACACTTGTAATATGATATACCATATATTGGGCAGTTTTTATTTATCTTATTATAGAGAGCCGGGCCTAAAAAAATATTTTAGAGAAGAATGATCGCGTTCGTAGGAGTGTGCATATTTTATCTTTTCGGCATTTTGTAATTTTTTTATATATTTTCACAAACGAATCCATCGAATTTTTTTTTCAACAAACTCGCAATATTTTTTGAAGATCTATCTAACGACATCCCACACTACGGGGTACGCGAGAAAAGAAAAACCCAACTTTACGTGTAGTTACTGGAGATACCCCAAAAAAATACGTTTCTAGATTTTATTTTACTTCTTTGTCGGCGTAACTATAATTATATTATAATTTGTATATTCATGCCAAATTACAGCTTTCTAGTACTAAAAGTCTTTGGGCTAAGCTGCGGATAGACAGACAGACAGACGGACATAGCGAAACTATAAGGGTTCCTTGTTGACTACGGAACACTAATGAAATTGTTGATGAAAATAAGCTAGACCCAAAATATTCCTTTAGCCTCTTCCACGTTCATTCATCTATTCATACACTGGCACCAGTTACGAGTAGGTACAACGCATCAGTATCCTGAAGAACCTCACTTCGTTATTTGAATGGCAAAAATTAAGAGTGCAATAATAACACTGTTATTAGTATTACGTATAGGTAGGTAAGAAACACAAGAACAGAACGGAATGTTATTATGTACTTTATTGGACATAAATAAACCGCGAAACTGAAACGACATTATGTCACAAACAATAAAGCTGGGGATAGTCTCCATAAATGTCATCGGTGCCATCCGCAGAAATATCATACAGTTCGTTCACAGTTATAAACCTCCGCCCTGAATCGCTGTTTAACTACACAGTGACATTAATGCGCATAAACATAAGGTTGCTGTTACGTTGCTATATCACTGACAAGTCTGCCAAAATTATTTTGATTAGTTGATTAGTAAAGTAAAGAAAATCCACCGCCTGAAGGTGCCAGAGGTAAAATAGCTGTGAATAAACTGTATTTATTACGATCGGTCCATCCAAGCGGAGAGGATGCGAGACGATGTTATTGTACTGCGTTGAAGTTAGCAGGAAAGACTGTAAAAATAATGAAATCTTATTTGTTTCTAAACATCTGCGGGATATTTGCTAAACACACTTACAATGGCGATTTCGACGGCACGGTTGGCGCAGTGGCTGAGCGATTGACTGCTGCGTCGCGTGTCGCGGGTTCGATCCCCGCACGGAACAAATATTTGTATGGCCTACTGGTAGTTGTTCCGGGTCTGGCTGTTTGTGTATGTGAGTTTAAATGTTTGTAAACGCACCCACGACACAGGAGAAATACCTAGTGTGGGGCAAAGTTTAAAAAAAAAAATGGCACTCTACAGTTCATCATCTATCTAGGCCTTTTTTCAACTTTGTTAAAGTTGGCTTCCAGTCTCAGAGGATACAGTTGAATGCCAGTATTTCACATGGAGTATCTGACCTCCACATAGAAAGTGATGGTCTCCGCAGTGCTTTTCTGTCCGCTTTGGTGAGTTACTTTAATTCTCCTGCTCTGAACCCTCCAACTTATTTGAGTTCAATGCAGATTGATTCTGTTGTTTTTATTTACATTATCAGGTTAGCCAGAGATATACCTAATGAACACAACAATGGCAAGCCTATTGCCATCAACCAGCGACAAGAGACATTTCTGATGGAAAACCCCATTAAGAAACACTGCCCGACCAGGGAATCGAACTCAGGACCTCATGCAGACCAGTCGCGCTAGCGACCACTAGACCAACGAGGCAGTCTCAGTTCTTAATTCCCTATCTCAATAAACCATCAACTCAGTTTCTCAACTCCTTTCCAATTCAGAACTATGTCAAGTATCAATAATATTGAATCAAGTACAATACAAACATAGTTTTGCTGTTAAAACTTGCAAAATTATGAACCGCTTTGTTTTCCAATTTTCGCGTCGCGGGTACAGTTAGTTATCGAAAGTAACTCCGTCTTTCTGTCTGTATGTTAGTTACCCTTTCTAGGCTCAAGAGCTGAACGAATTTTGCTGAAAGCGCTCAGGTAAAGCAAGACCTGGGTTATGATAATATTATTATTATTTTTTTTTAACTTGATGTACAAGAGCGTATACACAGCGTCAGTAACTGCTAGTGCTAACCCCTCAAGCTTTAACATTTTAAAACTAGAGGGGTTAGTTCTTACTGCCACAAGGCATTTTCCACCAGTCAACCTTTGGGTCAAATAGGACAGCATTGTGATAAAGTACAAAAAAAAATAGGAAACACAAAGAAAATACCATTTTCTTAACATAAATTTTATTGATGACATACATGAATAGGTACATCGGACAAAACAAACGGACAAAAGATCCGAAATACGAGAAACCTTATAAGTACTATGACTAGTAATTACTAGATCAGTGGGTACTAACCTTTCTTGGACCAGGGACCACTTCTTTTTCATAGCATATCGATGGCAATCTAAATTGTGTCAGCCCAAAACTGAGCTACTAGTATGGCGCTTTCAGTAGCGTCCATCAGTTCCTGTAGCGAACAACAACAGGACACGATATTAAGTGCCCCATCGTTTGTAGAACAGCACCACATTTACACTCCAGGGCAGAGTCATTAATGAATCATTAAGGGAACACTTTGGTGTCTTTATTGTTAGCAGGGACCATAAAGTCCTAGATATACATGGACACCGACCACCACCACCGACTGAAAACCTTTAGAATTAAGATAGTGAAGGATACAAGAACGATCGATGTGAGCACAAAAAATTTTGCAATCATTCATACAGAAATAGGAATCATTAAGTAGATTTTTGCAGAAATGCTTATGAATCTTGCAAGCAATTTTACCACCTCGACTCTGATAGGTATTCAATTAGGTTTTCAATACTCAATAATTTATTGCATTCCATAATGTAAAATAAAACAGTTGGTATGTTAAAACATTGAATCAATTATGGACCCTGTTGAGGTTGGGTTGAGCTAGCATCTTCTTTGCAAGTTAAAAAGGACGAATAACATTTTAACCTTTCGCGGACCATATTCGAAGTTCCTGCGGACCACCGGTGGTCCGCGGACCATAGGTCGGGAACCAATGTACTAGATTTTGAGCAATATAGTCTGACTTGAAATAGTATTTCCGTACGGTTCTTTCGAAACCTACTTTCAGTTTTTGTTAATGTCATGGGACATCGCGTTCCAGAGAGAGAATTTTTTCGAGTTCCACGCGGGTGAAGCCGCGGACAAAAGCCATTACCTATCTAATACTGTATTTAGCTAAAATTTCTCTTCAAAATTATTATGGTTTTGTTACCAGCGAATTTCAGTAACCAACCAACATAACTACGTTTAAAATTAATTAAACTTTGTATTATTTCACAATATGGCTGACATTCGAACAATTTAAATTTGCCGATTAGACGAAACAGGAATTTATTGTTTTGTTTAACTGAACAGGTCATAATACAGCAACTAAGCACACTGCGAGGAAATACTGTTAATTATGCAAGAGTCCACCTACCTACTTAAATTCTTATATGTTTTAAAACGTTGCAAAACGTGCTGTTATGTTTAAACAAATACCAGATTATTTTATTTCATGACTACGTGTATTTACACGTGGTGCTTCTTAGATTTATAATTAGATTTCGGTAGGTACTATGTTATAAAATTTATATCGATCGGGGTACAAGCCGGTGCGACCGGTAATCCAAATAGGAATTCTCCTCACCCTCTAAGTTCATTTAATACCATTAAATGACTTTTTCATGAAATAGTCATTCAATGGGATTAAATGAACTTACAGGATTCTACTGATGAATTTAATTATCATTATTTGCGAATCATATTTTGTTCACCAACAGCCTGAAACTGACCTGCAAATTGAATATCGTAGGCTTCCCTGACGCTTCTACCATAAGCCAAACGACGACCTTTTTGAAACTTATACTTACCCCTGTTTTAACCTCTTTATGGGATGATTATAAAAAAACTACCTTAGTTGCATATTAGTATCGGTGGTGAGTCTTCGGTACAGTTAGTACCAAATAATACCGCTAGAGCAACTCACCGCACAGTGTTCCGGTGTTCTAAACTTATCTTCATAAATTCACTTCCTTATTCATCTTTAAATTAAAAAAATACAAATGATATATGTGTATAAGGAAAATGAATAAATGATAGCGTCACGGTTGACAGGAGAATGGAAGAAAAATCGTGTTGCGCCGACCCCAAGTAACATGGGACAAGAACAGGAAGATGATGTAGATATTCATAGAAAAAGACAGTTCCTACATAAAAGAAACATTGTAGAAAGTGTAAGAAAACATCCAGTCCTTCCAAAGTCAAAATAATCATTTCCTTCTCATACGATACTAAAATAATATAACAGCGATTCACACGTGCGATCATGATACGGGAAAATATCACGTAAAGGCCCTTAACAACGAGAAAATGAGATAGATCTCGGTTTAAGCCGTCGGGAATTGGATTCCTGTTGCCTAAACTAAATATTTCGTCACAACCCTTCATTGAAATTTAATCTAGGATTTCCACGCATTTAATTCACGCTGTTCTGTACACACATCAATCTCATCATCATTTAACAAATTTATTTTCAATTTAATATCTAATCGTTGTGAAAGTAGTAATACGTATAACTGTACTAAGTTATATTTTAAACTCCAAACAAAAGTTTTATTCAAAAGTTTATAGGTACTATCTCAAACAATTGGGCAACATTATTTGACTTCCTGGCGAAATGTGGGTGTACTCTTAGGTACACCACTGCCTAATCCTTCGGTTTTACAAGCGAGATGTTATGTTATTTCTTATGTTTTCACTTACGATGTTTGTTTTTGTTTTTTTTTTTAACTTTTATGACATCTAAAGAATGTATGTTGAAAAATGTATGATGTTTTTTATATTACACTTCTCATCAAAAAAATCGAAACACCTCGCAGTTTATGATTTGATAAGGATTATCAGAAAAATGTGTATATTTAGGAATAAATGTAAAATGTCATTTAATAGTGAGTAGTATGAGGTTTTTAAATCCTAATGTTATTGTTCTAAATTCAAATTAAGTCTTCATAGGTTTCGTATTTTGTATAATGAGTAATTTTTACCCTGTATGGAATATGAAGGAAATGGGTAAAACAACACGCGTAAATGAAAAAAAAATGTAAGAAACGTTTATTTAATAACTTGTATTCCCTCCGCGAGCTCTTATTACTGCTTCCATACGGTTCTTCATCGATCGGATGAGAGTCACGATCACATGTTGTGGTATATTATCCCATTCCTCTTGGATTGCATTTTGCAGCTGGCTAAGTGTTTCTGGGGCTGGATCTCTTGCTCGAATTCGTCTCTTTAATTCATCCCATAGATGTTCAATGGGATTCATGTCCGGGCTTCTTGCTGGCCATACCATAATGGAGATACCGACTTCGGTAAGATAATCTCGTACGACGCCCGCGGTGTGAGCTCTAGCATTGTCGTGCATGAATATGAAGTCGTTGCCAATAAAATGTGCATAGGGCATCACATGAGGTTCAAGACACTGTTCGATGTACCGATGAGAGTTTAGTGCAGGCAGCCGTGGCCCAGACACAAAGGCAAGTTCTGTCTTACCGTCGGCGCTGATTCCTCCCCAAACCGTCCACGAACCGCCACCATAGCTGACCTTTTCTTCAATGCAGCATTGTGCAAAGCGTTCTCCATCTCTTCTGTAGACCTTGTTCCTTCCGTCGTTACCATACAGCATAATTTTACACTCATCAGAAAACAGTACTTTGCTCCACTGAAGGTATGACCAAGTTAGGTGCTCGCGTGCAAAGTTAAGGCGCGCTCTTCGATGGTCTGCAGTTAATTTCGGCCCATTCGCTGGCTTATGCGGTGCCAATCCGCGTTCCTTCAACCTTCTTCTTATTGTAGAGTCACTTACAGCTACTCTTCGTACAACGCGAAGCTGCTGCTGCAGTTGAAAAGCGTTAAGGCGTCGATTTCGTAAAGAAGTTGTTACAATAAATCGATCATCTCGCTCAGAAGTGACCCGATTCCTGCCAGATCCTGAACGAACCAGTCTCCCGATAGCGTTTGTAGACTCTATGAACAGATGATAAGCTTAGATGCAATCTTGCAGCCACAACACGCTGACTAAGTCCAGAATCCAGCAATGCCACCACTTGGGCGGCTTCTGCGGGCGAAGTATCCATATGTTTTAGAAAAAAAAGTTTTTTCAGACGTCCCAAAGTCACAGTAAATGAAATAAGAAACAAAAAGTTTAAAGACAAGCGCTAATTTTTAGTTTTTAAACGAGAAACGTACTCCAACCCTAAATACACATTTGTCTCAAAACAGTGATTAATTTCATTTATAGGATAAACAAATGAAATTCTAATTTCGAATTTAGATTTTTTTCTTCTTACTGTAATGACCAAACTGCCAGCTACACAATAATGTTTTTTTTTTCATGGAATTAATTCTCTTTTGTAAAAAATTAGGACAAAAACAATAAAAACGAAAGTGTTTCGATTTTTTTGATGAGAAGTGTATTTAGGTATCTAATATCAAATTAATGTTTTAGGATAGGTGTTTACCTTTTGACAAAAATGTTGAGCATATAATCACTCTTGAGAGAGTAAGAGTGATGTAAGAGTGTACCCAAATGATATCTATACACAGTATCAGAGTCTTCAGACTCGTGATTACCTTCTGTTGCCATTCTTGTAAATATGGGTGTGCCTTGATTTGCTTAATAAATAAATAAACATAATTACAGTAACTATCTCGAAATTTGTATGACATTGGTTTACAAGATTTATTTTCCGTGTGACCGTGTTGTTCTTCATAACAACGCAACGATGCCGAATGCGCGAATTTGATTCATTACAATTTGATTTATTACAAGACGTTTATAAGATAATCATACATTTAACAGGGAAATCTCGATCTTTTGTCAAATCGTAAAAACCCTGGAAGAAGAGGTGGGTAGTTAATTACAAGTACTTAAGCTACTATAATATTTCATAGAAAAATATTACACAAGCCTCAAAATAAAGTAGACATATTTGGATAAGTTCACCTTTCAATCCAAACTCTATTGTCTGGTATTTTATCATAATAATTGATTTATACGCTCCTCAAAGAAAGCTTTTACCTGTCTTGATAGGACTTATTTATAGTAGTTAGTTCCGATAATGCGTCTACCGCAGGAAGTAGCTCTTCGACGGTGTATATAAAACCCTGTCAGGGACATTAAGTGTGTTGTTGTAATTTCAACTTTCGACGCTAAGACTAAAACTTGAAAATCCAACTGGAAATTCAATATCCCTTACAGCATTTCAAATCTCCACCACTGTCTTTTGTTAACATATTTTATTTTGCTACTTTAAAGTGTTCGAACCACAAGATAATACTATGCCTGTTATATAATCGTGCAGCCTATTTTGTCAAATTGCACTTGACAGCCATTATTTATTATTTGGCTCTCAGAAAGAAGATTAGCGGCTAACTTTGGAATATATATTCCAAAGTTCTAAAATTCTATCTTGCCATCTTAATAGATTACATTGAATTCACCTTTCCACAAGCTTTTACAAAGTAAGTTTGCTTAGAGATACTTTTACTCTCAACCAGATTATGAAACTTGTAATACAGGTTTGTATAGAGACCTACTTCAAGCACCAGTCTCTCACAAAGTTAATTCCGTGTTCATGCTCCACTGTAACCCTAGCATTGAGTAACTTGTGTAGAGAAAATAAATGATATATTATTATTATTTTGTTGTTCTTAATGTTTCTTCTCATTTAAGAGAGCCTAAGAAACCTTACACGCGGGTCAGAACCAAGGATGTAAGGTGAAATTTAGATAGAGAAAGTGGATGATAAATGTGGAAGAAGTCAGAAACTTTCGGGTAATTCGACAGGTGTTGAGAATGGTGGCTTTTTGCAGCATGTAGAATGTGTGATGTGATTAGACATCTGTAGAGTGTTGAGGCTTTGAGTGAGAGATTTTATAATACCAGTAGATGAGTGAACAATGGGGACTATGAACAGTTCGTACTTTCCATTGGGTTTTAATTTCAATGGCAAGATCTTGGTATTTACTGAGCTTTTCGGATATTGTAGTTTGAATATTATGTGAGTTAGGTATTGCTGTCTATCAGATAAACTGTTTTATTGGTTTTGTCGTGAACGGTAATGTCAGGTTTATTGTAATGAATTGTTTTATCGGTTATTATAGTTCGATCCCCGTAAATTTTTTGTTCGTTATTCTCTAATGCTACTTCTGGTTTATATTTATAATACGGTATCATTTCAGAAACTGGTTTATATTTAAATGCTAACTGTTGGTGCATGATTGCAGCGACTTGGTTATGGCGGTGTTTATAATCGGTTTGTGCAAGTGATTTACATGCTCCTGTTATATGGTGTATAGTTTCGGAGGCATTGTTGCAATGTCTGCACAAGCCAGTCGGTGTAGGTCTTTTATGATGTATTTTCTGTAATTACGAGTAGCTATTATTTGATCTTGTATGGCCAGCATAAAACCCTCGGTCTCGGGAAACAATTCACCTCGTTTGAGACATTCGTTCGACTTTATTTTATCGACGTGTGGCTGGCTTAGGCAGGCTCGATGCCTCCCGTATCTCCGTTACTTGCTTGAGTAGTGATAAGGTTTCTGATTTGTTATGGAAGTAAGCTCTGAGTGAAAGTATTTGTTTGTTGTGTAAATTGTGTATGTCGATTAATCCTCTCCCTCCTTCTACTGTAAGTCGTTGTATGCATGATTTTGGATGGTGTTTTCTATATTTGGTTAGGAGTGTATGGATAGTGCGCTGAAGTTTTTTAATCTCAGTCTTTGACCATCGTATAATTCCGAAAGAATATGTAAGAATGGGTATTGCAAAGGTGTTGATGGCTTTAATTGTATTTCTTGAAATAAGGTTGCTTTTTAAAATAAGGTTGAGGCGGGTGTAAGAATTTTTTGAGCAGTTCTTGTTTTGTCATCTTTTGTTGCATTTGTCTGGATTGTTTGAAACCTACGTATTTGTATGTACTCTTTTCATCCATTGGCTCGATCGATGCTCCTGATGGAAGTGTATAATTATTATTTTGGATTTTTCCTTTTACAATGGACAAAATTTTACATTTACTAAATTTTATATTTATTTTACTCCGAATGACATACAAATGTCTTCAGAAAATTGTAGTGTGGCATCAGCTAGTTGATAAAACGCCTATTTGTCAGCTGCATACAATTTTATGTCATCCATGTGCATAAGTTGTGTTAATTTATATTGTGTGTTATTGATTTCCAGCGTGAATCCCACGTCTGTTTGTTTTTACAAGTGTGAGAGTGGATTGAGTGCCATGCAAAACCACAGAGGACTTAGAGCATCCCCTTGAAAAATTCCACGTCTTATACAGATTGGTTCAGTAGCTACAGTTGATGAGAAGGAATAAATTTTAAGAATAGTTTGCCAATTCTGCATGAAAGTTCCTTAAAATTATTTAAGTGTAGGGTGAATTTTATAAAGATTTAATACGTGTAGCAACCAGCTGTGTGGAACAGAATCAAAGGCCTTTTGATAGTCTATAAACATTGTGTGAATATCCTTCCTGCTTTTTACAGTGCTATTCATAGTAATGGCGTCAATGGTTAGTTGCTCCTTACACCCTTGGCTATTCTTACGACAACCCTTTTGCTGTTCTGCTAGAATGCTATTTTTATTAGTTAAATGTTCGTATACTATTTCGCTTATGCAAGCTGTTAGAATTTTGTACAAAGTTTGTAGGCAAGTGATTGGCCGGTATTTCGCTGGGTTTTTGGTGTTATTTGTGTCTTTAGGTATCATGTAACTTACTCCGTGTGTTATGTATTGAGGAAGTAAATGTAGTGATTGGATGAATGTATTTAAATGGTTCTATAGGAAAGAGTGTAATTTCGTATACCGTAGTTGTGGATGTTGTCAGTGCCAGGCGATTTCCAGTTGTGTGTGCGTTTGATGACTTCTATAAATGTATCTATTGGTATTAACTCAAATTCCATTTCTGGAATTTCTGGTGTGGTTTCTTTAATTCAGTCTGCGTGGTTATTATGGTGTACTGGATTTTCCCAAATGTTAGCCCAAAATTCTCGTAGTGTTTCGGGTGTAGGTGTCTCTAGACTTTGGTTAGTCGTGTCTTTGTTATTAGATGTGAGGTTACAACCATTCATGAAATGTGTTAGCCTACCTGTTTGCTCTTAGATTTTCAATCTTCTTTTCTAATCTGATTTTCCATTTTGGTTTTCTCTGTGTATATGGGCGGCGTTCATTTTGGGTAGGGTCTGATATTTTAGCCCCGTTGCAAGTAGCTGCCGTCCATGCTGCACAGTAGATTATGGTCTGCAATTCGGTGAATTCGGTGTCGGCATTTACATACTTATGAAGAATTACAGTATTTATGTAAGAAACAATGGCAGAAAACTTTCGAGAAGTCTTCTGCTTGAGGATGTATGGTCTATTAGTGGGATGTGTGCCATTAAAATTTATCTTAGCCTGATGAAATGTGGATTCAATTTCTGGGTTGGTTTCTGGAGCAGTATCAAAATTAGTTTGCCTAGGTCCAAATTGACCAACATCAAGACATTCTAACTGTGTGTCAGTAAAGTATATTCTGATTAGTGTTTCATTGTATTGGTTCGTCCATCTCATGCGTTGGCCGGATTGTGTACTAGGTTGTGTAGAGTGTTGCTGTACATTGGTGTGTATCATTTTGTAGTTCAGCTCTGACTTCCTCATAAATCTGATCTATTGTGTCTTGTGGTAATAATTCCTTTTGTACTATAGCTCTACGCTGGTCACCTATTGTTTGTCGGCTAACTTGCTTAGCCGGGTTTTTTTCTAAGAACTTAGTGTGAAGTGGTGGTAAGTATACATTTTTGTCTGTTTCCATACTAGTAAGGTGTAGATAGATGCGTAGGATGAATTTATTCATTTAAATGCTCCATTTCCTACGACTTGTTGCAGCTTTAGCGGAGGGTACAGTATCGTCGACAAAATTTGTCTCCTGTACAACATCCGCTGTATACTTATTGATGAGGAAGAAGGCATCCGTCGGTGTGACTCGAAAAGATTGCGATGATGAAGGAATTGATGGAAAAGAGATGAAGGCGATGACGAAGATGGTTGTGAAGTTGCCTCAGATAGATGACGATCTATCTGAGGCAGCTTTGCCTGGAGTTGTTTTTTTTGTTTTAGATCTAATATTCATGTTAATCCCATGAGTGGCTAGGGACTTAAAAAGTCGACCACAGCAGAGCCCTGCGTTCACTGCGGCAAGGGTAAATAAAACTGGAAGTCCCCTATTATCCAGAGTTTGCACACTAGCGACTAGGGATTGCAATCCAGCGGCGTTTTCACTCCAGCTGGATTCTTGCTGGATTGACCTGAATCCAGCTGGGTCCAGCGCGGATCCAGCAAAATGTGGAACGAAACTAAAAAGACGACATTTTTAAGACTTTTTTTATTAATTTGTACTTCTTACGATAATCTATGAAATCTTTCACTCATTTGGTGATATCTGATATCAATTTGCTTTGGTTTGTTAATCATTTGAGATCAAAAGAATCAACTTAAAATTAAATAACAAACATATAACCTCATATAACATTTTAGATAATGTTTCTAAGTAAGCAATATCTTATTACGTTTATGTTTAATGATAGGATAGGATAGGACGGCTAATCAGTAGCAATCAGTCTTACAAATTCTTTTAAAATTAACTACAAAAAAGGACCGTATTAATAATACTATTTTAATCTTCAATCTATTTTTTGTATCAAAAGAAGCTCCGAAATAATCTTCTCTCCGCTTCATCTTCTCTATTCGTTAATACCTAATTAGGCAGTATAAAATCTGACGATAAGAGACTGACTATGTCTTTTTTGAACACAAATTTTATCTATAGTCTTATCTCCCAACCTGCTTCGCACATAAGCATATGTAGCTGGCTGCTGAGAATGCCCTTTCGGCCTCTACACTGGTCGGTTTTAGGGTCATTAAATACTCACAAACCATTGATAAATGTTCACCTCGCACTCCTTCGGTCTCATAAACGCTCATTTCTTTTTTCAGGACTTTTTCGTAATCTAATGGACCACTTGGCTTTTGTTTATTAAAGTGCTCCTTCTCTCTTTTAAGTTCCATCTCAAGCTCTTGCTCTAAAGTCATTTTCACGGGTTCTGCGTCATCATCTAGTCCATCCTCTTCTAACTCCATGATGTCTTCTTGCACCGGCTCTACAATATGTTGTTTATTTACTCGTTCTAACAAAGTTTTCATCCCCTGTCGCATCGCATTCTTTTTTGGCAAAGGAAAATAGCCAGGTTTTTTTACTGCTTCTTCATACTTTTTTAGATTTTTCAAGTACACTAACGTACCAGTAACTTCGGAGAGGCGCCGTTCTGCGATTCTGTTGCGTAGTGCTTCAGCTAGCTCGGCACTTAGGGAAGTGCCCTGGCTATATAGCTTGTCTAAGACAAATTTCAGGGTTGTGTCGGCAGTTATCAATGTAGACTCTCTTCTGCAAAGAGCTGCTACAGCCAGTTTCAACGGTTGTAGACTGACGATCCGACGTCTATCAATGCTTTATAGATGCAAACTTTTAGGTTGTAGAAACGTTCCAGCATACTGAGCAAACTGTTCCATCTCGTGCGGCATTCTTCCTTAACATATTTTTGCAAAAATATATCATCTTTGGTGGGTGATTTTTTGTTTTTTTTTACAATTTTGCTTACTTTCATGAGCAGTGCGCTGTATCGTGGGATTAATTCACCAGACTCCACTAATGTTGATTCGACTGTAACTGACAATGTCAATCCATCGTTCATCTCTGTCTCTAAGTCTTCATCGTCTTCGCATTCGTCACTTTCATCTGTTGCTGCTTGTTCTACTTCCTTAAATCTAAATTGAAAAACTAAACAATATAGAAATTGATACGTTTGCGGATCCGCATCGCTGGATTCAGCACTGTATGCTGGATCCAGCATGTTTAAAAAGGCGCTGGATCCAGCTGGATTGCTGTATGCTGGATCCAGCAATTGCAATCCCTACTAGCGACTAACCTCTCCCCTAGCCACGCAGCTCTCGGCGTGTGCAACCTTGACTTGGATTGTATCTCTCTTAGTCTGGCCACTCACCCTAGACCTATCTCGGCAAAGTAAACTCTATAGACCTAGGGCTCATCGGAGCACGCAAGCCCCACCACGACGTCAACGTAGAGATACGGCGGTGGGGTTATTATTATTATTAAACTCCATGTACCTACCTACTTTTCCAGACTTCAATTCCCTCAAGATTAAGTTATTAGACCTAGAAGTCTGGAAAATGTACCGATCGCACTAATAATAAAGTTAGGAAAGATTGCTCTCGCGAGCGGTGATTTTCGAGGATTCCTAGCACGACTCCCTTGGGACGACGGTTATAGGTACTTACTTAATTACGATAATGTACAGGATTTTCAGTGAAATGAATAATTTTTTGTCAGACTTAGTAATTATGAAAGGTTCTTTGATGTTTTTCATCAATAAGATATTTTTAATCTACAAAAACTCGGTTCAGGACTTTGTAAGCCTTGTTGAGCCTTTCAGTCGCAGAATAGTTATTTAGATGTTACAATTTTGTGTTTGAATTACAATTTTGTACAGGATTCTTAAATAAATTGTTGTTTTTATTAGATCAAGTAATTGTGGATTCGATATATTTTTTCAACGAAATATTTTTAATTTACAATAAAGCAAATTCTGTAAAATATTATGTAAGCGTAATTTAACCGTAGTTATTTTAGTGTGAGCTAGACGCGAGTGATCCACACAGAGACTGATGCGACAACAGCATCTCCGCCTCATCATCTGCTTTTGTGGTATAAAGTGTTCTCCATCACCAATTAAGTACATAATTGGATATTTTTATTGACCCAGATGTATGCACGTGGTCGAGGAAAGAACTAAGCAAGGTTCGTGCCATGCGTTCTGGTGTTTCTGCCGACCCGTACGAGAAGAGTTTTGTATTTAATTGCATCGGTTTCATCATTGTAGTTGAGGACCTCGTGGCTAAATAATAACACCCCCTCGGGTCGATCTTCAGGTTAAACTGCACTTGCTTTAGTTAGTCCATTTATGGGTGACCACCCATTACATACCGAGTTTCCTCCGTGCCTCGGAAAGCCGTTGGTCCCGGCTGTCATCTGTAGATCTATGACAGTCGTTACAAGTAGTCAGTGGAAAGTCTTACCAAGGGGTATCGTACTATCCAGTACTAACTGGGTTGTGGAGGTCAGATAGGCAGTCCATCCATGTAAAATACAGGTATTCAATTGAATCCGGTAAGACTAAAGCCGACCACAAGATTTTGTTTTAAAGATATTTCTCGACGGCATGTAAAGCCAATTCAGAGGGTCATGAGCGGCATAAGCATTCTGATACCAGATTATCCACTAAACACGAAAAACATAAATTAAAACATGAACAATTCACACTTGACCAAAAAGAAGTACCTATGCCAATATTGCTTTCACAAAACAAAAGAGCTTAGAAATAAAGTTTTCCGGTATCTCATGGATTCGGATTTCCCCCTGCTGTGTCAGTTAAAAGAATCACTCTGTATTCATCATTATCATCACCAAAATAAACCTCCTGTATATGCATGAAAGCTGACACAGACAGTGTAACATAATGACCGATATCCAATTTGATATTACCATGAAACGCTGTGTAATCACCTAATTGTTGCTAAATGAAACGTTATGACACCCACATAGGTACTAATTACAAACGTAGGCAGTATTCGACTGGCAGGAAACATGTTATCTTGACACCGGATAGTCAGAAATGTAGGTAGGTGTCAACAGAAGCTTTTTCTTTGGGAGTATTGTGTAGCAGAATTTACTCACCAAATTAGTAGGTAATAAATTGTGTAACTGCAATAGGTACTGTCGACCAAAACTGCGTTTGACATTTTTGTTTAAACTCATACACTGTGCACAACTGCACACGATGACCACATCTGTTTGCTTCCCCTTTTTGTGCGGACCAATAGTAGTAATAACAATAAAAGACCGAAAAATATCCGAGTTTTTTTTATATTATAGATTTTGTTTAAAAAATCTCAGGCTCTTATAGTTATTATTATCTTATCACAGATGTTTGACTACTTTCTTTCGACCAATAGCAATGTTACAAAAAAAAATCATGTTAATGATTACATAATGTTTGACCATCGTTTTTTCGACCAATAGGAATAAAAAATAAAAAATTTAATGATCACATGTCTTAGTTATAAAAGGACTCTGCGTCTTAGTTTCTAATAATCAAACATCTAAATTACTAATTGTAGGAAAATATTATGCAGCTGTAATTTACATGAAGCGACTACATATCTGACCTCCACCACAACCAAGTCGGTACTGGGTAGTACGATACCCCTTGGTTATACTGCATGGTTGTCAGACTTTTGGATCACTGCCTACCTGTAGCGACTTTCAAAGATCTACAATTGACTGCCGGGTCGAACGGCTTGACATGCTTTCCGAGGCACGGAGAAAACTCGATATATAATGGGTGGATGGTGTGGTGGTGGAGGGTGGGTTTATAATTTGTTAATGGGTTGGTGGGTGGGTGTGGGATGTGTTTCGGTGGAAGTTAATGATGGGTCCCTCCACGAATCAACCTAGGCAAGCGCGGCTTAACCTTAAAATCGCACTCTATGCACCCCCTGTTGCAATTAAAATTAATTATTACCTAAGCGCATTCGAAACCTTTCATAAACTATCACTAACAAAGAAATAATAAAACAATTAATTTTACTACGACGCTCGGCAATAAACAACTAATATAATATGTAATTCCCGAACGCCGGCGCCGTAGAGTTTCTAACATCTGGTTTACTTTCTTTAATGATTATTATTTAAAAGGTACAATATTTCTTTCCTAAAGATGGAAATTACACGTGCCTTAACAATTAATACTATGTAACTAACTATTATGACCATAATTGTCTTTGTCCCACACAAGAGCATTTAAATAAAAGCTTGTTTTGATTTTTTTTACTATTATTTTTTAAATTATGCTGCAACCATAAATCTAAATAAATCTCACATATCCCAGCTTTCCACCTCCGGCAACCTTCCAGATATAAAAACTTATGGACCTCCATTAACGCGATAATTACTATTAAAATTAAATGTCCAAAAATAGCATTGTCTAAAATATTTTTTTATTACAAAATGTTTAACAAACGAGTAAATAAGCTGGAACGCAAAAGAAAAACCTTTTAGTCTAACTAAGCTCCAAAATTAACTAACAAATGAGTCGGCACCAAACACTGAAATCCACCCTGGGTGGAATAGGGTGAATATAAATTTCTTTTTTTCATTTCAAAGGGGACTTTGACGTCATAAGTTCAATAAAAAGAATCGTAAAAATTGGACAAGTCTGTAAAAAGTTATGTGTGGTCTTGGTGAAGCATAAAAAAAAATATAAAGTCGGCGACTTAGAACCTCCTTTTTTACAATGCGGATAGAATTTTGATATAATAATTTTATTTGGAGTCGGTGCAGCATGTTTTCATCTTCCATACTTCTCTAGCATTCGCCATCTCAGCAGTCACCTCCTTTCTAACCATATAATCCATCCACCGTTTGTTTGGTCTTCCTCTATTCTTACAATATTAACATAACAAACTCAAAACTTTTCTCACGACATTTTCCTCCACGCTCATATTATGAGCGTGGAGGAAAATGGAAAAATGGAGAGAAGTATGGAAGATGAAAACAGGCTGCACCGACTCCAAATAAATTAGGATAAGGGCCGGAGAATGATGATAAGAGAGTCACGCATTCACGGTATTTAGAAGCAATCATGACTAGCGACTGCAGCACTTCTTGTACTACTCGCTTGAACAGTCTACACCGTTACGAGTAGTCAGCAACATGCCGAAACCTACGGTCGAACAATTGACTGTTCTCGACTTCTCTTCAACAAGCAAGTTTGGTGCAGTTACCCCTCTCCCTGGTCCCAAATCTAGATATCATGCCTGTAATCCTCGAAATTTTAGCCAGAGGTGTACCCCCACATTTCGCCAGTTATGTTGAAGATCCAGTTCGGGCATGCCAGAGGGCGTGCGTGCGCCATACACATTACAACGCGTGACGTCTAATAATCAGAACTTGTCAGTCTTTCGTTTTTATTTGTTCAATTGTAAATTCAACATAAAAGTCAATAAACAGAAAATAGAATCAGCGAAGCTTTTATTTGCTATCGAAGTTACACAAACGGCACATCCGCATCAGTGGTCTTTAGAGCCGGATAACAGAGGGCGAGCCTATTGACATCAACCGGGCACAAATCTAGACTCCGTGACTGAGAAATTTTAGATGGAAAATCCCAATAACACTGCCCGACCTGGGAATCGAACCCAAGACCTCTTGCTCAGCAGTCGCGCTTGCGACCACTAGACCAACGAGGCAGTCAAGATCTAGATAACCACATTAAACATGTATATAAACACCTAATTTTAACTCCCTTTTATCATGATCGCTGTGCGAATCTTTTAAGGCAAAGTAAAAACAAATTCGCACAATAAGGCTTCTTTAGGACCCTCTTATAATTATCCTGTAAAAGTTATTTTAATATCAATTGTAGAGTGAATAAGAAGCCTTGCAATGGCTGCGTATTGTCATCGTTCAAAGCTCAAGGGCAAAGGTGCTTTGTTATCAACAATGTATTCTACTTTTATATAAAAAGAGACACTTAACGTTATTTTTTAAGATTTCACTCAATTCAGCTTTTAGAGGCCATTATTTTCTTATGTTATTTTACTTTTGTTTGCAAAAATTTCTGATTATGGATGTATGATGTATCTTTGTTACTCTTTCACGCAAAAACTACTGAACGGATTTACAGTAATACACTGTATACATAACAATAAACATGGACAGAAAAAAATGAAAAATAAAAAAACAAAACAAGAAGACAGAAATTCAGTTCATAGGTATTTTTTTTTTTTTTATACATCCTGGAGGACACGGTGGAGCACACCGTCGAGGTCTGCTCCGCTTGGGAAGAGCACCGCCGTGTCCTCGTAGCGGCGATTGGCGGCGGCGACCTCTCGCGCCCGGCCCTGGTTCAAGCCATGGTCCGGGGCGAGAGGGAATGGGAAGCCGTCGCCTCCTTCTGCGAAGCAGTCATGCTAGCGAAGGAGGCGGCGGAACGTGAGAGGGAGAGAGCCTCACGTCCCAGCCGCCGCGGGAGGAGAAGCACCGGGCGTCGGGGACCACGCCGTGATGGCTCTCGGCCACCGTAGGCGCGGGCCTGTGGACGGTGAGTAATGGGCTAGCTCGCCGTCCGTCCGTCGTATGACGACGGGCAGGCCGTGTCGACGGCGCGTTCGTGTTCCACGCGCGCCTCAAAGAGTTGTCAGCAAACGGGAGGGGCCCGCAAGGGCCGATGCCTGCCAGGGCTGCGGGACTGTTTGAAAGAGATACCGCGTTCCTGGAACATAAAGGGCCAAAGAAGGAACATGGGTGGTTTTTAGTCAGTAAGAGTCTGACACCCTTCCGCTCCGCCCAGAGCGGGGGGGGGTCATTTGATGATTTCCCACCCACCAAAAAAAAAAAGGTATTTTTATACTTGTTTGGGTGAAATTTGCCCCATGTAATATCAAATCACCCCATCGTAGTTCATTACTGGACACAGTTCACAACTGGACACAGGTCACTACCACGACAAGTCCAACTTCTCAATTCAATATGGTCGTTGGTCTATCTTGTTGATTGGCATCCTAATCATCAAGATAGACTAATCTTCATATCGATTCAAGATATTCTATCGAGGTCTCGCCAATTCAACGACACACATGGCCACCCACACCCATATAACCAACCCATGCTTTAAATGCGTTGTTGCTATATTGCAAACAATAACAAATAATTATGACTAATACAAATGACCTTACCATGGCACCTTTAATATTGTAAGATATTTGACCTCATTTAAAATGCTGAAACAAAGAATATAGTTCAATTTCATTGTAACATCAATTAGATAGGTATTTTTTTTTTACAAAGAATACACCCTCCAAATTTCATTTTTCTAGGACCAGCGGTTTGGGCTGTGCGTTGATATATCAGTCAGCCAGTCAGTTAGGACTTTGAATTTTATATGTATAGACGATTTACATATAGGGAAACAGTAACGCACGCGTTTCCAGAATTTGTTGAAAACGTGACTAGACTATGAATGATGTCACGTGCGCTAGTGGACACAATACAATGGGGTATGTGATGAGTTGATCCCGGTTGTGTCCAGTTGTGTCCAGTCGGTAACAGGGTTCAAGGTCATAACTACCCTTTGTGATAAACATACATACCTCTAACGTAACTACAATTAAAGTTACTCTATAAATATAAAGCGGATTTATTTCTGTGTTAAGTTGCGCAGGAAGTTTTTCTTCTGAACTTTTCTCAGAGAATTTGAAACTATTGTGATTCTTTGGGAAGACCTTAGTCCAGATATGGCTGCCTTTTGTCCAATTTGATTATGAAAGTTCTACCTGTGGTTCTACTAAACAACATTTTAAATATCTATCTATATGTTTATAAAAATCTCGTGTCACGGTGTTTGTGGTCGCACTCCTCCGAAATGGTTCGACTGATTATTTTGTTTATTTTTTATGTATGTTTGGTAGGTATGAGAGTAGGTCTTAATGTTTATTTCATACCTCTAGGTGATTAGGGGGTAGGTAGGTAGTGTAAAAAAGGGTCATTGCAACGCATGCCGCATATTAGTTAACGCCCAGACCCTACTTAACTTCCCCGAATGCCAAAATTTGCTTGCTAGCGAGAAGTTTCGAAAATGCGTAGGTAGTCAACTTTTGGCTTTGAAAATTACCAAAACTATGTTTTAACATTGGCTAAGAAATTGAGGAGAGTTTGTTTGAAACTGCTAGCATCTCTCCTTCAATATAATTCCGTCTGAAGGATGTCCAAACATCAGTTTTTTTAACAATAGAAGCTAGTTCTGAAATTAATCATCACTGCTATATGATATTTCATACATTGATGGACGGCTCCGTTTTTCACATTCCACGTGGAACGCCTTTGACGAACAGCGTGGCCATTTTTTCTTCACATATTTCAACGTCCAGTTCGTTACTTTCCTCATGAAAAAGAATTTGTAGTGCTACGTACATATATGGGAAGCTCGTTGAAATTACGGATTCCATCGACTTCATCCGCTAACCACACCAACCGTATGCTAATATGTCGTATGATAAAGGTTACTAGGGAGAATCGATAGACGCTTACAACAAAATCGTACAAAAAAGACGCCGTAAGTATAGCTCGACAAACAATAAATTCTGAGAAAGACTCCTTTTACGGATCATGCACATGTCTCATAAAAAATAAATTTATATAATCCGTAATGGCAAAAATCGAGCGTTCTCATTTATTCCACACTTTTCGCAGTATGATACCTCATGACGTATGATTTTTTTCGCATGAATAAATTAATCTGAGAATATCAAAATTGACAGGATCTTACAAATAGATATTGCTGGTAGCGAAGTGTGAATTTGGTCCTTGAGAGATAGGTACTTTTCCGAAGCGATTATTACTAACGTTATATTAATAACTAGCTTCTGCCCGCGACTTTGTACGCGGATCCCGTTGCTTATGCCAGCGACAACGGGGTCGTCAAAATCGAAAATTTGAAACGTCTGATGTAGAATTCTAAGGCCCGGGGACGGGAAAACAACGGGATGAGCGAGACGATTGCAGTCATTCATTTTTGTATGTCAACAGGAAATGCCCATCAAACTAAATAACTTTTGCTAAGACGTCATTCCTTAATTTGTTATAGCGCTGCCATGGGCTTTGGAGTTCCACAGCAGGTGTTCCAGATCTTCAAATTTATTCTCACAGCAGAAAATGCTCTTCACGTGGAATATTTTTAGCTATGGCACCATTTTTATATCTCTTATACTGTAGCTGGTCTGTTGCGGTTCTGCATCAGGTATTAATTTTCCAAAATAAATTATAGCCTTTATGTTGCCCAGACTATACAACAAAAAACTTTTCTTCCCGTTACTCCGCAGCAGATCCCAAGGGTACACTGAATTAACTTCTGTCTCTTCATGCCGTACTCCAGCAATCCTTTCTCTCTCACTTTCTAACTGATTATGAATATTTTGTTGTGTGCGTGTTCGGGACAATGTATGATAATCTCGAGCAGCAGTTAGTCGCGCATCACGTTCATCACTCGTTTCAAAAGACCTGTTAGTAGATGTGCGAATTCGCTGAGAACTCAAGCGTGATTCTGTATCGGTAAACGTTTCTGACTCGCGAGACAATGCATATCGCTCACGATCAGCAGACAGTTGCGCATCACGTACTGCACTTGTCTCTAGAGACCTAGCAGCAGATGCGTAGATACGCTGAGAACTCAAGCGCAATTCTCTATCCGTGAACGTCTCCGACTCGCGAGACAATGCGTGACGTTCACGATCAGCGGACAGTCGCGCATCATGTTCCGCACTTGTCTCTAGAGACCTATAAGCAGATGCGTAGATACGCTGAGAACTCAAGCGCAATTCTCTATCCGTGAACGTCTCCGACTCGCGAGACAATGCGTGACGTTCACGATCAGCGGACAGTCGCGCATCATGTTCCTTACTTGTCTCTAGAGACCTAGCAGCAGATGCGTAGATACGTTGAGAACTCAAGCGCAATTCTCTATCCGTGATCGTCTCCGACTCGCGAGACAATGTGTGAACGATCAGCGGACAGTCGCGCATCATGTTCCTTACTTGCCTCTAGAGACCTTGAAGCAGATGCGTAGATACGCTGAGAACTCAAGCGCAATTCTCTATCCGTGAACGTCTCCGACTCGCGAGACAATGCGTGACGTTCACGATCAGCGGACAGTCGCGCATCATGTTCCTTACTTGTCTCTAGAGACCTTGAAGCAGCTGCGTAGATACGTTGAGAACTCAAGCGCAATTCTCTATCCGTGAACGTCTCCGACTCGCGAGACAATGTGTGACGTTTACGATCAGCGGACAGTCGCGCATCATGTTCCTTACTTGCCTCTAGAGACCTTGAAGCAGATGCGTAGATACGTTGAGAACTCAAGCGCAATTCTCTATCCGTGAACGTCTCCGACTCGCGAGACAATGTGTGACGTTTACGATCAGCGGACAGTCGCGCATCATGTTCCTTACTTGTCTCTAGAGACCTTGAAGCAGATGCGTAGATACGTTGAGAATATCCGTGAATGTCTCCGACTCGCGAGACAATGCATGACGTTCACGATCAGCGGAGAGTCGCGCATCATATTCTTCACTGGTCTCTAGAGACCTGGATGTAGATGCATAAATACGCTGAGAACGCTAGCGAGCTTCGCGACCCGAAGAGGTTTCTACAGAGCGAGTTGCAGCCTGATGTTCTCGAACAGCATCAAGTCTATCCTGACGCTCTTCGTTAGATTCTTGGGATCTTATGATCCTCAATCTTTTAGCTCCTTTGGAACGTTGGGAAAGATTTGACCTCTTTCTAGGCATGGTTATAGTTTTATTCTGAAAATACCTGATCAATTAAAATCTAAGTGACTGCTCCCCTGCGTTACCGGGTAGGCTACCGTGTCACGAAGATAAATGGAAAAGGAAATAAATGGGAGTTTTAGCCAGTAGAGTCAAATTTTCAATGATTCATAGAATTTTCATCGAAAATCAGTCCTAAACTGTTACCGCCTCACCGCGTGGAGGTACTCCCAGCTTATGTTATTTTATAATTACACAGTGAACTCTTGGAGTTCCACAAACAGACAAACAGACAGAATTTTTTTTTTGGTTTCGTGCTCTATTACTGTGTCTAAACCCCCCTCAATTTTTTTTTTAATATATTCAATGTACAGACACAGTTTTTTTACTGTTTTATTATATGTATAGATCATCATTACATACATAATCCATATTGATTCGCAAATACCAAGGGTAGGAAAAGTTACCTAATTATAAAATACTTCATAGTATTTTATAACTAGGTAAGTAACTTTTTCAGAATTCCATACCCCAAATGAGAATGCCCAATTTTGTATGCGAGTTCGGCTGAATATATGTGAAATGATACTTCAAAAGAAGACTTGCCTAGAAATGGAAATGACGCAGCTACAACCTGCTTCATGGCAGTCTCCTATCGAATGACAGAACACTTATACAACCACTGTTACTTGTATACTTGATTTTGGTTGTATTATTACGTCAAGGAGATGTCATGAAGAAAACAATCCTTATTACCAGAAGGTCAGATCTTTTGGCCAAATATTTCTAATGAGAGAAAGGAACCCGATCCATCCATGTTCCTTCTTTTGCCCTTTGTGTTCCAGGGCCGCGGTATCTCTTTCGAACAGTCCCGCAGCCCTGGCGGATTACTTACTCCTGTGCCAATGAAGTATCGTGAATTCATCGTTTTCTTAGTTAGTGTACTAGAGCACCCATTGGAAATCCTCGGATCCTATAAAGAGACTATGATAACACAGCCCAGAAATGTGTAGAACATTTAGCGTGTATCAGGAAAGTGAGGTCTAAAAATAGGTGTAAAAATAGACCCATAACGAAGCCGAAAGGCACATGTTCTCACCGTCATTGCGATACTTTTTTATCTCGCACTCTACCTGGGAATCTTCTATCTTCTAGTTATTGAGGTATTGGAGAAAGTCAAAATTTCAAATTTTTCACAAATTTTGTTTTAAATACTAGTTTTTTTTTTAAACGATTTACACTACCTCGTTTATTACTCGTAAAAGTAGTAAAGCAAAAGTAAACCCTACGCAAAATTATATTATACGAGTACGTATAATACTACATAATCGTTCATTATTCAATACCAAAACAGTTAAATGAATAAATTGGTAAGTATAAGCCGAAAACACACAGGTATAAACTGGTGTAATTTTGTTTTCACTGAATAAAATGTATCTACTTAATATTAATTCTGTTCTTTGAGTGGGCGTCAAAATAAGAATAAAATGGGGATCCTTATGTTGTTTAATTACTTATCTCCCACGATTAAAACAGATCATTTCTCAGTCAAAGGCATCCCACGCACTTATTTACCTTTTGACTTACCTTTAACATTTATTCAGAATCAGATAGAACCCTTAACCTTACAAAAATAGTTATATTCTACAAGTTACCTTTATTGACAATCACGAAAATACAAATTGGAAAGATACTCAAAACATCTACCTACTCCTCAAAGAAAACGTTGTTTTTGCGTAGGTGTCAGTTCAAGCTTTCATACTTAACGACTAAACTCAGTCATTAAATAAGATACGTACACCGATGTACATAAAATGGACAGTCTCCTAATCATACTGTCCATTTAATCTTTGTCTATTTTAACAAAAATTTAAAACGAAAAGGTTAAGGACATATAATTCTTCTTCTTCTTCTGGGCCAAAACTTTACCACCTCGATGGTGTTGCCAGTAGCAGCACAAAGGTCATCTTCACTGCAATTTTTGAGGCCTGCGTACCTCCGGCAGGGTAAGAGATGGAACATAGTTTATGATAATGCTTTACATCCACTCCACTCCCTGCTGCCATTCCGTAGTCCAGAGACGATTGAGGAATTTATCTATCAGATCTTCTACATAGATAAATTGCAAACTCAAGAAAATGCAAACTCAAAAATGTAAACATACCTTAACAAGAACAGTAATTTATTGTACAAGGAATTAGGTAGTTCCTCGACTTTTTTGTATATTTTATATTTCGGACTTTTATTAAACAAAACCTTAAAGTGGCTATGGTATGAATTGACATTTTTGATGCATACCATCATGCGCTTGTGGATTGTTTTTACGCAACAACACTTCCCTGGTGCGCTGGGTGTGGGGCAGCACCAACAGTATCCTAAGCATGATTGCCGGTCGCCTGGACTGTGTTTATGTGGGTTGCTGTTGTGCAATTACTCATGGGTATTTGCAGCAGTGATCCACCGTTATTCGTTTTTATTAGTGCTTACTAACAAAGTCGTAATTTTTACTCGAATAAAGAGAAATTCTATTCTATATTTTTGTATGTGTGTACTGACTGGCTTACCCACTCTTTTAAGCTACAAAGTCCAAACAAGCGCACATATGATACCTTCACAGTCCAACAAAGAAATTCAGTCTTCCATTTCTACATTCGCTATTGTTTACGTCTGATATGAAATGAACAATAGTATCACCGGTCACTAGCTCTCAACCGATGACCGCAAAATCGAGTGCAGTACCGTTTATGTACTGTATCAGACACATGCCACACATGTACGTTTCACTATTGAAAATACATGATGATTTAATTACGTGCTACCGATATTTTCAGCTGCTCGTCAATATTATTTTGTATAAATATCGTTTTAATAAAATGCTTTTGTTTGTGTTTAACATGCTTGTTACGCCGTCATAGTAAGTTAAACAGATGTTTCACATACGCTGTTTTTATTGACTTACTTCACGATTCGTAGTAATATGGTTTATTTCATCACTAGCTGTCGAAAAATGACACATTTCTACAAGACTGAAGAAATAAAAAATCTTGTATTTAACGGGCAAGTGGACATTTTTAATAATAACAACTCCTTACAAACGAATTGACAATGCCATAATGATTGTAATTATCAGGAAGAAGGCTAAGACTAATAGGTACTCTTGACGGCCATCTTGTACAACAGCCACCATATTCATCTCCACCAGGAACCTGCTCTCGTCACCTTGTTGTCTCCAGTTGCCCTTTACCAAGAAATACAATGTACGGTGGCTGCCACTAACTCTGAGACAATACTAAATGCCTTCACGTAGTTTGTATTGTAGGGAACCCTCGTCACAAGGTAATCCTGGTACAAGCACATAAGCCTTCCTTTGACATGTGAACACAAGTTAGTACCATGAAGACCTTCAATAGATATCTTTATATGAAGTTACCTACCTAATCCCAAAATGGACAACGAAGCTGTCGAAACATGTTTAGCTGTACAAACAATTGGCACATTGCTAAAATTGGAACTAATGCCATCTTGTTTTTGTCAATACATTTCAGAAGACAAAAGCACAATTTTTCACCAACAGCGGATCGTAAGATAAGTTATTTTTTGTTTAATTTTTGCTGTTGGTCAGATATTGAGAGAGGAGTATGCTAAAAATGCCGTTCACAATGTAGCGAAACCAATATATTGGTAGGATTTTTGCTTTGTATCCCGACCAGGGGCCCGATTCTGCTATTACAATAGTGTCAGAATGGTCTGTCATTGATTTCATAATTGTTGATTTTGACAAGTTTGGTAATCTACTAATATAATGGCGTCATTATGACTTTCCAACGTAGCTTTCCAATGGTCAACCACTGACAGTCCATTGAAAGAAATGGCATAGAATGGTAATCTTGTACATAATGACAAATGAATGACTGACTTAGGCGGTAATCTGCTAAAATTTTGACAGTTCCTTTGATCACTGACCTACCATTAGAACGTCATCGTGCAGTCATTGCTTTTATTTAGTTACGAGTAAAGTGTTTGTGGAATATTGAATGGAGACAATGTATTCTCGAGCTAGCCAACGCAGTGGATGTTAGATAAAGAAGATGGGTGGAATGCAGAAGACGTCGTCGAGCCCATAACTTGACGAGAATGAATACGAACCCATGATATACCCGAGGCGGAATTTGTAAAAACTTTTCGCCTTTGAAAGGATTCAGTAAGGGGGTTAATTAAAGGGCACGCCACGATAGTGGCGGTAAGTCCCCTCTTTGAGGAGTGGCTTGAGAGGCGCCACGGCGCCCTCACCTTCCGCCTGACGCAGGTCCTCACCGGACATGGATGTTTCGGGAGGTACCTGTACCGAATCGGGCGGGAGGAAACGCCCGGATGCTACAATTGCGAGGATCGACCGGAGGACACGGTGGAGCACACCGTGGAGGTCTGCTCTGCTTGGGCGGAGCACCGCCGTGTCCTCGTAGCGGCGATTGGCGGCGGCGACCTCTCGCGTCCGGCCCTGGTTCAAGCCATGGTCCGGGGCGAGAGGGAATGGGAAGCCGTCGCCTCCTTCTGCGAAGCAGTCATGCTAGCGAAGGAGGCGGCGGAACGTGAGAGGGAGAGAACCTCCTCACGTCCCAGCCGCCGCGGGAGAAGCACCGGGCGTCGGGGGCCACGCCGTGATGGCTCTCGGCCACCGTAGGCGCGGGCCTGTGGACGGCGAGTAATGGGCTAGCTCGCCGTCCGTCCGTCGTATGACGACGGGCAGGCCGTGTCGACGGCGCGTTCGTGTTCCACGCGCGCCTCAAAGAGTTGTCAGCAAACGGGAGGGGCCCGCAAGGGCCGGTGCCTGCCAGGGCTGCGGGACTGTTCGAAAGAGATACCGCGGCCCTGGAACGTAAAGGGCCAATGAAGGAACATGGGTGTTTTTTAGTCAGTAAGAGTCTGACACTCCCTTCCGCTCCGCCCAGAGCGGGAGGAGTCATTTGATGATTTCTCACCCTCCAAAAAAAAAAAAAAAAAAAAGGGGGTTAATTAAAGAACTCATTCCCCTTATGGCCAGACCGCGCCGAAACGATAGCGTAACGGCAGAAATGAAGGTGAGAAAACTGAATTTGACATTGATTTATTATTCTATAGCTTTATACACGAAATAGGTTGATTAATGTTATATTTTTTATTGCAGATTCTAATAGCACTTGTATTTTATGCATCAGGGTCCTACCAAAATTTGATTGGACAGATTGCCCTCCATAATGTTTCACAAATTACTGTATCAGGAGCAATTAATGAAGTAACAGGCATTAGAGAGGTATTGAATGAATTTCTTGTTATAGAACTTTAGATGCAACAGTTCTTGTACCTATATGTCAAGAACAGTGAGTATAAAAAGTAATAAGACGTTCAGTAAAATGGGGTTGTATAAAAGTAAATTTATTTTTTGCAGGTGTTTGCTTGCAGCGTTGCAGCACATGCTTTACGTTATAGTCCAACAACTGCAGGCAAGATTGTGAATGCATGTTGCATATTGCACAATATTGCAAACATGGCAAGAGCACCGTTGCCACCTGCCTGATGAAGTTTATGCAGAAGCACTTGGGCTTGCAATAGGTATGTGATTTCTATTTCATTATTTTGGAATATAATGAAGTTGGAATTTTAAATGATACTACTACTATGTTAAAAAATCAACATTTAAATTACTTTTTATTTATCATAACTAAATATTTATTTAACAATATTTAAGTTGACTTTCAAGCCAATTGAAAAATGTGAAAATCATTTAAATAATAAAACAAATCCAAGTTAAATTATCATAGTGTTTTAATCATCATTTCAAAAACAAATAACAAATTTTACCATATATAATGAAAATAATAACAGTCATGTCATTAATCACTAATCAGTCTTTTAATTTAGGAGGAAAATAATTAAGCAGCACCTAATCATCAAGACCATCAAAGGGTGAATCGGGATCTTCTTGAAGGTCGGGCACTGCAGCAGGCTCTTGTTGACAGACTGTGGAGAAATACATAAATTAAATTAGCAGATATGTAATGTAAACCCACCTCAATATTCTAGTGAAGTGCGAAAATGCTCTAATTATTATTAAAATGATTTAATTCTTTTTTACAGATCCACAGTATTGTACTAAATATGATTTAAAATAAATTAATACTATTTTTATAAACACTGTTTCATTTAATCATTTATCATTACAGCCATTTGGAATCCACTGCTGGACATAGACTCCTCCTTAAATAGATTTCATTTATCTTTTAATAATCTGACAAAACCTCTTGCATACTTTAGAAAACATTAGTCAGACTCAGAATCTGATGCCATTATAATTCTGCGGAGTTTCTATGAAAACAAATTTAACTTTAATACAATAGTTACAACACTTCAATAGGATGTGTAACCTAGCGCTCAGTATCTGATCTGAGTTACAATCAAGATGTCAAATTCTGTCCAATGTACTACCACTGATGTGAGTCTACACCTAACAAAGGTTTTAAGCTTAGCTGGAGGGGTTATATTAATTTTTATTGTATTGTTTTCAATGCTCCGTAATACTTATTGTGGGTATGTTTGTAGGTACATACAATGAGTAACCTGTTGCACTTATGTGACTCTTCTGTGATTTAATTTTCTTTAACATTTTACTCTTATATTCATTGTACTTAGAACTAAAAAAAGTGTAAATATTACAATATTGATACATTTTATAATGCATACCTAATTATACTGTATTTAGGTACTTACTGTGCGCCACTCTGCCGGCGTTTTATTGGGGCAGTCCACCGATACCCAATTTAAAAATTGGGCGCACTTCATACAATATCGTTTCGATGAACTTCGCCCTTCATTGGTGCGGCTGCAGGGGCCAAGAGTCGAAATTTGCTCAATTAGCACCATTTTGTATAAAATCAATAAATATAGGCTTCTCTGTAAAGGGAATTTAAATATACAAACAAAAATCTAATAAAAACACTTAAATGTAAAAACATGACAAAACACCGGCTGCTAGAAATAAATAAACAGATAAACGTCAAAGTAATGTCACATTTGACTTTGACAGCTAAACATAACATAAATTTAATGTTTTTTTGCTATTTACGAACTTCTTACTACTTCAGATTGCTTATAATACTAATAAATAATATGTAAAAATATATATAAATAAAATCTCACATGAATAGATGTTCAAATTTAGTAGTAGTTTTTCGAAAATCATTTCTACCAAGGAATTTTATAATAATGGCAATACTACAATGTCATTATAACACAATTCTATTACGAGACCACTGATCGACCAATGATCGACCATTATGAATTTAGCAGATTACGAACTTTAAGCAAAATGACAATGGGATCGTGTTGGAATGTCGAATTTTATAAAAATAGCAGAATTGAGGCCCAGAGTGTGGGTAGACACTGGCGACATCAATGGTTGTAGTAGGTATACATATATAAATATTTATTGTCCTAAAATTCAAGATTTACGCGAAACGATAAGTTAACATAGTTATTTACTCAAACATTTCTAATTATTCTGTGAGACGTCACCATCATCATTTCAGCCGAAAGAAGTCCATTGCTGGAAATAGGCCTTCCCCAAGTTTCGCCACATTAACCGGTCCCATAACAAAATAATTAATTAAAATTTCCCAAAATTCATCTCTCATTTTGAGAATGTCACAATTCACGATACCCACCTTTGTGTACACGAAGTTTGAACCGCAGCATTTTCTTATGCGCTAAGTAATTAACACAACGTTACAAACATGGGGATCGCTTCCAAAGTGTTTCGTAATTTCAACAACGACGTTCAACGAGATTGGCATACCCTTTGTAAATATACTTTAATCAAATAAATAACCTTTTCGATAGCAATTCAATCCAGTACACTTCAGCTACTTCTTTATATTTATGTTAGTCTGTAAGGTATATATCTATGGGCCAAAGTTGCCTGAAAATAAATGAATGTTGTTGATATCTGTGCAGGCGGGACAACACGGAACTAAAATAAATGTACCAAGTTTGACATACCGATGCATATTTTCTTGACAAGCAGCGCCACTTTGAACTGTAAACTTAAAGTGGTCATACTGTAACCAGAGCCTTGCTGTCATAGTCCAATGGAGCGGCTTAACAAGACAAAACTGGCTTGTATATAAAACCTATGTTAAGTAAGCGTGGGATCCATTCCCTTTGGCTATCCGTCCATTGGAGCGAAACATAGCTAGGAATAAATTACGAATGAAATTTCAATAAGTAGACACCTTCGCTCCAGTCCGCTTTTGTGGACATGCCTATAGTGACGCCGAGATTGGTTGTAACGAACATTTCTAACACGGAATGTATGCAACGCTATGTCCACCCATTTACTCCGCTTCAAACGCACCTTTGCACGCTTTATACGATATCAGGCGCTTCACTTCTGATGATCCCATGATGATGGGTTGGAGCATTCGGCATTGTTACCGAATGATGGAAAATAAATAAATGAAAGGATTGGATGAACGATCATTACTTTGTTTCATTAGTAATTACCAGTGATCGGAATAGGTAGAGCTAATTTACCTAAACTTCGAGGAACAGAGGCATAAAGTCGAGACTTCCTTAGGACAATATTTTTTATTAAAAATTCATGATTTTAAGAATTTAATTGAATTAAGTACTGTTTTTGTTTCCCAGAATTGTCAAAGATTCAGTGGGCACGTTACATATAAACGTAAAAGAAAAGTCGTTATCTTAGATTGAACTCTACTATTTTTTTCATATTTGGCGATGTAGGAAAGTTCGAAAAGAAAAGAAATATAAAACGACGCATATCAAATAACGTTTTTCAATACACTTTCGAAGAAATAAAATATTAGAACGGATAGTATTTTTTACACGACTGCCCAAAAAAAGGAGTGTTATGTTTTCAGGGTTCATGTATGTATATATGTATGTATGTTTGTGAGTTTCTTTATTCCACCATAACTTCTAAATGGCTTAATCGATTTCAATGTATGTGGTATCGTTAGAAACGTTGGTTCGTATCGTTGAGCTCTTTGCCGAGATAAAAAAAAAAAACAATCACCGCCGACTATAGCCATTGAACCCATTTGGATTTAGTACTTGTGCGGAAAAATATTAAAAATCCACGCGTGTGAAATACATTGCATGTTGTGCCTAATTGTAGTGCGATAAGAACCAGTTTTCGAGAAAGTGTATTGAAAAGAATAAATCGATTTAGCTCCAGAAGACAGTGTAACTGTGTAACTCCGTTCCTCCGAGTCCTCCGATTTTTTGCTAACTCGCAGCGCAGCCACGCAAAATAACATAATAGGTATGCAAATACGAGATGTTGTTAATACTATAACTTTAAACAATTATCGTATTTTTGCGTAGAGTCCCTTAGTTTGCTGTGCAGAATGCTTGGTTGACTGTTTCGTGTTTACACTTTGTATAACTTCAAAGAAACAAAAGTTTACATCACTGACAAACTTCACGAATTTTCCTGTTATTTTCATCAAGTTATTGTGTGTAGGTGCTTTGAAGATATTAAGGCCACGTAAAGAGGCTTTGCCGATTTATTGGATACAATTTATTATTAAGAAAGCATATTATAGCTGTTTCATATCTTAAAAATGCCAAAAGGGCTTTTTAGTATATTAAGTATATATGTTGCGATCTTTATTTTTGCTTTGCGTCTATACAGAATGTTTTTCGTTGACGGGTAGAACCAGACAATACGGTTTTTTATTAAAATTCTAGTCATTTCAAGGAATTCCACGAAAAAACCTTTTTTAATTTACTAATTGACTGCGTAATTGTTTAGTTTTTTCTGAAAGCCGTCTTGCTAAGGACACCTTGGAACTTTAATTTGGTTATTGAACACGAAAGCTACGGGAAAAAATGGCTCATGAAAAATTTTGTTTTTGATAAACAAAATTTTTGTAACGATAATGAAGTACGTAGGTATTTTAGGAAAAATGTATTTGGATAATGAGTAGCTGAAAGACTTACTCCTCTCATCATACATATCAATAGCAAAACCAGGTTCCGGTCATATTCTCCCTAAATGGGCTAACAGCCAGTAATAGGATAACCAATATTATGTATCTGTGATATTACCACAAACTTCGTGATATAACTTCGTCGGTCTACAGAGTTACAAAGTCTATAGAGTTGGGAAAGTAATAGCTGCCTAATTGTCTTCACCCACTCGACTTTGCTCTTGACTTTTGACATACATTAGAGTAGTTTTATTGGAAAGTAGCTTCTGCCCGCGACTTCGTACACGGATCCCGTTGCTTATGCCAGCGACAACGGGGTCGTCAAAATCGAAAATCTGAAACGTCTGATGTAGAATTCTAAGGCCCGGGGACGGGAAAACAACGGGATGAGCGAGACGATTGGAGTCGTTCCAGATCATTCATTTTTGTATGTCAACAGGAAATACCCATCAAATTAAAATCATCAGAAAATCTCCGACTCGCGAGACAATGCGTGACGTTCACGATCAGCGGACAGTCGCGCATCATTCCGCACTTGTCTCTAGAGACCTAGAAGCAGATGCGTAGATACGCTGAGAACTCAAGCGCAATTCTCTATCCGTGAACGTCTCTGACTCGCGCAATGCGTGACGTTCACGATCAGCGGACAGTCGCGCATCATATTCCTCACTTGTTTTATTGGAAAGATGGCCAGTGTTGGTTAGAGATTTAGAGGGATGAAGCTATACGAGCTGCATGAGGTGTACAGGTCGTATATAGCTTCACCTCTTTCCTGCCTAATTAAAAAGACAAGACAAAAATAATACTACATTGAAAGGTGGTGTTGTAATGTATCGCAATTCCAGTATGCCAACTGATTTAGTTTTAGAACACATGTAAGTTTTTAATTTTTAATTAATGTTTTTCGGGACCAAGAAAGAATTGTTGTTTTTTCATAATTTGTTAATTAATAATAAATAACGTTCATTAGTACTCCTAGAATCATAAAAAATATAAAGACCTGGGCGAATTAGACACCTAAAAGGTGCGCCCGCCCCACGTCCACAACTAAACAAAAACTGCAAGTTTGAGTACATATTTGAACCGACGTGACGGACGGTTAGGTTGCTGCCGTGAGCCGGCGCGGCGCACCGTACACGGCACCGCACCGCAGCACGACGACGCCGCGCCGTGCCGTATCGATGTGTCCAGGCCCTATATTTTGTAATCTACGGTAGCACCAAACCAAGAAATTGAATAGTAAACAGTGTCATAATCTAATTAATGACTATTGATGTTGATAGTTGCTACGTCACTACATAGTATAAAACAAAGTCGCTTTCTCTGTCCCTATATCCCTATGTATGCTTAAATCTTTAAAACTACGCAACGGATTTTGATGTGATTTTTTAATAGATAGAGTGATTGAAAAATTTATATGTATAATACATGCACTCGTGCGAAGCCGGGGCGGGTCGCTAGTACTATAAAATACCTAACTAATATGACAATAACAATGAGTTCTGGAGTAGAAACCGCGTAGCAGCAAGCTCAGCGTTGAAGTTTGGAGGCCTCCTGCTTGACACACCGACGACCTTAGAAAGACGACTAGTGACTGGAAACGGTAGGTGGAGAATAGGTTGTTGTGGTACAGCTTGGAGCAGGTTTATGTCCAGCAGTGGCCTACGATAGGCTGACTTGATAGAGGTGTGCCTCAATCAAGTCAGCCTATCTGTTTGAAGTCGGTAAAACTCTTTCTAGTATTCAAAATTTTATCTAATGCAAAAGTCAAATCATTTTATGAAATGTTCGTCTTCAATTTCTTTCGCAAAGTTATCAGAGCTTTGAATAAACGGAAGAACGAAATAAAGTTTCGTACAATATAATACTCGAACATTGATAAATAAATACATCCTAACCATGGGTCCTATTATATATAATAAACTGCCGTTACATTTAAAAGAATTACCTATCAAAGTTTTAAAAAAAAAGTTAACTGAACTGCTACTGGACAAGTGTTACTACTCAATTAATGATTTTCTCACTGACAAAACTTTCTGATAAAGGGGTGTATTCTGATTCCGTGTTATTTAATTTTATTGACATTTGTAATTAAATTTAGTAAAAGAATTGGCTGTCATTTTAAAATTAATTTGTTGACATTTTGTAGTTTAATTTATTGATATTTTTGTAGTTATTAAAAATTGTATTTATTGACATTTGTAACATAGTTTTCTACCATTTTTAATTATATTGGTTGTCATTTGTAGTTTAACATATTAACATATTGACATTTTTATTTAATTTTCTAATTCTTACTATTGGCATTGGGCCTAATTCCGAATGTCTTAATATGAGTATTCTTAATGATGTTAGCAATGCTGTTAAGTGAATGGAATGCAATTTTTATGTCTTTGTTTACTGAATGTTTTATGTTAAATAATTTTGCATGCCGTACGGCAAAATGTATCGGGACTCTCATAAAAATTACCATCATATCTGTATACCTACATTATTGGCAAATAAATGATTTCTATTTCTATTTCTATTTCTAAATAAACACTGAGCTATTAGCTATATAGCATCGTTTGTTGTAGCTTTTGCTATTGTCAGCAGGTATTTAGAAAATGTTATTTCCTAGTATTTTAAACAAAGATATATTTTTCCTAATAGTTATTACACTGTTACCACATTTACAACACTAGGGCTGAGACTATCCCCTTTCATTACTAGGTCATCTTAAGTTTGATTATTTCTTAACGATCTGACCAAACTAAGGCCAATAGAGTCCCCGCGGGATGCGGTCAAAATTCTAAAACTGGCATGAATTAGTCGCGTGAATTCCTAATAATTACTACAATTAATGCATGCCGTTTTCTGCTCGGGTTTTGCATCAATGTGGTCATACCTTACTTCTGACGGTACGTCTAACTTTACTTTAACCTCAGTCAACTAAAATGTCAGAAAGTATGACTGCAAACTCCGCATGCATCCGACCTTCGTAAACTATGAACTAGACTCTAGAGAATATCGATTACGGAGCATCACAATGTAATTTAACAACTTTATGTAGATCAGGAACATTGATATTTTGCATGTATTTTATTGGTTTGGTAAAGATTGTTGCAAAGATATCTTAAAATAAGACCATAAGATAAGAACTTTCAGATTTATAATAGTAAATATAAAAGTTTGTGAGGAACAGGAATTCCCGTCGGACAGATACCAAACTACACGAAAGCGAAGCCTTCGGCGTAAGCTATTTTGGTATATGTCATCCAAATAGAACTCCGAGAATTCCGAGATTTAATTACGCTTCTCATTTGTGTTTGACACTGTATATTCTGATAGACGGCGCGGCGTAGCCGGGTGGTATTACATCACAGTTAAATTACATTTAAATTACATTCACTGTAACTGTACTCAGAGGTTTTTATATTTTTAACGTTCCACCATGTGCCGAATCACGCTGACCCAAACTTGTGTAGCACCCCATACATAAACATACACACGGATGAGCTCAAGGCAATATGTGACATAAAACAGGACACAAACAGCGAGACAGTGTGTAATACTTACACTTAGGGTTATGACTTAGCTACGACTAGTAAACGTAGCAGTTGAAGTTTTCAGTCAGGCCGCGTTCACACAAACGTTTAGTCAGTGGCCGGCTGAAAGAAGTTTAAAATGTTTGTAAAAATCACGTCAGCCTACTGACTGAATCGGCTGGCTGAGGGCTGACAATGCTTTTTTTTTCGTGCATGCTTATGCTGCTCCCGTATCATCACATTTGTCGAATTGTACACCTGGTTGAGGGACGCACAGAACCGAGACGTGTGGCAGAGGAGACGCCTATACCAAATAGTGGGGGATTCCGGGCTGATATGGTAATGATGTCGCGTCGTTCGAACCGAAACGAGGCGAATGGCATATTTTCGCTTTTTTTGCATGGACTTAAAGTTCTTTTTTATTTGAATTCCGCGTCGATAAGTGTGGTCACTTCTTTATTTTTCTTTTCCACTTTCATGAGCCGTCAGATCCACGCCATTATGTTCACTTCAGCTGTAATACGCAATAAGCTAAGAAACGTCGGTTCCTAGGAATTTCACTTTGGTTAGGAATTTAACAGAAAATGATATATAACCAATGGTACAGAATAATCTTAATTAAAAAGGACAGAAATAACAAACTATTCGATTTGTCAAAACTATTTTATTTTATTTGAATCGAAGTTCAGACTATTCGAAGTTACGCTAAAGTTAGGCTTAAGTAATCTCTATAAACAGCATTATTTCTAAGGTAATATTGAAGACAACCAAGGTAGTTCCCCGGTGTTCTTGAAATTCTGCCAGTCGTAAATAAATCTTCCTAGCACTAATAATATTAACGACAGTAGAACTAAATTGACAATGTTTATGGGACTGATAGGCAGCACGTCGTCATCCCCACAGATGTTGCCCAGCACCACAGTGCTGATCTGAAACAATAATCACATCATCAACATAACATCACGCCTGTAATCCCCGAAGGGTAAGGCAGAGGTGTACCTAATAGTAATAGCACACTCACATGTCGCCAGCAGTTTTTTAAGTCTTTGTTAAAGGGGGCGAGCCTATTGCCATTAATCTGCACATATTTATACTCCGTTGCTGTTACTGAGATATTCCTAAAGGAAAAACCTAATAACACTTTACCCGATTCGGGAATAGAACCTGGAATCCCATGCTCAGCAGTCACGCTTGTGAGCACTAGACCAACTAGGCGGTCTCTGACACATTATTAACACAAACAAATAATATAACATTATTATATACATATGAGCTAGTGGCTAAATAATACCCGCCGCAAGTTTCGATCTTCAGGTTAAGCCGGTCCGTGGATGGGTGACCGTCCATTACATATCGAGTTCCCTCCGTGCCTCGGAAAGCCCGCTAAACGGATGTGCCCGGCTGTCATTTGTAGATCTTTAATAGATGTTACAGGTTGTCAGTTACCAGTCTTACCACGAGGCGAATTATCTAGTACTAACTGGGTTGTGGAGGTCAAATAGGCAGTCGCTCTACGTAAACTACTGGTATTCAGCTGCATCCGATTAGACAAGAAGCCAACCCCAACATAATTGGCATGAGTTTAGGCAAGCAGTGGATGATGACATAACATAACATCACAATTACTGTTATTCCTGAAGGGGCAGAAGTATCATGTAGTACAACCTCGATTCGCCAATTATTTATTAATCATTTAATTCTTTGTTAAAATCACGTATGTGATATATACTAATAAACGTAGCGTGAGCTTTAAGATTGCGTCACCACAGTCCTCACTTATCCCGGGCAGCGAGTGCACGTACTCTTAAAGTGGTTCATCTACTTACTGATAATTTGGTGGTTTTATTCTAAACCCTAACTAGTGTTTCTAGTGAACAACACAAGTACCGTAGTATAGTTAAGCCTAGACACCGCAAGATCACCTACTTAGCGTGCCCAGCTTAAGCATTTTATGCTTAACATGGCTACTGTCGGAGCAACTTAGTTTGTTTAAATGAACTCAAGAATCCAATTCTAGACATTTGAGATCAAAAACGTAATCTATTTTGTATAGTAACTTATTTGTTTGTGTTGCCCCACATACCTACCACTTTGTTTACGCATATATTATTATATCGAATCAAAGAAACCTTATACAGCATAATATTTGTGTAATGAACTTCTAGAGCCCTTTATTAATAAAATATGTTTTGGTCAAACATCAAAGCTGAAACCGATAAAGATATATCCCAAGGGACTTTCCATAGAGTTTCATTAAAATAACTTTTACTACAACAACAAAATTCTTTTATGAACTCAATCAGGACACAAAGGAGATGGCAGGACGAACTGTACACTTGGACAGGATCCGTCAGGACTGAAAGGAGGATGCGTGTCCTCCTTTCGGGCGAGGTGGGTTTACGAGAAATGGAAAGATGGCCTTTGCCCAGAAGTGGGACTGCACAGGCTAAAAAAAATATATGTTCAATGGCCTTTGCCAATTGCTATACCTACTAACTTAATGAAGCCAAAGAGCTAGTTTTGTTTGAACTAACAGTCGAGTACGAAAAATTTGGTTTGCGAACCTTAGGAGCCGAACTTAAAAGAAAAACAGTGGATAAAACCGGGCACAGCTAGTAGGTATATACTCGTAGCAATTTTTAACTCAAATGTCAAGGCTATGTCTGCTGTTACATATTTTTATTTTCATTGTTCTTTTGTAAAACCTTTTCAGAGAACGCCCTCTATAATTTTGAAACTGATCTCCTCTCCCTAATAGCAATTAGGGAGCCTTTATTAATAGTCCTGGAGTACTAAAATGTGAAATAATTTAAAACATAACTTAAAATCCTGATTTGAAATAATTATGATGTAATAGTAAGTTTACGTAGGTACCTACATACTTTTAATGTCAATTAAAGGCATGTGTCATAATATAATCAGAATCACACTATTCTATTCCAAGTACCGACGATACATCGAAATAATTTGTTATATTGAACAAAAGAAACGAATTGAAAAGCTTCTTGCAGTTCTGTACCTTTCAACTACAGCTTTCACACTGACTGCCACCTCGTTTGAATACAGGTATTACCTATTTCAGTGGAGTTATGAATGTGTTCTGGTAATAGAAACAATTATGTTTGCACTAACGAACATTTAAGGTCTGCACAGGGTGCTTTGGACCACAGAACACTAAATAATTATGTTTGCACTACCGATCATTTAAGCTTCTGCACTGGGACATTTAGACCACAGAACACCAAATCGCCGTACAGGCATCAAATGACGCCAGTACTAATAATATCCGTGCCTGAGCAATTAGCGCTGAGAACAAATTCAACTGTCACAGACATCTAAATAAAAAGTCATAAAACAAATAAGCAGTGATAGCCTAGTGGTGAGACCGTCGGACAGCCAAGTCATAGGTTTCAAGTTCAAACCCAAGACAATGGATTTGTTTTGTACAATTATCACTTGCTTCGGTGAAGGAAAACATCGTGAGGAAACCAGCATGCGTGAGAGATCTTTATCGACGGCATTTAAAGCCAAGTCAGAGGCCCATGGGCGAACACTGTGACACCAGGTTGACACCACACGTTAAAGAATAAAATATAATCAAATAAGGCTAACAATCTTCTTCAATGTCATAAATACTTAAGACTGTCTTCTAAAATGACGGGCGAGCTTTGCCTCGCAACTAGAAGAATTATAAGCGGATCAAAATTCACAGCAAAAAGTGAATAGTCACGGGCCGTCAATCAATTTCTTCTCAGTTTTTAAGTATGAGTAAATGGTACTCGCCTACTTCTTATTTTCGTCACGATAATACTTCTAAATTAAACAGTTTGGATTCAGTAGGTGGCCACGTTTATTGCAGCGTCAGAGTCGTTATTCAGATCGTGGAAGGTGCAGGTAAACGGACACCTAGAACACTCCAGCAGTTGGGGCATAGTCTGATCCGGAACGCCGCACTCGCACTCGGGTTGGAGCAATAGTAATACCCCATTTGGCCAGATTATGTTAGCAGCTGTCTACTTGGGTACTCACCTACTATCACGCTAGGTTTATCTGTAAGGCGTTCCCAATACTGTCTCAAGCAGTATCTCCGTGTGGTTCTGTGGTTCAGAACCACAGACGAGCTGTGACAATAACTTGTCCTCTCAGATGCAGACGTTTTAAAGTGTGAGTTGATGTCGACGTATCGTTATCGTTTTTAGGTCATTTTATTTTCTATCCTTGTCCATTTTTGCTCTAAATAAGTCTTGCAGCCACTTATATAAAAAACACATGGTCTATTCATGAATAATTAACCAAATATTTGACTTTTTCTTTAAAAATCTACTAAAAAAGAAAAATGGATGTGTAATTGTTAACCCAAATCACTATGGCAGTAAAATTATGCCTACCATTTTAAATCTAGACAGAAACAGGGTTATTTTAAAAACTTAGCTCCAAAATATGAAAATCCCGAGTTAAACATAGACATGCTACATTATTGTATACTTATAGCTTGAGCGTACTGGAAACCACGAACCTACATCATAATATGAGCCAGTGGCTAAACATGACCTCATTATGGACCAACAATGAACAATCGCTAAAAAAAATTGCCATTCTTGTTCCTTTTTTTTCTTGCGTCGAGCCATATGAGAATGTAGGGCAAAGATTAACTAGTCAGCATGTTGGCAACTCGCAGCTGCCTACTACACAATTATTTGAGGTTTTTTATTACAGTAATAGTAAACAATATTGACATTGTCAGCACGATGGGCGATCGGATTGATGATGTGGATAAAATTCTGCTAATTTCCAACTGATTCTTTGATTTTATTTTGTTGCTAACCAAGCGCAAAGTGGATTTGACCTGGTAAATGTAAAATATAGTCTCTTTCTGAATCCGTCGGAAAGCATTTTTACGAATTAGGTTGCCTGTAATAGCGTATCTAACGAACCATTCTAATTTTCCTAAATGACATAGCGAGGGAACTAGGATTTGATGAATTAATTAGTGCTTTGACTTTTTTTTTCTGAAAATAATAATTTAACTTTATGGGAAAGTTGGATTTTAATTTTAGATTCTCTGTTTATTGAAAATACTTTTAATGTTATAAACATAAGCAGAGCAGAGTAGCAGACCAAATTGGCTGACGAAATACTAAAAACACGCTGAGCTACTAAATTATATTTTTGTAATAAAATAAAAAAATATAAAAAATATTGTAGCGACAAAATGCTAGCAGACGACGACATTTTATATACCGACTTGAAACAAGCAGTGGGCTATAAAAAGCACTCACAGTTTTCTAGACACGTGACGTCACAAAGTATATAGACCTTTTTTTTTTTTTTTTTTGGAGGGTGAGAAATCATCAAATGACTCCTCCCGCTCTGGGCGGAGCGGAAGGGAGTGTCAGACTCTTACTGACTAAAAAACACCCATGTTCCTTCATTGGCCCTTTATGTTCCAGGGCCGCGGTATCTCTTTCGAACAGTCCCGCAGCCCTGGCAGGAGTATATAGACCCCTTAGATCGGACTAAGTGAGATTTGAAGGTAGAACTTGGATATGGGCAAAGCAGGGACTCTTGTCTTGTATTGTTTTTATTAGCCACAAATGTCCGTAATACTGGGCAAAGGCCTCCAGCTTATCTTTTAAGAGCTCTCTTCGTTCGCCACTTCGAAAGACCCACCGCAGGGCACGTCCAGGTCATCTCGCCACAACTTTTTGTGGCCGGTCTTGGCGGCGACATTCATGCTTAGGCACCCATTCCGTGGCGACTTTTGACCTTATAATTAATTATTTGGCTAAATGGCCACATTTATCCGACTACAGCACTGGAGATGGAACGATTCATGATGTACACTTTTACAAATTAATAGGAACACTAAGATCACCAATTCAACATCATTGTATTGTACCTAAACAAACAGTAATTTTCTCAGAATCGGCCACACGAGGCGTTTACTAATAATCTGGGTATTAACCGAAAAGGTGTTTTGAGTTTTTATTGCGTCCCACATTACTAAGAACTGAGACCCACACCCGACAAAATTGGTTGTCTCAAGAGCTTATATTATGTAATAATCATTTGACGTTTAGAGCAACCGAGAGCGTTTCCATTAGGAAATTCTTAGTGTTCGAAATATTCCAATATTATATACCATAATATCCCCTCAGTTCCATCTTCTCGGTTAAGCAACTTGCCGAGGTCGGCACGTGGATGGCTGACCGTTTATTATCTTCCGAGACCCTACAAAATTTTCCCTACGAAGTCTGCCAAAGTTAGCTTGTCAGTGCATAAAATGCATGAAAACCACGATACAGTTCCTGAAACCTTTGATTTTAATTAAGCTTTTCTCTACTATCACTTCCAACTAATATTGTCAGAGGCCCGCAAGTAGGTAATACAAATTGTAGTAGGAACGTGCGCTAGCGTCAGCAGCGGCATACATACAACATTTTATTAATATGAAATGCCTGCTGTGCAGGAATGTAGTTCAGTGTGGCGATATTGCACAATGCATATGCACACTGTACAACACATTGTATTGTTTGCACGAAATTCCTTTAACAAACATTCTTTAAACCGGCGATGTCTTTTACCATAGGGTATTTTGTCTTATACTATACTGACATTTAAAAAAAGTTATACTTCTTGGCCTAATTGGAATAATGGTTTTTGATTCCGATTTTTGAATTTCATAGTGGTATTCGTTATTAGTTTTTCGGATCAAATTTAAGGGGACGAGTTTTGTTGGGATCAGCCTAAAAAATGAAAACCAATAGGATTATCATCATCAACATCAGTCTGCCTAGTCTTTTCCCAACAATCTTGGAGTCCAGTCTAACCGGATGCAGCTAAATACCAGGCCCGAAGGCACCTACGAAGGCGATTCCTGCCAGCTTCCTTTTGGGAACAAGGCACTCTACGTACTGTCTACTGTAGTCAAATAGTTTATTACATACATATCTGTGGGTATCATATCACAGTACAGCTATTTAATAGATCATAAGATTGAAAACATTTAAAAAATGACAATATTTTGCATGTCAACAAATAAAGCAACAGGTGGCGCCAAATAACCCGGTGTTCGGGTGTCAGAATTCAGAACTAAAATCTCATCATGACTTCGCGGCTGGCAGTACCGTTTTATAGAGAGCTCGGTAAGCCGAAGATTATCGAGTTACGACAGGGCAGAAAAAGAAAGTATGTAGGGGAGAACGCGATAGAATAAGTAAAGGTCAATATCGTATTTTGTACCAACTAGATTTTTTATTTTGTTGACTATTAACATTTAAGATAAAATCACGTTTATTTTTTTTTCTGAGACTTCCTCAGCATTTTATTCTTTACTTTTTTTTGGGTTTTTTGATCATTGGTGTCATTTTCGTAGTTTTAGGGGTAGATGATAACGTAAATGAACATAAAAACCAAAAATAAAAAAAAATACAAAAAAAACAATTCCTATTTTTTTCTTCGGCTTCCCCTGACTCAATTTTGACCTTTCGCCATTGCTAAATACCTACCAGTACTTTAAATGGAACGACTACCTATCTGACCTCCACAACCCAGTTACTACTGGGTAATACGATACCCCTTGGTAACACTGGTTGACATACTTTCGAGCCACTGACTACCTGTAACGACTGTCAAAGATCTACAATTGACAGCCGGGACCAACTGCTTAAAGTGCTTTTCGAGGCACGGAGGAAACTTGGTAAGTAATGGGTGACCACTCATTCCATCCACAGCCATCCACAGCCCAAACTAGGCAAGCGCGGCTTAAGCTGAATATTGATTCAAGCGGTTATATTTTAGCCAAACCAATAGGATATCTAACAAACAAAACAAAAACGTACCTGTGTAAGCGAAGTCTTCTTATCACTGGATTTGGAGCATCTGATGTTAGGCTGATCTTGGATTACCCGCTTGTACTTCAGCAGTAAGCTTTGAAAGCGCGGTATGAAGTGGCAATCACACCGCCAGGGGTTGTCACCAAGGTACACGTGCATTATATTGTTGTTAAATTGGAATGCTTTGTCAAACGCGTACACAGGGATCTGAGGAGGAAAACGTAAGATTAGAACGCGTACCCATGGAATATTTCATTTCAATTTAAATTTGTAGGACTTCATAAACTTGTGCGTACGTACGTAAGCTCAGATCTCAAGGAAAACTTGAGAAGGCTTCTGAAAACTGTTAGTAGGAACAAAATATGTGATTATTTTTCATGATTGCTTTGATCTATGAACCTGTTATGGGTTTAACGAGGGCACGAGCGCGCAGTGTTAAACGTAACGTAATACATCGATATATAATCTATACAAATACATACAAATCTCTGGTTTCCGCACGCAAAATACGCGCTTGGACGTGGAGTTGCGGACAACAGCCCGTTATGCTATATATACATATAATAAATCTGCAGACGTGGCGTTTCTGTACATTGAAAACACTTAGAAAAAAAATAGTAGGGGTGTTAAATATCACACTCAGAACCCATTTTTAGAATTTTTGTCTGTTTGTCGGTTTGTCTATTCGTTTGTGCGCGCATCACGTAAAAACCCCTCATTGTATTAAAACTCGAAATATTGAAACATAAGTAAGCATTGTTCCGAGTAACAATATTAGCGTTTATTTCATCAAAATCGACCAACAGACGCAAAAGATATTAATGTTTAAAATTTAGTTAATAACCTCATACGAGATTTCTTTGATAAATTTAATTAATAACGTAAATAGGTTTTAGTCGAAGTGTAGTTGGAATGGCTGAAAATGAATTTGGTTTTATTTTTCCTTTTGTGTTTACTCTTTGCATGGAAGTAATAAGTACTACGTACAAGCTATTACGAAGTAAAATCTCTAAAAACTTAAAAAATCAAAACAATCCACGACGCATCGTACACGCATCGCATCGCGATGTTGTAAATTTGTCCGTGCGGGAATCCGCGACACGCAGCGCCGCAATCAATTGCTCAGCCACTGCGCCAACCGTACCGTCATATAACTGTGGTTATGGGCATTGCTGCAACTTTGCTTAAGGGTGGCCGGACTGCATATTCCATTTTCAAATTGCCGCTGAATCTTGCAAGCGAAGATACTCCAACATGCCACATCACAAAAAACGGGGGAGTCCTTTTGCTGCAGTGGAAGTTAATAGTGTGGGACGAGTGCACAATGTCACAGAAGCATGCATTAGAGGCGTTCGTACACGTAGAGCTGCTTAGACATGTCTGATATTAATTTGTATTTTCCACTCTATTTATAGATTGTTTACGTCCTCATTTACTAATTTATTCATATTAATATGTGCATAATATGTGCATTCAATATTTACATACAATGGATTTATTATTTTGCTTTATTGATTTATATTTTATTTGCATACAATGCTTGTTTTTTTTTATATTTATTTTAGAATAACTTTATATAACGGGCCTAGGCTTAGTGCGTCATTGAGGGGGGGGCAGCTAGGGTTAGGCTGGGTCGAATTATTATTTAGGGAATTTAAAAGAGCTACATGCTCAGCGTCGCGGGCTAGCTCGTCGAGCAAGGGTCGGGTGGTAGTATTTCTGAGGGGTCGCGGAGGGCCTCGGCGGCGGGGCCGGAGTCGCGGACGGTATCTGTTTTTGTTTTTGCGCAAAGTACTTGTTTCCCTACAGCTTTCCTGAAGAAGGGTGATGGGGTCATCGGGTTCTAGGAGGGATGGCCTGGGTCGGCAAATTTCCCCTATTTTGGTGGGGACGTATCGGACAGCCGATGAAACTAGGGGGTTGGGTTGCTTCTCGGCCGATTCGAAGAAACGTTTTGAAAGACGTTGGAGGGTCTGCATCCTATGGATGTGACGGGGCTTTGCATGCGCAAACACAGGGCAAGCGTATGTCATGATTGGCCGAATGCACGCGGTGTAAATACGCAACTTGCACTTAAGTGACAATTTGCTGCGTGCATTCAGCACTGAGGACGTCCGGAGCGCACTGTCTCGATTTTATACCGTTCACTAACCTCGTTTCACCTGTCGCAACTTATTACTAACTGGAACTATTATTAACTGGTTATTGCATCATCCTATGACGTCATCGTTGAAATCGTTCACCACTTAAGTGGGTTTTAGGGTGTGTTCGTCACGGTGGGTTGTGTGTGAGGTCATACCCCTGTGATGTTGTAGAAGTAGTAGTAACCTAATCTTTTTTTTTTGTTCTCGGGGTGGAAAATCCACACGGATGTCCTCCACCCTGGGGCGGGCGGAGGGGTCTGTCGGACTCTAACCGACAAAAAACCACCCCGGTGTTCCCTTCCCACACTTGCACCGGGGATCATGGGAACTAGTGCGCCTTCCACAATCCTAGGCCCGCGTCCGCGGGCCTCCTGAAGTCTGCGGGGGGAGTGAGGTGTACTCCCCCCGTAACGCCAATAGGGATCGGATCGGGAGAGTGGTCTCAACCTCCCTCAACCTCTCCGCAGCCTCCTTCTGTGAGATGACCGTTTCACTGAAGGAGATCACCGCATTCTGCGACTCTGTGCTCCCGACCATCGCGCGAGCGACGGCCGGCAGCGACAGGTCGATTCCCACTACTGTCACGAGGGCAAGGCGGGGCTCCTCCCAAACTTCTTTTTTGTTTTAATAAGCGGTGAAAAATGCCTAACGTATACCGCTCCGTCCGGGGAGACGGTTTGGTTATGTGGAGCTTGCGCACCCACTAAAAAACACCGCCGTGAGCCTACTGTCACCTTGGCGGATGGGCCGCGAGAACTGCTACGCATGACATTCGCGACCCATCCAGCGCAGCCCGCCTCTGGGCACCAAACTCCTTTAGCGATGTCCGAGCTCACCTGAAACATCGCCAACCACTCGTGAAGGCCGTGCAAAGCGACGACGATAGATTCCCCGATCTATCGCCCGCTGGCACCTCCTAGGGCGGCATCAGATCGCCATGATGACTTCTCCGCCGCCCGGTCCTCCTGCGACGAATCGCGTCAGCGAGGGAGTCCTCCTCCCTGACGCGCTACGCCGCCTCTTTCTGCGAGATAACTTCCTCGCAGAAGGACGCTACCGCCTCCCATGCCCCAGGGGGGCTGTCGACCATGGCCTTGGCCATGGCTGGCAAAGAGAGGTCTGCCCCGATTGCTGCTGCAAGAGCACGACGCTACACCGCCCAAGCAGGACAATGCTCAAGGGTGTGAGGCGCCGTGTCCTCGCTGCAGTCGCACTGGTAACACACGGGAGTCGCCTCCCGTATAGCCACTTTGTACACGTATTTGCCAAAGCAGCCATGCCCTGACAACACCTGCACTAGATGGAAGGACAACGTCCCGTGTCGTGTCCACTCCTCCAGGATCGGCTGGATAGCCCCCACGGTCCAGTGACCTGCACTGGGCGTCTCCAGCCTCACCCTCCAAATCCTGAGGTTTTTGGATTGGGCCTCCCTACGCCACCTCGTGACCAGCTCAGGCGGCGGGCGTCTGCCGCTCTCCGCCTGTAGGTCTGCGCCAGCACCTGCGCCTCCAGATCCCACGGGGGTGTGCCCGCGAGGGCGCACGCCGCTTCCGCAGATACGGTGCGGTATCCGCGTATGACCCTGACCACCATGACTCTCTGTGGCCTCCGCAGTAGAGCCTTGTTCTTGGCAGACAGGGACTCCGCCCACACCGGAGCCCCGTAGAGCGCCATCGAGCGAACCACCCCCGTGTACAACCGTCAGCAAACCGCGTTCGGTCCGCCCAGGTTCGGCAACACCCGGCTGAGGGCGGACACCGTGCCGATCAGCTTCGGCGTAAGCTGAGCAAAGTGCTCGCCGAAGTTCCACCTACGGTCCAAAACCAGGCCCATGTATTTCATGCTTGCCCTTACCGCTATTGTTGCACCACCAATAGTGAGGTGTGCGCCAGCCGGTGGCCGGCGTCGGGGTGCATGAAATACCAGGGCCTCTGTCTTTTTGAGCGCCACCTTGAGACCCAGTGCCTCGATTCGCCCCACGACGAGGAACGTGCCATCGACGGCTGAGCGTGCCGCTTCCTCGTAGCTCCCGGGCCGTGACGAGAGTATCGTCAGCGTAGCAAATGATGCCTTGCCCGGGGGAGAGCAAACATCGCAAGGCCCAGTCGTAGCCTATGTTCCACAAGAGCGGACCCAAAACCGACCCCTGTGGAACACCGCACACGATGGCCCTGCGCACGACTTGGCCGTCACATCCCTCATAGCAGACGAATCGTCCCAGCAGGTAGTCTGTTACTAGCTGCATCAGGTAGATGGGCACCTGATGGTGGCGGAGCGCCTCGTCGATGCAGCTGAAAGGCAGAGTGTTAAAAGCGTCGGCGATGTCTAAAGACACCGCCAACAACACCCCGCCATGAGCAACTGCATCCTTCGCTTCGGCCTTGAGGCGCAAGATGGCGTCAATTGTTGATCGCCCTGCCCGGAAACCGAACTGGGCGTCAGACAAGTTCAGACCAACTGCGTCTAAGTGCCAGACGATGCGGGAGGCGAGAATCTTCTCTAGCATCTTCCCCGCCTCGTCCAGCAAGACAATCGGCTTGTACGCCAATGGAGACTCCGGGGGCCTCCCTGCCTTCTGCAGCAGCACCAGTCGACCCTCCTTCCAGGCGTTAGGGAACTGTCTCGACGTCAGACAGGCGTCAAACAGCTCCCTAAGCCTAACTTCCAGGGCCGCCTCAAAAGACAGGGCCAGCACCCTTGCAGGCACTCCGTCCAGTCCAGGGGCAGTTCTCTTGGACCGCGCCCGCAGAAACGCTGCCCCCATCTCCGCGTCTGATATTGGGGGAGTCTCCACCTCAGCATCTTGGTCGGGGACACATATCCAGACTCCGTGGCTGCTATTGAGAAATTTCTGATGGAAAAACCCAATAACACTGCCCGACCCGGGAATCGAACCCTGGATCTCATACTGAGCAGTTGCGCTTACGATCACTCGACCAACGAGGCAGTCCAAAATACTCCTTTCGACATTTTCTGAAATACTATCACAGTTATAATGTTGATTCAATAAGGTCGTGATAGAATACATTGCTACGAATAAAATTTCTGCTCAATTTATTCAGGAAGGAAACGTCAAAGATGTCGTTCGTTTATTATTTGCGCTTTTCCATACAATTCGATAGTCTTCCAGATACGTGTTCCTCGAATTGAACGTGTTTATTTACACAATATCATATTGTAACCTGACTACGAATATTATATTGTGTCTACTCGGTGGTATGTGTCATGTTTATTTTAATCTCGAGTTTAAAATAAACATGAGGTCATTCTGCGATTCCAATAGCAATCTTACTGTTACTTAATAATATAAATGCGAAAGTTTGTGAGGATGGACGGATGGGTGGATGTTTGTTACTCTTTCACGCGAAAACTGCTGGACGGATTTGGATGAAATTTGGCACATAGATAGTTTATAGCGTGTACTAACATATAGGATACTTTTTATCCCGGTAGTATAATTCCGTGGGACAGTTACCGAACTTCACGCGGGCGAAGCCGCGGGCATAAGCTAGTAGATCACCTTTTTCTAATTATAGTGAAAATGGAAGAAAGCAAACTCGTGGAACTTGTGCTTCATATTTTAAAAGACTTTATAATCAAACTTTTCGCTTCATATTTGGTCAAAGTTTTTTTTTCTGTGTTTTAGTTTGGATGATAACTTTGCAATCACAATTAAATCAGATATCCCAGCTTTGTCTCGATGCACTTGCAATGCCTTACCGTTACTTGGGACGACAGTTTTTTTTTCACCAATATTTTGTATGCTCGCATCTGTTTCCAAACACGTACCTGTTTCAGCAAGTTTCCACGAAGACTCAGCACCCGAAAAGTGGAGAACCACTCAGTTCCTTCCAACTCCTTGACGGCTGATATGCTGTTGTTGTCCAAATACAAATCAGCTAGTCTCTTGTACTGAGGATTGTGTACGATAGCCCGAATTGTGTTCAACTGCAATAAAAGATAAATGTTACAAGTTGTCAAGAAAATCCATGGTCCATCCAAACTTTGGTCAGATAGCAGAGTGATACTGTGTTCACAGCAGGTCAAAATCATATGGCAGCTTGACGAGAATTACCGAGGGTCGAATTAAATGGAGCTACCAGAACTGCAGCTGGACAAGTGAACACTCCTCGACTATGGCTGCCAAACGTCACGGTACACTGGGACATACAGCCAGGTTGGAACGTTGTGTCCCGGTGAATAGGTCAGTTGTCCCGGTTCTGTCGATTGGCCTTTCAGAACAGAATTGTGAAATTTAATTTCGTGCTCGTTCCGGTCGCGTTAATTATAAAGACGCTGCTTCCGTATGTGTCTCGCGAAATATCTTAACCGCTTTTACCGTAATTGAAAACGTAGCTGTTCTAAACAACGACCCCAGGTTGGCACTGTTCATCCATCGTGTTTGCGACAAAAAACTGGCGATAAAAAATCTCTTAACAAACCCAGAATCTTTCGATCATGAAAAGTATCTTACCAACATCATTATCCATGGTTAACCCTACTTCCATTACAAATGCACCGGTCGACGTTTCAGCATTTATAGCAGCTCTACACTACACTGATGATGAATGAGCAGGAAAAAATGAGTAAGGTGTCCTAGAATAGAAGGTTTGTAGAACAATGTAACCAGAGTAGGCACTGCTTAAAAGTAAAAGTTTTTATCACAGCATGCATAATAACTATACTATAACTATTCGTTGGAAAACAACAAACCAATATTATATTAGATTCTGATATTGCATGCTATTGCATCAGAGTGTTTCTTCATAAATGTCAAATAGTAATGACACGTTGGAGATAGCACTAGCCGTGAACTATTTTGCTCTAGTTGGCACGTGTACTTTTATCAATTGTTTTTTAAAATGAGTCATTTTAAATCTTAACGGCTATAGATAAGCGCATCACGCGGCTAGGTCACAGACCATTCTAGAAATCAGGCCTCCCGAATGCAGATATAAATAATGTAAATGTATCTTCGTAATATAAATTATAGATAAAGATATGTCCATACGAACAACATTTGGCTTTCTTTCAAGTTGAGTCGCTTCAAAACCGTCGCACTGTCCATGACTTAGTTTTTCTCCATAAGGTTGTCAATAGCCAAATTGAATGCGAACAGTTGCTAGAACGTGTCATGTTGTCAGTCCCATATAATCGTTCTACACGACAGCCAATTTCTAGACTTTTTCAACCGCCAGTCAGTAGAAGTAACATCGGGAGACACTCACCAGTATCAAGAATGTGCATTCATTACAACGAACTCAATTTTATATTGCCTGACTTGGATGTGTTCTTGGGAACCAAAGAACACATCCAAGTCAGGCAGTCCCGAAGTTCAAAAGCCTGTTGCGCTCGCATTTGAAGCGGTTATAATGTTTTTTTTTATTAGTTTTTATAATGGATATTTTCTTATTTGGTCTATACTACTATTGTTAGTCAGTTGTTTGATATCTTGTTTAGTTTGCCAAATATGTTTTGTTTTCTAATTTAAGTTACATTTTATTTCTAGAACTTTACGATGATATAGCTTTATTGTACTTAAGAGAATGTTGTACACACCCGTAATAGGTGCATAAGAATCCTAATCTAATACTTTTATTGTTAAATTTAAAATGTATGCACTATTGGTGTACCCATCTTCTATATAATATAATTTTATACATATAATAAAATTGTAACAGGCCGATGCTTTGCCTTGAAGATATTGAAAAAATATATATATCGGGGATCTTTATTTGAGCAACAGAAGCCAAACAAAAGTTTTTAGATTTTTTGTCTGTCTGTCTGTTTGTACGCGCATCACGCAAAAACTACTGCATGCATTTGAATGCAGTTTTCACCGCCCTACAGCTAGATGCTTAACTTAAAATATAGGCTACATTAGACTATATCTGGCGCTGTGCGAAGCAAGTGCCGGTCGCTAGATTTAAATAAATAAAGATATCACTCTGGATAGAAAATACAATTAAAACAAATTTACTTATGTCAAAAATAATCTCTAGTCCTGCTTCAAATGTTTTGGTGCTGGAGGAAACAATACACTTTTCCCCAAGAGTGAAAAGGAAAAATTTAAAAAAAAAACATGTTTTTACCTTTTCAGTTGCTACTTCCGAAAGATGGATGAAAATCAACATCAACGAAGCAAAAAATAAGAATTTCGTAGATATGTCTACGATGTTTGTATTTTCTGCTTCTTTGAAGGACTTTTAGTTAAGCACCTAGTGCAAATCTATCATAAACGTCACTATCATAATTCTAAGGATCATGTAAGGTGCCTGAGAGCCTTCCCCTACGCCTGTTGTACCCGACTGCGGGACGCCAAGGAAGGTAATGTGTTTATTGCCAGTCGCGATACTGTGGCTGGCTGTGTACCCACGTAACCATGGTTTTATGTCGCTCTAATCGCGATATTGTCGCTTTTCAGTCGCGATGCAAACGCGACTTAGCATCGACACAGAAATGCCTCCGTTCTCCTTTCTTCGTTTCTCCGACCTGACGTGCATTGAAATAGTAGCGATGCTGACGTCCCATCACTTCTGTTGAGAGTTGCAAATGCGACAAACACGCGAAAGCACCGATGCAGAAGGGCCTTTTTTAATTTAAAAGCTCTGTTACAAAAAGGTCGCCGTGGGCAAACGTGAATAAAATATAATCCAAATTAAATCACCTAATCACTTTACGCACCACTTGTTTTGACAGTGATGTATGGATGAATGATCATTCTGTCATTCTTCAACACGGCAAGGATCATTTCAATATTGTTGACGTCACGAGTCGCAATCAATGCTTCAACAGCGGTAACCAAAATTGCATTATTCTTGGAATTCTGCCGTCGTAACTGAAAACACGGCGACTTCTATGTAATATAATAGGCATTTTATTTTCAGTCCAGTTACGTTGTCGCTTGCCGTACTGTATGGATCTGAATGCTGAGCAGTGAAGAATATGGATGCAAAAAGATTGCATGTAGCGAAGATGAGAAATTTATGGTGGAGGTGTGGAGTGACAGGCATGGAAGAAGTTTGAATGTGTCGCCTATTTCAGAAAAAAATAAAGGGAGTCGAATATGAATTTCGGTGGATGGAGAGGGAAAGAAAGGCCAAAAAAAACATGGGTGGCTTGTGTGAGGAATGATATGAAATAAAAAGGACTAAATGATACCGTGATCACTGATACGGGAGAATGAAAGAGAAAAACGGATTACGCCTACCCCAAGAAAAATAGAACAAGTTCAGGAATATGGCGCTGTGTTTTCAGTTACAAGAGATCATTTGTGCAAAAATATGATGGAAATATCTATACATGTATGGCAATACCGAGCAATAAGGCTAACAATATAAGATACTCAAGTAATTATCCATGTAAATAAATCATCCTTGGAAAAGGCTCGGCAGATACTGAATCAGATAATGAAGCTACGGTAAATACTGTGGAAATTCGCGGAAACACAAATACCTTACCAGGAAATAAACCATTATTTACGTTAGAAAATACCAACAATTAAGGTGAGATTTTGTCTTGGAAATGATTGAAGAAATACTGTTGGTTTGGTACGTAAATATTAATATAAGACATATTAATTAAAACACTTGTCTAACTTTCAACCTCGGTACTACAATATTTGAAATACAATAAACAAACACTCGTCGTAACGGGTAGTTGGAAACCCGGAAGTCTGGCAATCAGTTTTACTAACTGGTTACTAAATTACAAAGATTCAGCAGCATCCAGTTAAACTGGAAGTGGACCCCAACATAGTTGGGTAAAGGCTAGTCAATGAATCGGTCTCAAAAAAAAGAAACGTTGCTTGTCCTGTATTTTGTAAACTCTTCATTCATATTGTTTGTCTTTCTGTCTTCATTCTATTTCTGCTAGATGGGCACGACCCAATATTAAAATAAAAAGGTTAATTGACTTTCAATAGTACCTATTATTAGAACCCAAAATGGTATTTAGATTTATTTAGGGATTTAAAACTAACTAACCTAACCATTGGGAACCTTCTTCGCAAGTCTTCTTAGAAGGAATTAGTAAGTAGAAAGAAGAATTAGTCGACAACATCAGGCCTAGTGAAGCAAAAAAAGTTGTGGTTCCTCAGACATCCCCCTCCGACACACTATGTCGAAGTTGCAGAAAGACTCCCACCTCTACACCTGCTGCTATGTACCACCTGGAAGATCCTAAACCAATTGCGAAATCAGGTGGGCGGCAGCAGATACAACCTGGTCCGGTGGGGGTATTCCGATGAAGCCATGTGTGACTACCGCAGTCAACGAAAACTATGGCTCACCTCCTGTCCTGCACTATGTGTGGTTCCACGTGCACTCTGAGGAACCTGTCCGAGGCCACCAACAACGCCGTCGAGGTGGCAGAGTTCTGGTCAAAACTAATTTAATTAAAAACAAAAAGGGAAATTATCGACACGACGAAGAAGAATAGAAGAATTCACTGTAGGCTTAGCCATATTCGCGGGAAGAACTGGGAAAGTCTCTTGCATAGCGAAGGAAAGCACTAGGGGAGATTTTTTTTAAATCCATCCCCTAAATCGATGATTTCAATAGGTATATACCTAGGCTTGGCTTAACTTTGTACTTACGAAAGTTCGTCATTTTTGCCAAAGTAAATCCCATTGCATACGGCTTGTCCATAATGCTGATGTTGTTTTACTTTAATTAAACCTGAAGAAGTGAGTCCTTGCGTTTCTATGGAAACATTTCCCTCTCATTTTATATTATATTAGTCTATGATTTCCCTGGAGTTTAAATTAACCTTGTAAGTAGGTAGGTAGGACATGTCTCTACGACAAATATTATTTTTCTTTCTTACTTAGAAACTCGCTTTCAGAAATCTAAGCCATATAATATCCTTTGACTTTCAGTATTACTTTTTAACAATGTAAGTGAACAATAACTTTTTCTCATAATAAATCAAAAATTTCGAAGAATCGACGACTACTATTAATCAGAAATAACAAAGATCGGTTGCCTAGTATTTCTATCCCTTTCTATCAGCGTTCATTTGAGAGATGAAGACAATTGAATAAACAATTGCGTTCAAATGAAGTATGACGTCATCAAGCACTAGGTACATGAGTAAACTAGACGCCAGTAGAACTTGACACCATTGTTTATTATCAACACTACCAGGAAGTCGTTTGTTATTATCAGTATGTATTTTGCTGGCAATGACCCATACGTGATTTACATCAAAAATCTCGGTAAGTATATATAATTAAGTATGTTGTTTTTCCTTTTGAGTAGAATATTTTTCATAGAAAAAATATTCCACATCCAAACATTTCAATATCGATCAGAAAAATATCATATGAAATTACTCTTCCTCAAATTTTATCGGAGTCAATAGTTCAATTTAGAATCATCACCAATCCAAACTCAACATTCATCATACTCCTGCCCTAGTCCCAATTTATTTGGGTCGGTCTAGCCATAGCCAAAAATCCATTGAGTAAACTTTTAATTTCTTCAAAATTAAGCGTCTAATGCTCAGCCGAAACGGATTACCGGATATTAGGTACAGTTTGACTTCCATATTCAGGTCAATTAGACCTAAATGAAGTTAGGTCGGGATGGAAACTTTGTTCTAACCTGTCTTGTAGACTTACTTGTTACCCAGTTCCAGCCTAAATAAGAAACTTACACTACACATAGATAGCTCCTTGCTAGATATTGCTATTAAAAAAAGAGTTACAACACAGTCCGTTCCAGTTCATCTATACATAATTATAATTAAAAAAAAAACTGTAGGTAGGTACATTAATACAGGTCACAAGTAACAAACAAAACAAATAATGTCCTCGGTACATGTATAACAAACTGTAGTTACGTTGACATAACACAAAATTGACTAGGGAGGCAGTTTTTATTTCGAAACATTTTTATAAACAAAAATCAGAACGTCACGTGTTTGAGTCGCGAACTTGCCGAGTGATCAACTCACAAAAAGGGCTCAGAACAATAAAAGTGACCCCAAAACACACGTGAGGAAAACCATAACCAAAATGAGTTTTACAAAAACAAAGGGTTGAACTTTCACCGGAATTTTCCCCTGCTTTGTGTTTGTTTACTGACGTAAATCTGGCACGCACAAACATTTTAGCCCAGACCAATTTATTGCCTGTAGGTCACTCAAATATTTATTCTGAGGCATCAGGTGAACTAAGAATCGGATTTTCTGTAAGCTTTCTTTAAAATTAAATAAATTAAATAAAATTTGCGAACTACCAATATAGTATAGACGCCAGCACATCAAGCTCCTACAATCTGTCAAATTTCTTTAATAGATTTTCAACTTTATCGCTAAAGCATTAGGTTCAAGGTTGATTGGGTAATTTTGACAGTTTCGGATAGCTTGGTGTGCTGGCGTCTGTACACAAAACAAAATGCCCTAGCAGTGTTTTGAATAAGCACACCTAGGACATTGAACTTTTAGATGAAAAGGCCCTGATAGCAAATTGACAAAATAAATAGAACCCTTACTTTGATACATTCATTCTCGCACAGAATTATTTTGCCCAGCAACCAAGGATAAAATAGTGTTTAATTTGTTGAAAATTTGAAACATAACCAAACAACATTGAAACAAACTCAATCGCAACTAGTATTTAGTTAACACTTCACTTTAAATTTCAATCAACAGTGCTAACAGTTGTTATTACTTTGAAGGGAATTTCTTTCACAAATTCCTTAACGTCAAACCCTTGAAGTTGATGAAAAAGCCGACATGTTTGTAAAGTTTCATGTAACAAATTAATTGCGGAACCCGAAACTGGCTAATTAAGCCAGGAATACTAAGCTTATATAAACATGCCACGCCTGAGCGATAGTGTTCATGAAGAAAACAATACACTATTAACGATATTAACATTCATTTCACCTCCTATCTGACTGAACGCAAACAGAAGGTGTACCTGGGTGACTACGAAAGTACCCTTGCGGAGGTGGTATATGGGGTGCCCCAGGGCAGTGTCCGTGGTCCCACCTTGTTTCTTCTGTACGTTGATGGTCTCTGCTCACTCAAATTGAACAATGCCCAAATGTACGCTTACGCTTATGACACAGCCATTATTTTCCATGGCGAATCTTGGAAGGAAGCCTACAATATTATACAATACCGCAGAAGTTGGAATGCAGAAAGTTACCAGATGGCTGCAACACAACCTACTGACCTTAAATGAAAAAAAAATAAGGTTCTAAACCTTTGAAACTGTGAGCAAAAAGGCAGATGCCCCTGACAAACTTGCACTCAAATTCCACCAATGCAATTGTGGCCCCGGTCGTGGCTGCAGCTGTCCTATTTTTGAGTGGGTTACGTACATTAGAGACCCCGTGATTGACATAAACCAACAGTTGACATGGAAAAAGCAGATAGAATCTGTTACTGATCGCGATACATTTTTAAAAGACTTCGATCTACTATAAGCTGATAAAAAAACTCTAAAGATGATCTACCTAGCCTTATGTCAGTCTATACTCAGTCACTGCATAGTATCGTGGGTTTCAGCTGGAAAAACGTTTCTGATTGTTGCTGAACGTGCACAAAGAGCTCTAAAAGTCTTTCATAGATTAGGAATCCGTTACCCTACTGAAATGTTATATCAAGAGACTAGAGTGCTTACGGTGCGCCAACTGTTTTTTGTGGCAGTGATACTCAATTTCCATAAAACTTGAGCCACAGTGTTACGGGTCAGCGGACAAGTGGAACAGTTTCCTGCAAACTTAAATTTGGAAATAAAGCATTCTCATTCATATCATAATAGTCCTCTCCTCATCTCATAATATATCCAAATAGCTTGACTTCCCCCACAGTCGGGCATAGATATCTCAACGCGCCTGTACCAGTACAATAACACACATCATTGTTTCAGTAGGTAGGTACTACATAAGTAAGCGCAGTTAGGTTTAGGGCAACTAGTTTGTAAATAATTTAATTATCTTTGAAATAAAAACATATTACTATTTAAACTTCAAGCGGAACATCCTTACTACGAGTACATATTCAAAAATATCTAATGGCGTCACGGTCACCCTCGCATTGCAAGTAAGTATATTAATCATAGTGATAAATCTGCTTGTTGTAAATTGCTTGTACATTCACCTGCAGCTGTGCACTTTCGAGATTAATGAACGGTTTATACCACCTGTAGCAGCTACGGACATTATACATTGACCTACATAAAAAAATGGTACCAAAAATCTTTAGTACTGTTACACAATTAATTTAAAACAGAGAATTCTAAAACTCATGTACTCCTTCTATACATATTGTTTACAATATACTACAATTTACAAAGACTGCTTAAGTTAAAATTGTTTTGGTAGTAGTGGTGACTGTTATTTATTTAATAATGTTTTTGATATTCAAAACCTGTATCGTCGGGTAAAGATTTATATAAACATGTAAAAATTAAAAAAGTGTTCTCAGAGCGCCTAAACTGTTTATTTCACATCATATACATAATATTAAACAATACCTACATATTCACAATACAATTTAAAAGAAGATGTAGTAACAGAAATTGAAAAGAGTATACTGAGGGGGAGATGTGAAGAGTATGAGTGAAAGGCGAATAACATAAAGTACAATAGACAGAAGTGAGAGCGGGAGCACACGATGGTTGCGGCGCCGCACCGCAAAACTCTGAGTGGCAACGCCGCGCTGCGCCGGGAGGGGACGCCCTAGAAGGACATAGACTAACCTTATTGGTGAGGTTCTTCAGAAACGTAAGGTGCATAGTACTCGCAACCGGAGCGTGTATAACCAGATGTATGAACGTGGACGAGGAAAAACAAGTATATAAGGACCTTAGCAAGTGGCTTCTGCCTACCCCCATGGGAAAAAGGCGTCAGTTTATGTATGGTATAATGAACAATTTGGTTTAGATCAAAAAAAATATCTTAATGGAAAGAATTTCAAATCACTTCAAAGGTACACTTATCAAAGCGACCGCAGGCGCAAACCGCAACCGACTCAGCTACAATTGTCTGAGTCCCGATTGGGCACTTTAACGCTGCGATTTATCTGCGGTCAACGCCACAGTTTGTCACCTTCAGAACAGGAAGCACCCATAAGTTCGTTTTAGTTAATTATCTCCCAGTCATTTTCTTTTCACGATAATTAAGTTGAACCTGCTTAATTATTTCATCTACTAAGAAGCTTTATAAAATATTTACTCTAAAAGGTATAAGTAAGTTACTATTAGTCAACTGCGCCGCGAAATGTTTTCTTTTTTTTATATTACTATCTTTTGCCCACGGCTTCGCTTGCGTTATGGACGAAAATTATCCCTCGGGAGCCCTTGAAAAAGCCTAGCCGCTTTAAAAAACACTAGGGGAAAATGTAGCTTTCCTTAAGTGAAATATTTTTTGAATCGGATCAGTAGTTCTGGAGGTTACCCCCTACACACAAACTTACCTCTTTATAACTTTAAAGTATAGATTATTAGATGAATGCAGAATGTCACTGTCATATAACGTAATGACTGAATGGGCTGGAGACGAAGATGGCCGATGGTTCCGGACTGCAATGATTATGATGATAATTAAATGTTTCTTTGGTTCATCATCATTATTCATGGTCAATATCAGGCCACTTAAATAAAATTAGTCCTAAACATAAACATCATCAATATTCATTTCGATTCTGTCAATATATTATTTGAAGTGGACAGTGGTATTTCGATTATGTTTGTTTCGGGTTAATTGCATTGGGCTAATTATAGCGGTTTATTTGAGCTAACGAATTAATAAATTTGCATCATGATTTAGCCACACTATTGAGACAAACATGAATGACTATTAAATGGGACTTAAACGTAACTGGAAATGTGGGTTTATTATTAGGTACACCAATGCCTAACCCTTCAGGGATTACAGGTGTGATGTTATGTTATGATGGACACAACGACAAAGTTTTCCAAACTGGCAGTTTTGGACAAAAAAATGGATGACTTCTACCGCCAAACTGAACAAACAAAATGAAACTAAGAACTGTACAAAGTATGACCAAAAGCAAAATAGGTTCCTAGTTATAAGTAATTACCTAACACTAGAAACGGGATATTTACCATGTCCACTGTGTTCCTAGTTCTTGATCAACAAAATCAGCCTTATAACTGCTGGGGTAGAGACCTTCTCCGTAAGAGACAGTGGGCCATAAAATACCAAGCAGCATAATATACCAAGCGGGTCAAATGCGGACTGGATTGGTAGATATTACATGTCTTCGAATTTTTGGTTCAATTTCATTTTATCCTTGTTCAATCGCTTTTAATTACTCACTCACACACCTCTGTGTGTAAGCGACTAATTAAAAAGCATTAAAATGTTTTAGTTCGTATGGCTAAATTGCCGACTATTGCCAAAGATCTGTTTGTATAACAAACACAATAAACATAGAACTTACATTCAACATAAGCCAATCATAAACCTGCCACATAGCAGTCCAAAGACCAATTCTCAACATGAGAACTGCACCGTTAGTAACAGTATCCCAAATTTAAAATCAATCGGACCTATGAAAGTTGGTAAGACCCTTGTGTCAAGTAGGAAATGAGCTGATTATCTTCAAATAAGCATAATCAGCCTATAACGTTCCCACTGCTGGTACACACGGCCTCCTCCCTATGAGAGGGAATGGGCTATAATCCACCAGACGGGCCCAGTGCGGGTTGGTAGATAACACATTTCTTCATGTTTTCCTTCACCGTTTTTGAGAACAATGGTGTTGAAATAAATTACACAAAGTAATATGCCAGCCTGGGCTCGAACCCACGACTTACTGTTCGTAAGTCAGGGCCGCCACCACTGGGCCACCGCTGCTCCTCTTCAAATGCCTGAACAGATCTTCATAAGTTATGTATAGCTAAGAACCGCATCAAAATCGGTCCATGCGTTTGGAAGCTAAAATGCAGCAGACAGACGCACATATACACACGTTAAACTTATAACACCCCTCTTTTTGCGTTGGGGGTTAAAAACATGAAACATCAAAAAAACTTCGTACCATTTTACCTTGTTGCCGTCAAGCCGGAGTGTAGTGGTGCCCGGAGGTAGTGCAGGCGGAGGGTTCTCTAGCTCCCTATTGGCGCAGTCCACGGTGATGAGGGGGATCACGGCACCGGCTGCATCGGAGACCACGTGCGTCATAGTGCAGGCGCAGGGGTCTGGGCAGGTTTGACGCATCGTCTGAAGATGAAGAGGGTTTTGAGATTTTTGATCTTCTAAATTTTCTTCTTTCGTTGACGGCTGAGAGTTACTTCTAACCAATTTACAAATTCAATATACAAAAATTAAGATTAGATCATTTATTTATTTATTTATTTATTTTTATTTTAAAGAAGACTTACAGACTAACAAAAAAAAAATGATATAAAAAGTGTAATATTTTCAATTCGCTAATTACAAGCCTCCACATGTAGAAAAATATAATATCATACGAGGGAATATAAGTAGGTATACAGTGTTACCAGTCACAAGACGATATACCGCTGAATCTTAGTGGCAGCATTTCAGACTATTCGTAATCCGCTTACCGCGACGGCTCCGACGTAGATCCTGATATTTTCATTTCATTCTTAAGTAAGGTATTTGCAAACGTGAGAAAACATAGAAGACAAATAACACCTGTTGGTAATACTTCTGTAGGTTTTTTATAACCCTTTTTAGCTGTGGTATCCCACACAAATCATTGTCAAGTATCAATTTTACATTGTAACCGGAAAATATTAGCACGTCATCCAAATAGACGAAGAAGAAAAATGCATATTATAAGGATAACTCAACAACAATAAAGCTCTGAAACGCTCTACTTACATCGCCAAACGCGCCATACTCTCTTGACATTAAAAAAGCTGAAAGCAAAATGGCTTTCAAAAGAGCAGTTCGGAAGTTCTATTTAATGTCAGACTAAATTGCTTACTAGATAGTATAGTTATAGTAATTATTAAAAGGTTTTTCGTATTTCGGACTAAGTGTATGTAGTATAATATACTACGTATAGTTCGATAATTGTTTCACAGGATCATACTACCGGGATAAAAAGTATCCTATATATTAATCTAGGTTTTAAACTATCTGTGTGCTAAAAGAGAATGCTCATGGAAGTATGGAATCCCGTACCATGCTGCATCAAAATCAAACCTTGTTTTTTATAGACTACACTGATCGTATTAACTCCTACAAAAATTATTTTTGAAAAAAAAACCCGCGTTTCAGAGTTATTTTATAAAATCGAAACTAACCTAAAAAGTAGGTCTATTTTTTCGACGCTACCAACGACGTATTTTAACACACATACATTACATTATTGCTCTAAAAACAGCGTAATACACTAATATTAGTAAGAATTACGAGTTAAAGTAACATCCACAGTATGCTTGACTGAAACTCGATTTTATTTTAGACCTTTACATTGCCAATAGTCAGTCAGTCAGTACAGTACAAATGTCAGATGCCACAGATAAGATAACTATAAACCATAGAGTATAGTAAGTGCTATAAACTAGTCGGGATTTAGGGATGTAATCGATAAATCAAAATCTTTAGGCTAAGAAAATCTATTTTGTTGCAAATAGCAATAAACCAAACTAAATCGATTTGGTGTACTGATCTTACTTAATTGTAATTAATTTTAGAGTCCGCTCGACAGACAAGGGTTTGTTCAACTTTGGTCATTGTCCTTTCATCCAAATCCTTTCTGTAGTTTTTGCGTGAAAGAGTAACAACATCCATCCCTCCATCCATCCTCACAAACTTTCATCTATACATATAAAATTCAAAGTCATGACTGACTGATACGCTAATGCGAAAATCAGGATTTCACACACGTCACACGAGACACGTCTACCTCAGGAAAATCCTACCTACTTACTAATAGGTAAATACTTGATACTCCCGCGCCTCTAAAACTGACTGCCTCGTACCATCTCAAATCTCCAGCCTCTCTCAAAAAACCACGCTTGGCTCGTCCTCCCATACTTTCACAGAATTGGTCTATATATTGTCGTTTTTGTGCAAACGTCTCAATTTTTTTAAGGATCTCTTTGGGTACTTAAGACCGGACTATAATGCAACCAGATGTGGCGCTCGTATTCAAAAATGCGTTTAGAAATCGGATATTTTTATCTTTTCTTAAGAATTTGTTGAATTATTACGTTTGGCTTGTCAGTTAGTTTTTATCCCTATTGGGTTTCCCATTAAATAAAGAATTTATGCATTTCCAAGTGGTGCAATATTGTTTTACAATTCAATGGAAGAAAGAACGTTTCGTTATTAATTACGGTCACTTGTCAAGCCGTCAAACCATAAAATAGAGGCTTAATGTTTTGTACGTGGCCGATATCGTGTGATGATTTTTAAATAACAATCAAGACTAAGATATTTGCTTAATAATTAGGAGTACATGACAGACAGTCACACCATACAAATCCAAACTCCGTGGCTGCTACTGAGAAATTCCTGATGGAAAAACTCAATAACACTTTGCCCGACCCGGGAATCGAAGGACCTCATGTTCAGCAGTCGTGTTTGAGACCAATAGACCAACGAGAAAGACTTTTTCTAGAAGTCGGTTAAAAACTCTAGAATCGTGTAAGGAAAACACACCTCAGTGTCCTCTAACAGGCCTTAAGGATGATTTCCACCAAACGGGTCATATCGCATCGGATCGGAACGAATTTTACAATATTTAAACGACATTAATTCGTGTACACAGAAAACGTACACGTGTAAACAAATAAAGTACAATAGTCTCCGACTGGTACCCCAGGGACGGGAACGAGGCACGCTGAATATTTTATAAAATTCAAATTTTATTTATTTATTTACGAATGTAGTCAGAATAAAAGGGTTCTATTATTATTATTAATTCGTGTACACAGTATTTAAAGTAAGTATATAATATTACCAAGCCGCGAACAGCAGCTTGACCGCGGACGTCTTCCGCGACACGCGATCGTACCCAAAAGCAAGCTGCGACGCGCGATCGGCTCCGTTCGCCTGTCATCGTATCCGATCGGATCCTTTTCAAAATTGGAACACGTCATCACGGTAGGAATTAAACTATTTGACTAGGTGCAGAAACCGATACAATCCCAAGCAACCGGTACGGAGCCGATCATATGCGCCGACATCCTAACGGACGCGATCGGCTGTCGCCACATCCGATCGTCTCCTTTCCGATCCGATGCGATGCGAGCCGTTTGGTGGAAATCGTCCTTTACGATATTCACGGTCTGTAAAACGAAGATGATTACGTCATAACGTCTACAACCCAGAGTAAACATTTACCAAGGATTAATTAATTGAACTTGCCCGGAAAAGTTTTCCGTAAAAACAATGTGAAGTTTACTTAAAAACAATTTCCATTTTTTTCGCAAGTACCTTACTGTTCACGTGACACTCATTTGCGAGTTAGGAAGTTCCAGAAGTTTTGTTATAAATGGCTTCTTGTTTTTTGGACTGAATAAAATGTCGCTGTAATGATGACTTACATTTATTGGATGTTGAATTCATTTTCAAAGTGGAAGAATAAAGCAGCGTAATAACAAGATGCAGCTAAAATCATAATTATTATGGGTCTCTAACGTTCTCTAACGTTTGGGCCAACGTTTGGAGCCGGCCTAACACCGGCACCACACGTTGCCGCCAACGCTCATACCACGTTGGTCGGTTAATTTCGTGAGGCTTCCACACATTGGCTATTATACCACGAACGGGAAGGAATGTGGGAAGATAACCGACTAGGTGGACTCAGACGATCTCATTAAAGCGACTGGAAGAAACTGGACAGCCATGACACAAAACCGCCAAATGTGGAGAGATTTATACACTCAGCATTGGGTGGCCAAAGGTTGAAGAGGAAAAAGATTATCAACATGTTACTAACGTACTTGAAGTAATGCATATACTTCGAGGTAGTTAGGAACATCTACATTTTCTAATCTCAGATAATGACAAAAAATCCACATGGTGTTGGTAACGAATACCCACAGGTAAACACACAAATACCAAACCAATAGGTAGTATGTCTTGTAACTGGCTGATAAGAATATTATCATAACGTTTGCACTTTTTACGACACCTTACAATCCGTTCGAGATTATTAGATAATTGTAATCTGACCTAAAACAACGAGATAATCAACAAAAACGGAAACGTAAAAATTTGCTCAGTTATTTGACTAGCGGCTCGGTCAAACCTCGGGCTCTGGACATGGACCTCTCTACTATAACATACTGAAGTATCTGTCAGTGTCCGGTGTCCGCAGTGAGTCCGCAATTTGTCCGTAGTAGTTTGACTGATCATTGGGGCAAACCAAGACAAAGTGACACTATATTTCTATCGGCGACCATCCTTATGAAATACAGGGTGGAAGGGACATCCACGCACGAAACCACGGATTCAGTTCATCATTCCAAACCGAACCCCACACATTGCCGTTTAAAAATTTCTATGTGAAAAATTCTAGCTTCAGAATAATGTACTGAATACATGGTATTCGTTTGGGCGTCGATGTCCCTTCGATCCTGTATATTGGACATAAAGACGTTGTAGTATTATGAAACACTGAGCGATGGCGATTTACGAGTATCTGGGCCCTCTGAAAATATGAAAACAGAGTAGTTCCATTCATAACCCGAGAAAATATAAATACATTTTGTTGTCGTCATGATACGAAACAAGAATAAAACAATTTCAAACTAAAAGGGTAACCTTATGTAGAACCAAAAAAAGACGTTGAACTTTTTCTAAGAATCACATTTTACTGCATCATCACAGATCCAGTGCTCAGTCTAGAGAAATCATTGTTTTTTTTCAAAAAATTTAAGGTTTACTGTAGCGTCCAATGTCATTTCCTTTTTTTTTCAGCAACTAATAGGTAAAGAAAATGTAACCCTCCAAAATTGACTACCAGACAAATTCGAAAAGTTTTTAAAATACAAGGAATTGATGGGAACCTAGGCATACTTTTTCTTAATATTTTAATGTTAAAAATAATTGCATCGGCTCAGTTTTCCAGGAGAAAAAAGGGGGATACGAAACGTCGATCTCGTCAAATTTCTTATGAAAAAATCGATCTGAACTGCAGCTGTCCCTATCGTACTCTATGGGGGTAGGGTAGACGCAGTGTGACGGCAATAGTTTCTTCAAATACCTATTTTTCAAATTCCCGCAGACCCGGTCCCCTCTTTTAACCAGACCGACAAGAAAGAACAAACTATTTTAATTAACTAGCGACTCTTAATTGCCCCTCAGTTTTAATTAAATAGCGCTTTAAAAATCTCCTCCTGTTCAAGCATTTTTACAAGGTAACTTTGCGAAGAATACCCGTACTACCTTCCTGCATTTTCTTTTGCATTTATTATTTAACAGTGACCTGGAATCTTCGCTTACAAATGTAGGTATGAACATTCCGGGAGACTGGCATTACATTCCCCTTCAAATAAATTATTATTAATTATAGTATGTTGTATTCTGATGTGGTAACACTGCACTATTACTTACACATTGCAACACTAATTAACGTTTCTGGGCTAGAAGCACAGAGATGCGTATATAGTTTACCTGGAAATTGCATGTCCCATTAATATTCAGAGTGAAGCGAATTGCTAGTCTAAAATCGAATATTAGGTATATTATCCAGATCTGTTACTAAAGGTTATAAGTTGCATAATACATAATTATAGTAAAACAGAAAGTAAAAGGACGACCACAAAATAAATTTAAATCCATAATATATTTTATTGAGCAATGACCATCTTCTGCCTAACCTTGGCCTGTTGTGTTGTGATTGTGTTTAGGTCGGATTCCAATCTGACTGAATACAGCCACCAGATACCAGAACCAGATACCAGTTGGAGCGACTGCCTCGTTATGTTACACAGTAACAGGGTGGACCTGTTACTGTGTAACATAACACGATACCCCTTCATCAGACCATTGACTATAGATATTACAGCCCAAGTGCCATAATCCTCAACTTTGTTCAGTACATGCGCCTGAAAGTAATCCTGATTTATGAACAATTGCAATGTTTAGAGATCAGCCAAGATTATCTTTCTTTCTCAGACAAAAACAAGATAACTTCGGATTTATCGGATTAAAGAATACTGAGATATTCACATATTTGAACATTCCTGATAAATCTCACGAATCTGTAAATCTAGTAACATATGAAAACATTTTAATAAAAAAGCAACATATTTTCAATTTCTGCTCAGGTATATAATCTATAATCTGAATAAATTATCTTGTAAATGTCTTAGTCTATATGTATGTCTTATCCAATTTTGAATAGTAACGTGTTTCATTATTATCTTACGTCTTCGTTTCGAATGCTTCTGGCATGATGATATTGTTTGATTGATTTATTTTAGTATCTAAAGCAAAAGAGTGACATAAGAACAGTTTTAATATTACCTGAACACGTGCATATAAAAAATACAGGTAGGCTCGAAATGTAGAATAATTTTATTATGTACAGTCGACCAAAGCTGCGTCTGCACATTTTTAACGCAAAACCCTGTGTGCACGATGACCACATCTGTTTAGGTTTTTTTGCGGACCAATATTAGTAAAACAAAAAAATATCCGAGCTTTTTTATTAGGGTTCCGTACCCAAAGGGTAAAACGGGACCCTATTACTAAGACTTCGCTGTCTGTCTGTCTGTCTGTCTCCAGGCTGTATCTCATAAACCGTGATAGCTAGAACGCTGAAATTTTCACAAATTATGTATTACTATTGCCGCTATAATAACAAATACTAAAAATTAAAAAAAAATATATTAAGGGCTCCCATACAACAGATATGATTTTTTTGCCGTTTTTATAGATAATGTTACGGAACCCTTCGTGCGCGAGTCCGACTCGCACTTGGCCGGTTTTTAAGTATAATAATATTGTTTTTAAAAAAATGTCAGGCTTTGTTGAAAATGGTGATGGTGGTGGTGATGGACCATTTTCGACCAATAAAAATGAAACAAAAAACCGACCAAATTTTTTTCGCAGCTTCAAGCATGCTTCAAGGGACTGTAGACTTCAGTATAATTATGGTTTTAATTTTAACTCGGAACATCCACGCGTTCTCGAGATAAAGGGTTGACAGGCAGACAGACGGACGGACGGACAACAAAGTGATCCTATAAGTGTTCCGTTTTTTCCTTTTGAGGTACGCAACCCTAAAAAGGACCAAGGAAGAGAAAGTTTTTAACTGCTTATAGCGGCCGGGCGCTGCAAGCAGGAATAATCCGTACAAAGGTCAGACGCAAGTTTTGATGACTGTACATCATACAAATTACAGGTATCAAAAGAAAGTACATAGTACATTGTATAATGTAATAGGATGACACAATGGGCGGTTTTATTGCTAAAAGGGATCTTTTCAAGATAACCTTTGTATGGTTTTCAGAGAGGAGAGACAATGCTGTAGGACTAACCAACTAAATAAAATAATATAAATAAATATAATATCAAGCACCGAACAGAAAAAGTCGGCAGCTGCATCTCGTGACTGCAACAAGAAGAGAGAGGCTTCTACTCCGCGTGATCCTGTGCAACCCACAGCATATCAAAAAAATAAAAACATATGTTATTAGAATGTTTATTTAAGTTAAGGTTTTTATCTTTGGGTCTTTGTTACCTGAAATAAATGGATTATAACATAATAACATAATGGATTATTATTATTATAAAGCTGAATTTCAGTGGTCAACAAAAAACAACGTACGGAAACCAAGTCAGACATTTAAATTAATGCGCTTTTCAAGTTCAGTAGGCGATGTAAAGCAGGAGCAATTTTGGTAACCACTTGGTTCATCAATAGTGAAGACAAACTACGTTTTTAATGGATAATGGGAATGGCAGGCAACTGTGAAACTAACGGCGCTAGCATAGCTGGTTCCAAGGAACGTCATTGGTTGATAATCTGGTAATGTCATTTTAAATTTCAAAATAGCTTAACCTCATCGGTCTGATTGGGACCTAGCTATGGTAGCGCCATCTACAATTAATTTATGAATTAGGCCGTTTTCAGTTTCCATACTTAAGTCCTTTGCCTACGTAAACGAGAAAACATAGCAGTGTGTCAGCTAAAAATTCTAAGAAAAAGAGACATAATCGATTGTATCCACGATATAAAATATTGTCTACAATACTACTTCCGCTGATGCAGTATTTATTCTTAGAAAACTAACAGTATAGAAATTTTAAACAGAGAATAATACTCTTTATATGTGTATTCTGTACGACTATTGTGAAATACTCGGCAGAAAGTCTGAAAGTATGTAGCTGAAACAACAAAGAGTTTAAAAATTTCACACAAAGAGTTCACATTGTGTAATGTGAACTCTTGTGTAAAACTGCTTAAAGATTACTAAACTTTATTGGCAGATTAGAGAGATAAGACCAACACAGTCGGAAGAACAAAGCGAGCGACTTATTGTACTAATTGGACAATTACCGAAAGTGCCTTGTTTTACTTTGGACTAATTTGGATTATCGAAGACAGGGTACTAAAGTCACAAGGACGTTGCACTAATGAAGTCATAGGCTTTAGTCAGAGCAAAACAACGTGACTCGATCCATTTACCGTTTCATTTTAAGGAAATTTTTTAGGTATTTGTAACCTGTGGCGTCATATAAGTCGCTATTGCTGTTATTTTCAGTAAAGAGTCATCATTTTTTGGAGGTTACGTAACCGAACTGGACTTAGTGACATTATCAACACACTGTAAGTAATTTCAAATCTGTTAGCTAATGCTAATAATAGCACTGTTAATTGAAGATAAGTACTTGATTAGAAAGCCGAAATAAGGTTTTATACTGTCATGGTCACTAACATTATAATTAACACTAGAAACGGGATATTTACCATGTCCACTGTTTGTTTTGAGTTCCCGATATTTCGGCGCTGTTGCAAGCACCATGATCACGGATAAAGTGAAGCTATAGCGGGTGGGAGAAACAAACAAACAGTGGACATGATAAATATCCCGTTTCTAGTGTTAATTATAATAGAAAGCCGAAGTTCCGTAAAAGCGATTATATGCTAATCTAATAATAATATGCGAAGTCGAACCTACTGCTTCACCAATTGCAAGCTGTTAATATAATAAAATCACGCTTTATAATATACTAATTTGTATTATCGAAGGGCACTGAAGTCACAAGGGCGTAGCACTGTGACGCCATAGGCTTTGGTCAGAAAAAACAGCGGGGCTAAGGGCTCCCACACATAAACACGAACGCGTCGTACAACGATGCGGCGTCGTTTCACGATACGACGTCGCGTCGTGGAAATCTACGACACGACGTCGTAACGTGTCGACGCACGATACGACGTCGTGTCGTTAGAAACTCATGATGCAATCCTGCGCAGTTGTTATTCGTAATTCAAAGATGACGGATGGTACCTATTGAAGTCGATCATTTAATTACCCTAGTCGAGCAGCGTCCCGTACTATGTTTGTTGTTAATCCCAGCATCTCGAGAGGTTCGATGGGTGGTCTGCCTCTGCCATATTTTCCTGCTATATGTGGCGTTATCCGATGAAGTAACTCTTCGAAACTTGATGCACTCATTCTAAAGTAATCAAAAAACTTGTTCTGGTCTATTTTTAAGGCATTGTACTTCTTTATAAAGTGACTCCCGTTATTCATGTTTGTAAGACATGGGTGGATCCAATATCTTCTGAGTATCTGTTTTTTCTTTCTTCGTCTTCTTATTAATAGCAGAAGCAGAATGCGTCTAGAGCGGTCCATTTTTCGGAATGAACTAAAACACCACCCCACTGTATCGACGGCATCGTGCCGTGTATCGTGCGTGGCACATTACGTTACGATGTCGTGTTTTTTTACGATGTTCATCGTAGATTTCCACGACGCGACGTCGTATCGTGTTTATGTGTGGGAGCCCTGACTCCTATTACATACATACAGAATCTCACGCCTTTTTCGAAGGTAGAAACCACAGAACACCACCTGCTACGATCCTTACATACTCATTTTGCCTCATCCACGTTCATACATCTGGTCATTCACGCACGCCACGGTTTTGAGTACTACGCATCTTATTTTGCTCCTATTACTCTGCTATACTGGCATTCATATTTACGTCCGAATTAATATATTTAATTTGTTTGACCTGGATCAGATAAATTATATAACAACGGCTTTATAAAATTATAATTGAGATTTGGGAACCTACGACCGATAAAGTTACTTGTAGAAAGGACAAAATGAAAACTCAATACCAAAAACATCTTTACGAGTCTAATGCTACCCAGTTCCTTTCAGGATGAAAATAATCAATTGTAGGAATTGTATTGAGATCAATCTACACTAATATTATAAAGAGGAAAGATTTGTATGTTTGTAACGAATAACTGATTAATAGATGATAATTTAGGGGGGTTTAGGGGAAAATAATGTCCACCCCTGCGAAGCCGGGACGGGCCGCTAGTATGTTGTAGTATGTTATATTATTGTTGTGGAGTTTTGTCTCTTCTCCTAAGTGCAGTTAACCGCGGCTAAGGTGCTAGCTCGGAATTGACAGTGCCTTTATTTATTTCGGAACGGTACGGTAGCTTTTCGTACTTCAAGTGTAACTGACGTGTGGTTGACCGTTCTCCTCTAAAACACAGCGACGACGCCGACGACGCTCCGTCGCCCCCACGAAGTAAATATACAGAAATGTTACCACCATCTCGATATTACTTCAATCTTAGTTCCATGTGGGAATGAGATGGCGCTATAAAAGACGTATATCTGCATCTCTTTTCCACGCCGAAGTATGACACTGCTTTATGCGGTGGTGGTAGGCCCCTAGGTCGCTCCTCTAAGATCAATCTAAGGTCAAGAGCCACTCTTATTGTTTCCGACATACCCTAGTAATTATTAATTTAGTTTTGACCTTTACACAACAAAAACAAGCTTTTAATAAAACATAACAGCCTATAGTATTTTTGGCATCGTTAAAATATTTGAAAATTTCCAAAAACCTTTGTTTTTGCGCGGCATTGACTGATTCCCGGGAAAATGTTTCTTTTGCTGTATTCTTTGTAAATATTATAATATAAGGAGGATATGAAACCATACATAATATACTTTGAGATAAATACCAACACACTGTAATCACAAATCTTTAGCTGTAGTGATAATCACATTGTTAATTGGTGACTCTTGATTACAAAACCTAAATTCCGCAAAAGCGATTATAATGTATGCTAATTCAATTATACTGCATTGCAGGGGTATTAATAGCTACATAGGTATATAGATAGTAGATACTTAATCATGTTAATTATTATCTAAGAGCAGTGGTGGTCTTGTCCCCGACTTGTCATTCTTATCAGTTGTAGGCCGTGGGTTTCGAACTCGAGCAGGCCCATTACTTTTTAGCCAACTTTAAGAAAGGAGGAGGTTATGTATTCCACCATTTTCTTTTTTTTTTCATGTATGTACATTGCACAGTCACGAGCACCAATATTTAACAACTTACTTACCAACTTTAAAAAGTGTTTTTCTCCTACTGTCCTGATTAAAATGCCATAATATGTTGTTCCGAACATAGTATTCTGGAACTTTTATCCTATCTCCTAGTTACAATCGTTATTTCTCGCGAAAATTGCTTTTAAATTTTGGAAAGTGGTGCCCGTGACTGTACACTGATTTCTGTGTGATTACGGGTCCGACTGTCGTGTTTTTTTTTCATTTGGGAGAGAAAGCTTGCACGTGGTCCCTTATAAATTATATTAACTTTACTTGGATAGTTTATGAGTTGTCTTTATAATACGATTTTTTTCTTCTTCGTCTATATTGATGACATGATGATATTATTGTATTATCATGATAACCTCTCGTTACAAAGTTAAATTTGATATATGGCAAGAATTTGTGTAGAATATCTCAACTAAAGAGGGTAAAATAAAAAAACATTAAACAAAAAAGTATTTAAAAACTTAATTTACTGGCGAAAGTTGGTGGCAAAGAAATAAATCAATGAAACAAACAAAGTCACCGACTTCTGATGGCCGTGGTTTTTTTGTTAGACCGTCAAAACGGTGAAATAAAACATAGTGCGGAGAGTGGCATGTCCTACAACTAAAAATTAGACATGTGACACCAACAACAATCCGCATCGGCCAGCGGCAGCGTGGTGCCCACTCCCTATCATAGAGAGAACGCCTTTGTCCCAGCAGTGGGGACATCAAGCCTGAGTATGCTATGCTTACTACCTACCTACATAATATAGAACCGCATCTGGCTGTTCGAAATTTAAAACACAAACTTCAAAAAGTTCTGAACAGAATTTGTGCAAACTTTCAGCATTAGACTCTACTTCTCTCGGAGCAGACGGCTTAATAAATATGTGTAGGTATAATTAATGCATAAACGCACTACTGACTGCGTGTAATGGCTAAATTTGAAATTCATTAGCATATATTCAGGGAGCGAATACTCTCAAAGAATGAATGAACGTAATTTACCTACTGTCTGAATAAAGATTTTTGTTTATTTTCAGTGTTGGTCCTCGTGGCTTTAGCTGGTTAATCGTAAGTGTGTAAGAAGATGCTTATAAGTTTGAGATCATACGTTTATACATAGACTCTCGACTTTTTTGCCATGGGAGTTAGCAGAAACTATTAAACGCACACTGCTACGATCCTTACAGACTCATTTTCCACGTTCATCTGGGGGCCTTAATTGGCCGCTTTAGCAGAATCATAATAGGATTTAATCCTAGCTATATGAACTAGCTTATGCCTGCGGCTTCGCCTGCGTGGCGTTCGGGAATTTGCCACGGGGACGTGCTACCGGAATAAGTGGATACCTATTCTTCACAAAGAATACCTTCAAATTTCATGTCTTTAAGACCAGCGGTTTCGGCTGTGCGTTGATATATTATCAGTATGTCAGTTAGGACTTAGAATATTATATTGGGGTATGATTTTGGAAAAACTGTGAATACACGTTTCTCATAATTTTAACTGAAGAGTATGTACACAAATTTTCAATTCAATCGACCCCGAGAATAAAAAGTTTCACATAAAATTAAATCCCCCATTTCACCCTCTTGGGGGTGGAATTTCGAAAAACCCGTTCTTAGTGGATACCTACTCTTCATAAAGAACACACCCACTAAATTTCATGTCTCTTGGACCAGCGGTTTTGGCTGTGCGTTGATATATCAGTCAGTCAGTCAGTCAGGACGTTGAATTTTAAATGTACAGATTACATTATAATTCAAAAAATGGTCACTAGGTGACAATTCATAATATTAACTGCGTCTGTGATCATTTTAAGATTTATTTCTGCTATAGCGGCCACTTTAGACCGCCTGGACATAATCGCACTTCGGTAGCGACTACTACTCACCTGATCTTTCTGAAGAACCTCAATGATAAGGTCAATCCAGGAATAGGAATCTATGCTAGAATTATAAAGAGGTATTTCGCAAGTTTAAATGTAGAGGGTACTTAATCTTCGGAGCTACCTACTGATAGGAATCCGAAAAATCTATCGCTAAGTGGAAGTTACATGATCCCAAGTGTCGTTGGCTATATCAAAACGTTTCCGTAGGATAATTTCCGACTAAAACGCAAGCGAAGCCACGGGCAAAGGCGTTATAACTTTAAAGTCAGCCAGATTAACAACTTACCCGTATAATATCCATAACTTTATTAAGAGGCTTCCCCCTATACAGTTGTTGATGACACACAAGTTCATCGTAATCTACAATTTTTCTTCGGATTGTTCCGTTTTCATTTTCCATCGCTAGCCAGTCGAGACCTCCATCGCTGCAGTCCCAACTGTTGCCTGCCAAAAGAAGAAAAAAATATTCATTTTTTTACGTCAATATTCACCATAACAATACTTGGCTACAAAGTCAAGAGGCTGTCAACCTCTTGACTTTGTAGCAGTAAGGGTGGTTTTCGTAAGTCACGGTTTTTTATCCGCCGTCTGTTTTTTTTTTAATTCTTAACCTAAGTGGTAAGTGAAATCCTTACAAAGCCAAGCCCATAAAATATTACAAATTATGTGACATGTTCCCCGAAATGTGTTATTTTAAAAACCAAGGGCTCTATTCATTGCGTAAACACGTGTCAGGGCATTCATTGAAATCATTAAAAAAAGCACTTGTTCTGTTTCGACAGATTGATGGCACTCTATTTTTCAAATTTGAACGGTATTTCTAACAAATTAGACTCTATTTTTAAATAAGCAGTTCTAAGTTCTCCGACTTCGCCGAATCAACTTGAAATATGACGGTAATGACCATCGATTTTCAAAGTGCAACGTGTCAACTGATATTATTATAAGACTTGAACTTGTCGAAGTTTAAAATCAAGAGTTGTATACTTCAAACACGAACTTAAAGTTTATATTAAAAAACTTCTATGCGTATAGTTTTGTAGTATCGTTAAAACTTTCCACAGTCAGCTTTTTCGTTAGTATACTCAAAGATGTTTGTGAGCCCAAGACTTTTATTGATAACAAAGAGTCCATAAATTAATATTAAATTAATTGAATAATTTTCAAACTCTCACGTGAAAATAAATTGGAATTCCTATTCTCAGTTGAGTACCAGGCTATAACATACATGGTTCGTACATTATACACATGCTATATACTTCAAAGACGTGTTGATTTCGATGATTTCACATGCTCAAGAAAGTAACTAAATAGCCATTTTTGACCAACACCACGGTGATAGAATTCAGTTAATCACAACATAAAAAAATACTAATAACAAATCTACGCAGCATAAATGATCTCAAGACCCGTGATTACCATGTTTATAATTAAATCTTTGCCAATAAATTAATTTATAGGCCTGCTCTTTGACATCATCATCGTAAAAATATGTCTTAATTGCGAAAGTTTATAAACATTCAGGAAATAAGCCTAATATTTTATCGCAAAGGAGGCAAAGTCCAAAACGATATAGTGTTGACCTGCCTTTGAACACGTTCTTATTCTTCGAGTAAGCGGGATGCCTGAGATTTTACCAAAATTAGTAGTAGGTACCTTCTCAGATTATTGCCTTTCGATTAATGTTTCTATGTTCTATGTATTTTTTTTATTACGTGGCCTTTAAACATAACTGGTGAAAAGTGGGTGTACCATTAGATACACCTCTGCCCAACCCTTCGGGAATTACAAGGGTGATGTTATGTTATGTATGACATCATTGTTTTGTAGACGCTCGTGGATATCCGTTTTATCATTATCCTTGTCCGTTTAATATTATAAAATGGCCGCTTTAGGAGAATCACAATTCATAAAATTAACTGCGTATGTGACCATTTTAAGATTTTTTTCTGCTATAGCGGCCATTTTAGACCGCCTGGACATAATCGCACTTCGGTAGCGACTACAACGCACCTGATCTTTCTGAAGAACATCACTGATAAGGTCAATCCAATAATAGGAATCTATACTGTAAGACTAGCCAGAGCAAAAGAGAAATAAAAACCTTGCATTAGAACAGATAAGCATGATTTATTTACTGGGTATCAGACCATCAAAAATAAGCACAAAATAATGAACTACAACATTACATTTATAATTATATTATTACAATTCACTGTACTTACACGCGTATTACAGAGCTCATTACACTTCCACAGTTCAACCACTACTCCCTTGCTAAAATGGCGCTGCCTCGAACTTCTAAAATCCCCCTCTACCATACACAAATAGTCAAGCGACATCGCAATATCCGTTAGCGCCATTTTAGCATTTTAAACAAGTCAAATAACTTACTAATTTTACCTAATACATTTGTGTAATTTAAAAAAATACTGTAAATATCTTAAAAATACATAAGCTTATAGTATTTAGAGTTTAAATAGCTAACATTCGGCCATCCAAAACCTCGTACGTCCTCGTACGGTAGACAAATACTCAAAATCAAAATATTTTTATTTCACATAGGCCTACATGGGCACTTATGAAACGTCGACAAAAAGGTGCACGGTTCGGGTTGGTCGTTTCCTATGGAGAAGAACCGGCAAGAAACTCCATGGTTACTCTTTTAAAATGATTAGTTTTACAATATTATCATGTTACAGCATTAGTACTCAAGTATGGGGGGGACAGCATAGGCCCGACAATAAGTCGTTGCTTACTACACAAGAAAAACGGAAAACAAGATAAGAGGTTAACAAAAGTTAACACACATCTAGGAATCTACAAGGCCTACACTGTTCACACATTCACAAACAATCGTTAAAAAGAATCTATACAAAGGTAAGAAAATATTATAAAAGACTAAATTAAACAAGTGACAAAAATATTGTCATCAGTGCTGCAACTATTACTATTCAATAATGAAATAGTAACCATACAATAGTTGTTATAACAGTTTAAAGTTTATTAACAATTTAAAGTTTATCATTTATTTTACTTTAGGTTTAAACATTGAATTATACACATAAAATTAGTATTCCAACTTACGTACGTATTCACTTATTCATTCATTCATTAGCCTTTATTTGCCTTAACATTTCTTTTATTACAATTCATTTAACATTACATACCTTACATTTTATTTTCACTAAACATTACATGTAGCAATACACTTAACATTTCACCTCATTTAACTATATACGTACGTACACGTTACATTAATGTTGAAAAGTTTGTCACATTTTCTTTTTTTTTATAAAATATCATCTCATTATATTATACAATACATTTTTATAAAATAATGTCCTGAATACCATTAGTAACAGGCCCCAATATGTCCTGAATACCAGTGGCAACAGGCTACAATTGCCCTGAATACCCCTGGCAACAGGCCCCATACGTCCTGAATACCAGTGGCAACAGGCCACAATTGCCCCGAATACCCCCGGCAACAGGCCCCACTACGTCCTGAATACCAGTGGCAACAGGCTACAATTGCCCTGAATACCCCTGGTAACCTTAATACCAGTGGCAACAGGCCACAATTGCCCCGAATACCCCCGGCAACAGGCCCCACTACGTCCTGAATACCAGTGGCAACAGGCTACAATTGCCCTGAATACCCCTGGCAACAGGCCCCATACGTCCTGAATACCAGTGGCAACAGGCCACAATTGCCCCGAATACCCCCGGCAACAGGCCCCAATTATTGTCCTGAATACCCCTGGCAACAGGCTACAATTGCCCTGAATACCCCTGGCAACAGGCCCCATACGTCCTGAATACCAGTGGCAACAGGCCACAATTGCCCCGAATACCAGTGGCAACAGGCCCCAATTATTGTCCTGAATACCCCTGGCAACAGGCTACAATTGCCCTGAATACCCCTGGCAACAGGCCCCATACGTCCTGAATACCAGTGGCAACAGGCCACAATTGCCCCGAATACCAGTGGCAACAGGCCCCAATTATTGTCCTGAATACCCCTGGCAACAGGCTACAATTGCCCTGAATACCCCTGGCAACAGGCCCCATACGTCCTGAATACCAGTGGCAACAGGCCACAATTGCCCCGAATACCAGTGGCAACAGGCCCCAATTATTGTCCTGAATACCCCTGGCAACAGGCCCCATACGTCCTGAATACCAGCGGCAACAGGCCCCACAAAATTTTTCGTTACGTAGCCATAATCAACTACAGATAAATCACCTGTAAAACCAAATCAGTTAATAAACATATCTTTTCAATAATTACTTTCAGTTACCATCGTTCTATAACCAACAAATATTATCAGTTTACCATTTACTATGCAAAAATCAATCAACATAACTTTTATTTATTTATTTAATCACAACGGTTGGTTACAAACCAATTGCAGTAACTAAAATTATAAAATAAAAGAGACAATTATAACACATTAAAAATAACAAAGTAAAGCAAAATAATTGAAGTGAAAACAAATAAAAGAAAGAAGGTTTACAACACTTTCATAAATTTCTCTCTCAGTACTTCTGACATGCCACTAAAATCTTCATCCATCTATCAGCAGACAGATCGTCTGTTGGATTAGAATCCAAGAGATCATGGGTGTTTACAGACTATTTCGGCACGTTATCAAACAATTGGAAATTATGTGTTCATGTTTTATGCTTTACAGAACACAATATGAAGTAGAATGACTAGGTATAACGTACTGAATATACCAAATTACTGTTTAGCTGCATGCTTCATTCATTAGACATTTATGTAAGAATAGTTTTTTTTTTTTTTTTTTTTTTTATGCATACATAAAATAATTATTTGCGGAGACTTTAAATGTTCTTCAGGAAACCAAACATGCGATACTATTTAAGCTATTAAAGGAGTTTAATCTCAAATTAGAAATAAATGAACCCGCGTAGGTTCATTTAAGCAGTGGTACGTTTTTAGATAATATTCTCCACAACATGCGAGGGTACTTTGAGATTATAGAACTAGGTGTATCTAACCACATAGCCCAACTTATGACGTTCCCGATACAACGAATGTGTTCTTTGAAATATTACTATGTAAAATAAAACGAGATTACAGCAAAGAAAATATTGATCTTTTAGGAAATGTATATGTGTAGTCTTAGTTTCTCCGATGTTTACGAAGCGGATGTCGTAAACAAGTTTTAATATAATTATATATTTATTCTTGATTTGTTTAAACTTTTTTTTTTTTTTATGATCTATGTTTTCCAATAGTCAAACGTAAACTATACAACAACTAGACCACAGTGGATTCCACGGGGAGTAAAACGCAGAACTAGGCGATCGTTATTGTGGAAATAAAGGCTAACACGAGACAATGTTTGAAAAACCGCTATTAAAAATTTCTCGAAAAGATACCAAAAAGTGATTAAATTAACATAGAAAACAAAACAGCAAAACAGTTACTTTATTGGAACGAGTACCAACAAATCTAAGGCTATTTGGAAGGTTATTAATTCAATAAAACCTAACTTTCCGGAAACGGATGTAAATGTTATTAATGACAATAATAAGTGTTTTAAAAACCCCAAAAAGATAGCGTAACTAATTTCATAGACTCTGTTCAATCGAATAGTAGTACTCGTCCAACAAATAATAAGTTTAGCACGTCTGGTTCGGACTAATCTATGTTTATGGCGCCTGAAAAACACCAACAGCACAGGCTATGGCGACATTGGTACCAGAGTGGTAAAAGCAGTTTCTTTTCATTAAGCCCCCATATTAAGTAACATAAATAGTATTCAATTTGGTATTTTTTTTGAAAAGTTAAAAAGTTTCTATAGTCAAGCTAGTAGGTACATAAAAAGGAAGATAAAACTGATATTTCTAATTACAGGCCTGTAGCGCTAATACGAATATTTTCTAAAATTTTGAGAAAGTCTTCTATCATAGTATTTATAATTATTTGTAAAAGAATAATATATTTTGTAAGGAACAAATAGGCTTTAGAAAAACTAAAACCATTAATATGGCTGTATTCAACTTCCTTGAAAAGTATACCATAACATGGACAGTAGAAAACCAGTGATGGCTATGTATATAGATATGACCAGGGCATTTGACTATGTGGCTCAAAAAATACTATTAGCTAAGCTCTATAAATATGACAGAGGTAACGTGCTCCTGCTAAGTAAACTTTGACCCAACAATAACGGAACTTGTAATAACTGATCAGAGACTAAGCATTGGTACTGCCTTCACGGAATCTATTTCGATGTTTACGTCATATTTTCCTGAACAACTAACCATGGAATCGCGAAAACCTCTCAAAACTGGCAAGTCATTCTTCGACCATATAGTTGTTAAGTTACGGGCAACCGACTCTCAGCATTGAGCATTGACTTCCGAAATCAATAAAGCAATCTAGTGCTGTACCATTAACTAAAGCTAGTTTAAAATATTTGCAGTCATTTTCATGTTCTACGGATATACCTAAAACCGCTTTGTATCCGCCGAGTTGTATCCTTTTTACCGGGACAGTCGTTATTTAAATGTCCCACTTTATTACAAGCACGGTGTACACCGTTTGATTGTTTGTTTACACTCATAGTACGTGTGGCCTTCTTCACCACAATTGTAGTATTTAGGTGTGAATTCTGTCATATTGGTTTTAGTTCTATAGGTTTTATTACGTTTATTGTCAATTACGCCTGCCTGCCGCACCGTTTTGTCGATTCTCTTGTTAATTTAAACTCCCTTCAAATACAATAATAATTTATCGAGATCAGAATACTGGGCTGCTTCCGCACTTGTGTTTATGGAACAATCTTCAACACCAAAAAGTATACAGTCAATGGAATTCTTGCCGATAATGTTACATCTATTTAGTAACACTGTTTTGTCATAAAAATGTTCCTCTAATGACTCTCCAAAACGCGCTTTACAAGCAAGCATATCTGACAATAACTATAGTGTACACTGTACTTGGAAAAGTGGAATGTAATTTGTCTTGCCATTCAGACCAGGAAAACATAACACTGGGAAGTCCTTGGTACCATTTTTGTGCAAAACCTACAAGCTTTGGCAGTGCGTAATGACTTGTTTGCCTGTCCGACCAGTTATAAATTTGTGCACACTCATTTACTTTGTTTATCCATATTTCTATCGTTTGATTTCGTTTCGATGGATCAAATTCGGGTATAACATTAAAACAGGGAAACGTTCATTGTTTCCATCAGTTTCCATGGTCTGAACAACTTCTTTTAACATTTGTGCCAATAAAATTTTACCACTGACCTGTTCGGCAACATTAGTGTTACCCTGAAAAAGCCTCGTGTTGATGCGGACGCTCCTAGTTCCGCTATTCCTGTGGCCGACGTCAACGTGGCTGCGCCTCGTGCCGCTGCGGCTGCGCCTCGCATCGCTCCGGCTGCGCTTCGCACCGCTCCGGCTGCGCTCCGCACCGCTCCGGCTGCGCTTCGCACCGCTCCGGCTGCGCTTCGCACCGCCCCGGCTACGCTTCGCACCGCTCCGGCTGCGCTCCGCACCGCTCCGGCTGCGCTCCGCACCGCTCCGGCTGCGCTTCGCACCGCCCCGGCTACGCTTCGCACCGCTCCGGCTGCGCCTCGCACCGCTCCGGCTGCGCCTCGCACCGCTCCGGCTGCGCCTCGCACCGCTCCGGCTGCACCTCGAACCACTCCGGCTGCAGCTCGCACCGCTCCGGTTGCCACGTCGGGCATGACAACGGATGCCACAGACACTGCTGACATTACGCTGCTTGATGCTGCGACTGCGAGAGTTTAGCTGGAACAGTAATTTTGTAAACGAGTAAACCGTTATCTGGACTACTGATTTTCAATTGTGAAATAAAATAACAAAGTATGTGTGTTTCATTGGTTAAAACAAAACCTTACGAGTATTAATTATAAAGGTGAACCATCAGTATAAAATTACCAATTTTAAGTAAGCTCACTAACTATTAAAGCACCAACTTGTTTAAAAACATTTTCATTTAAAATATCAATCCATTTCATTAGGTACAAAAACAATAATAGCGAAAGTTAAGTTTAAATTTATCTAAATTACTAATGATTAAATTCATGAAGAGACAAAAAGGAACTGTACCTTATTACTGCACTTTTACCAGGGCGTTCGGGTACACTGAGATACCAAAGTATTCTAGAAACTGACATCGTTCGGCTGCTGATCGTTGTTCTTGACGTGATCTATGGCTGCATTCGGTCTCGAGTTGCGTCTTTTATTCCGGGGCTGGCTGAGTGATCGGCTCCTGGACCGACAACTGCGCCTATCGTGGACGTGGACCCGCAACGCGTGCCTCTCCACGACCACGGAACGTTGGCGGCACTCATGCCACGATACAGCGTGAGATTGCCCAAGAGGCGACAACTGATGCACGTTATCCATGATTTACTGAAATAAGAAATCAACGGACAAAAAATGTTGCAAAATGCCTACACTAAAACTACACCTATGTTTTGGAGAACAAACTAAACAAGCTAAATCAAAGACAGGATCAAATAACCCTTTATTTGGATTACTTCAAACCGTTTTGTAGGTTAATCAAAGATTTCATGCAATAGAATAAAATAAGAAAGAGAAAAAAAATGTTCAAAAACAATTTACAGTAGTTAGGGCATAAGTTATCTATCCCACTTCTGAAATGTAAGACTAGCCAGAGCAAAAGAGAAATAAAAACCTTGCATTAGAACAGATAAGCATGATTTATTTACTGGGTATCAGACCATCAAAAATAAGCACAAAATAATGAACTACAACATTACATTTATAATTATATTATTACAATTCACTGTACTTACACGCGTATTACAGAGCTCATTACACTTCCACAGTTCAACCACTACTCCCTTGCTAAAATGGCGCTGCCTCGAACTTCTAAAATCCCCCTCTACCATACACAAATAGTCAAGCGACATCGCAATATCCGTTAGCGCCATTTTAGCATTTTAAACAAGTCAAATAACTTACTAATTTTACCTAATACATTTGTGTAATTTAAAAAAATACTGTAAATATCTTAAAAATACATAAGCTTATAGTATTTAGAGTTTAAATAGCTAACAATACTAGGATTATAAAGAGGTAGTTCGCCAGTTTAAATGTAGGGGGTACCTAATGTTCGTAACTACTGATACGAATCCGAAAATTCTATCGCTAATGTTGTTTTTTTTTTATTTGAAACGCAGATAAACCATCACCTGTGTTAGCAGGCATAGAATACTTTGTATTCCGGTGGAATGTTCCCCTGGGATAACTTAACCTAACTCCATGCGAGTGAAACCGCGGGCGAATGCTAGTCTTATAAGTACGATTAAATCCCACGGCAGCATAAAAATATATTTCCCTTTACAGGAACATGAACAGAATTTATTTGACCCTTTGATGTCAAAAAAGGCAGACTTGGGAAGAGAGTGTAAGGCAGCAGCTCCACACACTGAGATGTAGTATGTAGGTGGACGAATAACACGGGATGTGTACAGGAAATAAAATCACTGTTTTGTTTCCGTTAATGATTGACAGTTTATTACGTAAAACATTAAAATATACACCATTATTTTTAGGTCGTTCTGGAACCGAATACCATTAACTCGATCACCGAACTCGAAACGATTGAAACTATTTTTTTCAAAAAATAACAATAAAAAAAACACGAAAGAATAAATTTAATGTTTATTTTTGTGAAATAATGAGAACTCAATTGCATATGTGTGTGTAAAACGTATCCACGATCGGCAACACATGCGAACGATACCCATTGAAAAATTCATTCAGCGATCGATTCTCATCATTTCACAAAAAAAAAAATTAAATGTATTCTTTCGTGTTTTTTTTTTGTTACTTTTTGAAAAAAATAGTCCCAATCGTTTCGAGTTACTGGTATTCGGTTCCAGAACGACCTAAAAATAATGGTGTATAATACCTAAAGTAGGTGACTTGTGGCGGGCGTAAAAGCCCAGTCAGCGAATGTACAAAAATCGGTGAATTTATCAACCGCTTGTTCAGGTAAAAACTAAAACAATTGAAATCATGTGGCTAGCAAATCGCTTAGCATAAATAGGTAGGTTTCCGCAAAACTAAACTCGTGCTGGAGGATAATTAACTTTCATGTAAACTGCTTTTTGTTTGTAAAAATATTCTTTTATCCAGGACTGGTGACCGAGTCCTTTTCATGTTTAGGACTTAAGATAAATGACATGGAAAAAAAACAATCATAAAAACGTTGGGAAATTGTTTTCTAAGAATATAATATTCGCTGTTTGATAAATGAAATAGACTAGACATTACCAGAAAATCTTTTCTCTATTACCTACCTTCTTTTCATGCCATCCACAGAACCAACGCAGAGACAAATAAAGAAATATTTCAGAGAGAAATATATTATGTTTATAATATTACACCTATTTTGCCATGAAACCGACATAAATTATCACAAGTAATATAGTTTCGATGAAGATGTATTTTCTCATGCGTGAATATCATAACATAGAATATTTCCATTGGGAAACCACCTGTTAATAACCTCTGTCAGTGGGTCGTCTTAGGAGTAAAATTATGAATAAACTTATGTAGGTACAGTCTTGCTCAAGATGGCGCCCAGCTAGGGTTGCCATTTTGAAACTGAAAAAATCCTCTTAAAAGCCGGAAATTGGAAAAAGTCTGGCTATTTTACTGTTGTATCTTTCTGTTTCAGTAGGCTATTTATTTTATTTCTTTCTTTTCACTAAAGTCCGGTAAAATAACAAGGCCGGTGGCTGCAAGGGGGACTTCGGGAGGATAAGTAACCATTCAATTCATCAAAATTAAAAAAGTAATTTTCAAGTATCTAATGGTGATTACTGCGATGACGACACAAATATAGATTTAGAATAACAAGACACCATGCGATGAAACCAAAAATGAAATGATCTCACCTACCCTGCTACTTCCAAATTCATTCATTTTACTCCGAGTAAAAAAAAAAGTAAAAGACTCCGAGTAAAAGACTTAATATTTGTTTTTCACAGGAGAAATTATATATAATAGTATAAACAGTGTCGGTATGACTGACTAACTTGGTGCAATTTAGATGACTTCATGCCATAATAAGTACGACTAGCGACCCGCCCGGCTTCGCAAGGGTGCATGTATTATACATATAAACCTTCCTCTTCAATCACTCTATCTATTAAAAAAACCGCTGCGTAGTTTTAAAGATTTAAGCATACATAGGGATATAGGGACAGAGAAAGCGACTTTGTTTTATACTATGTAGTGATGAAGACTTATAACTATTATAAGTTGAAGCACAAATCGACTAAATCTGTATAAAAATGGGTTCCTTAAATGACTTCGAGATATTTTTTTTACAGATATAGTCATTAATGACAAAGTTATCCATTAAATAAACTTGAAATCGCTATCTTGTAAAGTAAGTGCTTTTCACTTTCAATGGTTTACCTAGGGAACGTCTAACTGTTTAGTGGATGGAACTCACAAAATTTGCATCGGGTAAATGAGGTTTTATTGGTGCACTTAAAGTACATTGTTTCGAAACTACTTGGCCTAAGTACGTAATTATAACCTATTTAGTAAAACATTTGAGGAATCGCTGCAGACAAGGTCAACCGAGCAATAAAAGAAGTGATAAAACGGACATCGCGTTTTAATGTTCACTTATGTTTTAAATAAATACCAAGACGTTTTCGGCCGTATGTGTTCAGCATTATTTAAGGAAACTTATGTACCTAGTCAATGCACGAGGGCATTGTCCGATACCTAAAGGCTATCCGAGGTTAAAACTAAAACAGGTTTAGATTAATTGTTTTTGTATGATCTTTTTTGCGTAGACAGAAGGCATATTGTTTTATTTGCATTCTTGAAGAACCTTGATTTTGTATGGTAGTATATATTAGTTTTACTTTAATGTTGTTTACATTTTGATGTATTCTTTTATTTTCTGGAAGCCATGTGCCCGATGGTACTTCCTAATTACAAAACTGCTAACTTCCATTAAAACTTCTATTACCTATTCAACTCCTTTACGGTATAGGGGTATGAAGAACAGGGTGTAAAGTTCCTCATCCCCCATAGAAAAGCGAAGATCCTCCCACCAGAGACGGTAGTCTCGACATAGATACCGATACTTTCGCAAACTTCGATCGCTTAATACGAACGAAAAAATTCAGTTGCAATAACGATGCTTGCGAGAAACCCTTCTTGAATGTTCAGTCTAGCATTTCTCGCAAGCAACGTTATTGCAACCGATTTTTTCTGTTATTATTAAGCGACTGAAAGTTTGCGATAGTGTCGGTATCTATGTCCGGCCCAGGGCCGGCAGTCTCGACATAGATACCGACATTGTCGCAAAGGACAATGACCAAAGTTGGTACCAAAAAGTCTCGCGCCTCAAAACCAAAATATTATAGTAATTAGTTTCATATTTTTTTACGGCATTACGCGTCGGGGATTTGATTTTTGAACTGGAAATATACTTGTCGAGTTTAAAAGTACGAATATTGTTTTACTCCCTTTATATGACGTTCCGTTTCAACTGAATATAAATGACGTTCCGTTTCAATTGAACAAACCCTTGTCTGTCGAGCGGACTCTAAAATTAATTACAATTAAGTAAGATCAGTATACCAAATCGATTTAGTTTGGTTTATTGCTATTTGCAACAAAATAGATTTTCTCAGCCTAAAGATTTTGATTTATCGATTACATCCCTAAATCCCGACTAGTTTATAGCACTTACTATACTCTATGGTTTATAGTTATCTTATCTGTGGCATCTGACAATTGTACTGTACTGACTGACTATTGGCAATGTAAAGGTCTAAAATAAAATCGAGTTTCAGTCAAGCATACTGTGGATGTTACTTTAACTCGTAATTCTTACTAATATTAGTGTATTACGCTGTTTTTAGAGCAATAATGTAATGTATGTGTGTTAAAATACGTCGTTGGTAGCGTCGAAAAAATAGACCTACTTTTTAGGTTAGTTTCGATTTTATAAAATAACTCTGAAACGCGGGTTTTTTTTTCAAAAATAATTTTTGTAGGAGTTAATACGATCAGTGTAGTCTATAAAAAACAAGGTTTGATTTTGATGCAGCATGGTACGGGATTCCATACTTCCATGAGCATTCTCTTTTCGATCGCTTAATAAGAACGAAAAAATTCGGTTGCAATAACGTTGCTAGCGAGAAATGCAACTCTAAACATCCAAGATGAGTTTCTCGCAAGCATCGCTATTGCATCCGAATTTTTTCGTTCTTAATAAGCGATCGACAGTTTGCGACAATGTCGGTATCTATGTCGAGACTGCCGGCCCAGGCGGGTGTTGTGTCTAGTGGGCACACTGCCCTACAGTTGTTTTCGGGTTTTTCTATATTGTGGTCTTAAGTCGCGGCGCTGTAGTACTTTTTGTACTATCTTGCTGTAGTACTCTGTGTAGTTCCGCTACAACGGCATGAATTTTTAATATCGTTCCTTAGTGCGCACTTTAGACCCAGATGCTTAAAGGCAGTGTGTGTTGTCTATCAGTGAGTCAATTCTAGATAATTTTACAACTTCACCCTTTCCTTTATATTTTTTGTTCAGCAGTATCCTAACACCACTAGGCATTCTAGGGCACTTGTATCCTAACGACTAACGTAAACAAAATGGCTGGTTATGGTTTGCTGATGGAAATACACTTAACATCATAGGCTCTAAACCTCACCTGCTAAATAAAGGTGTTCCAAACTCCTTGGTCCCGATAACAGAGGCAGCTTGATATGTCTCAGCATGTTTCTTCGAAGATCCATCTCCCGAAGAACTGGCATGTCAACCACGACCTCCGGGGGAAGTTCCCAGAGTGATATCAGTCCGTGGAGTGTCAGTTTCTGTTGGAAAAAATAATATTCAATTGTTTAGTAGTTTGTGTTAGTCCTGTTTGAGACCTGGACAGACCAGGGACGAATGGGACAATAGGGAGGAGACCTAATTCAGCAGTAGGTGAAACATGGCTGCCGATGAGGATGATGATGATAGAAAGAAGCATACAATGATAGGGCTATTGCAGACAATAGTCGGTAATCCCTGTGACTGGCCGACTTCAGTCAGTGATAATTTGTCACCTTGATGTTGAAAGAAACACCGATCGCCAACATCAGACTGTCTATCTGTTGACAGCCATTCCATGTAGAGTGTGAGTTTTATTGACATACGTTTCTTTGAATTTAATTTATGTTGTTTTTTGAATTAATATTAAGTTAAATTATTATCATTATTATAATCAATTATTAAGACTAATAATGTTGGAACCAATGTGGAATGCAGTGTTTGTTTTTGGTGTAATTAATTTTTGTGTTACATTTATTGTTAAAACCACTGTTCGATACAAATATTGTTGATGAATAAATAAATAAATAAATGACCACCACTGACACCGAGCCTTACTTTCTATTCCTAATTTCTAAAACTTTCAAGTACAAATTCTTTACTCTTGAGAGCACGCTTTTTGTGGGACAAAGACGAAGTTTTCTAGCCAAGCATGAAATAACTCGAGTGCTTCTCTTCTATCGATCAATCCAGTCTGATAAATTACATACAAGCTTTCAAGTAATCTTACACTTTAATAAAACATTTATTTGCTCTAACTTTAGGTTGAAAGCAACTTGATTAGAGATGAGGTTCTAATAACAAACACAAATAGGTAATAAGTTATTATTAACAGAAGATTTCCCAGTGCTGTCTCTGGGGATACTTACCGGTCTTTGATTATATACCAGCGGTATGCTCACAAAAATGCATATACCTACAGCACGAACCTGAAGAAATTTTCCTATAACTAAACCAGTACCTACCTACCTAAATGATACTTTTTTTTTTCAAAAGCCTTGTATGTATGTCCCACTGCAGTTAGCTGAGCAAAGGCCTCCCCCATATCCTTCCAAGTACTCTTCTCCTGTGCCACCTCGAACCAGCCTTCGGGATGCGCGTCTAAATCATCTTGCCATCTCTTTCTATGCCGCCCATCCTCAGGCACCCACCGTGTTGAGACCTTTGCCCAGCGGTCGTTATGCATGCGGCTCACGTGACCGTGAATCCCAATCGAGCCTGGCAGCCTTTTTGGCTACGTCTGTGATCCGTCTCTTTGAGCGCAGCGTAGTATTCCGTATTTTATAGTTACTTACCTATATTTTTTTGCTTATATACATATTTTTAGACGGACGCTGTTTTTTTTCCATTAGATAGATATTTAAATATCTGCTTCTTGAATTAACAACTTGTTCAAAACTACTTTTGATGAAACACACGAGAGAAACAATTCTTATCGTCTGCCCTTCATAAAGTCATGACTGTTTTTAATTTAATGTTTATTTTTGGTTTGAATGAAAATGAACCATGTGGAATTGGACATTCCGTATATTTTCGCATAACCATTGAATGTCTACTCGAAGTGGGGCTTCATAGGTACTAATGTAACTCACACCGTCAAAACAAAACATCGGTCCACGAGCTTATTTATGTGACCTAATTCTGCGTTTCTCTGTAGGTACACCGTATACCTAGCCTATTGAATTTATACATCCTGTACCTAGCATGAGTTAGGTATTGGTTTAACAATACGACAATTAGACCGTTTCAGCTTACCAAGTTAATTATATACTGACAATCATCATCGAAAAGACGAATGGGGGTATCCCAAATTCGACCTGACACGGAAAACCAGAACCACCTAGTTGTCCAATCGTCTTTGTTTGACTCTTATTCGGTACTACTATTTTACAGGTCGTTCACAGTTTCACACGACGCTGTACTGCATGATGTTTTGCAGGTAAAAAGCTGAAGTCCATAGTGAGTGCGTAGAAGTGCATAGTCCATACGGTCAGAAACAAACGCCGCACTTATGAAACTGCTGTGTGATCTCAACTTTATACAGTAAAATTTCATACAGTTCAACGCCGTCTGAACGTATAAGTAGGATACAAAACATAGCAAAACATCACGCCTGTGATCCCCAAGGGTTAGGCAAATGTGTAACTAATAGCTTGGTACACCCACAATTCGCCAGTTATGTTTAAAGTCCCGTGTAATAGGGGGCGAGCCTATTGCCATCAAACGGGCACAGATTCAAACTCCGTGGCTGTTACTGAGAAATTCCTGATGGAAAAACCCAATAACACTCTACCCGACCCGGGAATCGAACCCAGGACCTCATGCTCAGCAGTCGCGCTTGCGACCCCTCGACAGACTAGGCAGTAACAGTACAAACTCGTACCTTATTCTTGTTACATTGTAGTACGCATAGCTTTTACCCAACTATGTTTGAGTCGACTTCCAGTCTAACCGGATACAGCTGAATATCAGTATTTTACATGGAGCGACTTCTTATCTGATCTCCATAAACCAGTTTTTGGGTAAAATGATAACTCTTGGTAGCCGGGATCATCGGCATCGCTTGCTTTCTGAGGTACGGAAGAGTCTCGATATGATGAATCACCCATCCACGTACGGACCTCGGCAGGCGTAGCTTTACTTTGATCGAACCGTGTGGCTGTTATTATTTAGCCACGAGCCCCCAGCTAGTTAAGTTCTAAATAATATTAAGTATTGCGATTGACATAAATATTTTAAGAAGTTTGCCACACCTCCTTTGTTTTCATTTATTTTGTAAGCAACTGACCCTGAACTTGAGCGAGAACTGCGCAGATTCTTTATCGTCTATTGATTTGAGAACGAAAAATTCTAAATGCATTTAACGATGGATTTGCCGATTTGAACGCCATGTTAATTTTGAAACAACATTATTTTTAAACATTTCTGCATGTACCACAGAGCTATGCGCACTGTCTTGTTACGCGGAGAAAACAAGTGAAGCACGTGCTTGTTGATTGACGCAAAACGAATCGCAAATCGCATCGCGTGAGGTTTTGAACAGGGCGAGGCTGGATATCCACCAGAGATGTGCGAGCTAGCTAACCGGTGCGAGGCGAAATTGTGAAAAGGCGTAGAGCTGAGTGGTGTTGGGAATTCCGATTCCGTACAAACTGACAGGAAAATAAATTCTTTGTATCTATAGGATAAATCTAAAGGTCTATCAATGAAATTTAAACTTTATTACCATGAAATAAAAGTGACATAATGCGCTTTCGAGATTGGCTGCAACTTTATAGGTACTCACAATGTGTCATACATATGGCCATTTCCGCCACTAATAGTTCTGGCGCTACTATGTTTTGGAAGTCCGCACGATACGAAATAGATTAATTTTCTGTGCGGTTGTTCTTAAATTAAGGCGCACATGCGCACCGTTTGTGTGTGTGAGTGAATATTTAATTAACCCTGGACAGTGGAAAAACTCGTAATATATCGGTCAGAGGGTCGTTCATAGCTGGATATTTTGCGGGGCTGGTTATTATTCTAAATCAGCGTAAAGACGCCTTCTGCTAGATATAGCCAGAGCCACCAAACCCATGCTACCCTTTTTTTTGGGATGGGAAATCATCAAATGACCCCTCCCGCTCTGGGCGGAGCGGAAGGGAGTGTCAGACTTTTACTAACTAAAACCCATCCATGTCCCTTTGTGTTCCAGGGCCGCGGTATCTCTTTCGAACAGTCCCGCTGCCCTGGCAGGCATCGGCCCTTGCAGACCCCCTCCGGTTTGCTGACATTTCTTTGAGGCGAGCGTGGAACACGAACGCGCCTTCGACACGGTCTGTCGTCCTAAGACGGACGGACGGCGAGCTAGCCCATTACTCACCGTCCACAGGCCCGCGCCTACGGTGGCCGAGAGCCACCACGTGGCCCCCGACGCCGACGCCCGGGGCGTCTCCCGCGGCGACTGGGACGTGAGATTCTGTCCCTCTCACGTTCCGCCACCTCCTTTGCTAGCATGACTACTTCGCAGAAGGAGGTGACGGCTTCCCATTCCCTCTCGCTCCGGACCATGGATTGACCAGACCACCGGATGTCAATTAAATTTTTCTTAATTGGTCACAGTATCTCCGGCACCGGGCACCCTACGCAAAAATGGAAAAAAACCGCAGAAACTTGATCAGAGCATGCCAAAACCGCAAAACCTTTTCTTTTTTTTAGTTTCCCTTGACCAGAAATCAAGTTCTGGCATTGTATGAATGTGGACGGCTTTAAGAGTAGAGGAAGGCCAAAGAAACGATGGATGGAATGTGTGAAGAATGATATGGCTAGAAAAGAGGCGACTGCTGTGATGACGAGTAATAGAGAAGAAATATAGAAGAAGACGACATGCTGCGCCGACCCCAAATAAATTGGGATAAGGGCAGGAAAATGATGATGTGCGGAGACCACCAACCGGAAATTGAGTCAAGCATTTGACAAGAAGAGATTAACCCATCAACTGCTCTAGAGAACTAAATAGATATGCGATACCAGATATCTAGCAGTACAGTAGCTGGGGTAGGCATTAACAACTTTCAACGGTAAACTCGATGATAAGATAAACACTTTTATATTAAACTTGTAATGGGTTTGTTGATATTGATTACTGTTATCATATTCGCATATCAGCTGGTTATATTTATGACCTATGTATAATTTACATAGATGTGCAGGAGAACTAGGTCACTTCTCTACCGAACAGTTTGACAATTTAATCCTACTTCATTTTGGTTTCACGTAAAATCAGAAAATTTATTTCAGTAGTTTTGCAAATAATTAAGTTTTATTTTGTGTGCACAAGACTTGCAGCATGTGCCAAATAGGCGTATTTCTCTCTTTCTTTATATTAAATATGGCCCTGTTTTTTGGCCACCCAAAAACATCATCTTCCTGCCCTAGTTCCATGATAAATACGTCGAAAACAAAAATAACAGATACAAACCTCAATTTTGTTCACAGTGCTGAAATGTCCCTTGAAAGTCGTCAGGCTGGTAGAATTGATGAATTCTAAGTAGACGAGCTCAGGATAGTGGTACTGAAGACGAGCGACGTTGAGGCAATCCCCCGGCCAGTTTTGTATCCGAAGGTGTGTAATATCCCGCCTGAAAAAAAAACTTCAATTAAAAAAAAATTGAAAAAAAATGGCACGACAATCACAAGCCTGTTGTCGTTTATTAAGACTAACTTTAGTAAGAATTATACGTACATACGAATTAGACATAAAATAAAAAGAGCCTTCAGTAGCGACAAAATTAAATTAGGGGGACCCCACTCACCCTAGACATCGTTTTTGATGTCACATAACAGTTTATAACATAATATAACGCCACCAATCGTGGAGGAGTAGAGCAGAGGTGTATCTAAGTACCTATGACATAGCGCAGTCCCATGCTATAAGGGGCCAGCCCATTGCCATCAACCAGAAACAATTTTGATCATCTACTTTGACTCTGTTGATCTCTCATCTACGAAACCCTTGTTATAATATTCTAGTTTACGTTGAATTTTGTCCCTAACCTTGAGGTGTCAGCCGCAAACTGTCAACAGAACTTCTATGTTCCCATACAAGCTTCACAAGCTTGTACTACCAGGTTCACTGACGGTCGAACACTTTTCTACCATATTACGTAGGGCATAAGGGTAAAAAGTGGCCATCACTAGACCGTTAGTGAACTCGGTAGTACCTGTTATCTTTCCCATCTCTAGCGAAATATCTATCTTTACTATTTGTTTTAGTTTTGGTTTTTACCGTCCTATTATAATGTAATAAGGTAATATAAGTTAAATTATTAATTTAATTTAAATTTATTGCTATGTAGAATCGTATTAAAACCCTTTTTTTAGGTTGGCACCAAAATTGTACGCAATCCGCACCCCGAACTTCTTTTATGTATTCAAAACTTCTACCAAAACATGGGCCAAAAAAATAACATAATCTAATTTTAGTCAGGTCCTACATACACACCTCAGGGAGTAATACCAGTAGGTACACGTGTAATATTATTGTGACAGAAAACATTACGTATCATATTTATTTCTTTTGAACAAATATACCACCGTTGTCGGATTTTGGACAACCGTGTGATTTGGATAATTTTAGGTGGACAGAAATATAATGATAAAATAATATTTTTTGTTTAAAAAGACACGCTTTAGTGTGACGTCATTTTATTTCTCGTATTCTTAGCAAACCATTTCATTTGATACCTAAATCATGGGTATGCATAAAAACATAACTAGCCCGCCATCTTTGGGAGTCCACCATATTAGATTTAGAATAAAGTCACTTAGCTAACCATGCAGTGTCATCCAAATCCAAACTAAACATGTATGAAAAATTTCAGCTCAATTGGACACCGGGATGTGGGTAAAATTTAACATCCAAGATTTTTACATAGTTACAGGTGAAACTAATAAAAGCGTGTTAAAAACTACCATAAAAGTAGAAGGTTCGATCATTTAAATGCAACATGCAACCCAAACATATACTGTACGGTCTACTGTGATTTCAGGGCGGTGCTGTATAATACAAGAGCAAAGCCAAGCCTAAATCTAGTTTTTGAGGAAATAAAATTAAATATCTTTGAAACGCAACTTCCAGTAAGTTGCGTTGCATGAATTTCCGCAAAGTTACCGGATTTTACCTTAGACAAAAGTGTGAGCCAAGATAAATTATAAAGACCAACAGAGTGCGCTAAAGTGATTCTGTATTCACAAAACTCGAGAGAAGTCGTACAATATTAGTTTTTATTTTGAGGAAACAACATATTTTCTTGTGCACTACATCACGAGCTAAAAATAAACTAGCAGACCAACTTGTGACGCAAAAGACCTTTAAAATGCAATATTATTATCAAACTTGAAACTGACTTTATGTAAGACTTCCTTTTGTACTCCAAACGCTCACACAGAAAATAATGATGTAGTGTAGACATTCTTTGTTGAAAGCTGAGAGTTGAAACTGCCGCACAGATTGTTATTATTTATTTCATCCATCAGTCACTGTACAACCCTAACCTCATTTATGTGTTCAGTTTCATATCCATTGTACAAAACCATGCAGGTGTGAGTCGGACTCGCAGGCAAGGGGTCCCGTAGCACCAAACAATGTAATAACAATATTTTTAACGCTCATTGATAGGTCAATTTACACTCAACAGTACAAACACTTATTACGATTAAACCATATACTCTATGCACGCTTCAGATAATACAAACGATTAAGGCTCGAAAATCTAGGGTAACCTTGAGCCTGTCAAGTAAACTTGAATAGATATTGTGAGGATTTGGAAAACATCAAATGTTACAAGGGTATGACAAGTAGAAATGAGCCCTTCGCCCTCAATATTGCTGAAAAGTATCAGTTCACCGAGTTGTAAATTAAATAAAGGAATTTGATTTTGTAATTAAAATGTTACTAACAAAATCCATCATCATCATGCTCTTGCCCTTATCCCAATTCACTTGGGGTCGGCGCAGCATGTCTTCTTCTTCCATACTTCTCTATTACTCGTCATCTCATCAGCGAGTGCGAGGGTGTTAAACAGAGAGGAACGCCGAGGTTTGGCTGTACATTCTCGCACTCGCCCTGCCCCGGAAAGTCTCAGTGTGACTGTACCTTTAAAATAAGTGTTAAGTTAAGGTCAGCCCCTACCTATTTTATGTTCCCTGGAGCACCCAAGATATCCTGAAATCCAAATTGGAATCGAAAACCGTCATCAAAAAGTCTTTGAAGATAACTGGTTGTACCAATTGAACTGATTTGATAAAGTAGACACCCCCTTTTTTTTTTTTTTTTGGGGGGTGTGAAATCATCAAATGACTCCTCCCGCTCTGGGCGGAGCGGAAGGGAGTGTCAGACTCTTACTGACTAAAAACCACCCATGTTCCTTCATTGGCCCTTTATGTTCCAGGGCCGCGGTATCTCTTTCGAACAGTCCCGCAGCCCAGTAGACACCCCCTTCGATAGTTTATTAAAACAATGTTTCTTAATTGAACCCTCACTCCCGTTTAGTTACTAAAATAACATCAAGTTTCTACTGGTTTTATAACTTTCTTGAGATATTTTGATATCATTTTCTACTGGTTTTAATTTTCAATCATCTTGGAATATTTTTAAACTCCCATTAAAAGTTTAAGGTGTTATCGGCGAAGTTGACAACGATATCAAATGCTTGTTTTGATACTTATTTATTTTTTATGACAGAGGTCAGAATTGTTGTAATCTTGGTGTGACTTACTAGTATTGTTACTGTTAGAGGTCGTGCATTCGATCCTGAGGTTGGTCAAAGTATTATGTAACACGATATAGTTTGCAAAACATTTTTTTTAATTTTCTAATTTACCCCAAAAGTGGCCCCCATGTTTAAAATTCATGTTTCAATTTCAATTTACGTTACACGTCCGTATTACGGTCACCGACTTACATATATGTACCAAATTTCGACTCAATCGGTCCAGTACTTTCGGAGTAAATTGGCTGACAGACAGACAGACACGCGAGTGATCCTATAAGGGTTCTGTTTTTTTCCTTTTGAGGTACGGAACCCTAAAAAGACTAGAAAATATTTATAACTAAAACATATAAGAATAAATACATACACCGTGACCTTTTAGTCGTCTTACAAAGGTGGTCCACTCAATGTATCCGACATAAAATACCTCTAGGCAAGATTCTTTTTTTTACCCTTAATTAAGATAATAGGTACAAAGAAAAATAAATAATACATTAGAATTATGAAACATCCTGTTAATAATGTTTACGTATCAAATGGTAGAACATACCCAGCGCATGAGTCGAGTAGATCTTAGGTCGCAACAGGATGCTTCATCATGCGCCATAATGATGAATAATATTTTTATTTTGAAATTATTCAAATCTCAAAAATATCTATTTTTTTTAATGAATGTTCCGCACTCATTCGATACCTGAAGTAGGCTCTCGTTGTAAGACGACCAAAAATCACGGTGTATATACATACCTACATAAAACAAAATAAGAAAAAAAGTTTAGAGAGATAAACAGGAAAAACTACAACAACATCTGAGACGAATCTGCCAACTTCGTTTGTATAGCCAAAGCTTAATGAAAATTATTTGAGAAAAGTTGTGGTTATAGAGGTGTTCGACCCAAAATTCTATTAACCGATGGGTATTCTTGGAATTACTATCTAGAATAGGTCATGTTACTATGCTCCGATTATAAGGTAAGATAAGCTTCAGTTTAAACTGATAGATAATAAAGCAAAATGCTAAAGAAAATGGAGGAGTGGAGGCCTTCAACTAGTAGTGGGCTAGCAATATCAATATTCTGATACCCAGAACTTAAGGTGTACCTACCTATAGCCACAGACTCGGTGCTGACGTTTGTGAATCCAAACTTAAAGGATGTAGGTATATTTTTTGCTATCTACACGCTTAGAAGAAGAAAATAGTGATAATTACAGCTAATAATTTTAAATAACGCCTTAATGATCTGCATTTCTGTACGATAGCTACAGTCTCAAACTACGCCAACATAAGACTTCCTGAAAAGTAAACATAAATGAAGTATAAATACATGGTGGAAGGGGCAGCGACACTAGAACGGTTACCTTACCACGTATCAATACATCATTCTGAACCATTGAAATTTTTCGTCGGTTATTAGAAAAAAAAACCGGCCAAGTGCGAGTCGGACTCGTGTACGAAGGGTTCCGTACCATTTATAAAAACGGCAAAATGTCATGTCTGTTTTATGGGAGCCCCACTTAAATATTTCTTTTTATTCTGTTTTAGTATTTGTTGTTATAGCGGCAACAGAAATACACCACCTGTGAAAATTTCAACTGTCACATGAGATACAGCCTGGTGACAGACAGACAGATAGCGGAGTCTTAGTAACAGGGTCCCGTTTTACCCTTTGGGTACGGAACCTTAAAAACAGCTGTTAACCACAAAACTGCAAAACCTACACGGTCAAAATGTATGGAACACCTGCCTAAACTGCTGGGACTAGAAGCACGAAATGTTGGATAAGAGATACTTTTATCCTCAGTGAAGCTTTATATAAAAGTTTGACATTGTAATCTTTGGGAAATCCCATCGGATACACTGCTTGTATACTATAAGATATTATCTATAAAATAAACGAAAGGAAAAGGCTAAATGACGTCACATGAGCGGACAGCTCTGACGTCACGCAGTGGACAGACAGCAGTGACGTCAGTATTATTTAGTATTGTGCTTGACAAGTCGAGTGGAAATGGCTTGCCTAAACAGTATACAGATACACCGATAGCACGATACAAAGACCAGTCGGGACGTTACACTAACGTAAATAGATCATGACACATACACATTACATCCCCGAAGGGTTTAGCAGACATGTAGTTTTTTTAAGTCCCATGTAAAAGGGGGCGAGGCAGGGCCTATTGCCATCAACTCGGCACAAATCCAGATTGTTCTAGAACGACTAATACTCGATGCGTCTTTTATCCTTTTAATTAATCATCTCCGTCATAATGTGTTACAACAGTTGAGACAACAATATGGCGTTTACTTACTAACGGTACTTAAGTTAAACTTACTGATTTATTAAGCAGGCATCTGCTTAATAACCATAATCTTTTTGATGTTTTTAAAGGTCTCTTATCTTTAAGCAACGTCTACAAATAAACCTTAATAATTCTTTCAGGTACACGAAGATGAAAGATACAGACAGGGTACAAAATTAATTAAAGGAAAATAAGTAAGTAACGAAAACCGTCTCACGAAACCACAATAGCCACTTTCCGTAATGAACGTCGACTGTTACAATTTGCGTAGACGGTAACAGAAACATACACAAACAATTGCAAATTCATGTAAATTATGCTCAAAATGTCTAATTTATGAACAACATACCAATATTCAATGAGATATTCAATTTTGTAACATTTTCTGGCAAATCTTCTGAAATTCTTTTCTTAATAATCCTAGCCTAGCCGTTTCCTAACTTTATTGGAGTCGGCTTCCAGTATTACCGGCTGCAGCTGAATACCAGTATTTTACATGGAGCGACTGCCCATCTGACCTCCACAACCCAGATAGTACTGGGCAATACGGTACCCCTTGGTACGACTGGTTGTCAGAGTTTCGGGCCACTGACTAAAAAAATCTTCTCTTAATATAGCTAGCTAATTCAAAAATATTGACTATAATACTTATATTTACTTCATTAATTATCAGATTTTTTACGTAGGTAATCAGCGAATGGGTAAAACGATCGGTCACATCAGAAAAAAATATTATGGTTTGTTTTTCATCGCTAAACTTTCTTTAATATATTATTTATACATTTTCCGTAAGAAAGTCTCATTTACTTGACCAAAACTTATAAGCCAGGTAAATAAAAATGCCTGCTTTTTATCGAACACCATACAAGTAAAAAACCGGACAAGTGCGAGTCGGACTCGGACACACAGGGTTTCGTGGCACCATACAATATTTTTAAATTTCATTGATATGTAAATTTACACGCAACACCAAAACTAAATTTGAACAAAGTTACTGCTGCAGTTTGATGAAAAGTTCCATATTCCAAAAACTAAATATCAAGTCTTAATCAGACCAATTTTCGTAACAATTTTGTTTTATGTTTTACAACCCTACATTATTTCAGAATTTTTCTCTTCTTACTTTAGAATTATTAGGACCCCGTGACACATTTTTTACGGCTTTAGAAGCAAATATCTCATCAACCATTGACTTGAGAAAAAGGGTTTTAGAAACCTCGATATTATTTTTCAAGAGCTGTCGATATGCACCCCCACACAGTTACATATTATATACGTTGAAATGTTTTTTTTCAACCCTCAGTTACATGTATTGCCATTTGACCACGTAACCCTAAAATTAAAGCGGAAGAGTATGGTGATTGTTACAGATATCAACGTAGGAAAAAGGTGAAAAAATACATAGTGAAGAACTAAAAGAAAGGGCATGTTCTAGAACCAAAAACTTGAAGTTATTGGCTACCCAGATCTATGATTTTTTTTTCCGTAGAAAATTCGGAATTCCGCACATTTTAAGAAAATTCCGGTCTTTCTTCTTTTAAATTGTGCAATACAATTTAACTGAATGCATATTTTTTTATGAAAAATAATTGTTTTCACCTGTTTATTTTTTCATTGTTGCAAAATTCCGAACGTTTGAGAATTACCCCCGCATTCCAGGCAATGCGCTAAACTAGGCCTTCGTGGTGAATTATGAGCACAGAGAGCTCCATTCCTCAGAGAGGAGGGCTGCGGCCCAGCAGTGGGCAGGATGTAATAGGATAGGATTAGAGATGCAAAATGGATTTTAAATGTTTTAAACCATTTTGTTTTAAATTGTCTTTTTGGTTTAAAACGATTTAAAACCACACTTAGCGGTTTAATAATGCTTTTAAATGTTTTTTTTTACTGGATTGCACTGAGGCTTTACACGAAGTGATCTAGACCACACCTTCTTCCTGATTTAGAATTTAACAAAGGAAATTAAAATTAAAATGTTTTAAAGTGTTTAAATGTTTTAAAATCAACCTTCATTAACATAACAGACCAACATAAAATACACCCCTACCTTCACCCGTCTCTCCTCGTATCTACGTTGCGATTTTGGTAGCACAGTGCAAAATTGACGGCGTTGACGTTATATTTTAATTAATAAATAAAAAAATTGGATAATAATATATTATTTGATATACAAAAATAATATATGATCCTCTTTTTTAGATATTGGTATTTTTGGCAAGAGCGAGCGAAGCGAGCTCGGGACTTGGGACACCCCGACTCCGGACAGGTTAGATTCGAAGGGGATGGCGGGTTCTAGAGAGCGAGCGAAGCGAACGAACTAATACCCCGCCATCCCTTTCGTGTTAGAGTACTTTAAACCCTGTAGACAGAAAAGTTTTATATTTGTTGGAGGTGTCGGAAAAAAAATAAGCCATCTGGGAGCTTTCAACGATAACGCTGCCAAAACCCTTTGAGTTATAACAAAATGACTTAAGGTGAAATTGTGTATCTTTTAAAGGTCTATAGAAAAGTCCGCGATAGCATAATGTCTGTCTCTTAAGGATAACATACTATATCCATTTAAATACTTTAAAAAATGGGCAATTATAAATTGATAATTGGAAAGCTTTTTACACAAATACGGTATTTCGCGTTAACCGACATCCACGCGGGCAAAGCCGCGGGCATCAGCTAGTATATTAATAAAAATGGTAAATGATTTCAATTAGACTTTTTTTAAAGTAATTCGTAATTAATGTACGGCCCACGTGGTCGCGGTTTTAAACAAATTTAAATTTTGGTTTAAACATTAGTATATTTAGTTTATTTACAACTATTAGTAGGATGATGGCATCCTACTTATAGTTGTAAATAAACCGTTTTAAACCAAAATCTACTACTTTACAAAGTTATAAGATTTACATCAAGCACGCCATTAATTACTATAATCTCCAGTTCCTACCCAACCGTTTAGATAAGGTAAAACCACTTAAAATTTAACAGTACACTGTTATCGATTACCCTCTTTTTATCAAAACCATGAGTGTTCTAAAAATAAACGAAGCCTAAACACACAGTAAGCCAGTGTTATTGATAATTTTATCAAAACTTGAAGCAAATACTCATATCGATAAATCGACGGGAGAATTTTCGAATCTCGTAAAGAGATTTTTAAATTCTATGTCGCTTCCGACATTAAAATAGCCACCAGCGGCGATCATCATCTGCTTAGCCTTTTCCCAACTATGTCGGGTAACACGATACCCTTGGTTAGCTAAACTAGTGGTTGTCAGACTTCCGGGGTTCTGACTACCCGAAACGACTGTCAATGACAACAAATGACAACCGGGACCAACGGCAAAACGTGCTTTCCGAGCTGCGGGTGAGCCACGCCGCCGTCTCGGTATGCGACTCTTATTATTTACTCACGCGCTCTTCGACCTTCGATATGATTTTTAATGTAAAATTCGATAATATTACAATCAACCTTTTGAATAAGCAGTATCGTTTAGGGAAGTTATGAGCTTATTACGTAAATGTCAATATTATAATCCAACGAGCTTCCGCTTAAAATTAATAAAATGAGTGGGTGGCTACTCACTCAACATTCATTTTAGTTAGCGGAATCTCATCGCCTTAACAATATTAACATAAAAATAGACCATCAAGTAATATAACGAGTATACTATATCTTTAAACAAGCACAAGAGATGGAAGAGAGAAATGTATCTTGGCTTAAGCTGAAGTTAGTTCAAGAGAGCTTTAAAATGTCACAACATATACCAAACACGTCGATTCAATTCTTTTGTCTCATGGAGTTAATTTGGACGTCTGTCTGACTGATAAAATTGGGCACACGGAGAAGCCAGGGCGCGTTAGTAGGACATAAAATACTTTTTACTATTGCCACTCGAAAAAGAGTATTTTATTCATCGATAACAGTAAATAAAACTCTCTTTTACTCACTGAATGAATAAAACATTTTTAATTTCGAACAAGCACGAGTTATGAACAAAAACTAAAAAAACATAGAACACTGAATTTCGAAAATTGTTGTGATTTCACTATACATGTTTAAGGTTTATATTTAGTCCTTTGTTCTTTTATTATATTATCGATCATAATAATATAATAAAATGTAAATACTCATCTGCCTAGACTTATCCCTACTTTATTGGGGTTGGTTTCCAGTCTAATCGGATGCAGCTGAATATCAGTATTTACATGGAGCGACTGCCTATCTGACCTTTACAACCCTATTAGTACTGGGTGGGTAAAACGGTACCCCTTGGTAAGACTGGTTATCAGACTTTCGGGCCAAAAACTTTCTGTAACGACTGTCAAAGAACTACAAATGACAGCCGGACCAACGGCTTTACGTACTTTCAGAGGCACGAAGTAAACTCGGTATGTAATGAATTAGTGGTCACCCATCCCGAGACCAACCTTGGTAAGCGTGGCTTAACCTTGAAGATCGACCCGAGTGGCTTTTATTATTGACCCACGAGAAATATAAATACCGTACTTTTATTTATTTTCTCGCACTCAATGGCAAAAAGTAGAGTATACGTGAAAAAAAACCTCGGATCTTGTAACTCTCGCTCCGCTCAGGATTCCACTCTAAAATCCCTTGCTACGCTCGGGATTCTACTCTAGAATCCTTCGCTGCTCTCGGAATCCAACTTAGTCCCTCGAATTAAATTGCCGTGGGAAGACTTCTGGTATCCAGCCAGATGAAACCACAAGGTAAGGTTTTTTTATAAAAAACGTCACTTTGCTCTAACTTCGTCCGCGACTTCGTACGCAAAAATTGTGTTAGCTCGGCTAATATGCATGATATAAATATAGCATCCATGAAAAATATAGCAACCAGTGAAATAAATTTTAGAATTGTATCATTAGTTTTAGAGATTACCCCTACATTCGAAAGAGATACCGCGGCCCTGGAACATAAAGGGCCAATGAAGGAACATGGGTGGTTTTTAGTCAGTAACACACTGACACTCCCTTCCGCTCCGCCCAGAGCGGGAGGAGTCATTTGATGATTTCCCACCGTCCAAAAAAAAAAAGAAAAAAAAACCCCTAGATACCTACAAACTTACAAACTTTTATCTCTTTATAATATTAGTATAGATAAATAAATAAATCGTTCACAACTCACTTTATTCCTCGTATCCAGTAGCTGGCGAGGCCATCTTTACATACAAGACGGTACTGTGCCTGTACGCACTGTGCTTTCGTTGTGAATTCGCCAAGAGAACAAGGCTTACTCACTAAAGCGTCCGAGGCATTTCTGCTGCGGAACTGAAACCCTGGTGTTACTACCGTCACCACGCTGAAGAGGATCAAAGCTTCTGGGTATCCTGGGAACAAAGAAAAGAGAGTTGTTATTTTTGCCTCACTAATATAATACACATACATACATAACATGAAACCTGTTTCCCCGAAAGGTTCAGAGAAACTATAGTCACATTGTGCCAGTTATAGAATAATAACAATAGTCCTCTTTACTGTTTTTGGTCACGGGCCATGACGATTTATTATTACCTAGTTATTTTCGTTTATACATTTATATACACATTCTTTATATTTTTTACATATTTAAAAAAATATAAAAAAAAAACATTTTAAAATATAAAAAATAGGTTTCCACCCGTGTCGGGAGCAGGCTACCGAGGGTCCAAGCTACCGGTGCAGTGGTGGTTAAGGCTCCACAGATAAGAACCTCCTCATAATGCGAGCCATATCGAGGAGTACTGCCTTCTGAATCAGGCCTTTGATCCAACCGCCTAAGGAGAAGGATGGTCGTCGAGGCTCTTGGCCATAAGCCTATTGGCCGTTACGATAATCGGCACAATGATAGTCGAATTCGCTTTCCACATGTCGACAACCTCGTGTGCCAAGTCGAAATATTTTATTTGTTCCTCTTTCTCAGCTTTCATGAGGTTCTCGTCATGCGGGATTTACCTAGTTTATTGTTAAGTTAGTTACTTTCGGTTATTTTAAAGCAACAATAACCTACAGTGCCGAGACATGGGCACTCACAAAGGAGACTGTCCACCGAGTACGAGTGGCACATGCTCGGCATAACCCTCTTAGATCGAGTGCGTAACACCGAAATCCGTTAAGGTCGAAATTTGGTTTTCCCGACGGTTACGAGTGTTCTAAAAATCTATAATATGGATATTGATTTTCATCAGACGAAGAATTTTTATCACTAACAGTAGCTATGGAAGATGAACGACAAAGACCAAAAACGAAGGTAAATAATTTAATACAAATCAAATTAAGGTAGGGGTACAGAGACTACTTTGATAAAATATTGCGTGCTTATAGCTGGAGACACATACACGAATTGGATGGTTTTGTGTATGTCAATAATAAATAGTGAGTAATTAATGACAATTAGAGACATGTAAATAATTTATTACATTATATAGAATAGGGGATCTATGCCGTACAGTGTGACCATCACAAAAATGGCGAATCTGCCCGGCACAAGGGAAAAACCTGCCAAAAACACGAATACGAAAGAGAATTATCGGTCGATAAAAACGCAGCAACGTGTGTAATCGGGACGCATTATCGCAATAACGCATCCGGTATTATCGACCGATAATAACGCACTATGTGGGAGAGCCTTCAAAGTACTACTCGTACTTGCTTATCGTTGTAAAGTCACTCGGAACCATAGACTGGTATAAAATAAAAAATGAGATAGACTGGCAACTGACGTTTTCGGTTTAGTTACCGATCAGCGCCCTCTGAACGCCAAGCAATGAACTAAATGAATATTTATAACAGGTAGGTGCGTCTACTTATATCGATATTTATAGCTACGTATTTCGTTTACTGTTTTGACGTACGTAATAATGTGCGTTTATTTTTATGGATGTTTTAGACACACATGTTTTAAACTTGTGTGTCTAAAACATGTATCTGTTACCGGCCAAACCCGATTTCAGGACAAACTAGTTTTGCCTAGGCTAAACCGGTTTACTGGTTTATCTTGTCAGGATGTAGTAACCCAAGGAAAGCAATTACAATGCGCCCAACTTGGAAGTGGCGTTCGCCAGCCGCTGCCGCGGCACCGCTCGCAAGGCTCGCTCGGCTCCCGCGCGGTTGGTCACAGTTCTAACCTAACCTAACCCATTCAGACGGGGTGCTCTATGATCGTTCTTTTGTGATTGGCCTAGGACAAAATAGTTAGTCCTGAAATCGGGTTTGGCCGGTAACATATCTAAAATGTGTATCTCATAAACGAAATATAAATATATGTTATAGTGGGATCAAATGAGTTTAATGTCTTAGTTGTTTATTTTCTTCTCATACTTAATTAACTTTTTTTTTTTTGGTGGTTGGGAAATCATCAAATGACCCCCCCCCCCCCCGCTCTGGGCGGAGCGGAAGGAAGTGTCAGACTCTTACTGACTAAAAACCACCCATGTTCCTTCTTGGGCCCTTTATGTTCCAGGGCCCCGGTATCTCTTTCGAACAGTCCCGCAGCCCTGGCAGGCTACAGCCCTTGCGGGCCCCTCCCGTTTGCTGACAACTCTTTGAGGCGCGCGTGGAACACGAACGCGCCGTCGACACGGCCTGCCCGTCGTCATACGACGGACGGACGGCGAGCTAGCCCATTACTCACCGTCCACAGGCCCGCGCCTACGGTGGCCGAGAGCCATCACGGCGTGGCCCCCGACACCCGGTGCCTCTCCTCCCGCGGCGGCTGGGACGTGAGGCTCTCTCCCTCTCACGTTCCGCCGCCTCCTTCGCTAGCATGACTGCTTCGCAGAAGGAGGCGACGGCTTCCCATTCCCTCTCGCCCCGGACCATGGCTTGAACCAGGGCCGGGCGCGAGAGGTCGCCGCCACCAATCGCCGCTACGAGGACACGGCGGTGCTCCTCCCAAGCGGAGCAGACCTCGACGGTGTGCTCCACCGTGTCCTCCGGGCGATCCTCGCAATAGTAGCACCCGGGCGTTTCCTCCCGCCCGATTCGGTGCAGGTACCTCCCGAAACATCCGTGTCCGGTGAGGACCTGCGTCAGGCGGAAGGTGAGGGCGCCGTGGCGCCTCTCAAGCCACTCCTCAAAGAGGGGACTTATCGCCACTATCGTGGCGTGCCCTGCACGGGGTTGCGATAGTCGCTCTCTCCATGTCGCCATGAGATCACGGCGGAGGTCTGTCCGCTGCGCGACAATTTGCCGCGGCAGCGGAGTTACCCCCGGCGCTGTACCTCCGCGCGCCACTCGTGCAGGCGCGCGAGGCCTCATACTTAATTAACTTAACACATTAAAACTAGCGAAATATATTAAATTTAATAGCGAAGAGGATGACCTTCGCTTTTTATTATTTGTTGGAATCTGCTTCTCATTTGAGTAACCATCGTACAACCTGCATTAGTAGGTACCTCGCATCAACTCCCAACGTACCAACTCCTCAAAACTTCATTTTGCAAGTTAATCTTGGACTTCACTTCGCTTGAATTCCAGTTTAAAACCATTTGACCCCACATATTTTCTATTGGATTTAAATCCGGACTTTTCGATGGCCAGGAGATGACAGTTACGTCAGTCTATATAGTGAGCCATTCCATGACTATACGCGAACGATGGACCGACCTTGGACCGACCAGTTATCTTGAACAAAATACTCGTAGATCTGTCCCATGGACAACATCCACCCCCAATACTTTGAAAATAACAACAAAGGTTTAATTTTGTTTTTAGACATTTGTCTCCAAACAATTGTCATGACATTCAAAATACAATAAAATATATAAAACTGTTTATAATAACTTAATAATAAGTATACGTAGATAAAAATACACATAAATAAATTAATACACACATTGACAAAAACTCCATTATGTCTGCCTCTCAAAATGGATGTAGGAACGGGTCCCGCGGTACTAAGGAGCTACTCCTCATCGACATGGCCATTAGCCAACAGGTTCGTCGATCCCGCAAGGATCTTTCGACATGTTGGATAGATTATAAGAAGGCCTACGACTCGGTGCCACATACATGGCTCATGAGGGTACTGGAGTTGTACAAGATAGATGCAACTCTACGCGCCTTTCTTGAGTCGTGTATGGGGCAATGGAGGACGGTCCATCGATATCCAGGATGTCGACAGATCCAGGGGAACGATGAGCCTGTATGGATTAAACGGGGAATATTCCAGGGCGACAGTCTGAGTCCACTTTGGTTCTGTCTAGCCCTGAATCCTCTAAGCACATTGTTAGAGGATTCAGGTCTAGGTTACCGGTTGAGGAGAGGTGGTCAGGTCATATCTCACCTTCTTTACATGGATGATCTGAAACTCTTTGCCCCCAACAAATTGCAACTGATGGAGCTACTGAAAGTAACTGAAACTTTTAGTAGCGCCATCAGGATGGAATTTGGTGTGGACAAATGTGCAGTCATGCATGTAAAGCGAGGGGAGATTATGGAATCCGAGGGAATTCAGCTCTCGGATTCCATACACCTCAGATCCCTCTCCTCATCCGAAAGTTATAAGTATTTGGGTATTTCGGAAGCGTTAGGCATTAATGTAACTGACATGAAGCAATCGTTGAGGGAGCGCTTCTTTGGACGCCTGAAGAAGGTATTAAATAGCCTTCTTTCAGGCGGAAACAAGGTGCGTGCCTTCAACGGTTGGGTCATGCCGGTTTTAATGTACTCTTTCGGCATACTCAAATGGACTCAGACCGAACTCGATGCCCTGGATAGGAGAGTTCGTACACTGCTGACCGCAAACCGGATGCATCACCCACGATCATCGGTGATGAGGCTGTACATCTCGCGGAAGTGTGGGGGTCGTGGCTTTTTAAACGCGAAGACCCTCCACAACCGCGAGGTGTGCAGTCTCAGAGAATATTTTTTAAAAACCGAAGTGGGTATGCACCGAGATGTGGTCGCAGTGGACAAGGGACTCACCCCGCTGTCCATGGCTAAAGAGAACTGGCGCAAACCTGTGGTACTTACTAATGATGACCGCAAGGAAGTATGGCAAGGCAAGGAGCTTCACGGGCGCTTCTACCGGGCTCTTCATGGGCCGGATGTAGATTTCCTAGCGTCCGTGTCCTGGCTACGTTTCGGCGACCTCTTTGGGGAAACTGAGGGTTTTGTCTGTGCGATTATGGATGAAGTTATGTTAACGAACAACTACCGGAAACATATTATGAAGGACGGGACGGTTGACGTGTGTCGGGCATGCCACCGTCCGGGTGAGTCCATCAGACATATTATTTCTGGTTGTTCTCGTCTAGCTAACGGCGAGTACTTGCACAGGCACAACCAAGTAGCCAGGATTATTCACCAGCAACTTGCCTTGAAATATAAACTTGTGGAATCTGAGGTACCGTACTACAAGTATGTGCCCGACCCAGTTCTCGAGAAAGACCATGTCACGCTGTACTGGGATCAGTCTATCATTACTGACAGGACTATTGTGGCCAATAAGCCTGACATAGTGGTGATAGACCGATCAGCGCGCCGCGTAATGATAGTCGATGTTACCATCCCGCATGACGAGAACCTCGTGAAAGCTGAGAAAGAGAAACAAATAAAATATCTCGACTTGGCACACGAGGTTGTCGACATGTGGAATGTGAACTCGGCTATCATTGTGCCGATTGTCGTGACGGCCAATGGCCTTATGGCCAAGAGCCTCGATGACCATCTATCGAGGCTCTCCTTAGGCGGTTGGATCAAGGGCCTGATTCAGAAGGCAGTACTCCTCGATACGGCTCGCATTGTGAGGAGGTTCCTGTCTCTGGAGCCCTAACCACCGGTAGCTTGGACCCTGCTCCCGACACCGGCGGACTACTATTTTTTATATTTTTAAATGTTTTTTATATAATTTTTGTTAATAAAAATATTTAAAAATGTAATTAGTATGTAAGGAAAATAAATAAAGGAAGTATACGTAGAAATTGTGAAGGATGGCACGGTTGACATATGTCGGGCATGCCACCGTCCAGGAGAATCAATTCGACACATTATTTCTGGGTGTTCTCGTCTAGCTAACGGAGAGTACTTGCATAGACACAACCTCGTTGCCAGGATTATCCACCAGCAACTTGCTTTGAAGTACAACCTTGTGGAATCAGAAGTGCCATACATATATGCGCCCGACCCAGTTCTCGATGATGGTAATATCACGTTGTACTGGGATCGAACTATCGTTACTGACAGAACTATTGTTGCCAATAAACCTGACATTGTGATGATAGATCGATTGGAGCGTCGCGCAATGATTGTTGATATTACGGTTCCGCATGACGAGAACCTCGTGAAAGCAGAGAAAGATAAAGAATTCAAATATCTAGATTTGGGTCGCGAGGTTGTCGACATGTGGGACGTGACTGCAGCAGTCATTGTGCCGATAGTCGTGTCGGCCAATCACATCCACGCAACATCATCAAAAAAGGACTCCCCCGTTTTTGATGATGTTGCGTGTTGGGGTATCATCGCTTGCAAGATTCAGCGGCAATTTGAAAATGGAAAGTGCAGTCCGGACTTCCTTAAGCAAAGTTGCAGCAATATTCGAGGAAGCCACAACCGCATGACAGTACGGTTTGGCGCAGTGGCTGAGTAATTGACTGCGGCGCTGCGTGTCGCGGGTTCGATTCACGCACGTAACAAATTTACAATGTCGTGGATTTTATCAAATTTTAATTTTGTCTTCATTTTTAAACTCTTTAGAGATATTATTTCGTAATGTGTTGTACGTAGTACTAATTACTTCCATGCAAAGAGTAAACACAAAAGGAAAAAAAAATCCAAATTCATTTTGAGCCATTCCGACTACACTTCGACTAAAACCTATTTACGTAAATGATTAAATTTATTATAAAAATCGCGTATGAGGTTACTAACAAAATTTTAAACATTAATACCTTTTGCGTCTGTTGGTCGATTTTGATGAAATAAACGCTAAATGTTACTCAAAACAATGCTTCTTATTTTTCAGTATTTCGATTTTGAATACAATGAGGGGTTTTTACGTGATGGGCGCACAACAGACAAAAATTCTAAAAATGGTAAAAATGGGTTCTGTGTGTGATCCTTTAACACCCCTACTGTTTTTTTTTCTGAATATTTGCAATGTACAGAAACGCCACGTCAACAGATTTATCATATGTATAGATATATCTTATATAAACTATTATAAATGCGACAGTTTGGATGGATAGATGTTCTCGCTCAATCGCGTTAAAACGGCTGAACAGATCTGGATGAAACTTGGTACAGAGATAGATATAATCTGGTATAGCACATAGATAACTTATTATTCCAGAAGTAAGATCCTGTGGGCAATTCCCGAACTCCACGCGGGCGAAGCCACGGGCATTAGCTAGTCCCCAATAAAATGGAACTTAATATACCTAACAGTCGAAATGTGGGTGTACTATACACATCTGCGTACCCCCTCAGAGCATACAAGCGTGATGTTATGTTATGATGTTTTGTAAACAATAAACATCCAAGCGATTTCATTTCATTTATTTCATTCATCAAACAATTAACATTGTGTTCGAATTTTACAAGATAATTACATTTCAAATCATAACAGAGTCAATAATCAAATACATATAAAGCAAACAAAAATAAAAAACAAAAATATAACTGTCATCAATCAAAAATCATTTACATGGCAAATCATAAAAAGCACAAAAACAACCATGTCTGATATCGCTGTCTGTGATTTTACGTAAATCAACGGAGAATTTTAATGTCAATTAAGTTAGGTACTGTTTATATGTCCAACCATAAAAAGCTCAAAAACACAACCATGTCTATTCCCATGTTAGGTAAACTTAATGAGAATTAAATGTAAATTAAATGGATTTAGATGTAAACTATTAAATGTCAACAAAATTTAAGTAATTAAATGCCAAAGAGATGTGAATTAAATGTCAATTGAATTACCATTTACATAATTATTCAACCACACAAACATAACCATGTCTATTCCTTGTTTCGCAAATTAAAAGATAATTAACTGTAAATTAAATGTCAGTTAAAATTAATTAAATGTCAATTAAATGAAAATCAAAAGCTAATTAAAAGTCAATCAAATTAAATGTCAATTAAATCAAATGTCAATTAAAATAAATGCCCACTGTCAATTAAAATAAATGTCAATTAAAATAAATGCCAACTGAATCAAATGTCAAATAAAATAAATGGCAATACCATATCAAATAATTCATACACAAATTATCTGAAATCATTCAACATCAAATCGGATACAGAATATAAACATTTTTCTAATAGGAAGGCTTTCAGTTTTGCCTTAAATAAGTTTGTGTTATAGACCAGTGTTTTTAAATCAGTCGGTAACTTATTATTGATTGCAGCAATCATGACAGATTTATTGTCAGTTATTGAAGAGTTCCATTGTATATCTCCGAGGACCAGCATCAGACCTTCACCAATTTTTTTAAACAGGACCAGCGCGGAATTATATTCTTCCAAACAAAAACAATAATCATCAAAATCGATTCACAATTAGCGAAGATATCGCTGAACATACCCTACAATGTATGCGTGTACAATGTATGGTCACTTAATACTAGGTTCGCATTAGTCGTTGGTACATCATTTCGGTCTCGATATGCTGCGCCAAAACAATTAGAGTTCATGTAATTACAACTGCAAATGGTAGTAGCAGAAATGGTGTGTAGTGCGCTGTTATGAAATTGTCTATGCAAACTGTTTTTCTTATAATTATTTATAAATAAGTTGGTCTAGTGGTCGCAAGCGACTGCTGAGCATGACGACCTGGGTTTGATTCCGGGGTCGGGTAAAGTGTTATTGGGTTTTTTCATCAGAAATTTCACAGTAGCAGCCACGGATTCTAGATTCGTGCCCGGTTGATGGCAATAGGCTCGCCCCCTATTACATGGGACTTAAACATAACTGGCGAAATGTGGGATTAGGTACACCTCCGCTTAACCGTTCGGAAATTACAAGCGTGATTACTAGTTATTTTTTTGAGGAATCTTAGATTATATTTATGTAAGCTGTTGAGTGTGCTACCTGAAAAAAAAGTTTTGTAAAAAAAAAATTGTTAATCAGTTATTTCAATAACCATTTTCAATTTCAACTCTTTGTCCATATTTACAAGGTAAAATTCGACTCAGCTCGTTGTTAGTCGGCGAGAAATTCTCGTTCAAACGAACTACATCGTTATTTTTGTTGCCGGATATTGGCATTGTGAGATCTGTAATTTCGTTGCTCGCGTCCTTGCATTGGATGATTGTGAACCTTCTATTCGATTATATTATAAACTCCCACGTTCAAAATGAAAAAGATTCAAAGTTAGTTCTTACTTTTTAATCATCGTAAATAGAACTAGTCAAGGTTAGAATTGGGATCGAACATTTTGAAAATGTATCGTGCCCTTTCCTATTTGAATTGATTTTGTTAACAATTTTAAGAGTTTTAATATTTTTGCATGGAACCCTAATCCTTTTTCAAAAATAAAAGTAGCCTTAATTACTTTTTATAAAATCAGCTATCTGCCAGTAAAAGTTCCACCAAAATAGGTCCAGTCGTTTCGGAGATTAGCTGGAACAAACAGACAGAACGACAGACACAAAAAAAAATAAAAAAAATTGTTTTAAGTACTGTAAAATTAATTATACTTTCATAAGCGTTCAGTAAAAAGCTGTTATTTTGAAATTACAAACAAACACTTAAATTGTATTTATTTGTAGTAGATAGATAAACGGTCATTGGACGCCGATTATGTACCGACAGCAGATTTTCAACTACTCCTGTATCTGCTTCTTTTATATTCCCACACCCACTCTTTTCCAGCTATCCTTTCTACAGATCTATATTGCCTGTATGTATAAGGACGTAAGGTCTTCTTCCAAATCTGAGTCATTATTTCGCTATCGTTATAACCACCTTCCGCCTATAAGTACTCGATATACGTATAAATATTCTATTTAAAAACGACGCTGGTGACATTCTAGACTACTTAGCAAATGAAGCACTATCTTTCATCGATATTGCCTTTCAGGTAAGATTGATTTGCAACCCTGTAAAGTCATTCAATTAGTATAGTGCCAGTACTCTTGAAAATACAACCCTTGAAGTAAATTGAATGACCAACGCTTCTTTGATTTGGAAGGTGGCAAAATTCTATGAATTTTTGGTATTGACACGAAGGACGATTGCCTTCATTTTCCAGTCACTATCAATATGTTTATTGGGTAATTAAATATTTTAGTTTGACATAATATACAATATTGATTTTAGAAAACAGATTTACTGTTCCATTTTCACATAAAGAGATCTTTTCTATAATGAAATGAATGAATGTTAAACATCCTTTGTTGCACATGAACTCTCGCTATCCTCCTTTAGCTGTCTATTAATTTTAATGGAGTATCCATTAAAATTAATAGACAGCTAAAGTTTTATTTCATTTTCTTTATTTAGTTTTTATAATAAAAAAAAAATTAAAAATTTTATTTCATTTTCTTTATTTAGTTTTTATTTTGTAATTTGTCCTGAAATTATTTCAAATTATTTGTCTTTTCAAATGTATATTTTGTACTGGCTCTTGCCTGAAATAAACGAATTTTATTTTTATTTTATTTATTTATTTTGCATGGTAAAGTATGACCACTTTAAGTGTGCAGTTCGACGTGGCGCTGCTTGTCAAACAATAATGCATCGATGTGTCAAACTTGGTACATTTATTTTACTTTGTTTGAAGTATTTATTAACACATACGTGAGATGTCAATGTTTTGTTAAAACATTTATTTCGTGACTGATCAATTCACAGGAAATTATACTGGCCGACCTTCGACCAATTTTATACTTAGCTTTGGTTAGCACTGTACTGAAAATAGCCCAACACATAATACACAAGTTTATATAAGAAATTATTATTATATGCCTATGTTATATTCCATAGATAGTTTTAAATTAATAGTATAATGTAGGTATTAAACTGTTAATTGTTTCTCAGTTCAGTGTTACGACTGCGAGCGATAAAACAGTGAACTTCTGCAAACTGCCATCTTGGATATACAGTCTACCAAACCTTCAGTTCTCCAATTTGACATTGACAGCTTCTTTATTTCGTAGCAGTAAAAGCGGTTTTCGTATTTTCAGTGTTATGGCTGACATGCAGTTGATTATACTGATAACCGCATTATGCAAGTTGTATTTACTCCATTTTCAGCCAATCACAGTATGCCAAAAAGAATAAGAGTATGTTAAAACGAGATAGAATATGCCAACAAGAACTGGGCTGGCAGTCTCGACATAGATACCGACACTGTCGCAAACTTTCGATCGCTTAATAAGAACGAAAAAAATCGGTTGCAATAACGGTGCTTGCGAGGAATGCAAGTCCCAACATCCAAGATGCGTTTCTCGCAAACACCGTTTGCGACAGTGTCGGTATCTACGAGTATGTCGAGACTACCGGCCCTGATTAGCTTGTTTCTCGGTAACCTGCCGTAATTACGTTGTGGTATTGCGTGGAAAAGGCGCTTTATTTATTTTTGCTGGTTCTGTCAAATGTTTGAGACGCTTGCATGAGAGCATTCATTTCTGGTATGTGTGCTTAGCTCTGTCAAAGACTTAAACATGGTCCCATTGGCTCGGGGGCTATCTGATTTTTTTTTTGCACTACGTGCTAAGCTAAGCAAAAACGTGGTTTAAAAAATATTTTTCAAAAAACTTTTAATTTTAATACTTTTTAGTTTTTCGTTGAATGCTGAATATGCTATTTTTAGCTGCACAAAAATATTGTTTTAAGTGTGTTAAATTTTCGTCTTTCTTACACGTGGTTATGCAGTTATGTGGCACAATTCCATAGTTTTTCGTGTGCACATATTCATATCAAAATCTCCCTTCTTTATATAGGTACCGCATTGAGTGTAATGCTCGTGTTCAAAGCCTCTCAAGTCTGAAGATTGCATCATTAGGCGGAGATTTCTACTTGAGAACCTAACTACACCACTTTTGGCCCAATCGATTGTATAAATACAATAGGCGCCAACGTAGGTACCTACCTAGTGAAATTTTACTGAAAAGTACCAATACATATACATATTTGATCGTAAATCATTTTAAGAATTTAAGGGTGCAGGCAACCGATTTTTTAGTCTTTACCGTAATAAAAATCAAAAAAATCGGTTACAAACTTAGAACATTCTTGTTCTTATTTTAGTCGCATATAAATAATATAGAAGTTTTGTTATATTTAACGCTTATTTTATAGGTCAACTCATATAAAATACTTTCAACAGACATACGATACCACTGACGACAAAAATAAAGGGGATACTATGAAAATTCATTTTTCTAGTTGGAGCTTGGCTCGCGGTCTAAATATCCTGCGCTAGACGAATTACAGCAAGCTCGAAACCGCAATAGCGTCTCACGGAAGAAAATCAAACTCGACACTGATAGATTTCTATTTGGTTCCCTCTTTAACGTATATTACTGAACTAAATTTAACCTGAATTTGAGTAGAGTTATACAACAGTCTTTTGTAATATTCCTCAGCGGGTAAATAAATATCCTTATATTCGAAGGAGGCAATTACTGAGCTTTCCAATTGAAATTCGAATCGTTTTACTTTATGAAATTTTAGGGCCTCAATTAATTAGGTCTATTAGGTGATTCTGTCCGAACCGAACCTATATTTAGACACATCACAAGATTAGCTGCATAACTTCGACATATTTTACTAACCATTGCATGGTATGTATATGGACACATTTTTTCCTTGACCCAAGTAGACCAAGAGCCAACACCGTGTGAGAAAATACGAAAAAGCCTCATTTTCCGTGATAAACAAGGTGTCATCATTGTTGCAGAAACATGTTTTTGAGTTATTGACAACATGCTGCCGGCAACATTGCGTGCAGTGAATAAGTGTGTGCATGATACTCAATTTATATTTTGAGACTTAAAACCTCTAGGGATACTCCTCACACTACTGGTCGCATATTGTTTTATTTACAAGCTACAGCCATTTGTAATCTTCCGTACAAACCAAGATAAATTGTGTAGGTACCTACCTAATATAAAATTCTTACTTATCTTAAAATGAGTCAACATCCTCAACAACCTCATTCAAAGGTATTGATCAATGTAATGATTTGTGATAGTTAAACAAATATTAATTAATTAAACAAATAAATTCTTGGAATCATTAGTAAGTACTTACCTAATTTATTTGACATTCCCTCATAACCTGTATTAGTCAGCTTATTAATGCCTATTGATTGCAGATAAATAAAATAAAAATATGTTAACAAGAGGGACACAACTGATTTGTGAATGAATATTTGTGATTTTGTCAAACTTTAACATTGCTCAAAGTAATTCCTTCAACACAGCCCACGAAATTCTTATTTTTTACAGTAATACTAAATTTCAAAGGGTTTCACTTAAGTAAGGCACATTTGGACATTGTGGACTGCATTAAGAAAGTCTCAACAATGATGAAAAAAGTTTAAATAAGAAACAAAAATATTTAAGGGTTTTCCTTAAATATATTTGTTTCTTATTTAAACTTTTATTTTCTTTTGCTGTGTTTCAAATCAATTTTTAAAAACGGTTTACTTTTGTACTGAAGAATCTGATCATTTATGACATCTTAAAAGCATCCAATTGTTTAAAATGTTTTGCAACAAAATTTCATAATTTTCATATTAAAAACTCACTCACTTTTAGGTGCTTTGTTTATATAGCCTTATTCTATGTCACTTTTCCGATGATACGTCTTTAGACTTTCTTTTAAAAATAACTTGAAGTAGTAAAACTTACTACTACTTATTATCAGTGATCGGAATAGGCTGACTATATTTGCCTAAACTTCGGAGAACACTGACAGAAAGCGGAGACTTCCTTAAGAAGTGCAAGTTTAGTTAAAAATAGCCTTTACACATCTTAAATAAAGCTTATTTTCAACTTACTGAAGATTTTCCCGTATCCCGGGGAAAAAAATATAGTCGCAAGGAAGTCTCCACTTTCTGTCTCTGTTCTCCGAAGTTTAGGCAAATATAGTCAGCCTATTCCGATCACTACTTATTGTAAAAGTGAAAGTTTGTGAGGATGGATGGATGTTTGTTACTCTTTCACGCGATAACTACTGAATGGATTTGGATGAAATATGGCATAAAGATTGTTTATAACCTGGATTAACATTTAGCATACTTTTTATCCCGGTAGAATGATCTCGTGGGACAGTTAACGAACTGCACGCGGGCGAAGCCGCAGGCATAAGCTAGTACAAAAATAATTAATTCCAAGTATACCTACTTACCTTACACAATGCTTCTTTTCATCTACTGAAAATAAACTTCATACATAGCAACCTCTAATTATTTCAATAAAGTCTGCGATCAGAAAATAATCTGATTCGTGAAAAATATATTATTCTAGTCAAGGAGGGTTAGAATGATTTTAGCAGTTTGTATGTTTGTGACACTATTATGTCTCCTAGTCTACAGAGCCGATTTTGATGAATGAGGAATTGTCAATCGATTCGTTAGGCTACATTTTTTGCGAAAGAAATCAATATGACGTATGTTATTTCCAAGAAGAAGACATACTGACATTCTGACTTCAAAATGAATTAGGATAAAGGAGAATAATAATCATTTCCATAGAAGTATTTAGAAAAGAAAAAGAAATATTAGGAGGGGTCTCTTAATATTTCTTTTTCTATCTTATCTCTAAATAGAAAAAAAAACTGTAGTAAATGGCACATTGTGTACATAAAATACTCTTTGATCGGTCAGAACCCTATTGGAATAAGGTTTAAGGTTTAATATAAACAATGGCCGGTTTCTCTCACTCACCTCTCATTTTCATTCCCTTACGTTTCTTCTTGATGTAGGTACGTTTTCTTCTATCAACAGATAGTATTTACTTTCATTGTACCATTTCCTCTGTTTAAAATTTGAGTTATTCCGTAAACATTTGAATTTACTTTGATGCTTTCAGTTTCACTATTTATTTTATTTTCCCTCTATTTTATTTTTAATTGCGTTAGTTGGTAGTTATCTATTACAGGGTGTAACAATATAAACAGCTATTTTAAAAATTCTACAATACTTATTTGTTTTTAATTGATTGCTTCAACGAATAAAATATAATTTACAGGAATAGTACTGTCAGCTTCTTGACAACAGGTTTTTTAATTAACCTGAATGCCAAAACAATTTACTGAAAATGTATCTACTAGCTTTACAATTTATGATGTTTCGCACCAAAATCTACAAAAATGTAGAAATTATATCATAGGTATGACCACTTCTTACAATATTTCAAATTAAGTCATTGAATAGTACCAAAAGAAGTGCCTAGTTAACCTGAATACGTTGCCATTATTTAACACTGTCAAAATTTAAAGCAAACTATACCAATGTATCTAACTAATCTCTAGAAACTTCAAATAAAATCACTTCACACTAAAAGGTACTAGAGTTTAACAGTCCTCGACATTTCAGTACTACGTACGTGGAAAATTGGCGCGCTTTTCCTCAGATCCCGAAAACCGTGAGGTTCGCCCGACGTCCGGACAACGACTGAAAGCCTGAAAACGATAAACATCACACCTTTATATCTCGATCTTATTAGCGAGATCATTCTAACAGGTGTCTGTGTACCAGGTATACAAATATGGGGAAAATTCTTAATAGCGTTTGCTAGAGTAATAACTTCAAAGCAAGTTAACATTACAAGCTTTTTATTTATTAGAGGTTGGCATTCTAAGAAATCTACTAGGTATAGCTATGTAGATTGGCTAACAGATCTGACAGTACTATGTTAGAGTCGAAAATGTTCATGTAAAAATATTCCGGTTTAAATCCTAAATATAAAATCACTCCTGTATGTCCCAGCAGTGTTGCCCATAGTTATAAATTTAATATAATTATAGCTTTAGTTACCCTACATTCAGATTTTCCGTGTTCAAGCTCCATGGAATAGAAGGCGGGCCTACAGCTACCAAGCAGTCACTGCACATTACGGGCTCTTACTGCATGCATCATTCTTTTGCCTTTATTCCAATATATTTGGGGTCATCATGGCATCTCAGCATGGTGCTTCATGAAGTATCCATCAGTATCCGGTGTCAGCAACTGGCCCACAGCCTGTCCGTGTCTGTTTAACTGATCTTTAAAAAAGCGGCCAAGTGCGAGTCGGACTCGCCCATGAAGGGTTCCGTAGCAGCAAGTAACATAATATAAAAGTTCTTGTAGTACGTTGTAACTTTGATCGATGTTTTTTGTATATTTGAGTTGATTGAATGAAAGGTAAATTGCCGTTTACGATGTATGACGTAATAAAAAAAAACTACTTACTAGATCTCGTTCAAACAAATTTTCGGTGGAAGTTTGCATGGTAATGTACATAATATTTTTTTTTTTTAGTTTTATCATTCTCTTATTTTAGAAGTCACAGGGGGGGGGGAGAATTAGAATTAGAAAAAAACCTCAATATCATTTTTGAATACCTATCCGTAGATACCCCACAGGTAAGGGTTTGTAGGAAAAAAAAATGAGTTTCAGTTCTAAGTATGAGGAACCCCCAAAATTAATTGTTTTTTTTTATTTTTGTGTGAAAATCTTAATGCGGTACACAGAATACATCTACTTACCACGTTTCAACAGTATAATTCTTATAGTTTCGGAAAAAAGTGGCTGGGACATACGGACGAACAGACAGACAGACATGACGAATCCATAAGGGTTCCAATTTGTGCCATTTGGCTACGGAACCCTAAAAAGGCTCAATAATGTTGGTATCAGCCGATATGAGAAGAAAACCCTTATCCCAATTTATTTGGGGTCGGCGCAGCATGTTTTCTTCTTCTATACTTCTTTATTAGTCGACTTCTCAGCAGTCACCTCCTGTCTAGCCATATCATCCTTCATACAGACCATCCATCGTTTCTTTCGTTATCAAATTCAAAATTGAAATTCATTTGATTCAATCCATTTCAAATCATATAAGTATACATTTGAAATAAAAATTAACAATTATAAAATTAAAATCTCAGTCACAACCAGCACAAAAATAATCAATTAAATAATATGAATTAAAATTCTAAAATTACAATGGCTTATTATATTATTTTTACGTATTATGATAAAATTTAAAATTTTAGTCATAATACGTAAAAATAATTAATTAAATAATTAAAATTAAAATTGAAATTACAAAATGTTTTAATGTTATTTGGTAATGACTAATGATATGCCTGCCTCTGAGTCATTTGTTTGTTTGTCATTACATTAATAATATAACAATGGTTAATGTACTGACAATCAAACCTGTTCGCAAATACGCTCAGGATGGTGTTGGAGGTGGTCCGGAGCCTGCGCCCCAACGATGTGCACCGCTTCCGCATCGTCGTCGTGTAGAAGCAGTCGACACGAGCACAATATAAATATGGAACAGTACGGAAACTACGTACTAACCGTTCGAAACGGCACACTCACACAAACATGCGCATCTACGAGACTCCTAAGCGTACCTCGCGGTACGTTCAGTCGTTGGTGCCGCGTCAAGCAAGACGAGTGGTCGCGTAATAAGTTTTTCTGCCCTGCTATGCTATTCTCTAAGTAATCGTCAACGAGCTAAACGCTAAAGCTAAACAAGTTTTTACATGTTTTGGCCATATTGACAAACCTTTTTTTTTTTTTTTTTTGGTGGGTGGGAAATCATCAAATGACCCCGCTCTGGGCGGAGCGGAAGGGAGTGTCAGACTCTTACTGACAAAAAACCACCCATGTTCCTTCTTTGGCCCTTTATGTTCCAGGGCCGCGGTATCTCTTTCGAACAGTCCCGCAGCCCTGGCAGGCATCGGCCCTTGCGGGCCCCTCCCGTTTGCTGACAACTCTTATAGGCGCGCGTGGAACACGAACGCGCCGTCGACACGGCCTGCCCGTCGTCATACGACGGACGGACGGCGAGCTAGCCCATTACTCACCGTCCACAGGCCCGCGCTTACGGTGGCCGAGAGCCATCACGGCGTGGCCCCCGACGCCCGGTGCTTCTCCTCCCGCGGCGGCTGGGACGTGAGGCTCTCTCCCTCTCACGTTCCGCCGCCTCCTTCGCTAGCATGACTGCTTCGCAGAAGGAGGCGACGGCTTCCCATTCCCTCTCGCCCCAGACCATGGCTTGAACCAGGGCCGGGCGCGAGAGGTCGCCGCCGCCAATCGCCGCTACGAGGACACGGCGGTGCTCCTCCCAAGCGGAGCAGACCTCGACGGTGTGCTCCACCGTGTCCTCCGGGCGATCCTCGCAATAGTAGCACCCGGGCGTTTCCTCCCGCCCGATTCGGTGCAGGTACCTCCCGAAACATCCGTGTCCGGTGAGGACCTGCGTCAGGCGGAAGGTGAGGGCGCCGTGGCGCCTCTCAGGCCACTCCTCAAAGAGGGGACTTATCGCCACTATCGTGGCGTGCCCTGCACGGGGTTGCGATAGTCGCTTTCTCCATGTCGCCATGAGATCACGGCGGAGGTCTGTCCGCTGCGCGACAATTTTCCGCGGCAGCGGAGTTACCCCCCGGCGCTGTACCTCCGCGCGCCACTCGTGCAGGCGCGCGAGGACTATGGCCTCCAGATCCCATGGCGGCAATCCGGCAAGGAAGCTCGCCGCCTCGCGGGAGATCGTGCGGTACCCACGGATCAGCCTTACGGCTACCACCTTTTGGGGCGCGTTCAGGTAGTGCTTGGCACGCAGCCTCAACGAACGCGCCCACACCGGGGCCCCGTAAAGGGCCATGGACCGCAAGATCCCCGCATAGAGCCTCCGGCAGGAGGCGTTTGGCCCCCTCAGGTTGGGCAGGAGCCACTTGAAGGCAGCCCCTGCCTTTTCCAGTCTGGGAGCCAAACGTCACATTACAAACACACACACACACACACACACCACACACACACACGTCACACACTACACGTCATATTGACAAACCTAAGGTTAATATTAAATTGTTCCGTGTTATAAACTATCGTCTTTTTCTGATATTAACTGACGCCATGAGGTTATAAATATTTAAATTTTGTAAACTAGTTAGGTACCTATTCAACTCAATTGTTTGATCACTACCTACACTACAAAACACAATGTCTTCATAAATAAACTTCAATTTAAAAACATTACGAGTGACAACCTTAATGCTGCAATGGAGCGTAGGTAGTTATTTTAACAACTAGGCCTAGTTTCCATACTGTTCCATATCTGTGACACGGGCGTCGGCGTACATCCCCGACAAGCTGCACTGCCGGGGCAGCCCCAACAGCATCCTGAACGCATTATTATACTGAACACGGTAAGCGTCGTACTGCTACCAACCGTATTTCTTTTTTTACGGTTCATACCTAACCGAATTAATTAAAACAAAAACTAGAGACGTGTCAAGGGACACCCGGATGGAACGAGGTTCCTTTCGATTAACTATTGAAGGAATTCTAAAAAAAAAATTGGCACAAAAAAAAACCAACACCACCACCATCACCATCCACAGACAGACCTCGGCAACCGTTGCTTAACTTGGATCACCCATCCACAGACAGACCTTAGCAGTCGTTGCTTAACCTTGATCACCCACCACCACCACCACCACCACCTTGATCACCCATCCACAGACAGACCTCGGCAACCGTTACTTAACCTTGATAACCCATCCACAGACTAACCTTGGCAACCGTTGCTTAACTTGGATCACCCATCCACAGACAGACCTTGGCAGTCGTTGCTTAACCTTGATCACCCATCCTCAGACAGACCTCGGCAACCGTTGCTTAACTTGGATCACCCATCCACAGACAGACCTTGGCAGTCGTTGCTTAACCTTGATCACCCATCCACAGACAGACCTCGGCAACCGTTGCTTAACTTGGATCACCCATCCACAGACAGACCTTGGCAGTCGTTGCTTAACCTTGATCACCCATCCACAGACCAACCTTGACAACCGTTGCTTAACTTGGATCACCCATCCACAGACAGACCTTGGCAGTCGTTCCTTAACCTTGATCACCCATCCACAGACCAACCTTGACAACCGTTGCTTAACTTGGATCACCCATCCACAGACAGACCTTGCCAGTCGTTGCTTAACGTCGATCACCCATCCACAGACAGACCTCGGCAACCGTTGCTTAACTTGGATCACCCATCCACAGGCAGACCTGGGCAGTCGTTGCTTAACCTTGATCACCCATCCACAGACCAAAGACGAAACGAAAATATCTGGCTTGCTTTCTATAACATGCGCACGCCGCACGGCTTACAATAGCTTACTATAGCAAAAACACATCACCCTCCTTTGCGTCGCGCAGTCGGGTAAAAGTGTCGTACACACTTTTCATCTGATTTTTTTCCGTCTAGCCCCGCAACGCGCGATAAGGAACTACGTTCCAATAAAGTTGAATAAATTCGCAGATGATCGCTCCTGGACTTTGAAATTGAAAAACAAAGATAGTGCCTAACGTTTAATGGTTATGTGTGACACACATTCGGGATTTCTAATCAGAAATCATGCAAACTATAGGAAGTTACTAGTGACGTGGCCAGTCAAAGGTCAAAATTTTATCTTTATTTTAAACTTTTGTCTGGATTTATTTATCGCGTAACATTTCAACCTTTTATTTGTAGTTACAAATTTCAGCAAAGACAAGGTAGATTTTACTTTAAATAAAGCCAACTTACATACATAAGTACAGCTAAGCATACTCCAGAAGCAATTTAACGTGCACAGGTTTTTCCATTTTCTTTTCTTATGGATACAGTCATTTTACTATACACTGGCGTTGACCGGTATAATAATACGTTTATGAAATACACGAGTAATTATTAGATAAGAAAAAAAATACTTTCAAATCCTTAATGTGTAATTTACCCACATATTTGATTAGTAAGCTCGGAGGAAACTGTCTTGAGAGCATGGGGCTCCCGATCAAGTGCCTGATGTATCAATAAGTTTAGGCTGATTCAAGACTGAATTCCTGTACAGAACATGCTGCGAGCCAATAGACGTCCTGATCCCACCAAGAAGGTCCCACCTCGAGAACACGCCGGGTAGTTCGTAACGAGCAGATTGGAGAAGTTTGGGAACTCTCACAACTTTGGCAGTTTTAATTCATGACCTCGTCGTAAGGGGCTGAGTTCCGAATCTTCCCTCGTCGTAGATCAGTCCATGCTATGGAGCGATGAAGCGTGAGACGCCATTAAATACTTCTTGAGAAAAGAGGATGTACTAAGATAGATCAAGTTTTAAATTCCTCAGCAAGAGTCAGAATAACAAACACTCAACATCTTGATCTAACAGGCGGTGCATAGCGCGTCTTCATATTTGCTGCACGCACGGAGTAAGCTTTATTCACGTCGAGCGTTTCATGGAAGTCCACAGTAGAGCTTCCGAAAGAGTAGGTCTTAAAATGATCATGGGCTGCATAAAGTTCTTTTCAAATGCCATGTAACACTCACTCTCATGAAGATCAGAAAAGCTCGTACACACTCGTAATTTTTGATGAATATGTTTATCTAGGACAAACTGACTAGATAGATAGTCTGCTGGACTGAGTTTGGGAAGCTACGCAATATCTTATCGTTTCACTTACCACAAATCACAATGCTGGTTCCCAGTGATGCCATAATATATGACACGGAAACGAGGTAGCTCACAATTATTTGAAAGCCGAAAGTCACCCAAACCGCAATGGAAAGGGGTATGCTTGGAGTTTAACTGCGCGATCGAATTCAAAATGAAGAGATCCGCAGGTTCACCAAAGCACTATCAAACGTAAGAGGCAAGGCACATTGCTTAAAGAACGCATGGTCAATGAGGTCGAAAGGTTGCAGTAGGACCTTGTACCGAAAGGCACGGCCTTGGATGACCACCCATAAGGTGGACCGATTAACTTGTTTAGGCCGTAGGAATTCGCTGGGTGTGAGAGGCATAGGACAGGTCGATGTGGTGCTTGGAGGGGTTATGTTCAGCAGTGGACGTATTTCGGCTGAAACGATGATGATAATGTTGCGATGATAAGATATGACGATTCCAAAAAGAGAGCCTCTATGGACAGTGTCTATGCGTGCAAAGGGGTCATCATAAAGGGGCTATCTTTTCATTGTCGTGCATTTTTACGGTTGCCAATTTGGGGCCCTTAGTCTACATGACGGTCATTATCATCCGGGCGCTGAGGTGCACAAGCTTTGAGCAGAGGGAGCACTACTTAGAACGCGTTCACTCTAAGATTGCTAAGGTATGTACTTGCCTGTAATAGTAACAACGGTAACATTGCCCTTCTAGATCATTGTAATAGGTTTTTTTCCAAAATTATTGATAATGGTCGTTGGCAGGTTCTCACACACTACGAGCGGGATGCGGACAACCACTTATCCACGTATGTACATGTACATTCATTTGATTCCCTTACTTTCCATATCGCAGATAGATAGGAAAGAAAGAGCTTTTGAGAAGGATCTTTACAGTAGAAAGCGGCTCCCCCCGCTTCTGATAAACTTTTCCATGCTCTCTATTACACATAACATCTAATAGTCCCTCGTTTTGGGAGACGGGACTTTCTAAACAAAATCCCGTGTTCTTTCGGTACTTTCGGGAAAAAATATGTATTTCTATTTTTATTGCTTAAAGCCCGACCACTTACAGCGTGCTACGCAATATTAGTACAAGAGCATGCAGCATGCAAGAGCTACTTACAACGACAACCATTTATTTTCAGGCTACTTTGGCCCATACATTACCTTACAGACTAACATACATCTATGGTAAAATACTAATTGTGTTAGTAAACAGGACCTTAAAACTAATTTAGTAAACCTCACCCCCCTTTCTTCTTCTTCTTCTTTCTTCAACTTAGTAGCATTCAACTAGCATGTCTATACGAATATTTTACAGGCACAGATAGCAATGAGAGCATGCTACCGAGTAGCAAACTAGCATACTTAATAGTAGCATGTGTAAACCAGGCTTCTAATTCCATACACAATATTGTAATAAAACAAGCAGATAAAAGAAAACAACAACTGATCGGCGAAATCCAGCAACTATTAACAGAAAGCCATAATTTTTTCTATATTATGAAGTTATGACAAGTGGACATCCATTCGTAATAACAGATATTATTAAGCCTGAATCTACACTCACAGCGTTTGACCGAAAATTTCACCGCACCGGTTTTATGTCAAACTCTTACGCTATCTCTACTACAAAGCTCTGGAACACGCTACCTTTTGGCATTAAAAAAGCTGAAAGCAAACTCACTTTTAAAAGAAAAGTTCGTAACCACTCCTTAAGTCAGAATAAATAGCTCTCAATTTAGAAGTCGAGTCATCGTAATTATTATTAGGTTTCTTGTCTTTTATTTTGGTATTTGTTAAAATATTTATTAGTTTATTTTATTTATATAATAATATGTGTATTACTATATAAATTTTCGAAAACAAGAAGTTATTTTTTAGATATTTATTTTGTACCCTATCACAATGTTTTCTTATTTAACCCAAAGGTTGACTGGTAGATAATGCCTTGTGGCATTAAGTCCGCATATTTACTACTATTGTACATGAAGTTTAAATAAATAAATAAAATTTCAAAAACCTAGGACTAATAAGAGTGTACGGTTCATTATCAGCGAAAAGATGCGTCGAAGAACTAAATTTTGACCTCCTTAAGTAAGTCGCGTTATAATATATGGCCCAAGATTCGAAGACTCCTATATGGAATATTTGAGCAAAATTTGAACAGAATCTATGAAGTATTTGTTGCGCCATTTTGAAACAACGTAATAATTTCAGTTTTTATTTTGTCCTGTAATTTAGTCTTTCTCATATTTTCTCCGTTTCAGCACTTTCAACTCTACTATCTTATAAAGGCTTACTTAAAGTACCGAAATTATCGAAAGTTCCGGGAATCCCGGTTTTTTTGTCCAGAAAGTCCCAAAAATCCTGGTTCTTTAAAACGGAACCGGTTCTGCATTCTCTACTCACTACCTGAGGATAATAGAAAAAAAATGTTTAATTATTTGGAACTTGTACAAAAAACTGGAAACAACAGGAAAAAATATCGTTAGGGATGGAATGGGCAGGTTTACATAGAAACTGCAGCTGTAGCGATCCTATTGTTTTGGTATGGGAATACTGGGAATTGGGCCATTGTTGGAAAGGACAATGTTGTGTTTGGAATTTTAAACGATGGCTTTGATGAGCCGCTCTCGGAATTATTTTGTTTTGCTCAGACAATAGATCAGGGAATCGAGATCGGGAAGAGAGGGTGCACAAGCGCAGGTAGCTCGATGCCATACAGGATTTAGTAAGATCCTAGAGGGGGCGGACTTATAGAGATCCCGAGTATCTTACTAAGTTAGGTAAGTTAGGTAGGAGGGGGGGGCCTCCTACCTAACCTCCGAGTCGGGGTGCCCTAAGTCCCTCTCTGCTCTCAAACGTGAGTACAAACATTGAATTACATGACACAACATTTTACAAAAATGACTGTCAAAATGAGTTCGCGTTTCGTTTATATTTAGCAGATACCATCTGGATAAAAAAAATCACAAAAAAAGGTCACAAATACGAAATTTTCTTAGTTATTCACCCAAAAAAAGCTCAAATCACAATGAAATTTTTCAACATTATTAGAATAACAAAAACTAATATGAATTAAAAACAAAAAGTGCTTACTATTTCGCACCTTGAAAACAAAAATGGCGTTATGCAAAAATTGTCAGTTTTCAGAATTACCATTTAAAGTTTTTGACGCGGCATTTGGGTCTATATACTGCAATTAATTTTACTTCTCAGTTTGACTAATTTAATTTAAGTTATGAACTGAAAATATGCCAGTAAATTATCGAGTACTTTAGAAAACATGGTTTAATAAAAGTGCCATTAATGTTCGTAAAAAAGACACTAAACACAAAATGCCAGTTTAAATTCATCAAAAATGATACTTTAGTGTTACATTGTAAGCGACACTATACTTAAAATGCCATTTTTTTAGTTATTTCCTAATTCAGTAGAATATTAGCTTGAATTACGTTTAAAACGACACAAAACATGCACATACACTCCGAATGCTTGTCTTCAACTGATTTAGTGTCACCTTATGAATTATTACTTATTACATTTTATATCTGTCATTTTACCCAACGTATAAATTGACACTAGCAACCTCTAGGGAAAAGTATTGAAACTATGATAATGGCAGTTTTTGCATTAAACGCGCTTTCTTTTATGGAATTTAGATGTCGTTATAACTCAATATTGCCATCTTCGGTATAATGCCAGTTTTGTTATCAAGGTGCGATTTGTAAAATCAAAAAGCATTATTCTTCTTCTTCTTAGCGTATCGATGGCAATCTAAATTGTATCAGCCCAAAACTGAGCTACTAGTTTGGCGCTTTCAGTAGCGTTCATCAGCGAACAAACAACAGGACACGCAGGACACGATATTAAGTGCCCCATCGTTTGTAGAACAGCACCACATTTACACTCCAGGGCAGAGTCATTAATGAATTGGATTTGGGGATTATTAAAATTCCCTAAAGTAGCAACACTTGCTGTCAAAATTACGTCAAAAGCAATGAAATAGTACATGACAATGTTTGAAGTTAATTTAGCAAAGTTTGATATTTTCTATTCCAGAAAGTATTTGTTTCAGCTTGAAACTCCGTGAGATTGTTCAAGATAATAAGTACATTGCTCAAAAAGTCTACTGCGGATCCCGTATATAAAAGCCAAGCCGTTATTTCTAATTTAAAGCAAATTCCTAAGTACAACAGAACTGATAGTAACTTTATGAGTCAACAAACTTATCTCACATCACGTGGGCAGCAGATGGGTTTCGTGCAACTTAACACAACAACACGGATCAGACATTGAATGTCGTCCTCGCCTCGAGCTGTCAACCATATCCGGGCTCTGTAGAAGCACGCTGTGGTGTGGGTAGACTTGTAAGTATGTAGCGGTTTTTGATAGTTAAAAAACATAAGTTATTTTTATCTTTGTGCTAAATAACAACTAGATGAAACGGCGAATTTCTAAGCTATTTTAAAACTACCTAGATATTTGGAAGTGCTTTCATAAATATCAAAATACGCCCCCTTATTCACAAACGCTTCGATTCAACTAATCGTACTTATATCATCTTTTTTGGATAACGAAAGCGAGCGCGATAGACATACGACTTTCTGAATCAAAATCGAATCGAAGTTTGGGAATACGGGGGCAGTTTCTTATATTTTGGAAGCACTCAAAATACATACATTATTCTAACACATCAAATAGTCCTATTACGTAAACGTAAAATGTTCTACCAAAAAAAATCAATAGTCAAAAAAAAACTTTTGGTGATAAAAAGGGTAAAAGTTTAAGAGAATAATTCTCATAATGAAATTGTCAAATACGTTTGGCGACTCATTACTTACGTACCTACCGACACTGAGTCTGGTGTTAGTATTCATCAAGAGACTGGACAAAGAATGTAATTTTATTATCTACTAGCTTTTGCCCGCGGCTTCGCCCAAGTCGATGTCGAAAAATATCCGATCATCCGATGGCAGGGTACTATCACCGGGATTAAAAAGTAACCTTTAGGTTAGAGGTTAGGGTAACAAACATAGTTACATACCTTCATCCCCCTTTTTAACCCTTTTGGGGTAGAATTATCAAAACGCTGAGACACGTATAAATCAATTTTCAATCGTCACATAATTTGAAGATCCTAACTTCAAAACTATACAGGGTTACTGGTAACTCGACGTATTCCTTGCAGGATGTCATAGTAGGGTTAAAATGCAGCAAATTAAGCCACCAAAAGTTCTACCGAAGTTCAGTAGTTTTTGAGTTAGTTAGATTTTTTGGTTTTTTATGAAAAATCCCAGATTAAATCATTTGAAGCCAATTTAAAAATGAATAATGGCGCGACTGTACTGAAATTTAAGTTCATATCATAGTTGATGCCGTAGCAGATCTTTTTAAATAATTAAAAATTCAAAAATGACAAAAACCTTGGCAAATATCACTAAACAAACATTTATGTTTTTGTGATTTTTGCTATAACTTCGTACAAAATGATGTCTAGTAAAAAAAACAATTACAAATTACTAGGAGAATATCCTAGTCTTATCAGCTATCCAAAAAGGTATGAAAGTTAATACAAAGTTATGGACTACATTCTGTGCGTCTCACAAAAATGTGATTATTCGGATAATCAAATAAAACAGTTTCGTGACTATTAGCAATAGCATTAGTTTTAATCAATATCATTTTAAAACCTTTACTTTACCGAGGGCAGCACATCGAACAAGACGTGTATCTCCGAGAACGACCAGTGTTAATTTGCTTCTTTGGACGCAGCCATTTTAAGATAATCGTCGATAAGTCGATCCAAAAACACTAACGTGTGGGAGTCGCCGGTTGGGAAAGCGAAGTTGATATTCTCTCCGCGCCTGAGTAGCGTTACCGTAACTAAGTCCGTAACAGTACATTATGTCAGCGTATTCAGGGTTAATATACATATGCATCCATAGTCAGCTGAAGGCACAGCACAGCACAAGAGCAAGACACGCGGCAACAGTTAGAGAAATAGCCAGATAACAAAACACGAGCTTGCGCGACGTAGAGTTGTAACTAACTAACGCTGACGACCAGATTTTGTAAAGTCGCCCGTCGCCCCGTGTCATGCCGAGAGAACAATAGTGACTAATCACAAAGGTTGCCGAGTGTTTGGAGTTCAAGCGCAGGTAAAAACTACGAATAATACGAATACGAAACAATAGGTAGGACGCAGGTCCTCACCGGACACGGTTGTTTCGGGAGGTACCTGCACCGAATCGGGCGGGAGGAAACGTCCGAGTGTCACCACTGCGAGGATCGCCCGGAAGACAGGGTGGAGCATACCGTGGAGGTTTGCTCCGTTTGAGCGGAGCACCACTATGTCCTCGTAGCGGCGATTGGCACCAGCGACCTCTCGCGTCCGGCCCTGGTTCCGGGTTCCTGGTACTCTGGTCCGGAGCGAGAGGGAATGGGAAGCTGTCACCTCCTTCTGCGAAGCAGTCATGCTAGCGAAGGAGGTGGCGGAACGTGAGAGGGAGCGAACCTCACGTCCCAGACGCCGCGGGAGACGCCCCGGGCGTCGGGGGCCACGTGGTGGCTCTCGGCAACCGTAGGCGCGGGCTTGTGGACGGTGGGTGAGTAATGGGCTAGCTCGCCGTCCGTTCGTCTTATGACGACGGGCCGTGTCGACGGCGCATTCGTGTTCCACGCGCGCCTCAAAGAGATGTCAGCAAACAGGAGGGGCCCGCAAGGGCCGATGCCTGCCAGGGCTGCGGGACTGTTCGAAAGAGATACCCTCCAAGTTTCATGTCTCTAGGACCAGCGGTTTGGGCTGTGTGGATATATCACCCAGTCAGTCAGTCAGTTTACCATTTTATATTATAACTAGCGACCCGCCCCGGCTTCGCACGGGTGCATGTGTTATACATAAAAACCTTCCTCTTGAATCACTCTATCTATTAAAAAAACCGCATCAAAATCCGTTGCGTAGTTTTAAAGATTTAAGCGGTCAAAGGGAAATAGGGACAGAAAAGCGACTTTGTTTTATAATATGTAGTGATAATTATGTATGTATATATGAGATGTCTCCGTAATTCTCTGTATTTCTTCTATATTTTTATTTTTTGAGCCGTAAGCTTTTTTGCCGACGTCATCACACTGTTATCCCCTATTTTAAACCCTTTTAGAGTAAATTTCTTACAAACTTTCAATGTCGTATTTATGTATATGTAATCAAAAGTGAAAAGCCTAAAAAATGAGATGACGTAAACAAAAAAATAACGTAATTTTCATACAAACTTTCAGCTCCTATATATATTAACCCTTAACAGCCCTTTTCTCGCAGGCTCTAAACTATCTCTGTACCAAAGGACATGGCCAAAAAAGTACATTCCATATACACTTACATAGTAAATATATTATATTAAGAAAAATAGAGAAGTGAATTGTTGCGTAGTTTTTAACCTCTCTGCACTTATCAGTATTGATTACAATATAATAAGTAATGCAAGTTGAATTCAAAGTCTCATTTGTCAACTTTCGCCACTATGGATCGTTCGTAGACGAACACGTTCTACACCACGCATACTACTTGTAGATATGTATGTGAAATGAACGACAAATTTTAATGCTCTTACCTGAAACATTTGATTTAAACAAAACTGTTTTCATTGGTATTTCTTACATGTAATTAAATTATATTTTGAAGTGTTGATACGTAAGATATATATATTTATTTCACACAATTATAGTAATAACGTAACCGTACCATAAAACGGAACGCGTTTTACAATGTCATTGTTTATGTCAAAATGGCGGTACTGCGATTGCACAGATCCTCCGTTGCGTACAAACTGTTTGTTTTTTTTGCGATTATCTTCTAATATTTTTGACTCCTGCTCATCTCTACGGAAAAAAATATTTTTACTTATTTTTACCAAGAAATAAGTAATTATTTATAATCTTTTGTTTTATTTCGTATTTCCCTTGTTAATTAGTAGTTAAACTGTTGAAGAAAAACGTCACTTTCGGAGTCTCAATAAATGTGACAATAATAACATATACTTTGTCTCAGTTTTCTATCAGACTTTCTCAGTTCAGTAAATGTTAATCAATATATGGTTAAAAAACCTTAGTTCAGGTAGAATGACCACCTGAAATAAGGATTTTGGATCTTGTTGAAATGCCCAATAATTCACAGCACTTCGTTATTTTAAAACGCCTTGAGGTTTTTAATAGCAAAATCATTATATCATACGCTTTGCCAGCAATCTGATAGAAGGTAACATGAAACTGTTTACGTCTAGTTATTTGTAATGAGAAGTTCTTTGAGCTTTTTATTTTTTGCAATTTAATATGGCAATATTCACGAATATGAAACACCAAAAATTATCGTTGTACATTTGATAACTATGCAAACGCCCATACAGAAATTGGCCATGTCCTTTCATTTAAATCGGTTCACTAGTTTAGGCGTGATTGCGTAACACACAGACAGAGTTACTTTCGCATTTATAATATTAGTAAGGATAGTTAGGATTTTTGGGAACATATTAAAGGAGAATGAGCATTTAAGTAAACGAGTTTTTCTATATCCAAATAAATAAAAACAGACTTTTATTTCTTGTAGATCATACAGTATCTAAATGTATTTTTAACTCTACTATATCTACAAATAAAGAAAATTGAAGTGTTTGTTTGTTTTTTTTCAAAATAACAGCTTTTTTCTGAATGCTTATGAAAATATAAACGGTACTTATAACATTTTTTTTAATTTTGGTATGTGTGTGGACCGATTTCGACGGGACTTTACTGGCAGATAGCTTATGTTATAAGGAATTAGGCTACTTTTATTTTAGAAAAAGGATTAGCGTTCCATGCAAAAAATAAACCCTTAAAAGTGTTAACAAAATCCTATTCAAATATGGAAATAACGTTTTTGTATACTAATTTCACACGAATGAACACGCGGGCAACAGCTAGTATAATATATATATTTATACTAGCTGTTGCCCGCGACCTTAGTCCGCGATCTCTTTTATCTATTTAATTTAAAATAAAGTATAATATTAATCTAGATCTATTTTGTAGCTTTATAGAAAAAAAAACAGTTTCTTATTTCTAGTATAAGTACCTATTCTTGTCTTACTTTAGTTTTGTTAGTTTTACACAAAATATAATGTATTAGTGGTAGTTTTAAGTTCTGATCGTAGCTTAAAATAAACTTACACAAAGTTTCGTATTTGTATCTTACATACATAAATAAGAACTTTAATTAAGCAGTTGGCATACACATAATTTGACTTGTTGATAATTAATTACTAATTAGGTAGGTGGAAGTGTAAATTATCTACCCTAATGATACCCACTTCGCTAAATTGTGTTAGGTTATCCCACGTCCCTGTTAATGTATAACATAGATCACAAACAAACAATTCATTACAATAGTTACTTCCATACTTTTTGCCAAGAACATGATATTACTGTGTATGGAGTGCTGTGCATAAGACAGGACGATTCTGAAGCCTCATTCTCCTTTTTACATGGGTAATGCTAATGCATAATTTATGAAGGTCAATTTCATGCGTTTAATGTTCTACGGCGAGACACCGACGCCGACGACGTCATGGCAGGCGCGCGGCGCGGGCGCCACTCCCGGTCTCCCACCACCAACATGCATTTTAATTTCTTATGCCAGTCATGCCAGTGTTTCTTTGTTAGTCCCAGACTCAAGTCAGTTCCAAGTAGCGCTCGCGCGGCGCTAACGTCCGCCGTCATCATCACGTCACATCGTCTGTTAATGCAGAGTGTTGATTTAATTAAGGACGTTAGGGTTAAATAAAATGGTGCTGCGCAAAATATTCGTCAATGTGCGTTTACAGTGACAGTGTAAAGTGTAAAACGTGTTGTTGCATTTTCTGGATTTGCGCGGTGTGTCTAGTTTATGACGGTTGGTGAAACTATTATGATATTTTCCCGCCTACTGCCGAACAATATCAAGGTAGCCATGTTTTATATATCCTATACTATTTCAATGAGCAATATATGTATACAGTGTGTATTATTCAAGTGGGCGTGAATGCCCATGAGGAATATCGAAAAATACTCAAAGAAGTCTCGAGCCCGATTTTGATGAAAACTAAAACTGCATCATAGTATTTTTACACAAAAAAACACACTGTATTATTATACCGTTAGGTAGCGTCACTATTTTGGGAAGATTAACCAAATTCTGGGAAGTAATGATAGTAGCTATCTGCCAGTAAAAATCCCGTCAAAATCGATCCAGCCGTTTCGGAGTTTAGCCGGAACAAACAGACAGACAGACATAATTTAAAAAATTGTTTTTTTATTATAAGTACCGCATATACTTTTATATGCATTCAGTAAAAAGCTGCTATTTGGTTTTCAATTTTATTAATTTGCATAGATGTGTAGATAATATTGTAGTAATTCTGTCTATCCATTGTTTTTTCCCGCCTTATGAGCGTTTATACAGAAAGTAGGCAACGTCGCAAATAGCTGTCTAATATTACTGCTGCTGCTGTTTTAATTAATTTGGCAATATTGCTGTATAAGAAATATGGATAACTAGTTAACTAAAATGTTGATTATGAAATGCAATAATTTAAATTGTAAAACCGAATATTTAGTTTTAGATGTAAAAAAGTATTTGGAAACTTTCCAATTTTTGGATGAACGCTCATAACGGCGGAGTAGATTTTCATATAAATATTAGATTACGATGAAATTACGCACACAGATAGATTTTTACCCCGGAAGCACGTCCCGTGGAATGATTACCCCACACACACGCGGGGGAGCTGTGGGAAAAAGAGTCATTGATAACGCTATAAGACGTAAGAAATAACTACCAGACAGTGCAATTGCAAATATAATATGCTGTTACTGTTAAATAAAACGCAGTCTCAAGATACACTGGTGGATGTCACTGGTGTATGTTAACATCCATCAAGCTCTGTTTTTATGTTTTTGTTTTGCACTCGCCTAGCAACTGCGACTTGGATGCAGCGCGCGAAATAGTTTTGTAGATATGTAGAAAACATACGTACCGTATGTGTATGTTGTTTTGTGATATGAACGGTGTAGAAAAGCCGGGCATGAGTTCTTCCCGTCAATGTCGTATTTTTTTGCGTATGGCCATATCTGGGAACCTTTTTATTACGAAGATAGTGAGCGTTAAACTTTTTGACATGATTTTTTTTATTTGAATACAGGTTTTAAATGTCAGGTCCTTACTTAACTCCCTGACCCCTGCACTTCAATGCATCCATCAGCACAATGGTTTGAGTGCATTACATGGACCAGTGATATTTCACACCAAATGTCTACATAGTTATGTTATTTATGAGAAAAGGATTTATGTAAATTAGTATTTGTTTATTTACCATTAATTGAATCTCGTTAAAAGCTGTTAAAACCAAGTTACTAATCGACGTCATTGAGAGTTCAAACCTATGTTTTAATAGTACATTTTGATATAAGTGGGGAAACTTTATAATGCAGTCGACGCAGAATTCACAACCGAGCCGCAGGCGCGGTTGCTGTGGAGCTGAGAACTGCAGTAACAAATGTTTTTTCCATACGTTTTCTGAACGTAAAGTATTTTGTCATAAATTATAAAGGTAAATGTTAATTTGTTCATAAAAGTATTTTTTTAACAATCATTTTTTATTTATAAACACAATTTAAATATTCAAAAAATAATTACGCCGCCGTAAAGACGCATATCTCGTTACCGACATTAATAGGAATTGAACCAATTTGGACTTAGTATACTAGGTATCAAATCAAATCCATTTATTTGCCAGAATGTAGGTTTAGAAAGTATGATCTTAAAACTATAATGGCCCGTTTACATTCTACCATTTCATATGGTGTGCAAATATTAAATTTTATAGTATAGTATCTGTGGAAATTTTTATTTCTGCACTAAATGAAAAAAATCCACGAGTACATTAGTGAAATATGTATGTTGAACCTAATCGTAGTGCGAAACGATAAGAGCCAATTTTCGAGGAGTGTAGGTATTAGGTATTGAAAAATAATTTGTATTATGAGACCCCCACGAGCGCGTGGAATAATGGTAACGTAAATACGTCGATTTTAAAATTAAAAAATACCCCTTTCATATGTAATATTTTTATGATTTTAAGAATGTATTCATACTGATGGATGATACTAATTGTACTTGTTGCAAACAAACTAAAATGCTATAGGCTAATTGTATTTTTACGTTACGTTTACAACGCGCGCCCGTGTTAGGCCTCTGCTCCTGGCTGCTGGCTCAGTGGTATCGTCCGGGGGACTTACGAATTGTAGCTGTTGGGTTCCAACCCCGACAGCGCGTTACTTTGTGTAATTTATTTCATCATCTCTACTCTCAAGAGGTCGAACTTCAGGTTAAGCCGTGCTTGCCCAGGCCGGTCCGTGGATGGGTGACCACCCATTACATACTGAGTTTCCTCCGTCCCAGCTGAAAATTTTAGATCTTTGACAGTCGTTAGGTAGTCAGTGGCCCGAAAGTCTGACAACCAGTCTTACCAAGGGGTATCGATACCCAGTACTTACTGGGTTGTGGAGGTCATGTTAGGCAGTCGCTAAATGTAAAACACTGGTATTCAGCTGCATCCGGTTAGACTGTAAACCGACCTCAACAGAGTTGGGGAAAGGCTAGGCAGATGATGACCTCTGCTCTTAAAACGGTGAAGGAAAACATCGAGAGGAAATTAGCATAGCGCTTAAGTAACTAGCGATCACTTGCCCTTCATCGGTCGGATCAACTATGGGACCCGGTCGGATAAGGCTTCGGACCTGGTCGGACCAAATTCCCGGCACGGTCGGGCAAGACTTCAGACCCGGTCGGGCCAGACTTGGGACCCGGTTGGGCCAATCTCCGGACCCACCAAGGCAACTTAGAACCAAAAATCGAAAACGTGACATCTACCAGCCCCCACTGGATGAAAGTCCACTCCCGCTCATACAGGGGGGGCCTGTAGGCATCCCAGCACTGGGAACATTGTAGGCTGATCCCAAATTTCTGTTAGGTTTGCAAGTTACATCTCAATTCTCAATGTTGTTTGCCGATTTTCACGCAGACGGAATCACGATTTTCTTTATATAATTAAGTATATCTTAGTACATAATATAAGATGACGTGTTTATTCTGGTGCAGCAGTTCAATGCCCTACATTCACATACCGGATCGTACCGGCACGGGCGGCGCGTAGTTTGTTTTTTTGGACGACCTTGTATTCTATGTAATTGTACATATCTACCTACCTATTGTTTTTTTATCTTAGTTTTATATATATATACCTACATCTTATTTACCTATAGTATAAAAAATATGTTTGTGTGTATTTATGCGCTGCCATACCGTTCATCTGATTGCAATAAAACTTTGTCAACTTATTGCTTGCACTTGCGCGAAATTATATACAAAAAAAAAATACGCGGGCGAAAGCTAGTATAGAATAAATAACTGGTTATAGGTACATAATAAAAATATATTACATCAACAGTCAGCACTGCCTCGTTGGTCTAGTGCTAATAAATAAATAAAATTAAATCATGAAGTCGAAGGTTCGATTCCCAAGTCGGGGAAAGTGTAATTGAGTTATTCTAAGTAGCATCCACGGAGTCTGGTTTTGTGCCAACTAATAATTAATACAGGTTTTATTCGAGACTGCTATTTTTTAAATAATATAAAAGGCGGAAAGTTGGACAAGCCATATTCAAAACACCTTAATATTATTTTGTTTTTTTTTCCGTATTCCTTTTGAGGGTTCCGTAGCCGAATGGCAAAAAACGGAACCCTTATAGATTCGTCATGTCTGTCTGTCTGTGCCTGTGTGTGAGTACGACTCGCACTTGGCCGGTTTTTTAAGGGTACAACACCTGTAAGTGTGTGTTACCATACCACGTCATAACTAACTGGGTGTTAGTCATGACGTGGTATGGTGGCGATAGATATAATATGTAGTTTGAACAATAAAACATAAATAACTAAGTGTACTCACTCTATCATTATTTACAGGAAATCAAAAAGAAAAATCAGAAATCAGGAATTGGAGAACAAGAATATTACGTATTGCAAAATAAAACTGAACATTTAGCAATAATGGGGACCGGTATGTTTTAATTAAAGTCATTAGGATAAGAATAGAGTTGATTCATTGTTATCACCTTTAAATTTATCAGTCTAGTGGAGTCTACACCAGAGGCTTTGGTGAAAGGCTTTGGTGTGTGGGTACCATAATACCCATAAAACTTGTCTTTGATCTTGGAAAAGGTATAGTCCGTTTTGGTGTTTTGTGAGCCCTAAGCCAATGTCGAAAATCCTATTCTCAAGTTAGACGAACGATCTATAAAATCCACTGCCTCGTTGGTCGAGTGTGCTAGCGCGACTGCTGAGCATGAGGTCCTGGGTTCCATTCCCGGGTCGGAGTGTAGCAAAATATTTGTCATAAAACAAAATACTGTCAACGACCTACGTCATCTTTAAAATTGTTGAATGTGGTTAAAATGTCCTAACCATTAGATATATATACCTTTTTTTTGTGATGGAAAATTATCAAACCTCACCTGTTTCCAATTTTGATCTTTGTTTTAAAGTAGGTACATAATCAATTAGGTTGGTTTTAGTACTTATAGTAGGTATTCTATGCAATAGTCTCGCAGCTCAGTGCAGTGTGTGTCCTGGTGGCCTACCATGACCTAGCACAATTGTTTTAATCTGACTTTAACGTGGGAAAGAGATGGAGCTAGATGTTCTGTACACACATTGTGACATTAAAATAATACTGCTTTATAAGGTGATGTTACGGGCCCAGATTTGATAAAATAATAATTTTGAAAACTTTCGATTGTATAAAAGTGACTATACCTTTCAGATGATTCTCAATTATTTTCAATCCTTACGAAATAATTTGATTATTGGTGCCATGTCAAAAACATGATTAGCATTATTTTTCTGTTTCAGTTAACGTTCTGACGCAGATGGCGGAGTATGACTTCAATGCACCAATTAACGTAGAAATGATATTTGAAGACAGCGACGATGATGACGCATCAATTCAAAATGAACACAGTGAACAAGAAAATATTAAAGATAATAACAACAACAAACAGGTCGCTAGCGAGATATGTACAAATTCTGAAAATCAAATCAACCATGAAGGTTTCAATAAATCTATGTTAAGTTTGAAACCCATTGAAGAAATAATTGAAGATATCACCGGAAATAATTTAAACAATAGCCAAAATACTGAAATAAGAGAGAACATAAATAATGTTGGACATAATCATAATCAAAACATACCCGATGGTAATCAACATGCAATCATTTTAATCAGTGATGACACGGTTCATAACGCAGAGAGTGTAGCTGTTTCACGACGATTCAACGATCACCACGATCCAGTTACTACGTTCGTTGAGGATTTATTGAACAAGTTATCTGAACATATTGTTCTTATAATGCAAGCGTTTTACTACTACGGGGCAAAAAAAACAGACGCGGAAAGACAAAAAAAAGAAGCAATATTTCATTTTATAAAATCACATTTTTTCGAATTATCGTATACTACAGCCGAGTCAATATTGTTGCCACAAGAACGAAATAAAACATTTATTAATCAATTTTTAGATAACACTGTCTTACTAGCCAATAGGAAATCTTCTAAGTGGAAATGTCAGAGGCGCACCGTGATACCATTTTTTAATGAATTAATGACATGGACAAAACAGAAAAGAGAATATATTAGAAATAATAACAGACCGTGTCCTTCTAATGAAAATGTGATTTTAAAGCAACAACTGGTCAGACCGCTAGCCCCTTTGAATCTACCACAGTCTGAAATCGTTGCAAACTCTACTGATACTGAACCTCCACAAGCCCAAAATAATCTATGCATATTTTCTTCTGGAAGCCCTGGCAACGAAATAAGCATAAATATCGATACAAATACATTCATACAAATTACCGAAAAACAAGGGACAGCGGCACAGAATGTAAACCATAATAATAATGTCCCAAATAGTGATCCTACCAGAGGAAAGACACCAGCTGCAAGACCAAGATACGGAAATCGGGTCAAAGATATCCAAAAGAAAAATCCACAATATCATCGACCGCCACCACCAGTAAATCTGTGCCATAACTATAAAAATATAACTAATAAACCACAGCAGTACATTCAAACAAATGCCAATAATTATAATCAAATAAATGTGAATCGAACATATTATAATAGTATGGGACAACCTCACCAAAACCACCAACAACCAAATCCGAGTTACTATAATAACACCAATCAAACAACGCTGGCTCACAACGATCATTTCAATAATTTGTTACATGTTAATAACACTAATTATAACATTCCTATGGTAAGACCTGGATCAATAGAATATATTAATTATTTTGGTTTACTAGAGATCTTTACTAATTTATAATGTTGATTGCAGCATGGAACGCAGATGGATAATGAAGTAACTTCTAGTCCAGTGATAACGAGTGTGTCTTCCTTGAATCCAAAGACAATTCGTTGTTGTATGTGCGGCAAGAGCACTTCAAGGCCGTGTGAACCCTACATGTATTCCCCCTGCACACCAATTTACTGCAGTTATCTCTGCCAGGTAATTATGTAACAATGTTTGTGAGGTCCATAACAGGATTCGCGCGGTTGATTACGGTTTACGGCACACTTCCTCTTACAGCCAGCAGTCCGGTTTGCAACAGTGGGAATTAAGATTATGCTTTAATTATATTTGCAATAGGACTATTATTAGCATATTCCGCCTTGAAAATTCCAAAGAAATATTGTTGAAAGGACTGAAACCATGAAATAGCTGATCTCCGAATTAATAAACCTTCTGGAAAATTGCCAGCGGGTTCAATGTCAACCCGTAAATTGGCAAGGAATCCGAAAGATTCGTTTACTATTGTAGTTTTTACGATTTGAATTCCTATTGGAAGAATGATAATAGTGATGAAATAGTGTATTTCTCAATCGAATAAAAACAGATATTCAGTTACTTATTACTAAAGGTTTATTTTTATTTTACAATTTTATTGAATAACTAGCTGTGCCCCGCGACCTGGGTCCACGTGAAATTATTACGAAAATACTACTTAGGGAAGTAGTATTTGGTAACAAAAGCCGATTAAAATAGGGATTTGAATCGGCTTTTGTTACCAATTTCAAGAGTTTATTTTTTTTGCCGGAACCCTAATGTCTTTCCTGAAATAAAAGTAGCCAACTCTACCTGCCAGTAAAAGCCCCGACAACATCGGTCCAGCCGTTTCGGAGATTAGCCGGACAAAACAGACAGACAGACCGACAGACAGGAAAAATGTTAAAAATCGGACGCACGTTAATTTTTTAAATTCCGTAAGTTGTTTTAAATTTAAGATTTATTATTGGTTTTCCTGTTATCTATAGGCAAAGAACTATTTTTTTAATTTTTAGGGAGAAAGGTAAATTGTCACCTATTTTCTTAAATAACTTCAAAACTATTTATCTTAAAATTATAAAAAAATATGTTTCTAATGCTCACAATGAGCCCTTTCATTTGATATGTACCTACACGATATAGTTTGCAAAACTTTTTTTTTTTCATTTTGTAATTTACTCCCCAAAAGTGGCCCCTATATTTAAAATTCATTTAATTACATTACACGTCCGTATTAGGGTCACCGATTTCCAATTCCAACTCAATCGGTCCAGTAGTTTTGGGAGTAAATTGACTGTGACAGACGGACAGACAGTCAGACACGCGAGTGATTCTCTATGGGTTCTGCTCTTTTCCTTTGAGGTATGGAACCCTAAAAATCATTTTTGTTATAAGTACCGTAAATACTTTCGTATAAATTCAATAAAAAGCTGTTATTTTAACATAGCAAACAGACGCTTCAATTTTATTTATTTGTATAAAGTATTGATAATTCAGAGGTCGTCTACAAACTTTTTGAGATAAATAGAGAATTAGAATATCAACATCTTTCATTCTTTTCACATTCAATGATCTGATTGACTCGTTGGTCTAGTAGTTGTAAGCGCTACTTCTGATCCTGAGCTACTTCTTTACTGGGTTCGATTCCTAAGTTAGTTAGTCAAGTGTTATTGGGCGTTACCATCAGAAATTTCTAAGGAGCAGTCACGGAGTCTGGAATGGTACTCGATTGATGGTAATAGGCTCGCGTCCTATTACGTGAGATGAGAAATAATAACTGGCGAAATCTTGGAGTCCTGATTGTACATCTCTGCCTAACCCTTCGATGATTACAGGCGTGATGTTCATGTCCCATACTGTCATATTTTGTCGATCGGGTTTAATTACTTTATTCGTAACCATCATTTGTTTGGCTTCACTTGAGTTATTATCGAAAATTATTCCACGGGAACGTTTTAAATATAGCCTACTAACTCATGCCCGCGGCTTCACCCGCGTAAGTTCGGTAATTGGCCCACGGGATCGCACTACCCTAAAAAGTATCCTATGTGTTAATCCAGGTTATAAACTATCTGTGTAACAAATTTCATCCAAATCCGGTCAGTAGTTTTTGCGTGAAAGAGTAACAAACATCCATCCATCCATACTCACAAACTTTCGCATTTATAATATTAGTAGGATGACACTCTGGTATAATCTAGTTTCCCATTAGTTGAAGAACTTTCGTAATCGGATCAGTAGTTCCTATATAACCTACTTCCAAACTATACCTCTTTGTAATATTAATATAGATATTTAATAAACTTTTTTTTTATTCCAGGAATTGGACAGCCAGTTTTACAAACGAGCGTGGGTTAATACGTAGCAACAGAAAGTATTAAAGAAGAAAAAAATAGATAGTATTTTATATCAGATTTATGTTCAATTATAAGTACATTTAAAACAGATTGTTTTATTTTATTTTGATTACATTTTACATGCATCAGAAATTATCATTCATGCAACAACTAAAAATCGAACTTGGTGCCAACCTGCAATATCGAGCGATAAGGGCTAGCTCGCACGGGTAACTTTTGTCACCGTGACATTAAAGTTTTTTTCATTGTCACGTCACGTTTCCAAAGTGCAGTGCGCTCATGAAATGTGATAAAAACTTTTTTGAAATCGAAGCGTCATTTTCCTATATGGATTTCGAAGAGACTGTCGTTGTCTGTAAACTCATCAGACTCAGGAGGAAAAGAAACCGAAAAGAATACTGGGTACAACCCCCCCTCCCCCCCCCCTCCCGCCCCTTACATTTTTTAGATATTTCCGAATGAGTGTTAGAAGTTTTTGAAAAAGACCTGCATTGCATCAAAATGGCGATAACCGTATTTACGCACTTGGATTTTATAAGGATAAATTAAGAAACATGCGCGCTAAATAAAAAAATGGTTGCCTGTAAAGTCGGTTTTACGGGCGAAGATTTTACGTGACAACGTCTCAAGAACGTTCGAGAAAGACAGAGACACAAGCACGCACCGATTCAACGCGCCTAATTCTCTAGTGCTGCGCGCGCGGCGGACCGATCATGTTTGAGTGGGAGAGAGACGCAAGGCATTCGCCGATCCGGCGGGCCTCTCTCTCGTTCGGTGGGTGACTCATCCTAACAGACGTGAGCGGGCGTTACACTTTTTCATAAGTGACTCCGAGCCGCAACCTAATTTAAGACGTTGTCACGTCAAAAGTTTTAATGCCGTTGACATATGAGCTTTTTATAAGTATTTGATAATCAGAATATTAAATATGTATTTACATTAATAATGAGGAAGACGCCCCTAAAGGGGCCCGTACCGAACTATGCAAATGGCGAACAAACGACGTGGAGAGTGACAATTTTGTCACCCGTGCGCGCACTGCTATGAAAACATATCGGCGCGGTGACAGTTTCGTCACGGGCTTGTACGCCGGTCGGCGTACAAAAACGTCACCCAGTTGTCACGTCGTAACATGCGCGCATCTCTATAAATATCCACGGACTTGATAAGAGTGACGACAGAGTCACGGTCACGGTAACAAAAGTAACCCGTGCGTGCTATGTCTTATGTTAGATAAGCTTACCGAAAACGCACATTGAGTAAAAAAAATTGAGAGGTGTCAAGGGACACCCGGATGGAACTAAGTTCATTTCGATTAATTAGTGAAAAAAAAAAACCTTGGCAGTCGTTGCTTAACTTGGATCACCCATCCACAGACAGACCTTGGCAGTCGTTGCTTAACCTTGATCACCCATCCACAGACAGACCTCGGCAACCGTTGCTTAACTTGGATCACCCATCTACAGACAGACCTTGGCAGTCGTTGCTTAACCTTGATCACCCATCCACAGACCAACCTTGGCCACCGTTGCTTAACTTGGATCACCCATCCACAGACCAACCTTGGCAACCGTTGCTTAACTTGGATCACCCATCCACAGACAGACCTTGGCAGTCGTTGCTTAACCTTGATCACCCATCCACAGTCAGACCTCGGCAACCGTTGCTTATCTTGGATCACCCATCCACAGACAGACCTTGGCAGTCGTTGCTTAACCTTGATCACCCATCCACAGACCAACCTTGGCAGTCGTTGCTTAACTTTGATCACCCATCCACAAACAGACCTCGGCAACCGTTGCTTAATCTTGATCACCCATCCACAGACAGACCTCGGCAACCACTGCTTAACCTTGATCACCCATCCACAGACCAACCTTGGCAACCGTTGCTTAACTTGGATCACCCATCCACAGACAGACCTTGGCAGTCGTTGCTTAACCTTGATCACCCATCCACAGACAGACCTCGGCAACCATTGCTTATCTTGGATCACCCATCCACAGACAGACCTCGGCAACCACTGCTTAACCTTGATCACCCATCCACAGACCAACCTTGGCAACCGTTGCTTAACTTGGATCACCCATCCACAGACAGACCTTGGCAGTCGTTGCTTAACCTTGATCACCCATCCACAGACAGACCTCGGCAACCGTTGCTTAACTTGGATCACCCATCCACAGACAGACCTTGGCAGTCGTTGCTTAACCTTGATCACCCATCCACAGACAGACCTTGGCAGTCGTTGCTTAACCTTGATCACCCATCCACAGACCAACCTTGGCAACCGTTGCTTAACTTGGATCACCCATCCACAGACAGACCTTGGCAGTCGTTACTTAACTTGGATCACCCATCCACAGACGGACCTTGGCAGTCGTTGGTTAACCTTGATCACCCATCCACAGACCAACCTTGGCAACCGTTGCTTAACTTGAATCACCCATCCACAGACATCCTTGGCAGTCGTTGCTTAACCTTGATCACCCATCCACAGACAGACCTCGGCAACCGTTGCTTAACTTGAATCACCCATCCACAGACAGACCTTGGCAACCGTTGCTTAACTTGAATCACCCATCCACAGACAGACCTTGGCAGTCGTTGCTTAACCTTGATCACCCATCCACAGACAGACCTCGGCAACCGTTGCTTAACTTGGATGACCCATCCACAGACAGACCTTGGCAGTCGTTGCTTAACCTTGATCACCCATCCACAGACAGACCTCGGCAACCGTTGCTTAACTTGGATCACCCATCCATAGACAGACCTTGGCACTCGTTGCTTACCCTTGATCACCCATCCACAGAACAAAGACGAAACGAAAATATCTGGCTTGCTTTCTATAAGAGAGAGAGAGAGACAGACATAGCTTACTATAGCAAAAACACATTACCCTCCTTTGCGTCGCGCAGTCGGGTAAAAAGTGTCGTTACAACTATTCGTCAGATTTTTTTCCGTCTAGCCCCCTTTCGCAAGGCGTGATAAGGAACTTCGTTCCAAAATGACCAAAACGCGTTGTGGACTTTTTTTAAATGCGAAATTCGCCTCGTGTCTATTTTAAAAACGACCACGACGCATTCTGGCAAACTAAAACGACCACGATGCGAAATTCGTGTCGTGGCTGTTTTCATTTTCGACAATGCGTTCTGAGAGATTTTTCAAACAGCGACGACACGATAGAGGTAAGTAAATGAAACTTTACGACGATGGCGCATGTACTCGAGGGTGATGATGTCTAAATGAAAATCAAAGTGTCGAATGTGAAAATTTTCAGTTTATTTTACATTGTCAGCGTCTTCATAGAACTCGGAAATCAACATATCGTCATCATGGGATCTTCATCAGAAATCAGAGGACGAGCCAAAGTGGAGCAAGACGACTGCACAGCATGAACATCTGGAGGAATATCTTGACCTTCAAACTGCTAAGAAAAACATCTTCGCCTTCTGGAGTAAACTTTTGAATATCAAACTGCTCAACCACTTGTTCTTCAGAAATCATAACAGGGGTCCTGTCAGATGAAACCATGGACATCAGATCTTCGACAGAAACGTCGGTTGCAAACATAACAACAAGCGAACCGGAGCATGCGAAGTCAATAACTGCAGAGCACCGACTGCGTTCAAAAGAGAAACCATTAATCTATACATATAATAAATCTGTAGACGTCACGTTTCTGTACATTAAAAATATTTAAAAAAAAATAGTAGGGGTGTTAAAGGATCACACACAGAACCCATTTCTATCATTTTTAGATTTGTTCATGCGTTAGGCGCCTTCCTCTTCAGTTTTGTGGTTGTGGATTAGAAGAAAAGATATCTCTTGGTTTCTCCAATATATAAAATGGGTTGGGTTTTAAAACGAGTCGCCTGAATTTGAGGGTATTGGTGGTGTAGGGGGCTTAAGGGAGTGAGTCTTAATCCCCCCAAAGTAATTTTGGCTGCCGGAGTTGCGTCTAAGTATTTTTAAACAATTTCCGAAAATTCTTAAATACTATTGCAATTATGCAAAACGGAACGTAGTCTTAATGCTTTAGTACAGTTTTTTCAAATATAATTTTTAGGTTTTATGTGAAAAACGTCAAACGAAACGCAACCCGCCATCTTGGATGGATGATATTGACAGCTAATGTCAAATTTGTGAAACGCAACCCGCCATCTTGGATGAATGATATTGACAGCTAATGTCAAATTCGCCAAGCGGTTGGTCGACTCTTCACGTGACCAGAGGGCGGGCCTATTTTTTGGCCAAAGAATCAGCATTGCCATCCAACGTGGTAATGCTGCCAGCCTTCAGGGCACTTTTCCTGTTGACAGCAATGCGGACGAATTTTTGGATGCCCTGTAACCCTTTTATACTTGTACATATTAATTTCTATTATAGTTTTGTAGTTTGTAAATAATTAATATTTTGATTAAAGAACATATATATATATTTATTTGTTCAGGGCAATAAGGTCTATATCCGTTTGTTTGGTGAATGAAACACTGACAACGTCTTCTCTCTTGTAATTTTTAATTTGAACTAACTTAATAGCTAAATGAGTGGACTGTATAAACGTATGTTGAATGTGTGAGTGTAGTATGTCTGTGTGCATGAACGGTTTGCTATTAACTAAGGGATTTGTATGTACTTAACAATATAATTAGACATACCGCCCACCAAAGTACGTAGTGCAGTAACGTACTTTCTAAATCGTGTAAAAGTTCAAACAAAATATCAACCACTAGAAATAGGATATAAAACAAAACTTCTTGTAAAATTAAAGTAAACTTAACATTGTGCATATGTGTCACTGTTCATGTATCTTACTTGGTAATTATAAAAGTACATGTTATTAGAATTGGCACCTCATAACAATTTATTTCATTCTCAACAACACCAAAATTAAAACTAATTTGTATACAATAAGGCGCTAACCTTTACCGCCCACCGTGATACTAGGTAACTTAAGGCAAGTTATTTCTATAAACTAAGTAAGTACGTAGATACACCACAGAAAACTATACCTATCTAAGTACATAGCTGCTAGGAGGGCTAAAAACACAAATAGGTATGTTAAAACATGTTGATTCTGATGTGACAAACAATTTTTTTTTTGTAAATGGTATGTAAACATAACGCGGTTATTATAATCTTGTATCAACTAACTATAACAATACAAATAAACTCCTTAAAGTAAATACTGCTTATACTAAAGTATGATCAACACATACATTTATTTTAAGGCGATGGAATCAGTTACCGTCACAAAGTATTTAATAACTATATCTTACAATCTCAAATTGTAATGGGTAAGTAGTATTAATAAGTTACACAATAGTAAACATAATAAAAATTCATTTAGGTAAAACACATATTTTACTAATGGGACGTTTAAATTCTCCATTCCTACATTTAATAGATACAACACGTGCAACATTATCAGGCCCTAAATATTTATTAGTTATTCTTCCTAGAATCCATTTAGCCGGGGGAATATTATCATCTTTTAGAATGACTATATCACCTACTTCTGGCTCAGATTTTTTAGTGTTCCATTTATACCGTTGATTAAGGTTAACTAAGTATTCTTTGTACCACCGTTTCCAGAAATTTTGTACCATTTTTTGTGTCAATCTCCACCTATCTAACCCTACAACGTTAGTTTCAGTATAATCATTATCAGGAATACTTATCAATGGTTCACCTATAAGAAAATGACCGGGTGTCAAAGCCTGAGGCTCGCTAGGGTCATCACTCATTACAGTGATTGGACGAGAATTTAGACAGGCCTCGATCTGTACCAAAACAGTAGACAACTCTTCATAGGTAAGAGTGCTGTCCCCGATTACCTTGTGTAAATGTGTTTTAACACTACGAACTCCTGCCTCCCACAGACCTCCGAAATTAGGTGCATGTGGAGGTATGAAATGCCATGTTGTATGCTCTAAATTCAGTAATTGCTCAATTTCACGTGGCACTGTTGACTTCGCTTGATCAAACATCTGGCGAAGTTGTTTGTTGGCTCCAACAAAGTTAGTGCCATTGTCACTAAACAAATCTTGACAGTGACCTCTTCGTGCTGTGAATCGCTTGAAGGCTGCAATGAAAGCCTTTGAAGTCAAGTCAGTTACAGCCTCTAAATGAATAGCTCGAGTGACCATGCAAATAAATAAACAAATATATCCTTTGCTGGATTTCGCTCCTCGACCAGGTGAGAATCTCACATTAATAGGCCCCATGTAATCACAGCCAGATGATTTAAAAGGTCTAGTAGGCTTTAATCTAATTTCCGGAATTTGACCCATCAATTGGTTACTCTTTGTTTTAGAATATCTCAAACACTTAACGCATGCTCTGTAATGACTTTTTACCCTCTCTTTTGCTCGCAGTATCCAATATTTGGTTTTTAAATAGCACAACATAGCTTGTGGTCCACCATGAAAAGTTCTAAGATGTGCATCCTTAATTATAAGCTCGGTAAGATGATTCTTAGCGGGCATAACTATCGGATGTTTTGTGTCGTATATAACTTCTGACTCATCTATACGACCACCAACCCTTAGCAACCCATTTCTATCTAAAATAGGACAAAGAGTGCGGAGTTTACTTTTCTTGGGGACGAATTCGTTCTTCTTTAACCAATTGAGTTCTTCACTGAAATTCTCTTCTTGAACCTGTTTGATACATATTATTAAACTCTCATTCATTTCTGAAGGTGTAATTAAGTTCGAATATTGAATACGTTTCTCCTTTGGTAATCTTAAATTGTGTATAACTCTTCTCCAGTAAGATATTGCTTTTAAGGTTTTAGATAATGACGAAAACATAGTCCAAATAAATTCATTTTTTAATTCGGGTAAAGCTGTAAGAGATGTAGATCTTTCTTCTTCATGAGTATCCTGGATGATTTCAGGGTTGTCAAACTGTACAATTGCTTGTGAAAGCCAAGACGGTCCCGACCACCATAACGAATGTTCAAGTAAATCTTGCGCAGGTAACCCTCTAGAAACACAATCAGTAGGATTCATGTCAGTGCTAACATGTCTCCATTGTTCGTGATCTAAAATGTTAAGAATTTCAGACACACGATTGGCCACAAAAGTAGTCCAGCGGCTTGACCCTCCTCTAAGCCAAGCTAAGACAATTGTAGAATCCGACCAAGCGTACAGATTCTCCTTTGGTATGTGCATTATTTGCGATATCTCAAAAATCAATTTTGCTGCTAGAACTGCACCGCAAAGTTCCAGTCGTGGTATAGATACCTCTTTCTCTATAGGAGCAACCTTGCTCTTTGCTGATACCAAACTCACATAGATGTTGCCTTCCTCATTGACAACACGAATATATACAGCTGCGCCGTATGCTAACTTAGAAGCATCAGCAAATGCATGTAATTCAACCTTTGACCTTGAACTGAAATGATACCATCGTGGTATGTTTATACCTTTCAAATGTATCAAACTTGTTCTAAACTGTAGCCAATCATGTCTCAAATCAGTAGTCAGCGCATCGTCCCAATCAAGCTTGGACTTCCATAGTTTCTGAATAAATATTTTTGCAATGATTACTACGGGCGCAATCCAACCTAACGGGTCATATAACCGGGCTACATCTGATAAAACTTGCCGTTTAGTTATAGGCTCCTTTAATTCTGGCAAGTTAATTGTATACTGAAAGGCGTCCATCTCTCTATGCCATACCAATCCAAGTACCTTCAATAAAGTAGATGTTTTTATTCTTAACGAATCGCTGTTTCTGTGTTTGTCCCCTTGTATGTGTGTCAATAATTCTTGATTATTGCTACTCCACTTTTGCAGTTCGAATCCACCAGAGCTCATTAATTTGTTAATGTCACTATAAATATGTAAAGCTTCCTGTATGGTGTCACAACCTGTGAGAAGATCATCCATGTAAAAATCGCTCTTAGTTATTGATGAAGCCACAGGAAAACTTGCACGTTCCTCATCAGCTAACTTTTGAAGTGATTTAACCGCCAAATATGGCGCGCAAGCAGTACCAAAGGTCACTCGTAATAATTTATAATGGCGTAGTGGCTCGTCTACCTGTGGTCTCCATACAATTCTTTGGAAGTCTGTATCCTCACAATTTACCTTAACCATCCTGAACATCTTGACAATATCTGCGACGATACAAATCTTGTGACATCGCCACCTCATTAAAATATGTCTTAAGTCCTGTTGTAACTTAGGACCTACCAAGAGATTATCATTAAGTGAAAAGTCGTTAACACCCTTACATGAACCATCGAAAACTACTCTCACCTTTGTGGTGTCTTTATCCTCTCTGACCACAGCATGATGAGGGAGATAAACTGCCTTGGGATTGTCGATATCCGCTTCCTTCACCAGTGTCATGTGATTCATCTGAATATATTCATGCAAAACTTTGTTATACTCTTCTTTTAAAATAGAATTCTTCTCTAATCTCTTCTCTAAAAAATCCCATCTTTTTGTAGCTATAACTACTGATTTTCCATATTGACATTCTGGATCTTCCTTGTCAAAAGGTAATTTAACCACGAACCTTCCCTCCTCATCGCGTGTAGTTGTCCTGTCATAAAATTCTTCGCATTTTTCTTCAGTCTTTGTCATCCTTTTCTGTACCAAGTTAGGCTCATTTTCAATCTCCCAAAATTTTTTAAGTATCTCATCTGTCCTTAAATGTAAATGCATGTTGATTACTCGGCCAGCAGCTGAAGTTAATTCTCTTGACACCCTCCCTGATAATACCCAACCTAAGGTAGTGTTTTGTGCCAATATTTCATTGTGACGTATAATACCATCCAATAAAATCTCACTATATACTTCAGCTCCAAAAAGAATATCAATATTTCCTGGTGTGGCGTAACCTGGATCGGCTAGTGGAATTTTACTCAAAGAAAGCCAATCAGGCGTGCTTAACTTGGTTGATGGGAGTACTGACGTAACAGATCGCAAGACATACGCGTTTACTTGGATCAAAGAATCAGAGCTATGCCGTGATTGCACCGCAAGAGAAACCATATGCTTAATACTCGTATGACCACCATTACCTATACCAGACACCATACCACTGACACGTTTACGTGAAAGTCCAAGTAATTGTACAACCGACTCGCTAATAAAAGACGCCTGCGATCCTTGGTCTAATAATCCTCTCAATTGTTGTTTATAACCGTGCTCATTGTATGCCCAAACGGACACGGTAGCTAACAAAACACGACTCGGTTCTAATCCTCCACTCGAGAAATTAGTTGAAATAGTACTCACGGTTTTATCTGACTCACTCTGCGTAGAAACGTCGTCAGGTTTTGCTATGCTGCTCAATTCCTTCTCAAAATGCAATAATGAATGATGCCTCCTCCCACATCGCCTACAACTCCCTGCATTCCGACATTTCATAACTGGATGAGATGAAGAAAAACAATTAAAACATAAGTTATTTTTTTGAACATAATCTTGCCTATCTTTTACACTAAGTTGACTAAATTCCTTACAGTGGTACAAATTGTGTTCACCTTTACACAAATAACACTTGGCAGATACGTTAGAATTAATCTTTTTACTGTCAATAGACCCATGATGAGATTTGGCTTTTGTGTTGGTAGACTTTAATTGTGTAGGTACCTTGTTTGTATCTATCATCTCTAACGATCTAAACCTTGACTCTAAAAACTCCGATAATTGTGTCCATGACGGTAACTCATCATTCATTAAGCCAAGTTGATATTCCCACTGCTTCATGGATTCAGAATCTAATTTAGAAACCACTAAATAAATAATAAACACATCGCTGTTAGTAGTATCAATTTTCATATTACGCAAAGATTGTAAACAAGAAGTTGTTGTATCTAATAAAAGTTTAATGGCACTAGCAGACTCACCCATAATTGGTTTTTGCGTAAACAATGATCTTAAAATTGCATTACAATTATAACGCTTATTATCGTAACGTTTAACTAATTGATTCCACGCATCCTCATAGTTCGCGTCGGTGGTTGAGAAGTTGCGTAACAAACATTCCGGTTCACCTGACAAGTTACCTTTTAAATAGTGTAATTTTTGCACTGGAGATAAATTCTTGTTATTATGAATAAGTGAATTAAATATATCGTAGAAAGATTGCCACTCACTATATTTACCACTAAACGTAGGTAATTGTATGCGTGGTAACTTAACTTCGCATTCACTGACCACGTGTCCAGCACTTGCATGTGGTTTCGTTATAGTCGTTGATGATCCATTTGATGACGCGAGATAGGGCTGCAGGGCTTCCTTCAGTTGAGTCTTGTATGCTACATACAATTCCTCGAACTCCTCGTACATATCTTCCGTAAAATATGAGTCTTGCTTTTCCTTTTGGCTCACCTTACCGATGATCGATTTATGTCCTTCTTTGAAAACTTTCCACAACTCCTCCAAATTGTCCAATCTGGTTTCTAAGTAGGGTTTCTTAACTCGATCTTTAGGTGTTTTCTTGTAGTTTCTCTCTGCTTTCCTCAAGTTTTCCAGCGTCTCTTTTTGATAGGCCAGAAGCACCTCCATTGTGTCCAAATTAAGTGTTTATGAAGTTGAAACTCGAAATCCAAACAAATAGATATTGATTTGAATGATTATTTTCGCTAATGACTTGTTTTAACTCTCGATGTTAGCAAAGATAATCCGCTCAGGAATGCTTTTGTTCTCACGGTGTCGACGACGATCGCCCGATGTAACTCAATAAATCCGGTTCGATTGGACCATATGTTCAGGGCAATAAGGTCTATATCCGTTTGTTTGGTGAATGAAACACTGACAACGTCTTCTCTCTTGTAATTTTTAATTTGAACTAACTTAATAGCTAAATGAGTGGACTGTATAAACGTATGTTGAATGTGTGAGTGTAGTATGTCTGTGTGCATGAACGGTTTGCTATTAACTAAGGGATTTGTATGTACTTAACAATATAATTAGACATATTTAACCTTAAATAAAGGGCAAAAATGTCAAATTTGTGCGTCATTCCTTTGCTTCGCGAGTCTAGTGAATGTGTTCTTCCGTATCGATTTGTGTTCTACGACTTGGCTACGTTCTTGGATTCTGTTTGGATTGCTTTACTGTACCTACGACCTCGGCTTACTCACTTTTGGACACTGAAATAACGCAGCGAGGCTCCGGCGACCTGCTGACGGAAACCCTAACCCTAGACGGTCGACGTCAGGGGCACCCCGAGGTTCGGAAACCAAGTATTTCCGGCGGGTGAAAATGGTGAGGGGGAGATTCGACACCTCCCCCCCCCCTCCCCCAACCACTCACAACCCCTTAAAATGGCGACGTATTTTGAAACTTTTACCGAAGAATTCGTAAATTCTCGTGTACTGCTCCTATTGGTGCTTCTTTGATGGCCTCCCTTGAGGTCCTTTCATTGGCTGTCCGAGGATGACGTGGTAAATTTTAGTCATAACGTGTAGGTAGGTGCCCCAAAGAACGGAACACCTACGATTTCTGTGATAGCAATAAGCACATCGTCAACATCATGCGTGAACATCCTCCCGACCTTGAAAAATGGTCTTTCAAAGTCTTCACTCAGCTTCACTCTCCCACAGTGGACAAATCTTGGAAAATGCCCTTCTTATGATGCCCTTTTCAGTTTGGATATCCGCCACTCGTGCAACTCCGTCGCTGCCTGGAACGGTGCTGATGATACAGCCAAGACACCATTTCAGTGGCGGTGCGTGATCATCCTTTATGAGTACCAGTGTGTCTGGTTTTAGATCAGCTTGCCTTGACTTTCACTTCGTCCTGGTCTGCATCTCGGAAATGTACTTTGTGGACAACCTGCTCCAAAAATGTTGACGCTCCACTCGCTGATAACGTGACAGACGGTGTGGAGATTTATCAATGTCTTCACAGACCGGCGCTGTCAGCGGACGGCCAACCAAGAAGTGAGCTGGGCATATGGGGTGATAATCATGGGGATCTGTGGACATAAGAGTAAGAGGACGGGGAGTTCAGGACTGCTTCCACTTGTGTCAAAACAGTGTTGAACTCCTCATACGTTAAGTGCAAATTCCCTACAACACGGCGTAAATGATGTTTGCATGATTTTACCTCAGCTTCCCATAACCTACCAAAATGCGGAGCGTAAGGGGGGATAAAACTAAAAGTCTAAGTATGATGTTTTGTGAATATTCGGAAAGGAATTTAAAAAAAAAAAAACTCATTAGACCAACGAAATTATTTCCGTTGTCTGAGAAAATGTGTGACGGTTTGCCTCTGCGCGAGACAATCCGCTTGAGAGCTAATATATAGGCATCTGTTGACAAATCACCTACAAGTTCCAAGTCAACGTTGTGGAACATATAAATATGCAGATGTATGCCTTCACGGTTCTAGCGCCCCTACCTTTACGGTTCAACATGAGAACCGGTCCCGCATACACCAGTGGTCATAAAAGGAAACCCTGCAGCAAGCATTGTGCAGATAAGTTACCCATAATAGGTGCAATAGGCTTAGTACGGAACCTAGCGCATCGAACACAACTATGCACAACTTGTTTGGCGAGATTTCTCCCTCCCACCGGCCACCACGTCTCTCTGAGTGTGCAATATAGCCTGCGGCGCGGCATGAATTAGTCGCTCATGCTCAGCGCTAAACAATACAGTTGTGCTGCATAATAATATTGGATGCTTCTTTCTTCTTTTTCACCTTTTCAACACACACAGACACATAGACACACACTCTCGGGCAAGTGGGTGCTTACGCCCAGTGTCATACGCGGACGCGGGGCGTGAGAACCTATGTTGCGCTCACGGACACACAACACTTGACTCATTGCACATCACTTTTTGTTTTGTACTTTATTCTCCTACTCTCATTACTTGGAGCTCGTACAATGTTGTAGTACGCAAGTGCAATTTAATATGTGTAATTGTAATGTGTATGTTGTAATTTTTATGGGTGTGAGCCTGTAGATCTGTCATACAGATCTCGAACCCAGTATATGTAGACTTCAGCTCTCACAAAGGTTTTCAAACGGTTGCGCGCTAAAAGTTTTTTTGTTGTTTTCTTGAATAATGATGAATGAAAATGGCGGCTATTTTATGCGCCAGATTCTTATCGGTAATTCTGTATGCATACCCACTCCATAAGCTTGTTTATCAATGACACCGAGTCACATCACTTGTCTGTCAGTTTGATAGATCCGTTAATGTCGCTTGTCACTTTATTTTTTCTTTATTAATACAAAATGGCCAACAAGAGGAAACGAAAAGCTGGTATTTTCGTTTCGAAAAAAATTAATTATGCGAGGTTCTAAAAATATGATAAGTATAGGTATCAATCTACTCCTGGTAATGTATTCTCAACATTGGAAAATATTTTTAACCCTTTTAATGAAAGTAGTTTCGGTGTAAATTTGCTGTGACAGACGGACAGACAGGCACGCGAGTGATTCTCTAAGGGTTTCCGTTTTTCCTTTTGAGGTACGGAACCCTAAAAAAGATATTTTCTAAGTTTTACAATATTCCGCCGCCACAAGTACACCTATTGCATCACCAAATTTCTGGGGGTTAGTGTAATTGTCTTTTAAAAATAAACGAAACGAGGCGTTTGACGCCTGGTAGACTGCCACTTCAACGTCTGCAGACTGACGGGATTGATATCGAACAGCAGTTTCAACTTTAGCGGCCTGTTACATACTAAGGCGTGTCTGGTGGACGACTGCAAGCTGACGGACAGTTCGAACAGTGGAAATTGTTATCGTCAGGATTACCGATGGCGATGGACGGGAAATACAAGGACAGATGGACATTGCACGTATAACTATCGACTTGTCTTTGAATTTGCTCAAATATTTTAGCAGGAGCCGATGATATTACAATAGGCGTGTAGTCTTTGGCTTGAGAGGCGCCACGGCGCCCTCACCTTCCGCCTGACGCAGGTCCTCACCGGACATGGATGTTTCGGGAGGTACCTGCACCGAATCGGGCGGAAGGAAACGCCCGGGTGCTACTATTGTGAGGATCGACCGGGGGACACGGTGGAGCACACCGTCGAGGTCTGCTCCGCTTGGGAGGAGCACCGCCGTGTCCTAGTAGCGGCGATTGGCGGCGGCGACCTCTCGCGCCCGGCCCTGGTTCAAGCCATGGTCCGGGGCGAGAGGGAATGGGAAGCCGTCGCCTCCTTCTGCGAAGCAGTAATGCTAGCGAAGGAGGCGGCGGAACGTGAGAGGGAGAGAACCTCCTCACGTCCCAGCCGCCGCGGGAGAAGCACTGGGCGTCGGGGGCCACGCCGTGATGGCTCTCGGCCACCGTAGGCGCGGGCCTGTGGACGGCGAGTAATGGGCTAGCTCGCCGTCCGTCCGTCGTATGACGACGGGCAGGCCGTGTCGACGGCGCGTTCGTGTTCCACGCGCGCCTCAAAGAGATGTCAGCAAACGGGAGGGGCCCGCAAGGGCCGGTGCCTGCCAGGGCTGCGGGACTGTTCGAAAGAGATACCGCGGCCCTGGAACATAAAGGGCCAATGAAGGAACATGGGTGTTTTTTAGTCAGTAAGAGTCTGACACTCCCTTCCGCTCCGCCCAGAGCGGGAGGAGTCATTTGGTGATTTCTCACACCCCAAAAAAAAAAAAAAAAAAAAAAAGGCGTGTAGTCTTCAGCTGATGATTTCACCCCTGTCTTTGGTATTGGCGTAACCCTAGCGAGTTTCCGTTGAGGCGGATATTTTCCGGTGCTTCATGACAAGTAAAATTTAAGACATAGAAGTTTTGTTATGGAAGCTTTAGACAGTTAAGAATATTATAAATGTTATCCGGCCCAACAGAATCACTCAGTTTTAATTTACTGAGTTATTAGAAAAAGACAATGACCAAAATGTATGGAGCAATGGTGACTTTTTATTTTGTCGCGTTCACTAACGAAACCATATACATATAGGAGAAAACAACCTAGCAAACAGAATTTGTACGGCGGTAAAGCTCCGAACTCAGTCCGGACTGAGTTACTCAGGTTGACTTGTATTTAACTGTAATTTTTTTTAAAGCGGCCAAGTGCGAGTCGGACTCGTCCATGAAGGGTTCCGTAGCAGCAAGTAACATAATATAAAAGTTCTTGTAGTTCGTTGTAGCTTTGATCGATATTTTTTTATATTTTAGTTGATTGATTGAAAGTTAAATTGCGGTTTACGATTTATGACGTATTAAAAAAAAACTACTTATTAGATCTCGTTCAAACCAATTTTCGATGAAAGTTTGCATGGTAATGTACATCATATTTTTTTTTAGTTTTATCATTCTCTTTTTAGAAGTTACAGGGCACATTTTACCACTTTAGAAGTGCCTCTCGCGCAAACTATTCAGTTTAGAAAAAACTGAAGAAAGAAACCTCAATATCATTGTTAAAGACCAAAGACCTATCCATAGATATCCCACACGTATGAGTTTGATGAAAAACAAAATTTTATTTTCAGTTCTAAATATGAAAAACCCCCAAAATTTATTGTTTCTTTTTCTATTTTTGTGTGCAAATCTTAATGCGGTTCACACAATACATCTACTTACCAGGTTTCAACAGTATAGTTCTTATTGTTTCGGAAAAAAGGCTCTGACATACGGACGGACAGACAGACAGACATGAAGGGATTCTTCATGTCTGTCTGTCTGTGTAAGGGTTCCGTTTTTGTCATTTGGCTACGGAAAAAAAAATGGAGTTAATTGCAAAATACTGGCACTAGGTACTTTGATATTACATATAATGTTCCTTTGCAGTATTTGATCATTATTAGCAACACTATCGGTTAGTGTAATAATACAGGCTACGGTTTTTGTAAAAATAACAGGTTCGAATCCTAGAACCAGCAATAACTTTTTCAAAAATCGAATACTGCTCTTGTGTTCTCGTCCAAAATCGAATTCATGGTTCCTTTGCTCTACTACCCATTATTTGGATTTAGCTTATTTATAGTAGTTTATTCCCACAAAACGGCAAGGAAGAGCCAAACATCGAGGAGTCCAGTGCGCATCTTCAACGGAGACACCATGGCTTGCGTGCGGATGCTCTGCGTGGAATAGCGCTACCTCTGTGCCTCTAGCAAATCTTCGTACAGTAGGTGTAGATCGCTATGCAAGGGCGCAGCAGCCACCGCAACATCCGCAGCTTCCGCACATATTTATTTTATTGGAAGTTAACGAGTACTGAAGCCTATAATAGCTCGATATGCTAACGTAAAAATCACCCTGTATAAACTGATGTAACTCAGTCTGAACTAAGATTCGATCTTTACCGCCATACCACAGGCCATACAAAGTTCTGTTTTGTCATTCTCTCCTATGTATTATACAGGAAGAATTTTTATCACGTTCAAAATTTTAATATTATTATCTTTATTGAAAATAATAAAATACGTGCCTTTTCTTTTAGTATCACTCAGTACTAAAATATTAAGATATAGCAACACATAGTTGTCCAAAAAAGTAAATGTTTGTGAACATCATGCGCCGCGTCGAAGACTGACCGCACGACTCGCGCGCCTGACACCGCCCCCAAACATTGATAACAATACAAACATAAGTTGCTAATTTTCCCTTCGCGTCACCATGCAAAATTGAACAATTCAATGCAATCAAATCAATTCAATGCAATTCCGGATAGAATATATTTTATTTTGATAATTTGACATACCTACTTTTTTTACTTTTTTTTTATGGCTGAGCTTTGATATTTCATAACAACTATTGTGTATTACCCATGTTTGCAAAATAAAATTCTATTCTATTCTATTCAAAAATGGTGTCTTTGAAAGATACCAAATTCGTAGAAAAAAATTGGAACGTGATAAAAAAAGTATAGTTTCGTTAGTGGCCACAAAAAAAAATTAAAAGGCACAATTTTTTTTTGTCATTGTCATTGGCTTTTAACTAAATTGACGGAGTTACTATTGTTATAGGTTTCAAGAGGATATATTATTTGGGAAACATTCTAATCGGGTGTCTCAGATAGGAAACAATGAGAAAGAAATCAGCAAACGCATTGTGAAGCATGCAGCATGTGTCCTGGGTTCGATTCCCTGGGTCGGCCACGTGTTATTGAGTTTTTCCATCAGGAATTTCTCAGTAACAGCCACGGAGTCTGGATTTTTACCCGATTGATGTCAATAGGCTCGCCCCCTATTACGTGGGACTTAAAAAACATAACTTTTGAAATGTGGGTGTACTATTTATTTAGGCACCCAACGCTACCTAACGCACCAATGCCTAGACTCTGCGGCGGTGTGGCAACGTTGAATTCTGTTAGGTCTTGAAATCACACCATGGATACTTATAACATCACATATATTGTATGAAATTTAAACAACACGTCACTCTCCTGCGCACTCCCGAATATAGTGTTTCCTTCGGTCGCGGTCCTACCGATGGATAGTGCTGCCCGCCCTGGGCCATCTTGGATGTTCAGACTAGCATTTCTCGCAAGCAACGTTATTGCAACCAATTTTTTCTGTTATTATTAAGCGATCAAAAGTTTGCGACAGCGTCGGTATCTATGTAGAGACTGCCGTCCCTGGTGTCTTAGTGATATGCATAAAGTTGGGACAACCATGGGATTGTCGTTATCAGTTAGGCCCTTCGCACATGGAGCTACTCAAAAATGACTGAACCAATCAGTAATTACGATTACAAACCAGTTAGAAATTGTATCTCGCACACGACGCTACTCAAGTTGTAAGGTTTCAGTCACTTCTGTTATTTCTGTTTACAAAAGCACACGATTAACAAGTGGTAAACATGTCAACTGGATCGAGCGAGGACGACGACGATATTGTATTATACTATTATCATAATAGACGTCGAAGGAATATTCGCAGGTTTTGGGTTCATCCGTATATCCAAGGTCTTTCTGTTATATCCTTTCGTGGATATTCTGTTATTTTATAATTATATAAGCATGGGTATTTTTCCACCTCCTTCACAAATTGAATATTTAATGTTTGCTCGTTCATTTTTATAACAAAAAATAAAGAAACTCGGGAAACCAGTAGCGTGGTGACCGGTACAACGCGTCGCGCGTGATCGGTTGCTAACGCGTTACTGACCAGTTAGTAACTAGTCGCGTCGTGTGCGAACCTCCATTGAACATGTATGGGCTGTGACGCTCAGGCAACTCGTTAGTAATTTAAGTTTGTGACTAGTTCTTTTTAAGTAGCTCCATGTGCGAAGGGCCTTACGGTCGCCGCTGCATGTCAAGCCGACAACGCATGAAATTGTGATTGTCTGTCACGTACGCCTAATTATTAACCAAATATCTTTCAAAATATCACACGGTATTTGCCCATTGTCAAACACGTCAAACCTCTATTTTATGGGTTGACAGCCTGACAAGTTACCGTAATTAATAACAAAACGTTATCTTTTCCTTTAAATTGTAAAACAATATTCGACCACTTGGAAAGGCATAAATTCTTTATTTAATGGGAAGCAGACTAGACACAAGTGTCGGCTGACAGGCCAAATGTAATGTTTCCAAGAATTCTTAAGAAAAGCAAAAATATCCGATTTCTAAGCGCAACTCACAATAGCTGAGCCACATCTGGTTGCATTATACCCCGGTCATAAGTAAACCAAATGGAACCATTAAACAATTGAGACGTTTACACAAAAACGGCAACAAAAAATCCTGTGAAAGTATGGAAAGATTGGGTTTTAGGAAGTTTCGGAGATTAATGACAACTGATTTTAGATCGCTGAAGAGAGGCTAGTCGAACTAAGTCAGAGTAAACTGTTTAAGACCGTCAAAATGTTATGTTAGGATAGTGAAGTTAGCGTAGTCTTGGTACCAAGACGCAAATGTCCTAGTGGACTGCCGTAAAAGAGCGATTAATATTTAAAATTCAAGCGTCTCTTTGTAATACCAAATAACAGCTTTTTACTGAATGCTTAAGAAAGTATATACGATACTTATAACAAAAACACATTTTTTTTCACTTTTTGCCTGTCTGTTTGTTCCGGCTAATCTCCGAAATGGCTGGACCGATTTTAACGAAAAAAAAGGAAAGAAAAGAAAGTAGAAAGGAAGAAGAAGAAGCCCTGTTCTCGTAACCTGTGCGGCACCGCACCGAGTGGACCCAACATGCTGCTGCGCCCTGCTGTGCCTACGACGCAGCTGTACCTTTCTCGTCTGCATCACTCCACGACAACTGAGGAAGTCGTGCAGTATTTGAAGGTGAAGACCAACTGGACTCTGAGGGTCGAAAGGTTGGAATCGCGCCACAATATCAACTTTAAGTCGTTCGTGGTACGAGTTCCAACCCAACATCTGCAGACCTGCCTAAAAGAGGACTTTTGGCCGACGGGTGTCGTATATCGACGTTTCCGAGGACGGTTACGCGACACCACGCAGCGAAACACGACGCTGACAACATTACGTGTATAGTTTATTATTAGATCTAAGGTTTTTATTATGTATTAGTTTGTCTTTGTATAAAATTATTTTGTGTATTTTGTCTATGGGCCTTGTTGCCTGATAATAAAATGATTATTATATTATTATTATATTATTATTAACGGGACTTTTACAGGCTGATGTCATAGGGTGTAACTACAGCTACTTTTATTTTAGAATACGAATTAGGATTCCGTGCAAAAAAATAAAACTATAATAAAATTCGATTCAAAAAGGGAAGTACTTAATATTTTTAAATAATAATTTCACGCGAACGAAAGCGGGCGCGCGCAACATCTAGTCTATACATATAAAGAAATCTAAATCAATGTTCCAAAATGGCGCAAAAACTACTACATAGATTCTATTCAAATTTTGCTCAAAAATATTTCTTACTGGTTTCTTCAAATCTTAGGCTACATGTATATTCTCAAGCTACTTGCTTAAGAGGGTGAGCAATATTGCATTTTGTCCGTATTCTTCAATTGTTTGATGTTTCCGTCTTGACGTACATGAGAACGGCTATTTAAAACTTCTGTTTGCAGGGTTTAAAGTAACCTAACACGAAGGGAATGGCGGGGTCTTAGTTCGCGCGCCTCTTTGAACCAAACCTGTCCGAGTCGCGGTGACAAATTAAATCCCGAGCTCACTTCGCTCGCTCTTGCTTCCTATATTCTCGTTGCCGCAATGACCGGATAAATAGTAATGTACTCACTTGATTTATCAGTTGCCCATTCAGTATATTTTTTGACCAGCTTAGTATTTTATTCAGTTACTTATAATTTTAAATGCTATCTTAGATTAATTAATTCCCTCTTTAAGCCGGTCATTTCACTTATTTCAGTAATACATAATTATCGCTAGTTAAGTTCGTAATACGCGATGAAGAAATGGGTATGACTACGACTCCCTTCTCTTTGTCTTCATGTGGGTGTACTATTAGGTACACCTCTGCCTAACCCTTCGGGGATTACAGGCGTGATCCCCGAATGTTATGTGATGTAAAAATGAATAAATTGTCATCATCATACCTTTCGGAAAAAAACACTTTTCAAACTTGGATAAAGCAGTCCGCATGACTCTATGTTTTCGGTGGACAGAAGCTTTTTTCTTAAAACGGGTGAAAAAATATCTGAGATCAACCTTAAGCCATGAAAAGCTTAAGGTGAATGCTCCAACCAGCCCGCGAAAATCAAAATGTCTTGCGTTTTTTGCAATTTGCAGGCCAGTGCTAGGTTGTATGTTGATTAAAATATTATTCGCGGCTGTAAGACATATGTAGTTACAGAATTATAATCATCAAAATCATCAATAAAACGCTCTAACTTCATAAAGCTGTAGGAACAAAAAAAAAACAGAAAAAGTCATTCCTACAGCTTTATGGACTTAGAGCGTTGTATTGATGATTTTGATGATTATAATTCTGTAACTACATATGTCTTACGGCCGCGAATAATATTTTAATCAACATACAACCTAGCACTGGCATGCAAATTGCAAAAAACGTAAGAAAATTTGAATTTCGCGGGTTGGTTGGAGCATTCACCTTAATGCATTAAATTAGCTTTTTTGTGCATTGGGTTAGACCTAATTTATAAGATTCCATTCGACGTTGTAATTGATGATTTTACGAATGGACAAACTCGTAAAAAGGCATTGTAAAACTTTCATAACTTAATTAGTTAATTGAATTTCATCATAACCATCAGAAAGTTCGCAGATTACTCGAATGCCACTTTGATCGCCTATGGTTCCGTTTATGTCTTATTTGAACGTAGCTTTCGTCATGTCAAATGGTGCCGTCAAAACATAAACTGTCATTGTCAAAAACAAACCTATCATAATGTCACAGTCACAATCACAATTTATTTCAAGTTGTTTCCAATGAATTTATTAGCAATGTAAACGCGACACTGCTAATTCGAACAAAATTGTTTATAACAATTAAGACAAAATATTATTTCGACCAAGTTTTAAAGGTTTCGGTTAGGGTAGTTTTTATTTACAATGTCTCCGGAGAAAGTGTTGGATCCTTCACTACATTGTTACGCCTGAAAATGTTATTATTTTTCCATTTATTTCCGCATTTCTGTAATCGGTTTCGTAAGTTGAGTGTTAATTACAAGTATAAAATGTGGTATGCTGCTTTAGTGCGTTTCATACGGAGAAGATTAGTGTTGGGTATAATATTTGCGTCTTCGTTAACTTATTGTATTGTCAGTTTTATAAGAGAGGTTAGTAATAAAAGTATTTATTTTTAAACTTTGTAGTCGATCAGTGCTAGATCTAAGATTCCTCCAGAGGTCCTCTGACCGTGTAGTGCCCTAGCCGGTGAAAAAAAAACATACTGGGAGCCATCTCACACACTCATGAAGTAAACGATCTAAAGGATAAGTAGCTCTAGAAAACGAATCTAAGACAATTGAACAATGTTAAATACTAAGCATAGAACCAATAAATTGCGATGTTGTTTCAAAACAAAATGGTATTTCAGTCTCAGATAGTTGGACACCAATCAGAGTTTTGGTTGTTTACTAAATTGTGAACTTATAATAACATGAGTTCTATTTATAGGCTATTATTGATTCCTTATTTTTATCAAATAAAAATGATCTTTGATACACATCTTGTTAATCTTTTGGTTGGTGATACAATAATAGTAATTATCACCATGAGTTCTCAAAAAATTGAAACTAAACTTAACAAATTCACATCATAAAAAATAATATTATCTATGCTAATACTAGTGTCCCCTGATTCGCACGGTGCCTCCTATCAGAGGCAAAACTATCCTATCTTTCAAGCTGGAACCAACCAAACACATTCAAATAAATCAGTTGGGTAGTGTCGGACATAATGGACTAGAGATTATCCTGTACGAACATGATTTTTGTTTATTAAGATTATAAATAAACTACTGAAAGGATTGTTATGATATGACATTCAAAAAATAAATCAATAGGCAGCCAAAGGCTAGTAATAATATAAACAACATTAATTTTCCAGGGTAGTAGCAGAGGCATGATCTATCAAGATGTTGCATTTGAAAGGAAGCCATTTGTTTGGAGAACACTTCAGGAACACAATGATACTATTGATCACATGATATGCAGGAACTCGGTGCAGGGAAAACAGTTACTTGTTGATGATAGAGGTAATATTTAAATATTAGTAGTGATGGGGTTAACCAAGGTGTTTAATGCACACTTTACTGTCTCCGTATGCTAAGACACAGTACCTCAAGTAATCTATGTTTGGAGGAAATAGGAAAGGATCCTTCAATCACATGAGGTTTTTAGGCTACTCTTATACCTCTGCCTCGTCCATGGTGATACATCATGAGGTTTACAGCTTCCTTTCCTCCCACTCCTAGTTCATATGTATTATAAAAATCAGAGAATTTGTGAATCTTCGGTATAAATTTGCTTGCTCGGGTTTTACGTGGACACACAATTCAATTCACAGTGACATATTGGTAAAAAATATTTTATATGTCATACATTAAACTCCTATTTTTCGTTGCACTTAAAAATATACATGTGACATTAACCCATTGTGACTAATCGCAGTTTTTTCTGACTCTCTCTCCCCCTGTTTGAACCTCAAGTGATTAAAGCACGACCCCAAATAATTATGTGATCTCTCTGAAATGTGTCTCTTCCTAAGAACAAAAATAGGATATACATATTATTTTGAAGTACTTACCTGTTTTTTTTTTAAATTTATTGTGTCCGAATTAATGTCATTTTCACTCAAATATCAGTTAATTAAGTTGATGAAGTCATAAAATGTTTCAAATTGAATGGAAACTAGTTTATTTGGTTTGGAAAATAAATTATGGGACGAATATATCTATTCAACCTACCCGCTATTTAGTTAGCATAGCATAGCTTATCAGCTATGTCAAACAATAATTGGTGTTTCAGGTTATGTGTGTCACAGAAGTGATGTGACAAAGAATGGCTGTTGCGACACGGATGCTGAGTCCGCTGAAAGATACAGCTGTGAAACTTGTACAGAAAACAATTGCTGTATAATATATGAATACTGTGTGTCATGTTGTTTGGATCCCAGTAAGGTATTGACATTTTACATTAATTTCATCATCTGCCTAGCTTTTACTCGGCTATGTTGGTGTGAACTTCCAGTTGGACTGGGTGCAGCTCAACATCATTCATCATTTCAGAAAAACGTCCTCTGCTGGACATAGGCCTCCCCCAAGTGTCCCTACATTAACCGGTCCAGTGCGACTCGTATCCAGCGGATCCCCGCAACCTTCACCAGGTCCACCTAGTGGGAGGCCTTCCAACGCAACGTCTTTCGGTTGGCGGCCGCCACTCCAAAAGTTTTCGACCCCATCGGCCATCCGCTCTGGGAGCAATGTTCCCTGCCCACTTAAGTTTGGAAATTCTTCGGGCTACGTCGGTTACCTTGATTTCTGATTTGATCACGCAAGGAAACTCCGAGCATAGCCCTCTCCATTGGCCCTGTGGGTGACTTTAAGCCTTCTGATGAGGCCCATTGTGAGCGACCACGTTTCTGTCCCGTTTGTAATCACTGGCAACAAACACTGGTCACAGACTACGTCTTGAGACACTGCGGTAAGTTGGACGAGATTACGCAACTTCCCGAACACTGCCCAGCCGAGTCGGATTCGACGATTGACCTCTTTCTCGAAGTTAGACTTAGGGGCTGTCTCCACGAGCGAGAGAATCGAAATCGAGAAGCGAAAGAAACGTATTTCTATACACTCTCTATGAACGCGTCTCCACACGGCGATGTTATCGCGGCGATCCGACGAGTGGCAATGTGCGCGCGTAACGACGTCGTATCGCCGCGAGCGCGCGGCGGGCGAACTCTTTCAACAAAACTATAGCACAACACCTCGTCGCGCAAACACGGCGATTCCGTTACGAGTCGTCGCGGGCACGCGGCGATTCCGTTACCAGTCGCGACGATACGCTGGCGGAATAATCGCTCGCTCGTGGAGACGACCCGGCGATAGAAGCGCGGAACCGTCGCGAGTCTCTCGCTCGTGGAGATAGCCCCTACCTAACTGGACCGTTTCTCCCAGGTAGACATAATCATCTACAACTTCGAGTGTAGAGTAAATGGTTTATCTATCTATCTATCTAGAGTCCCCGATCTTGATAGAAGTGGGTGTTACATGGGCATTCACCATGACCTTGGTTTTGTCCTTGTTCATTTTAAGACCCACTCTTTACGAAGCTCTACTGAGGTCATCCAGCATTGTACTGAAGTCCTCCATGGTGTCAGCCATGACCACTATATCGTCGGCAAACCGAACCGATTGGTTCCGAGGTCTGGTAGGAAGTTGGACTGACATGGTGGCGTTTTTGTACAAACACTTCAACACCTCGATGTACCGATAGTCAATTTGGCACCGTGGAGAGACTGCAGTACAGCCCAAGTCTCGATCGAATCGAAGGCTTTCTCGTAGTAGGCGCGTCAACAAGTTCAAAAACGTTTTTGATGAAGTTCCTAAAACTACATATGAGCGATGGCTCTTTCGTTTCGGAATGACGTCTAGAAAAATGTATCGAAAGTATGTATTAGCACATAAAAAATAATATTTGTTATTAACGAATTAAGTTAGTACTGGGTAATACGATATCCTGATAACCTATGAAGTAATGCCAATTATGATTTTTAAAGAGAAAATAGGGTCTTAAAAATGTTTTCCAACGTTACTTAATGCCATTGTTAGATGCAAAAACAGCAAAAAAACTTTTTAACATTTCTTGGACTTTTAATTTTTTGTTAACTTTTGAAAAAATATATAATAAAGTTTTAGTAACTTTTATCGCATGATCTTGTTAAGTATACGGTGTGGAAGGGATACCGACGCGAAAACGCTTACTACGTATTCAGTACATGGTTTTGAGCCCCTCCCCCCCACATGGAAATGTTTCATCGGTTATTAAAAAACAAAACAACGGCATCGAACATCATAAACATTAAACATTGGCTTACAATAAAGTACACCTCAAGTGTCAATAACTCAATATCAACACTCGAGGAACACCTGTGTTAACAATGTGGACACAGGCATACAAAAATCGCAGAGCCACAGTTCAAAAAATAATACGTATCATTTCGTTTTTTCAGAGGGACATGCTAGAAGTAGTGTTATCCAAGCTCTCGACGGAGAAGAATGTGCTTTTCCGTTCACTGAGTGACGATTACGAACTGTGTCTGACGAAATGTCGTACCAGTTCTCATAGTGTTCTCCATGAGAACTCTTATAAGGACCCTATCAATAAACATTGTTTCGGTGATGAGTTGCCAAGATCCAGAACACCGGACTAGTGAAAATAATTATTTATACTTAGTCTAAGTTAGTATTTTTTTTACATTTATATTCATTTGAAATGTAGGTAGGATATGATAAGTTAGCACACGTTCGCACAGGTGATATTTTTTCCGTGCACTTGATTTTCAACTCTCTACGTCGAGTCTAGTGTTCAGAATACAGCAGAGCAGTTAGAGCGTTAAATCAGAGTGTTGAATTTTCGACTCTCAGCGCTAAGTCCAAGCTTTGAAAATCCAGTGCATGGTTTAAAATCTTGAAAAAATCGTCCGTTCGAACGTGGGCTTAGTCTTAATGATATTTTGTGTACGTTCAGTTTATGAAAATTGTATTTAAACAAATTAAATCATCAAGATAATTTTTCTGAAAGAAATAGAATTCTATTTTTACAATAATTGAGTTGCAAAAACTCATTTCACAATGAAGTTCAAGAAAGTTTGTCTTTTTATTTAATTTATCTGTTTTACTAAATGCCAGTGTACAAGGATATGTTATTATTTATTTAAATATGCAGATGCAACAATGCATCAAAATCTTTTACATTTTACTGAAAGAGCCGTTTAATGAAAGTACTTTCACAGATTATTTTGTAAACAAGTGCCTAAGGGTGAGCGCAGACAGAACAGCAAAATGCTTGGGCATTTTATTTTTGCTGTCAAGTTTGAAATGACAATTTGCGCGTTAAACAGGGTGTAAACGGACCTTCACGAAGCCGTCAAACAAGCATTATGTACATCAAACTAAGTAACTTTACGCAAAAAATATTGCTGGGAAACAATTTTTTTTTTGGGTTGAAAAATCACGTTTTACGGTAGGACTCAATGTAACGCTCACAAAACTTTGTGCCGATTGATGGATGGAATAGTACGAGGGCCGTGGAGGTATTTAAAGTAAATATTTTACATTAAAAACATTTATTAAAAAAAATACTTGTGAAAAAATTGGAACTTTGACCCCCAATATCTCCGTAACTAGAAGGTATGGAACAAAAAAAGTGCCTTTCGGCTTCGTTAAGGGTCTTGTAACACCCTTTATGCTCGAAAAAGCGCCGCAGAAAATTATCTCTTGCACGCTATTTTGAATTCTAAAATAATTAAATTTAGTTCATTATCAATTTTACAGTAAGTACCTGCTCATAGTGCTCATACATGATGCCGCTTTCTCTGCGCTGCGCTGACATTTAGACACATTATTTTATTGAATGAAATTAATATTTATTTACCGAATATCATGAATGTTCTAAATGCGGTCATCAATAACAAGTCAGTCTGAAATGAACTTCCTTTTTATAATTTGCCAAATATTAGAAGACTAATAAAATTGTTAAGATTTTTAAGAAAATAAATTGTTTAAATTGTTATTGCACAGGACAGTGAGTGATTTATAAAGATCCGATATAAGTACTGTTGCTTATAAGTGTGTAACAACTAATGAAGCTTATTTACATGGAACAGGAAAGGGTTTAGGCGAGTACTGGAAGGAGATAAAAAGTTATGCAAACAGGTGTAACCTTAGGTACGACAGATTTTGATAAATTTTGACTTGTCTCGTACCTATAGCATAATCGTACAGACACGAAGTTTATCCTCGCTTGAAAGTAGGTATTTATTTACTCACCTACACACAAGTGCGATAATTGCCTAGCAAGTCTCGCCTTCGAGGCTTGCATGAATGTTCTAGTATCGATGAGCGAGAAACTACTCATGTAATCTATGAATGTTTTTTTTTTGACCGCGTGTGTTCCCTAAGTGCGTTAAAAAACACTGTTAGATTTACAAATCACAGCGCTGAGCTTAGCGTTGAAAATCAAGTGAAAAACATCGCCCATACGTGGGATAAATGTCTTAATTTAGTTTAATTGGCGCACAACTGAATCAGGGCTAAGTGAATATTTATTATAAATACTCGTACATCCATAATTGATATGTTTAGCACCACAGAGCATGGAGACGTCTGCGGCAATTCTGTGCTTTGTGGAGTTGACCATTGACCACACAGCACACTTACCGATTCAGAATCGGCTTAAGCCAGAAAGAAAGAGCCTTATCTGTATACAATAAAAGCGAAGCGAATAGCTCAATGAGGTGTCGAGTCACATCGCGCTTCGTCCGGACCAAATAACGCATTTTATTACATATACTAGCGATCCGCCCCGGCTTCGCACGGGTGCATGTATTATACATATAAACCTTCCTCTTCAATCACTCTATCTATAAAAAACGCATCAAAATCCGTTGCATAGTTTTAAAGATTTAAGCATACATAGGGATATAGGACAGAGAAAGCGACTTTGTTTTATACTATGTAGTGATGGTATAAAAACCTCTTCTTTCCAGCTCAAGTTGATTCCGTCGACAATAATGGTCGTTCCCTTATTATAATGGGATAAAGTTATAAACACCATGCTTCCTTTACATGAATATGATGTCATATTCATTAGTTACCAGAATCAATCAACAATGTTTGAAATATTGTATGAAGGCTATCCTGAATAACAAATATTTTTCTACACATTTGTATGTTTTATTTATGTAGAATCTTCTTGATGATCGATAGTTACAGAGGATGTTCCTCTGTAACTATCAATTAGCGTCACAAGTTGAAAAAAGTAACATCGACGAGCCGGTAAGTTAAGCATGAGTTTATTTTTCTTTTAAGGAGTCTACCCACTACGCCGTACCATACGATATACCATGTCTATCTACAGGCCTATTTCTCTGATTCCTATCTTCTCGAAAATATTTGAGAAATTCATTCATACGGAATTAAATGGTTAAGTACATAGACTAAAATCCTATAAAGTTGGTGATGTTGTTTTTTATAATTTTCTTAATTAGGAATCCCACCCCATCTCTGAAAGAGTAGCACTTTTACAGGTTTTGATTGCTTCTCCTTATCAATAATCCAAGCATATTCACCGACGGAGAAATCAACAGAAGAAGAAATTGAAAGATTTTACAAAGATATTGAATATGCTCACACCAAGACGGAAGGAAAGGTCACAGTCATGGGAGATTTCAACACAAAAATAGGTTGTCCAAAAACAAACTATTATCCAATAATGGGAAAACATGGTTACGGAGTGTGTAATGAAAGAGGGGCACGTCTCTTAAGTTATGCTTACCAACACAAATTATCAATAATGAATAGGTACATTCTTCAAAAAGTATGAGAGCCGCAGATGGACATGGTTATCACCCGACCAAAAAACTAAAAATGAAATAGATTTTATAATGACAAATCACCATAAACTTGCTGATTATGCTTTTGCAACAAATGCACAAAACACACAAAAACCTACATGCAAAAATGTAACACCATAACTAATGTCGAGGTACTTAAGCAAATTTGAATACTCTTCCGATCACAGATTAGTGAGAGCAACTTTACTTTTAAGTCGCCCAGTAAAAAGCAGAAAAACCTACACATCGCCACCTAATATTGATTTGATCTGATCGTCAGCGTTTCAAAAGTATACACATACATAGACACTGTGATGGCTAATGACGATAGTATTGCCTACCCCGTTGAATTTCTCAACTCCCTGGAGTTAACAGGCGTGCCGTCCCATCAGCTGGAGCTTAAAGTTGGCGTTCCAGTTCTGGTTATGACGGCACTAGGCTTCGTATCACAGAGCTGGGTAGTAAAATTTAAAAAACCGGCGAGAACGTTTTAATTCCCCGCATAATTTAAGAGGTTACAATTTCCCTTAAAATTGGCTTTTACAATGACGATCAACAGACCCCAGGGCCAAACCACAAAAGCGTCAGGCGTTCAATTGTGCAGTCCATGCTTTTCACACGGTCGATTATGTGTTGGTTGTTCAGTGCCCAAAACTTGCACGTGCTTGCGGAAAATAATAAGTCATTTAATGTTGTATACAGAACGGTATTAGAATAAATAGTGCCCAACAAGGCGTGTGATCGTTCACTTTGAAAAGAAAGTTGTATAGCGCCAAAATAAACGGTTTTTAAGCCATATCGTCGCCATTTAATTTTGTTTGGGACTTCTTTTTGTAGTCATCAACCATGTTATCACATTTTGATGAGCCAGTCAGTTCTCACACATCACGCCAAGTAATCCTCGAGGGTTTAGGCAGAAGTGTACCAAATCGTACACCCACATTTCGCCAGTTATGTTGAAGTCCCATGTGATAGGGGGCAAGCCTATCTCCACCAACTGGGTACAACAAATCCAGATTCTGCGGCTGCTATTGAGAAATTCCTGATGGAGTAACCCAATAACACTATTATTTATAGTAGTGTAGTAACACTCACATTAAATAATTATTAAATAAAGAAGTATAATAAAACTCACATTAATTATTTGAGGGGTAGTTATTATCGGATTGCCGCCATGGGATCTGGAGGCCATAGTCCTTGCGCGCCTGCACGAGTGGCGCGCGGAGGCACTACGCCGGGGGGAAACTCCGCTGCCGCTGGCCACCGTAGGCGCGGGCCTGTGGATGGTGAGTAATGGGCTAGCCGTCCGTCCGTCTTATGACGACAGGCCGTGTCGACGGCGCGTTCGTGTTCCACGCGCGCCTCAAAGACATGTCAGCAAACATGAGGGGCCCGCAAGGGCCGATGCCTGCCAGGGCTGCGGGACTGTTCGAAAGAGTTACCGCGGCCCTGGAACATAAAGGGCAAAAGAAGGAACATGGATTGTTTTTAGTCAGTAAAAGTCGGACACTCCCTTTCGCTCCGCCCAGAGCGGGAGGAGTCATTTGATGATATCCCAACCGAAAAAAAAAAATGGGGGTTGTTATTATTTTCTCCTTGTACACAGATAACACGTCCGCATTCGATGCTGGCCCCGAGCAAATAGGCAAGAGTCCGTCGCCCCAAACTCAAACTTAATCTCTCAATGACATTCGTTCACACTGGTGTTGCCAGTGTAGGAAATAAAATGTCCCACTGAACGACTAAAATAATTCAAAGGTTTATTTATATTATGGAACCTAACAATCGACCATCGATCCTGACGTCATGCACTCAAACCAGTTAGCTACTACAAACTAACACTCGGCCAACAAAGGTGACAGCATCGAATCCGAACTTACAATTATTAACAACTAAATAGAAACACAAATGAGAGGGGAAAGAGAAAACAAAAATAAAAATAATTAAACATCAACCATTATGATAGTGAACCCTCTTTTTCACAAAACATGGTCGCATTATTTGTAAACTTTCTTTCTCAAAGGCAAAATAAATGAAACAGATTTAATAAACAATATCCACAAATTATGATGGTTGTGAACCTTCCTTCTCACAATCAATAAATACATAAATATAATAAAATATATCAAAGTCACGGTAGCAGTGAACCCTCCTTCTCACATACTGAGGTGACGTTACTTGTGAACCCTCTTTCTCATAAACAATAGATACATAAATATAATAAAATATATCAAGGTCACGGTAGTAGTGAACCCTCTTTCTCACATACCAAGGTGACATTGCTTGCAAACCCTTTTTCTCACAAGACATAAATATAATAAAATATATCAAAGTCACTGTAGTAGTGAACCCTCCTTCTCACATACCAAGGTGACATTGCTTCTGAACACTCTTTCTCACAAACAATAGATACATAAATACAGGGTTATTTGTAAAACACCAGCAACCTCTTAAGAGGTCATTGTACTCATCATTATGAACAACTTTTACTATGGGACCAAACCTGAAATCGCGAAAATAAAGTCAGCTGTTCCCTACATTTATGATCGATTAACTCGTCAAGTTGTTCATAATGATGAGTACAATGACCTCTTAAGAGGTTGCTGGTGTTTTACAAAAAACCCTGTATAATAAAATATATGAAGGTCACGGTAGTAGTGAACCCTCCTTCTCTCATTTCAAGGTGACATTGCTTGTGAACCCTCTTTCTCACAAGAATTAAATAAATACAGAAACAACGGCTGTCAGAATTTATATAATTTAAGATTTTAAACTGTCATGGTCACTAACATTATCATTAACACTAGAAACGGGATATTTACCATGTCCACTGTTTGTGTTTGTTGTTTGTTTGTTTATGTTTGTTTGTCTGTTTGTCTATACAATTTTATTATTCATCATCGTTCAGAACATATTATTACATTATTAATTACATCATAACTCAACACAATTAATCTATAGGTATAAATATAATTCTACACATACAATTTATTATATGGCAAGATCAGTTTGTTTTATTTATTTTTGTTTATTTGAAATATCAAGACGTTTTATTCATTCCATACAGGTACACAATCATACTAAAACCTATTTATCAATACTTGGTTATACAAATCTCATACACATCCAGCGAGTAACATTAATCAATTGTAATAAACAAACGGCGACAATCACTATAGTTAACGTTATAAATAATTTGAAATTAGGTTCAATTTGTATGTCAGCTAGCCTATTAGTAATGGTGATGATAACTATGCAACGTTTACTTTAATAAAATAATCTCTAAAATGAACGGAGTTACGCATCCGTGTCTTCATCGTTACAGCTATTCGTCTCATCTTCATCATTGCCCTCGTTTACATCTAAGGCAGCCACGTGAACCCATGGTAACATGCGGTCGGCAGCTAGTGGTTTTGCGCTTATTTTTAGTACTAGGTAACCCTGGTATAACTGCCAGTCTATAACGGTCGTTTCCCAACACAGCAATCACACGTTTAAGGTCCAACGTAGGGTGAAGTTAGTTTTTGCTTTTACCATCATTTGCAAACGAAGTTCTTGTGATCTTTACAAGATCGCCCTCACCATAGACACGTGCAGGAAGTAGGTTTTTGTCATGAGCGGATTTTTGTTTTTCCTGTTCTACGTCAATTTTATCTTTGACAGATTCTCGTAGAATTTCTGAATCTAATTCCTCCCTACTTTCCCGTACTAACTCATTAAGCGTAGGATTGATCTCTGCGTTCATATTCAATCCGATCATGTCTTCAGACATGATCGGATTTTGTCGAGTATTACTCATACCCCATTGGACGCCACCTACTTTATCATCCCAATTCCTCTCATCAAAATTAAGATTCTGGGCGTTTATTATTTATTTTTAATAAAAGAGGTGACAGACACAATTACAGTACGAGAACTAGAGACCAATTAGTTCAGCCGGGCTTCAGACTCGCTAAAGTAGACTCATCTTTCATGGGGTACTGTTTAAGATGCTATAATAAAATTCCACAAAGTATTCTTGAACTGAATGAGACGAAATTTAAATCATGCATTAAACGCACACTATGTAAGCAAGCATATTACAAGTTGGACGATTATATCTCTGATAAAAATGCTTGGCTCAATGCCGGTCCTGCTCCACATGGACAGGGGCGCATAAACTGATTAATGGATAGCATTAAATAGTATTGTTGGAGCTGCTGAAGATTGTACAACTATCTTTGCATTGTATAGATTCAATTTCTTTTGGTATTATATAACCGCATAGCCCATATTATGTGAGTGCTATGTAATAGAAAGCTATCCTTCGTTGGAAACCTACGTCATTTTTTTTTTTTGACTTGAATTTGCCCTGGCGGTTAAGTGTATGTCATGCTCACTCAAATGTCTCGCTGATGGTGGCGCGTGTGTCGGATCAGTTAGTTCCCTTCAAAATGGTTGAGTTGAATGGTGCTGATACATGCGTCATGTTCGTGAACGGGCGCTGTCAGTTGTGACTGGTCATCTCTTGGTTGCCACGGCTTATTTGAATTAATTATTTTATTTTTTGAATTGTTCTTTTCCTTGTTTTTACTATGGACACTTTTAACGTGCACATCTTGCTACATCGCTCTCACATAATGTACCATCTAAACATGAATGATGTAACCAAGGTTTTGTAAAAATATTCTGATTTAAAAGAGTGTCCATGGAGTTTCTTGCCCGTTCTTCTCCATAGAGATCTACGTTAGGGAATGGGCAACTACAGTACTTTCACAGTTTTTATGCCTTGTGACTGGGACTGTAGCTAAATTTCATTGTTATCTTTGTTTCGACAGTTCAAAAGTGCCTGTAACGGGCCTACTTGAAATAAATGCTTTGATTTTGATTTTGATTTTATTTGTATTACATGTGCCACGGTCACTAATGATGCGGTCGGGGATCCTAAATGTAAAGGGGATGTCTTCAAGAACTCTTATGGCCGTCTGCGTCTTAGTATTTTGCACCGGTTTAATAAAAACGAACTTCGTGAAAGCACCCACTATCACCAAAAGGTAAGAATTCCCTAACTTCGAACGAACAAAGGGAGACTCGTCGACTGTGGCACCTATTTTTAATTGAGTACCATCAATTATACCGGGCTCGCCCACGGAGGAATCTGCTGGTGTATATATGTGACTAACTGCCTGAATCTTAGTACCCCTTCTTAAAAAAACCGCCTCTCTCAAATGACAGTATTTTAACAAGGGCGTTATGTAAATATTAACGGCTGAGATAGAGACTTACTATTACTAATAGAATTTATAAAATCTTTGGAGGTAAAAGTTGGACTGTCTGACCTTACATTCCGTGGTGTCGGCGACGCGATGTCAACAGCATCACGTTCTTCACGGGATATTCGCACTGTAGGGCTGCGTTCTCGAGGTAAGCTTCTATCTCGAACCCGCAATCGGTCCCGTTCGTTGTTCTTCGACACGTGGCGGTTGTTGCGCTCAGTGCTAGCCAGGGGTGTGGCCCGTCGTTTAACACTGCGCTCTCGGCTCAACTCGCTCTCGAGAGCGCGTAGCTGCTCGCGATAATGTTCCAGCTCATGTTCCAATTTTCTGACACTGTCACGTCCTTGCCTTTGATTTGGAGTACGTACGCGACTGCGATAGCTGTCGCATCCTCAGTGCGTGCGACTCCGACTCCGTCTGCTTGAGTCCGCATTTCGATCAGCTTGTCTATGGCTCGGTGTCCTTAAACGCCGCCGTGGAGAAGATTCATTCGAACGTGGCATCGTTATTCTGGAACTTTTAAACGTAAGCGATGTAACTACTCAATTAAACACATTAAAACAAAATTTATGTTGACGGCGGCGGTATCTCGAAAACGGGGCTTCGTAGCTCAAAAATAACAAAAATGTTTGCCCCCTTGTACCACGCGGTCACAAAGAAAGTACTTAATCCTGTAGACCTACTAGCATGACCTTGAAACTACCTCCCTTACTATACTAACCTTGGAAAATGACTGTTTTAAAAATTTTAAATTTTCTATAATATTTAGAGAACACAAAGGAAGTTATCCTGTGGACCTACTAGTGTGACATTGAAACAACCCCTTTTTAACACCCTTGTTCGTAAAGCTGATGTAATTCCACCGGTTTTAAATATGTAAAGCGGGTCATAAAAAACGCGTGTGTTACCAAAGCAAATAGTTAAGTTATAGTCCATACAAATTCCATAACAGTATTATTTGCCATTTCAAATATGGAACTGATCGCCGCCGCACGACTCCAGCTAGTGAGCAGCGCGCTGTTGCTATTCAAATTTCGAACTAATCGCCGCGCGGTGCCAGTCAGGAGGCAGCGCTAGCGCGCTGTTAAAATGGTGGGAAAGCAACAGTGTGCATTCACAGATTGAGTTTAATAAATTTAAAAAAAACAGTTTATTCGGTAATTTAATAACTTGGCTGCATGCTCTAGCGTCTTTGCCAACATTTTCACGCAGCCACGGCAGAAAATAATCCTCGCGCCATTTTTCTCAAATTTTCTTTTCTTTGTACTTGTATTGTGAATATCTTTATGTTTCTGTTTCCTCGCACATGTGTTAAAAAACGTCGTACGATATACGTGCGTATTGGTTATAACATGCTCGGCTCAATTACGCCCTCGCCTTCAGCTCGGGCTGAAATTCCGCCTCGCATGTTATAACCATCTTAACGCACTATTATCGTAATGTATGAAATTCTCTAAATATTCCAAACACACATTAAGGGATTCTTTGAACTGTTATTAAGCTGATACAATATAAGTAAGCAGTGTAGCACTGCACAAGCACATAAGCAGGTTTATCCCACTTCTGAAATGTAGTAACACTCAAATTAAATATAGAAGTATAATAAAACTCACATTAATTATTTGAAGGTTAGTTATATTTTCTCCCTGTACACAGATAACACGTCCGCATTCGATGCTGGCCCCGAGCAAATAGGCCGAATCCGTCGCCCCAAACTCAAACGTAATCTCTCAATGATATTGGTTCACACTGGTGTTGCCAGTGTAAGAAAGAAAATGTCCCACTGAACGACTAAAATAATTCAAAGATTTATTTATATTATGGAACCTAACATTAGTTTCTTCAATTGCATACATTGTTTAATGTTAAGTGGAAGAGCGGAGTCACACAAGCATCTCCTTGCTTAAAAGGTGATATCTAAATCATGTGCGTTATACTTATAACTTTGTGTAATTAAAATAAATATTTTTAATACTGCCCGACCCGTCGATCCCAGGACCTCATGCTTAGTAGTCGCGCTTGCGAACACTCGACCAACGAGGCAGTCTCTCACATGAACGCGGGCAACAGCTAGTACCTAGTTAACAAAAGAATACCCTTTACGATTTCTAGTTGTAGCTAGATTAAGGTACCTCGCGTACTACCTCGGCCGCAAAAACTTCGACCAGGAAGAAAGTCTGGTCCCACAACCGGGCGTCCGACCAGTTTTGTTCGAGGTCCTTAACCTTTTGAACGTCATTGTCGCATATACGTGACAAGCAAGCGCGTGCTCTGGACGACAAAGGACACAAATATGTGACAAAATGGTACGTGAAATTGTAGCTTGGCGTGGAGGCCACGCGCGTGCGTTTATGCTCGGGCGTTCAAAAGACTAACTGAATGTAGATAATATGAAGCGCCTGCCAGCATTAGAAGACATCCACACCTAACCGTGTCAACATTGGGCTATTAGAAAATAGAGTATTTTCGCACACATTAAATCCTCGATCACAACCGGCTATTCAAATCCGTCCTTTAATTTTACACTAAAGGCCATATTTCCCCCTTTTGCTTTCTGAATGATATAATCGAAAACAAGAATTTTAAGTCCTCAAGACTACTTTCATTTGTTGAGTTCTTATCTACCTAATCTTAATTGCCACTCTTAAGAAGGTAATTGAAAACCATTTGAACATACATACATATTTTACGTTTTAAGAAATGTATAAAATAAAGCCCACATTTTGACACAGACACAAATCCTCATATTACATAAATACCTAATAAGTAGTAGGTATTTTTGTTTGTTTAAGGGGAATGCTCCAACCAGCCCGGATGTAAGACGTATGTAGTTACAGAATTATAATCATCAAAATCACCAATACAACCCTCCAAGTTCATAAAGGCGTAGGAACAAAAAAAAAACAGAAAAAGTCATTCCTACAGCTTTATGAACTTAGAGCGTTTTATTGATGATTTTGATGATTATAATTCTGTAACTACATATGTCTTACAGCCGCGAATAATATTTTAATCAACATCCAACAACCTAGCACTGGCCTGCAAATTGCAAAAAACCCAAGAAATTTTGAATTTCGCGGGCTGGTTGGAGCATTCACCTTAAGAAGCTACGTTAACTCCGTTTCATGTTCGGATCGGATTGCCACCAATTAAGATTTATCCAATAAAAAAATATCAATACTTCTTTACAAACCTGATTTTACACCTGATGACCTGACTTTCACACTAATTTCGGTTGTTGAAGTGCATCGGACGGTCGAAACATTTACGTGAAAGTCGATGTCGAAAGTCGTAAATAGAATGTGCTAATAGTAACATAGTCAGAGGCCCATGGGCGGCAAAGAAACTGGTACCAGGTTAGGCACTAACCACACGATAAAGAAGAAGAAGGTACACAGAATCACGTGCAATCAACTCTGCCTATCGCAAGGCTATTTCTGGACATGGGCCTCTCCCAAGCTACGCACAACATCATCACACATGACACACAACATCCTGCTCTCCACCTTCCGCGTCCATTCTGACCCTGCCTCCTTTCCTTAAGTTCTTTGGTCTACTCAGCTAGGGGGCGTCCTACGCCATGCTTGCTAAATACACGTCTCTACTCCAGGACTTGTTGCTTGCGCCATCGGCCAGGCCATCGGTCCTTTGCCAAAAAAGGCCAGCCTACTGCCACTCAGCTTGCTTATGCTTACTCTGCAGGCAACGTATCATTGTGGAATGTTACTTTAATTAATATCCTGTGATGTGTAAAGATACCAATAAAATGCAATCAAATTATCATCCACCTTCCTTTATGAAGATTTTGATAGATCCTAGAAATTAAATTATGTAGGAATAGTAGTGGGTATTTCATTGTGGCCTTTGTTAGCTCCCAAAGTTGGATAAAGACTGGGTTTCTTTGTTAAAGAAAGAAACGGTACGGTACAGAGATACCTAATATGTAAGAAACTTTACTTATCTTGGGGCTCTCATCTCTGCCAATCGTTTCGTAAAACACAGCCGTGAAGTTGAGAATTAATTAAGTTAATCGCACGTGCAGAATCTTTATCAGAAAATTAAATCAGTCTGAAAATGTGTCTATCTTCTTATATCATGGATTTTATCTTCTGTAAGCTAAGATATCTACATCAAGGTGCGAGATCGTCAATTCATGGTCCTGCGCAATAGGAAAGCGAACGATCGACCTTAAACCATTCAAACAATTCTTCGCCTGCGCCCGCGCAGTTTGTGAGTGACTTCGATCACGGACTGTCGTCAGCATTGATCATGTGGTGAGAAACATCGACGTTTATTTAAATGGCATTACTTTTATAAGTGAAAAAAATTAATTTAATGTATGTACGGACGTTTATTTGAAAAATAATCTATTTGTGCCCATTTGATGTTTCTTGTTAATATTCTAATAATTGTTAGGCCAATTTCGCGGCTTAGAACCAGCTTGCAACCAATTTAGGATCGATTTTTTTATTTGCTCTCACAATCGTTTGTGGTATTTAATGATAAACTAAAACCTATATGTGTACACTGTGTGCCTACCTATTTGATAAAACTATTAACGCAATTAAACGACTATAAAATCGTGTTAATTTGTGCTGGTGGTTTTATAAATACGTAATGCTATAGAGCCTCGATAATTGTGAAAACAATAAATGCTTTTTTTTTCATAACATTCAATATGGATGGATCACTATTATTGTAAGTCTTACATTCACACGTCTTCGTGTAACTAAACAGAAGTTTTGTAACATGAATTATGGTGGTTTTCGTTATTTGATTAACTATTTCATAACTAAGCATATCTGGAAACAATAACATAGCAAGTAATTTATCTACTTATCCTAATCTTAACGCCTGTGAATTAGGTACTTACCTACTTTATTTTATCGTATTATGAGCCTCAGGCGAGTTTATTAGAGTCTATCAATTAATTAAGAAGTTAACGATGTCCCAATAGGTAATTATAGTGATACACCTCACAAAAACGGGTGCTAGTTATACATCAGACCAAACATTGTTGCGTTCCACGGTTACGGTTAGCGTAGTTTTTTTTAGGATTCGTAAACAATTGGATCGTTGGATATTCTTGCCTGCCAGTCCGTGTCCACTTAATTTGGTTGCTTGCTAAGTATATCTATGAATGTCGGACCTATCTTTCCTCTTCCGGTACCTAGATTGTACCAGTTCTAAGGCCTTCACTGTTTTGTTACAGCTTTTGTCCATAGAATCCTCATGACTCTCCTGTCTCAATCAATTCTGCCTATCGACCATGGCCTCTCCCATCTTATTTATTTATTTATTTATGTACACACAGTTATTTAACAGGATAATATACACCATTATTTTTAGGTCGTTCTGGAGCCGAATACCATGAACTCGATCATCGAACTCGAAACGATTGGGACTATTTTTTTCAAAAAATAACAATAAAAAAAAACGAAAGAATAAATTTAATGTTTTTTTTGTGAAATAATGAGAATCGATCGATGAATGAATTTTTCAATGGGTATCGTTCGCATGTGTTGCTGATCGTGGATACGTTTTACACACACGTATGCATTTGAGTTCTCATTATTTAAAAAAAAAAAAAAACATTAAGTAAATTTATTCTTTCGTGTTTTTTTTATTGTTATTTTTTTTTTATTGTCCCAATCGTTTCGAGTTCGATGATCGAGTTCATGGTATTCGGCTCCAGAACGACCTAAAAATAAAATATATTAGCACAAAGGTACTGCTTATTTCATAAGAAATTTCATCTTTGTGTAGGTATATCCGAATTGAATTGGAATCGGTGCAGCTTGTGATCTTCCCACATAGGTACCTACATACGTACAACATCTCTTTCAACGGTAATCTCAGTACTTACTCACCCACTTTTCTAGCCATTGTCATTCTCACAATCTATCCATCCCACTGAAGACATTCCTTGACTTTGCAGATCTGTAAAAAAATCTTGGGACTCTGGCGTACCGGTCCTGGCTTCCTACTAGCTGAACACGAGAGCCACGGTGGTCGGTTAGGTCCCTATAAATTCAAGCCACATGTAATAGGTACTTACCTACCGATTGTGTCAACTTGCGACTCCGTAAGGCCTATCTACATAATCTATGTAATTTATTCCTATCTCACATTAATCTGGCTTGTACCGGCGGCGAGAGGCAGTTTTGTGAATTAATTTAGCAGGTTTTTTTCCCCAGTGCCTACCTTTACGTTTCGCAGTTTGAGAAACTTAATAGGTTAGGCATACAAAATTCCTAAATGATCATTATGAGGATAATGTTCTTGATTGAGGTGAACGACATCTTAAGATGTTTATTTATAAGTTTTAATACCTAATTTATAGCAATCTCGTTTTCTTTTCTTTTTTTCCTATTCACACTCATTGAATTTTCAAGGATGCAATTATGGGGTTCCATTTCGGGCATCCTTGGGTAGAAGGTAGAACTCTAGGGTTACACTTAGTCAGTGGGAAGATAAATCCCCAGAAGTACAGTAGAAATCCATGATAAAATGGGGAAGTTCAAGAAAATTCTCCAGGATAGGGGGGTCCATTTTCCACAAACATGTAAGATGTAGTTACGATCCAGGCAGATTTCTAGGATCTGTTCATTGTCTGTCTGTTAAGTGTAGTTTCTACAACCCGTTTTTTGTCTGACACTGCTCATTTAAGCCAATAATTAAGTTTACCAAAAGGTACCTACCTATAATACAAAATTGATATTGTACCTACAGAAGCCTGCTGCGCAAATAGTCGATTATGTACTCAAAGCATAGTTTATTTTGGTCAATGTTTATAAACCAACTTCTTTTGCGAATTCGTGAAGCGAACTCGTGAACGGTGTTTATGAAAATTCTAAAGTAGTACTCAAATGTACCAAGGCAATTAGTATTTGGCAATCTTGAAACTGTTCTAGATTGTCCTAAAGGCGGCATACACTTTGCTACTCAAAGCTGTTAAACGTCATCCAGGACATGAAAGGAAAATCCAGAATGAAAAAATCCTTGACTTCATTTTGCCACCAAATAACTACTAAGAGGATGCGAAGAGTCTGTTTAGGTTCATGGCCCAGATATGACCAATGTGTATTTAGGGTATGATGGGACTGACATACGCATTGCGATTATAAATGTCCCTAAATAAATAAAGAAAAAAAAAAACTACTAAGAGGTAATTCGAGCAAAAATATTGCCAATAAGGTAAGGTTTCGCACTCTTTAGAGTACCCATTAAATCAAAGGGGTTTTTGCAATAAACGATTGCAAATGAAATAGTTATCTCTATCTGCCTGCCATTTTTGGGCAGCAAACCTTTTCATTTACGGGGCACAAATTAATTTTCATTTAATGTGGTATCTAAATTAAGTCATGAACGAGAAAGGTTGGTGATATCTGCCTTCAAAGAATAAATAGAAGCAACATCCTGCAACGATGGCGTGTCACTTTATTACTGCGAAAACAAATTAGTCTGTCTGTATCTGTAAAATTTTCACGCATTGACGGCTGCACGGATTTCAATGAAAAGATAGACCATGGGCTGTGTGGTCATAGGATATTTATTTTTTTATTGTCCCACAGCTGGGCAACGGCCTCCCTCTCCCTTTTTCTCCTCACATTTTTGTCTATTGGTAGTGCTGGCCAAGCCTGGTAGGAGCCAATCTCGTCCCGCCATCTTCACCTTGCCGCGATGTCGTTTGACTTAAAAAAAAAAAGAATTATAACTAATTACTACAGATAAGGCATGGAGACACGTCATGGTTGCGAGTTATAATAATTATCTAAGTACTTAATTCCACATAGTGATACGTCAGCAAAAAGAAAAACAAAACAAAAGGAAGCTAAGAGAATCCCAGTCGCTGGGAAACTTGTACAGTTCTCTGAAACAGTGATCTGAAGGAAAACCAAGCGGTTTTCCGCTATGGACTCGTATGTACGGATGACACATTAAGATACCGGTTATGTGTAGTTAGGTAAATACTCGCGGATGTGGAATTGTGGGGTTTACCTAAAGGTATGTGTTACACGTATGCTATGCTCGTGGTTTTCTAAGATATCGTCTTAATCTGTTAAAAAAATCCCTTGCAAGTTCAAGGGATTTTTCAAGGGAAAAACTTTCAAACGCCAAGGCGTGAATATACAATGTTCCTACGTACATATTATATAAACATAATAATATATGAAAGACACATTGGCTGTTGTCAGTATTATACTGGATTTTTTAATATGTAAGTTGTAGCCAATTAGCTGGCTGAAACTAGGCCTGACCCTTACAGGCAAAACTTCAAAATTGGAATGTAAAAACTTAGGTAGGTACTCAATTCTTTGTTATTCTCTTTGTCGGGGAGGGTGCGGATAGTAGGCGGCGCTATTATACACTCAGCGGCAGAAAAAGTGGCCCAAGTGCATAAAGGAAGCTTGTAAACAAACTAAGTGTTATTTATGAGTTGTTTTGATGACGGTAGGTTTCAAGTGACCTGTTTATTTTATGTAAGTGGGTAATTTGAAATTAACTTGTGTTTAGATTGACGCTGTCTAAAAACTTATGTCAGAACTGTTTTGAACATTAATTCGAGAGGTAAGTTAAAATTCTTTTTTTTTTCATGGGTCTTGTAAAATTGTTATTTATTGATTTTTTATTGATAACGGGTTAATTTCGATTCCAGAAAAAATTAGAAGATGCCACTTACTGCTGCTCAAGTTGCTCAGGCGGTCTTGTTAACCGACCAAGGACGAACTCAACGTGAGGTGGCTGCAATTCTCAATGTGCCGCGTACCACCCTACGATTTGCACTTAAGAGGTATCGTGAGACTGGACTCTATACACGGCGACCAGGTAGCGGCAGAGTAAGATGTACTTCTGCCCGTGATGACCGGTTTGTGATACTGGAAGTGTTGAGAAATCGCTTCCTTACCGCTGTTGAAATCAGGCGGCGGCTTCAAGCGGCACGTGGTATCATTGTTAGTGAACGGACCATAAGACGAAGGATAGAGGAACGTGATTTACGTGCCAGGAGACCAGCACGAGGGCCAGAACTTGAGAGACACCACCGAGTTGCGCGCTTAAGATTTGCCCGTGAACACGTGAGTTGGACTTTGGACAAATGGAGCAAGGTCTTGTTCACTGATGAGTCCAGAGTAGCGTTGAGAGCACCAGATGGTCGTGAGAGAGTGTATAGGTGCCGTGGAGAACGTTTCCTTCCCATCACGACACGCCAGACAGTAAGTTACCAAGGTGGGTCTGTCATGGTGTGGGGAGGTGTCTGTTTCGAAGCACGTACGGAGCTTGTGATCGTGGATCAGCGCCTAACAGCAGCCAGGTACATTGAAGAAATCCTCCAGGATCATGTTGTGCCTTTTGTGGAATTTATTGGTCGAGAAGATTTTCTGCTCATGCAGGATAATGCAAGAGCTCACACAGCTGGCATCGTTGAGTCTTACTTAGCTGATGTCGGTATTCAAAAACTGCCTTGGCCAGCTCGCAGCCCAGACATGAATCCTATAGAACATGTCTCGGACATGCTTAAAAGGCGAGTCCGAGCACTTCCAAACGTGCCAGAGACACTCCGTGAGCTAAAGGTGGCTCTAGTAAGAGCATGGGAGGAAATTCCTCAAGTAGACATAAAAAACATACTGCAAAGCATGCCTGAACGCATGCAAGCCGTCATCGAAGCAAGAGGGGGTAATACGCGGTACTAATTTAAGTGATTTTTTGTTGTAGTTCTAAGAAATTTGGAGAAAATTTTAAATAAAAATTCTTTTAAAAGCTTTATTTTGACTGTTTTTCCATATTGTTACTAAAACTTTAACTTTAAAGTCTTAATTTTAACTAAACTTACGTTATAAACCATTAACGCATTACGTGGAGTAAAACAAAAACCATATTTTATAAAAATATTTTGTTTTTATCATCTTTTCATTTTGGGCCACTTTTTCTGCCGCTGAGTGTATTATTATGTGGTGGCGCTCTGTTATTTCTGCCTACCCTCATGATAAAAAGGCGCGTTGATAATAGGTACGTATAACAATAAAGTATATGTACATAAATGTATTGTTATGTTTTATGTAAATAATGTAGGTACCAAACAAAGTTTAATTGAAACAGAAATGGCATACCTACTAGTGAACCAGTTTTATTTGGTTTAACGCGATAATACTACCTACTACGTATCGTTATCTACATCGATCGATAGTAATCATCACCGTCAGTCTAGCCTTTTTCCAATTAGGTACGTTGAGGTTGGCTTCCAACTAAGTCTAACCGATGCAGCTGAATATCAGTTTTTCAAATGGAGCTCTAAGGAGTCTATTTGACCTTAACAACCCAGTATACATGAGGGTTACAAGCACCTGGTTAAAATATAATTAATTAGTAAAACTGTGTAGATTGGGTAATTACTAGATACATACATATTGACACCATGACACGCATAATTCAATTATTTTAATTCAGCTCATTTATATCAGCTGCCAGACTTCTGGGCACTTTTTCTATTGACAGCGATGTGGACGAATTTTTTGACGCCCCATAAATCTTTTCTCATTTTGATACTTAGTAGGTACATATTTTTATTATTATTTTAGATCTATTTGCAGTTGGTAAATAGTGTAAAAAAAAATGTTTCAAAACCTGTAGCTACCTAAACGCGTAGGTAGGTTACTAGGTAGTTTAGCTACCTACTAAAAACATTTTACGATTTTAGAATACATTTCCATTATTTTAATTACTTAATAATTGTACTGTATGTTGTAACTGACTGCATATAGTAAGTGTATGTTACTGTTGTAACTGTATGTAGGTATGTACTAGGTAACTTCCTTAAGAGGAGCTCGGCTAAATAGTAATATCCGCACATGTTGATCTTCAAGGTTAAGTTACGCTTGCCGAGGTTGGTCTGTGGATGGGTGACCATCCATAGAGAGTACCCTCCGTTTGTTCCTACCTGTCATTTGTAGATCTTTGACAGTCGTTACAGGTAGTCAGTGGCCAATGACTCGAAATTCTGACCACTTACCAAGGGGTATAGTATTACCCAGTAATTGGGATGTGGTTAGTCTGGATGCAAACCGCAACAGTAGTAGTAAAGCTAGGCAAATGACAACTTAACTAATTCCCTGTAGTCGACTGCACTACAGCGTCTTGTTTCATTCAGCAGCAGATCCCAACCTATCAAGTTGCTAAACAAAGAATTTGCACTGAACTGCGGACTTCTACAATAATGATAATTATGATCAGCTATCGGATCGGAGCTACCTACTACCTATAGGTACGCACCTAATTACCTAGGTACCTACGAAATACATCCTTAAAACAAATTTCTTGGAAGTCATTTAAATAAGCATAAATTCTTGCTCATGAATTTAATGATACAGGATTAAGTACTGATATCCATTATGCAACGTCACATTTTTCGGCGTGTAAACATTCCCGTATCTTTTTTTATCTAGATAATTTATTCATAAATATGAAAAACGTGTGTTATCAAATTATCATTGAATTAATGCTGAAACTAGTCTGTCTTTGTATTATTAATGCAGACTCAAGAAGGTTTTGTAGATACTTAGGCTTAGGTGCTATTCTTACAAGGATTTGAGTAGTGTTTAGTTAATTAATGCTCTCGTAAAGATACCGAGCAGTTGCATTATCTTTATAAGACGTGACTACTTTAAGTTAGTTAGTTAAACTGAATTATGACACGTCTTAAAGACTGAAACCAGTATCCGATTACTGTTTAAAGCGAAATGTTGATGAATGAAAGTTTTCACTGTTTCCAATTTTTCCCTTCTTAGTTGTTAACCAATTTAAGACGATAATATTCAAAAACGGGAAATCGTAAAGCTTCCGAAAAACAAATTAACTTTCAACGATCCAATCGCAACGGTGCTTATCGTGACAATTTATATTGCACAATGATTTTAAATAATCCGCTTAATAATCATGATAAGCGAATTTATAATAAATGCTAATACCCAATTAAGGGATTAGAAGTATTTAGAACCACGATTAAAATGCATCAGTTGAGTCAAAGCATGGCCTATTGTACCTACATACAATTTGACATAGAGGAACATAAATAAAAAGTGAACGATGCCCAAAATATCGAACACAAAACTATAGTAAATGTAAAATCAGGAATTGCCACAAAGAAAATATTCACGGAACGCATAAGTAAAGTCTAGACCTAATTTCACATTGCCCTAAAATAGGTCATAGTAAAAATACGGAACAAACTACCTACCTACCTAGTATATAAAATAGGTAAATGCCTAGCTAAATAGCCAAAAACACAATGCTCTAATTGTGTGCAAAGTGTGTCCCCAATTACGCCGTAACTTTGAGGTTCAATAGGTCACGATCAAATATTTTCATACCGATTCATGCATAATTGAATTATAAGGTGGACATTTAGCGTCCGACCGAAGCTTCGGTTTGGCCACCTTCGGCCTAAAAAACCATATTTTTAGCAATCGCCGAAATTACACCCGCCGAAATGATACGAATGATAATGAATTGAGAAGTGATCGGATAATCGGGCGCTAGTATACCTACTTAAACTTCACTTTTATTCCCACAAAAGTATAATACTTAATCGTTCGAAATTCCTGAGATTGCTAAAAATACAAACATACAAAATATTGTTAGAACTCGTTGTGACTCTCATTGTAATTTCTTTAAATTTAAAAAGCCGATTCCAATGGACGTTTTAATTTACAATGAAAGTTTTATGAGAACTGGTTTAGTAACAGGCCAGCAGCCTTGACTACTTAGGGAATTGAAACAATTGTAATTTTATGTGTAGCTCCATTTATTTTCGTACAAAAGCAAATTAATATTATAAAATCTTTCACAAAATTTAAATTTATGTATGAGACCATACATAAATTTAAATTTTGTGAAAGAATTTTTTTGTCCAAGTCGTTAGAAAAAGGAGCAAAACACAATACGACACCCGAACGCATGAATAGACAGACAACCGACGAATGAACCAAAATATTTGAAAACTAGCTGTTGCCCGCGACTTCGTTCGCGTGGAAATTTTGTATGTATGTGAGAGACTGCCTCGTTGGTCGAGTGGTCGCAAGTGCGACTATTAAGCATGAGGTCCCGTGTTAAAAAAAAATGTTTATTTTAATTACATAAAGCTATATCGCACATGATTTAGAGATCACCTTTTGAGCAAGGCGATGCTTATGTGACTCCGCTCTTCCACTTAACATTAAACAATGTATGCAATTGAAAAAAATACCATAAATAATAGTGTTATTGGGTTATTCCATCAGGATTTTCGCAATAGCAGCCACGGAATCTGGATTTGTACCCAGTTGGTGGAAATAGGCTTGGCCCCTATCACATGGGAGTTCAACATAACTGGTGAAATGTGGGTGTACGTTTAGGTACACTTCTGCCTAAACCTTTGGGGATTACATGGCATGATGTGTGAGAACTGACTGGCTGATCAAAATGTGATAATGTGGGTGATGACTACAAAAAGAAGTCCCAAACAAAATTAAAAGCCGTTTATTTTAGCGCTATACAACTTTATTTTCAAAGTGAACCATCACACGCCTTGTTGGGCACTATTTATTCTAATACCGTTTTGTATACAACATTAAATGACTTATTATTTTGCGCAAGCACGTGCAAATTTTGGGCACTGAATAACCATCTCATAATTCGTAAACCGTCTGAAAAGCATGGAGTGCACAATTGAATGCCGGTCACTTTTATTGTTTGGCCCTGGGATCTTGGTCCTGGGATCTGTTGATCGTCATTGTAAAAACCAATTTTAAGGGAAATTGTAACCTCTTTAATTGAAATGGCAAGTTATTTGCGGGGAATTAAAACGCTCTGTCCTTTAGCAACTCCGTTTTTATAATGTTACTGCCCAGCTCTGTGATACGAAGCCTGATGACGTTGCACAGTCTGGTTGCATCAAGGTTTCGCATCACCAGAACTGGAACGCCAACTTTAAGCTCCAGCTGATGGGACGCCTCGCCTTTTAACTCCACGGAGTTGACAAATTCAACGGGGTAGGCAGTACTATCGTCATTAGCCATCACAGTGTCTAGTGTGTCAGTGTTCTGTCGTCATAAGACGGTCGGACGGCGAGCTAGCCCATTACTCACCGTCCACAGGGTCTAAAGCAGCCGAACGACGCCACCCATCAGCGCCTGGTTGCCGCGAATATCCTGCAAGCTGCGGTTCAACGCCTCTAATGCATGCTTCTGCGACATTATGCACTCGTCCTATATGCTTAACTTCCACTGCTGCAAAAGGACTCCCCCGTTTTTGGTGATGTTGCATGTTGGGGTATCTTCGCTTGCAAGATTCAGCGGCAATTTGAAAATTGAATGTGCAGTCCGGTCACCCTTAAGCAAAGTTGCATCAATGCCCGACGAAGTCACAACCACAGTTATGTGACAGCACGGTTTGCGCAGTGGCTGAGCAATTGACTGCGGCGCTGCACACACACAACGTCGTGGATTTTATCAAATTTTAATTTTGTTTTAATTTTTTTAGTTCGAAAGAGATGCCCTTTATGTTCCAGGGTCGCGACCCTGGAACATAAAGGGCAAAAGAAGGAGCATGGATGGTTTTTAGTCAGTAAAAGTCTGACACTCCCTTCCGCTCCGCCCAGAGCGGGAGGTGTCATTTGATGATTTACCATCCGAAAAAAAAAAAAGACCATCGCATTTTTGCCCGAATTACGTCATATCTATCTGCTCGTCGTCTAATTGCGTTAGCCAGGTGATGTTATTTGCTATTTCACTCACTTACTTGCACTTGGTCTTGCACGAATAGATTTTGGATAAAGTCATCTAATCTTATGTAGACTCTTTATGTTTTTGTGTTGCTTGCTTGGAAATATCAATAATTAAAAAATACAACTGTGAACTTTTTTTACAGTCGGGGGACAGTTTTTAGTTTGAAAAAGTTTACACTCGTGTTTTTTTTTTTTACGGTGGTTTTTGACAATTAGTTATCCTATGCCACTCGGGGTGACTTAGGGATTCTGGCAATATCACACACTTTTATGTCGGTTCAGGCATTTAGAAGTTACATACAAACATAAAGAATATTAGACTCCCTTTCTTGGGCAGTCGTGTAATAAATACAACACATTGACCACATTGTGCACTTTATAATTTTTTAAAGGTACCTATTCCATTTGTTTTGAATAAAATAAAGATACTAAATCAAAATAACCAGTGCTTTAATTTCATAAAGTTTGTTATAGTTGTTTTTACAAAATTGATCAATCCCAGGAACCCAGGATTACTTATTTATTCAGAAAGGAATGTCCATATTATTCTTTCACGGGAAGAAGTTGAGGTATATAAGCGCCCGATTATCCTATCACTACTAATGCGTGAAGAAAGCAGTGCGGGGGGCGGTCACACATTTCAAAGTGCTATTATTTTTGAAAAGTTGCAACGTAATTTTAATCAACTCGTTAAGTTTTTTTTATACAGTCACCAATAAATTTTAATTTAAAAGTTTAACAAAATCAATATCATTATACTTATCACATTTAACCAATCTTGAACTTAATTTCTTAGGATTGCTTAATTTTCGGCTTCGGCCGCAAGTTGTGGCGACAGCCGATTAATCGGGTTCCTCGGTGATCATTGGTCGGACAAGGCTGAAATACTATCATAAGAACATGTGTGCACTTAAAAACGATGTTTGATGACAGAAATACTTATTGACACACAGTATGGGATACGTCAGCTTTGTCTCTGACACTTTCGCTTCCTTGCATTTGCGGATGTCCGGTGGTGGTGACCACCACGGAATAGATATGTTCAGTGGTAACCACTTACCATTAACTGGATCGACTGCTTGTTTGCCAATAGTATACATACCTACTTATTTGTTCCCCACGTTTAAAAACAATTTTTCGCATTGTGGGTTACCTAATTACAAATCACATGAATATTATTTCTGTTATTTTTCTAGCTAAGTATTGCTGGTAATAGTGTTAAGGTCCATAGTGCAACCTACGCCATTATGGTCTCCAACGCGCAAGCATTTAGGTCATTGCTGCTTAAAAAATTAAGGTAATTAATTAGACTTGCGCTGGCATACTTCAAAAAACCGGCCAAGTGCGAGTCGGCCTCGCGCACGAAGGGTTCCGTACCATTACCTATAAAAACGAGCCAAAAATATATATTATATTATATGGGAGCCCCCTTAAATACTTATTTATTTTATTCTGTTTTTTAGCATTTGTTGTTATAGCGGCAACAGAAATACAGCATCTATGAAAATTTCAACCGTCTAACTATCACGGTTCATGAGATACAGCCTGGTGACAGACGGACAGACGGACTGGCAGCGGAGTCTTAGTACCTAATAGTGTCCCGTTTCGGAACGGAACCCTAAAAATGAGCCTCTGAGAACTCGTACTACCGCTATAAACTTACACATTTTCTTTAAACCAACGCGAGCGGTTCGTACTTTGATCCCTGTGAAAAGACTTTAACACAAAAACTCCTTTTTCTGGCTCCGGATTGGCACTCCTATTGGATTTTCGCATGATCAGCCAGTATAGACAGAGGCTGACATAAATTAGGATCCTCTTGCCCCGAGGCAATAGGCTTAATAGGCCAATAATTATGGCATACATACACAAGGTTGCAAAAAACCGGCCAAGTGCGTGTCGGGCCACGCACAATGTAGAGTTCCGTACAACTAAACTGATTCGCTGAATTTAATTTAAATTTAATTTATGAACATTGACATTTATCAATAGAATACCTAATTGATAATACTCCGTAATGTATAAATATTTGTACGCCGAAAACGGTAGAATAATTTGGACATTCTCATAATTTTTTAACCAATAATTGTAACAATATTCTGCCAAATAAATGAAATGAAATGAAATAAGAGGGCTTTGTTGTTTCATGCTATGAACATTTCATGTTTTCAACGCCAATGAAGGATATACCACAGGTTCACCGCTAATAAAATTTTATTTATTGTAATATAATTGTAACCTAAAATTGCCAAAAACTGAGGAACAATGACATTCATGCAGGTCTCGAAAATAGACTAACGTGTGTTCATTCAGGGTTTAAATTCCAGTTATGAAAAAACAAACTTACATTTACAGTTGAAAAATCTGTGGTGTCCATACATTATGTTTAGAAAAATATGTTATCCAAGTACTTTTTATAAGTTGGTTATGGTTGGTGGTAAACTTGTAAAGCCTACTTAGCTGTGATAGTTTACCTTTTAACTTCGTTATATACTACCATCGTGAATTTTTTCACACACCCAAATAACCGTTTAGCTGGTAGAGGCACGTAGAGGGGCCCCACACTTGAATCTAACAAAAATTAGCACTTTAAAGCTTAATATTTCACAAACGAGTCCCTTAATCGAAAAATTATTCGAACAAACTCGCAATATTTTTTAAAGACCTATCTAACGACATCCCACACTATGAGGTACCTACGCGAGAAAAAAAAAACCCAGTTTACCTACGTGTACAAGAGATACCCGATTTTATTTTACCATTTTGTCGTCGTAACTAATCTGTATATTCATGCCAAATTAAAGCTATGTAGTACCAGACAGACCGACATGGCGAAACTACATATTATTATAAGGGTTCCTTGTTGACAACGGCACCCTAAAAATGGAGCTTGTGTACTTTTTGATCTCAAATTACATATTATTATTATCTGAATTTATTTACGAGTATCTGTCTGGTTACATTATAGGCTGATTATGCTTTATGCTTTTAAGCTGTAGATAAAAAATTTTGGCTTGCAGCCTACTTTCTCTTGAATTACATTGTCTATTAAAAGTCACCCAAGTAACTCCAGTAGGTCGAAACAATTCTAACCTGTCCAAAGCAATGTATCTTTATGCGCTTGCTTCGCTCGCTCTTGGAGCCTGCCTAGTTCCTTTTGTACTTAAAATTGTCTCCCTAAGTCGATTAAGTAACATCTATTTCTAAATAAAGGAGTAAAGGAAAGTATTTTAGTTCCTAGAAGAACTTCAGCTGATAGACATAGAACTTGGAACACCCTCCATGATAACTCCAAAAGGCTTGTTACAATAAGAGTACGAAGTACACAGGAGCTATTAAATTTTAATGATCAAGGTCCAAAAGATGGAGTAAGAGCCTTTTCTAGATAAAATATTTTTTTCGTATTTTTATAGAAATTCTGGGACGATCACCATCCTAAGCACCTACTCTAATGGGAATAAGTAGGTACGGTCTGTTGCATAGATAAAGATACTAATCAACGACTACTTGGTAGACTTTGTAGGAGAAGCAGGAGATGTAGATATAGGTATACCTAGGATAGATTGCAATGGCGAAGGGTGAAAATTGAGTGAGGGGAGCCGAAGAAAAAAAAAATGACCCATCTTCGATTTTCATTTTGACCTCATTTTAGTTATCAGCGACCCCAAAAACCACGAAAATGACACCCATAACGAAAAAACCGAAAAAAAAAAAGTAGAGAATAAAAAGCGAAAAAATTATAAAAGTGATTTTTAAATAAGTCAAAAAAGTATAAAATCTATTTGGTACCAAATACGATATCGACCATTACTATTCTATCTCGTTCTCCCCTACATACTTACATTATTTTTCTGCCCATGTCGTTAATCCACTCGATAATCTTCGGCTTACCGAGCTCCCTAGATTGATAGCTTCAGAATAGAATTGAATTTTATTTTGCAAATATGGGTAATACATAATAGCAGATCCTGATCAGTCACAACACAACCAGAAGACAGAGAAGAATAATTCCCATAATTTAAAAACGTCCAAAATCTTGTCGCCGCTGTCTCGTCTCAGAGACAATCAATAATATCATACACTACATTTACTGATAGAAGACTGAGATTAGAATGTGAATAGAATATTGTCTGCCTGGAGTTTCTGGCATCTAATAGCTACCAATGATGTAAGTGCACATCATTGCAGTGCAGCCAATCTTCATCATTAACTGGAGTCAAGATTTTGTTATTATTTCATTGGGAAGGCTTTACTGCAGCTGTGTTTTCTTAGTGTATGCAAATAATTTTGTAATTTTACATTTTGTACTTTGTAGTTTACATTTAGATTAGGTACTAAATTCTGTTGAGTTTTGTGATAAAACTTTATGATAATTTTAATTATCATAAATAATAAAACTTTATGATAATTTTAATGTCATTGTTAATTTCCTTAAACAGCATCTTGTTGGGACTTCAGGACTTCTAAGCACCTTTTTTTTCGGATGGGAAATCATCAAATGACTCCTCCCGCTCTGGGCGGAGCGGAAGGGAGTGTCAGACTTTTACTGACTAAAAACCATCCATGTTCCTTCTTTTGCCCTTTATGTTCCAGGGCCGCGGTATCTCTTTCGAACAGTCCCGCAGCCCTGGCAGGCATCGGCCCTTGCGGGCCCCTCCCGTTTGCTGACAACTGTTTGAGGCGGGCGTGGAACACGAACGCGCCGTCGACATGGCCTGCCCGTCGTCATACGACGGACGGACGGCGAGCTAGCCCATTACTCGCCGTCCACAGGCCCGCGCCTACGGTGGCCGAGAGCCATCACGGCGTGGCCCCCGACGCCCGGTGCTTCTCCTGGTGCTTCTCCTCCCGCGGTCCCGCGGCGGCTGGGACGTGAGGCTATCTCTCTCTCACGTTCCGCCGCCTCCTTCGCTAGCATGACTGCTTCGCAGAAGGAGGCGACGGCTTCCCATTCCCTCTCGCCCCGGACCTGGCTTGAACCAGGGCCGAACGCGAGAGGTCGCCGCCGCCAATCGCCGCTACGAGGACACGGCGGTGCTCCGCCCAAGCGGAGCAGACCTCCACGGTGTGCTCCACCGTGTCCTCCGGGCGATCCTCGCAAAGAAAGCACACGGGCGTTTCCTCCCCCCCGATTCGGTGCAGGTACCTCCCGAAACATCCGTGTCCGGTGAGGACCTGCGTCAGGCGGAAGGTGAGGGCGCCGTGGCGCCTCTCAAGCCACTCCTCAAAGAGGGGACTTATCGCCACTATCGTGGCGTGCCCTAGTCCCGCAGCCCTATACTTCTAACCGCCTTGGGAAGCTGTTTTCGTACAAAAAAATGCTCTTTAGAAAGTAGAACACCAAATCGTTAGTTTTATTTTTATTTTCAGTTTAAAAAAAGGGACATCAACTGACAAACCAAAGAATCTATCTAGCCTTTTTATTACCTTATCGTGATACTAGGCAGTCATAGGTGGGCAATTGTCTATAAACGTAGTTAGGTAAGACTGTAATAAAAAAAATAGTTAGAAGAATGCATAGGTACAATCAATGACGTAATATAAATTATATTTTTTTATTTCGTGGCTTTCCACGGCGTTTATGTACATAATCAAATACGTTTTTATTGCATTGCTTTTAAAATAAATCCGCCAAGTATTTACTTAAATAAAAGAATACGATTACAGGGAGATATTATACGAAGCAAATATTATACAGGGTGGAAGGGACACCGACGCGAAAACGGTTACCACGTATTCAGTACATCATTCTGAGCCTCCCCACATAGAATTTTTACAAACATGATAGTCATGTTTAACAAAACATTATGGAATGATTGAATTTTATTGTCAGTGGGTTTAGTTAGATGCTGGTATTTTCTTTCTTACTGCATAAACTGTGACGTCACACCATTACGACATGAATATTACAACATCATCGGCACATCTTCGTTTAATAGGTATTGTGTAACGGGCTGGTGTCCGTAACTCCACGGACCACGTCCAAGCGCGTATTTTGCGTGCGGGTGGGAAATTTATTCGATCCACATTTCCTACGACGTCAGGTCTTCGAATTCGATCGATCCCTACACTTACACTACAGCACTGTAAAAAATAATTTTTAGTTCTTCCTTTGCCTTCCACGAAATATAGGAAAGAGGTGTTGCATTCGATGTAGAAACTTTTTGGATCATGACTGTGTTTCTCGAACAAAAATAAAACATATTGACAGACAACTGACATTTTAAGGAGATCCAGTTGTGTTCTATTAGCCGAAAAAAGGCTTACAATACTTAAAATACGTTCCGAATATTATTATAAATTCAAAATTAATGTTCAAAGATTGTGAGGATGCAAATTTTCAAATGTTTCTAAATAAAACTATAACAACTGGTATTCTGTAAGGTAATGTATGATTGTTTACTTCCCGTAGACCCTAACGGTTCTTACTTAAATCTTACTTCTCAACTGTTGTCATGGGAAGGTACTTGACCATATTTATTTTAATTTCGCCTACAAGAAATTTCAATAAAAAAATGACATTCTGTCTCACACTTATTTAAATGTATCTAGATGATCCAGTGATTGTTTCACATATCCATTATTCTGCCGTTTTAATTAAAAAGGGCACAACTAACATTTTTCATGAAATCTGCCTAGTTTTTTTGTGATTTTTAGCAACAAAATTAACTGGAGATAGCATAAGCTTAAAGGGCACAACTGGAACATTTTGTAATTTTAACATCAATCTTCTCAATATTTACAAAATGTTAGTTGGGCCCTTTTTAATAATGTCGGCAGTATTGAGTATTGTCCTTTGACACAAATTATTATTTGCATCACATTCACTGCATAGCCACTCACAATGCATTCAAACCGAGCACGGCAAGTCTTCCAGCCTAGCTTTATTATAAGGTAGTACCTGGGTGACCGAGCTCTGCTCGGGTGAAAATAGTGAATACGAGTTTTCCAAGATATGAGATCTAGCTAGATCGATGTTTCGCCCCCCCATAAACCCCAATATTGCAACTCACTCGAATCGAATCGAAATCGTTCGAGCCGTTGTCGAGAACGTGGTTACAAATACAGATCATAATATACTTAACGGGAATATATAATCGCACTTTAAAAGTAATGTTTCAATGCTTTAAAATTAATTGAATGAACTATAAAAATAATGGTTTCGGGTTGGATCTAGTTTCTCTAGTATCGTTTGGCAGGAGTTGGGGGGTAAAAGGGGTTAAAGCAAGTAGGGCTTGGATCCCCAATTATAACGCTAGGTATCACTTTTATTAAAAGGTAATGCATATTTCCGAGAAATTAATAAAAATGTTTCTAACCTCAAATCAGATAAAAAGCAAAAACGGAACGTTAAAATGGGCGATTGACAACCAAAATCTGTTCCACATATTGGCTGTGGTGCAAAATGACATGAAAGATAAGCAAAACGGAACATAAAAAAATATGAATGTTTTGTTGTTTTATTCATTTTTAAGTATACCTAGAAATCTTGCTCTGAAGAAATTTTGTGTACCCCCGTCCCCCACTGATTGTATGTGTGTACAATAGGCAATGTTACTATACTGTTTCACTTCGTGTTAGGCTACTTTAAAACCTGTAAACAAAAATAAGAGGGCTCCGTCGACTACGCCTTCGTCTACGCTTTTTAGGCGACTATAAAGTGTTTTGAGGTTAGGTTACAATAATTGGTTTTACTCAAGAGGTGAGAAGGGGTACCTTCCCCCCTCCCAGCAGCCGCCTCCTGCCAAACGATTCTAAATTTTCATCTTGTAATTGATTTTGATTAAATGAAATTATTACTTTAGTTGTATCTATCTTAGTGTATATTTATTGTACCGTTTTGTAAATTTTGTTCATGTTTATTAAAGTGATAATATTAAAATAAAGATGTATTATTATTTTAAAGTGCTGATACACAATTTAATAGCTGTTTTCATCAAATTTAAAGTGCTATTAAATACATCCCATCATTTAATAGTATTAAATCACTCTTCAATCTTGCCATTTCTCTCGGTCTTTTGCAATCCTCTGTTACCCTCTGCTCGGGCACCTCCTCGGTTCCTGATGTTGGGGTCCCGCTCTGTAAAAGACATTTCCCCCAAATGTCTTTTGATATGCAGCAGATTTGGCCTGCCCGATTCCGTTTTGATTTGGCAGCTGCTTTCTGCGTCTGCAATCTATTATGTTACTTACCTGATTAGATCCTTAATCCAAGAATATTTCGTTTTGCTCCATTGCTGACACGGAAACCGTGTGGGGACTTTTACCGTTTCGATTGACCGCGTATCTATGTGATCAACTTTCAGTGTCATCATCGTCCTATTCTTTTTCTCAACTATGTTGGTGTCGGCTTTCAATCTAACCAGATGCAACTGAATACCAATATTTTACCTGGAGCGACTGCCTATCTGACCTCCACAACCGAGGCATTAGGTAATGCGATACCCTTTGTTCAGGCTGGTTGTCAGATTTTCGGGCTTCTGACAACCAGGACCAACGGCTTAACGAGCTTTCCGAGGCCCGGAGGGAACTCGATAATATTAGAATGGACCTTCAAATGTGATTATTTTGATTATGTTGTCAGGACTTCCAAATCACGGCGGTGGTGTTTGGTGGGCAGCGTGTTGGCGGCGCTGGTCGCGGGCGCGCTGGTGGCGGTGCTGGTGCTACAGCCGTGGGCCGGCCCCAACCAACCGCGCTTCTCGCGAGCTGTCGTCGCCGCCAATGGCCCCGAATGTGCCAATATTGGACGGTATGTACCAAACAATGTTCAAGAAAACATTACATACATTCAGATTTCGGAACATGGCAGAATTCAATCAGGCAAAATCGATTGTGGATTGAACTGAAGAGCAATCCACAATCGATTAAAGATAAAGAGCCTTAGGTCACGATTTTGTCTGAAATCAATAAAATTACGAAAAGTGTAACGGTAACCAAATCTATTTAATAGTCAATACCTATTATTTGCTATCATAATTATTTAATCTTGAGTTATGAACTTATGACTTGAGTGTGATGACTTATTTGATGAATAAGGTATTCATCAAATAAGTCGTCACACTATATACCCAAATCAATATACCCAAAGCAATATTTTGATAATCCGGTTTTTTCCTTAACAAAGAAATAAAAATAATGAATTAAGAATATTTCAGTAAAATCCTGGAGCAAAATGGGACAGCTGTGGATGCAGCGATAGCGACATTATTCTGTGAGGGTATTGCGTGCGCGCAATGCATGGGACTCGGCGGTGGGTTCCTGGCTACGGTGTACGACGCGTCGACGGGCCGCGTGCGCGTGATCAACGCCCGCGAGAGGGCGCCGGCCGCAGCCCACGAGGATATGTTCGTCAACGAATCATCGACCGTGGGCGGCCTTGCAATCGCTGTGCCCGGAGAGCTGGCGGGCTACGGCGCGCTCCATCAGGAGTACGGACGCCTGCCGTGGCCCGAACTCGTGAGGCCCACCGCCGAACTTTGCCGCAGCGGACATCTCGTCAACGCCTACATGGGTCGCGTGCTCAGGAGTTACAGCGACAGAATCAAAGCGCAGCCTTCTATGCGGTAAGGACATATACCTCTATGTTTTAATTCTTTTGCAATTCTTTTCTAATTCTCTTTTAACTGTTCAGTCCTCACTCATCATTAATGACAAAAACATAAACAGACTATGGTCAATTATTTTACACAAATAGCAACAACTGCCGTTTGACTGTCTTATTTTAAGAATATCTATTTTTATACTGTGAAATGTAAATTGTCTAAAAGGGAGCTGTACGTGAATCCGGCGACTGGCGAGGTATGGAACGAGGGCGACTACATAACCGAACCAACGTTGGCCAAAACATTGGACATCATCGCGGAGGAGGGCCCACAGGCGATACACAACGGCTCCCTGACGGCGAAGCTCGTGCAAGATATTCAGAAATTCGGTGGAATTATTACAGAAGAAGACCTCAGGAGTTACAAGTGAGAATATTTAATTTTATCAACGACATTATTTCTGTTGAGTTTTTGTATAAACTATGTTCCAAGAGTTGGTTGTTTTTTGTCTAAGAAATTTGAGAGTATCCTGCTAGTCATTGCTTTTCAGAGATGTGTCAGTAGTCTCATCAAATGACCCCTCCCGCTCTGGGCGGAGCGGAAGGGAGTGTCAGACTCTTACTGACTAAAAACCATCCATGTTCCTTCTTTGGCCCTTTATGTTCCAGGGCTGCGGTATCTCTTTCGAACAGTCCCGCAGCAGTAGTCTCTACCTAAGCTTACTTTTTCGTTGAAATGATAGTCTTTTATTTTTTAGGGTGGAATGGCAAGACCCCATCGAGGTCCCGTTAACGGAGGAGTACACGCTTTATTCAGTACCTCTGCCAGGGTCAGGATCGGTTCTGGCGTTCATGCTGAACATGCTGCGCGACTGGGTCGGAGACGGCACGGCCGCACCCACCGGCTCCAACCTTTACTGGCACCGCATCGTCGAAACTTTCAAGTACGCGTACGCAAAACGAACCGGCCTCGGAGACCCTTCACGCTCTAACCTGCCCTATGAAATTCGCGATGTAAGTAATTCTTGCCGATTTTGTACTTAAAGGTAGGTATTACTTAACCAACATATCTTGAGGCGCGGTGGAAATTGGAACTATGATTGAAATGTACTAAATTTGACAAGTGAAATACGTTTTTCCAAGGAACTTATATACTAACTGGAATGATGATTACAAACAAAATCTCGATATCAATATACCGTTTAAAAATGAACTTTATCGCAAACGTATAGAGTTCGTATTACCTTAATTCATTCAAAGGGGGAAAGAAACTTCAGAGCGAGAAAGCAACCAGAGTGGAGTGTGTCCTTGTCTTGCAATTGCGTGTAAATATATATATATGTATATATATATATATATATATATTTACATCCTAGAATCTTTTTGGCGTCATGCACGAAGTGCATCAGTACGACGTCCCTCAGTTCCCCTTATTTTTTTTAACATGTGTTAATGTATATTGCTTAGTTTTTAGATATCCAGCTCCGTGGGATACGTCATTTTCCGATAATTGTATTTTTCGTGATATTCCTCTTGCAGTCATGCCCCAACATTTTTGAACCCCGAATCATGGTGATACATTATAGGCTTCCTGGATATATTGATCGTGATTTACCTATGGCATCGATTCTTTGACGTCCTAACAGGATGGACGGTATTTGGGAGTGCGACGTTGCCAGCTTTCGGTTTACTTATCTCTTTCTTTTACTATCGCTTGCCTGTAGCACACAGTTTCAACATTTTTATTCCAATATTTGTAAGATCTATACGTATACGGATGCCCGATATTGATATAATATGTATCTACGAGTACCTACCTTATATTTCATTATCCTATTAAAATTGTTAAAAAGTCTGTTGTGTTGGAATGAGCATAGATGAATGGATTGAATGGTAAATATTTGTCCCTGTAGGTACGTACTTACTTCATTGGTGGGTCAAGGTAGGTATTGTGATGATGGAACCGGGATTGTATCCTGCCATGGCCTGCACCAATATCCTTAATATTCTAAGTATGTGTATGTAAAACATCTTGAAGACATCGGCATGTCTCAGAATAACAAATTCAAGAAAAAGGTTTAGTGCTTCTAGTCATCCGACCCGTAGGTCTGGGTGGAATGGGTCACAGAGGTGATGAAGGCCTAGTCTCTCCCTCGGCAGAAGGCCGGTGTCTCAGTGAATACATGGAGGGAACATGTGCAGATAATTAAAAAAAACCGGCCAAGTGCGTGTCGGGCCACGCACAATGTAGGGTTCCGTAGTAGGGTCGTTGCGCCGGTTTTCGGCCTTTTAGTGGAGTTGTCAACTTTAAGGCACTAGAAAAAAATATTGTCATTATTTTAGCCTAGTGCTATTGCTGTTAATATATAGCCTGCATAATGTAGTTTTCGTTTTTATAACTCATTGGTTCCTACAAATATACCTCTTTTTTATATTATTTTTTAATGTGAAAAATGGGTAAAACGCCGGTTTTCGGCCACAAATTTTAGATTTCGGCCTACAAGAATTTGGTTTTCGGCCACCGGATTAAATATAATAGAAAGGTAATACAAACTAAATAAAATAACAATAAAATGTATTTCTTCCTGTATTTTTTATTTACAATAACATTAATCAAATTATTATTAATCAGGTACCATCATAATTGAAAACAATGCAAGTATATTATCTATATAAGTCTTTTCTTATTTATTCATAATAATTATAATTTAAGGACCAGTAAAATTTGCTCAACAAAGAGTCATCATAAAGTTATTCTAATCATTAAAACATAAATTCGTATAATCTTTGATTAATAAAATATTTGGCAACGATCGTTTTAAGTTTGATAATATCAACAAAAACTTCGTTTTCATACAAAATAATAACTATACCTTATCACAATCAACATTTTTCTATCAATAAAAATCAATCTGCCTGGCTCTTTCCTTGGCTTGCTCTTTCGAAGCAGCCCTGGCAGGCATCGGCCCTTGCGGGCCCCTCCCGTTTGCTGACAACTCTTTGAGGCGCGCGTGGAACACGAACGCGCCGTCGACACGGCCTGCCCGTCGTCATACGACGGACGGACGGCGAGCTAGCCCATTACTCACCGTCCACAGGCCCGCGCCTACGGTGGCCGAGAGCCATCACGGCGTGGCCCCCGACGCCCGGTGCTTCTCCTGGTGCTTCTCCTCCCGCGGCGGCTGGGACGTGAGGCTATCTCCCTCTCACGTTCCGCCGCCTCCTTCGCTAGCATGACTGCTTCGCAGAAGGAGGCGACGGCTTCCCATTCCCTCTCGCCCCGGACCATGGCTTGAACCAGGGCCGGACGCGAGAGGTCGCCGCCGCCAATCGCCGCTACGAGGACACGGCGGTGCTCCGCCCAAGCGGAGCAGACCTCCACGGTGTGCTCCACCGTGTCCTACGGGCGATCCTCGCAATGAAAGCACCCGAGTGCATTTAAAGGGTCTGTCTTGTACTTCTTCATACTTTAGTCCAGCGAAGTCTGTGCATCTTAAATGATACCAAATGGTATCAAAGTATCCAAAAATCACATCCCATATTTCTTTCAGGATCTTCTTCTGTATCACTTATTAAAATATCTTGACACCAAGGAGCAATCTACTTTAACTCTTTCGTTTTCCTTCATGGGTTTCTTGGACTTCACGATTTTTCGTTTTGTAACTTTAGCATTCTTTAACTGTTCTTTTTCTATTCTTTTCTTTTTCAAAATTTCTTGTCGTTTTTGTCTCAATTCTAACTTCTCTATTTTAACTTTTTCTTTATCTTCAAAAAATTTTCGATACTCCGCCGATGAAATTGCCGCAGATAAAGGAGTTCGAATTGTGTTAGTGTTGGATTTTTTTGCAGGTTGCGGTTTAAATAAATGTTTTTCAACAACAGTTGTTGTTGGCAGACTTATTTGAGTTGGTATTAGAAGAACATCTTCCAACGATACTAAAGAACCAACATCCAAATAACTTCCTGACAAATGCAATGTGGAAATGTCAATCAATGATTCTGATGCTTCGATTGATAAATCCTTATCTGAGTGAGTTACTAGAACACCATGAGTAACTGGAACACTTTTACAGTTGCCCTAGGAACTCCATTATTTCGGCAAACTTCTCTAATGGAAAGTTTTTTTTCGCGAATGTCTCTAAGTGCCTGGTTAATGGTATCTTGAGTATACGGTGCATTTCTTTTTCGTTTTTTAACGATGTCCTTACTCTGTGGAGGGGCCATCTGCAGCAAAAAAATATCCAATTGAAAGATCTTCCTAAAAATGAATAGTGAAATACTTTACATTTCATGAAATGGCTGAAAATCAAAGCGCCGTTCGGTTTTCGGCCGCCCTATTTTTCTTACAATTTTAAGTTGGCCGAAAACTGAATAATAATTATAGACTTACTTTAGTTTTCGGCCACTACCGAAATGCGTATTTTAGTTTCATCAATAACCGTTACAATTGCAGTATTTTGATGGCCGAAAACTGGAAACTAGTGTATTCACAAGAATACGGTTCATAATAAACGAAGAGAAGTCGACTTTCGTAAAACCAATTAAATAATAGAAACAAAAATATTAAGGCTGAACGTTAGCTACTTTTCGGCCGCCTGGCCGACAACCAAACATTTGGACAATTTATTAAGTCACTTTCCGGCCACCTAATTTAACAACTATTTTGATAAAATATTGCACTAATTAATGTAAAAATACAATACTAAGTGATTTATGTAGTGGAATATATGCACATTATTAGATAATCATAGTAAAAACCGCACAAAACTTACTTTTGAGTAGGACGCGCGCCACTATATTTTTCGCCCGTTCCCACACGCCTTGACAGCTCCTGTGCTGGCGTCGTACTAAACAATTTATTAAAAGTCGCGTGTTGTGTTTACCCGACCAAGTAATGTTGCCAGATATAATGCAACCATCTGCAAATATATTCAACTTCATTTCGTGCAATAATATTTATTATAATCTTTATTTAATCAAATTTACTGCACCACCTAGTGCCAAAGGCCGAAAACTAGACCCGGCCGGCAAACCGGCGCAACGACCCTAGCCCATCAAAATATGCGGACACTTCCTACGGTCCGATTTGCCTCTGAACGATGATTTTTATTGTAATAATAAACAACAAACTTACATTTGCAATTGAAAAACCTGTGCTCCCATACATTATGTTTAGGTAAATATGTTATCCAAGTACATTTTATAGGTTGGTCGACTATAACTCTTAAACTATGTAGTTTTTTTTTTCCTTTTCACTTCGTTATATAAACTATCACCGTGAATTTTTTCATGCACCCAAACACAACTGTTTAGCTGGTAGAGGGGAGAGATACTTGAGTCTAACAAAAATTTGCACTTTAAAGCTTAATATTTCACAAACGATTCCCTTAATCGAATTATTTGAACAAACTCGCAATATTTTTTAAAGACCTAGGTATTCAACGACATCCCACGTAATGGGGTACGCGAGACAAAAAAAAACTTGAGAGGTGTCAAGGGACACCCGGATGGAACGAAGTTCCTTGGCAGTTGTTGCTTAACCTTGATCACCCATCCACAGACCATCCTTGGCAACCGTTGCTTAACTTGGATCACCCATCCACAGACAGACCTCGGCAACCGTTGCTTAACTTGGATCACCCATCCACAGACAGACCTTGGCAGTCGTTGCTTAACCTTGATCACCCATCCACAGACCAACCTTGGCAACCGTTGCTTAACTTGGATCACCCATCCACAGACAGACCTTGGCAGTCGTTGCTTAACCTTGATCACCCATCCACAGATCAACCTTGGCAACCGTTGCTTAACTTGGTTCACCCATCCACAGACAGACCTTGGCAGTCGTTGCTTACCCTTGATCACCCATCCACAGATCAACCTTGGCAACCGTTGCTTAACTTGGATCACCCATCAACAGACAGACCTTGGCAGTCGTTGCTTAACCTTGATCACCCATCCACAGACCAAAGACGAAACGAAAATATCTGGCTTGCTTTCTATAAGAGAGAGAGAGAGACAGACAGAGAAACATGCGCACGCCGCACGGCTTACAATACCTTACTATAGCAAAAAGTGTCGTTACAACTTTTCGTCTTAATTTTTTCCGTCTAGCCCCCTTTCGCAACGCGCGATAAGGAACTTCGTTCCAAAAATCCCCACTTTACGTGTACTAAGTACTTTAGGTTCTGGAGATACCCTTTAAAAAATACTTTTCCAGATTTTATTTCACCACTTTGTCGGCGTAACCAATCTGCTGTCAAAGTATAGCTTTTTTGTCAAATTAGTCTTTAGCTCGTGGCTAAATAATAACAGCCGCTCGGGTCGATCTTTAGGTTACCTGAAATAAATGGTTTATTATTATTATTGGGCGTCCGTATATAGCTATTGGGCGTCCGTATATAGCTATTGGACGTCCGTATATATAGCGATTGAACGCCCAATAGCTATATACGGACGCCCAATAGTTATATACGGACGCCCAAAAATAATAATAAACCATTTATTTCAGGTAACAAAGACCCATAGAAAAACTAATAACATTTGTGTTATTTATGCAACTTAAAACTATGTTAGTATCACTTCACTTGCACGATGCTTTGTGCGTTCTTGTGGAATCTGTCCGCGGAAGCGACGGAACACCACATCCTGCGGCCAAAAACTGTCTTCCAACACCAAATGGAGCAAACACGTTGGTATGCGCACTACAAACTCCTTTAAATTGACGTTGCGGCGCAACTCCAGTAGCTGTACTTTTGGCGTGTACTTCAACCTTTGGCGCACGTACTCCTCGATGTCCTTTGCTTCAGTGGTGTGGTGTAATAGCCTGGCGACCTTAATTGTAGGAGTACGGTACTATTCAAGGCGGTACTATTTGGCTGCAAACTACTGTAAGATGGGTTCCCAGTTGGGCTGCACCAGATTTGAATGCGAAATCGTATAGTGCCTTTCCTCGCTCGCGCTTTCGTCTTCAGGGAATTCCAGTTTACGACTTGACCATTTTTTAGGGTTCCGTAGTCAACAAAGAACCCTTATAGTTTCGCCATGTCCGTCTGTCTGTCTGTCCGCAACTTTGCTCAAAGACTCATAGTACTTTATCTGCCTAGCCTTTTCCCAACTATGTCGGGGTCGGCTTCCAGTCTAACTGGATGCAGCTGAATACCAGTATTTTACATGGAGCGACTGCCTATCTGACCTCCACAACCCAGCCAGCAATGGGTAACACGATACCCTTTGGTAAGACTGGTTGTCAGACTTACGAGCCACTGACTACCTTAACGACTGTCAAAGATCTACAAATGACAGCAGGGACCAACGGCTTAACGTGCTTTCCGAGGCACGGAGGAAACTCGGTATGTAATGGGTGGTCACCAACCTAGGCAAGCGCGGCTTAACCACGCACCATTTAGCCACGAGCTAAAGACTCATAATACTAAAAAGCTATAATTTGACATAAATATACAGATTGGTTACGCCGACAAAGCGATGAAATAAAATGTCGAAAAGTATTTTTAAGGGTATCTCCAGTACCTAAAGTAGTAGGTACACGTACAGTGGGTTTTTTTTTGTCTCGCGTACCCCATACGTGGAATGTCGTTGAATAGTAGTAGTCTTTAAAAAATTGCGAGTTTGCTCAAATAATTCGATTAGGGGAATCGTTGGTAAAATATTAAGCTTTAAAGTGCATTTTTTTGTTAGACTCAAGTGTCTCCCCCCTCTATCAGCTAAACAGTTGTTTGGGTGCATGAAAAAATTCACGGTGATAGTTTATATAACGAAGTTAAAAGGAAAACTATCACAGCTGAGTAGGCTTGACGTTCAATAGCTATATACGGACGTTCAATAGCTATATACGGACGCCCAATAGCTATATACGGACGCCCAATATTTATATACGGACGCCCAATAGCCTGGCGACCTTAATTGTAGAAGTACGGTCTGTGTGTCTGTCTCTCCTAAGACATGCAACCAAATTTGATGCGGTTTTGCACTATCTGGTAAGTTATTATTTTTGGAAGGTTTAAAAGTATAATACATCCTAATTCAGACTACGCGAAGCCGGAGCATGGCGATTGTATTATTATACACCATTATTTTTAGGTCGTTCTGGAGCCGAATACCATGAACTCGATCATCGAACTCAAAACGATTGGGACTATTTAAAAAAAAAAATAACGTTAAATAAAAACACGAAAGAATAAATTTAATGTTTTTTTTTTGTGAAATAATGAGAATCGATCGATGAATGAATTTTTCAATGGGTATCGTTCGCATGTGTTGCCGATCGTGGATACGTTTTACACACACATATGCATTTGAGTTCTCATTATTAAAAAAAAAAAACATTAAATTTATTCTTTCGTGTTTTTTTATTGTTATTTTTTGAAAAAAAATAGTCCCAATCGTTTCGAGTTCGATGATCGAGTTTATGGTATTCGACTCCAGAACGACCTAAAAATAATGGTATATGAGTTCTCGGTTTCTTACGCTCCAAACGAAACAAAAATCAATAAATTCAATCAAACCTGTTACATAAACAAGATAAAAATCTTATTACTAAAATAATATGTCTCTTATTTACTTCAAAACTTCTTTAATTTAATTGTATTTTATATGGGTGACGAATCCACAAACAAAAACAAAGAACATGCAAATGTATCACTTTTATTCACAGTGTAGTGTGTTTTATAATGAAAAATATTTATAATTGAAGGAGACAAACGTTGATTGATTTGTCAACAACACAACGTTTATTAATTACTCTATGCAACTTTGGCACTTAGATTTAGACATAATTTTGGTACTTAAGTATTTTAATTCTAAAACATCTCGGATTTTAAATAAGGTTGAGTCGTTTGCTCCGTTGTCAAAACACACTTTTTTTAAATGCATGCCAAATTGGACAATTTGTCAACATCGCCATACATTTTTTACAAAAGTTAGTTTCACAACGGATCAAACAACTCAACCTAAGTACCTCCTATAACTAATCAACATCACAACATTATTTTTTGGGGACGGTAGATATTATGTGATCTTTAGTAACAGATTTAATGATTGAGCTGGCAACGTCGCAATTGCGGACGCCAAATACGCGGATTCGTAGTCAGGAAATCCCCGAGATATACGGCTGTTTATATACGCGCTACAGCAGCGCTTCAACTGCGCTGAGATTTTTTCGGGAACTTTTCATTATATTATTGCAGCCATTTAAACGACTTTTTGGCTTCTATCGATTTTTGTCCTATGGCTAACCAGGACCATTAGGACCTAAGTGCCACCGGCAAATAAAGTGGCGTCCGGTATGCGGACGCCAAAAGCAGGTGGTCGCCAGTTTAAATGCACTTTCGCCTTCAGGGGACGGCTATTTGTTGGCGGGATAAATATATATATATATATATATATATATATAGTAATCAGGAATTACGTTGATAGCTAAATTAACTTTTTTAAATAATAAATCGATTTTTAAAATCAAGGAGTTTTCAATTAAAAAGATTTTAATATGACAGGAACAGTGGAAATATTCCATTCCCGATACTTTTAGTGCAGACTGCGTAGCTATGTTCTAGTTATGAAATAAGGACGAAAAGTGTAATCAGAGGAAGGGAACTTGGGATACGTCTTCTCCTCAATATAGGTACGCTTGTGCAAGATTACTACTTTCTTTGATTGATACTTTCACAAGTTATTATGCCTATGCGGCGCAGCGGCGGCATTAGTAAACGAGATATTGAGGGAACACTCATAATACCAGTAATTTACGTTAAAAAAAAGCACTGTTTTGCATCGTCAAAAGCAATGACATCATAATAGACGGTGCTGTAATGCATTTATAATGCGACACGCACACTTACGTGTGCGGCTGTGCGCAGGTTTCATATACCAACATGGCAGTGAAAATCACAGCTGCATGATTTTTTTGTCGAAATATTAAGTGCGATCATTGCCACGAATTTGAATCGAAACCTATTTCGTTTTTGGATCCAATTTAATCAATAGATACCCGATACCCACATTTCTGATCAATAGGGCAGTTGGGTAACATTGTTCCGCCCAAACTTTCACCAGCGTTTCAAAACCATTAGGAGAAACTCCGACGGACGGACGGAGAGGACAGCTTAGATCCTTCCCAAAACAGGCCACATTGGCACTGACTTGGCCTCGTTTTATTTCAGTTGGAGCGCAATCTCTCTACCCCCGCTTGGGCGCGATCATTCCGGAAGGAAGTCGATGACACCAGGACATACAATGACTGGAAGCATTACGGCGCGCTGTTTGAAGCCCCAGATGACCATGGCACCGCCCACGTCGTCGTCGTCGCACCCGATGGCAGCGTAGTCTCCGCTACGAGCACTATAAATTATATGTAGGTACCTAAACTATACATATTTAACTTTATTCTACAATTATCTGTTTCAGAAAGGCAATGCTGAAACATGGGCCAGACAAAAACTTTTGCAAAGTGACGCAAACAAAAAATCTTACACAGAATGTCTTAATTTGACGACAAAGATGGGACATAGCGTAAAACTTGACATTCAGTCGTCGCATTGTGCAACCGAAAACAATTCCACGGAACTAATTTGAAAAGAACTAATTATTTTCGGTGGATGTTTTGATTTTCTCCAAAATCTTATAAAACCATTCGCCCGATAAATTTGACGATTTTGCCCTGGTGTCCTTGAAAAGATTCTTTACAATTCCTTCCCCGTTTTATCGTTTCAACTAAACTCATAGACAATTGTTAGTTCAAAATCTTTGTGGCACGGTCGAAAACATTCACAAAATGATATATTTTTACAGTTGGGGCTCTCAGAGGCGGTCACAGAACCTGGGTATCATGCTGAACAATGAAATGGACGACTTTGCGATCCCCCACACGGAGTCTGCGTACGGTCTGCCGCCCTCTCCTGCGAACATGTTAGCACCTACACTCCAGCCTCTCAGCTCAATGGTCCCCAGCATTGTGATGTCCAGGAATAATCGTGTGGATTTGGTTCTCGGAGCAGCGGGCGGTACCAAGATCACCACGCAAGTCGCGCTGGTAAGTTTTGACTTTTGTTACCCAAGAAGGTCCCTGAGTTTTTCTTTTTTCAAGAAAGCAGTCTTTTTTTTTATTATACTTTATTTCTTCCGTCGTGGGCATGAAACTTGAGACTATGTTGCTACAAAAAGATACAAACTTTAGCAAAAATCTAGCCAGCGTGGTTGTGACGCCATACTTAGATACTAACGTCATAATATCCATATCGATGACCTCAAATTTACATCAAGCTGTTCTTCTGTTTCAGATAGCTCGGCACATAATATTAGAAGGTAGCGAAATCCCAGACGCTGTCCAGAGACCGCGACTCCATCATCAGTTGCTACCTATGGAAGTGCAGCATGAGGCAGACTTCAATTCGGTAAGATAGTAGGCACAGCGTCAGTAAGTGCTAACCCCTCAAGCTTTAACATTTTAAAGTTTGAGGGGTTATCACTTACTGACACTGTGTGTACAGTCGAGTTTGATACCTAACCAAAATGCAGTTGTGCGGTTGTGCGTCTTGACACATTTCGAGATAGGAAGATTTTCGAATAACGTCGATATGATGAGACGGTGAGCATTTGATAGTATTGTGACGAACAAACCCAAGAGTATATGTCCAGTGCCTGTCAGTGAGTACGTAACCTTAGACCGGCAACTTGTGAAGTCAGTTAGTCCAGTCCATTATACGAGTACTGTACGATGGCGTCTTTTAACTAACGGCGAATAAGGACAAAAGGTATCCAATTGGATTGTCGACCTTCATCAGAGTCTGTGTGCTTAATATAGCTGTTACTGTAAGTAAAGTGATGTGTGTGTTTAAAAACTCGTCAACTTTTCAATAAAATGAAATGTTCAATATGGCAAAAAAACCGTTTAATAACAAACGATGCATGTCAGTGGATGCAATGGTCGAATCGAGATATTGTTATGACAAACGAAACGGCCTTGAATATAATGGTTGTGTCATAATAGCCAATGCAATACTATTATATACGTCGATATAATAATATATTATTTGTGAAAATTATATTTTAAAATGACGCGTTACAATGATGGGGAATGAGGATGAGACCAAATTGATAGCAGTAATCTTCTCTTTTAAATTATAGCCAAACGGCTAGCTGCTAGTGCAAGCTGCTATGTAGTAATTTATTCCACGTAACTATATGGTAGTCTAATCGTTAAATAAAATTTTAAATAAGTACCTACCTACTCACTTCTAAGCTATTTCGACGGCGCCGCAGCCAGTCGCTCAACCACTGAGCTAACCGTGCTTAGTGGTTGAGCGACTGGCTGCTGCGCTACGTGTCGCGGGTACGATCCCCACACGGAACAAATATTTATACAAATATTTGTTCCGTGTGGGGATCGTACCCGCCTCCAGGTAGTTGTTCCGTTTCTGGCTGTTTGTGTATGTGAGTTTAAATGTTTGTAAACGAATAGGACGCATAGGGTGGGGACCCTGTGAATTTCTCCTGTATGTATGTTGTTATATAAAAAACTATACAATTATACCTCCGTTTCATTCGTTACTAACTTACTATATCTTTTTGATTGGCTGCACGATCAGCCTGTAACGTCGGCACTGCTGGAACTTAGACCACTCGCTATGAGGGGGAATGAACTGTAACCCACCACGTGGGTCCAGTAGATTCTATTACTCACAAACGTAGCAATTGCCAAATACGATAGGGCCCAAATCATCAGAACATGGCATAATATGGTTTATTAACATTGATACTAGAAGTATTTTCTCTTATCTACTCAATCTTACTCGAAAGATTTTCCTATCGTATATCCCGCGATGATTCATTCATCAATAACTGGTGCTAGATATCTACTAATATGTATTTGTAGTACACTATGTCCCAACTACCAATAGAACATTTATTTTAGTACAACTATTAGGTACACATGTAAATGTATAGCGAGTCTAAATTACGCAATCTACCGTGACCGACATGTGTATTGTGTATAGTTCGGTGGACAATAAATGTACAGCCTATATGTATTGTTCACGAACAATAACAGTAGATGATGTATTCAAATGAAAAGTAACACAAGCGATATTTTCCCTCAATGTGGTGATGAGATAATAATCATTGATTGTTTGCTATTCAGAGAATTAGTTAACGATAAACGTAGATCTGTTTAAGGCAAATAACATAACATGTGCACGATAAGAGGTGTCTGACGAGATGACAAGTAAGGGCCAGTTTCACCACCTGCGAATGAGTTCCCGTTAACTTACTTGGCAGATCATTTCATACAAATTCTGTTCCATTTTTTAATTTATTCGGTACTAGTAACCCGCCCCGGCTTCGCACGGGTGCATGTATTATACATATATAAACCTTCCTCTTGAATCACTCTATCTATTAAAAAAACCGCATCAAAATCCGTTGCGTAGTTTTAAAGATTTAAGCATACATAGGGATATAGGGACAGAGAAAGCGACTTTGTTTTATACTATGTAGTGAAGTTGTGGCTATTCGGACATCGTGAATAGAGAAGTTTGGAAGAAAAGGTCCTGCGCCGACCCCAAATAAATTGGGATAAAAGTATGAGAATGACGAATGATGATGAACATAGCATATTATTTTGAAAATGACGTGTAAAAGTGTTTGTAAAAACCTCTTTGCAAAATAAACATCATTTTTCATAACAGCAGCGGTGTATAATTGGCGAAGGGTTAAGCAGTTGTACCTAATATCCACACATCATCCCACAACTTGATCATGATCACAAATCCATGATCTGGGCTACGACTGAGAAATTCCTGAAAAAGATAGAAAATCTAATTACACGTTTGCTCGACCGAGGAATCGAGCCCAAGAGCTCATGCTCAGCAGCGCACTTGCAACCACTAGGGTAAAACCAGGATAGATGCCCCACTTTTTGAAAAAGCCTCCTAATTTTCAAACTGTACGTTTTGCATGAAGAATTTCCATGAATGTAATTAGTTTGATCTTTGTACTAGCAATACGACTCGTTTTTGTTGATCTAACATTATTTGATTCTGCATAAATTGAGTTTTTGCAAACCCTTTTTTTTGAGGATAGATGCCTACCTATATGGATAGATGCCTCACTATGAAAATGCTAAGGAGGATAGATGCCTGTGATGTAGGATAGACGTCCTTTAGATTAAAATAAGTACAATACATAGTTTTGATATGTTTTATTTGTAATCTTTAGGTAATAGTATTAACGGTACTCTTAAAAAATATTAATTAAACTTAAACATTTGTTTAACAAAAAATAACTTCTAAATTTTAATGTGCATAATCGTAACTAATTGAACATAATAGGTATGGCAGGCAAGATACCAATTTTTAAAATTTTCAAAAAATCAACCACAATTAAATGTTGTCCTTATTTTAGGTTGAATTGGAAAGTGCTTTCAGTTTGCCACATCTTGAGCAATAATTTCTGAAAAGTGTACATACTTCGTGAAGTTCGTGCAGCCACTTCTGGCATGATATGCACCGAATCCAATCAGATTTTGACTTCGTGTTTTGATAGTTATCAAAGCACTCTATGCAATAATAAAAATTTTGTCAACATAAAAATAATCATTTTAAAAATATGCTAACATGCATACAGCGTATGGGGGATAGACGCCCCTAAGGGCACCTATACTGCAAAAAATCGGGGCGACTATCCTTTTTGCTATGGATAGATGCCCTTTTATTTTTTGACGTATCTAAATACAAAAGTGCAATTATTATTATGTAGTTATAAAGTTAACTAACCAATGTATGGATATAATTAAAATAGAACAGAATTTATTACTATATAAAAAGATATGTAACAGTAAATTCTAACGTTTCAAACTTTGAAGCGTTCGTGCTGTTCGTCGCGGAGATGATCGCATGCACCAGCTAAACACGTCAATCCCGTGCGATGGTCTGCAGGGCACATAGGTGTGGGGCACGTGCGCTCTATTTTTAGACTATTAAATCTGTGTTGCGATTTTGGGAAGTTAGGTTTTTAGAAAATGGGGCACCTATCCAACTGCGGCATCTATCCGGGTTTTACCCTACACCAACGAGGCAGTTATTAGTAGTGTAGTTATTAAACCTGTAAGATTATAGTACCCATCTATAAGATTCTATTGTTGGTTTTTATCCTCGTTTTTCAAGGATGTTTTACTAAAACTTATCTATTTAATAGACCGAACGTGTTTTGCGTGTAGTACTTTATACGTGTTCGAAACACCCTTTCCGTTTGCCTTGGTTGATCAATTACATCATGGCAACCATGAACCACACCCGTTTTCTACCTATAAAATGTGATTTCTCAACATTTTATCAAAACAAAGCCAGATACGTTTGAGTCATGTGTGTCATCTTGTAACTGAAACCCTCTTGAATTTATTGACGATACAGATGTAGGTACTTAGTTAGATAGTTAGATTAGTGATAAAATCTTACAGATATATGCATCTGCAGAATATACAGATGCATGATATAATATGTGTACAGCGTGTGTCTGCGTGGTTATTTTTTCGCGATTATGATGTTGGCCCTATAAGAGAAAGTTGAACTAACTGAACAACTTTCTCTTCTCATGGTCTGTGCTACACCTTTAAATATGACCATGCAATACTGATCTGATACATGCTGTATAAATAGGGAGGTAACGTAAAAGCCAGAGTTGGAACGAGTGACCATGTAAAGAAAGAGCAAGGGGGATCGGGGACTCGCTTTCTTTCTTTCGTATTTCTGAATTCGTTGACACAACGGTTTTCCTGGGGATCACGCTCGACTCAAGGCTACAATGGGGTCCGCATATAATTTCTCTTGCAGGACGGCTGAGTTCAGTAGTATATGCTGTTAGAAAAATCCGTCAATTTACTGATGTAGATACCGCGAGGCTAGTCTAGTTTAGTTATTTTCATAGTATTATGTCATACGGTATTTTACTATGGGGACGGTCTGCAGACATCGAGTCTATATTTGTTCTGCAGAAAAGAGCTATCAGAGCCTTATATGATCTACGTAGGCGCGTTCTCTAAGAGAACTGTTTAAGGAAATTAACATCATGACAATACCTTGTCAATACATCTATGAAAACTCATGTACGTTAGTAAAAATCTGCATTTATTTAGAAACTATTATACTAGAAACAGGGACCATCTAGTACAGCCAGGTTTCAGGCTAGCTAAAGTAGACTCATCTTTTATGGGGTACTGTTTAAAATGTTACAATAAAATACCTGCCCACATTTTACAACTGAATGACATGAAAAAATGATGTAACCAAAATCTTGTAACAATATTTTGATTGAAAAGAGTGTCCATGGAGCTTCTTGCCCATTCTTCTCCATAGAGATCTACGCTTTGGAATGGGCAACTACAGTACTTTCACAATTTATTATGCATTGTGTCTGTGACTGTAGCTTCGCTTCCTTTGTTTTTCTGTCATTCAAAAGTGCCTGTGATGGTCTAATTGAAATAAATGTTTTGAGTATGAATTTGAGTTAGGTACGCTATGATATTTTAAACTACTGGACTCGCTATTGGTATTTTGGTCGGTGTAATTAAATCGGTAGATATTTCAATCTTTTATTTTCTTTTATCAGGGAATCATCTCCTCTCTCCGAGAAAAAGGCCACGCAACGACCGAGCTGGGACCGACCGCTGGTTTCGCAGCAATGGTGGCTGCCGCTAGAGACTCCTATGGCTACTTGGTACCACAGACTGACCATAGACGTCCCGGTAGCATCGATGGATTCTAAATTTAAATAGTTTTTAATCATCGACTGATAATAATAGTTTTACACTTCGCAAAGAGGTGATTTGAACGTTGGACCTTTTTGCAACAATTAATGTTACATTTGGTCAAATAGCGTCCATACTTTGATATCGTATATATTGTGTATAGTACAAAAGTGGTAACACTTGCACTACGAAAACCACATTTTATTGTAATCTCAAGTCGTTACACTGATGTGCGGTTGACTGAACCTTCTCATTGCGAAGCTTACTAACTTGAATTCGTTACCTAAACGTTGAATTTATTCCGAGCGAAATCAATTTAAAATTGACTAGTTTTTATCATAATAGATTTATTTATCGAGTGCTAGTGATGGGATCACTTGAAAACCATTGTTTGTGGGTCCCATAAGCACATACTTACTTAAAAAAATTGCAAATAACATGTTTAAATAAATAGTACTATCAAATTTTATAAAGTTTCTACTAACGATCTTTTTTCTCATCGAAACCTACTTGTTTCATTATTTAGTTAATTCATTGGATTGAATCCAAGTGCAAATCGATTGTGATATTATATTTTATAAAGGTGGATATTTCTGGTTGTAAGTATTATTTTGTTATAGAACTGTAATTAAGTTGATGTGGTGATTAATGTTGTTATTCGTGAAATAAATTGTTTGATGGTACACTTGATGGTTTTCTTGGTTTGCTAAAATCAGCCCTAACCGTACCAGGACTTAGACTAATACGATAAATCCCAGTAATCTGTTTGTCCAAGGACCTGCAGAAGTTAGTTAAGTTAGGTACTTAGGACGTCCGCTAAAACTTGAGCGCTGCCAAAATATCGGATATAAACGGATATAAAGGTAATGCTGGTTCAGTCCCTTATTTTCCCCAGACTTGACTATGGTGATGTGTGTTACTATGACCTGAATGCAGATCTCCTCAATAAACTTGTCCGACTTCTAAATAACTGCATTCGATTCGTATTAATTCTCCGTAAGTATGATCATGTGTCCGCATATCGGTTGCGCTTAAAATGGTTACCCATCAGACAGCGCAGAGCGTTAAGGGCTTTTACAACCTTGTTTTCTCTTCTAGACAAACCCACTTCTCCTTCTTATTTGACTTCTCACTTCCAATATTTATGCTCTGCGCTCTGCGCACAGCAAGAACCTTCCAATAATCGTCTTCTACGATGTCCTACTCACCGCTCTGGTTTTCTTAAATCTTCTTTTCTTGTCCAGGCGGTTTTCCTTTGGAATGCGCTCCCTCTGAATATCAGGACGGCAACCAGTCGGTTTACTTTTAAAGTAAAAGCTCGCGAACACTTACATAAGAAGTTGGCGACACGTCCCACAGTTAATTTGTTGTTTTTCCTTATCTATGTATGAATTTTAACTCTCTTTACTTTGTATATTTTGTTTGTATGTATGTATATATGTATTTATTAATATATTGTAGTCTTTGTAATTTTCTGTACTGTTGCACCTACTGTTTTGTCTCTGCATCACCCTAAGGTAGGCTGGTAGAAAATGCCCAAGGCATTAAGTCCGCCTTTGTACATTATGTGCATAAAGTTTTAATAAATAAATAAAAATATCCTTAGAAAACCGCTCGAACTACCTACGCTGGCCGCGCTTTTTAGGGGCTGTCTCCACGAGCGAGAGAATCGCGACGATATTATCGTCGGTGCCATGTATTTCTATGCACTCTCTTAGAGGTCGTCTCCACGAGCGAGAGAATCGCGGCGGTATTATCCCATACAAATACGTAATATATATATCGCCGCGATTCTCTCGCTCGTGGAGACAGCCCCTTAGTGGAGTTTTAGTGGACGGACGTCCTAATACGTCAAAATCACGGTAAGATCTTGTCCAGAGGGGCGAGCTCATACGCGCGTTGACAAGGTACTGGGCGCTTATAGATCGTATTCACAAACATCGCCCTAGTTGAAAATACGCGCATAAATCGCGTACCCTTCGCCAGACTTTCGACTCGCACGTGTTTGAGCGCTTGGTGCGCGTGAGTGGAGATACTAGAGACTTTGCGTCGCATTCAGTTCACGCGCGAGTGAGTGCACGTATCAAGTGAAATGGAGCAGCACAATTCTGCGCAAGTTGTACACTCTTCTGTACGCGTAGCAACGTTTCTACGGTGGCCATGCTACGCGTGCTGGACAGAACGTAGGCTCATCGTTGTTCACACGTTGGATAGACTGAGTGAAATCGGTACCTAATCATCATAATATTGTAGTAGTTTCAACCGGCCTTAAACCACCGGTGGTGCCAGTCTGTCCAAAAAGCCCATTGAATATGATGATTAATAAGTTTTTTAACTGTCATGGTCACTAACATTATCATTACCACTAAAAACGAGATATTTACCACGAAAAGCGAAATATGCGGAAATCAAAACAGGCAGTAAACATGGTAAATATCCCGTTTTTAGTGTGTTAAGGATGATTTATTTCTGATCGTTTCACTGTAGCAAAATGGCAACACTATTTCATAGACAATAAAGCATTGACGGAGAGTAACAGCACTGACAGCTGTCAACTGAACAATCAGTCAGTGCCCAGTGCCAAATTTTCGCGCCTCGGCGAAAAATACCGATCTGACTGGCGTTCGTTACATTTTTATTTCTATAAATTATAATAATAATAAAGTATTTTGATTAATTGTCCCGGGCTCTGCTTCTAGCAGAGTTATTAAATTATCTAAAACAGGGGCAGTAAGTTATTTTTTTTCCAAAATGAGCCACAAACTATCTGAAGGCTCTCTTGAGGTAAGTTTTTCCATTTCAAGAATTTGAAACTCATTTTTGTTGCTTGTAAACTACGAACAGATTTAGACTATTATAGTATAATCAGGCATTTGTTTGCAAAATGTAAAAATTATATAATTATAGCACAAAGATCGGAATACTAAACAGTTAGAGCATCGTTGTACTTGGACAGGTTGTAACTTGTCGTCCTTAATTTGCTTAGTTAAATGCTGTAAATTGTTGGAAATTTGGAGGGCATGCCCTCCAAATCTAACGTCACCATTACTTATCTGAAATCTGTTGATTGATACTTAATGCACAAACTTAGTATTTCAGATTATTTTTCCATGCAAAGCTATTCTAAAAATAAAAATGGCAACATATTCATCCATACTCATAATGAACTAGGTAGTCTAAAATACTGGATTTGTTTGGTGGATGCTATTACACTTAGAAGACATACTAATCCCAATATTTTTGTCAGAGGGTCATCTTTTTTATAGCACCTTGAATTTTGACATCTTTTTCAGTACATATTACTTTTTCATATATATGGATGTCCATGTAAGTACATTATATCATATAATGTCTTCCCTGCTTTATTTCCCTCATTCACATTTACAGGTGATAATGAATGGTGGAGTATATGATAAGCCCATAATGCAAGTTTTGGGCAGCAAAAAGATCCAGGGAAGTGGCGCTAATGAGAGATTTCGTTTACTTGTGTCTGATGGCAAACATTCCCATAGTTTTGCCATGCTGGCTACACAACTAAATGACAAATTGATATCAGGAGAACTGTCCGATTACTCCGTTGTGCAAATTGACCGATTTGTCACATCACTGTTGAAAAATACTGGCAAGGGAGAAAAGTAAGTGTGATACAATCTTGAAACCTTCAAATAATGTCTTTGTTGATGTCTTTTAAATCTGATGCATGGATAAAAAAACGTATAGCTAGTTGCAACAAAACTTGCCTCCATTATTAATTGTAGCTTCCTGCCCAATCTGTTCATACTAAACTTTACATGTCTACTACAGGCGCGTGATGATCATCTTGGATATCACAATAGTAGCCCCAGGTAGTGAGGTGGGCAAGAAGCTGGGCAACCCCCAGACATGGACTGAGGAGTCCGCAGGAGCGTCGTCAGCGCCTGCGCCGGCCGCAGCGACAACCGCGCCCCGCCCCAGCCCTGCTCCCATGTCATTGGCACCTACTTCGTCCGCAAACCTTGATTCTAGCATACTGTCTTCACAGATGACTCATCCCATTGCCAGCCTCAGCCCTTATCAGAATAAGTAAGCAAATTTTTTTTTTTCAATGTTTGTATTAGTGAATAAACCCCAAAACTGATGGCTATGTATTTAACAGCATTCAATATTTGAAGTTTCAATAATATCCTGTTGAAAATTACCACACTAATTCATACATGGTTTTGTTTTACTCAGGTGGGTGATTAAAGCTCGCGTGATGTCCAAGTCAGATATACGTACTTGGAACAATGCCCGAGGTGAAGGCAAACTGTTCAGTATGGACCTCTGTGATGACAGTGGAGAAATCAGAGCTACAGCCTTTAAAAACGAATGTGATAAGTTCTATGATATGATACAGGTGAAACACATTGTTTGATTAAGTTACAATTTGCTTGTTTTAGTTAATAAGCATCAGGTATGTTACAGAAGCAGATGAACTCTGTGGATACGGATCTTGAATATTCGTTTTATTGCATATTTTACAATGGTCCTTATCTTGGTCATGTTCATCTTGTTTACAATAAGTTCAAATTTCACTTCAGTGGTGACATTGTGAATTCACTTGACCAATAAACTATTACCTGCAGAAAACTCACTTAACATACAATACTCACTGTATACTCACATTAACACTCAAAAACTGCAATGTTCACATGATAAAGCAAGTAAACACGTTATGATTGATTTACGAGATACAAATCATAAACAATAACAAATGCGTCGGATCTTGTCACCGAAATCTTCTCTCCTATTCGTCAATCAGCACGTGCCCACGGCACGCGCCACTCGCAAGCTCCACCCAATTTTTTCTTCATCTGCATCCAACATCCACATCGATTGTTGCGGATGCAGATTTCCAAATCTATATGGAGGCTCCATTTGTGGATGCGACGGAAGCATGGCTGCAATGTCTGTTTGCTTGCCATTACAGACAATGTGATGATTCAATTTATGTGGGAACCTGGTCAGTTTATAACTTCTAACAAAATATGGGATCTCTTATCAGATGAAAATAAATGAGTTTACCAGAAAGTAACCTTTATGTTTTATTGTGCTTCCAGGTAGACAAAGTTTACTACATAAGCCGTTGTCAGCTAAAAACAGCTAACAAGCAGTACACCAGTATGAAGAATGATTATGAGATGACATTTACAGCTAACACAGTGGTTGCCGAGTGTATGGAGGATGCCTCCAGTGTGCCCAGTATTAAGTTCGACTTCGTGCCTATTAATGAAATTGCTGCGAAAAATGTTGATACTTTACTGGGTAAGAATATCACTACTTACAGTTCAAGCTACAAGAATTTTTTGACACTCTAATTTATTTAATAATCTCGGTAGAAATACTTAATGAAAAAGAAAGAAGAGTCTATCCTGAGTTTGCACACTACACAGACAGACTGAACCCTGTCTTGATATGGTTTTGCGATAATTATTTAATCCTACTAAGTACTATCGGAAGAATTACATGTAGACTAACAAGTAATTCTCCATTTTCAGATATAGTAGGTGTATGCAAGTCTGCAGCAGACCTTCAAGAACTGACTGCTAGAAGTTCAGGAAAATTGCTAAAGAAGAGAGAACTAACTCTTGTCGACAACTCTGGAGGCGCGGTTAGTAAGACTTGATCATGGTCGTTATCAGTAAAAATACTAATCTAAAGAAAAGATTGCAACAGTAGAAATTGGTTTGCAATGCATAACCTTGAGTTGTGGATGGCATTTTAATGTCTTTATACACTTAGATATGGTTATGTAAAGAAAAAATGTTATTAAAATTTCAGGTTGTCTTGACAATGTGGGGAAAGGAAGCTGAAAACTTTGATAGCAACACAAACCCAGTCATAGCTGTAAAAGTAAGTACTTTTCTCCAACTAATCTAACTCACAATTGAACTTCGCGCGTGTTGCAACCGAATGCGGGCGTGTACCAAAGATTCAGAAACGCAGAAGGCGTGTGAAAATTCCCTGACATATTTCATTCCATTGTAATAAAATGTGCATAAAAATATTACACAATAATTTTTACCTACCTTTTTGTAGGGTGCCCGTTTGTCTGAGTTCAACGGCAGCAAGTCTCTGTCTTGTTTGGCGAGCTCCATGATCCGACTGAACCCCGACTTGCCCGAGGCACACAAACTTAGGGGCTGGTACGACAACGGCGGCGCTGACTTGGAGACTGTTAATATTTCTGCTAGGTAAACAGTTTTTTAGTATGTTTTAGGTCGCATTATCAACATCGGGGTAAGGGAGATTCGTCGATCTAACCTATTGCTATTGTTATTTTTACCTATTGTTGTTAGTATCAACAGACTGTAGTTAGTATACTTGGCTAAGTCAGAGGTTGTGATGAATTATGGACCTTATTTGTGTGAAAATAATATGCATACTCAATAATGAATGTGCACAATGATTGCAAAATATGGACAAACTTATTTTTTACAGTAAAATCACTTCTCTTGACAGGTTTACCAATAGTAATTATATTCGACGAGAGAATGCCAAACGACTGTACCTTTTCAATTTTACAGAGCTGGAGGCTACACGGGCGGCAGTAACGAATGGATCACATTCTCCGACGCAGAGGCCCGACAACTGGGCTCAGGCGACAAGGGAGACTATTTCAGTCTTTTAGGAGTACTAACATTCACCTTCGCAGATAACGCAGTATACAAAGCATGTCCGCAAGAACAGTGCAACAAAAAACTTGTCGATCAAGAAAATGGGCTTTACAGATGCGAAAAGTGCAACAGAGAATATCCTAATTATAAATACAGACTTTTATTGACGGTGAGTGTTGTGTTGTTTGAATTATGCTTATCTTAACGGTCAGATTTCCTGAAAAAATCATGCACAGTCAACAACAATTCCCTGTAAATTAAAACTTCACCAGTTGAGCCTATTGAACTATCTAACTGTGACATAGACATAAATATAACTTGTCTTTTCATGACAAGGTCGAGTGCTTGTCTAGTACACAACAACGTACTGTATGTCAATCAATCAAAGTCACAATCTACTTAATCAATTACTGCATAATACGTCAAAGTCAATCTAACAATCCTAAGGCATCTTCTATCTCCTTGTAACAATCCTTTCATTTCAGGCAAATGTATCTGATGCGACCGGTGACCAGCGCATAACGGCGTTCAACGAAGCAGGGGAAGCGATGATCGGTACAAACGTCGCTGAGATCGGCCGCATGTTCGAGTACGACAAGACTGCGTACACGCAGATGTTCGAGGAAGTTAAGTTCAAGAGCTTCGTGTTCAAGTTCCGCACTAAAATGGAGACTTACAATGTAAGTACATTATTGTGTTTGTAAGTTATTTTTTACAATCACATAAAACCATGCTTGTGTTTGCCGAAATACAAAGAAAGGACGTGGATAACAAAGTCACATCTCTTCAGTTACATTGTATTTCCCCTGATTCCTCATTGGTCTCATGGTCGCGAGCTCACTAAGCGTTCGATTCCCCAGTTGGGCAAAGAATTATTTGGTTTTTCCATTAGAAATTTATCTGTAGCAACTCTGATTTTGGAAGTTGACGTGGTCACAGATAACGTATGTGGTGATCAACCCCCTTGTCTCTGAACAAAGAGCGACTATTGAATGCGGACCATGTACGCTTCTGTACGATTTATTTAAGACAGTTAATGTGAATATATTTTATAGGATGAAGCCCGCCTGAAGACCACAGTGATGAACGTAACACCAGTCGACTATAAGGACGCTAACAAAAGATTGATCGCAAGCATAAAGGCCATCTCAGGCGTCGAAGTTTAGTTATAACATTAATATATAAGAGCTGATTTCTCCGATGAAACTGAACGCCAACTGGTTGTCAACATTCCATACCAACGCTGACATTGACAGCTCTTGAACGCGGTTTACATGTGCTGAACACGTTCACATCATTGGTACAATACGCCTTGGTCCCTAAAAACCAAAATAACATTATGTATGTTAAGGAATGTGTTTTCCAATAATCCATCTTAAAATGTGATTGATAAAACTGATCATGTAATTTGTAATAAGATTTAATTTTGTAGTAAAGTAATGTTAAATTATGCAAGTATGGAACACAATAATCCTAAATGCAATTTTTTGTGAATAAATCTTAAGTTTACTAAAAATGTTCTGTTTTTTTAACGACTTATTCGTTTTATAACCTGTTTCTATACCACAGGTAAACCATGTTGTTTTGCATGCGACGTAATTTTTTCTAATTGCGCCTTTGAAATACAGACAGGCTAATTGGCGACAAAATATGGGAGAAAACAGTTCTTGGCTAGATGCCCTAGTTGAGATATAAATGTGGCCCTGCTGGGGAGACTCCAGATCAGCCACCTATAAACCCTTATATCTTTTGAACCTGTGACCGACAAATTCTGATATTTGGCGACTAATTTTTTGTGTGATCAAAATTAAAATCCCTGATGGTGGCCCTGCCAGTCAGGCTAATACGCCACCATAATCACCCGGCTCTATGCAGCTGTATTGTTATTTTGCTCTTATCTTCTACACTAATATTATAAAGAGGAAAAAAAAAAATATTGTATTTTTATGTGTATGTTTGTAATGAATAAACTCAAAAACTACTGTGCCGATTTCAAAATTTCTTTCACCATTGGAAAGCTACATTCACCCTGAGTAACATAGGCACCCGTGCAAAGCCGGGACGAGCCGCTAGTTGTAAAATAAAATGTTACGCACAAATAAAAAAATAAAGAATGTGGTTTGTCCAAAACAGCAACTTCAAATGGGACTGGGTTCGCATAGGATATGTCTGTCGCATGCTGGACAAACAAACAACACCAAACTGGTGCCCTGAATCAGGCCGTTTCGCGGGAGGCCACGAAGGAGATAGCGGGACGAACTGGAAAGTTTCCGTCAGAACTATGTAGATGGAGGACACGCGGGTACGCTAGAAGTGGAAAGAGTAGAGGGAGGTCTTTTCCCAAGAGTGGGATAGATCAAGTGAGGAAAAAAAAATAGGACACAGGTAGGCAGGGAGATGCTGATAGAGGATTGGCTTAGAATTTTTGACAGAGGGTATTCCCGTCACTGTGGCGCGCTACCTGTTTATATGTTCTGTGCGCTAGTGCGCTACCTACTGAACTGTTGCTTATCTATTGTGTCATATAAATGACGTGTTTGATGTCTTGAGACAACCTTCAAAATAAATACCTACCTAATTAAATCGTATTTTGCCAATGGCGACATACTTTTGTTTAGTAGAATTAATAAAGATTAATAGAATTTCTAACAAGTCTTTCAACAGAATCAATAAACCGATTGCTTGTAGTAAAGGGTCCGGACTGAGGTTAATGTCCGGATAGAAAACAGGCAAGTGCAAGTCGCACACGCGCTGAGGGTTTCGTACCATAGAAACCATATTATGACAGCCTTTGCCTTCTTTTATGATAGTTACAATAGACGGACAGATGGCGTAGGCTTAGTATTAGTGCCCCTTTATCCCTCCTCAGTGACTCAGTAGACTGATGCGGATTCAATCAATTTAGTGTAGTTCTCGGGTTCTCTACTTGAAATCGAATAACACGACAAGCGCGACAGTTCACTACTTCGATACATCAAAATCTCGAATCATCGGCAGCGCGAAGGCCCAAGGTTGTGCAATTCTCTGTTATTTCTGTCTTCCACTGGCTTTCCTTATAATTTGTTGTAAGACTTTATTATTTGGAACTGAACAAGCGCTCGTGCTCGGCGCATTAGCCAAATAAAATGATTAGATGTTTCGCTAGAATATCCTGACGCTATCGTGATGTACGCTATTTCCAGAAAACCAAGGTTCTCCAAGAATATTAAAAAAAAAAACCCGTTTACAACCGAAGGTGGAGATTCTCTATGCTAATACGGTTGTGTGACTCCATTTTAACGTTTTGGCCAATCTGTATTTGAGGCCCGTGTGGCACGTGTATGTCACGGGGAATATTAATGGCAAAATAGGCAATATTATGGCGCGAGATTGAAGAGCAGGAAGAAAATAATATACACACAATTTTTACTAGTTACTTTATTCAATCTCATTTGATATGACTCATAATTTGGCTAAGGAAATAGAAATTTTATAACTGATGTACTTGGACAGCTGCAACTATTTTTATTTTTTACTTTATAACAAGATTTAATGTTATGTTAATGAGGGAACAAATGATTTAATCGTAAAAACAATATCTCAAAAAGAGTTGTGAAATTCAATTTACATGAAGATTTCTATTGTTAATTTACACAGAGAAAAACAGCGTCCAAGTACTGTTTGAGGTTCATAAAATTAAGTAGCTAATGTCATTCATTATCAATTACAAGGGGGTTATCATTTCTATGTAAAATGTACACTTACATTAGGAAATTCAATAATTTAATGAAATACATTAAAACTACAGTAAAATTAATATGTCTTACAAAGAAAATGTAAGATATAATAGATACATGGCAGTGTGATTTATTCATATTTAACGGACTAATGTTGATAGCGACAGAAGTTGCTTTTCAAAAACTTAATTTCTAATTTTAGCCTTGTACTCAAATAAAACTCTGATTTAAATTCTAAAGTAAAGCTTAAAATTAAATATTGATGATGTAATAAAAATGTCAAAAGTTGGGAGTTTTAAAATAAATCAAGCTACTCATACTTTATGTAGATATTATTTCAGTGAAACTTAAAAAATAGTGACTAAGGGCGAATGAACGGGCTTCGCGAATGGAAGGTTCAGATGAGCTAAGTTTCTTATACCTACCTTTATGGGAAGTTTAGAGAGTTCATTATTTTATTTTTGCTATTAACAATCATGCTTTATGTGTACGTGACACACATTGAAATCGTTGTCAAAGCGCACAAGCTTCTGCGCCCACGACATGAAAACACGAATTATGCAAAGCCTCTCACATCTACAATTACAAATAGCTGCTTTTATCACAAATAATGTTATAACTAAACAAACAGTACTCTTCAGGCCAGATCTTATGACGAACCTATTAATTATGCTTTATAGTAATTAGTAAGGTTCCAAATATTTAACTTGTGTAACCTGCACAAATAAAATACGAAAATAGTTCACATTATTCTAAAAATCGATTTATGCGCTGATCATAAAAAATATCCTTTAGATAATTAAAGCCATGACCAAGAACATACGACAATAAATACAAAGTTTTAATTTCGCAGTGTCAGACAAACACGAATGGCATGTCATTAAGTATAACAATGTCCACAAATATTACACTTACACATATTACCGCTAGTTAATAATTACGAAGTTATTCATCAATTAATTGTTCCATTACCTACATTTACATAAATATTAAGAAAATATAATTTTTAAATAATTTTCAATTCCAAACTTATGAGATTTACAATATAGTAAAATCAATAAGAGATTCTAGACATCACTAATACATTGGAAATCAATATCAAATTAGTAGGTATATGCATCAGTGTACGAAGACAGACATGATTCCTATGTGTACATATAATCGTTAATAAAATAGTTTTTCAACAATATGAAGTATAATTATCATACTAAAGGGTAACTTTAATCAAATACATATATTTAATTCCTTTAAATATCTCAGTAGTCATAGTCCGATAATCTCATGTGACCGGAAGCCGGTACACGGTCGTGAGTCCTCGCGCGAGGAAACGCACACTCACTTGTTCTACACTAGTCGTGCACTAACACTATAATACGAGTTCGCATTACAAAAGACGCAAGTAGTACGCGATATACGGATATATTTGAGCGAGCGGTAGCAGTCCAGTGGGTCGCCTGCCCGGGCGGAGAAGCCGCGCTGCGCCGACACGCGTGCACACACCGACCCACACACACCTGCACACGCCACCCCAGATGCAACAGAAGCCGTACGACATCACATAAAACGATATTTACACACAACTAAGGACGAATAATAAATTAAAGCGAATAAATAAAAGTAACGCTCTTTGGAACGGATTACATTCGAGGTACGACAGTACACACAGATATCTGAATGTGTCCGCCCATCACGGGAGCGAGATGCGCCGAGGATCGACAACCGGCTGCCAAAAATATAAATCTACACTTAACGATAAAAAAATAAAAAATAAATCACAAAATATATCCCTGAAAAAGGCGATTCTCACTTAGTACGTAGATTCAAATTCATTTAAATTTTCAGATCTTTTTGTTTCATAACTTTATCGCTCTAAAACTGATAAAAAATAAAAATTACGAATCAACATAATGCCACAAAATAATTGATAATCAACCGAGGTAAGTCCTACAAAATTACGAAATGAACTAAACATAAATCAAACAAAATGGGTGTCTACAAAAGAATCATAGCACTTACACTGGAAGTAGCCAAAAACAAGTACTTTTTAGTCTATTACGGTTGCACAATAATATATTTTATATTACAGTAAAAATTCAGTACGGCTCGCAATCAACGCGATGCAATAATTATAATTTTGATCAGCCCAAGTACTATGATATTTTCGAACAACAAAAACAACGGGACCGTCGCTACTGTCGCGATGGCCCAAAAACTGCATCGATAGGTCGCTCCCCACCGCCGAGTGACGCGACCGCGTGCGGTCTCAACCGGACGCGGTCCGAACTCGCCGAACCCGAAGGACGCCCGAACGACCGGCTCGACCAACAAGTTAATAGTTCAAAAACGTGTGTATGATTACAGACAAATGGTCTTGAAGAACGGTCCTTTCCCAACAAGGGAGAGACCCGTTCGTCAAGAGGGTAAAATCATCTTCAAAACATAGCAACTGTCCATCTTTGAGTAAAAGCTTGTCGGTCGTAGCCGATCTGTCAGTAGTAGTGGAGTCATAAGGGCGGCGGGGGCCGGGGCTCGTGCGCGGCCGCCACGCTAGAGGCGCGCGGCCGCTCGGTCAGGCGTGTGGGTCAGAGCCAGCGCGCGCGCACGGCGGGCGCGGCCGGGCGCGGGGCGCTAGTGCGCGCCTCACGGCACCAGGTCGGGCAGGCGCCCGCGGCCCTAGGGGCGCGCCCCGCCTTCCGCGCTCACCACCTGACCCGGACACAAGGAATAGTTAGCATCCACGGATCCTCACTAAATTGTATTGTTTAGAACGTTACGGGTAAAACCAATTCCTATAATAATAATATCGATTCATAAAACTGATGCTACTGAAGGTGCCAAGTCGTTAAGAGGGTGCGTTCTGAAAGATGGCAATGTTGCAAATAGCTGTCAAATATTTAAGTTACAATAATACTGTTCTTTACGCAAAAGTCGGCTGTCAAAAACCCATCAAACAAAATTGAACTCTAAATAAAAGCTTTAACTTAGTGCCACACTCACTTTCCGCTCCTTGTAGTAGAGCTCCTCGCTCTCCTTGTCACACAGCAGCAGCACAACGGCTCCGAACAGGAAGATGGCGGCGCCCCAGCCCACGCCATACGCCCACCCGAACTCCCACACCGACCTATTGCCTGTACACACGTATTACACTGAATTAGTCCAGAAATTAAGGCGTAAGCCGCGTCAAGATACAGGTTACTTTGGAAAAATACTAATGTGGTAATGACGAGATTTACAATCTCTTGTTGCAGCCTAAAAAATTCGTAGGTCTCGTGTACACCTACCATTTTTAAAGGCGACTAATAGACGTTTGGTGTGAAAGCGGCCTAACTTATGTTACATAGACCGGTACGCAACTGACGCCTTACTCATACAGAACTCCGATTTATAATAGGAATATATTAAGAATGCAGATGATTCTTCTGGCTGAACTCCCAAAAAATATCATTATAATCAGCAGATGATGGACTCTTACAGGGTAAGGAAAAGAAAAGTTGAGAAGATTGGAAAGTATTACTTACCCAGATTTAACTCCGCAGCGAAGCAAACTGGGTAGATCACTAATGCTATTAAAATGCACATTACTGAAAAAAAAAAGAAATTAGTAGCAAATTAGTTAGGTAATGAAAAATAAATAATACAGGACTTGTAAGTATTTTTATTTGTTTTTGTTTTTCTTGACCCACACTACCTAATCCATAAATTCAGATCTGCCACTATTTTCAACCGTGAATTGTAGCGCCAATAAGCATTCTTCCAATTAAGACAAAATATCTCAATCGAACAAATCAGTCAACCCATACGTATTATTCCTTTAACAAATATCAACTTTAGTAATTACTGAATTTAAAGTCATAATAATTATGTTTTATGCTGTAAAAGCCCTTACATGGGTAATGAGTTGGTAAATAAGGATTTTATAAAGAAGAGACGATTTTTCGGCTTTTACCATTATAGTTTGGGACATGCTAGGTTTTAGCAATGATGGCTGGTAAATTTTGGTTTTGAGAATAAAACAATGAGTATTTCTTAAATATCTGGCGATGATAACATACCGCAATACTAAACTGAGCGACCAAATGGGTTAGGTAGGTCAGAACCATGAAAACCATGTGTGAGTCAAGATGGTCGCAGAAACTAAGCTAGAGCACCCCGAACAAATGGGTTAGGTTAGGTTAGAACTGTGACGTAACGCACGAGAGCCGAGTTGGATACGTTTTTTCAAGTCGCCATCTTCACGATTAAAGTCGTTCACAGTCATTAGCTCACTACATTTACCGTGCCTCTGACGTAAAACCTAGGATTTACCGATGGCAGTAAAAGTACGAAATGAACGATGCTCACTGAATAGTTCGGACTTTTACCATTAAGAGATGGTAAATCTTACATTTTACTGAAAAATCTCAGGATTTACCGCAACTCGGGCTTTTACAGTAACATATTAAAATTGTGGAGCAAAACTTTAGGTGCAGCATTCAAGTTTTTTTTCTAAATCACAAAAGTTGTATCCAAATTTGTTATTTTGTGTGTAATAAAGAATAAGAATAAGAAAGTTGTGAAGACAGTTGAGATACGTACGGGCAATTGATTACAGAACTGAATTGTAAAGTAATAATTAAAAATGTAAGTTACTTATTTAAAAAGTCATAAGTTGTGATACGTACGGGCTAGAGACATGGCTAGCACGGCGAACCGATAATAACGGAACTTGGTGCGGTGGTCGGCGGAGCGCAGGCCGAGCCCAGTCAGCAGCGCGCCGCACACGTCCGCCGCCAGCGTCGCCACGCACAGCCCCGCCGCCGCTCTGTAGGACACGTACGGCCATTAAGACAATGACTTCAGCAACAAAAGAAGGAGATTCTGCAGCGTTTACCAGAAATGCGAGATCAAAACAAAGTATACCCAAATGTATGGGACAACTAATTCGTTCGCGATTACGATGTTGGTCACAGGAGATTTTCTTTCAGTTTTAAGGTTTTTCCACAGCCACACATTTTTGCTTCACGCTGTATTTTTTTTTCTGTAATAATAGGTAATACAAGGATTCAAAGAGAGAAAGGACTCGGGAGTGGACGGCTTGCAGCAACTGCTGATTTTGTATAGGGTTTTTATCATCTTGATCTAACTACATCCATATTATACTGATTTGCATTCTTTTTCACTGGTGTGTATTACCTAAACAATGATAATTTACAAAGCTGCCTAGTGTCGCCTGCCATCAAGCCATAACCGACAGAATGAATAATTCTTTATTTCGTTCGTTAAAAATGTTTGTTCAAATTGATGTTATTACTTTAGTCTTTATGTCCCAAAGGCAAAATCAATAATTTGAACTCTATTGAAAGTCAACACGATATAATTATATTGATGTAGCCAAATCTGATTACATTAAAATTTACTATACATATATTTTATTTATGGCGACAATAAAATATTAACCTAATTTTGATACTTCGTAGACGAAGACTAAAGAAAAAATGGATGGTTTGATGGAAGAATTAATGATAGTGGAGTGCGAGGAATGATATGTAAGAAAAAGGTAAAAATTAGAGTGTAACGTTTAACAGGGGAGAATGGAAGAAAAAAACGATTTGCCCGACCCCAAGTAACTTGGAACAAGGCAAGAAGACGAAGACTTAGGCTCAAGGCCTTGCTCTTAGGGGCAAAAAAGAATCATCGCATGGAAAAATACAATCTCGTGCTTATATATATGTGGCGTAACCCTTAGAGAGGCTGCAAGCATCATATCAATCTTCAAACCCTAGGATAAAGGGAGGCCCGTGGCTTCGCCCGAGTGGAGTTCGGTAGTTGTCCCACGAGATCGAACTGCGGTACTACCGGGATAAAAAGTATCCTTTGTGTGAATCCAGGTTACAAATTATCTGGTTGCCAAATTTCATCTAAATCCGGTCAGTAGTTTTTGCGTGAAAGAGTAACAAACATCCATCCACACATCCAACCAACCTCACAAACTTTCGCATTTATAATAGTAGGAAGTAGGAATAATTAATAATAGTAGTAAGATGTGGATCTGTTAATACCTTTAGAGGTATTAAACAAAAATTGCTTTATAATTGTGTATCATGTGCGCCTCAAGTGATCTGTCATCAGTCCATCACCTAATATTGCGTAAGACACTTCTCTATCCCATACCGAAATATTTAATTTGTTTTCGAAACTCGTCAAACTCGACAATTTAAAAGAACGTAACAAATGTTGTAGATTTTTCAAAATATCATTGGGAGTTCGAGTGTGGTACGCAATTAAGCAGCTGGTCTGTGGATTTAAATAAATGTTAAGTTATTAGATACCCACTTGATATAAGGTGCGGGTCTTGCAGCATAGCAGCCGGGCTGTGCAGTGATGTCGAAGGGCAGCGGCGTGGGCGCCTCAGGGTCTATACAGTGCATGAAGAGGCCTTGCCGCCACCCCGCCGCCATCAGCCAGTCTGCTGACGCCAGCCCCAACACCATCAGGATCACCACCAACAACCCACATATCAAGGCTATCACCTGGAACGAAAATTGGAAAAATTAGGCTACCTACTTACTTAATATCAAACTAGCTGTGGCCCGCGACCTTCGTACGCATGAAATAATTATTATAAAAATATTACTTCCCTATTTGAATCGAATTTTGTTAAATTTCAAGGGTTTTCATTTTTTGCATGGAACCCTATTTTTTTTTAGAAATAACCTTAGCCTAAGTTACTACTTATAACTTCAACTATCTGCCAGTAAGTCCCGTCTAAATCGGTCCAGGCGTTTCAGAGATTAGATCGAGGAGTTATCAAAAGGAAAGCTGTCCCGTTAGCACCTCATTTTATAACTATGTACTTCAATTTGGATATTGATTTGATTTGTTTATAATTCCAAAATCAAATAAGTACGCTACGGATCATAAAGTACACACCGCAAAATAAATTTGTATGCATGCAATCATGAATGCTTTAACTGCAACTGTTTATATCTTTAAGAGCGGATTATTATATGGTTTATATTGCACATTGTATGCCAGATATCTCATAGAGTTAGTAGGGCTGATGCTACTCTGGTCAGGTGGCAAAAATTACCTACTTGCATATATTTTCTCACGCACGCTCTTATTCACTTCTTACCCAACCCTAACAGAAGCAGTACCTTTAGTATATGTATAGATATAGCATGACGCTCTCAGGTATAAAAGCCGATCCCCTAAAGACAACTAATGCCTCGAGTCGTTAGCTCGCGACTATAGCTCACATTTTTATTTCGGGAGTATGTAGTTTTTACATTTTCCTTCTCTTCTTTCCTCTATTTATCTTAAATGCCTCAAAGTAATTCAATAAAAGTCAAAAATAATGGTTTTGGTCAATAATTTTGCTGCTCTGTTTTGAGGTAAAAATGGAGAAGGAATTAGAAAAGATAGTACTTAAATTAGAAAGAAAAACTAAAGTGACTGGTTTCGTAATAAATAATCATAACTTAATGTAGACTAGGACTGACTGTTACGTTACGATTCATAGACCGAATGAAACTTGAATATTTAATAATAAAACTCGATATAAATATAACAAACAACGGCAACCGAAGCTGAGTTATAAAACTAATCTAACAGACCATTAGTCATTATAAAAATATTGCCACAGCAATTATTCACGAAGTAAAATATATCATCCATCACGAGTGGTTCAAATGAGACGCAATAAACAGAAGTCAAAACACGCGGCGAGGTGGGTGTACGTCAACGTAGGTATATGTACAAGTACATATTATATTCGAAGGAAAGAAAAGCGGGAAAGTGAGACGCACCCGTCGGACGGTGTCTAGAGGTGAGGGGGGCGCGCGGGGTGCGGTCATCGATCGCAATCCCCGACGGCGGCGCTAGGGGCCGCGGGGACCGCCATCAGCTGTTAGACTCGCGACGATCCGCCTCTCGGACTCCCCAAGCACACTTCACGCGTGCTCCTTATAACTCCTCTATTGCCTCAAGAGTTTTAAAGCTAAGTACGTATTGCAAGCGACACCGGCGTATTTTTACTCCCCTACCTAGCATTGTTGACTACTGTTCTATGGGATACGGCAAAGTTTACATTGTTAACAATAATTACAGCTATTGAACATCATTTACTAAAGCAAGTACATACGTATTTAATGTCTTTAGCTAAAGTTAATTTTAATCGCTATTGATTGATGCTATGGAAAACTCTTGTCTGGAAAATTACTTTGTTTACAATGACTAATTCTTGTAGTCAATAATAGTATAATGTGTCTGTGTAAGGTCGTCCATGCTTTGATCAATTCAACGAGCCCCGTCTTTGAAAAGTATTCCTTTACAAAATGATTGAACAAAAAGGGTCCAATATGTCCGACCTATTAATCAACTCTTCAACCCAGGCGGAAGCATCTGTCATCAAGAGGGATTTCATTCATTAAATTATAAAGCGAATGAGTTCACAATCCGTCCTTCCGGTCATTTGTGAAGGGGGGAGGACAAAACATAGTTTGAAGCTATGCCTAATAAATTTCATAGTAGTTAAATAGTCAGAGTAAGGGAACTATACTCCAGAAAGTACTGGTTATATTATTATTATTATGCCTTAAGGCCGCCAAAACCCTTCTAATTTTAATCATATTCTACTTCATGATGTTCTTGCACTTATCCCAATTTACTTGGTGTAGGCACAGTCTGTTTTCATTCATAGTCATATATTTTCCACAATTTTACTCATCCGTTGTTTCTTAAGTCTTCCCGAACTCAAATAGCCATCTACATTCATACTCGAAAATTTTCTCGTGTTCAACATTCAAGATCAAGATTACCCAATTAGGTATTACTTTCACCATGATTTATCAATTCAAGCAAACCAGAAAACCTCCTCTAACAAAATAAAACAAGTAGAACAACATATGAACACACGTATGTAGTTGGGGAAAATCCAATTTCCGTTCTCATATGCACTACAATGCAAACCAATCCGGTTCAGTTGCTCTTAATTCTCGCCTCTTTAATACTCAAGTGGCGGTCAAATGCATACCAGCGTAAACGTAATTATGTTCGAATTCTGCATTTTTTGGGTCAGGGTTTATTCAAATCATAACGATGATGTCTTTAATATGGAGAAGCTTCATTTATTGTCAGTTTCATTAACCTGACTCATAATAGGAAAATACGGTACTTTATTTGAAAGCATTCAAAGAATTCAAAGACATCGTCTGAAATTGGCATTCAGATTTGTCATGCTAATGAATTGATGCAGAGAGAGGAGCGTGCAATGGAGTACCACCCTGATCCACCCCTTGCACTTTCAATCATCTACAATCTTCATCGACTTTCTTTTATACACTATGCAACCTACCACAGTCGGTTGGGGTTTTAGCGATTGACTAACGATGGTCAACTGACCAAGCGCATATTATACCATCTTCGAAAAATTTGTAAAGTATATCTAGAACTGCAATAGTCGTATGACAACACTCATTTCATGGTTCTAACCTGAGCAATTTGATTGGCAGGCATCTCGTCTTGCTCAGTGGCGAACTGCGGCGGTGGTGGTAAGACTGGCGGCGGGAGGGCGCGCGGGTTTGAGCGGAGCCCGCCCGGGCCTGCGCCCGCGCGCCCCTGCATGCGCTCGCTACCGGCCCGCCACGACAGCACGTGAACCCGTGCAAAACTCAACACATCACACCAATAACACTAATGCACTCAACTGCTTGTGAGACAATTGACTTTATCGCAACAGTTATCACAACATCAGCCTTCCAGTACAATTTATGGGATTCAATTAGTTTTATCTTAGAACAAAAATCAAAATGTTAATTAATCCGTAATTATTAATAAGATTTCCAAATTGCTAAATACTAGGCTATATTTTCCATCTACGATGGAACATGATCAATCACCGCCAACTGGGTTTCAGTTTACAGACACAATACAGAAAAATCATCCCTGTCCTTGCGGTTAAGTAAACTACTGATTGAAAGGTGATTGATTGTGTCAACGAAAAGAATTGAAAGAAATCGGGCACGAAAGCCCGCCAAGTGCTGATAAATGAGTTCAACCGACGGGCAGGGGGGGTCCCCTATAATAATTATGTGGATATGGCGAACAAATTACAAGAAAAACGACTTTATTCAATGCTTTCATAGAATAAAACTGTCATCGTCAGTAGCAGTATTCGTGATTACGTCCTTCCACATCGGTTGGTTCGTATATAGGTCACAACACCCACAACCCTGCGCTTTGGGGGAAAGAGTGTGGTGAACGGGGTCACCCGTAAGCGACTGTGACGGTGGACAATAACATCCATGATATAGGTATGTAGGGTTGTAGGTAAAGTAGACAGTACTTTACCTACAACCCTACATACCTATATCATGGATGTTATTGTCTGTCTTAGAAACATACAAATAAAACCATGTCTTGTATAATTATGTTCCATTTTATCTGAGGATCATTTCAGAAGAATATACAGTGCAGCCCAATCAGTATTTTACAAAAAACCTTCAGCTTCAGTTATAGTCTTAATAGGAGAGTTCCTAACCATGTTTTCAGCTGCAGAGCAAACTATGTCAACTACGAGGTCGCCAATCAGTTAAAAGCATCCACTCATTAATATCTGTGAGAAGCTGAACCATAATCCATTTTAAAGATAATAAATAGCAACGACTGTTGTGAATTTAAAAATAAACGAAATAAATGCGGTCATCATTCCGGAGACTCGATAACAAATACGTCACTTTGGAACATTGCGGCAACGAATATCATCATACTCATCATTCAGGGAAGTGAAACCGATATACCTAATGGCAATTGTAATTAATGATAATAGATACGCTATTCTAGAAGAACAAGTGGCTCATCATAACTATAAATACACATTTATCAAACAAACGTGTATCAAGACTACAAATCCAAAGCGTTTATTTGGATTCTTCAAACCAAACAAAGCGAGATAAATATTCATTGTCTTAGAAAAATGTTGGTTTTGTGGGTTACTCCGGAAGCATCGGAAACATAAATAAACTGACGAATACCCATATGTCATCTTATGTGAGAATGATGAGTCACAAACCCTTGATGTAAAAATTACGTTAAATTGTAAAAGGATTTTGGATGTCAGAACAATTCTGTTATTGAAGTAATTATTTATCAAATAGGAAGATTAAGCTAATTCAGGCTCGACATTAGTTTAGCTCAATTCAGTTCTGTACAGGAGTTTTCTTGAATCTAGCTCACTCCTACGCTTATAGTTTATTACTTTTGTTCGAAAATGTAACTAGAATTTGTTCAGAATGCCCGGCAATTGTATCAATGAACTAGCTTTAAGTCTTTTGCTATAATTATAAGTTTACAACTTTTATTTTTAAGTTCTAGAATAAGCCTCAATTATTTCTTCTTTTCATCGTCATTACTTTGGAAGTTCAAGGCTGAGGGTTTGTTTGTTACGTTAGAATGATTGTTTTCATTTAGTTTTACTTTATTTTGTTTTGTCATTTATTTATATTAATTTTTATTTATGATTTTTTATCTTGAATTATTGTTTGTTCTAAATATCTTCATTTCTATTGTCTATGCCATTAAGTATTTGAATTATTATTTTTTTTTTTTCTTTATTATTTTTATTTTTTTTGTAAGCTGACTATTTAATTACTATTTTGCTATATGGATTGTATCTGAAATAAACGTTTTATTATTATTAACCTTTATCTTTTTTATCTTATCTTTATTTTATTGTCGCAATTTTGGAAACAATTGCTGTTTCTAGTCATTAAAAATGCAGTAATGTAATCAATCATAAATATTGTATAAATGAAATTTCTAATTAGGAGTACAGTACCTACCTACCTATCATATTATTGTTCGTCTTTCAATTCTTAATGGAAACGTCATAATTAAGTCTAATACCTAACCTGGATAATTTGGCTGCGCCAACAAAATTCATCCTTTCAAAATGTCGCTTGAAATTAATTTAAGCATCCTAATAAAAAAAATACGCTTCGACGGTGTAATTGTACGGTATTTTTGAGTAGAACTAATTAAATAAGAACATAAAAACGTAAAACATATTCGTCCTAGTTTTCGGTATCATTCGTGAGGTTTGCGCATTGGGTCGCGCCGGATTTGTGCTTTCACATAAAACAACACCTTGTACGTATTTACCACATTCAGCAGCTAAAACTTTTGAAATCAATCACAATCAACAATAAAAAGGGGGTTTGCTTCGGATATAATCGGCTATGTACGTGGTAGGCTTTTAGGGCGGGATTCGTTATTCGGGCGGTAAGACCGGGCGACGCGGCGCCTAACACGAGACTGCCGCCCGCCTAGCTTTCCCAAACCCCCTTGCATGCACCCGCCCGCCCGTGCGCCAACAAAACACAGATTATAGAAACACATTTATTAGCCAAAAACTCTACTTAAAACTCTATTCTTCTACAAAAGGTACAACACAATTATCGCTTAGCGTTCAATACCATCGTTCGTTTTATGTCAGTTGTAATATTTTGTTTCAGACTGAATTCTTATAGACACAACAAAGCACTTAGCGAATTACGCTCACAATCCAGCTACAAGTGTTCTTCATCATCACACCTGCGTGATTTGTAGACGTGGCGGGTGAGGCTGACGTCTGGGGGGGCGCCGAGGGCGGTGTCTGCACCATTCGCTAAAAGCTCGCAGCCGCCGAGAACACGACGTGCGCGATGGTAGCTTGCACCAGCTGCGTTTCTTTTCTTCTGCTCCGAACGTCGTAGTCATCCTGTCCCCAGGTTTAGGCACATGATATACAATCTTTGGGCTATCCACAGCCTCGGATCCCGGAGCTACGCGATATTTTACCCCTGATATGGCTTTTTTTATTCCATTAAACGCACGTCGTGCCGAGTTTTCATCTTCTTTGATGTCGAAAGTGGTCTCTCTAGGTACTGCAGTTAAACGTCCAGTCGGTGGGCAGTTTGCTATGATGGTTTTGTCGTGGTCATCTTGTTGGCGCTTCATAAGAACCCTCATCCTGGTGAGAATTGTTGGTGGAGGTTCGGTATTTGTTCCAACGGTACACACGCGTGGTCTATTGTGTCGGCTGTACTCATGTTCAGCGTTAATTGTTGCTGGGAACATTTGGCAAGGAAGAGTCGCCGCGCGTCTCGGTAATGGCTCATCTTGCAGGTATGCGATATGCAGCGTGCTGATGCTTAAGGGTTGTTGCGGAGGAGGCCACAGTTCCCTCGTGGGTGGCACGGGCGACGGGCGCTCTCCCAGCATTCGGCGGGCGAACTCGCCCGGCTGCCACAAGTAGCTCGCTGTCAAGTTACCGTGCGTTTGCATCACGATACCAATCTTCACTAACAGTACAACAACTACGCTCGCTAATCCAATACTAGGCTTTGTGCACTTGTGGGTTTTCGCAGATATATGTCGGTAAAGGTATTTTAAATTGGATCAAGGATGGCGAATATTGAATAAACAAAGGGCATGGGAATAATCCGGTTTGTTACTTTTTTCGCAATGTGTGTGCAACTGTGGAAGCAGTGCAGATTTTATTTTCCTTCATATGCGCTAATATATAAACCTTCTACTGCCATTTGGTATACTTATGTTTTGTGACTTGAGATGTCTTAACAGGTGATGTGGCAGGTGATTGTAACAGTAGGTAATAAAATCTCAACAATTAAAAGCCTAAAATACAGATATTGCGTACGCGTATCCATGCAACCATTTAAATGCGAATTAGAAAACGTGCCACAGATACAAATATCAAGAAAGTACTTATGTAATTTTTATATACGTTTTACAGTAGCTACGTATTGAAAGCACACACGGCAAAACAGTTCGCTATGCACGCAAACAATGAATGTCTTTCAATGCAATCTGCAAGCAACTGTCTCAACCATTGTGTGAATAATAACTTTTTGTTTTCCATTCCACTGGGACAAGTTTCATCAAGGCCTGGGGCCACTCGGCAGAACAGAACTATGCGAAAATGTGAATGAATAATTAGTTATTTTCTGCCCTGAATATATTTGCAGGGCAAATTGGATTAGTGTGAGGAATGATAACAATTGGTAAAATTCTAGTCTCAGTTTTATAAAATCCAACATAAGAGAAGCCCCCACCAATGTAACATCCTTTAAAGAGTATTTCAACAGTTTTATTAGGTAAGTACCATTTTCATGATCATAACGTACAAGTTGAAACATTGTATCAGTTGTACGGAATGCAGTGATTAATTTATTTACGCAACTCGTTGAATTTACGTAACAATTATATTCTGGACAATGAAAAGTGGTAGGTACCGTCATCCGCGTGGCGCTGGCAACGGAACGATGACTGTCTGATTATGACTCAGCCATATGAATAAAAATAGTGTTTTTTTTACAAACTAAACGAACTACCCGCTTTTCCTTCGCCGGATGCAATTTACTGAATGTGTATAAAAAGTGTTAGTGTGGGGAGATAAGAAGTGTTACTTTTTCATGACTAATTACGAACACGACAAAACATCCGTATCGGTCGAATTTTCTTTGATCCTTCATTCATGTGGCAATTTGTTTATTATTTTTACATATAGATGGCTAGCATCTGTACGCGGCTTCGCCCGCTTGGTACCCAGATAAGAAGTACCTAGCCTATGTCCATCCGGAATAATTTACCTTTCAAATATTGAAAGAATTTTTCAATTAAGAGCCGTGGCCAGAGACAAACTCATAAAATTCGCACTCTCTCTATAAAATATTATTTATATCATAGAGTTAAGGATAACAGTGATTGAATAGCCCTGAAAACCGTACCTTGTTTCCTAGTAAATAAATATTGATAAAGTAGGAACAAGACCACAAGGCACTAAATAAGACAAGCATACTATTCTATTAATTATATACAATCATAATATACTATTATGTTCAACTATAATAAATATTATAATTATGTAAATGTATGCAAGAAACCACAACAATGAAGGGCATATTTTTATCATCTAACGGATCTTCCAATAGGGACTTCCGGACTTTAACAGTTGATAGCAGCCATATTGTTGAAGCTACATCTGTCAAATTGGCTGTTATTTATTCAGTCCTATTCAGTCTGTATTGCCAAATCACCATGGACGGATATAGCGTTCAACAACATGTGCAAATGAGAAATCCATCACCATCAACCGGCCATCACCGTCAACAGCAAGCGCTATAGGTTGATGATTACCAACTTATTTTCGGCTGAACTGGAAGATATGGACACCAACGACATGTGGTTTCAACAGGACGGTGCTACGAGCCACGCAGCTTATGCCACATTGGACATTCTGCACAAACGATTTGAGGGCTCATCTCACGTGGAGGTGATGTGATCTTGGTGGCCAAGATCGTGCGATTTGACCCCATTAGACTTTTTCTTGAGGGGTGTTCTTAAGGCGCAAGTCTATGCGAATAATCTACAAACCATGGCAGCCCTCAAAGCCAACATAACCCATCCCATGGGTCAAATTCAGCCTGATTTATGTGACAGTAATGGAAAATTGACCATATCGAATGCGCGCCACCCATCGAAGGCGCGGCGGACATTTGAATTTTGAACGATGTCATATTCCATAAATAATGGCATTGATAAGCCTTTCAAATGAATAAAAAATTTCGATGATATGAATTTAAAGATAGGAAGCGCTTAATGAACGACCCTCTAGTTGTATTAACGTTTTCTATTTACATTAAAAACAAGAGGTTTATTTGTTAACAAAGAATAACATAATGTTGAGGACACTGGCAAGAATTTTTTTATTTTAAAGTGAAAGGTTACCCAACTCAAAAATTAAATCATTTAAAATCACATAAAATGTTTTTGTTATTTCACTAAAATATTTTTTCCCTTTATTAGTCATGGCCTTTCTTAGCTATTTGGTGGAAAATGGACCACTCCCTCTCACAGAGAAAGAGGCCTATCATCATTCTCCTACCCTTATACCAATTCATTTGGGATTGGTGCAGCAAGTCTTCTTCTTCCATACTTCTTTATTACTGATCATCTAAGCAGTCACCTCCTTTCTAACCATAATATCCTTCACACAGTCCATCCATCATTCCTTTGCTCTTCCTCTACTGTTATACCTTTTATACTCAAAACTTTCCTCACAATATTTTCCTCATTCCTCTGCTTGGTCTTAAATAAATAAGTTTAAGAAAATCTTACCTTTAGTGGTCTTGTTATAGTGACTGTCTCAATCACTGTAGTTGATGCCATTATTAATTATATTCTCTCCTGCAAAACAGTACATAATTTTAATGATAAGTACATTTCAACTGGCATAGCCAAAAGAAGAGCTGAAGAAAAGGAAGCATAGGATTACAAAGGAGCCCAGTTTTTTTTTTAACTGTACTTTTATGTTGCTTAATAAATTAATATTATTACAAAAATTGGTTTTTTTTTTTGCATGGTAGCAAGTTTTAATGTTTCTTTTTTTCTAACCTTGGATGACCCACACCACTGGTCTCAGAATACAAACTGTTCTGTTGTGTTTATGGTTGCTAGATACACATATGATTGTCCATTGTCTGCTTTAGACTAATAACAACAATATTGACACCTTCAATGCTTCAAGATTGTAAATGAAGTGTGAAATAGTAAACAATGTTGTTGAGACTACAAATTGCTTTGAGATTCTTATGATAACTACTGAATCAGGTACTTATGTCCTCAAAAGTGTGCTCAATAACAACAAGGTCAATATGAAATTATCTTTTAAGTACTTCTAAATACTGAATCAGAAGCTCATTTATGACCATGAAAGAGGTGAAATAAGTATGTGTAAGGATCTTCTAAGGCATTCTGTTATTTCGGCTTACCCCATGACAAAAAAGTGTGGGTTTACATGAGCTTATCTGTACATATAATAAGACTATGAATATAATATGAACAGATAAACCAATAAATTAACCGTAAACATGGTGTCATACAGTAATAGTAATTCAATATATTGTTAAATATTTTACTAAACTGGAAATCAGTCTTTAGCCTTGACCAAGACACAGATTTATAGTTAGTGATGATTCACAAGCATGAGTGAAATATTAAATTACTTTTTTCAAGGGCATGGGGTACTACATTCTTTGTTGTATCTAAGTTTTATAAAATTACTGATGTTAAATGCCATTTTTGTAGCCCTCAATTATTAATCCTTTTTAATAAAAAAAAAGAATAAGTAAAATATACAAATGCTTTTTTATATGAAGGATTCCTATGGAATTATTGCAAATTATGGTAGCACTTCACTAAGTTTTTACTTTGTTGACTTAGTATATTGCAAAGAATATGACATGAAAACGAACCATCAAACATTTTAGTGGAAAAATAAACGTAATTTAATACTTACATGAAAGTATTAATTAAAAAACCACACAAAGCAGAAATGTGTTCACGATTTCTCCCACCAGAAATATTGTTTTATGAAAAGGTGAGACACATACACCAAATGATAAACTTAACAGTCTCTCACAATTTATTAGAAAAGTAAACACCCAACAGTAACATGGATTTCACCTTCACAAAATAATAAAATATTAAACGTTACACAAAAATAAATATTTCATATGACAAACAACGCATGACAGAAGTAGAGACAGCCAGCAGGCAGCGGGCGGAAAGCGTGTGTAATAGAGGAGTGCCTGTTTTTTTTTTTTTTGATTGACCTCTCGCAGCGCAACAACTCTCTAAGGTTGAAGCTGCTTAACCGGGCAATCCTGTGGTGGCTAAAAATTTGTTTCAAGGCCCCCAGCCAGGGCTTACAAACTAAGGATTTACATTAAATGAACAGTCACAAAGGGCACCCTGTGGGGTCCGGGCCTTGGCTTAGTCCGTCATTGAAGGGTGGCAGCTAGGGTCGGGCTGGGTCAAATTATTATTTAGGGGCTGGTTTAATACTACAAGCTCAGCGGCATGGGCTGGCTCGTCGAGCAATGGTCGGGCAGTGATATTACTGGGGGGTCGCGGTGGGCCTCCGCGTTGGGGCCGGCCGGAGTCGTGGTCGGTATCTGTTTTTGTTTTTCTTTAAGTTACTAGTATCCCTACTACTCTCTTGAAGGAGTGATGGGGTCGTCGGATTCGAATAGAGGAGTGCCTGTAGTAGGACCTTATATAAAAAATTCAAAAAATAAAATCACTAATCAGTGTTTTTTTTGCTTGGATATCTTTGGTTAGACGTACTGAATGCTGTGTTCTTTGTCCATCTATTTTAATGGGATGTATTGCTATACTCGTTGAGGACCTTACAAAAATCGAAATTCAATCAAGTAATAATAGTTTTTTTTTTTTCAATTTTCCAAAAGCGTAAAGAAAATAATACTATAAATACAAAATCCGCAAGGTAAAATTAATATCTATATAAATAAGGCCTCTCACTCTGATCCGTCTTTATGCGTCTGGTTTATTTTGAAATCGCAACTAAAGCATTACCGATATTAACATCACTAGCAACAAATAATTGGCCTCCCTTATCTGTACATCTATATAAATAAAACTAAGACGGGTTTGTTACAACACTTATAACTCGAGATCTGCTGGACCGATTATAAAGATCTCTGATTTTTTGGATTCGTCTCCGCCCCGAATAGCAGAATAACTATTAAAATAACAGAATAATTGCGTGGAAAACTATGATAAAGTTCTAGAACTGGTATTTTAACGCCTTGAATTCATGACAGCCTGGTACTTTTTACAGAAAATTATGATTAAGGTGAAAAAAAAAAAAAAAAAAAAAAGGTGAATGCTCCAACCAGCCCGCGAAATTCAAAATTTCTTGCATTTTTTGCAATTTGTAGGCCAGTGCTAGGTTGTATGTTGATTAAAATATTATTCGCGGCTGTAAGACGTATGTAGTTACAGAATTATAGTCATCAAAATCATTAATACAAATTGCTTGCCTTTTGTTTGTTGGTCACACTTTTCGATGGAATGACAGAAGCTCAAATGTCAATTACGGTTGCTGTGCCGCTCATTCCGCCGATCATAACCTGTCAGTGACAGCGACTTGAGCGACTGTGATTGAAATCCATGTTGTTTTTGCCGCTTTGTGCTAAGTGATATCTTCACTTGGTGCGAAATATATTTAGTTAACCGCAACTGCCTTCCCATTATGGCTACTGTTAAGTCGTTAATGATACGGGGCATTCGTAGTTTTGGGCCTGATGATTCCGACGAGCAAGGGATTTCATTTGAAAGTCCTCTAACTCTGATTCTGGGACAAAATGGATGTGGTAAAACAACGATCATTGAAGCTGTGCGTTATGCCATTACGTCCCAAATGCCGCCGGGAATAGGTCATGGTGAAAGTTTCATACATGACCCTAAAGTAAACAGAACGACTGAAGTTCTTGCACAAATAAAACTGAAGGTACGTCGTTTGTGTCGTCTCTAGGTGCGGTGGCCAAGGATGAAAATGTAGAAGCTAAAATTATTAAAAAGATTCATTGTGCTCTCTGGATGCTACTTCCTGAGATAAATTTTATTGGACCGCTTTATCCACTTTCTTACTTTTTGAAGTATACCTAACTCAAAAAAGTAATCAATAGTCTGAGTAATAAAAAAAAAACTAATAACCACATATAAATTGATTCTTATGTTGCAGCTATCCAATTCAAAAGATAAAAACATGGAAGTAACAAGATCTATGAAGGTTGTGTTACAAAAGAAGAAAACAAGTTTCCGTACTCTGGACTCTTTACTATCAGTAACTGATGAAAATGGGAAAACAAAGGACATATCAAAAAGGTGTGCTGATCTAGATGCAGTTCTATATGATGAACTAGGTAAGTCATGTCTGGACCTAATTCAGTTGAACATAAGAACCAACAATAAATTCTTCAAAACAAATTGGAACTTACTCATACAAACATAACAAAAAAAAAATTGGCTAAAATTCTCCTATTTTTCATCTCTCATCTCTCTTCATACATGCTTGTAAGATGATCTCATTATTCTTAGTTAAACACCTAACACATCATCAAGAAATGCATTAACTAAAAGTCGCAGTTTTAATTTGCCTACAAAGGCAAAGGACCTAGCTGATGATGACTATATTTGGTAATGGTGCCAAAGGTAGAAGTGTTGACAGCAAAGCTGTAAGAATCAACTACATGTAGTACCTTAAAAACATTAAACTGCTAGTTTAGTGTGGTCCCATTATATTCACATCAAAAATATGACCCTATCACTATGTTGTCCTATTTTACCCAAAGGTTGACTGCTAGAGAATGATAGGCGGCATTAAGTCTGCCTATGTACCACTAACATACATGAAGTATAAATAAATTATGTATTATATTGTTTCAATCATCATCAAATTCATGTTTTAAATCATAAATTCACTAACTATTATTCCTTTCTTTTTAAATGCTTCCATCAAATTACCATATTTTGCAACTCTTCTGGCAAACAAGTTAATTGTTGTTCAGCATTGCGAAGAAAGGCTTGAGTCAGGTAAAACATGCATTCTTAATCAATAAAGCAATTTTTTTTCTCTTGCACTCATCCATTATCATTTCTCACATTCTGTTATACATGGTTGTTTTTATTATTGGTATAAATTTTAGAAAGAGCATTCTACTGTTTTGTATCTGAATGAAAATTGAAGTGACTCAGAATTCAGAGCATGCAAGAAACAGTAAAATGCTCCATACAATAAAAAAATGTCTCTATTAACACAACTTTTCCTTAACCTCAGATGACTTTCTAATTTCTAGGTGTATCAAGGGCGATTTTAAATGCAGTAATATTTTGCCACCAAGAAGAAGCAAGCTGGCCTCTAGATGAAGGCAAGAAGGTTAAAGAGCGCTTTGATGAAATATTTGATTCTGACAAATACGGCAAATGTTTTGACCACATCAAGAAAATTAGGAAAGGTTATGCTACGGAAATCAAAATTCTTTGTAAGTCTAAAATTGAAAATAGTTACAATTATTCTGTTTTGAAAGAAGTCAGTCACACACTAATATCCAAAATTCTGTACTCATAGCTGAGAGAGTGTATTTTCTGGAAGAGCAGAAAAAGGAGCTAGATAAAAAGAAACTGGATGTCATCAACACAGAAACTAGAATCTCTGAAACTGAATTGAAGCTTTGTGAAATGAAAAAAGAAATGAAGCCCATTGAAGAAAAATTAAACACCATCAAAACACTGGAAACTACTCTGACAACCTATGATAATAAACTAGGGAAATTAAAAGTGAAGTATGTCTTTTGCATTTGCTCTAATTTAACAAATCAACCACAATATGAACTAACCACACAACCAACAGTGGCAACCCTACGATTGGGTGACCAGTGTTAAGGATAAGCTTGCATTGGATGCTTATTTACACATCATCAATTTAATTCAGTGTAATCAATTTAGTTTATTTTTTCATTTTTTCAAACTTGTGTATTTCTTCTTTTAATTATTTGATTGTGTAAATATCTGTGCATAATGCAGTGCATCCTGTGCTTTTCTGTAAATGATGAGGCGCTTAGACTTAGTTTGCTATGTACAAATTATAGTGTAACAGTGTACTTTCGTTTTTCTTACTTACATACTAATTACATTTTTAAATATTTTTATCAAAACAAAATATATATAAATTTAAAATAATATAAGTATAATTATATAAAAAATAGTAGTCTGCCGGTGGTTAGGGCTCCAGAGACAGGAACCTCATCACAATGGGAGCCGTATCGAGGAGTACTGCCTTCTGAATCAGGCCCTTGATCCAACCGCCTAAGGAGAGCTTCGAAAAATGGTCATCGAGGCTCTTGGCCATAAGGCCATTGGCCGTTACGACAATCGGCATAATGATAACCGAGTTCACATTATACATGTCAACAACCTCATGCGCCAAGTGGAGATGTTTTATTTGTTACTCTTTCTCAGCTTTCACGAGGTTCTCGTCATGCGGGATGGTAACATCGACTATCATTACGTGGCGCGCTGATCGTTCTATCACCACTATGTCAGGCTTATTGGCGATAATAGTCCTGTCATTAATGATAGACTGATCCCAGAACAGCGTGACATGGTCTTTCTCGAGAACTGGGTCGGGCACACTGTCATTGTTGAGAAACCTAATGATAAATAAATCATTTCCATTACCTTTGGCATCAATTTGTAATGCTTGTAGAATCTGAAAAATCTTTTATACCAACATTTAATAAAAATTTCAGACTGGATAACTTCCATAAACGAGAGGAAGAACTGAAGAAAGTAATCAAAAATGTATTTGAGGGCACAGTGTCGGAATTGAAGGAAAAACTTAGTAAGATATGTTCCAGCAAGTTAATATAAAATATTTTAAACAACAATTAATTGTGATAATTTTATTTATAGGCAACTACGAAGCTACTATGAAAGCTAATGAAAAGGAACTGAAAGAATCTTACTCAAAAATTACTAATTTCAATAATGAGGAAGAAAGAGTAGCAAATGAAAAGGATGCAAATAAGATAAGACTGGAAAAATTAATCTTGTTGGACAGTCAAAACGATAAGAAAGTAGTTGAGCGAAATGAAATGATTGTAAAAGTTGCAGAATTGGCTGGTAAGACCACATAAATCTTTTATTTTTTTTAATAAGGCTGGGGTAAGGCCTCCCCCATTCCTTTCCAAGTCTCCCGGTGTTTTGCCTCTCTGGCCAATCAGTCAGGAATGAGTCCAAATCGTCACGCCAGCGTTTCTTGGCCTCGGTGACGACAACTGTCTTCAGGCACCCACTGTTTGACGATTCTGACACAGCTGTCCTGACCCATCCTGGAAATGTGACCCGCCCAGGCCCATTTTAACCCCGCAGACTTATCGCCAACATCGGCGATGTCTGTCTTAGAGGGTATTGTGGTGTTGCGTATTCGATCAGTGACTTATGTGTTTAAATGCTACGCTCCAGCGCTCTTTGGCAAGGGTCTAGTCTTTATAGCAGAACTTTTTATATCATAATATTATTTTGCATAACAGCGGATAGCATAAACTTCATTTTGCAGAAAATCGTTTGGCAAACACTCTTTTATCATACATTCAAAACTCATAATTTTGTAAGTCAGAATTATCTTTAGGCATAAATTTCATATTGATAGTCATTAAAAGGCAGAAAATCAATCAATCATTGTAAAACAGTTGATTGTGAACTTAATATGTGGTTTTTATTTCCCTGTAAGAAGCATGCAAACAAGCATACACCATGCAGCTTACCCTTAAGTGAGATAGGAAGGTCGCCCTTCATCTCTTTGTCCTGTCTGTGTTGAAGGAAACTTTAGTCTTTGACTGATTCATCGCCAGTCCAACCAACAACAGCTTGCAGTGCTCAGGTTTTGCAGTGAGCATTTGTTGCAGTTGATCTGCTTCAAAAGCAAAGGAGCAATATCGTCTGCAAAACGAAGGTTTAATAGCATTTATTACCGATCGGAATGCATTGAGTTGTGTCAGCAAGGTTTTTGAATATCTCCTCGACGGTGCTGGTGAATAGTTTAGGAGAGACCGTGTCACCGTTTTACTCCTTTGGCAATTTTAAATGTTAAGCCCACAGAATCTAATTTAACGTTAGCCGTGCTATTAAAGTAGATAATTTTTAACAGTTCTATAAAAATATAAGTTTCCTTTCCTCTATACCTTGGTTTCGTAGAGCTGAGAATATGGCACTGTGTTTTATACTGTCAAAAGCCTTTGTGTAGTCCACAAAAGCCAGGTATATATAAAATTCTGAATATTTTTCTACTAACGGATTTAAAGTGTGAAGGTGGTCTGTAGTAGAAAAACTTGAACGGAACCCGGCCAGTTTCGATGGTTGGTGCGAGTCTAATTTAGCATCTATGCGATTGTGGATGACCTTGATGACTAAACTAATGGGCCTGTAGTTATTAATATTGCACTTATCGTCTTTCCTATGAAGAAGAACAATATTTGAGTGCTGAGTTGAGATGGGAGTTTACCTACCTGTAAGGGGCTGTCTCCACGAGCGAGAGAATCGCGACGATATTATCGTCGTTGCCACGTATTTCTATACACTCTTTTAGAGGTCGTCTCCACGAGCGAGAGAATCGCGGCAATATTATCCCATACAAATACGTAATATCGCCGCGATCCTCTCGCTCGTGGAGACGGCCCCTAAGATTGCATTGAGTAAGGTAGTTAAGGAGCAGTGTGGCAGATCTTAATTTTAAGGCTTCGGTGGTAACGCCATCTTCGCCAGGGCTGTTATCATAGTGCATTGTCTTGAGCACTCTGCCTACTTCGTATCCCGCTATGGGAGGGATCTTCTGGGCATCTATTTTGTGATTCCAATTGAGTTGTATTATATGAATAAAGAGAGGTGTAGAGTTCTGTACAAATGTCTATGATTTTTTTGTCTGTAATGATGTTTGGTTCTAGAGATTGCCTTTTTTGCTACTCTTAACGAACTGTGTTTTTCTAGTACTACTTTGACTAAGTGGGTATTTAAGTTTCTGAGATCTATTTTAACAGCTTACTTAACCTGTACATCTATCAATCTAATCTTTTCTTACTCTTCTTTAATATTTTATGTACTAGTAACTAATTATAATGAGTGTTATAATCATTATATTTACAGGAGTTGAGGATATTGTAACAGTCGAGACTAGTGAAGAAGCTGAACAAGGAATGAATAAAATTACCCAAAAGATAAAAAGTCTCAAACAGGAAATACAAACACTAGTAACAGAAACTGACAAAGCACAGATGCAGAAACAATCATTGGTGGATGAAAGCCTCGTTGCTCTTGTGAGTATAATTTTTGTCGTTGATTAATTTTTGTTTTGATGTTACAACATAGGCAAAATTAGATTTTTGGAAGAATTACTAATTTTTCAAACATTGTAGTTGGTTAACGTACCTAATATGCTTAAGAGATGCGTTTCGATTTTTAGTCTCGTCACAACCAACAAATATCCAGTAAAGAAAAAGACATTGAGAAGAACAAGAAAGAGGTAACAAAAATAGCAAAAGAGATTGTAGCTGCTAACGAGTCTAAAGTACGACTGGAAACTGCAGAAAACAAATTCAAGGCTGCTGAAGAGTAAGGATGTATTCGAAAAATATATTATTGCCAACAAACGTCGTGAATTTTTAATTTGGAAAGGTTTTACTCCATGTTCAAGTAGTTTCTAATAGATCTATTGGTTACAGAGATTATGAAAGAGTAGAGAAAGAATTAAACACAGAGGAACATCAAAATCAAATCAACGAGGATGAAAAAGAATTAGAGAAACATGATGAAGAACTTGATGTTGTTGATAAGAAGGTAAGAGATTAAACCAATATCATTTAATAAAAACGATGTTTCCTCTAAAACATATTTTTCCTACACCAGATTGCTAAGTTACAAAAACAAAGTGCCAAACTGAAAGAACGCGAGGTGAAAGAAGATTTACTGAAGCAGAAAGAAAAACAGCTAACTGTGCTTAAAAACAAGCATAGAACATCATTGACAGAGCTATTGGGTACCATGCCAGAGAAAGACTTCGCAATATCTCTGAAAAAGCTAGAATCTAGCTTGAATTCTGAAGTCAATGCATTGAAAAAGAACTTGAATGAGAAAAAGACTCAAGTAAGTAATGGTATCAAAATATTGACATCTATTAATAAATTTATTAATATATTACTAGCTGTGGCCCGCGACCTTCGTTCGCGTGAAATTATTATTATAAAAATATTACTTCCCTATTTGAATTGGATTTGAAGGGTATTAATTTTTTGTACGGAACCCTAATGAATAAATGTAGGCCCAAGTTACTCCTTATAACGTCAGCTATCTGCCAGTAAAAGTCCCGTTAAAATCGGTCCAGCCATTTCGGAGATTGGCTGGAACAAACCGACTGACAGATAGACTAGAGACAAAAATGAAAAAATTGATAAAAGCATCTTCAAAACAACTAAATATTTCTGGAGAATAGCCTGTAGTGTACTTTTATTAACTTGTTGTTACTTAATAGTTGTTAATGTGCTAAATACAGGTTTTACTAGGTCTTCAAATATTGACACTTGTAATTGTGACGTTAAAAGATACACTTGCGATTTTTTTGTGACTTGTCTTACGATTTTGTAAGCTATAATTCTTCTGTATGTGGTACAGCAACAACAAACATAGCCGTGGGCTTTTTGATTTCATCCAACGGCTATAGAACTCAAGCTCTTTATGTTATTATTAATTAGGATATCAAAGTAATCTTAGAGGTTCCTCAAGGTTCTATACTTGGTCCATTTATAACATCAGATGTACATGGGATCTTAATCCCACGTACATCTGATGTTATGGTTAAAAAAAAAATATTCTTATAATTTCTTCATATTAGATAACGAAACTTGAAGAAGAACGTAAGCATGTCCGGGCTACATTAATGGAACGGTCCAAAGAACATACGGAAGCTGAAGAACAAATGTACAAAGTTTGTGGCGCGTCATCCTACGAAAACACATTGAGTAAAGTTGTTGCTAATGTAGAAAAGCTGCAGGTTTGTAATGTTCATTATTACTTTAATTATAATTATGAATGATGTTAATCAACTCTACTCAAATTCAGTGCAGTTTATTTTCAACTGAACTGCAGATCAATGCAGCACATATTTTTTTGGATTGGATGAATGAAAGAAGCAGTCAATCGTATCATTTGACTAGCGTTGAATTTTGATGCGTCAATAAAACCGGGCCCTTAGTAAATATTTTGTGTTATCCATATCTTAACTCTCGTTAATATTTCAGGATGATCGCAATGTTCTCGAGTCCTCGATGTTTGTCATCACTAAATACGAATCACAACTAAAAGCGAACAGTTGTTGCCCGCTATGTAACCGTGGATTTGACTCGGAAACTGAGGTATATCATGATCAAATTATTCTTATTTTTAAAGTTAATATGGGCAGGTATAATATGCTATTCTTTAATTATTTCAGGTGTCAGATTTAATAAGCCAACTGAATACTAAGGTCTTGAATGTACCTGATCAACTTAAAAAGGTAGCAGAAGAGCTCCAAAAAGAATCAGCTAAGAAAGATGAACTATTGAGTATGAAATCTTTGAACGAAAAGGTTAAATCTTTCAAAGAGAAGAACAAACCACAGCTAGAGCAGCGCATTGCTGATGTTGAAACGGTAAGTAATGAAAATAAAAGGTGCTCCAAAACAAGTGTTTTCAAAATTAGACACTTAAAATGTTTCTTTATTTCAGAAAATAAACAAACTAACAGAAGAAACTGATGGCTTATCCATGTCTCTGTTAGAACCTGAACAAAAACTACAGACAGTAAAGCAAATGCAGGGAGATATGCCGTTGTTAGACCGATACAACCAAGAAGTTAAAACATTCACGAAGGAGGTGAGCTTTCTTTTCAAGTTTACAAAAAAAAAAAAGATAGTTTTTTTTTTAAGAAGTTGCTATAATTGTTCACTTTGTATTTTTACAGTTTGAAGCTATAAATGCCCAATGTTCGGAAGTTGAATGTGATATGACTCTGGAAGAAGCTACTGCTAAACAAGCGGAATTAAAACAAAAAATCGCCTCTTTGAAGGCAAAACTCAAGGATGCTCAGAAGAAACTAAATGCACACAATAAAAAAATGCAGGAATTGCGTGATAAGAAGAATAAAATTAAAGAAGAATGCCTTAAATTACAAAAGAAGGTAAGTTTATCAAATGACGTAATATAATTGTCATTTGTAGCAGAATATTGTGTTTCTTATGTTAATTTACAGATGAATTATTTTGCTTTGGCACCCATGACGGTCTGCCACCTACCTTCAGCTGTTGATAGTGTCATCACACTCCCATTAATCGCATCTCTTTTATCTGATTTCAACAGGTTCAGGAGATATACAACCTTCAAGAAACAAAAAAACAATTAGAATCAGCTATGGAGAAGTATGTAGAAGAACTGGCTGAATTGAAAGAAGGTGTAGAACCTCTGAAAAATGCTCTCAAAGAGAATGAACAAGCTAAAGCTGAACTTGCAAAGGAGATAAGGTAATACAGTGAAAAATAAAAAAGGTTCCTTTAAATAAAATTTTAAATTTGAATCGAAACTCCATTTTAGAACTAACGCCGCCATCTTGGTTTTGCAAAACAATTTCCACAGATAATTACACAAATTTTTACCAACCCCCTGACAATACCATTAATGATATGAATTTTACAGGGCTAACATAGACGCCAAAAACAGCGAGGTAAATAAAGTGACCAGGGCATTTGACAAAGTGAAGTCAATTGATATCGATATTAGACAACACATAGAAAGAAATATTCCACTTGAAAAGCAAAAGAAAGAGGAAACGATAAAGAAACTTGAAGATAAATTGAAACAGATACAAAGTGATAGACAAACAACTACCAAGAGGATTGAGTGTTTGAAGGATGAAATTGCTAAGGAAGAGGTAAGAATAGAATACAATATCAACGATAATTCTGATTTAATTTTTTCAGGCAATTTTTAACATACCAGGGGGAAACCGACCTTAATGCTAATATTAATTTGATTTAGGAAAGACGAAAATTTTATCAGCCTAGGATAATTTACTGACCACTTGAACATTTTTCAGATTTACAAACGTGAATTAGACGACAATTTGAAACTAAGAGAGGTTCAAAAGGAAACTGCAGATTGTGAGAAAGAAGAGGCCGAGATCAAAGAAAAGTTGAGCACTATCAACAGGGAAGTTTTGAAGGAAAAGAATTCTTTGGCAACGCAACACATGAAGCTTTCCAGTGAAAAGTTTAAAACTGAAGGCATTTTAGATGAACTACAGGTAATATTCACGAAGACGCGTGCTGATACTTCAGAGAAATAAATCAAACAGATCTAAAGTATTCATGTTCCATACATACTAATTATAACTTTTATTAAATATTACAGACTACACTTAAGAAAAACAAATCAGACCTCAAAACTGCTTTAGCTAAAGATACAGAAAAGAAATACAAAGAGAAATACTTTGAACTTGAAGTGACAAAAATGTTGGACAGGGATGTAAAAGACTATTTGGTGAATCTAGAAAAATGTCTCATGGAGTTCCACAAAAGGAAAATGGAGAGCATAAATCTTATAATAAAGTAAGTTTAAAAATGTAATGTAGTTGCATCCAGTTAGCCTGGAAGCCAACCTCAAGTTAGTTGGGAGCTTCTTCTGGGTAAGCTCGTTCCATCGTCGACCTCATCTCTGTCCTCAGGACTAGATTGAGGTCAAGAGTAGACCCATTTAATATAAAAAAACATTCATAAATATTATTTAAAATAAATAAAATATAATTCAAAATGAAATGGCTCATCTTCAGTTACTCTTTGTATAATTATATCAATGCGCGAAGAGTACGTACGTACTCAATTAACACAAATTTCCCGAACTTTCCCCCCAAAATAAATCTACTATATAAAGTAAGTTGTTTTAAAAGAAGACAAACAACTTTCGCCATTTTTACGACTTTTCAATGTTAAAAGATTTGTGCTGTTGAGTTTGCTATAAGTATGGGTTCATTTCAATACTTCTGCATTTACAGAGAACTTTGGAGTAAAATCTACAATGGTAACGATATAGATTACATAGCAATCAAAGCCGAAGGTAGTTTGTCGATGGATTCAGACCGACGTAAATACGAATACAGGTAAAACTTATGTTCATCCTTTTCATTCTAGCTGATTTTGAAATTATTCACTTTTTCTGTAATGAGTGTAAAAGTACCCTTAACCTTTTGAACGTCAAAGCATAGGCACGCGCGTGCCCTCCATGCAAAGCCACAATTTCCCCTACCATTTTGTCACATATTTGTGTCGTTTGTCGTACAGGGCACGCGCTTGCTTGTCACGTATATGTGACAATGGCGTTCAAAAGGCTAATGAAGTCAAAAGCCACTTCAAAGGTTCTAGACTATACCTGGGAACCTTCAAGTGCGTGATATTGGCGGTCAGATAGTTTTTAATTTTATAACTTTTAAACACCTGCACGACCCCCGTACTATTCAATGCATCCATCAGCACGATATTTTGAGTGCGTTACATTGAGTCCGTCACGTCATTTTTCGCCCCAAAAAAGAGTCGTTTCAATGCAATAATGTTCGTGTAGAGTTTGATATATAGAATGCTTGGTTGGAGGGTACAGTTACAACATGTAGGTTAGGTTGCTGTGCCGTATTTGTAACAAAAAAAAAATACTTTATTTCCGTACCAAGTTTTTCAAACTCATGAGGATTTAGTTGTGGGGTGAAGCCCCATGACTAAATAATAAATCTTAAGTCCCCGGTTTGGAATAAGGATTGTTATTTGTTTGAAGACTGTTCAGTGATAAATATATATTTTATTTCAGAGTGGTCCAATGTAAGAACGGTGTTGAAATCGACATGCGAAACAGGTGTAGTGCTGGTCAAAAGGTGTTGGCTTGTCTTATCATAAGACTGGCTCTCGCTGAAACATTCAGTTCTAGGTAAGTGCACATATGTATGTGATAGTATTTTAAACATAACATCTCGCCTGTGTTCCTCAAAGGGTTTGGTAGAGGTGTACCTATTAACGGTCAATCGAGCAAGACTGGGCTGCTACTGAAAAATGCCTGAGCCAAAAACCTAATAACACTGCCTGACCTGGGAATCGGAACCAGGACATCTTGCTCATCAGTACCACTTGCGGTTTTTGGCCCCTCCATCTGCCAGCGTTAATAAAGCGCATAATCCAGCGCGTTTCCTCGGTCTGGGGAGGCTTCTCCCCAGTTAATCGTTTTTAGCAGACTTCTAGAAGTTGTGTATTATTTAGTCAGATCAAATTTCATTAAACTTATAACTTTCAGATTCGGAGTTTTGGCCCTAGACGAGCCCACAACAAACTTAGATCAAGATAATGTTAAAAACCTTTGTATGGCTCTCGGTGAGATCGTTCAAGACCGAATGTCGCAGAAGAACTTCATGTTCATTATAATCACCCACGACAGAGAGTTCATCGAGTCTTTAGGGCAAATTGATAAGGTCACACACTTCTATGAGGTGTCTAGAAATGATGAAGGAAAATCCAGAATTAAAAGAGTTAAGTTTACATAGTATTCTTGTTAGTGATAAGAAAAGTATTGTAATCATTCCTATGTTACACTAGTTGTTAGAGGCCGTGCCTTAATTTCTTTTATATCATTAATCACTATTTTTCTATAGGAGAATAAACATCCTTTTATAATACTTATGGGTTGTATTTTTTATAACTTTTATAATAATTTAAAGATCCCTTTACATAAACAATTATCGTATAATATTAGCATTTACATTATAATTATAAACAATTTAATTAACCATCACTCCTGTTATACAATTCAGAGGTTCACAGACAGCATTTTGATCAATATGTAGAATGTTACTCTCTTGTAAAACAGTCAAAGTAACTCCAAGTAGTTCTGCTACTTGTGTGGAAGGAAACGATTGTGCCAAACACTTGGCTATGTATGGCACCAAGTCTTCAGTAAAGCAAACACATAAAGAAATAAAGTTCTGCTTTTCAGTATCAGTGAAGCTTTGTTGCTCTCTGTAGTAGAAAGCTAATAAAACCTGAACAGCTTTGTTGAAAGATTCCCTAAAAGCGTTGTATACTTCCTTTACAATATTCAATGGTGCTGTTACTCTCATGGAGTTCAGAACTGTAAGCATCCCATTGCAATACTCGGCTAGAGGATAGTAATCAAGTAAGTTTTCTGGTGGCCCTGTTGATATACTTTCGTTAATCGGCCGCGGCACGTTCTTTAAACTCGGCACTTTATACAATCGCATTTGATTCTCAAATTGACTGTCGGCCTTGTCAAGTCCGCTATGGAACTGTGTAAGAATATTGTTACGGAACAATGGTGTTAAAACGCATCTCATGTCAGCTCCAACTCTTCCGAATGATAAACAGAGATACATGCATTGATTCAGAAGGGACTCGAAACTGGCTTCGTCTTCCTTGGGCAAATCTTGGTTTAGTATTTGTGCCAATATTTCCACCTGAAAACCATAGAATAATTATTAAGAAACTGAGATAAATATTGTGAATTCTTTAGATTTATGTAAATGGAATAAGGTTTCTTTCTTACCTTTAATTTCAGCCAACATGATAAGGCACTAGTGCCACTCAACTCGTCATCTTTAATTTTGGACTCTTGTGAATCAGATAAGAAAATGGATTTGTGCTGAGTCAAAACATTAAATAGATGAATTCTGTGTAGTTCTACAATTCTTCTCAAAAGTCTCTCTGGTGCTGAAATTTATATAAAAGACCTTTGAAACCAAAAAAACTTAATTGTTCATCCAGGAGCTATGATGCCACAGATAGACAAACAGATACAGGCTTCAAATTTATAACTAAATCTTCTTTGATCGGGGGTTAATAAACAATATATTAAAATCTGACTCAAAAAATTAACTACGAATTTAATATTCACGCTTTTTGTGTCTATCTGCGCTTATACTCATGAACTCTGGAATTATGATTACGCAGTAAATTGAAGACAAACCTTCTGTGTTCTTGGCATCTTCCAAAGCTTTTTCAAACCAGGCATTTCTGGCTTTTAGAAAATGCACATGAAGACCATCAGCAGTAGCTGAATGATTTGATTTAATACTTCCATACATACTACTTTCTTCTTCATCTGTAGATCTGTAAACTGTGTTTGCTCTTCGAAGATAGCCTAGAATCTATTAAAAAGAAATTGTCACTGTACAATTTTATATGTACAAAAACATAACATAACACCTGTAAATCCTATAATCCCCGAAGGGTGAGGTAGAGGTGTACCTAATAGTACACGCACATTTCGCCAGATATGTTTAATTCCCACGTAATAGGGGGCGAACCTATAAGTATTGCCTTCAACCAAGCACAAACCTATACCCCGTGGCTGCTACTGAGAAGTTCCTGATGGAAAAACCCAATAACACTGCTAAATCTGGGAATCGAACCCAGGACCTAAATGCTCAGCAGGCACACTTGCGATCAGTCGAACAATGAGGCAAAAAAAAACATATTGGCTATTTTAATGCTACTCACTTGCAAACACTGAGGTAGCGGCAAATCATAACGCAGTTGATTAAAAAGGTGGTAGAGAGTTTCAAACCAAAGAGTCATTATTTCTGATGTAGTATTCTGAAAAAAAAAAAGTTCATTATAAACACAATGTAAAATAGTAAATTGTACTATCAGATTGTAAATCAAGTTCCTACCTGCACAATAGGTATTTCAGAATATCTTTTTGACAGGTTACGGACAAACGTGAAGATGTCCAGAGCGCTCTCATAATCCTCGGCATTCAGTGCCTCTCGCATTAAAGATGGAAGTTCCAGCAACTCCAGTAGCTTGTCACTTTGGCTACGGATGGTACTGTAGCGACTGAAATCATTTCAATAATAGTAACAGAACAATGTTCAAACAGAAATATTTATTTTCAGCCTATTTTGTCCCACTGCAAAGGAAGAAATATCTATGACAAATAAATAAAACTGAAGTGTCTGTTTGTAATTTCCAAATAACAGCTTTTTACTGAATGCATATGAAATTATGTACAGTACTTATTTTAAATTTTTGTCTGGTTCTTCCGACTAATACTCTAAAACATCTGGACTGTTGGTTCCGTACAAAAAAATTAAACCCTTGAATTTGTTAACAAAATCTGATTCACATAGGGGGTTGCGGGCAACAACTACAAGTAGTGTTTTATAAAAATAGTTCAGTCCGATTACTGCAATATAATATTATTTAATTAACAATTTTTACCTCTTTTCCTTTACAATATTCCCAGCAATTTGTGAGAATTTATCACATTCTTGTAAGAAAACTGGTGTGTTATCCAAGAAGGATGAAAGTGATTCTTTGGACTTAGCTAAATCATTAATGATTGTATGTGAAATCTCTGCAGTCTCAACAAATGTCTTGTAATTAGCGAATGCCAGCTCTTGTGTCTGTTCTGTAAGTTGTTTCATCTCCTCGGTCAGTCTCTCAGGCTCTTTCCGAATATGTTCCCAATTTTGGGATCCAAGTTTTTTGATGTAGTCAGTTATATCATTGAAGTATTCTGCATTTTCTGTAAAATATTTTTGAAATATAATTACTGACCTGACCAAACTATTAGATCAGTTTTACTAAACCTAAGTGAAAATATTAACCCTTAATTCACTACCTGAGTCCCAGGGACTCGCATCAAAATTTTGAACCTACTTATTTCATACGATTTAGCGGTTTGTTACCTCCCCTCCTCAGTACCTTCCTACAGCGGCGCGGGTGACGCGGAGACGGGCGGACGTGCGCGAGCGACTCGTATTTGGTAAGTAATTTAGCCTAGTGAGTCCCGGGGACTCATACTAGTTATTTGTGTTATGATTTTTATAATTTATTTGGATTGTTAGTTATATAGTTTTTACTGTTATAACTACTTTAAATTAAGTATGTTGCATTTTTTATTGCAGAATTTAAAAATGGCGCATAGTAAACCCGAATCAAGGTCAATAAACCGTTAACGACGATGATGCAGACTCAGTATTGAATTGACTAAGTATGAGTATAGATAGTGATTGAAACTACTTGCAGGTTTTTTATTTTTATATAGAAGTGTACCATTTAGTTGTTTTTATTTAATTTTTTATATCTTTAAAAGTTTAAAAACATATGTTTTTTTTTTATTTCTAGATTATATTTATATTATTATATTTGTTTATTTTTTAAAAAGTTTAAAAAGTCATTGTTTTTTTTAAGACTGATTAGTATAATTTTCTTAATTTGTAAGAGGATCTCAATTGTTATTCCGTTTTGTATTTTTTTTCGTATCGTTAATTAAGTAATAAAGAAAATAATAACAAAATACATTCTATTAATATTTGTTTCATTCCATAAAACAATAAAAAATAAAGGTGAGTCCCTGGGACTCATAGAAGGTGTTTACGTAAGTATGTTTCACCTAGTTAATTGAGGGTTAACCTTTCGTATGCCGGGAACGTAGATCTACACGAGACACAATCACTTTTTAATTGTGTCTATATACTCGGCATACGAGTGGTTAAACAGGAATGTAAGTAATAATTGTCAAAGCTTTTAAAACTATTTCTGATTATTCCTTGATCTTATATAGAATATTGATATTAAATAATGATCCAACTCAGAAAGAGTTAGAAATCCAAACCTTATTTGTAATGAGTGGCAGAATGTAAACACACTACAAACAGGCAAAATTTAGTTTGAAATAAAAGTCCCGGAAATGTGAGTAAACAAATCAACAAGAGTAAGTACTAAAACCAAAATAATGGAATAACAGTAGGTAATGCTATTCCTGCATAATAAAAGAGGAATTACATTGTTGAGTGCATAAAAAAGACCGATTTACCTTCAGTGGAGTCCGGAAAGAGAAGCTGGCAAAGTTCTTTTAGTTCCAGAGCCATTTTTTAACACCACTAAACCTGTATTTACAAAAGAAGTACAATTCCTGGATGAATAGATGACCAATTTGCGAATTTGTACACGAAATCAAACAAGAAACAAGTGTCACTGTCAACGCTATCAACAACTCAAGCAAGTGTCAATATCAATATCAAACGGATAGGTAGCAAGTTCGCAACTTGACTTTTGTTCCTCGTTCTGAAACTGAAGCTAAATTCCTAAATCCAGTATTGTCTATGGAATTGACCTAGTTCGTATCCCATTCTCTGTACATACAATGCGTTTCAAATGAGAATAGGACTGACCTCGCCCCATGTTGTGACGCCAATAACCTCTATCTGTCAACTATCACTTGTAATAATTTTACTTGTTAAAAATTGTTTTAATCGTTATTATCTTGTAAATGTTATCTTCCAATTATTATCGTTAATTTAAAAGCGTGGAAGTGTTGAATCTTTCGTCGTTTTAGAAACGACCGGTTTTATTCACCTAAGATTAATATTTCTTTTTCGCTGACCCTACCCAACTTCTTTGATTGCTAGCTATGACGTCACAACACGTAGCGAGGTGATTCGTATTCTCATTTGAAACTCATTATATACATAGCAGCGTACATTTCTATCAATTAACTAAGTGGAAAAGGGATTCCAAACGTTCTAGCTAGATAGAGTCGAATCCAAACAAATTGCTAAACTGATAAAAAAAATACTTGGAATTTTAAGTGAAATCCACGATTATTGGTCCGATAGTTTGACCTTCTAAAGTCCCCCTCAAGCTCATCACATTTTTGCACCACTTAAATGTTGCCATAATGTTCAAACAAGTCCCAGTCATTGTTATTATATCAAGATAATGAAAATATCAGGATAATAAAAATATCAAGATAAATAATTGTCTTTTTGAAAATTATGTCGAGAATATACATAAAATTATTATATTATAAATATATATATATATATTATAAAACGAAGCAGTAATTTTTTGGGCACTTTATTTGTTCAAGCGCTTGTCTGTCTATGGTGTGGTTGGAATGGAAATGGAAGATAGCCATTTGTCTGATAACCAAACATTAGAAAATATTGGCTTTACGAGTGCAATTTTGAGCTTAAAACGGTCAACCTATAAATATTAAACAATATCCAGGTAAGTAATTTCCAAAAAAGTGAAATGACTTTGGTTATATTATTGTTTTCATCGATGATGAACTATCGATAAGTTCTATGATTGCGTCACGTAAACGTATAGATATGTAAAACAGCTATCATAATCGCATTGAACGTGATGTTTCTCGTTAAACAAGTGTTCTTTTACCATTTCAATAATTAATTAGAGGTACAATGATTATTGCATCTAACCTTTTACTTTGACAGGATAACCTAACCGTTTTTATTTTACATCTTTACTCCCAAGTTGACACCATTTTTGTTTCGGCTTTCAGTCTTTATTATTAGAACGACTTCTATAGCGATGAATATTTTATCAGCCACGATTGATCATTTCGCATAATACTTGATTTGTAACCAAAATACAATGTAGTTGATTAGGTTATGTTGATGTTTTGATTCAGGGATGTTCTATGATGTATCTAGAATATTATTGACAGGAATGTAATCAGTATGTTCCCATATCAGTATAACCATGTTGCTTGATGAGATTGTTCTTTTTATGTGCAGGTATTGCATAATTAATTAAATTGATACATTTTAATTAGTCTTTACAATTAAACTTTTTAGAAGTACAACCATTTGGAAGTACCCATAATCTAAATAGGACAAAAGCCTTCAATAATTTTATTCTTTATTTAAGGGGCTTTGTTATAGAATATCAATTCACTATTGACTATCTTTGTATGGATGTCAGGTCTTGTATTACTTTCTATAATAAAATTCACATTCAGTTCAATCAATTTAAAAACTTAAATCCATTGGACCAACTCAATGAGAGGCTTCAGCCCAAAACCTCATTAAATATAATATTTAGTTCTTAACATTAACAAAGCATAGCATCAGAAGCTAAAATACCAAGCAAGTTCATGAAAAAACAAAAAAATAAATTATTTATTACGGACAACAGTGACCCATATTTTGTTAGAATTACAAACAGTTTGTATTCTAGTGTTAGTAAAAGTGATTTCAGAAAGCAAGTTATTGTTACAGTAAAATATCACCCTTTCAACTTTATACTTCATTCCTAAGTTCTAAACCTTTACGGATGCGCTGGGGTGTGTAATACCCCATGCAACCAATTAAGGGTTAAAAACATCACACCTGTATTTTCTCAAAGGATTTGGTAAAGATGTTCATATAATTTACCCGCACCTCTGTTATGTCTTCTCATGTCATAGGGTGTGAGCCTATTGCCAGCAACCATGCACAAATCACTCATAAATGGGGCTGAAAACCCAATTACACTTTTTAACTCTTGTAAAAAAATCTTTTAAAATTGTAGGTGACTCCTGGATCTACCATAGTATCAATGGACTGATATCAAGAACTTGTTATGGAGGGGGAAGCTGAAGACTTCAACCTCCAATGGGAGGAAGAAGTTGAAGTGAAGGTAAAGGCTTTACCCCAAGTCAACCTCCTAATAGTTTTAACACTTATGACAAAAAGATCCTGTTTAGTTTAGGTTTAGGCTTCGGCCAAAATGGGCCGAAGTTTTGGCCGAGGCCGAAGGTTTCTAGCCAACACTGAAATTGAACGAACTGTTACACATGCGCGAGAGCGCGGAGGGTGGAGAAACAGGCCTCGCGGGGGGGGCGGGCGTCACATTTCGAATACTTATTATTTTTGTCAACTTATTTAAAAGTTCAAAAATCATTATATTAATCACTAAAAAAAAATCTAAAACTTCAGTTTCGGCTCGAAATCGACCTTCGGTCAGACACTCCTTATAGGTGACTGTCTATTGTAGATGCTGAATCTATTATGAGGTTGTCATACTTCTTATAAACACCACATTAAATATTTTCTTCAAAACATAAAACTATTACCTTTCCTTCCTCTTTTCTTGTTTTGGTCTAACTCCTTTTTTATTCATATACTACTAAAAGAAATACGATTTTTTTATTGTACTTTTAAAATTACTAGAGTAGTTTGTCACTGTCTTTATATTTTCTTCTTACATTTTCTTTTTATTTTCTTCTCTACTGAAGAAAATGTTTGCTTTTCAGCACAGTCCAGGTTCTGTGGAGCCTGAGGAAGTTATAACAGGCTTAGAGAATGTGCAACACACAGGATATTCCAACATGGTGAGGCTTAATACTTTGGGAATAGAATTTGTTGAACTTAGTTGAACAGTTTGTTGGTTTTTAGCATGGCTTTTCTCCATTTATTGTGACAATAAACTTTCCATGTATTCCTTTTCAATTCTTTGCAGTAACTTATTCATAACTAGAAGTTGTTGCACAGAATGGTGTGAAATAATGATAAGTATGTGTGTGTAGGAAAAAATTCTTCCTTTATTAATTACTTCTCAAATAATTTTCATTATTCATGTTCAGATGAAGGTTGAGAATCAATTGTACACGCAGACATCTGAAGAGATGATGAGCACAGACCAAATGGCTGCAGAGAACTTAATGTTTTTATCTCAAGATGTAGTGAGCTATACTGAGACAGCTGAACTTGCCGATGATCCTAGTGTGGAGTGTGTCACAGAAGAAGTCATTACAGACGATTGGGTGATTCCTGGTGGGCAGGAAAGGTACCAGTAAGATCTCTCAGATATTTATTTTTAGTTTTAAGTAATAGTTCTCTTAAATAACAGAATTGAAAAGAAGGTATACAGACAATCACCACACAACACTATAACACACTTACACACCCATTTGCAACTCCTCATGCTCACTCCTCCACACTGTACACTTAGCAATGTTTAGATTATGATAGCAGTTCACTTCACTCTGTATGTTTGTTTCTGCTGCATGTATTTTAGAGCTGTTAAATTGTAAATCCGTAATTGGGTGTAAAACTAGTTTATATATATTTTAAGATAAAATTTCAAAGAGCTGTGGATTTTGTGAATAATAAATAAAATTGCAACTTAGTGGCATTTTGTCCTCTAAGATAAAAAGAAAACTATCAACAATGTGGTGACCTAATTAATATTTCTGTGAAGTTTTCCATAACTTGTAATAATTAAAATAATTTTACATTCAAGATACAAGGTTTGTGTAAGAATTCCCTTTATTTAGCATAAGAAAACAATTTTTTTTAATCCTGATTCTTGTTATCACCATTTAATTGTAACATTTATTTTCAGAGTGGAAGTTCCTATGGATCATCTAAATAATGCTGAAATTATCATGAAAGAAGAAAATGACCTTGATGTTCCTTTACCAACAGATCAAGTATAAAGTTGCTTACAGTTTATTACTCTAAATTCAATAAATTAAAATAAATTGATAAGGAGCCTTTTTCATAAATTTAGTTATTTGCTGTTTGAGAGTGAAGCAAAATTTTACAACAAAGGCGTTTATACATGTTACTTGTACAAAGCCACAGTCTGTGTATAAATTGTGTGAGACCTCTTGTCCACACACGTTTTTGTTTCCATGAAAAACTTTATATATAAACGTTTGATTCTTCTTGTCCTTGACACGGTCCCGGTTGGACGGACACGGCGCCGATTTTCACTTAGAATCAACCGCAGATTCATTAGAAAAAAAACACTAGACTAGAGGCCTGCTTTGAAGCTGTCCGTCTATTATATTCATAATTATTTTCGCAGGATGAATACACAGCGATGCGTCCTTGGCCGTGCGATTTTTGTTCGCGACGATTCCGCAAGAAGGCCGCGCTTATGAACCATATGGTGGCCCATCAGAACGACCGGCCGCACGCGTGCAACTTGTGCGGCGTGCGATACGTGCGCAAGTGCGACCTCATGAACCATTTGAAGGTTCACGCCTTTGTGCCTGATAACACCGATTCTATAGATTATGGTAAGTGTACCTAGTAAGAAAGTTAATAATGTAGTCTAATCCCATTTATTTTGTCTACAACAGCAACTTAAAGGAGGTACCGAGAATAGAGATTACGATGCACGATTTTGCCAGTGGCAGCAACCTTCTTGTAATGAAAATAAAATTCACTGGTAGTTTTGCCAAATCAGTAGTTAAATAACTGTGAAAAGACTGTAATTTAAAATTTAATAATCTCTGGCTACTTCCGTGCGGGATCCGGTTCGAAATTCCCTCGCGCCAATTGTCTCAACTAACTTATATGGAGGTTTACATATAATCCCTAACTTATTAAAAAATATTTTTTATGTATTTTTATTACAGAGGATGTTTTAGACAATAACCAAATTGTGAAACCAAAGAAGAAACGCGGTCGGCGGAAAAAGAATCCTGAACCGGTGGAAGAGGTATGTATGTCGAGTATTAAAATAATAAGTTCTTTGTAGAGAGAATAAAAATCATAACTTCTCTTCGTTTTGTTTCCTGCATTTAGGTAGTAGATACAATTTGTTCTAGCTTTGGTTTTTACAGAACGGCATGTGGGAGAACATGACGTCGGCACGCACGCAACAGTGGTCGCGGCGGGCGCGGTCGCCGGCGCGGCCCCCTCCCACCCCGCCCTCGCCCCCGGCCGTGCCCCCGCCACCCTCGCCGCCGCCGCCGCCCAGCGACCCCTCGCGCCCCTTCGTCTGCAGGCACTGCGGGGTTGGCTTCGCTAGGGAGAAGGCTTTGCAGTCACATGCTAGGGTGAGTGCTTACTTTGCATTCGTTTTTGTCCACGGCTTTGGTAGCATGAAAGTTGAAAATTATCCCACGGAAGCATGTTATCGGCATAAAAAAAGTAGTCCTAACCTAAGTCATAGTGTACCAACTGCATGCCAGTTGTTATTGTAATCTGCTCAGCAGTTAAGGCGTGAAATAGTTATAAACCATCAAAGAAACTCCCTTTCAGACTTACAATATTAGTTAGAACGACTAACTACTTGTTATATTAACATCTGTTAGAATACTTGCACCCACACTACCACACCTTGTTTCTTGAAGAATTGAGATATTTTTCACTAGTTAATTCCTCTAAGAAGAGTTTTCGCGGTGTAGCCATATTTAATGGTGGGACCAACATCGTACTTGCGACACAATATCAGCTGTCCCATACAAAACTTCAATACCTACCTACTCGACCCAAATATCTGGGCTCGCTGATTATTTTTTCGCGATTACGATGTTGGTTAATGAAATGGAGGCAAGTCACGGGAACAATCTGCGACTTCCGCATTCCCCTTAAACTTAAGGGGATATTTATAAAACAATGGTTATAGCTACTGTCTTGTATGGATCAGAATGTTTGGCCAGAAAAGAGATGAATGAAAGGGATTTGCGTTTGCCTCTAGCTAGAGGCCTTACACTCAATAGGATATAGGATAGGATAGTCCGGTTAAGCAAGAATCCAGCGTCATAGGTTGATTTGCGAGATGCCTTTAAAAAAAAATCGGTTATTTTGGTAGTACGACCGGGATGTGATGCGGAGGAACTCCACCAACACTAAATGACACCTAACTCAATGCCTAATACCCGTTTTCACCAACACTATGTGACATCTAACTCAATGCCTAATGTCTGTTTTCACCAACACTAAGTGACACCTAAATCACCGCCTAATGCCCGTTTTCACCAACACTAAGTGACACCTAACTCAATGCCTAATGTCTGTTTTCACCAACACTAAGTGACAACTAAATCACTGCCTAATGCCCGTTTTCACCAACACTAAGTGACACCTAAATCACTGCCTAATGCCCGTTTTCACCAAAACTAAGTGACACGACGATCGAGATTCGTAAAATATCTACAACACTTCCCCGTTGCTCTTTGTCTCCGTAGAAACCCGTGTCTACGGGTCGCCCCATGCTCGGGAAGAAGACATGTCGAATTCTATAAAAGAGCTAGAGTTTCTTGGTAGAATAGAGATGGAATTGGTCATGCTACGCGTTCTGTCAGCACAATTGACGACTTATCTCGCGACTCGCGCTTGTACGAGCTTATACTTGCATCAATACTCGTACGCTACGCGTGTGGCAAAAGGCGCGCCTACACACACGTCCAAAAACGAGGTTAAACGCGCTGAACGGTAATCTGAAACCAGCCTTAAATTGTGTCAGGTGCACGGCGGCGATTCCCCGATGGAGTGCGGCACGTGCGGCGAGCTGTGCTGGTCGCGCGAGGCGCTGGCGGCGCACGCGCAGCAGCGGCACCCGCACCTGCCGCCGCGCGACCAGCCGCCGGACCCGCCCTACGAGGACTCCGACTCGGGTATGCACAACATTTCGCTTATATTCCCCAATTTTGCTTATCCCACGAATCATGATGGTTATCGATATCTAAAAATAATCAAACAAAAGGGAAACTGATTTTCTCAACTGATGCTTCTTTACCAGAGGGTGTTGACCTCATAGAAGATCATTCTTACTTGTAGTATTGTTTTTCTTGTAGTATGTATTACGATACACATCGTCTCTTCAGTTTCGCTAGCTTATTAAATTTGACCCTAGAGCAAGCCTGTTGGCAAAACTAATCTCTTGATTGATATTAGATCAAGGCATTTGAGAGTTTTCCAGAGAATTTCTAAATGTATCAATGCGAGTCCTATGATTTTAATATCATAATTCTATTCAGGAGACGACATGGAGTTCCGTCTCTCTCCGTTGTCGCACGGGACGTCTGAGCGCGCGGTGTACGACACGATGCGCGGGCCCGAGCTGTTCTGTCAGGACTGCGGCGTCGCCTTCCAGCGAGCCGACCTGCTGCGGAGACACGTGGCTGCGGCACACAGGTACGTGATACACAAACCATGTTCCGTCTATCCACGCTGACGTAAGTAAACTCGAGGTGTGCGACACGATCCGAAATTGGAAAAAGTCTGAGCGTTATGGCTGAAATTGAAATCCAAGACGACATCTTGGATTTCAATTTCAGCTATGACGAATATTTTGCAAATATTTTTTCTCATGTATCTTTGATTTTAAACTGACTTCAAACAGTTTCTGTTTCACCTTTACCGTTCTCACATCAACATCCAGACATTTGTTAAACTTGGTGAATGACTATGTATCTGTTGACGTGGTCGGTAATGGATAGTGTTCTGTAACAGTTACAAGCGGCACGACAGCTCGAGCAGCACCTGGGCGGAGCACACGTGCGACGTGTGCGGCGAGGGCTTCGCGGACGCGCTGCAGCTGCTGGCGCACGCCGAGACGCACGCCGAGCGACACCGCTCGCCGCACGCACAGCCCAGGTAATCTATGACGTTCCCTCTGCTGCATCGCAGGCCTCCTCTGTGTGTGAGAAGAGTCATAATCCCTTCACGCGAGCCCAGTGTGGGTTGGTCTTCGAATATTTCTTCCAATAAAATGTTAGACAGACGTGAGTTTCCCGACTTAATGAAACATAGTAATGTAGTATTATTTTTCAAACCGGGTTGTAAGAGTGTATCCTCTAATTTACTGAGATAGGGGACTTTTGGCCTCGTATAGGACCAATTTTAGTTTAATGTAAGTCTTATGTTAAAGCTTTTCTCATGTATACTTTGTTTTATTGTTAATTATAATTTTCATTTTGTTTTGTCCTGTGCGAGACAAATAAATACTTTTTCTTTCTAATTAAGTTGCAGACATGTGGTTTAAAAAAATCGGTGCTTCATGCCAAACAGGGCGCTATACGATTAATTCAAAGATACAAGCCACGGTAGCAACATGCCCGGAATCATGCTCAAACATAATGGCATAAAATTATCAGTGAAATAAAGTCAATTCATGGATATTAAAAACATTTTTCTGTGTAAATTAAAGTTCTCCACCTCTATTTTTTTTTATGGAATTGGCATCTCGCAGGTCATCCTATGAGACTGGCTTCTATCCTCTCAAATGATCACTGAGCCACCACTGCTCTTATAATAGCTTACACAATATACCTTTCTCTGTTGCAGGTTAAAAAGAATGGCTCGAGGTCGAAATAATGCGTCATCATCGAATAATTCACGGCAATTCCCTTGTCGAGTCTGTGGTGAGTACTACTATACCTACATTGATTCCTTGAGTGCCTTTAACAACTGCAATATTTTGTAGGTCATCTCCAGGGCTGTTCTGCTCATATAATTTCTTGTAAAACAGAATGAAGAAGACTGTACTTAATCACATGGCACCTGTACCATACAAGCTAAAATATAGCAATATTCATAGAGGAAAGTAGAATTCGTCTGCATGAATTTTACGTTTGTTTATACTAAACGTTTTAACTCATGAGGACTGTCCACTCCGTAAGGTCTTAAGGCGAAAGTACGTCCAGTAGCCAATTCATATTTTGATCAACATACATCCTTATACTAACCTGCATGTCCCCAAAAACGAAAGAAAATATATAATTTCACGTGCTACCTTAGCCCATTCCTCTTAAAACATTATATAATGTACCCATAGGCAAGGTGTTTGGATCGCGGAGCTCGCAACAGATTCACATCCGGATCCACACGGGCGAGCGGCCCTACGCCTGTCGGTTCTGCTGGAAAGCGTTCGCGGACGGCGGCACGCTACGGAAGCATGAGAGAATACATACAGGTGCGTAGTGATACTAAGTAGCCCTAGCGTATACAGCACTAGCACCCTGCCCCGCGCCGACGGCCCCGCCATCGCACCGCTGACGCCATAATTATTTTGATCAAGAAAAGTTTTTATTTGCAACAACTCCAATTAATTTAATTTATAAAGTGTAAATGGCAATTTTGGTGTTAAGTTAATGCTTGAGATGACTAACTAACATATTTATTTTGATAAGATTTAATACTATGTCGGTAAAAACACCATTGCAAATTATTTTAGGCCAAATTTGGAAAGCATAAAAGTGTTTATTAGGAATCAACCTTAAAATATAGACATATATGCTGCCGCGGACTTTTCTTTAGAATTTTGTCTATTAAACAATTCAGCCACACATTATATTCTTGTAACTTACTATTCACGTAGCACGCTATGGAAGCTCTAAGATGCAATACTGTTTCCGACTTTGTTGACGAATATCGTCATAACTCTGGCTTATTTATACTTTATGTACAGAAGCCAGCACATCAAGCTACCCGAAACTGTCAAATTTTCCCAATCAACCATGAACCTAATGCTTTAGCGATAAAGTTGAAAATCTATTAAAGAAATTTGACAGATTGTAGTAGCTTGATGAGCTAGCGTCTGTACATGATACATGATAGCCTATGACTCATGAATAATGTACCTTTCAAATGATGAAAGAACTAGTTGTACCAGGCATGCGTTGCAGTGCAGCTTTTTCTACCTACTCCTTGCGGTTTTACTACTCTGCACCTACCCTACCCACCTACTATTTCCGGGATCAAAAGTAGCCTATGTGTTAATCCAGAATATAAGCTACCTTGATACCAAATTTCATCCAAATGTAATGTTTCAGGCGAGAAACCATACGCATGCGCGGTGTGTCCCCGCGCGTTCAACCAGCGCGTGGTTCTACGAGAACATGTGCGCTCGCACCACTCCGCTCCCGACAGGCGGGCTAACGGTATGTCACATCACTTGCTCCCGTCGGCCATACATTCTATGAGCATGTTTCCTCCTCACTATGTCGGTGTAGTCACACGGTGCTTAGCCGGTATGATGTGACGCGACGCCGAATCGGTAACGCTGTGGCGCGGCGGCGACGGAACGAGTGTTCCACGGACAGAGAAACGAAGCGCAGAGGGCGGATGCGGTAAGACCCCGGAACGCAATGCAACGTCCATTGCCTTTCAAAAACCTAAACCGAAATGATGCGACGTAGTAGCGGCGATAGTGCGACGCAACGCACCGTAAATGTCTGTGTGGCTTTATTCTATGTCAGCGTAATTAAGCTCCATCTCTGTTCTAAATAATATTGTTTTTTCTTGTTGCTAGGTGGTCCCGCCTACTGCTGTGTAGTGTGTGGTCGCACGCTGCACTCGAGCGCGGAGCTGGTGCAGCACCTCATACAGCACTGTGACGCCAACACGGCGCTCAAGAGACAACCCCAGGTGAGGACTGCGTCTAAGGTGAATTTTTTTGTTGGGAGCCTGCACCATTATAGTAGGCAGACGGTTAGTGGTTTTAATGAACAGAAATGGTTTGCCATCGGCAAGCATTCGCAAACTAGGGCAAACGGAATGTACTGCAAAATCATAACTGTGGCGGTAATTGTTATTCTTATAGACGGGGCCGCGCAAGTACAAGAGACGACGAAAACTGAAGACGGAGCAGTCCCCGGTGCGCGACTGGGAGCGCCCCTCCCCCTCCCCCCCGCCCGTGTCGCGCTCCCCCTCCCCCGCGTCTGACACGCAGCTGTCGCCCGCCTCCCCGCCCTCGCCGCCGTCCCCCGCGTCGCCCGCGCGCCGGCGCCGGCGCCGCGTGCCGTCGCCCGCGCCGCGCCCGCGCATGATCCACACTGCGGAGCGGCCTGCGCGCCGCCGCCGCGCGCCGTCGCCGTCCCCGCCCCGCGCGCGCCCCGCCCGGCGCCGCCCGCCGCGCCGGCCGGCCGACGACCTGCGCGCCATCCGGCCGCGCGCCGAGCCCGAGGCGGCGACGGACGCGGGCGGCCCGTACAAGTGCGAGATGTGCGCGCTGGAGTTCCCGCGGCGCGACGCGCTGCTGCTGCACGTGCCGGTGCACATTTGACGGTCGCGCCACAGTTCGCCCGCCCGCTCGTCGTCACTCAGTTACAGCGACTGAGTGCCTGGCATCGGTGCACAACTACGAGTGGCGCGGTGTTGCGAGCCCCAGGTTAACGCTTTAAACCTATCGTCGTGCGATGAATCTCCACAGTTTATCTTGATCCAGTGATAGAGAGCGCGGGCGCTGGCCTGACAACAGTCCGGACGTTCATGTGACCCGATGTTCACTCGTCGCACTTGAGGCAAGCTGGTAACTTACCTTGACGTAGTTTGTGACTCGAACTAGAAAGACTTTGTAAATCATTGAACATCATATTGTATTGAATTAAATCTTACAGTTTACTATATTATTATGGAATACTTATAAATGTTGTATAAAATATTAATGTTAATGTGAAGCCATTATTTGATGTTTATTATATAGCTGTCTGTTGTGATAGATGAACCATTTCATATGATGGCCATTCGTTATTCCTTCTATACATGTTTTAATGATCACCAAATAAATGCGAGTTGTTTATAGATTAACTTTTAATTTTTCTTTTAACGCTTATGGAAATAATAACAACTATAAAAACTTTCGAGGCTAATAAATTTGAATTTTTATAATGGTTGCCGGTTACTCATATTATTATTATAAACATGTGAAAACACACCACGCACGAATAATACGATGGATTCAAAAGTGAAAATAATTCTTAAACTTATTGTTACTGTTCGATGTCATCTTGCGACATTTACATATCGAATCCTACGCATGTTTCGTTGTTGTTTGGCTAGACATTGACTGCATGGATGACCATTCTGTTACATTACCGAGGTGTGTTACCCAACACACCTCGGTAATGTCAATCGAGTGTATTGTTGTATTATACTAATTGACTGATTTATTGATTAGTTCAATATAAATTTATTATTATTCTAGTGTAAAATTATGTACATGAAATGTGTATGTAATTAACATTTGTGACAATTTTAAAGTTTTCATTGTTTAGTACAAATACTGTATGTTTTGGGGTTTTTACGGTTTTTATCAATTTATTGTGATATAGGCATAAACACGTTGCTGTAGAATCGTGCCATGTGATGGTCATGAAATGTTTTCATTCCTTGTCCTACTGATCTGGTTTAAGAAATTCATGTTTTTTTAATTACCTATTCGATCCAATATTTTATTTTCATATAACATCTAAGCTAGTATTAAATACATTGTGCAATACATTCCCCAAAATGCATGGTAGTATGTATGTATGCCTTTCTGAAATTTATGTAAGAAATCTGATACGCCTTAAATTGATGTAAGAAATCTGTTCTTTGTTTTAAAATGAGGATCAATAAATACATTGTACATATACTGGAATACAACGTTTATGTATGATACTACGTTAATTTTGTCTTTCTTTTTTACCTGCAGAAACCCATGTCATAATCTTCCTGGCCTTGTCCCATTATATTCGGCGCAACTCGTTTTCCATTCTCCCCTGTCACGGCATCGTTTACTCCATTCTCTTTCATATCATTCCTCGCTCAATCCATCCATCTTTTCTTTGGCCTTTCTCTCCCTCTCCATCCATCAAAATTCATGTCACCACTCTGTCACAACAACGCATCGCGATGTGCGGCACGGCCAAAGAGTTGAATACTTATACCAAGGCATGCCCAGCTGCATCAGTGTCGCCAGCTTTTGAGCCAGGAGGGTAGAAGGGTGCGAGTAAAAACTGATTTATAAGGGCTAAGTTTTTTTTTTTTTTCTACCTTCGGGATCCATACTGACGGTTGGAGGGGTTCCCGTCGGCGTCGAGTCGACGTTGAAGTACCTGTCCTCGACAGCCGATGGAACTTCGTGGAGCACTTCCGACGTTTGGCTCCCAAACTGGAACAGGCCGGGGCTGCCTTCAAGCGGCTCTTGCCCAACCTGAGGGGTCCAAACGCCTCCTGCCGGAGGCTCTAGGTGTGGGCGCGTTCGTTGAGGTTGCGAGCCGCGCACTACCTGAACGCGCCCCAAAAGGTGGTAGCCGTAAGGCTGGTCCGTGGGTACCGCACGATTTCCCGCGAGACGGCGAGCCTCCTTGCCGCATTGCCGCCGTGGGATCTGGAGGCCATAGTCCTTGCAAGCCTGCACAAGTGGCGCGCGGAGGCACTACGCCGGAGGTAAACTCCGCTGCCGCGGCAAATTGTCGCAAACCAACAAACAGACAGTTTAACACCCCTACTATTTTTTTATGGAAACTCCGCTGCCGCGGCAAATTGTCGCTCAGCAGACAGACCTCCGGCGCGATCTCATGGCGAAATGGAGAGAGCGACTGTCGCAACCCGTGCAGGGCACAGGGCATGCCACGATAGTGGCGATAAGTCCCCTCTTTGAGGAGTGGCTAGAGAGGCGCCACGGCACCCTCACCTTCCGCCTGACGCAGGTCCTCACCGGACACGGTTGTTTCGGGAGGTACCTGCACCGAATCGGGCGGGAGGAGACGCCCGGGTGTTATCATTGTGAGGTTCGCCCAGAGGACACGGTGGAGCAGACCGTGGAGGTCTGCTCCGCTTGGGAGGAGCACCGCCGTGTCCTCGTAGCGGCGATTGGCGGCGGCGACCTCTCGCGTCCGGCCCTGGTTCAAGCCATGGTCCGGGGCGAGAGGGAATGGGAAGCCGTCACCTCTTTCTGCGAAGCAGTCATGCTAGCGAAGGAGCTGGCGGAACGTGAGAGGGAGAGAACACGTCCCAGCCGCCGCGGGAGAAGCACCGGTCGTCGGGGGCCACGTCGTGATGGCTCTCGGCTACCGTAGGCGCGGGCCTGTGGACGGTGAGTAATGGGCTAGTTCGCGGTCCGTCCGTCGTATGACGACAGGCCGTGTCGACGGCGCGTTCGTGTTCCACGCGCACCTCAAAGAGATGTCCTGAACCTGACCGCGGCCCTGGAACATAAAGGGCAAAAGAAGGAACATGGATGGTTTTTAGTCAGTAAAAGTCTGACACTCCCTTCCGCTCCGCCCAGAGCAGGAGGAGTCATTTGATGATTTCCCATCCGAAAAAAAAGGGTTAAGTTTTCTACTATTACGGAAGCTGCTGAAGTTTTAAGAATTTAAAATATAATAGTCACTTCAAAAATGTTAGTACCAGTGACCTCAGGTTGGTTAGATTTTCCATACTTGTTTTTATAGAAGTAGAAATTCCTAATTTTGAAAAGTTATTTAAGCTCTCCGCTCCAGACAAGTTAGCTTTTCTGTAGTCTTTTTATTTGGAAATATTGTTATTGTCGACTTAGGACAATTTAAGAACAGTTTTCGAGCTTGCACTTTGAGCCTTAGTTCCTTACTAAGGCTCAAAGTGCAAGCTCGAAAGCTTGACTACCTTGGCCAGGTTAGAATTGTTTTGACCCTTCATACAGGAGTTAGTTACTTGGTCGACTCACAGGCAACAAAGTCAAGTTTTCAAGAGGAAGCAGGCTGCAAGAGCGAGCTCGAAAATTTGAACACCCTACCTATGTTAACAGGTTAGAATTATTTTTACCTACCAGAGTTACTTGGGCGACTAAATTAAGAAGCAAGAGAAAGTAGCATGCAAGTGCGAGCGAAGCGAGATTACAATTTTTACATCTTACCTCGAATAAATTCAATTAATTAGATATATCATTTACTCGTAAGATCAATATGTTCATTTATGTATGCTATAATTGCCTATTTAGACCAGGGGGAAAGGGGCTCCTAATTTATTTCAGCCTCTGTCATACCGGTAGAATCCAATAGGAGTACCAATCCAGTGGCAGAAAATAGAGGCTTTGGTGATATTTTTCGAAAGGTTCAAATTACGAACCGCGCGCGATAAATACCAAACCGCGGCTCATTTTTAGCCTGAAAAATGTTTTAGTTTGTAATTCTACTGTACGATATAATTTATTACCTACGTACTTCTGTGACATCAGGCAGGAAAAGTTATAAGTAACTTTTAAAAATCATAAGGTTCTTGGGGGGGGGGGGAGGCAGGCTCCCTCCCTCATAGCGGCCCATGGCTTGCTGTAAATTCAAACATAATTGCATAAGATGTAGCGCCGCGACGCATATCTGCATCGCGGCGACCAGTCAGTTTCCTGCAGTACTCTGTTCGCAAAAAAGCGGAGTGTAAAACGTACAGCGATTCCCGCGACGGAGCACGGGGCGTCGTCGCACACACCTCCGCATCTTCGTAAACAACATCGTACAGACCCAATCAACCTTGAACCTAACAATATATAGCAATTAAGTTGAAAATCTATTAAAGTTTGACAGATTGTAATGGCTTGAGGTGTTGTCACATGTTTGTTTGCGCGCCTGATAACGCAAAAATGAGTTAATCATGAATTTATTTAATTTAAACGTGATTTACTTCAAAATTTATTTTATTATTAGCTATATTTCCTCCACTAGTGATTTAATTGTTCCTTCTGTCTACGTTCCTTAAACTCTTTCTTCATCTTTCGGTCAGAAAAGAAAGCAATTAAACGAATTGATGATTTGTCAACTGTCACTGTCACTGTCATCCGCTGCCAGCTAATTTTGCAATACTTGTTTTGTAAGATGTAACAGACTCATTCTAGTTAAAAAGAAGAAGTAATTGTGGTATTTCGTTACAAATCATCGTCATCATTGCGTCAGTAATATCCGTATGAATTGAACAGTATACGGAGAATAACTTTGTAACATTTGAACTTGTACATTGTCCAAAATATAAGTGTGTAGTGTGGCTACTTCGCATTGTTTTACAGAGTTTATCCAGTTTATCATAACAGTTCAAAACGGCGGGACGAAACAGTATGCGTCGAGCGCGGGAGGGGTATCAGTATCAGCCAGTGCCAAGAGTGGCAACAGAAGATGCACTGGAATTTGACAACAACCGGATGGCAGAAGAGCTCAGTGGGAAAATATCTTCACTGAAAGACATATCTATTGAGCTAGGCAACGAAGTACGGTATCAGGAGAAAATGCTACGTGGTCTTGATGATGAGGCTGATAGGAGTTCAGGCTTCCTCGGCAAGACAATGGGCCGAGTTCTAAGATTGGGCAAAGGAAATCATAACTACTATATATTTTACTTATTTCTCTTCGCCATTTTCGTGTTCTTTTTACTCTATATTGTGTTAAAATTTAGGTGATGTGCTGTTATCAAACTACTACTACTATCCATAATAATTCATTCCTGTGTATTTATGTAAAATGTTATTCCCTTGTAAATAAAGATCTTGATATACAAGTTCACTGTTTTATTGCTGTTTTGTTACTACTTTAAATATTTAACAACCCCTGCTAAAGAAATAATACAACAGGTATATTTTTTTGTATCTATGATCATATGCCATGGGTAAAATTAATTAATGCTGTGCTATAGAAATAATAGAATCATTTATTAGATCTGAACAAAAAGTGGTTTCATAAAGAATAAAAATCTTCTAAAATGTTGCAATAGTCTTCACCTACAATCATTCTAGGCACTGAAATAAATAGTCTGCATGTTCCCTTTAACAATTGAGAACAACATCTTTTGGAATCACAAAGTAGAGCAACAACACCACATGCATTCTGTAAATTAATTTGATTACAGTATGCACTTAGATCATCTAAGATTATTGTTGAAGGAATACTTTGCCAATCTTGCAATGCAGAAATAATTTCTATTAATGAATCCAAACTTTTAACATACATAAATGTAATCATTTTCATATAACACTTGTTTAGTGAACTCAACTCTTGAGACAATTCTGGCAGTTCAGTCAACTCTTCCGATAATATGTATAAAACTCTTCCATTTTTCGCATGTAGTAAAGCTTCTTCAAAAAGTTTTTTGCGGTTTGTACTTGTTTCTTCAAAGTAAAAAGTACAGCTATCTTTTTCCATTTTTTTTTTTGTTACTTTCAATATCATAAGTTTAATAATTATGTAGTACCTAATACTTAGTTAATTTTCTTTAGTCAAAGATTTGTGTTTTGTCTTCTCTTTCATCTCTGTAAAGCACAGAAATGTTAAATTTGCAGTAAAGTTTCACTTTTAAAGTTTGTGTGACATAATGAAATGACATTCCTAGATATAAGAAAGTGACTTATGTGACATTACATGAATTAATGTCAAACTTAATGAAATTCAAATGAACTTATGGACTTCATCAATGTTGCCAAAGCTAAAATCTTGATTTTTTTTTTCCTACCTACTACTTTCACTACTCTACCCAAGACTCTACCCCACCTACCTACCTAATTTTTATTTTATTTTTTCTCTCCGTAAGAATTATCCACGTACTTCAAGGAATATTGTAAAAAAAAATTAGCGAAATCGGTCCAGCCGTTCACGCGTGATGCCGTGACCAAGGAAAATAGGGATTCATTTTTATATAGATGGAGTACATTTCAGTACAATATATTTATATAACTTTTCATGTTAAAGTTGATACCTAAAATCTCCTAAAATCCTGGTTAATTTTTCGGTACCGTAGACCGAGGAGAGGAAAGCTGGTAAACTTATACTTGAAATTTTGCGGACGCCGAGACCACCCAAACGAATGGGAAGTGCGGCTTGCTGCCAAGCTCGGTCGTCCAAGGCCACATTAAGTATTGAAGTTAGAGTTTTCCTAATCATTTGGTCTACTTTTTCTAAAAGCTGTGGATGCTTCCAAAGATGAGAGGAGCGAAGGCTATACGTGAATTTTGGTCCAAAACAACAGTATCGAATAAGTGTGAAGGCCGAATGAATGTTAATTTTGAAGTCTCTCCAAAACATCATTAAAATTTATTATATATTTTTCAGTAGACGGTTTTAATCGATTTTCTCAAAATAATGATTTTAACACATACGAGGTCTTAAAGTCGCAACGATGATAATTCATTATACATTTATAGCTTGGCGCTAGGCGAGGCACCGCGTTCTGTGTACGTTGGCGGTGAAAAGGACAGCACAAAGTATGGGATGCCGTCATCCTTCGCCACGAACCGAACGCGCCCATACTTTGTGCTCGTTTTGCAGACGCCATCGATCGATGTGACCCATATAAAACAGCATACGGGAAATGCTGAACCGAACTCACGGTTGCCCTTTTTTTTTCGGATGGCAAATCATCAAATGACGCCTCCCGCTCTGGGCGGAGCGGAAGGGAGTGTCAGACTTTTACTGACTAAAAACCATCCATGTTCCTTCTTTTGCCCTTTATGTTCCAGGGCCGCGGTATCTCTTTCGAACAGTCCCGCAGCCCTGGCAGGCATCGGCCCTTGCGGGCCCCTCATCATTGCTGACATCTCTTTGAGGCGCGCGTGGAACACGAACGCGCCGTCGACACGGCCTGTCGTCATAAGACGGACGGACGGCAAGCTAACCCATTACTCACCGTCCACAGGCCCGCACAGTTGCCCTAGCTCAAGGAATCAGGTTGCTTGTTAATAAAATTGGTTGGGTATATGGGTAACACAATAAATTAAAGACAAAGTACTATTATAGACACTATTTAATTAAACCATTATATTACAATATTAAAATAAAGAAAACTATATTATACCTCATTTCTTACACGCTGTTACGTTTTCACGTATTTTTTATCATTGAGTGTACATACCTAAGGATTTCTCTAGTGAAGATTATTCCCGCTCAGTTCAAAACGTGATTTAGCAAGTCTCGGATTAATTAAGTCTATATGAGGGTTGAAAAGTTCGCGGAATGGAGAGGTTAGAAGGTATTTTTTTAATTTCCCACTACTCGGTGACTCAATCCTACTATACTAATATTAAAATTCGAAAGTTTGTGAGGATGGATGGATGTGTGTTACTCTTTCAAGCAAAAACTACTGACCTGATTTGGATGAAATTTGGCATACAGATAGTTTATAACCTGGATTAACACATATAATACTTTTTTATCCCGGTAGTACATTACCGAACTCCACGCGGGCGAAGCCGCGGGCATAAGCTAGTATAGCTATAAATGCTAAGTTTTAGCCCGATCGGTTCATTAACCTTTGGGATATCGCTGGATAAACAAGTGAATCGGGAAGAAAACACAAAATAAAAACAGCAGCGCGTAGAAAATTCGCGCGAGTTTTTGGAGCTGTGTACCAAATTGTGACTGGATATGTAACTTGGGTCCATCATTATGAACCTGAGTCGAAACAAGAGTCCATGTAATGGCACAAAAAAACTCAGAACCGCCTAAGGACTTCAGAGGGGTGTTATTGATTGATTACAACGATAAAGATATTAATATCACGGGACAATACTTCGCTCAAATTACTAAGGGGAAAGTGATCTCGTGATGAGCTAGCTCCTCTTAAATGACAACGCAACACGATCACAAGAGCCATGTTGCAATGGCTGTCTTAAGCTAGCTTCCCACGGTCCGTGATATCGCGGACGGAGGCGAACCAGCTCGCACGACACACCGTGGGAAGGGTCTCGTCCGTGGTAGCGCAGACCGTCTGTGGCGGTGCGCCGCTATCCGTCGCGAGGCGGTAACTTCAAAGGTGCGGTGCGCCGGGATCCGAGCACGTACGACGCGGTCCGAACGCGTCCGTGGTTGCACAGACGACAGCTGTGCGTGATTCTGCGGATCATCACGCACAGCCGACGACCACGGACGGCAACGCACACAGACAGGGCTCTTTCAACGGTGCGTGTCGGTCTGTGTAGATCCTTTTAGCATCGTATGCATGAGTTTTGTTCTTATGTTCCGGCGCCGTAGAATTCCATAAAATTGGTTCATTTTGATAAAGATTCAAAAATTCTAAAATAAGTTTGTTTGTCCACTCCATTTCTGCGCAACCAACTACACACAACACCAATACTCGTGTCAGCGAACAAACAAGTTCTGAACTGTCGTCTGTGCAACCACGGACGCGTTCGGACCGCGTCGTACGTGCTCGGATCCCGGCGCACCGCACCTTTGAAGTTACCGCCTCGCGACGGATAGCGGCGCACCGCCACAGACGGTCTGCGCTACCACGGACGAGACCCTTCCCACGGTGTGTCGTGCGAGCTGGTCCGTGTCCGTGGCGGTGCGCCGGTATCCGTCGCGAGGCAAAGGTGCGGTGCCACGGGATCCGAGCGCGTCCGTGGTTGCACAGACGACAGGTCAGAATTTGTTTGTTGTAAGAACAAAACTGATGCATACGATGCTATAAAGGATCTACACAGACCGACACGCACCGTTGGAAGAGCTCTGTCTGTGTGCGTTGCCGTCCGTGGTCGTCGGCTGTGCGTGATGATCCGCAGAATCACGCACCGTGGGAACCCAGCTTTACACATTAATTATGGGGATTTGAAACTTTGAACCAATATATTATTATTATTTCTTCCTAAAAATGAAAAAAGAGCTTCGTGAAAAAAAAACACTGATGACGAAGAAGTGAACTTGTCAATTTTTTTTTTATGGATTAATAAATGATTTGAAAGGTCTGAGAACTGTATTTGGCTTAATTGAAACTATAATAAAAAGGAAAAATAATTTAATTTATAGTATCAAACTCCATCCCTTTCCTTCCGCGAACTTTTTGACCTCCCCTCGTAGTTTGAGACAGTTAAACTAAGCTTATCGTTAAATCTCGTTTTGTAACAACTTACAATGAGTTTGGTGTCGTGCACTTTGATTTTCTGTAGTGGGTATTTACAATGAATTTGTAAAATAAAGTATAAAATTTTCTATGACATAAAATATATACATGAAAATGTTTATGTTCAATGAAAGAAAATGAGATAATCTCAGTTAAAGAGATTTCTCTTGTTTTAAATTTAACAATAAAGTTCAAAAAGAAAGAAAGGTGAACGTATCATAGACTATGCCACAAGTTTGTATGACTCATAGAGAACAGTTTATTACGTGTGCCATAATAATGCCAAAGTAAAATCGAGAATTTGTTGCATTAGTCTCAAAGCTTTGGAAATCAAAAAACCAAAGCAAATTAACAACAAGATTAAAAACAAAATACTAAGGACGTATGTAAAAGTAGGTTTCTAGCTCGCGAACTAGGCGTGCGACGTGCCGTCTGACCACACTGCAAACAAAATGTATGGGTCGGAGTACCTGCGGCCAAGATTGCAGCAAGTCAAACCGTGGCCTGCCGCATAGATCGCAAGCTCCCCAACATTTTATTAATCTTATTGATTATAATCTGGTATGACGGTTGCTTTGAGCCATTTTAACAAAACCATTGTTCAAGATTGATGAGTTACATTGTTATATTGTGTTTGTTATATTATTTCAATAATATTTTTTATTATATCTCGCGTGTGAAGAGTAATTAATGGCTCAACAAGACATCGTACACGATATTTAAAAACAAATCGTCGGATATCAAGAATTAAACGTTCATACTACTTTATGTAAAGTTAATGAGACAAATACCTATATTTTTATAATCAATATGAGAAAGATATCTTTTTGAAAAGCTATTACAGTGGTACACCAAACAGTACAATATTTAAGAGCTTAATTTAAATTGCGGCTAAGCCATGTGGCATGAAGTCATTTCCAAATTATCTATATACAATACAGGAAACTAATGCTATTGTAATTCAAAGTTCATGATAAAGTGAATATTCTAAATATATTTAAAAAAAAGTTTTTGCTAATAATAATGTCAAAGAGAAAAGTAAAAACTTACTATAAGCTTTTATAAAACTATTTCTAAGACATTTCTTTACTATATAACCTCTTGACTTTTTCTTAGTCCACATTGAGAATATAATCATTATTCTTTTCAAGAAACTCCTGAACGACACATACTGTAGTTATAATATTTACAGTTTCGTGGCAGTCAGTCTTGGTTTGGGTTGAGATATCTCACAATAAGCCACTTAGCGAGCGGTAGTATTTCCGCCACAATGCAAGTCCATTTTAAAATGTCAATTCACCATGATGTCCATAACATCGATCCAACATGTCCATAAAATATATGCATTGACATTTTTTCGCAAATAGATGTGTTGTTTTAAAGAAACAAATTGACAACAGAAACGCAAATAAAATGTTATGTGGTACACTTGAGTATAAACACACCACTCACTCATCACTAGTGTATTTCATGATGCAACTCAACCAGCCTGTATTACATTTTACGTTCATACACATCATTATTAAATTAAAATTTCAATGAGTCTATAAAAAGTAAGCAATACTATTGTTTCAAGAAATTCAGAATTGCATGAAATAATTTTATGAAGCTAAGTATGACTACATAGTTCCATTACCCATTTATAACTCTGAATTGTGAGTTAACACATTCCATATTCGTCAAAAAGCCTTATTCCTGCGCTTTGCTGGCCTCGGTTATTGATTCGTATTGCTCCTTGTCAAGTTCAGTCATTGTCAAGCTGCCGTCCGGCAGCATAAGTACTACTCTTCGCGTACCTCCTGTAACAATACAATCTATTATAATTAAGAATTTACCTGCAATTTGTGACTTCTATCTGCTGATAACATGTCATTTGGTGATTGCTGTAGACCTCGAAGCTAATTATATCTAGCTTCCAGAATCATCTAATCAACAGGAGATCGCCTTCATCTGGTTTTACGTATGAGAACTCGTTATCATTTTCAAGTTAATTCTGCCAAAATGAGCCAACCCACTCATCTCATTAATTTAATACGTAAAATCAATCCAACACACTGAATAAAACCAAAACGACTAAAATCAACCTTATGAACATCCAAAACGAACGCTTAGAATAGATGATTTGAAATTAATCTATCCAAAATCATTACCTTCGGAATATGGGTGAATTGTGATTTTTTTAGCTCACTCGATAGTGTGACTCATTGGTATACTGACCGGGAGAGGGCAGGTCTGCCTGCAGCAGCTGCGCGATGACCTGCGTGGCGTCCTCGCCAGGCTCGCCCTCCACCTGCACGGCCACCTGCTGCAGCGCCGGCGCCGCCTCTCCACCCGGCATCAGCTGCGCCAGCTGCGACGGGTCTATCGCCAGCACCTGTGGGGAATACTCACTTGAAGTTATGGTAACCCCTTTTTCAGGCTATGGTATATAGGCAGTGGGGTGTTATAAATGTAATGTTTACTGTCAGTTTTGGGCGAGTTTACACATTGGGCATATTAAGTGTCCTTTTAAGCGAAGCCTTTGCTGACAAAAAGACAATCATGATAAAAAATATGGAGTCTCATCTATGATCTCATACTTAAAAAAAAAATTGGAACCCCTCTTTTCCTACCCATGCTTCACAACTACCTGTACCTTCTGGGATCACATGAAGCTAATGTTACAACATTGCAGGTGGCTACATATTGCTAATGGTTAGACAAGATTTAAAACAAACTTGCTAGGAGACTTCAAAGGCAGCTAGCACCGGCATTTTGACTTAATACAGTATGACTTTCTGTTTGATAAATTCAAAATATTGAGTATTCTGACCTGCCCATCCTCCCTGGTGACGTACATGACGTCACCATCGCCCTCTACTGCGCCTTCCACGCCTTCGACAGCGCCCTCCACTCCTTCCGCCGCTACCAAGAGCGTTTGACCCGCTTCATTCTCGCCCGCGACCTGTGGGAAATAAGAATAAACTTTAAAGCAAAACCATGCTTAATTCATGAGCAGTTATTAACTGTCTGGCATACTTATGCAAACAAGGATTAAACTCTAAAAATCAGAACTTCAAGTGCCAATTTGACAGCCTAGTCTACTCTATCAATATAATATTATATACTACTAACATACTTCTACTGGAAATGTAGGAATGTTCGGGTTAGCAGATTCGATTCAGCAGTATTTGTTGAACAAAAATATTGCCCTGTAGCAATTACTACACATTATTCGGATTCAATTGGCTTGTGACGATCGGCTGTTAGGCACCACTGCGGTGTCGCTGAATCATGTTCGAGTCAGCCCAGCACAATTCAAGCTAAGCCCAGAAGCTTTTTTGAACTAACTGCCTTAAAGTTTATTTTGGCACACACCGAAACATTTTTAAATGTCTATAAAATTTTTAATAGCCGTTAGATCTGACATAAATAGCATACCTGGTAAAGCACTCCATCTTCTCCTCGGATCATGATGGGCGTGTGTCCTGAGTGCAGTAGCCCGACCTCCTCGCCATCGTCGACGCCGACGCCCCCTTCTAACAACTGCTTCACCGCGCTGGCTTCCACTTTCACTTCCGTCTGTAACAAGGTTTTGTTTGTAATGTAAAGTAAAATACCACGAATTAACGTTAGAGGAAGCACATAACAAACAGATGTCGTTAAATGTATTTTGAGTTGGGCGTTGCTATTGCGCGCCACAGCCTTTTACTTTTGTAGCTATCTTCACTTCCTTTATTAAGTGTAAAGCTAAGTTGTTTCAAATAATATATCCCACTGCTTACTTGTAGAAATGCCAAAAGTATAGATAAATATGTATATTCTTTAGGCTTGTGCTGGTAGCATCGTGTTTTGTGGAAGACTCAGGGGTATGATATAGGTAGTAACAATGTACTTACGCCATCTTCGTCTGTAAGCACAGGCAGTGAGTGTTGTGCGCCGTCTCCTTGTACCAGCATACCTGTCGTTCCACCCGGGGACATTTCCACCTAAAAATCGAACACAATTAAATATCGTACGAAAATAAGAAGGGATCTCGAAGTTGCGTCGAAGGATTCTTTTTACATTGAGATGATACCCTTTTTAACCCGTTGGTCAGAATTTTCAGAAACTATACTGGATTGTCAGAAGGTCCTTGTGCAAAACACAAATATTCGATGCTGATAATTTTGTATCTGGATAATGATATTCAGCCAGATAATTTTTTCCACATACGCTGTGTTTTTTATTTGTGAACCCCAAAAACCATGATAAGTCCAAAGAGACCAGGAGATATATATATATATTTTTAAACATTTACTATGGCAATTTATGATCAAGTACTGGACAAAGTCACGCCTTGTACAGAAAGCCACTTTCTGCAATCGTGAACACATAGAAAAGTCAATGAAACGTACGGGATTGACTTAGACTATCAATAAGTCACACATTGCTAAGTCAACCCCATACTTTCATTGACTTTTCTATGCGTTATCGATTGGAGAAAGTGACTCATTGAACGTAGTGAGCTGGGTACCTTCATGAGCATGGTGCCGTGCAGCGCGTCGGGCGCGGGCGGCGGCGTGGGCGGCGGCGACGGCGTGGGCGGCGGCGTGGGCTCGCCCTCCGCGCGCGCCAGGCGCCGGCCCGAGCTCGGGCACAGCGTGAGCTCGCGCTCGGGGCTGGGCGGCGGCAGCGGGCCCAGCGAGCGCGGGAACGGGTCCTCGATCCCGTCTGACGTGTCCGACGACGCGTCCGACTGCAAACATACCTCACTTCCAGTTTTGGCTCTTACAGTTACATCATTCACCGCGACCAACCAAAAACCCTTGTGTTGGACGCCCACAAGAAAGTTTTATCGCGCAAGTTGTCTTCCCTGGAATCGACCTGCTCTGTGGTTAGTCGATTTCCTCCAGAAGACAGTTTGCACAATAAAACTTACGATAGTCGTCTCATGGACAAAATGGTTCAGTTTGATGGTCTAAATCACACACTGAAATATGACCACGTCTTTCTGGGACACGCTGTCATGATCTGAATGATTCTGGTACACACTGTATGGGCACTTTATTTCTCTGGCCTATAAAGCACATTACTCACAAACAGTGTGATCAGCATGCCATTTCCTTCCTATCATGCATGTAATAAAAACATTCTAACTACTTCAACATAAATCCTGAAAACACAAGTTGAGGAAGATTCACTCACAGCAGACTTGATAAACCATCACCATCACCCCGAAAACGCGTAGGCTGCTCTCCGGAAAAGATAAATGGTGTCCACACAGTAAATATTCTAACCTGTTCAAAGTCTAAGGCCACGGGAACCTTGTCTCGGATGCGAACGATGTTCCCGCCGGCCGTCGCGACCGAGTATCCGCCTCGCCCGCGCCCCCGACCCGACCCGCCGCGCCGCAGTAAACTGTCGCCCTGTGCAGTCAATCTCTTCGTTATTTACTAACCATTTGTTTTGTTATTGTTAGTAAAAGCTCTATTTTAAACTAATCGGTTAATTTTCTTTTTTGGTGAAAAACGCAAGCATGGTTTTGTTTTTTGTTTGGTTGACTGGAGAAGGCAACAAATAGAGGGCTTTGGAGACACATTTACAAAATTTCTGATACAACATCAATAAAATTAAAAGTAAATTCTACAACAGCCAAATATTCGCTTTTGTTACTACTTCATACTTATATTGTTCTTACCTGAGCGAGTTTCTTGTTGAGTATAGTAACAGGAGACTTTCCTTCGCCCTGACCTGATGGTCTCTGTATTGTACGTTGAATGATCTTTTGTCCGGATGGAGTTATTATAGTCTTCTCTGTCACCTGCTGTCCTCCCGAGCCATAAGTTTTCTTTATCTATTTAAAATTATATTGTGTACCAAAAACATAAGTAATAAAAGAAAACCTTTTAAATATCTGGAAAGTGAAAACAATGATCTTCGAATATTACCTGTGACGTCATAGGCGTGCGGATTGGGGAAGTCTTTTTGGCTTCCTCTAACTTTTTCTGAAAAAATACATTACTTTCAAAACTTCGCACATTTATGTAAGAACTTAATTATACACAATATTGGAACAAGTAATACCTGTTTAGCAGCTAATATTTGTTTCCGAATCACGTCCTGATCTATGTTTAGACCGGGCCCTAATTTGCCAGGTGAATCAATCTTCATAATTCCTGAGCTCTTCGACATTATATAAACACCTGGTAAAAAGAGATTTATTATGATACAAAGGGTAAATATGAGCAGCAAAGCCAGCACATACATCGCTGCCACAAACATAGCATGTCATTCCAAACAATCAAATACCTGTGGTAAGGTTAGGCATATGTTTAGGGTCAACTTTAATGACGCCCTTAATGTTCGGCATGCCCTTCCCAGCGAGGCCGAGTGATTTCACCAGCTCAGGGTCCAGAGTGGACTTGGGCGATGATTGACCATTCAGCACTTTCTTGTCAGCTGAAATGTTTACTATATTTATTATTGTCAGTACTGGGCCTTGCTATTTCTTTAAAATATAAAAAAGAAGCACCTAGACTTCCCCAAAGTTTACTACAACCCAAAGTTCTATGCAGTTCAATAACAACAGACTAGGTTATAACAATGAGTGTGCTAGCTGTTGATGGTCAAGTTGCTGTACCTTTGGTGGAGTCAGGGTCGGAGTAGTCCTCGTCTTCACTAGAGAGTTCCTTCTTCACTTTCTTGGCAGCTGGCTCACCGTCCTCCGCGCCGCACCACGCCTTCACCTGGTCCAAAGCGCGGACCTTGCTGGTGCGTTGAAGACGACTGTACATACAAAGCGTTTAGATATAGAGTATTCTTACCATAAAGTTTGTATCAAAATTTTGAGATTCAATTCCTTATTTTAAAATTACTTATCATAATATATAATATCCTAAAACATGTTATTATTCTTACCCAGATGGTGTAATGGCAGGGCTCTCCGATTTCTTGACCACTTGCTTTACAACTTGAGGCAATGGCGTGCTTATCTGTTTCACCTAAAAAAAAAGAAAACATAATTTAAGAGGGGGCAATTCATTAATTGTAAAGTAACTGTCTATCTGTTACCATTTCACGCCTTAACAGCAGAACAGATTTCGGCATTTGGCACACAGATAAAGAATGACCTGGGTTATGACATAGGATAGGATCTCAGTATGATATTCATGTGCATGTCTAGAGTTATAATGTAAACTATATATCCATATCCTTTTTTTTTTTTTTTTTTTGGGGGTGGGAAATCATCAAATGACTCCTCCCGCTCTGGGCGGAGCGGAAGGGAGTGTCAGACTCTTACTGACTAAAAACCACCCATGTTCCTTCATTGGCCCTTTATGTTCCAGGGCCGCGGTATCTCTTTCGAACAGTCCCGCCGCCCTGGCAGGCACCGGCCCTTGCGGGCCCCTCCCGTTTGCTGACAACTCTTTGAGGCGCGCGTGGAACACGAACGCGCCGTAGACACGGCCTGCCCGTCGTCATACGACGGACGGACGGCGAGCCAGCCCATTACTCGCCGTCCACAGGCCCGCGCCTACGGTGGCCGAGAGCCATCACGGCGTGATATATCCATATCCTTAGGTCACATAATGTATTAAAGGTTCATTATTATTTTAACAACATTGACCTGTACTGGATGTTGTTGCTGCTGCTGTTGCGCCCGCAGAGCCTTCAGTTCCTTCTGCCGCGCCAGTTGCTTCTCGAATGCTTCTAACAGATGTTTGCAAGTCTCCATATTTTCTACTGGCTCCCATGTGTTCTGTTCACTGTAATAATTTTAATAGTTTTGTTATCTAGAATAGTTAGCAAATATTTATTAATGTTGCATAAAACTTAAGCTTTAAGCCGAATAGTCCAACGAGAAGACATTTTTTTTCGCTTTTAGTGCATGGACATACTAGCTCTTTCTGGCCGGCTCTAGCAGATTCTGGGTCGATAAGTGTGCTCACTTTTTGAACCGACGTTAACATTGGCTTAAGTAGAATACCTGATTTAACAAGCAAACCCATTGACAAATATGTATCCAGGAGAAAAGTGTCTGATTTTACACAAGACTACAAAATATGTGAGCCTTTTTTGGACAAGTTTGATTGATGACAAAACAATTCTTGGTAAAATTGGTACACTACTTACTGGGGGTATCCCTCCCACTTGAGCAAATATTCATACTGCTTTCGGCGCGGGTTAAACCGCTTGGCTAAGATCTTCTCCACAACATACTCTCCGGCTTCAGTAGGGTCGCCCTGTCTTTCCGTGCGTCGCGCAATTCTTTCTTCAGGTGGTACGCGCTCTTGAGCGTTTCGAACAGATTCGTTCAACTCCTAACAATAAAACAAACATGTGAAAATGATATCAAGTTTATGTGTAACCTCACAAAGAGCCATGCAGACAAAGGGAAGCAGTGAGCCATAATGTGTGTGCATGTATGATTGTCAGAAAGCAGCATTTTATCTTAATTTAAGCACTGAAGTTTGCAACTAATTTTGAGTTGCAAAACCAATTGTTAAGGCTAAGTCATCATATGTATAAAAATAAATTAACCAAATTAATGAAAAAAATATAAGTACCTTAGATTTGTTAATATTTTGTGGTATTGGTACTTTATGGACATTCTTGAGTCCAGGGCTAGCCTTAACAATATCATCACTTTCCTCCCCTGAGGGCTGTGTTTCAGAGTCCTCCTGTAAGAGTGAGTTAGCAATGAGTGTTAGGAAAAGTGAAATGAACAGAGGGTTATTAGACTGTAGTAAAAACATACCGTCTTGGCCAACTTCCTTGGTCTGCCACGTTTCTTCACTTCTTGCTGAACTGGTGTTTGAACGGGTACCAGTTGATCTTCAGTCTTTAGTTCCATCTGTATGGAAAGTTTAATCATACAAACATTTTTTTCTTGCATGGCCTAGGAACTATATTAGGGACTATATTAGAATTGTTGACAGAGATAACAGTCATTTTAAAAAATTACCCAATAACTTACAACTTTAGCATGTGCAAATTTGGACAAGGCCTGTACATTTGATCCAGCCGTGATCCAGGCAGTCCGCTGAGCCTCCGCCATCCGACACCACTGCTGGTAAAGCTTCCAGCTATTGTCCGTGTTCACCGTAGACCCATCTCGAACTGATGAGCATTTCCATAGCAGGAAAGCCCATACTTGGGCTTTACTTTCATTCTGTGTATGAAAATCACGTTAATAAAAGAAAGTCTCAAGGGCTTCTTGCAACATAGGCATATGTCCCAAAAGGCTTTGAGAAAGTCCTTGATGCAAGTAAGGAAAATCCAAATGTTAATAATTCAATGTTATCACTATTAACAATATTTTTTATGAAACATTTATTTATTTTATTCATTAACACATACATTTGTTTTAAAAGGTAAGACCCAAGCTAACAAAAGTAGTCATGCATTGCTATTGTCCAGTCCCAAGTAACAAACTTTTATACTCACACTATCTCTTACTGGAGATTTTCCTGTGCAGTTGTTTGCATCTTTATGTTCCTTAAACTCTTCAACAAAGTGGAATGCTGAGTGGCACAGGCCACACACTAGAACATCCAGGGTAGCCATTTGTTCATGAGCCTCTGAATTGGAAGAAAAAATGTTTTAGGATGTTGTTTACGGTTAGGCAGAATCAAATCAAATCATCAACATTGTTTTAGCTAAAGAACATCCACAGCTGAACACAAGCCTCCTCCATGCTATGAGTAGCGAATACTGATTGACAAGACGGCAATGCTGCTAATGGATTGCTCCACAGCAGAAGTTGTTAAATGGTGCAGACTTAGTGTATTCAGAAAACTGTGAGTCCATTTAAGCATGAAGAAGTCATGCTAACTAAGAGGACTATCACATGCAGATAATAAATTGATGGTTGTTTTGTTTATGAAAACCATTCTGTTATGTGAATATCATTGTTTAAAGTTGCACTTAAGTATTGATAAGCTTGATACTACACCAATAGTTGTAAAAACTTTCCTCCAGACTAGACAATAACACACAGGAGGTCTGCCACAACAATATATTCAAATCTTTGAATTGGATGTTAGTAGAACTATGTTTTCAATAGCAATAGTATATTTCAATTGTATTATGTAGGAAGACAAGCCATTTAGACATTATGGGGCTTGTCTGTTGTTAATAAAAAAGATACCTTTCAAAGCTGTAGGGTTTTTGGTCAACTCTTCTGGATTTCCCGCCGGCACTTCCTCCGGTGGCGTCTCGCCTTCCTCTACTGAAGTCATTGTTGCTTTTCGGGTTAACCTAAAAATTAAACGCGACTTACACTATACAGTTACAGTAAACAGGATCATACATTCACATCTGGAGTCCAAAATACATTCTCAGATAACCTTAACACCGGTAGATTCCCGCCAACTCACGTCATACAAATATTAAATATGTAATAGGCATTACGTATTGTATTAATAAAGAAGATACATCATACACTAACACAAACTGCTTCGCAAATACACTATTAGTTTTTTATTACTTTAAAAATTTATTATTTGTACTCTCATGACACAAATCAACGCTCATTGAATTACACTGCCATCGTAGCGATAAAATTAGACGCTGCTGTCCTAATAACTAAGTAAACATGCATTCATCTAAGATATTAACTTATTTCAATTCACATAGATTTTAAATAAATTACACGATCAAGACAATGTCACTTACTAAAACAATATTTTTTTTCTAAATTATTGAAACTTTTCAGAGAATGCAACGCAAAACGGAACAAATCACATCAACAATCGAATGTTTAATGAGGATAAAAAACGTTTCGCCGACACTCTTAAGCTGCCACCTAGTGGTCGCCGACATTTTCTTGTTTTCACTGTCTCATTATAAAATACCAGCCAATCCCGATGCAGAACCACACGTTTTAAGCCAATCAGCGCACAACAACGCTTTTAGCATGCTGTAACATACCTGCTGTTTCGTGGACGCCACTTTGTTTGGCCGACATTTATGTTTTACCATCATGTTTCGCCGACATCCCTTTGATTCTGTGTAATAATTCTGTAATTATTACTATCTTACAGTCTTATTACTTACAACCCCCTCAATAACTTTAATACTATGTAATGCTTCGAATAAATTTCTAGTTTAAGTGAACCTAGAGTCTTTTTATTTCGAAAGACTTGTTTCTTTTTTGCATTGAGTTAGTTTTTGATTGAACTAGCATTGGACAAATCACCAAAATGCCACTTTTACCCGACTATCATAATATATGGTAAAGCCAAGAGTAAGGATTAGGTTAAACAAATAACTTTCTTTCCAAAGTTAACCTGTATGAAATTATAAATCCATGCGGAATAAAAATTTACCAATTTTCAAGCTAAAATATATTAGGTCATCAAAGCCTGTGCTCGATTTTTTGTAGAACCCTGAGTACGTACCTAAGCTGTTATAGCTACATATAAGTATTATAGCTACGTATTACTCAGCTTCTATGTAAACCTTATAGTATTTTACCTTCCTCGCATTCAACCAACTTTAGAACAAGCTTTAACCTACCACAACCTAAACACATGCACCTACAGCACAGATATCTCCTGTGCCTATCTGTACAGATAGGTACCTATCTATGCTGTGCATGTGTTTCACTTCACTTTATAGAAAAGATAGATTTCTTTGCGAAAGACAAATTGTACCAACCTTTAAAGAGAGCAATGCTGATTGCTGACCTATCTTAACCTACTTCACGAAATCTTTAGATCTGGGACCTACCCACAGAACTTTACCTTGTCAGGGTATTAAGACATAAGTTTCCTCATTTCCTGACCTATATGGTTGTAATTATTTCTGTTTCTAAGTACTACCTGCATTGTGAGAGACTTCAAAAATCACAGCGATCATGTAACGAATTAATCAATTTTCTCCGAAATGCGTTCATACTAGAGGTCTAACGGCCTCTTACAATCTCTGAATTTAACACCATGACTGTGTCTTAATACGGGGTGTCATCACCGTGTCTGCAGTAGGGCATCGCGTATCAACAATTAGAAAGAAATGTGGTTGAATTTTACTAGATAACAATCAGAAACTTTTGATATTCAGACGTAGAGTTCACACCGTTCACCTAGTCCTCCATCTTTCGCATCCGTCAGTCTTTTACCGGTCGTTTATGAGCCCCGCAGCCAGCTGAGCCAGCACACAAAACCTACTCAGGCTCCAGCTGCCGCTCTTAGTGGAAGACATCTTATTCTTCTAAGATATTTAATTTCAAAGTCTAGAAAGTTTAGACCGTTATGTAGGTAACCATTTTGTGACCTATGTTTCATAATATTTCACGTTAAAAAATAACCGAGTTGAGATTATCCGGAAAAGAATTCGACAATGGCAATTAGTAGTGTCCGACCGAAGCTAAGGACGATTTCTGACCGAACCGAAGCCGATTAATCAGCAATCGCTTTAACCTTCGGCCGAAGTCGATGCCGAAGGTTTAAAAACCTAGGTACAAAAATCAATTCAAGATTGGGTAGGTGATATTACATAAAATGCTTTTTTTTTAACTTTTATAAATAATTTTACGAAAAAATTTAAACTTAGTTTACCTCGCCAGTTGATAAAAAGCACAGACATATTTATATGTGTGTGTGTGATAAAAAGTAATAATACTGGGGGGTTACCATAACTAACGTCTTGTCGTCGTCTTAGTATTGTTTTAATGTCACTCCAGTGTGGGAAAGAAACGGAGTTATAGAGGACCGTAGACAGAGTATCCTATAGACACCGGCAAAGCGTGTCGCAAAAAGAGACAAAAAATAAATACGTCACGAATTTAGGGTTACCGGGTGAGGAAAAATTTACCCCACAATTTATGAGAATTGGAAATTAGTACGTAAGACAAAGCCTGAATATGCCAATGACATATCCGTTACCATCGGTACGCAAAGGCATGCGATGCGGAGAAGACATGCTGCCGAACTCAAATTAATTGCGATGAGGGCAGGAGTGACGATGGATGATGATGATGTGGTTCTAAATTACTGCCATTTCTGATGTGATAGTAGGTTCTGGGTTTGTGGGTAAATAATAGAACATGTTTATTTTTAATAAGCTTTTATTGATTTAACACATTATTGTCCTTTAAATAAAACAAGCTTCGTATGTTTCTAATTTTTTGCTTAGGTTCAAATCCTTTTGTTGCGTGATGTATACGCTGTTCAAAATAGTGCATGGCAATTGCCTTAATAAGTAAAACTTTGTGGTTTCCAATAAAAGGTTGACTTTCAAAATGATTATTTATGAATTCTTCTTTCTAATTAACTTATATTCTTCTTTTTAATTCTCAAAATGTTTGCTGCAAATTTTTGATGACGGTTTTGGTGTCCAATCTGTTCGTCCTGTAGCTACAATCCAATTCTGACGTAAATTATCAGGTTCAGGGAAACTGAAAAAAGTCATTAAATATTTCAGATATTTAATTAATACTCACTGCAGAAGCCATCATATTATTATTTCCCATAATAGTGGGTAATAATTTATAGAAAAGTTGGCAACACCAACGTTTTTAGGTTAGAATTTATGATTGAATAATAATTGTTATTTTTGTGCTTTTTAAGGATGAATCGTACGTCTAGCGTACATTATACACAATATATGAACATAATAAAATGTTACTGAATGCCTAGAACTGATAAAGAGTGGCATACTTACGAATGAAAAGACAATCCTGGGATTTTCGTTCCACTATCACTTTTACACCCTTTAACGCTACACCACACCATTTTTTTTGTATAAATGGTTGAAATAGTAAGTCTAAATTGTTCAAAACAAAATATAACATAAATTACTTAACATATAACACGTAAAAACTGTATTTTAAAGGTAGACGATGGCTAGCTGCACGTCAGCTGTCAAACTTTGTTTAGCAAACTAGTGTGCTGACCTTGAAAAAACGTGGCACGCTCGATGAAACAAAAAATGTTATCGTTCTGTTTCATTTCTTTACACGACATCGGCATAAGTTGTTGTTTTTCTTGTGTGAATGCGACAAAACATATCAATTAGTCTATAGCATTCTCTGTCTACGTAGAGGACGTTTAGAATCTCTTTCCCAGTCTGGAATAAGATTAAAATATTACTGCTGTTAGACGTCATGGTAGGGCCCGTCGCCCGTGGCTTCTATCTCCGCGCTCTCGCGCATTCGTAAAATTTCGTTCAATTTCGGTGCTTGACAAGTTAAGGTGGTAGGTACTTCGTTATCCTTGCCGGTCTAGCTCCACAGCCACTTGGGCTCACGAACTAAGATTTTAATATTTGTAAGAGAAAATTAGAAGCATTATTTCTTTTTTGGCAAATGTGAGTACCATGTGGACTTTCCATTGTGTTGTGGTTGGTAGGGCTTCGTAATCTTTAAGGTTTTAATTGTCTTTTTTTTCTATTCCTACATGGTGCTCACATAATAGAAGCAAGAATATTATACCCAGGACTATGATTCTATTATCTAACTTGATTTGAAAAGAGTATCCAAGGAGTTTCTTGCTCATTCTTCTCCATGAGATTTACGTTTTTGGAATGGGCAACAACAGTTCATTCAGTTATTATACCTGTGGCTGGACTGCAGGTAGCTTATTTTTACCCGACTGCGGCGAAGCCCAAAAGGAGGGTTATTGACTAAGCAAAAGGGCCTATCACGGGTCTATTTGAAATAAATGCTTTGAGTTTGAGATGCGACTTTCAACCCCTGAACAAACGGCCATAAACTGCGTAAGAATTAGTAAAATGAACAAATATACAAAAAAAAATGAATTGAGAAACTATCTATTTTCGAAGCTAGCAAAAGATTTCCACGTCTCGGCACTTATAATTCTTAAATAAAAGGATTGGAACAATGCAACGTGCAAAGAAATTAAGATAATTCTACATGAAATGTGTTTTCGATTCGGCCTAATTAATTATATTGCATCCATGAAATTGTGCTCTAGCCTATCCTATATTGTACACCTACCGCTATCATAGTTCGTGCAAACATGAGACATGTACCTATATCAACCGTGGCCGCGTGTAGCTGAGTGAGCTCAATAGTCTTTGGCTCATATATTATATATACTTTGGAGTGAGTGAGCGTCATGGTCGGCCAGTTCGAGTCAATTAATACGCTGGACGATTATATTATACCTATCTTCGTATTGTTGTAGATTTTTGCATAGGTAAAGTATCAATAAAACTCAGTACTAAAGTATCAACACCAATGTCCTAAACCATGCGATGCGCCCAAACAGTAACACCCAATCACTCGCCAAAGATCAAAATTATTTCTTCGGAGTAGTTTTAGGGTAGTGCTAACCACAGCTATTTAGAATGTTTAGTCGATTCTAAGCAACTAATCATCGAGAGTCGATTGTTTATGAAAAACAATTTAAATTGTTTATCATAAACAATTTTAATCGTTTACCATGTTATATTCTAATTTTAAATAAAATCAGTCGAAATTTAGGTTTTCCATTGAATTATTATTCATCATATTATTTTTATTTATTTATTTATATAATTAATTAATCATTACAAGTACAACAATTTTATATATTATGAATCACAGATGCATATAAAACACGTCACAATTTCGTTTCAAATTGCAATTAGTTATAAAATAGAGAAAACTTATGTAGTCGAATAAAATTATAATTTAGTAATAAATTAAATTGAAGTTTGGTGAGCGTCATTTTGACCTCTATTTTTTAGTGTTTTATTTCATCTGTGAATTAATCACTTCGTGGGACGCTTCGCGCCGTATAATTTATTTTTTCGTATGATTTCTTAGTATTTTTCACTGAAAGACAACGATATTTCGTGCCTGTGTTGAAGAATCCGAAGCAATCGCTTTCTGACTGTTCTTGTGTTTTAGTTTTTGGAAATGTCGGGAATAGCAAGTGCACGTTTAGCCGAAGAAAGAAAAGCCTGGCGCAAGGACCATCCCTTTGTAAGCGACATGATTTTTGTTGTGGATTGTCTACTTGTTTGTTTAGTAATAAGTACGTGATCAAGAGCATTTTGTGTTTCAGGGCTTTGTTGCCAGGCCTATGAAAAATCCAGATGGATCTCTAAATCTCATGACATGGGAATGTGCGATTCCTGGGAAAAAGGGGGTTAGTATTTCTAGAACTTTTCGAACCGGCAATTCGGCATTTTATGATTAGAACTAGTACTGGTATATAGTGTTCATAGCATTTTCTAATGGTAATAGATATAAATGATAAAATGAAGTTCCTTACAAATTACTTTTACTCTTGCAGACACCATGGGAGGGAGGTCTTTATAAGCTGCGAATGATTTTCAAAGATGATTATCCGTCTAGTCCACCTAAGTGCAAATTTGAACCTCCACTTTTCCATCCCAATGTGTATCCGTCGGGCACTGTGTGCCTTTCACTACTAGATGAGGAAAAAGATTGGCGTCCTGCAATCACAATCAAACAGATCCTCCTTGGTATTCAGGATCTCCTGAATGAACCTAATGTTAAGGATCCGGCACAGGCAGAAGCCTACACAATCTACTGGTTAGTAAACACATTGAAATATATTGTTAACTTAGAATTATTTACTAAAAACTCATGTTGTTTTAATAAACATTGTTGTAACCTCAAGTATTTCATTTCTTTTACAGTCAAAATCGGTTAGAATATGACAAAAGAGTTCGAGCACAAGCACGTGCCATGGCAGCGACAGAGTGATGCTGATCACATCAAATATCAATACACTCAATTGGGCTACTTACCATCACCTTGCTTTGATGCAGAAAGCTATTCATAAAAATAATATTAATCCTTTTTGCAGAAATTTGTACTAAAGTAGAAGTTGACTCAGAAAGCAATCAAAGAAATTCTTTGGTGAGGATATGGTCTGGATCATCTTTCTATGTAAAATATGCATCGGCTTTCTGCTACAAAGCCAGGCAAGTTAGTTCATGTCGGTGATATTGTTGAAATGTTCAATGACTTCAAGTATTATGAATTATCTATGAATAATTCAACAGTACATCTGATTTTATTAATATAGAGATTCCAATAAACATAAAGCCATTTGTTCTAATTGCTGTTCACATTCTAGAATTAATGGTTATTCTTAAGGCTCATTTTATTTTATTTATTATTGTAAAGTATCTGCATTGATTAAACACTAAATATAATGGTTATTAGTAATGCTTAAGTGAGTGTCAGCCATCTTGTATGAAAATCTCATGACTTGATTTGCGCATAGAAGTTTTTGTGATGATCTACACTATTATTTTAAACTATTTTTGTATTTTTATGTTAGTGAAACCCAGTAATAAATTTCTCAAAAGTATCTGTAAAAAAAGACTTGTCAATTATCTACCATGTCAAATGTTATAAATCTTTGAAAGGGGTAGTTGATCGTCATATCTTAAAATAAAGTTTATAGATTTGTAAACATTACTTCCGTGCATTAGTAATAATTACCATTGAAATTCAGTCAATTTCAGTTTATTTATTCATTGGAATGCTTACACTGTCGCCTGCTGAATATAAGGCTGAGATTATACTAGCGTTTGTTATGCGTGAACCTACAGTAGCATCTTTGAAGAATGTCACATTATAATAGGCCATAACATAACTACATGACACATCCTACATAAATCAATTTAATGTACTCTTAGTGCAAGTACTTCCAGCAAGTTAGCGCCCGTTCATGCTCTGGCATTGAAAAGGTTAAAACATTTTAATTTTTGTTAAAAATCCTTGTGATTACTCTTCTAAGATGACTTTTTAAGGGTTAAAGGAAACTGCAATTGAAATAACGCCCAAAAACAACTATACACTTAAACAGCAGTTATTTTTAGGGTTCTGTACCTCAAAAGGAAAAAACGTCTTCCGAAACTAAGGTTATTTTTTAGAGGTTTGTTTGTTGGTTTGTTTTGTTGGAATAATTTTTGCAAAAAAAAATAATTATTGTTACGTCAGACGCTTTATTTATTTATATATTATAACTTCAACCACAAACTACAGAGGCGGACTTAATGCATAGGCAGGCATTTACACTTTATGATCTATCAATCGAGCTAGACTCTATTTATTTATTTAAATAAATAAATAGAGTCCAATAACCTTTTGACCGCCAGAGTTATTTTGTCACATTTTTGTGTCGCGTACAGGGCACGCGCTTGCTTGTCACGTATATGTGACAGGTCTGTCAAAAGATTAAGCAAAATGATCGCTAGCGCCATCTATCACGCAAATGAAGTACTAAAAATCCTGCATCATGATAATTATGATTATCCGCGAGTGAAAAGTATAATAATATATAAGAACCCTATAACCACTGTCGGGCAGTAACCCTTTGCAATATAACCGGTGCCAATAGCAAATAACTCGCAAAAACGGTTGGGAATTATTATAATCGTTTGAGGAGTCGTTTTTTTTGTCTCATATTTCGCCGGCGAAGTATATTATTATATTTTTGTTCCCAATCGTTGAACAAGTTCCACTCTTCATCTCCGCAACCCATCAGCAGCTCATTGCCATGTTTAAATGGGACGAATTGGAGACACTGCCTAAACAAAAAAAAAATGAATCGATCGATGAATGAATTTTTCAATGGGTATCGTTCGCATGTGTTGTCGATCGTGGATACGTTTTACACACACATATTATGCATTTGAGCTGTTCTCATTATTTCAAAAAAAAAAACATTAAATTTATTCTTTCGTGTTTTTTTTATTGTTATTTTTTTTTTTTAATAGTCCCAATCGTTTCGAGTTCGATGATCGAGTTCATGGTATTCGGTTCCAGAACGACTTAAAAATAATGGTGTATAAGTCTTGAATGATTACAAACAAAATCTTGATATCAAAAAACCGTTTGAAAATGATCTTTATCTCAAAGTGTACAGTTCGTATTACTTTGATTAATTCCAAGGGGGGAAGCAACTTCAGAGCGAGAAAGCGACTAGAGTGGATTGTGTCCTTGTCTAACAATTGCCAGTAAACAAAAAAAATAATTTATTTTTTATTTTTTTACATAGTAATCGGAAATACGTTAATAGCTAAAAATCGTAACAGAATTAATTTAATATTCAAATACCAAATATTAAAATAATAATTTCTTGCGAAATTCCATTCATTATAGCAAATCACAATTTATGAAAACAAACAATTAATATGGCCGAAACACTTTCGCGTTGAAGTCGTATTTTTGCTTTAACGAGTAATTTTTATTGTATTTAAGTGAAATCTTCACTTTAAATAATATTTATATGTAAAATCGTGTTGCGTGCAGGGGTGTAATAGTGAAGGATTTGCTGGATGCAGAATTTCTTTTTCAGGTAAGTTCTTTTAACTTTGTTTACAAATTTCGACATAGGGTGACAATGTTCTATTCCTATAAACGGGGATCATGTTGAAAACATTGTAAAGAATACGCCTTTTATATGTATGTATTATCAGTATCGGTATTTATAATGTTGCACATACAATACGTACGGTAGGTAATACAAAATACAAAAAAATAAAGGTTCATAATACAGTACAAAAGCTTAATCAATTTAATAGATACATATTAACAAAAATAACTTCTTGAAAACAAATATTTGAATTCTGTCTTTACTTTTTTAAAACCCTTCCATTTTGGCGGCAACTGTCGATTCAACCTTTTTTTTTATTCGACACAAAAGTCTTGAGTCAAGTCCTTGGTCAAATTAAATACTATTAATATTTGGAAATCATAACATAACATCACGCCTCTAATCCCGGAAGGGTTAGTCAGAGGTATAAGTAATATTACACTCACATTTCGCCAGATATGGAAGATTCATCAGTTTTTAAGAATAATAAAATAATCAAAATAGTATGTGTTTTTTTCCATAAACGAGAAAAAACTATTCGGAGATCACAATTTATTGTCGTCCGGCAATAGTTACGATGTAAAATATTAATAATACTGTTGTTTCCATGCAGATTCCCTAACAATGAGAATCTTCAGCAATGGTGACTTGAAGTTGTCCCTTCAAATAAGAAAATGCAACATATTGCCTAGTTTACAGCCGTCATCCATCATTCGTATTTAAATTTAGGATTATTGACTCATAGAAAAAAGCCAACAATTACATAAAACCATACGTTTAACAATGTGTAGTGTGATTAATAAATTTATCAAATACTATTAGCTTGTGGTGACATCGTTCGGCTTGGTTCTTTAGACCAAGTGGATGGTGAGTAGCTCGCCGTCCGACCGTCTTATGACGACAAGCCGTGTCGACGGCGCGTTCGTGTTTCACGCGCGTCTCAAAGAGATCAAACTCAGCAAACCGGAAGGGGTCGGCCTTTGCCGACCGGTGCCTGCCGGGGCTACGGGACTGTTCGAAAGAGAGACCACGGCCCTGGAACACAAAGGGCTAAAAAGGAACATGACATGCACTTTTTTCTCAATTTGGAGGTTAATATAAAAAATAAAGAGTGGTTGTGTGAGTGGGTAGTGCTTTCGCCAAAGAATGAGTGGGTAAGTAAAATAAACAAAAAAAGACATTGACATGATCGTCGGCGATTCAAAAGTATACACATCCATAGACACTGTGATGGCTAATGACGATAGTACTGCCTACCCCGTTGAATTTCTCAACTCCTTGTTGTTAACGGACGTGCTGTCCCATCAGCTGTAGCTTAAAATTGGCGTTCCAGTTCTGGTCATGCGAAACCTTGATGCAATCCGACTGTGCAACGGCACCAAGCTTCGTATCACTGAGCTGGACAGTAACATTATAAAAAACGGAGCTGCTAAAAGAGAGAGCGTTTAAATTCCCTGCATGCTCACTATTTTAAAAATTTGGAATTTCAATTTAAGAGGTTACAATTTTCCTTAAAATTGGATTTTACAATGACAATCAACAGATTCCAGGTCCAAACCATAAAAGTGACAGGCATTCAATTGTGCACTCCATGCTTTTCACACAGTTATTTCTAATACCGCTATAATGTTGTATACAGAAGTATACAACATTATATGACTTATTATTTCCCGTAAGCACGTGCAAGTTTTGGGCACTGAACAACCAACATACACCATTATTTTTAGGTCGTTCTGGAACCGAATACCATGAACTCGATCATCGAACTCGAAACGATTGGGACTATTTTTTTCAAAAAATAACAATAAAAAAAACACGAAAGAATAAATTTAATGTTTTTTTTTTAAATAATGAGAACTCAAATGCATAATATGTGTGTGTAAAACGTATCCACGATCGGCAACACATGCGAACGATACCCATTGAAAAATTCATTCATCGATCGATTCTCATTATTTCACAAAAAAAAAAAACATCAAATTTATTCTTTCGTGTATTTTTTTATTGTTACTTTTGAAAAAAAATGTCCCAATCGTTTCGAGTTCGATGATCGAGTTAATGGTATTCGGTTCCAGAACGACCTAAAAATAATGGTGTATGTTGGTTGTTCAGTGCCCAAAACTTGCACGTGCTTACGGGAAATAATAAGGCCTCATTTACGGAGACGCGGGGCGTTGCGCGTCGCGTGTGGCGTGGCGTCTCGCGGCGCGTCGGACGTTTTTTCTGTTTACGGAGGGGCGGCGCGTGAAGCGGCACGCATCATCGCACGCGTAAACACAAACTTATAGCAATATACGACCATGTTCATAGAGAAGCGAGACGGGAAGCGTGGCGGTGCCCGCCGCGGCGCCCGCGGCGAATCCTCTAGCGTGTAGCGAAGCACGCGGCGGGCATCGCGGCGGCGCACGCTCGCCTCGATCAAATCGACTAGTTTTATGTTGGCGAGAGATGGTTGATGATTTTCTTCTAAAAAAAAGTCAATCATATCATACTCCATTGCGACGGTGACTACGTCTGTTTTGCGCGATTTCTAAATAAGACTGACAGAAGATTCCGCCTCGGACATAGCTTCATCGAGAATTGCCGCTGCGTGCGCCGCCGCGATAAACGCCGCGTCGGACGCGTCGGTGCCATCCGCGGGCTCGGCCGCAAAAAACGCCCTAACTCAAACAAACGCGTCTAAAATCGCTTCTCCGTAAACGCACTCATACAACGCCATATATTTGAATTCAGTGCGGCCCGCGCCGCTCAACGCGACGCGCGACGCCCCGCGTCTCCGTAAATGAGGCCTAAGTCATATAATGTTGTATACAGAACGGTATTAGAATAAATAATGCTCAACAAGGCGTGTGATGGTTCACTTTGAAAATAAAGTTGGATAGCGCCAAAATAAATGGGTTTTAAGCCTTATGTATCGTCGCCATTCAATTTTGTTTGAGACTTCTTTTTGTAGTCATCACTCACATTATCACATTTTGATCAGCCAGCCAGTTCTCACACATCACGCCATGTAAACAGTTGCCAGTTTAGGCAGAAGTGTACCTTATCATATACCCACATTTCGCCAGTTATGTTGAAGTCCATGTGATAGGGGGCGAGCCTATTTCCACCAACTGGGCATAAATCCAGATTCCTTGGCTGCTATTGAAAAATTCCTGATGAAATAACCCAATAATGTAGGTACGTAACGTTGGTGTTACGTATTTATAGATTTTTTTTCAATTGCATACATTGTTTAATGTTAAGTGGAAGAGCGGAGTCACACAAGCATTTCCTTGCTTAAAAGGTGATCTCTAAATCATTTGCGTTATAACTTTATGTAATTAAATAATTTTTTTTAACACTGCCCGACCCGATCCCAGGACTTCATGCTTAGTAGTCGCGCACTTCCGACCACTCGATCAACGAGGCATTCTCTCACATACACACCAAAATTTCCACGCGAACGAAGTCGCGGGCAACAGCCAGTTTAAATTATATTTGTTATTTAGCATTATAGTTGTTGTTACAGCTATCCATCGAAAGAAGAAATTAAGCAAAAAATGGTTGAATGCGATTCCCGAATCTCAAACAGCAGCCTTCATTTCAAGCTGGCGGATTTTAAAATTAAAATGTTTATCACACACTTAGTTTTATTTTCCTCCATTTAGATATTGCAGACCAAACGGGAAAAGAGCATGAAAAGGCCATGGCCCTCAACTTAATTCAGCATACACATAAATGTGGGTTAGGTACACCGACAAATAACACAAAAATGCCAAAGTTTCAAATCGCTTATTTTAAAATCTCTCGTAAAAGAAATATGTTTGCGATTGGGCGCTCCTTGTGGGGCTTCACATCGCTGTCAATGTGGTGAAGCAGTCTACTGCCTCGGACATTATGGCCTTTCTTGCAGTAACAGTGCAGGTCGGATTGCGCGGCACGCATTAATTATCTCATCCGTCGTGCTCTTGCCACCGCCGGGGTGCCAGCTGTCTTAGAACCCAATGGCTTGGCACGCGTCGATGGGAAGACACCAGATGGTATGACCATAATGCCATGGAAGTAGGGTAGGCCTTTGGTGTGGGATGCAACTTGCGTCGACACCCTTGCGCTATCCAATCTTCCTGCTGCGCTGGGACGGCTGCTGCAGGTGCTGATAACCACAAACGGCGCAAATACAATAATTTAATTGGTAGTTATGTGTTTGAGCCGTTTGGGGTTGAAACACTAGGGCGATGGGGTTCGAGTGCCCACATAGTATTTTCGGGAAATCGCCAAGCGGTTGGTCGATTCTTCACGTGACCAGAGGGCGGGCCCATTTTTTGGCCAAAGAATTAGCATTGCCATCCAACGTAGCAATGCTGCCCGCCTTCTGGGCACTTTACCTGTTGACAGCGATGTGAACAAATTTTTGGATGGCTAGTAACCCTTTTGGCACTTGTACATATTTTTATTACTATTATAATTTTGTGGTTTGTAAATAATTTAATTATCTTAAAAGAAATAGTATTTTAATTTTTTTACGTTAAAATAGTTTTAATCAAATAACAAAATTCAATTTTCTTTGAACTTTTCGCGAAAAGAGTTACGGAGTTCCTTTCCTTCTGTCAGCGACAGAAAATTCCGCGAGCGTAGCGAGCGCGAAAATTTTTAGTGACCTGTCACTTGCCTCCATAGAGTAAAAAGCCCTGGAGATGGCATAGAGCGAATGGCCGAAGAAAAGGGCATGGAAGATTTTTGTATGAAACTTAGACTATAGTAATTTAAAACTAAATGTTGTCATTGTCAAGTGACAGTAATTGTCTTGTCTGACAGATTTTCCTCACGGGTCCTACGCGGGTCTCCGTCTCGCTTATTATTATTAGTATACTCTGACTCCGTTGTTTACTGTGTAAGTGTCAAAATTGTTTGTTCTTTTCTAATTAATGTAGTGCGAAGGTTTTATATATAAACATGAATTATTTAATAATTTGCTGTTGTTATGTGCAGATATTGAAATAGGTTTCGTATCATTTAAAATGGCTGATGACGATCAAGATTCTAAAGAGTACCGGTGGGAGACTGGTTATGAGAAAACTTGGTGAGTTTGAGTAATTTTTGAGTGATACTTTAATAATTTTCATGATTTACCTTATATCTTGGATACTCAAAAGACATTGAAACATTTTAACCCATATCATCATTGCCAACTTATATGTTTGTAAACTTGTCGTTACTTGTTCAGGGAGGCCATCAAAGAGGATGAGGATGGTTTGGTGGAAGGCTTGGTGGCAGAGTTCGCGCAGAAAGCGGCGCGGAAGGCCATCGTGGCCCGGCGTGGACCCGTGAGGCTGGGCATGATGAGGCATGTCCTTGTGGCAGTAGACTGTTCTGAAGCTATGAACTCACAGGATCTGAAGCCATCTAGATTTCTTTGTACACTTAAGGTGGGTTAACATTCTTTCTTTTTTGTAATAGTCTTTTCTTGTTTACTGATTGTTTATCGCAACCAATAACGAATCACTTGACCAGAAAAATTGGTTGTCTTCTTCATGAACAGTTAATGTCTGCTAAATCTGAATAAAATATAAAAGCCAAGCTTTATTTATACATACATAAGTCATTCATTGTGAGAATCTTGTAATGAGGCATCTTTACATATTTCAGCTACTTGAAAAGTTTATAGAGGAGTACTTTGATCAGAATCCTTTAAGTCAACTTGGCTTAGTTTTGATGAAAAATAAAAGAGCAGAAAGGCTTACAGAGCTCTCCGGGAATGTCAGAAAACATATCAAGTCTTTACAGGGGTATGTAATAAGCTTTATTAAAAACAAATAAATAGCATAGTCAGGTTTGTTATAGGGGTAGTGCCTACTAGCATGAATAATAATATTACGCTATCATCCCCAATACCTTTAAAAGAAGGGCTGACGATATAGCGCAGACTGCTGGCTCAAACTGGCTAAATCTTGCCAAGGACCATGAGAAGTGGAAGAAGATGGAAGAGGCCTTTACCCGTAAGGGGGCTACATCTCCAACCTTCGATAAAACTAACACTACTAGGCTAACTAGGATAAGTTAAAGACTAACACAACTAACATTTAATTATTATAAGAACCTAGTGTTAAGTGTCTAAATTGAGATTAGAAATAAAAGGCTTTTTATTTATCATTCCCAATTTACAAATCCTTGATGTGATTACAGCCCACTTCATTCAGAATGGCCTCTATTCTATAAGAGATATAATTCTTCATTGTGAGAACATAAAGACTGGAAAGGTTAAGTAATAGAAGATTCTTGAGATATGTTGCCTATACATCTTTGTTTCTTTCAATAGCTTAACAGACATGGTTCTAACTGGAGAGCCCTCATTGCAAAACACCCTGGAGTTTGCTGGACGGGTTCTCAAACCTCTTCCTGCACATGCCTCTAGAGAACTTCTCGTGTTGTTTGCATCACTCACTACTTGTGATCCGGGTGATATTAATACTACTATTCAGGTGAGTAAAACTGTTGTGTTAGTTTTGCTGCTGTTGTATTAAATGCAGTTCTTTTTTTTTTCAAAAAACCTTTTATATGTTTAAAAAACTTTCTTTTTGCAGGCACTAAAAACAGAAGGAATTAGATGTTCAGTAATTGGTTTGGCAGCAGAAGTGAGAATCTGCAAGAAGCTATGTCAGGAGACAGGTGGAGAATATGGTGTAAGTATTATGTGGAGTATTTATTGAGTTTTTTGTAGATAATTGCACAGCACCTAGCTGTTCCTATGGCAAGAAATTTTGCTCTACCGAGTAGAAATTATGCCAAAATTCGATTTGTACCACGAGATCGCGCCCATTAATGTCCGCGTACTGTGCCTACTTGTAAATCTACTTAATAAAAATGCTAAAAATCTCTCATTCACTGACAGAAAATGCACAGCCTTTAGACCTTTTAGACCCAGCTGTTTAGCTGTATCTAGGCGCATGCAATTTTGCACAAGAGATAACGAAAGTGAGCAATAAGAAGATTTTTTTAAATAGAGACTGAAAGTTTGTTGTTATTGCTAAAGGAAAATTCCACCAGGCAGTGCTTGTCTACAAATAAGAAGAATCTATTCTTTATACAGGTCGTCTTAGATGATGTCCACTACCGCACCTTACTACTGGACTCGACCAGCCCACCACCTCGCGCGCGGGCGCTTGATGCTGGCCTCGTCAAGATGGGCTTCCCTCACTCAGCGCCGCAGACAAACCAGACGGATCAGGGCACTAATGCTGATCCACCCATCACTGTTTGCATGTGGTTTGTAGAGTTGAATATTTAATCAGTACCATGTTGTTACTAACTTTTTATTTGCAATTAGCCATGCCCCACCGTTTTACCATTTTGTGTTGCTCGGATCCTAACGGTCGTAGCGTAATATTGAGAAAGAATTGGGTTATAAATTGCAAAAAAAAAAAACAAATAGAATTTTTTTATAGTTCTAAAGATAAAATAAAAAAAGATCAAAAGTGCGTTCAAAAAAAATTGCTTTATTATACTATTCTAGATAAGTTAGAATTAATATCCATCATTATTAAGCAGTTGAAAGTACCAAACTGATCAGCAAATTGTGAGCAGACTCATTTTAAATTGTCATTGTCACGCTAAGAAGAAGAAGCGGCTCCTGACTAAACCACACACGGGCGCACGGGTCTGTCTATGGACGGGTGACCATCTACTACATACTGAAACTCCTACCTCATTTGGAAAGCACGGCTGTCATTCATACGTTTTTGACTTTCATTCTGGGCAGTCAGAAGCCTGAAAGCCCGATACCTAGTTTTATCAAGGGGTATTTAGTTCTCAGTAACTGAGTTGTACAGAGCATACAGGGACATGTTAGACAGGCAGTCAAATTGTTAGGAAAAGGCCTGGAAGGTGATAATAAAAGTTGCCAAATTGGTTGGGGTCGCCAAATTGTTTGAGATAGTGTGGATTTTCAATAAAACTTGTACTTGTTGCTACACCTTGTTTAATTTACGCTTACACATAGATACAGAGTGCTTTCGAATTAGATTAGATTTACAGAGCAACGTTGGGTTGAGCTCTGCGTGTGGCTACATGAAGACGCTTGCTATGGCGGGCGCGCAACGTAGTGTGTGTGCGTCGTCGGCGGCTGTTGATGTGTGCGTGTGCGTCGTGAGTTGGCGTGGACAAAAGTATATTTAACTAGAACAGGCTATCGTTTGCCTCTACCGAAAAATAAAATACAATCAAAATTTTCTTTTTTCAGCCATCTAGAGGACGGCGAAGGTGTCGGTGGAGAGGGACACTTGTGTCCGCAGTGTCGCAGCAAGTACTGTTCGCTGCCTGCTCAGTGTCGCACCTGTGGACTGACACTCGCTTCAGCACCACATCTAGCCAGGTACTACTTAGTATAGAAAAAGAAATACTATTTTGAATAGAAGCGAAAGCGTTCATTATAGCGCCTGCAGTTTCGGGGCGTATGTGTTACGTGTGACCCTGTAAGTGGGTTGTGACGGTCAGATAGGCAGTCCATGTAAAATACTGGTGTTCCGCTGCATTCTGTTAGCCTGGAAACCGACCGTAACATACATAGTTGAGCAAAGGCTAGGCAGAGACTAGTTCCGGGGCGTACGATACGCCCATTTTCGCTTTAATATGGAGTGTTTTCTGTAACTATAATTATGAGATATTTCTCGAATGTTTCATTAATTTGTACTCCATGTGCGGTATTTTATGGAGGGAGATGCAATGCGCCACCGCTTACGAAAGTAACCTTATTGCTTGGAATCTAATATCTAAGCCTTAGATATTATGATGTTGTTTCTTTTCTAGGTCATACCATCATCTGTTTCCTGTTGAACCGTACGAAGAATTGGCGAATGAAGGACAAGCACAATACTGTTTTGCATGCCTGAGGAACTTCACAGATTTAGATAAGCATGTAAGTTGATAACATAAGTAACAATGTTCAGAATTGTACTTAAAAAGGTCTTATAGTAGAATATGCTAAAGTTCAAAACAGGTTGGTCTAATGTTTCTTTCCCATCGGGTTCCCAGTTTGTCCTCTTTATAAATTATAGCCTGTCATATTTATTTTACATAAGTGAATTATCCTCACATTAACCCAAGATCGCATGACTGCTTTATTGGTCTAGTGGTCACAATCGCTTGTGCTGAGCATGAGGTTCTGGTGTCGATTCGTAGGTCAGGCTAAGTATTATTGCGTATTGCTCTCAGGGATTTCTCAGTAGTAGCCCAGTCTGATGTTATGCCCGGTTAATGGCAATATTGTTTTCTTAAGGTGGATGTGCCAGGGTGGCCCCCGAAATTAAAATTTTCTTATGGTTTTTTGTTTTTAATTAGCAGGTTAGAGTCAGGTTTTATGTTTAACAAAATATGCATACGCAGGTGTTCACAGAATTATAACCATTAAAATCATCAATACAACCCTCTAAGTTAATTGAATCGCATTGAATGACTATTTCATGAAAAAGTCATTCAATGGGATTAAGTAAAAAACGTAAGAAAATTTGAATTTCGCGGGCTACCCTGGCGCTTCCCCCTTAACTTACACATAAATGGCATAATTGCATATGGCAATACTAAAAGTAAACCTTTGCCTAAATGTTCGGGTATACATGCGTGATATGAAGGAAGACCCTTAACGAAGCCGAAAGGCACTTGCTCTCCCCGTCATTGCGGTCATTTTTTTGTTCTAGACCGTACCTGGGAACTTTCTAGTTACGGAGATATTGGGGGTCAAAGTTCCAACTTTTTTTTTTAAATACATTTTTTTATGTAAGATTTTTACTTTAAACACTTCCACGACCCCCGTATTCAAACCATCCATCAGCACAATGTTTTGAGTGCGATACATTGGGTCCTACCGTAAAACGTGATTTTTCATCCCAAAAAAAGTCGTTTTCCAGCAATGTTTTTTTTTGCGTAAAGTTACTTAGTACACAATGCTTGGTTGACAGCTTCGTGAAGGATCTGTTTACACCCTGTGTTCCCAGGTGTATCGCTGCACACGATGCCACGAGTTCTACTGCTGGGAGTGCGAGAGCGTGGTGTCCACGACCCTGCACGTGTGCCCCGGGTGTGCCTCTCGACCACATCTCTACCAACGACTGCCCGACTCGTCGTGACCAATCAAACATGAAGGACGACTGTCTAAAGTTCAGGACCGTAGGTACACTGAGGTTTAAGAAAAAGACGGTTGATAAGAGATCTGTCTGTGTTACTTATGTAAGACAAACTTTTTTAACTCTTGATGTGTCTCTAAAGTTGTTTCAGTTATTTTATCTGTGATTTTGTGCCACAGTGATCCTTATTTTCATTACACTTAAGGTTGCCGTTCGATTGCTGTCAGCCAGAGATAAAATAACTAAAAGAACTGTCACGGCCGGTCACTACCATACTTTTCTATTCTCATATTGATATTTTGTATGTGTATAGTGTGAACTGTGATTAATTAAATAATGTTACGGTTAAAAACTTTGTTTTCATTTGAAATCATCATCATCATTCTCCTGCCCTTGTCCCAATTCATTTGGGGTCGGCGCAGCATGTCTTCATCCATACTTCTTTATTACTTGTCGTGTCAGCTGTCATCTACTTCCTACTAGGAAGTATGGCTAGGAAGTTCCTAGCCATATTTGTTTTCATATGATATACCGTGTTCAAGACCAAAGAAACGATGGATGGACTGTATAAAGAATGATATGGCAAGAAAGGAGGTACTTCTCTATTACTCGTCGTCTGATCAGACGAGTAAGGCCTCATTTACGGAGACGCGGGGCGTCTCGCGTCGCGTGTGGCGTGGCGTCTCGCGGCGCGTCGGACGTTTTTTCTGTTTACGGTGGGGCGGCGCGTGAAGCGGCACGCATCATCGCACGCGTAAACACAAACTTATAGCAATATACGACCATGTTCATAGAGAAGCGAGACGGGAAGCGTGGCGGTGCCCGCCGCGGCGCCCGCGGCGAATCCTCTAGCGTGTAGCGAAGCACGCGGCGGGCATCGCGGCGGCGCACGCTCGCCTCGATCAAATCGACTAGTTTTATGTTGGCGAGAGATGGGAGCGCACGATAGCTTCATCGAGAATTGCCGCTGCGTGCACCGCCGCGATAAACGCCGCGTGGGACGCGTCGGTGCCATCCGCGGACTCGGCCGCAAAAAACGCCCTAATTCAAACAAACGCGTCTAAAATCGCTTCTCCGTAAACGCACTCATACAACGCCATATATTTGAATTCAGTGCGGGCCGCGCCGCTCAACGCAACGCGCGACGCCCCGCGTCTCCGTAAATGAGGCCTAATAGAGAAGTATGGAAGACGAAGACATGCTGCGCCGACCCATGAATTGGGATAAGGGCAAGAGCTTGATGATACTGTGTTCAAATCCAACTCGATTATGTGTAAAATATGCAAATAAAAAACGATGTTAATTTAAATTGTTTATTCATATCACAATTTGGAATTTTCTATGTGGCTAAACTGCTCTTACACTAAAGACTTACATGGTTTTTATTCTATCAGGTTATTATTTTGCTTCGTTTACATTTTTGCAAGTATTTCAGTTAATAATAACGTTACAGAATATAAACGTTAGCAAACTATATGTTATGTGGAATAACATTACAGCGTGGCAAAAAAGTATAGATAAATAAGGCGCGCTTAGTGAAGCGGTATCTTCTGCTAAGCATATCTTTCTAAATCAACATTTTTAATCCCTGTAATTAGTATGTTTTTAGGTGCCTAAAAAAATGTAGATCTGTATCTAGACGTTTTGGCCAAGCTGTAGAATAGCATGCAGATGTGACGTCATACTTCATTTCAAGCTCACTCTAGAAATTTTAACAATTCTAATATAATCGTCACAAACGAATGGTTTTAAATAGTTTTCTTCCGTTAATCATTGTACATTGAAAACATGATAAATCTTAAATACCTTGTTTATACATTGATAAGTACATAAATATTTTATTTATAATCCTAAATAAACGTCTGCGAGTACATCTCATAAGCGATCATTTACATAAATCACAGATAAAAATCTCATTGCTACATTACAATGGTATTTGATACCAACAGCTGTTGTTTTTGGTTTTGATTTATATTTATAAAAATATTATAAAAGGCATTCATCTTGTATACGGAATAACCGTGTTTAGTGAGATTTACTTATAACTAATGATTTTATTATTGTATTTATTTATTTGAGATAGTTAGTTCGCGCCTCTCAGGCACGTTTTAGTTTCTTACTTTAGATACGTTAAAATATCACTTGACGCGTTGTTCTACTTGTAACAGTAGGATATAACAGTAATAAAAATATAGTTTAAAAACTTTCCCGTACTTCCAGTTTCTCATGAATTTTGATTGAATTATAGCAAATTAATGATTCATCAAGCAGTTGCCTCTTACTGATCAGTATAGGCACCTGTTTGTTTTAATGAATGCTAAGGAAATTATTCTTCTATCACAGATTACAATATGCCAGCTTCATCGAGTTCGTGCGACGGCAATTAGTTTAAAAATGTCGTTTTATTTTGAGGTAACGATCGAGATTTTGACATTTTATCTACTACACTATTGTAAGTTTAGTATATTTGCATACAATTGTATCCAAAGACCTTTCTTTCATGTACCTAGCTAGTAGTCGGACATTTGCTTAAGTACAATATCATTTTAACAAGTTCCTTCAGACTCTTTGGATTTCCGTCGTAGTTTTGTTGCGCCCAATCCACAATATATTAGGTTTTTGGTAATACTGCTCTATTTGAAGAAGGGACTTGCCTTTCGTCTCTGGTAGTAGAAGGAATAGGACTACGGTAGCGAGTAGGGAAGAGGCACCAAAGAGTCCGAATACTCCAGCGATGCCGATTGCGTTTTTCATGACGGGGTAAAGTTTGGTGAATCCGAATAGGACGGAGTTGAAGAGGCAGAAGATGTATCCCCCGCAGAGGCCTCGTACCTTGGTGGGGAGAAGTTCCCCGATCATGAGTCCGGGTAGGAGGAAGAAGCCGAGAGTGTTGAAGGCGACGTAGCCGAGGATGAGGACGGGGGGTGTTATTCCGGAGCCGGGGCCTTGGGACAGGAGGGCGGCGAGCGCGAGTGTGCACACGGCCGTGCCGATGCCCGACACCAGCACCAGCGCGCGCCGCGTGATGCGCAGGAGCAGGATGCACGCCAGCACCGTCACCGCAAGCCGCACGAGGGCACTTGCGTTTGCTGCCATCTGTCAACAGTATCATCTTAGTAAGTTATTTTTTAAATTGAAAGTATGTATGTCGTACTTGTTAAATTACTATTAATTGGAGACCGACATAACTCTGTGTTAAATACTGAATAATTATTATTGGCAACTCTCAACGAAAATCAAAATTAGTCCCGTCTCGGGTCTCAGGACTTCCACACGCAAAAAAGGCTGGATAGTGAAATGGACGCCAGCTAGCAGAAGATACTCACAGTAGGCTGAAGCGATCCACCGGAGTCCTTGACAATGTCGACAGCGTAGAAGATGACCACATAACTGCCGGACAATATCTGTAGTATGTTAAACGCGTTTATGAGCAACAGTGGTTTCAGCACGGGCGCTCGTGTCACGGTCGCTAGGAAGTTGATCTTCTCTTCACCTCTTGCCTTCTCTTTCTCCCTGGCTGATATCAACTCGTGGAGCTCACGTTGGGCCTGTGGACATACGGATTTAATTAGTTACCATAACGTGAAATTTTATGGTGGACAAGTCGTCGCACTCCGTGTAAATATGCGGACGGAAACAATACTTATTATTTATAATAGTTAATTAATTATTTAATGAAACAAGGAAAAGATTCCTAGTGTTTAAATAACTTCAGTTTCTTCTAGGCAAGCGTGCTCCACGCTAGGGCGCATCATCGCTTCACATCAGGCGAGTTGCGGCCAAACGCAAGCCTATTTAGTGTAAAAAAATATAGTAAAAAAAAAACTTTCAGATCTGATATTCTAAGCTGTTTCTAAGTTGGTACCTTACCTAGGGTAGGGCATTGTGAAAGGGTCCACGATCTATGTTTGTAGGGTGAAAGATAAAAACTAGATAGGTAGTAGTTAAATTGGTAGGTATGCCCTCAATCAGCAAACTTGTCCAATTAAACTTCCACAAAATAACATCGAATAGCTGGTATCACCTTTTCATGAATGTTGGCACGTTACTTTAATAGGATCATATTGTTATCCGATCCCACTATTCTAAATTAGAAACACAAAACCTATCAACAATTCATTTCAAACAAATGTTCAAACAAGTGTTGCTCGTTCATTGCCTGAATTTGTTTGTGTCGGCACTTGTTCGAGAAAATGACATATCAATTTGTCGTGTGCCTCCTTCCTTGTTGAGCTCATTAAGAGGCCATTTTACAGGCAATCACATGGCGGCCGCCTTTCGACACTACAATAACAGTATAGCGAGATATAAACAAATATGCATGTATAGTACGTTTCCAAACAGCTGTAGTCGTTAATTTAGATGAGTCTGCCTGACGACCGCGAATGTTCGAGGACTTAAGATGTCGTAGCAACAAATTAAATGACTAACTTGTTCAGTGTACAGTCACGAGCAGTAATATAGTATACAGTAACATCCAAAAAATAAATCTAGAATAACTTGTGATCAGACCTGTTTTACAACAGTATGGACTCCAAAATATACAGCGTGTATCAGAAAGGTGTGCTGTGTGGTCATATTTCAGACCATCAAACTTTCTCTTTGGGACCACCATCAAAATGGCGAAAATTAAAATCAGCTGTCCCATACATTTGGGGTATATTATATTATGTATACCTACTCGTAGAAATGAAATATGATGTTGACAATGTTGCTCACAGTAAAGGAAGCAGTTACTATCAAAAGTACCTACCTATGTAGTGACGACTCGACGTAAATCACATTTAGCTAATTTAAAATGCAAATTCTAAGTCGTAGAACTAGTGTTTTGTCTTGTTGCTGTCAGATCCTGTTACTTAGTTGTTGTGGTAGTCGTAAATCAACATTTTAAAATTAGTTTGTCGTAGCATGATCAGTACGTCACCGTGGAGCATATACCTAAATCTCCTATTTTTTATGAATATTTTATTATACATAAAATCATGTCTTGCATAACCTTGACTAGAAACAAATACTACAAAAAAGTTCCAAAACTGCTTTAAAAGCGTAGCGACTACGTGGTCGTAGCACTCGTAGCAAAGTACAAGCTCCTTCCCTATGCCCGCGCCCGTAGCTAGGGACTATTCGTAGACTTTCCCTTTTGCTACGAAACTACGCCAATACTTTTAATAACGTCTTAATGATTGACTGCACATTTTCAGGACGATTTATTTAAATTCTCATTCGACAATTCGATTTTACAATCATTCACGCTACTCGGATACAAGGATTCAGTGCGCTTGTCGAAACTAATTTACAGATTATGTTAAATTGTTCTACTGAGGATGTTTACGTGTGTAATGGTCTGATACGAATGCTTCAGCTTATTTAGTAGCTCAATAAAAACAGATGTCAATTGTAATTGGAAAATATTTCAAACTAAAATCATAGTTATAATTTTTAGGTATAGACTCCAGCACATCAAGCTACCCGAAACTGTCAAATTTTACCAATCAACCTTGAACCTAATTGTTTAGCGAAAAAGTTGAAAATCTATTAAACAAATTTGACAGATTTCAGTACCTTGATGTGCTGGCGTCTGAGAACATAGATACCTCATAGAAGGAGGTTGTTTCCGACTATTAATAGTCGGCGGTGACTGTTTTTTTTAAATCTCGGTAAAGAGATATGCTTTTTAATAGCAAAATCATTATTCACTTTGCCAGCAATCTGATAGAAGGTAACATGAAACTGTTTACGTCTAGTTATTTGTAATTCCAAGTTCTTTGAGCTTTTTATTTATTGCAATTTAATATGGCAATATTCACGAATATGAAACACCAAAAATTATCGTTGTATACTAAATTTGATAACTATGCAAACGCCCATACAGAAATTGGCCATGTTCGTTTGTTTTGTGTTCTAAATTAAAAATATTTGAATTTTCTATTTTTTTTATTAGGCTGATTGGCGGCATTATACCTTTGCTTTTTCTTCAACTTGGCGAAAGCAAAGTGCGAAAAAAAGCAAATTAAATCATAGGTTCCTAATAATTCCCAACAAAAATACTTTCCGATCTAATATTTTATTTCTTCGAAAGTGTATTGAAAAACGTCGTTTGATACGCGTGAGGATTTGTTACTGCAGTTCTCGGCTCCTTAACACCCTCGCCTGCAGCTCGGGTGTTAATTCCGCCTTGAATAACAAAGTTTACCCACTTATATAAAAATGTACAGAATCACTTGGATTCTAAACGTTTCGCAACTTGGTCCTATTAAGGCCTTGCAATAGTTTGCCATAATAATGCAAAGTAGATAAACACGAAAATGTCAGCAAGACCTTGTTTCCTTTTTGTATGTCCTCGCTACACCATCCTCAAGAGGATATCGACCTCGACATTGTTGCTAAAATAATTCTTTTCTATTAGTATTTGGTTGGAAAAGCCGAATTTGTTATAAATAATATTAAAATTGAATGTAGTAATAACTAATAATTCGTGCACGTTTAGTTCAGGCTTAATACTTAAAAAAACGTGTTTAAAATAACTATTGTATGGCTTATATTATACAAAATTGCTGTGCAATACCTACACGGTCAAAATGTGCTTAATGGAACAGCTGTTCCAATAATCACATTTTGGTTCGGAATGGCGTACTGAATACGTGGTAATCGTTTGTTCGTCGATGTCCCTTCCACCCTATATTATCGGAACAAGTATTATGGTTAGGACAAGATGTACGAGTAAAACTGCATCACAAAGCTAACATCTACGCATTCTGTAACGGCCTAACGAGTCGTCGATTAGCTGGCCGTATTGGAATGCACCTAAGTTGCATGCATTTAAAATCCAAAATAAGTAAATAAACGGACGTAATGACGTATGTATGTACATACCTACTCAACGCTAGTCAAGTTTCTGATTACTAGTTATACATATGTGCAACTGTTATGACGACAATCGATAATCTCATACATATGTATGACTTGCAATTCTCAAGTGCATTAAACACATTATAGAAACCGCATTTTCAACTTTACAAAGCTAATCGCTAGCTTCATCTCTAATCCTTAGCTTTCCCTAACATGTAAAGAATCGATACCTAGGGGGTATCGATTTAACTCAAAAGATCCATAATGGATTCATATCAATTTTTTTTCATAGTGGATGTTTTGAGTTATTTTGATACCTAGGGGTATCGATTTAACTCAAAAGATCCATATTGGATTCTTATCAATTTTTTTTCATAATTGATGTTTTGAGTTATATCGATACCTAGGGGTATCGATTTAACTCAAACGATCCGCCATTTCTAGAGCTTAATCTGAAGTTTCTTTGCCGTCAGCCTCATGTAAATAATGGTACCTAATCTTGTGCCTTCTGACTTATGTGCATAAAATTACTGCTCTCCTTAAAGCTTGTGTGGTTTTAACTAAATGATGCGCAATATTAGGCAGCGTTCATTCAAATGCATTATTCACAACCACTTTCTTCGCTGGCAAGGGAGTCACGTCACGTGTCTGAATCGATTAAGGCCGTCTGAGTTTTGATAATGACCTTGATTTAGTCCATTAATAAGGAAGTGGATACTCACGGTATCGGGATCTCCGCGCAGGCGTGCCATGGCGGCCATGGCGTCGTGGAAGCGCCCTCGCCGCGCTAACCACGTGGGGCTCTCCGGCGACAGGCATAGGGCGATAAAGGCAAGAGCTGGCAGGACTGTGGACAGATGGGCCACTGACCGCCACGGCAGTGCACCCCCCAGTGCGTACACGTACAACACTCCCAGTGAGTATGCCACGAATGGAGTGCCTATCATCAATCCTCTCAGTCTTGGCTCTGAAATTTCTCCCAAGTACACCTGTAAAAATATAAATGACCAGATTTCAAACAACTTCCTAATGTACAAGACAAACGACGTATCTTAAAACATGGTTAAGTATGTCTAGAAAGGCAAGAGTGGGTGTAATCTAAAAGTAGTTGCAAAATATCGATATCTTCTATATATGGATTTCTTGTCGAGAAGTCATTATACAAAACGTGAGTGAGACCTATTTCAAAACCAACGAGACGGTATATATTTGAAATTACCTGTGAAGGTGCTGCCATGATGCCGACCGCGAATCCGCACACGACTCTGCCGAGGAGAAGCAGGGCGTGATGCGACGCCGTGCCTATAATGATCCAGCCGATGATGAGAGGTAGCGTGCATGTCTGTAGCGTCCGTTTCCGGCCTATAGCCTCCATGATTGGACCCGACAGCATTGACCCGAGAGGCGTCGCTGCTGAGTGGATACTTGCTGTGGAAAAGAGTTTTATGATTAGAAGACCTGTGAATACAAAATATGCGCATTTTAACGTGAAATTGCGGCAAGCAGCCCGTTAATCCGATAAACAATACCATTAATGCTTCGAGTTCTCTCTACCTATTACTATATCGGCTGTCTCTGTTTTCTAAACGGCTCTTTGTATCCATATAACCATTAAGACTTTACATAATTAAGTAGCAACATGAAACGGAGTATGGTCAGGTTAGATAGTCAACTGTGCCCATGTTAGGACGTCTCATTGATTTGTGACCCTGACTGATTAAGTTATTATGATGACCATCAGTATTTTTTTTTGCAAACACATGTATTATTATAGTTTTTGTGGGTACACGATTAAAATTAATCCTCAATCAGGTAAGTATCTACCACAAAAAAAATACAAACATGCTCAGGTACGGTGGACTGGTCGTTGGAGCATTTTATATTGAACTTTGATCTTTATTTACTTGTAACACCGATTAATAACATAAGGCTTCGCAATTCGCAGGCGGATAATTAAAATGGAGTTGGTTTTGTAATTATGGACTTTGGCACTACCTACATGACACGTTACATAACCGTGTCGTCCGGTGTCGTACAAGGTTACGAAAGTAAGTACCCATTAAACAAGTTTTAATAACAGCTGATCCTCTTGGGGTCAACCTGGCTGACTTGCAGGTTACCTACAGCCTATGAATTGCCTCTAACAAAGTAGGGGAAGATGGGCCTGAAATTGAGATGTGATATAGTTACGAAATTACGACGATAATTTTTAAAGCTCTAAAATACATCTGCAGTCGAAATGGAAAGGATTAGAGAGCGCAACATTTGCAGATAGCTGAGGAAGGTGAATCTTCTACTCCTAGACTCCTACTACTTCTACTATTTTCCCATGGGGGTAGGCACAAGCTTCAGAACACCACCTGCTACGAGCCTTACATATCGTACCGTGAATCTTTTGTGCTAAGTAGATAATAATCTTCAAAGTGCTTCCAACATCCTTTTATATGATAGCTTGTAGGATGTATATCAGAACGTTCGGCCAGTCAAGATAGGGAGCTGGCTGCTACTCCAGTTTTTAGTGACGATTATGTGACGCATAATGATGCCAGCCAAAGAATTTGTGACAGAACAGTTCGAAAGTTAGAAGCATTTATTTATGGCCGAACGACCTGATATCAGAACGTTCGGCCAACCTGAATCTCCATAACTGAGGACCTTAGAGAAACTGTTACTGAATAAATATTTTGTGACGATTTAGTGACAAACAACCACTGCTTTAGTTTTACTCGTAATGCCACCGGTTAAAAGTAAAATTAATTTTAGTTCCTGGAACATCAGGCCGTTCGGCCAACGTAAAATCTCCGTAACTGAGGACCTGAGAGAAACCGTTAATGAATAAAGATTTAGTGACAAGACTGAAACGTATTTTTATTGCTTTATTTTTTTTTGTGACGGTCCCTTTATATAGTAAAATGAAAATTTAACATATAACCTCAAAACATTGGGATTATCGATTCCTCCGCAAGGAAGAAGCCCAGAGAAACCGTTAATCAATAAAGATTTAGTGACGACACTGAAACGAACTTTTACTGTTTTATTTTTCTTGTGACGGCCCCTTTTATAGTAAATTGAAAATATAACATATAACCTCTAAACATTGGGATTATCGATTCCTCCACAAGGAAGAAGCCTAGAAGATTCGTAAAACCCCTGATGTGCTATAGGTTTTCAGTGCAATGGTGTCAGTATTTATGTTAATTCAAGATTAATCTATAAAAATGCACTATGGCGGATGGCGACTGAAATAGGGTGACCATGTATTCTAACGAAACAAGTATTTATCGAGTAGGTACTTAATTACCTAAACAATGAAGCAAAACACGTCGAAATAGTTGAAATAAGGTGACGATGTAGGTATTGCAACAAAATAAATAGATACGCGGACGGAGGAATATGAGGAGTGCAGATTAGTTAGCAATATGTTCCGGGAAGTTACCGATCAGCGCCCTCTGAACGCCAAGCAATGAACTAAATGAATATTTATAATAGGTAGGTGCGTCTACTTATATCGATATTTATCGCTACGTATTTCGTTTACTGTGTTATTGACGTACATAATAATATGCGTATTGTTTTATGGATGTTTTAGACACACAAGTTTCAAACTTGTGTGTCTAAAACATGTAGGTATCTAATAAACGAAATATAAATATATGTTGGGTAATGGGGTTATTGCAATGAGGCAATAATAAAACAAAAATATATTATTGTGAGGTAGGTATATGTAGTATGTATGTATGTAGAAGTAAGATCTATGACATAAAAGACATTGTATTAATTTAAGAAGAGGAGTAATAAATGGTAATCGATCGGCTTCAGTCGTTTCACTAACACTAGATCCCTACATGGCGACCCTGCCATTTGGGGCGCGTGACGCGTCTTGATATTGTGTTACGGCTCCAAACTATACAATATCTTGAAGAAAGTTAAATTAAAACAAAATAAATCAGTGCAAACGAAAAAGGAAAAAAAAACATAAACATGTGTCGATCAAATGTGGAAAAAGAGACGGTTTTCTTAAACCAGAATGCAGCAGGTTCAAATAATGGCCACATCGAAGAAATAAAGCTGCACATGTCAACTATCAGCGTTGTGCTGCTAATAATTGGCACAATTTTGGGTCTCGGTGTTATTTATTTTTTGTACAAACAGTACAAAAAGTGTCACCACTCATGGATAAGAAAGCAAATCGCACAAAACAACTTTAGGCGATCGTTCAACCGTTCCAGAACCAATCGCGGAGATGGTGAGAGCTCGTCAGTTCCTGTCCCCATGAAATAGGAGGTGCAACAGAGCAGAAGCAAACGTGTTTAATTAGTGAGTGAATTGTGCGGTATGTTTAAAAGTGCATAAAGGAAACGTCCACTACCGCTAGTGAAAAGTACTGACAAAAAAAAATGAAAACTTCTTTAGCGGCGTTGAGCACTTTAAAAAAATTGTTCTGTAATGGGTATAAAATCTTAAACTCGCGTCAGGACACTCGCGTCAGGACACGTGACAAAGCGTAAGACGGATGGAGAGTAGACGATTTTGAACTTAACCTTCAACATTTTATGGTTTAAAATTATTTAAAGAAATTTGGAAAAAGCGTAAGACGGATGGAGAGTAGACGATTTTGAACTTAACCTTCAACATTTTATGGTTTAAAATCATTTAAAGAAATTTGGAAAAAGCGTAAGACGGATGGAGAGTAGACGATTTTGAACTTAACCTTCAACATTTTATGGTTTAAAATCATTTAAAGAAATTTTTAAATGTTTCCAATCAACTTTGAACCTAATGCTTTAGGGATAAACACGGAATAGAAAAAACCGTAGACAGAGTATTCTATAGACTGCTGGATATCTTCCTTTGCATTCGCACAAGAAAAAGAAGAACATATAAACGTCACTAGCAAAGAAAAGAGACAGAGTATAAATATTTCTAATTCGTCAGTTCCTGTCCCCATGAAATAGGAGGTGCAACAGAGCAGAAGCAAACGTGTTTAATTAGTGAGTGAATTGTGCGGTATGTTTAAAAGTGCATAAAGGAAACGTCCACTACCGCTAGTGAAAAGTACTGAAAAAAAAAAAAAAAACTAGCACTCCGGGAGTGCCGGCAGAAGTGAAAACTTGATTATTAACGTTGAGCATGTTTGATATTTTGGAATGGTTAGGGAATAATTTTGCACCAATTGCTTTATCAGTATAAAAGTACTATCATTTATGGAAGTGCCCTTAGACTGCCTTAGTACGGGAACCAGTGTCGCCAAACTCATACACTTGCAAATTAAAATGAACATTCCAATACACAGAAAACGATAAAACATAGCAATGATGCAACTGTAATATTTTATTTATAAACAAATTACTGTCCTTGAAAAAGCACTAACTTATTATGTATAATTCTTATTTTCGATTGTGGTTCAAAACATTGTTTGGTACTATGGTGAATACGGGTTTCGAAGTAATGCATTGCGATTGATTTAATGAGGAGAGTTCTGTGATTCCCTATAAAACTGCTGACTGTCGAAATGGTCATTAATAAATATATTAATATTGGTACGTGTGCATTCCTTGTAACACGATAATATAAGTGTTGACATCACATTTTTCTCATTAAAAAATGAATTTCCTTTATGTGAACGCGCTCGAAATATCTTTTCTGCCAATTCACAGACTTTATTTAAGTCAGTAGAAGGATAAATAAGGCCTCCTTTGTCTCTTCTAGCAATGATTCCGTGATTTTTTTTTTAATTTATTCATGACCATGGATACATGTCCTTCAGTCGTAATGATTCCGTGATACTTATCTGTGATCAAAGCCAAAAGACAATCCTCACATTTAATAACTTTCCTCAACTTTCTTGCAATAAAACCAGCAATATAGGTTATTATTTCTTTAGAATAAAGAGTAAGCCTAGAAGGATCTGTTAAATAATCATGATCTATGTTGATCATAGGATCACATCCTAAAGATTCATGCGGTAGCAGCAATCCACAAGTTTCTTATTTCGGGTTTATTCGGAAATCTGAAAATTTAATAAGATTTTTTATTATCTTTCATTTTTTGCGTCAGGTGAGTGCAGTTATACGAATTAAAATCGTATAATACGTGTGTTACTAACATAGATTTTAAGTAGTGCGTATTACTAATATCATATGAATCAAGGTCGGAAGAGTATTTTTTTATAGACATTGCATTATTCGGTATTACCCATATTAAAGGGTAAATTCCCCGTCAAAAAGTGGCAACACTGAATTTTGAGGTAAGATAATAAAATTATTGCAAAAATCACGATTATACGAGATTTATCCATTAAACGAATTAGTTGGTACATTACTGCGACTATTTTATGAGAAATAATAGGACACAAAGCGATTGAATACTTAAAAAGATCTAATACTTACGAGTGAAAGGACAGTCCAGCAATCTTCATCAAACTATCACTTTTACAGTTTATTACACTGCACCTTACCATTTTGCACAGTTGCACAAATGTACTGTTGTCGAATTAAGCTCGAAAAGATCATATAATGTGTATAATTTCGATGCAATTGTTAATAAACAAATTGGATGTCAATCTGGCACCGCCACAAACGTCAAACTTGTTGTGCACTGACAATGATGTGCTCAGCCGACACGCGATAAGGGACAGAAATATTTATACTCTGTCTCTTTTCTTTGCTAGTGACGTTTATATGTTCTTCTTTTTCTTGTGCGAATGCAAAGGAAGATATCCAGCAGTCTATAGAATACTCTGTCTACGGTTTTTTCTATTCCGTGTTTATCCCTAAAGCATTAGGTTCAAAGTTGATTGGAAACATTTAAAAATTTCTTTAAATGATTTTAAACCATAAAATGTTGAAGGTTAAGTTCAAAATCGTCTACTCTCCATCCGTCTTACGCTTTTTCCAAATTTCTTTAAATGATTTTAAACCATAAAATGTTGAAGGTTAAGTTCAAAATCGTCTACTCTCCATCCGTCTTACGCTTTTTCCAAATTTCTTTAAATAATTTTAAACCATAAAATGTTGAAGGTTAAGTTCAAAATCGTCTACTCTCCATCCGTCTTACGCTTTGTCACGTGTCCTGACGCGAGTGTCCTGACGCGAGTTTAAGATTTTATACCCATTACAGAACAATTTTTTTAAAGTGCTCAACGCCGCTAAAGAAGTTTTCACTTCAAAAAACTAAAATTGTAATTTCATTTTTTTTTTCTCTCGCCCCCGAGGTGAGGTAGGTATATGTAGTATGTATGTATGTAGAAGTAAGATCTATGATATAAAAGACATTGTATTAATTTAAGAAGAGGAGTAATAAATGGTAATCGATCGGCTTCAGTCGTTTCACTAACACTAGATCCCTACAATTGAATAAATATTAATTATTACACCTTTATCCTGGCCTTTGTAAGGTTCTGTTTTATTATAATGTACTCGAGCCCAGAGGAAGATGGAATCAGTTTCATTGCTTTCATAACAAGTAATAAATGAAAGGTACAAAGATATGTCTACACTGTGTTAACACTTTCACAAAGTACAATCTATGCTGGAATATCGGTATTTCTGGACTATACGCAGGAACTAAAGCTCATAAAAACACCAAAATTTACACGAAAAACTGCGCAAGGGCAAGCAAATATACTGGTGTATTTTTTTTCTGACGTTGAGACCACAGAACATATTATACTCTAGCGAGGTAAAGATTCTATCATCTAAAAAAATCACTAATAATACAAAATAAAAATAATACGTGTTTTGCTTCATTGTTTAGGTAATTAAGTACCTAGTCGATAAATACTTGTTTCGTTAGAATACATGGTCACCCTATTTCAGTCGCCATCCACCATAGTGCATTTTTATAGATTAATCTTGAATTAACAAAAATACTGACATCATTGCACTGAAAACCTATAACACATCAGGGGTTTTACGAGTCTTCTAGGCTTCTTCCTTGTGGAGGAATCGATAATCCCAATGTTTAGAGGTTATATGTTACATTTTCAATTTACTATAAAAAGGGGCTGTCACAAGAAAAATAAAACAATAAAAGTTTGTTTCAGTGTCGTCACTAAATCTTTATTGATGAACGGTTTCTATAGGCTTCTTCCTTGTGGAGGAATCGATAATCCCAATGTTTTGAGGTTATATGTTAAATTTTCATTTTACTATATAAAGGGACCGTCACAAAAAAAATAAAGCAATAAAAATACGTTTCAGTCTCGTCACTAAATCTTTATTCATTTACGGTTTCTCTCAGGTCCTCAGTTACGGAGATTTTACGTTGGCCGAACGGCCTGATGTTCCAGGAACTAAAATTAATTTTACTTTTAACCGGTGGCATTACGAGTAAAACTAAAGCAGTGGTTGTTTGTCACTAAATCGTCACAAAATATTTATTCAGTAACAGTTTCTCTAAGGTCCTCAGTTATGGAGATTCAGGTTGGCCGAACGTTCTGATATCAGGTCGTTCGGCCATAAATAAATGCTTCTAACTTTCGAACTGTTCTGTCACAAATTCTTTGGCTGGCATCATTATGCGTCACATAATCGTCACTAAAAACTGGAGTAGCAGCCAGCTCCCTATCTTGACTGGCCGAACGTTCTGATATACATCTTGTAGGGGCCAGAATAAAGGTTGGTAGGTGTTAGGGTTTTTTTATTCGATCCAATTTCAGGTTGTGACACCACAGGCTCGTGTTCTCACTGGTCGCTTCACGGTAATGGTACCTACCTAAAGCAATTTGCAAGTCGTAAAGTCCTTATCATAATTGGCTAGTTTTACCTACATTATTATTTTCTATGTAATACAATTAGCAACAAGGAGGTGTCTGATTAGATGACGAGTACCTAATAGAGAAGTATGGAAGAAGTCGTGCTGCGCCGCCCCTAAATAAATTGGGATAAGGGCTGGAGAATGACGCTGATGATGACAATTAGCAACAAGAATCGCTACATTTTATGTAACAGGTCAGTCACGCGTCGATTCATGTATGGTTTACAGAAAATTTTGTCAATATTTTTAGTACCGCATGCTTCATTATTGATTGTCATTGCTTGAATTCAAAATACTCGTAATTTATCAACAGATGTAATCGAAAGTTTAATGTTTTCTTGCTTTGTCGCGTGGCTTGTGTATGAAACAAGTCGAGGATTATGTTGGTACCTATCAGCGCGTCTTTTCAGTGGCTGTTCATTTTAAGGCATACCAAGCAAATTAAACGACGGATTTGATAGACCGTTTATTTACATAGATCGATTGGCGTTTAAATGACATGGCCGGAATTTGTATAGAGCTGTGCCCTTACAAAAAATATTCATGTACATTGACATACAGTACGTCAAATTAAAGCTTACAGGTGTGTAATCATAATAGTTTAAGTTTTATGGTCAGAGAAGAAGCGAGAGATACTATAAATAGGATACAAAAAATGTGCCTAAACATTTTGAATAGCAATGATCATAAATTCCGAAACGAAACAATACGACAAATGCTATTACCAATGGATTTAAAGGCCGTTTCTTCACTACCCGACACGACATTTCAAATCGAAGAAGAGCGAGTACTAGTCGTCTACAGATATTTCTGGATATTATAACTTCCAAGCGACCCAAGCGACTAGCAAAAAATATAAAATTGGATAGGCAATAAAACACTAAAATGGTATTTGAATTTTTATTTAAGAATATCTAATTAGGTAGGTAGTATATATACCTACATTTGCAAAAGTATAAAATATAATTATCTACTTCTACTTCTTTTACAGACGTTTTAAGAAAAAACATCATTGCAATTACTCAGACAAGACACATTCATTGTTTTCACCCACTTTTAAGCCTATTCATCTTCAAAAATCAACAAAATATTATCAAGGAATGAAGCTGGTGCCGTTATATTTGCTTGATGCCTGGCCCAGCCTAAATACCATAACGTCATGACATGGCAACAACATCCAACTGTCCGTTTACCAACTAGGCAACTACAACAATAGCCTAAAATGGCATCCAAGGGGTTGGGGCTAAATGGCTCCCTGTCATACAAAATATATGAAAAATATTGCTTCCGGCTTATGTGACGTGACTTTATTCTCCCTCTCAAAAGATAAGGGCTATTTCCACGCACTTGTGCAATCATGTTTTGCGCATTTTGCAATTCTGGACACACAATTCAAGCACCTTGACATCGTGAGCGTCAGAATCCAAATCGTAAACAAACAAGTCTAATAAGCACAGCAGAATATTAACATTAGAAGCGTAAACGAAAGTCCGATTAGCGTGGGGTCAAGTGAAAATATCCAATACAGTAACGAAAAGACAACACAGTATTACGTGATAAGATCAACGCAAGACCGCACAGATAGTTTTGAGCTCTTTGGTTTTGAGCGTAGAAACGTCAAAATAACTCTAGGATATTTGGATACACACTCTTGAAAATAAATATTTGAATACCTACATTCATCAAGACGCGCGGCAGGTCGAAAAGTGGTGTCTGCGATAATCGTGAAACCGTTAACTTTTTAAGGTACCCTAGCAATACAATTTGACAGTCACAGGTGTTTTACATACTATACATTTTAGTCTGACCTTCAGGCGTAATTCAGATAGATACAGTGTTTGTCTCATGCGTGTATCCAAACGTAGATGCATTTTGTATTGCATTCAATGAAACAAAACCACAAGTAAAAAAAACTATTAACACACATATTATTTTGAGATTTTTTGTCGCCTGTTTTAGAGATATGTAATTGTTGCGATTAATTTTTATTTATTTTAGAAGTAACTTTAATATTATAATAATTAGTGTACATTACGAATTATGAATTGATTCTGAGGGCAGGATTCGGCCATGTCCTTTGAGAGTTTTATCAAATGCCAATGATGGAAATAGCTAATGAAATTTTATGGCTGTGTTGCAATAAAGATTGCATTCACTTTTAAGGTTTTTTTAACTAACATTTCTTTTTTAGGTCTGCTATTAACATCTCGTCATCCTTGAGAATGAACACTTGCAGAAATATATTTCTATTTAGTATGCTGCAAAACTCGTAAGATATACAACGAGTTTACGATCCAATTCGGGGCCACTATGATTGATTACAAAATCGCGTTCGAGTGCAGTCATGGATAAGATCGAAATGACGACATAGGTACCTACCTATTATCTTGTGAATATCTAACAGCTGTTAAAAGTTCAGGCCGTTAGAGTTATCAAAGGAATAAAGGTCAAAGATATCAGAGATTCTCTAGGTGTCACCTCTCACATGGCGACGCATTTCACTCAGGTGACCTCTACAACGTGATGATAAGGCGATGCAGCTGTTTTAGATAAGTCCTTACACGGGTTTGCCGAGATGTCTACTCAAATGAAGTAGTTACTGACCAGTTAGATCAAGATGTTTATCGATCTTCATAAATCATGGCAATTTTTTGCACGTGAGAATAATGAGACTATGCTAACTAGATCTTTTGTTTATTATAGCAGTCATGCTACAATTTTATAAGATTTATATCAAAAGGATAGGTAGGAAGCATACCTAAGGCAAGGTAAGGTAAGGTTTGAAAGTTGCTCCAGTTACAGAATAGTTGAAAGGGAATCAACTGTCATGCGGTATGTGATGAGGAGGGACGAATTGGATGTGGCTAAAAGAGTGATGAATATAAATTTTGATGGATGGAGAGGGAGTGAAAGGCCAAGGAAACGTTGGATTGTGAGAAATGATATGAAAGAAAAAGGACTAACTGTTAGCGTGATGGTTGACAAGGGAATACGGAAGAAAAAAACGTGATGTGCAGACCCCAAGTATCATGGGACAAGGATAGGAAGATGATGAGGTAAGGAACCATAACTAAGAACAAGTATTAAATAATTCGGTATTCCAAGTTTTTCACAATGCAGAAGGCACCAGTAGTTTTAAGTTGATGTAACAAGTTAGAATCATAAAGGTAGGATTCTTAATAAATAAATTAATTATTCAAATTAATTTTGGTGCAAGAATAAATAACAAAAAATTATCGTGTATAAAACGTTACCATATTTTTTGCTTAGCTAGGGCAAGAGGTACTAGAAACTTCTGAAAGGACGACGTATGAATATCTTTTTATAGTTCTTATTAAAGACGTTTTTTTCAGCGTCTTGTGTAATTCTTATTTGATTGTTATTAATTAGCGCTTTTTGTGTCTTGTCTACGCCAATTTAAATAATATTAATTTCAATAATCATCATGAATCAGATTGAAAGAAATAAGAAACTATTATTTTTCCTTTGAAGAAGAATGGAATGAAGATGTAAACAGTGAATCGTGATATTTTGTTTTTCGATGACGAGTCGGAACAGTGACGAACCGGGCATATGCCGTGGAAACCACAACTTTCCTAATATAACATAGGTTGTAGGTATGTTATATTTATAGAATGTAGGTCGATAGTATACCTTTTTTGACAACATCCAATAAAGAGTTAACAATAACACAACTAATCAATCTGTATGTAGGTAGGAGCGTATTTATATAGATATATGTATTGATTTATTTATTCGTACTTCTTGGTGTCACCGCAAGTCACATATAGAATAACGTCATTGGCCGCTATGTATCGAAAAAAATCATTTAAGAATCGTTTTTAGTGTGGCATTTTCTCGCTATAAAGTTTTTTTGTACTGTTCTCAGAAATATTCTATTATTAATATATAATTAATATATTATTAATATTCTATTATTCCCTTTTTGTTTGTTTTTATTAGCTGTAAGTCCTCCATGTACTAAAATAAATAAAACTTATTTCTGTATAGCTTTACCTTGGTAAATTTCACAGAAATTATCCTTAATTACCCAATAGCTAAAACATGATCTCAAAATGGGTTGAGTTTTTTGGGTTTTGAGGTTCGGCACCTCATGCGCTACTTACGTTCTTACAGTGTTAAAAGAGAGTCATTGGAACAGTGGCAAAAGTAACCTTTTAGTCTAAGATCTTCCCTCATCGAGTTAGGCCGGAACTTGTACCTTTCTAGGCAGATGCGTATTGTAGAATTTGTAGAGTTTGTCTCGTAAAATTTGTGCATACGTATTGTTATTTTCTTTGCCAGTAGTAGCCAATCCTCACAATGAGAACAGTTTCCTACCGGAAGTCGTTCGTAGAGATCTAACCAACCTTTTAAATTCGAATGAGGTCGCCGCATAATTGGTCGGATAAAATTTGAGTCATGGAATTGAAAAGAAAAATAATAATTTGGTACAATACCTGACCTATGAGCGGTGTGGACTTTTGTACTATAGACCTATGATCCTGGGGTGTCACGTAACGGCAGTGTTGTGTCTAATCAACACGTGCAGCGTGTGTAAACGTGCACGCGACTCGCGACTGTATGCTAATTCTTTCAGTCGGTTGATATACATTCGTCATCTTTATACCTAGGCATAAGGAATTTGATGGCTTCGGTAAATGAGAATAAATCAATGTCATGCAGTTGTGTGTTTTTTCCTGGCTATGAGTGTTCAGGGGACAGATAAAATGGAAAATTAAGTAGGTATAAGACATAACAATATGAAGCAAATTAAACACGTCAATACTTGGCTCCCTCGTGGGGAATAATGTAACTATCAAGATTAAATTACTTAGCCGAACATAAAATAATGCCATGTAATGTTTGTGTATTGTAGTTAATGTAGCGGTATCGACAGGAAGTTGATATGGTGCGTGAAATTCAGCCAATTTACAGTCGCACCTTGGCGAATAAGTTTTTTTTTGGTCTCAGAATCACGGCCACGATACTTTGGTCATCCAGACATGACCAATTGTAAAATATGACCAATTAATTATACATGGTGTTGAAAATTAAGTGTTCTTCATGGTGATTGGTGACCAATTTATGCTTCACTAAATAGAGATAAATTATTCCTGGCGGAACAGATTTTATCAATATGACAGTTGTTAAGATATTTATTACTTCGTTTGAAATAAACTGAGGTAGGTAGGTAAGTAATGTTATGATTGTGTTGTCTGTTTTATCGTAATCGATGAGTATATGATGAATAGGTACTGCAACCTATCAGTATTAATTGTTTTGATTGTCTACTTATTCACATCTCGATAATGATAGTAGGTACCTACTTGTTGATGTTTACTAATAGTTTTATAGGTATTCATATTGTTTCATGAAGAACATGCTCGCATAACAATAACAAATGGACGCGATAAATGAATAGGTCATTTGACTAAAGAAGACGTCATCAGTTTTGTCTTTTCAGTTTTTTTAGACGACTTCTGCTACTCCTGATGTGAACTACCTACTTACTGAAATACATGTTAGGTTTCAATGCTTGTGCTTTCAGTTAACCAGCACTGTTAGATGAATTTTATTCTTCTGAGTCTTTAGGTAGTACGTAGCCTTCTTTGACTATTGAAAAATCTCTTCTTGAAATCTTTCACAACGTGTAATAATGTGACTGACAAAGAAAACTCCGGCACAGACTCCGACGTTGAGGCACCTAGGTACCCTAGGTAGGGCTATGTAACCTCGAATTTAAATGCATAGTATTAATTAATTGAAATACAGCCAAACAGCCTACTTAACCTGACTTAAATTGCCTTCTTAAATTTTAATACTTATCTCATAGAAAATAAATGATTTACTTAAATCTCAATCCTGAAAGAGTTTTTTTTCAAGTAGGTACTAAACAACTGCTTAATTTTCCGTATACCTAAGAATTGTTGGGTAGTAAGAATGTATTGTACTTATACGTTTATTTGGTTGTGAAACGTTTGCAAATTCAATAAAATAGTCGTAATACTAATTCCCTCATTATCTCTAAGCAAACGAGTTGATTACTCCTACTTTAATTTGGATTATGTGGCTATTGTGTATTTTGCGCATTAAATATTTGAGTTTTCTGTAGAGTTATTAAGTATGTATTATGCAATGACCAAAAGTAAACTGAAATGGGTAAGTACCTAAGTACGGCGAATACAATCATGGGAACCTAATGTTCTTTTTGTACATTTTTTTGTTTTCATTAAAATTCTGACAAATGTATGGGATAATCTCTTGGTTGACAGTACTACTTTAAGGCGGAAGCGCCAGCGTAGCCCGCGAAATTCAAAATTTCTCACCTTTTTTTTGCAATTTGCGGGTCAATGTAAAGTTTAATGTTGATTACAGTGTGATTTTCGGCCGTAATGACATAATTATAATCATTAAAATCATCAACCTTCAACAACCCTCTTAGTTCATTTAATCCCATTGAATAAATTTCTCATGAAATAGTCATTCTATATACAGCGTGTAACGGAAGGGGGATATCAACCCTGAAGCCCCTGAAGGAGGTGAATGTGCTCATGAAACTCAACAACTTTCCCCAAAGAACATAGGTCGAAATATGAAAAAAAAAATTTGGCTGATACCCCCCTTCCGTTACACGCTGTATATAGAATGACTATTTCAGAAAAAAAAACAAAAAACCCATATGGAAATCCCATATGGGATTAACTGAACTTAAATGGGATGTATTCATGATTTTAATGATTTTTACTCTGTAAAGCCATGTGTGTTACCATGCGAATCATATTTAATAAATAAATTAAGATTACTAAAGATGCACATCGAAATCTCACTAACATACGTTAAGGTCATATAATTTAATCCGCTACAGGCTATGACTCGTAACCTGTAGCGAAAATACTACTTATTCGCACAGCATAGACATTTGGTCACAACAAATAGTCACCTACGCACTAGTTACATGATTTACTTTTAGTTTTACAAACTTACCCTAATTATTCTATTTTTCTTTACTTTTATCTTTTTAGTTTTAAGCCATTAATGGAAAAAAATTATATTGTTAATCATCAAAGCACATCAGAACGTACTATAATGCATACGGTGTACGATTTTATTGTTTCTTTCCTTGGGGACCGGCACTGTACTCCTATGTCTCCTATTAACCTAGCTAAATACAGCACCTCACCTACCATTCTATTGTAGTCTTTGTACACTATAAATAACCGATTCTGTAAATTGTCATCATGTACTACCATGTTTTTTGATGAATAAATTATAACTAACTTATATTTTAATCAACATACAGACTCACACTGACCTGCTAATTACAAAAAATCCTAAGAAAATTTGAATTTCGCGTGTTAGGTACTTGAGTTTGGGAAAGAGACCGAACTATGGAGTTTGCATAGCTCTATTTATCTTTCCCCACTTCGTTCATGTTATGTGTTGTTTATGGAAATTTTAGGCAATACTTTCCTACAGTCCTTTCAGTTATTTTACTTCGGGCTTTGCGTCCCTGTCTAAACTACAGTGGTCTTTATTTTCTCAGCAATAAGGTCGTTGTATGGTTGCTGTCACTGACCTGACAACTGACAAGCCTGTCAAAATTACAGTGTCTTTATTGTCGTTACTTTAAGGTTGCTATTGGATTGTTGCTGTCACGTCTAAAGTCACTGTGAAAGGACTAAACGTATTCTTGTTACTTTCCACCTTCGGTATGCGGTATGACAACATAATTACCAAGTCCGAAACAGGAAGTAACAGTGATGTGTGAACTTGTGAAATCCTCTTCAAATCATCTCCTGGCGCCTTTGTATGCAAAATTGCAAACAGATTAATGTTTTGTCTACATTTTGTGTCTTTATACTGTTAGGTCTTGAAATCAAACCATGGATACTTATAACATCACATAAATTGCAAGAAATTGAAACAACACGTCACTCTCCCGCGCACTCCCGAATATATTATACTCCTAGTGTTCTATCGGTCGATGTCGTGCCGATCGATAGTGCTGCCCGCCTTATTATGCATAGGGTTGGGACAACCATGGGATTGTCGTTATCATTACTTATATTTAGGTAATATTATTTTGCAAACAATGGGTACCTAGGTATGTTTCGCTCCGAAAATAACTTTTCTTAGCTAAATACATAATTATAATCATGACCGAATAAATTAAGCTGTATGTAGTCAAACTCTTTTATTTAAAAAATAAACATATTCCAGAATGTGGAGTTTGGTTAATGAGTACAATATTCATCATCTGCCTAGCCTTTTCCCAACTAAGATGGGGTCGGCAGTCGCAGTCGCAGTCGTACTGGGTAATACGATACCCCTTTAGCCGAGTGCAATTAGACAAAAATACTCAAAAGGTGGAACGAAGCTTATAGTGCTCGGATTTTCATGGGACCTTTTTTATTGAGTTCCTAAAGGAGTGTAGAAGAAACATGGCTTTCTTAAATATTTTAACTGGGCGTTAAAATATTTAAGAAAGCCACTTTTACGAGTGAAGTGACTAAAAAATTAATCTACAATTATCAGGATATCGTCTGTGTAAAAGTTAAAGAAGGTAATTTTCTCAAAATTTTCTAAGACGGGCAACGTAAATATTATAATAAAAATATCCTTATTATATCTGCTATTCACAGATAACAAAAACAAAAATATTTGGAGGTTCTAGATAAATACACAGTCACATCATTACGCCACAATACGACTTCGTTCAATTTGAAGTTATTGGTAAAGGAAAAAAAATCTAGAATATAAAAAAAAATCGCGAGTGGCATCATTTTCTTTTTACTTTCCTTTCCACTCCTCTAGGAACTCAATAAAAAAGCCCCATGAAAATCCGAGCACTATAAGCTTCGTTCCATCTTATTGTCTATAATTGCACTTGAGTTGACTACTTGGTAAAACTGGTTTTACCAAGTTGTCAACTCTTGTGGTTGTCTCGAGTGGTCAACTCTCAAAACAAAGTTTGACAACTTTTGTGCAACTGACTACCTGTACCGACTGTCAAAGATCTACAAATGACAGCCGAGACCAACGGCTTAAAGTGCTTTCCGAGGCACGATTACAATATTAAGGTATAGAAATTAAATAATTAAATTTTTATACCTTTTTTTAATCTCCATATTAAAGTATTAAATTAATAGAACTAGAGAAGATCTACAGTTAACAACGAAAAGACGCTTAACATTTCTATGTTAGTAACTAAACGTATATCTTGAGACGTTGTTTGGATACTTACTTTAAATTGAACTACTGCATGAAAAGCTGACAAGCAAAAATATATATTCTGAGTGATCATGACTGTGCTAATTTCGATGTGACTTTTTGTTGCTGTCTTGTTTGTGACTATGTTAATGAAATGGTGTTAAACATCTTTCCTTGTTGACTGTACTTCACTTATTTGCGATAAATTGGCCATTTGCTGGCTCATTCTTGGTAATAACACTAATAAGAAAGTAGGTACCTACCTATGTAGTCTTATACAAAAAAAATACACTCTGCTTAAATTCGTTGATTTCCATGGCGTGACTGAAAATCTGTTTGTCATGAATTGACATAATAATGCGAAATACCCCTAGTAGGTAGGTAAGTACTTATTTTATAATATGTATTATAAGAGTTCAATTTCCTGTTTCTTCATGTATGTTTTACTTATGTAAGTTGTCAGATGTCCTGTCTACAAATAACCAAATCTACCTTTAATAAGATTCAAGATTTCTTCTCTACTTTATTCCGGTTTGCTAGCATTGACCATGTTGTAGGTATGATGTTCTTTTGCGCCTGTTTTCACCCGATGCCAATCAAATATACACCCTTTGTTAAGTTCTTAGATAGCTAATTAAGTGGATAATGGTGGATAATTTATAATAGTGTTAAAAAAAAAACCAAGTGCGAGTCCGACTCGCGCACGAAGGGTTCCGTACCATTATCTATAAAAACGGCAAAAAAATCATATCTGTAGTATGGGAGCCCCCCTTACTATTTAATTTTTTTTTAATTTTTAGTATTTGTTGTTATAGCGGCAATAGTAATACATCATTTGTGAAAATGAAAATTTCAGCTTTCTAGTTCTAGCTATCACGGATAATGAGATACAGCCTGGAGACAGACAGACAGACAGACAGCGGAGTCTTAGTAATAGGGTCCCGTTTTACCCTTTGGGTACGGAACCCTAAAAACGTACAATATAAAATAAATAAGATTACACCCATTAAAAACAACAACACCTAAATTAATTGAACATGAAAATGTTTACAGTTGCACACCTCTTTCAATTATGATTTACAAAGGTACAAGTACTTTAAAGTTCTGCAATGGTCATTTACGAGCGATTGTTTTCCTTTTGCGACAACAGACGAGTTCGAACAACGAGGTCGGTATTGCATGACATTGCGCAAGAGTGATTTGCAAATTTGGATTTAGATTGGTCGAAGAATGAGAAAAAAAAACGTATGGTATTATCACACGTGAATCTGCAACGACTCTCTGCGGGAGTCATTGGCAAGTGGGATTATAAAATTAAACTTTTACTGACCTACTACTCACATTGATTTTAATATAATTATACTACTAGAGATTTTACAGAATATTAATAAATGTATTTTTCAAAATACTTTCTCCAAAACTGGTTCTTTTTGCACTGCGATTCAACGGTTCGATTCAAAGGTTCAACATATACACCATTATTTTTAGGTCGTTCTGGAGCCGAATACCATTAATTCGATCATCGAACTCGAAACCATTGGGACTATTTTTTTCAAAAAGTAACCATAAAAAAAAACACGCAAGAATAAATGCATGTGTGTGTAAAACGTATCCACGATCGGTAACACATGCGAACGATACCCATTGAAAAATTCATTCATCGATCGATTCTCATTATTTCAAAAAACATTAAATTTATTCTTTCGTGTTTTTTTTTATGGTTACTGTGTACCTAAGTACTGTAACTTACTTTTTGAAAAAAAAAAATAGTCCCAATCGTTTCGAGTTCGATGATCGAGTTAATGGTATTCGGTTCCAGAACAACCTAAAAATAATGGTGTATAATGTATTTCACACGCGTGGATTTTTAATATTTTTCCGTACACGAGCGGAATTAAAAAGTATACAAAAATACTTTCCGTTCTAATATTATATTTCTTCAAAAGTGTACCTACCTATTGAAAAACGTCGTTAAACGCGTGGGGATTTGTTACTGCAGTTCTCGGCTCCATAACACCCTCGCCTGCAGCTCGGGTGTTAATTCCGCCTCGAATGCAATAACAAAGTTTTCCCACTTATATTAAAATGTACTTAAACTTAAATAAATGTTAGGTACGTTTAAAAGTTTATTGTGGATTAACTATACATATTACTACTTGATATACATATTATAATCGCATTGAATCGCCGAAATAGAGTTCTCTTTTCAACAAAAATAAAAACGTTCAGATGTACAATAACGTCCCCCTTTTGGAAGTCAGTTAAAAAGTGGATAACGTTTCTATCCTTCTTCTTGCATTCTTTCACCAAAAAATTATATTTCTTGGTAGAACAATCTTGAAGAGTTAAGTAGTAGGTAGGTAGGTATTAGAATTTTCCCATAGTACCTTTTTTTATTTTCCAAAATAGAGCAAAACAAGATCACGATCTGGTTTTTGTCTATGAAATGTAGGTAATTCTGAAAAAATAAAAATAAACGTGCAAAGAAACTCACCAATCCAGGATCCCATTTCATCATCTATCCTCATGGTGCTGTTCTCGATCCTGAGCTGCGGCAGTGCGACGGCGGAGAACCCAATGGGGTGGCCCGCCCCCGCCGCCAGGATAAGGACGGCACACGTTATTAGGCACTGAAACAAAAGTGTTGGTTAAGTATTTTTAAATAAGTGTTTAAACTTTTTTCAACATCGTGATAAAATAAAGCTCGTATTCTCTTTATCGATTCGACGTCCTAGTTCCATGAGTTTTGGTGGCCTTATGGTCATCAGCCCATATTCATGAGTAACTGCTTATTGTCTAGAAGCCGTTGTAAGGCCTCCTGCAAGGTGGACCGACAACCTGGTGAAGGCTTACGGGAATCTGTTGGATGCGAGAAACAAAGGACGGGCCGACTTGGTGCTTGGGGGAAACCTAATGTCCAGCAGAGAACGTCCTTTGACTGATATGGTGATTATGATAAAGTTAAAAATTGCTAGCAAAAGATTCTCAGCATACGAGGTCAGAAAGCTGCTTTTCTTAACTCCTTTTTTTGAAGAGAGAAACAATTAGGTAAGTTAAAACTTTTCTTAATTATCTTTTGCCTAAATCTCTGTTTTCAATCATGTTTGTATGGTGATGAAATTTGATTGATTAGCAACAGAAAAACCGACAGCAATGCTACTCTTATCATAAACTAGCTTTTGCTCGAAGTTCGCTCCCGTTATGTACGGGGACGTTTTAAATGTAGTTAGTGAAACATTTAACGGAATCGGATCAGTAGTTCCGAAGATTACCCGCTACATACAAACTTACAAACAAATACCTCTTTATAATATTAGTATAGATAGATGATCGCATTTCGATCATCTATCTATACTTGTTGTTAAGCTTACAGTTGTGCTTATGCCCAACGATCCAATCCGCGGTTCACAATATCATTATATCATATTATCGCGGATTTAGATTGAAATCAATATTGCACAATGTTTTCGTCTTAAATAAATAATTAAAAACAATTTTATCTAGTTGGAACTAGAAAGCATGCGCCTTATCCGGTCAAGATTAGGTGCGACAAACGGTCAATGGGTTAATAATCAATATTTTTATGAGAAACCGGCTCTGATAGGTTTCTTATCAGCAAGTTCGTCAATTACTAACAATCATCTGATTTCAAACGGGAAACTATTAATCTGGCGAATAATAGTAGGTAATAATATAAAAATGGCAAATGATGGTGAGAATGATAGTGTTGTAATCCGTGGTTGTAATACTAAACCGAGCGGTATTACATATTTTATTCGATTTTATTTTTCTGGGAGTTAAAATTTTAAGAGAGCGAATTAACCCTCCTTTTTGCTCTGCCGTAGTCGTCGGGTAATAAAAGGAAAATATAACTTATTATGGTCCAAAAAGCTCCAATTTTTATTAGAGCTCGCTTCGCTCGCTCTTCGATGAAGACTACAACCCTTTGACGATGCTGTATAATTTTCTAGCTCTTCATTAAAGTTAACCTATACTAGTCATGATCGCAGTTGCACATTTGTCTCACTTTGCTGGCTCACAAATTCTCTTAGTACTCGTAAAATGAATGACAGCTAAAACGATACAAGTCACGATGCTATTTTCTTAGTTTTGCAAAAATCATTTGTCCTACTAATTATTTTTTCTCTTTTTGGGCTTCGCCGCACTCGGGTTCAAAGGGCCTCTATAAAAATTGATACAGGGCCCTACTAGGACTAGCTACGCCACTAAATATGGGTATAGTAGTCAGTAGTGTACATAAACATCTACCTATATGAAAGCATTAGTAATCTACACAGCATTATTCTAAGCCAAAAAAACATCCTACTACTAACAGTAATTTAATCGTTTCGTAAAATTATTACTCAAATAAATTATTCCCTGATAAACGTTACATGGGATGACTGTCATAGTGTTTGGTATCAATCCAGTAGGTATAAATATCACATTCAGGGAAATTTAAATCTGAGCTATATCTATTTCACAATGTTTTAATTCTGATTGATTCATCCTGTGAGAATATCACGTTATGTTCTGATGACTATAATAATAATTTTATCTGCATCGCTTTAAATATTCAAAATTCAGATTAAATCAAATCAAGCACGCGTGAAGAATGCGTAATCTTCCGCGGAACTACACATGACTTGCATTTAATTTTGTTATTGATTCCGTCACGATTCGGAATGTAGTTTTCAATAATTAAAAATAAAAATATATTCCCAGCTATTACGTAAATGTATTATAAAAATATATTCCCAGCTATTACGTAAATGTATTGTCTCTTATCATTTATTTTATTCTAAATTCAATATGCTGTTTCAATGTAAATTAAATATTATGTTATCAGGTTGGTTTTCCACTATATATTTAGTTGGTTGGAATTACTTACCTATGGGACTAACATCTGTGAAACTAAAAACTTTCAGTTGAGCAGGGAAATCCACTTTTTACATCAAACAGACATGTTAGCAAATATACAAATGATTCATTTTCATAACTCAACTACTTACTCATATTTTATTGAAATATTTTGTTAACACACCTAATATCACAACGCTGACACATTAAATTTAATGTTAACAATAAAACACTTCAATTGCCATTGTAAATTCTTGTTTTTACATGTTTACGACTTGTTTATATAAAATTTAATTTAAGGTGAGTCGGCTCTAAGAGGTTGGGGTTTCTTATCTAATTTATTAGGAACAGTTTGTTTAGACGTCCGTGTCGGAAGTAAAGAGATAACATAGCAAGAGTATATCTGATTGTATGTAGGTTACTAGGTCTAGTTCAGGCATCGGACTGAAACGTTGCTTGCTTAGGTTGAAAAGCGAAGAGAAAGAATTTACTGAGTAGAATATTAGTGTTTGTTTTTAGTAACTTAAATCCCTAACTAAGGTACTATTAGGCACGATTCCTGAGCATTATGTAGGTCTAATTGTGTCATATGAAATATTTTCAGTGTCGCAGCTTAGTAGTAGGTAATTTACTAAAGGCTAACTAAGCTGCTTAGTCTCAAACGCGGCCATTCTAAAGCAGCTGTCGGTAATGATAATGACCCATAATACGCATTCTGTTCGACAATTACCTCTACAATGGTTAGCAATTAAACTCCATTCCACTACGTACTACGTGGGTAGGTATGTATAAGCAGGACTGCCTGCTATACTCAGCTCTTGTCAGTTCCTATAACAAGCAATTTATTTAATTGGAATAAATGGGGTTTGCTAACATTGGCTCATCCTTGTCAAGATGATGTGGCATCGATAGCAAACCTGAAGGAGCTTCTCTAATTAACTAATGCTTCGAGGAATGTAGGGGACCTGTCAAGTTGTCCCACTTCTAACATGTGGACATCCGATTACGTTTTTTCCTGAAAAGTAGGTAGGTTTAAATGTCTACTTACACACATTATGTACGAACTTAGCGCAATTTAGTAAAACTTCAAGGTTTAACACTAGACTACTTTATCAGATATGTGTGAAAAGTATTAACAGGCGTGTTATAAACTCTTTACCTAAGTAGTAATAATTCTTGTCGTTTACGTATATTTGGTGAGGTTAATTGAGCTAAAAAAGCTGTCGTACCTACATACAAATGTGTTCGTTGAAAGTTAACCGCATAGTAAGTATGAAGGTGGCGGCGGCGCTTGGTTTATCCGCATAGCAGCAGGACCATGGTCGCGGTCTGATATTACAGTAAACATGCGGGTTTCCTCATTATGTCTCACTTCATTGTTTTAACCCGACAAGATATTTAGTCTAATTATTATTTTAAGTCTGTCATCGTCTGTAAATAATTTATTTGCATGTGACTTTGTTTCTGTCTACTTATTCTCTTGAATTTATTAGAGATCTGTGTTGCATCCACACCAAACTTACTTTGTGTAGAGCAACATGTTAAGGGGAATGCTCCAACCAGCCCGCGAAATTCAAAAGGACAATGACCAAAATTGGTACCAAAAAGTCTCGCGCCTCAAAACCAAAATTTTATAGTAATTAGTTTCATATTTTTTTATGGCATTACGCGTCGGGGATTTGATTTTTGAACTGGAAATATAATTTTGAGTTTAAAAGTATGGATATTGTTTTACTCCCTTTATATGACGTTCCGTTTCAACTGAATATAAATGACGTTCCGTTTCAATTGAACAAACCTTTGTCTGTCGAGCGGACTCTAAAAGTCCTGTGAAAAAATGCATTCGGCCGCTTTTGTTTTTGACGGTTATTTTATGTGAAAAACTATACCTGCCTCGCTTCAAATTACTCCAACGTGTAGGGCATACAATAAAAATGAGAAGATTATAGTTATTTTGTCTATGGTTAATTGGCCGTTCACAGACAGTCTTATTGATGTAGAATGCAATGGAATCGATTTTTTGATGAATCGATTAACCAGTAATCGTTTCTTTTGTTTATTATTACATATATAACTATAACGTTTGCTTGAAAAACATTTCAAGAATTACAAATATGTACAGCTTGGAAAAAAGAGTGTGGAATAAATGAGGTCGCCACTGCCACTGCTTCGAATAGTTTTATTCATTTTAAATAGTTAATTACGCAAGGAAAGTTGATAATTTTTAAAAATCTATGAAAAACCACTAGGATATACGCACTGTTGACACAGAATGTACTAGCAGTTGACAAGTAACCACAATCATCGATATTAGTTCCAACTGTCACCGCGTCAGACTCTTTTTTGCCAAGCTGTATTTGCTTTGCTTTCTTTGAATAACAGCAACAATTAAGTAAGATCAGTACACCAAATCGATTTAGTTTGGTTTATTGCTATTTGCCACAAAATAGATTTTCTCAGCCTAAAGATTTTGATTTATCGATTACATCCCTAAATCCCGACTAGTTTATAGCACTTACTATACTCTATGGTTTATAGTTTTAGTTATCTTATCTGTGGCATCTGACATTTGTACTGTATTGGCAATATAGGTCTAAAATAAAATCGAGTTTCAGTCAAGCATACTGTGGATGTTACTTTAACTCGTAATTCTTACTAATATTAGTGTATTACGCTGTTTTTAGAGCAATAATGTAATGTATGTGTGTTAAAATACGTCGTTGGTAGCGTCGAAAAAATAGACCTACTTTTTAGGTTAGTTTCGATTTTATAAAATAACTCTGAAACGCGGGTTTTTTTTTCAAAAATAATTTTTGTAGGAGTTAATACAATCAGTGTAGTCTATAAAAAACAAAGTTTGATTTTGATGCAGCATGGTACGGGATTCCATACATCCATGAGCATTCTCTTTTCTTGGGTTTTTTGCAATTTGCAGGCCAGTGCTAGGTTGTATGTTGATTAAAGTATTATTCGCGGCTGTAAGACATATGTAGTTACAGAATTGTAATCATCAAAATCATCAACAAAACGCTCTAACTTCATAAAGCTGTAGGAATTTGACGGCACGGTTGGCGCAGTGGCTGAGCGATTAACCCGCGACACGCAACGCAGCAGGCGTTGCGTGTCGCGGGTTCGATCCCCGCACGGAACAAATATTTGTATGGCCTACAGATAGTTGTTCCGGGTCTGGCCGTTTGTGTATGTGAGTTTAATGTTTGTAAATGCACCCACGATACAGGAGAAATTCCTAGTGTGGGGCAACATCTTAAAAAAAAAAAAACAAAAAATGACTTTTTCTGTTTTTTTTTTGTTCCTACACCTTTATGAACTTGGAGGGTTGTATTGGTGATTTTGATGATTATAATTCTGTAACTACATACGTCTTACAGCCGCGAATAATATTTTAATCAACATACAACCTAGCACTGGCCCGCAAATTGCAAAAAACGCAAGAAATTTTGAATTTCGCGGGCTGGTTGGAGCATTCACCTTAACATAAAGTAATTTTCTATTAATAATTTATTTGCGGCTACTTCATGGATCATCGCGTCTCGCGATCATACCGCCTATCATACCGATTTATCATAATAATAATATTATGCTGACTATTTTTGCTATGTTTTTGGTCTGTTACTTAACAAACTACCTATACGATTAAAAAGTGTTCAAAAGTGCCTGTAATGGTCTAATTGAAATAAATGCTTTGACTTTAAATAACGCTAAGTTATCCATTAATATCCATTATCGTTCACTAACACTTGCAAACTTTGCTCCACAAAACGCTAGTTCGGTGTTACCATCTTTATCTCAGATCGGTGTGCCTCCTGGGGTACATAATTATATATCCGACACATTTCTTTCTTCCTGCTTGTTCCTTTTATCACGACTATAGTAAAATTTGGAAGTAGGTATACATATAAAGGAAGACACCAAAAGAACCTTTTAAGAAAAGTACCTAAGACTTAAAACATGTTTGTCTAAATTTAATACCAACCAGCTCAACGTTTTTAAACAAGGATATCATAACAAAAAATAGTGTAACAAAAACTAAACACGTGAAACTTTTTGCTGTAAGACAGACACTAATCTCTCATCATCATTAGAACCTCGTGAGTAGTGATGAATAGGTAAGTATTTACAAAGCATAACAAAAACCGCTTGGAATGCAAAAACTCCATCGCAATAAAAATATTTATGTAAAGAACATCTATTTTTAGCCAGATAGAGAAAAGTAGCTCTCTTTGCCAAAACGTATATAGTGAAATGGTGGTGAAATATTAGCGTTGGACTAATTACGTCACTTCGCACTTGTATTGTAGCTGTACAGACGGCAGCGCTATAAGCTACAACAATCACTAGCTACTACAATCTGTCTTTCTTTCTTATTCTTATTCTTTATTGCACAAAAAATAAAAAATAATCATATAAATTGCAATAATATAGCTTATGTACGCCAGTACATCATGATCAAGCTACTACAATCTGTCATAGATTTTCAACTTTATTGCTAAAGAATTAGGTTCTAGCGTGATTGGGAAAATTTGACAGTTTCGGGTAGCTTGATGTGCTGGCGTCTTTACAACGAGCTTAACCCAGAATTCGGTTATCTCACAGCAAACCAAATTTCGATTGCGAAATTTGCAGAACAGGATATACCTGTGTGCATTATCAGTAGATTTTAATCCTAAAATTAATAAACTAAACTACATACCTACATTCAATATAATATAAGTAGTACATCAATATACATACCTATAGAATCGAACCGCATCGTCCGTCCGTATCACAGAAATATTAAAAACAGGTCCGTATCGTTCGTATCTTCTTTAATAGATTTTCAAGTTTATAGCTTAAGCATTAGGTTCAAGGTTGATTGGGAAAATTTGACAGTTTTTTGGTAGCTTGATAATGTGCTGACTTCTGTTCAAGGATCTTTTGGCGAGTGGCCAAGATCAGAACTAACGCCGACATTTATTGTTGTTTTAAAACATTTCACAAAACAATTACATAAATGTTTACCAACAGAGCCTCCCAGTAATCCAACTACAGATAGTAGGCACATTCATCTCAGTGTTTTTCAGTTAGGTATGTGGCAAAATAATATTGACTTTCTTCTTTAACACAATACAGTTCATGTTCGTGGTTTCACTCTATATGTGCCGGGATAAAAAATATCCCACACTTCCTTTTACCCGCGGCTTCGCTCGCGTGGAGGTCGGAAATTAGCCCATGTCCTTAGTTCCTAACTCAGGTACTCTTTCACATCCATAATATTAGTTGGATTTGTCCTGAAATTACACTTCTCATCAAAAAAATCGAAACACCTCGCAGTTTATGATTTGATAAGGATTATCAGAAAAATGTGTATATTACACACTATTAAATGACATTTTACATTTATTCCTAAGAATAAATGTAAAATGTCATTTAATAGTGAGTAGTATGAGGTTTTTAAATCCTAATGTTATTGTTCTAAATTCAAATTAAGTCTTCATAGGTTTCGTATTTTGTATAATGAGTAATTTTTACCCTGTATGGAATATGAAGGAAATGGGTAAAACAACACGCGTAAATGAAAAAAAAATGTAAGAAACGTTTATTTAATAACTTGTATTCCCTCCGCGAGCTCTTATTACTGCTTCCATACGGTTCTTCATCGATCGGATGAGAGTCACGATCACATGTTGTGGTATATTATCCCATTCCTCTTGGATTGCATTTTGCAGCTGGCTAAGTGTTTCTGGGGCTGGATCTCTTGCTCCAATTCGTCTCTTTAATTCATCCCATAGATGTTCAATGGGATTCATGTCCGGGCTTCTTGCTGGCCATACCATAATGGAGATACCGACTTCGGTAAGATAATCTCGTACGACGCCCGCGGTGTGAGCTCTAGCATTGTCGTGCATGAATATGAAGTCGTTGCCAATAAAATGTGCATAGGGCATCACACGAGGTTCAAGACACTGTTCGATGTACCGATGAGAGTTTAGTGCAGGCAGCCGTGGCCCAGACACAAAGGCAAGTTCTGTCTTACCGTCGGCGCTGATTCCTCCCCAAACCGTCCACGAACCGCCACCATAGCTGACCTTTTCTTCAATGCAGCATTGTGCAAAGCGTTCTCCATCTCTTCTGTAGACCTTGTTCCTTGCGTCGTTACCATACAGCATAATTTTACACTCATCAGAAAACAGTACTTTGCTCCACTGAAGGTATGACCAAGTTAGGTGCTCGCGTGCAAAGTTAAGGCGCGCTCTTCGATGGTCTGCAGTTAATTTCGGCCCATTCGCTGGCTTATGCGGTGCCAATCCGCGTTCCTTCAACCTTCTTCTTATTGTAGAGTTACTTACAGCTACTCTTCGTACAACGCGAAGCTGCTGCTGCAGTTGAAAAGCGTTAAGGCGTCGATTTCGTAAAGAAGTTGTTACAATAAATCGATCATCTCGCTCAGAAGTGACCCGATTCCTGCCAGATCCTGAACGGCGCGTGAACGAACCAGTCTCCCGATAGCGTTTGTAGACTCTATGAACAGATGATAAGCTTAGATGCAATCTTGCAGCCACAACACGCTGACTAAGTCCAGAATCCAGCAATGCCACCACTTGGGCGGCTTCTGCGGGCGAAGTATCCATATGTTTTAGAAAAAAAAGTTTTTTCAGACGTCCCAAAGTCACAGTAAATGAAATAAGAAACAAAAAGTTTAAAGACAAGCGCTAATTTTTAGTTTTTAAACGAGAAACGTACTCCAATCCTAAATACACATTTGTCTCAAAACAGTGATTAATTTCATTTATAGGATAAACAAATGAAATTCTAATTTCGAATTTTGATTTTTTTCTTCTTACTGTAATGACCAAACTGCCAGCTACACAATAATGTTTTTTTTTTCATGGAATTAATTCTCTTTTGTAAAAAATTAGGACAAAAACAATAACAACGAAAGTGTTTCGATTTTTTTGATGAGAAGTGTATTTGTATTTTGTCTTTTGAAATTTATCTTTTGTATGGGCTCTTGCCTGAAATATTTAATTTTTATTTTTATTAGGATGCATGCCAAAATTGTGTTACACTTCAACCAACTATCTGTGCGGGTGGGAAAACACGGAACTAAAATAAATGTACAGACGCCAGCAGGTCAACCTACCCGAAACTGTCAGATTTTCCCAACCAACCTTGAACCTAATGCTTTAGAAATAAGGTTGCAAATCTATTAAAGAAATTTGACAGATCGTAGTAGTTTGATGTGCTGGCGTCTGTACCAAGTTTGACATTCTTGACAAGCAACGCGACCTTAAACTACACACTTAAACGCACTTAAAGTAGCCATACTTACTTGCGTATACTTGAATGACTAATGTCAGGAGTCAACATTTTGTGAAAGTGTTTTAGGCAACAAAATGGCTACTTTAATTCCAAATATGGCCACGCGACAAATGATCCATGCACAGACACCAGCACATCAAGCTCACCTTGAACCTAATGACATAACGATAAAGTTGAAAATCTATTAAAGGAATTTGACAGATTGTAGTAGCTTGATGTGCTGGCGTCTGTACTTAGAACACTATACCATGTTGTTTAGAATGGAGGTACGTGTTGCAATTTCGGATTACGGATACCTAGTCCGTACTTTACATAATTATTATGCTAATGAAGAAACTTTGAGGTCAATATCGTCCGCTGATTTAAAATAGTAAGGATTTGCATAGCGACTGTGAGGCAACGTTATTGGCTGTGGCTTTGGACAGTCCGGATTTTATTTCATATAGGCCTACATGGGCACTTATAAATCGTCGACAAAAAGGTGTACGGTTCGGGTTGGCCGTTTCCTATGGAGAAGAACCGGGAAGAAACTCCATGGTTACTCTAATAAAATGATTTGATTTTACAATATTATCATGTTACAGCATTAGTACTTAAGTATGGGGGGGCAGCATAGGCACGACAATAAGTCGTTGCTTACTACACAAAAAACGGAAAACAAGATAAGAGGTTAACAAAAGTTAACACACATCTAGGAATCTACAAGGCCTACACTGTTCACACATTCACAAACAATCGTTAAAAAGAATCTATACAAAGGCAAGAAAATATTATAAAAAAAAAAATTAAACATGTGACAAAAATATTGTCATCATTGCTGCAACTATTCTGAACAAAAGTTGTTTAAATGATTTGATACCTATTGTAAAAAAAATCTGATTAAAAGGAAAAGAAAAAAAAATGAGATTGAGAATAGTTAGAGACATCCACATATTTGTGCCGTTTATGAGCTTACCAGGGAAGCCGCATGCGCAGAAGGAACTAAAGCCAAACCTCTTTATCTTCAACGTAGTCCTTGATTTTGTAATATGCTTTTTTAATAAGGACACGTTTAATGTAGTTTTTGAACTTTCCATCGGTCAGTTCTATAACTGACGTAGGTAATTTGTTATAAGAACGTATACTGTTTATAAGAAAAGACTTTCTAGTTTTTGTTAACCTTAATTTGGGTATTACAATTTCGTGTTTACTGCGTGTATTAATATTATGAAAGTCGCTTCTAATTTTGAAAAGCCCTCGGTTTTTGCGGACATATAAAATACATTCTAAGATATAAAGGGAAGGCAGAGTTAGTACATCGATCTCTTTAAATTTTTCTCTGAGGGACTCGCGAGGACCCATTTTATAGATCGCGGGGACTTCCCGCTTTTGTAAAATGAAAATTGAATCAACGTCTGCCGCCGATCCCCACATACATACATACATATTAACCTAGCTGTAGCTGCATCAATTAACTGCCTTATTTTCCATACTGCATATGCAGCTGAGTTTAACCTACCCGAAAGAGTTCTAATGTGTGGTGCCCACTGCAATTTTGAATCGATAGTAATCCCCAGGAATACGGTTTCCGCTATAACATCAAGTTTTTTGCCGTCAAGATTTAAATTTATATCCCGTTGTGGTACATTTGGTAAAAAGAACTTTAGACATTTTGTTTTGTTCGCATTCAGTAAAAGATTGTTAGCTGCGAACCATTTCGAGAGAACAGTTAGATTTTCGTTGGCATGTAAGACATCCGTATCCTTTCTATCTATTTTAAAAATAAGCGAAGTGTCATCAGCAAATAGAATTATATCCGATAATACGGCCATCATTTAAGGGAGATCATTAATGTAAACAAGGAATAGGAAAGGCCCGAGAATTGAACCTTGGGGCACGCCCATCTTTACTAGAGACCCGGAGGACGTCGCCCCATTTACATTTACTTTTTGCTGCCTGTTTGACAATTATGAGAGAACAAGATCAGCAGCTTGCCCACGAATTCCGTAGTGGTGTAATTTATAGATCAGTGTGTTGTGGTCGACGCAGTCGAACGCTTTTGAGAGGTCACAGAAAATGCCAATGGCATCCTGGGACTTCTCCCAGGATTCCAGAATGTGACTGATGAGTTTTACTCCCGCGTCTGTTGTCGACCTACCCTTCGTGTGAAACCAAACTGTTGACTATGCAGAATCCCATTTGAGTTGAAGTGAGACAGCATCTGGTCCAGCATTATTTTTTTTATAAATTTTACTCAATGCTGGAAGCACAGATATAGGTCTATAATTAGAGGGGTCACCCTTACAACTCGATTTGAATATTGGTACTACTTTACTATGTTTCATTAAGTCAAGAAACTTGCCACTGTCCAAACATTGATTGAATACGCCTGTTAGGAGAGGAGCAATTGAGTCAATAATATCCCGATAATGGGGAAGTAAGCAATCCTAATATTTGACGCGTGTGCATAACTTAGATAAAAGAACAACTAAGCTTTTATATCGTTGCATGTGCGAAAATGATGATGAATGTCATTTTAGTTGCAAAGGTCTGCACGAACAAGTTAAGAACTACCTATAACAGTAGCAAGTATGAGTTTCTTTGACTAGTGATTAGTAGCTAGCCTTTGGATCAGAGTTCGTAATTATCAAGATAATAATTTTAATACACTTTCTCGAAAACGGGTTCTTATCGCACTACGATTAGGTTCAACTTGCAATGTATTACACACGTGTGGATTTTTAATATTATTTACGCGTGCGTAAATATCACTTGTAGGGGAGGCCGGGGCTTCAATTAACAGAGGTAAGTATTAACAAGCGAATTTCTAATAAACTATAAACAGCACGTCACTAGTGATTCCTAAAATTCGTCCCTGTGACAGTGTTCTACAGGTTGAAACCCGTCAGGGCAGCTCAGTGCGCCGTGGGAGTGTGTTGTGTGATGTGCGTCTATTTTGGCCAGGTAACGAACTTTTTTCACTTTACGATTTTTTGATTTACGTGTTAAATATTTAATTTCACCGTAATATTTATTTTTTTCACAGTAGCTTGTTTTATTCATAATAATCTTACATAACTTTACTAACGCTAATGTACACTATTTCTTAATTATTATTTTTTTTATTGAAAAGGTACCCATGGGGCTAAAACTAACAAAACATACGGGGTAAGAATTAACATGTTAATTCTTACCCCATATGTGGGGTTAGTATTAACAGTATATACCTTTGGATTCTATTTTTGGTTCCATACCCGAAGGGTGCCCAACAGGACCCTATTACTAAGCCTACGCTGTCCGTCCGTCTGTCCGTCCATCTGTCCTAACTTTATAGAGCTTAAACGTTACAGCATGAGGACTTACAAAAGGAAAACGACTTGAGGCATGACTTCGCTGGCAACCTACGAGTCAGCTGCTTTAGAAGTAATGGAGAAAAAAAGGAACTACAGAGAAGTAGCCACAGAATTTCAAATTTGTCACGTTTCGTTGTTCAATTTTGTGAAAAAGAAGAAAGCAGGAGTTCCAGTAGAAGTAGGCTACAAAAAGACCCGGTTAGTATTCACTTCTGAGCAGGAGAACAAATTGCAGACTATTAAAGTGCTCCAGTATTTATTTCGGGTTGCTACCTGCGGAAGTAAAAAAAATAGCCTACCAGTGTGCTGTTTATGAAAATGATTTCTAGTAGATTATAATTATTGTTAAGATGTTGATTTTATAATGAAACTAAGCATTATTGAGACTGCTTTAGTCTATATAGGTAGGTTTTAAAAAGACTGATACGTTTAAGAATAAGCTGTTTACTACCTCATTTAATTTTAAAGTGATTATATTGTTATTCGATAACACACAAGTCTGATTAAACTACATAGAAGAGTGTTAACTCAATAATAACAGTAAAAATGGTTTTTATTTAGATTTTTATTAAAGATTTGTTGATTTTTGCTCTTCTACGAAGAGGTTGTCTTTGAGTTTTTGTTTCTATTCATTGATATAGCTGAAATCGGAGTGTTACAACTTTTAAGCATAATGTTAATTATTGTTCCACTAAGTGAAGATTGTGATTATTAAAAACTAACGTTTCCTTCAATAAAATAACAGTAAAAGTAACTGTTAATAGGAAATCATTCAGATATTTGTTGAATTTTGTTATTATACAGAGAGGTTTTGTTTAGGTTACTTTATCTATATACTTATATCGCTGTTGCAAGGACAAAGTGCTATATTGTTTAAGCCTAATGTTAATTGTATATCTTAATAAAAAAATATCATTGTAATTTTGCGTTTTCTTTATTCATAGAGGAAAATACTTACAATGTTAATTGTTGCCCCTTTTGTTAATACTTACCTCGGAACCGTTAATTGTAGCCCCGATCGCGGGGTAAGTATTAATTTCTGACTTTTCTGAGTAAAATCGACTTTTTTTAAAAGGTACCAATTTATTGTCAAATTAAAACCAACGATATGGTTATTGAATAGTTTGGACATCATTTGACACAAAAATCATTTCAAAATGTTTAGGGGTTTTGAAGCTACAACCGAAAATATAAATTTTGTTAAGTCGCGCCCCGGTCTCCCCTATTCAGTCCAAAAAGGGTCTTAATTTTTCGGCATTTTCATAACTATCACTGTAGTCCTAAATAAGCTCGTGCTCGTGGCTAAATAAGAACTGCCGCTCGGGTCGATCTTTAGGTTAAGCCGTGCTTACCTAGGTTGGTCCGTGGCTGGGTGACCCATTACATACCGAGTTTCCTCCTTGCCTCGGAAAGCATGTTAAGCCGTTGGTCCCGGCTGTCATTTGTAGATCTTTGACAGTCGTTACAGGTAGTCAGTGACCAGAAAGTCTGACAACCAGTCTTACCAAGGGGTATCGTATTACCTAGCACTAACTGGGTTGTGGAGGTCAGATAGGCAGTCGCTCCATGTAAAATATTGGTATACAGCTGCATCCGGTTAGATTGGAAGCCGACCACAACATAGTTGGAAAAAGGCTAGGCAGATGATGATGACTCTAGTCCTAAATGGAAACAGAAAGCTAAACCTACATGTATTATGATTACACAATGTTTGTTACCGTTTTTTTAAGTTGATACTCGTTTAGACACGCGCAGAAGCGCCAAAACGCGTTCGGATATACGTGAAGTAACATTGATAATGATTTTTGTTATTGTTCGAACCCTGCTCTGAATTATGCTGTTACCTAGACGTAAGATAGAATGTTTTAGATACAAAATTCTAATTATAATGCCTATCTACTTGAGTTAGAGAAGAGAATGAGGTAAATATCTATTCTTAAAAAAAAAACTTGAAAGCCTCAATAACAGATGACTCAACCTCTTCTAAATCTTTACCACTTTATTTAAACTTTAAATGTATGAAACATTTTCCTCCATCGCGGTATCGGGTAAACCCCTGATCCTCTGAGCGGTTCGCTCGGCGCTACTCGCTTGCATAATTTATATTCTACACCCACCACGATGCACCTATGAGACGGTGTTAGGTTATACTCATGATACTTTCAGCCGATCCTATGGAAATCTTAACCACATTAGTTAGAACCTATGGCCTAATAAGAATAGAGAGTCAACAGGTGAAGAAGGACAAGCAACGAGTTTAATGAGACAAATACCAAAAGTTATCAAGGTTTTCGGAAGTTAATAAGTAGCACAGCTTTTGTTTCAGATGTAAACCTTTTTCATCTAGCCGTGACGAGTAATGAAATTAGAGCACCCACGCTTAAGATTAGGTAGGTCTTGCGTGGGTGTAATGGGAAAATTGACAGCCGATAGGCCGGTTAAAGGAAAGTTTCAATGACAAGGTTATATCACTTTGTGAATCTACATCTACTGCGGTACATCGATTTAAAAGAGTTAGTAATAGGTTCCTTCGAGGTGAAAGGACTCGCCCGGGCGGCGGGCATAGCCCGTAACTATATTTATGACTTCCTTACTTCCTTGGCATTAACCTTAAAGGACCAGCTACAATATCATGTTTTAATTATACACGTTTATGTGTACGACGATAGCACAGACCATAGAATTCTATCTATTTTGCTGAAATTTGAATTAAATTTTTGCAGCGTGGAGATTCGCGCTTTTGAATAGACACCGGGCTTCATTTTGATGGTTAATGGAAAACACTGAATTATGTCGGTCTTGGAATAAAAAAATGCACTCACATTCATATTTAGCATGGGTCTTTTAGAACAAATTACCTATTATTTAATACGAAGTGTAAACTTACCTGTTTGTTACTATTTAATACAAAGTGAAGAATCTAAAATATTATATAACTAGTGGCCCGTCCCGGCTTTGCACGGGTGCACATTTATTTTCCTCTATTTCTCGGCCCCCCCCCCCATTTCTTTCTAGTAATAAAGATAGCCTATATTAAGTAAGTATAGTATGTTATTCATGGATAATGTAACATTCTAATGGTGAAAGAATTTTTGAAATCGATCCAGTTGTTTTTGAGTTTATTCGTTACAAACATACAAAAATACAAATCTTTCCTCTTTATAATATTAATGTACTTAGCTGTAGATATTTGACCAGCTACTCATTTATTATACTATTTATGGCAATCAATTGTTTATTTTATTTACCTGGTTAAAAACTCCTTTCGCAGAGGAGTAAGTTTCTCCCTTCACGTAAGGCGGTAGTGTGGCTGTGGAGCTGATGCTTCTGAGGAAACTTTGCAGAGCCTCGTACTCATCAGCTTTCTTCGTCTCCTTGCTGATGATCTGCGGCACCTGGCCGTCGCCAAGCATAGCCTCGTGAGCTCCATCACTGGGACAAAAAAAATAGGGATAAGCTAAATATAGAATATAATACGATGTTATCATCGTCTCATTTATCTATATCGACTATCAACAGATGAAACAAATCAGACTTTCCTTGCCGAACTGGCCATGATTCCCCGGAGGGAATCCCATAATGTAGTTTGGTCTTTGTAGGTAGAATTGACCACATGAATACTAATCACCAGGCCATAGATTTATGTAAACAGTCGGACTATTTATTATTGTATAGTCCATGTATGTATAGTCTAGTCGATATATGTATAGCTGATGTGATACCTAATGCATTTTCTTCATCAATTGTATTTTCTTTGACGCCCACCCTGTCATTATGATATCTCCTAGATCGACTTAAAGAAAAAACTTGTTTTGCATTTAATGTAAATAAGCGAAGGGTGACCTATGAAATTCTACAATTTATATATTGAAATACCTAGACGTGTTCAATATATATGTATAAATGCACGTTCTCTCCTTTTGGATCGAGCAGCCAACAAAGAAACTATTTCGTGATATGTTTACAAACTACGACGAAAACAGCTGATGCATTATTTTTATTTGCAAATGGCGTAATGTCAGTGCCAAGCGTAGGTATAGAAACGGTCATTGAAGTTCAACCTAGAGTCACGTAAGGTCGGGATTTTAATAAAAAAGTACATATTATGTAATAGAGTTATGTCATAAGACCAATTTTTATTTTTGCAAAATTATTCAGTGTAGATTAAACAACATCTTCGTTTGCAGATTATTTACCGAATTAATATTACGCGATCGCTTTTGTTCTTGACAATCGAGACGTACCTAATAGACGCGCTCTCGGTCTTGACAATGACAGCCAAAACGGGCTAGTAAAGTTTTTGAATAAACTATTGAAAATGTGTTTGAAGCACTCGCAATCCAACTATAGTCTATAGAAAATAAAAAAAGGGTACAATCTATAGTATAGATTTGCCCTTTGTGTTCCAGGGCCGCGGTATCTCTTTCGAACAGTCCCGCAGCCCTGGCAGGCATCGGCTTTTGCGGGCCCCTCCGGTTTGCTGACATCTCTTTGAGGCGCGCGTGGAACACGAACGCGCCGTCGACACGGCGTCGTGTCCTCATAAGACGGACGGACGGCAAGCTAGCCCATTACTCACCGTCCACAGGCCCGCGCCTACGGTGGCCGAGAGCCACCACGTGGCCCCAGACGCTCGGGGCGTCTCCCGCGGCGGCTGAGACGTGAGGTTCTCTCTCTCTCACGTTCCGCCACCTCCTTCGCTAGCATGACTGCTTCGCAGAAGGAGCTGACGGCTTCCCATTCCCACTCGCCCCGGACCATGGCTTGAACCAGGGCCGGACGCGAGAGGTCACCGCCGCCAATCGCCGCTACGACATAGATTGTACCCACAGTCCACTACGTAGAGATTTGGAAGTCAAATCAATAGGTACGAGTACGTAAACAATAGTACGAGAGATATAAAAGTGAATGTTGAAATGCACAAGTAAATGAAGATAAAAAGCTGAAAACCTAAATTATTTAAAAAAATGTAAAACCAATTAACCCTGAGAAAATATTATAAATACGACGTATAATAAATTTTCATATGCAGTAGGTACCCGTTCATTTTAACTAACATAAAATTAATTAATTATTCAAAACAATTCTAACGTTCGGTAGACGAAGCGAACCTGATCGATTACTATGGTTCGCTTCGACCGACTACTGTACTGTTCAAGATTTTAATTACATGTTTTTCATGGTAATTATAAGCAGCATAATTATTTCTTTAAAGCAAGACAAACTGAGTACGAAACGAAATAGACATAGACGAAGAAAGAAACGACCCAGCTCCTTCTGAACTGGTCGTTTCTTTCTTCGTCTTAATAAATTTTATAAATACGACGACGTATAATTAATTTTCATTTGCAGTAGGTAGGTACCCGCGCGGTTATTTTATCTAACATAAAATTAATTAATTATTCAAACCAATTCTAACGTTCGGTAGACGAAGCGAACCTGATTGATTACTATGGTTCGCTTCGACCGACTACTGTACTGTTCAAGATTTTAATTACATATTTTTCATGGTAATTATAAGCAGCATAATTATTTCTTTAAAGCAAGACAAACTGAGTACGAAATAGACATAGACGAAGAAAGAAACGACCCAGTTCAGAAGCTCATAAAAACAGATAGCGATACAAGATCAGACAATCATTTCTTTATGTGATTAAATTGTTTATGAGTAATGATTGGTTAAAATGAAGACATCAGAGCCGATGACTCGTAATAACATTATTATGCCAACATCACAAGAATCAGAACTGTATCATGACAAACACGTATTATGTGGCACAGTCGAGACTTTCAGTCAATGACTGTGTACAAAAGAAGTCTTTCTTACTAACAAATAACAATTAAATCGTACGATTGAACCTTGTTTACAACTTGTATCGAAGCTCTTATGTATTAGCTGCCTAGGCAACGAGAATCAAGGAAATACCTCATATAATAATGCACTCAGCACTGCCGCAGTTTGAACTGAACACAAATCAGGAACTCAGTTTTATGTACCAAAGCCAATGTCTTCTTGGTATAGATGAGGAATATATGAGTTTGTACTCACCTCTGTACTCTAACGACCCTGAACTTCCGTTTGAAATTTATAGCAAAACCGAATATGGTGAAGACCATTTTACTGACACTAACACAGGTCACGGCCCTTGGTCCTGACGTCTTGTTCCCGTAGTCAAGTGTGGCGACTGGCGTAGTATAAATAAAAATAATGTTATCAAACTAACCCCTAACCCTTTCGGTACGTCGCAAGTGCAACTGCATTATATTATTTTATATGTATAGGATAGGAACAAGTAGATGCACCCATGTTGCATACCTATTGTGTGTAAAGTGTCGGGTGTAATCTATATAAAATCTCAATTTGGTAGGTCGTTATAATTCATTAGTCATCATTCTACGTTTGGCTAGACGCTCCGTATCGCTTGGTTTTTTAATTGGGTACAATAATGCTGTTAATTATTTTACGATAATTGTGGTTCAGTCGCCAAATAGGACTATCGTTAATTTGGTGTTATCTCAAACTCTGGGCTTATGAACAAAAAAACCGGCCAAGTGTGTGTCACGCTACGCACAATGTAGAGTTCCGTAGTTGCCCATCAAAATATGCAGACACTTCCTACGGTTCGATTTGCCTCCGAACGATGATTTTTATTGCAATACTAAAAAACAAACTTACATTTGCAGTTGAAAAACCTGTGCTCCTACATTATGTTTAGGAAAATATGTTACGCAAGTACATTTTTATAAGTTGGTCGACTTTTACTCGTAAACTTGTAAAGACTACTTAGTTGTGATAGTTTTCCTTGAAAAAATATGTCAACACTCTCGTTATATTTTTTAAATACCTATCCACCGACATCCCACACTGTGGGGTACGCGAAAAAAAAAACCCCCACTTTACGTGTAGGTAAGTACTGGAGATACCCTAAAAAAACACTTTTCGAAAATCTTCATTCATGCCGAATTACAGCTTTCTAGTACTAAGAGTCTTTGAGCTAAGTTGCGGACAGACAGACGGACATGGCGAAACTATAAGGGTTCCTTGTTTGTTGACTACGGAACCCTAAAAACCGATTGCTAAGTCGACTTTGTATGGCTTTGTTTTTCAAACAAACCGACATTTTCGCTTTTGAAGTTAATCAATTAGGGTTTATGTTAGATTAACGAGAGTCAAGAGAACCATAGATAGACTGACTAAAATTAATGCCAATATTAATTTAGTATTGTAACAAAAATTGATTTTGAGATTGATTGATTTTAATTAGTGTTTGATTATGATTACAATTTGATTTTGATTTTAATTTTAATTTGATTTGGATTTTAATTATGATTTTGATTTTGATATTAATTTTAATTTTGATTTTAATTTGGTTTTGATTTGAATTTTTTTTTTGATTTGAATTTTGATTTTGACTTTTTATTTTGATTTTAATTTGGATTTTAATTTTGATATTAATTTTGATCTCGATTTTGATTTTAATTCTTGTTTATGGTTTTGATTTTGATTTGAATTGTTGTTTTGATTTTGACTTTGATTCATGATTTAAATTTGAATTTTGTTTTCGATTCAAACTGATTTTAATCTTGATTTTAATTGTGATTTTGTTTTTAATTTTAATTTTGAACTGATTTTGATTTTAATTCTGATGATTGTGATTTTAATTTTAATTTAATTTAATTTAATTTGATTTTGATTTAAATTGAATTATGTATTTAAAACCCATTGTTATTGAGAGTAGTTCGGTACTCATCTGATGTTAAGTAGGAACCCAACGACAAATATGTAGTGCATGATGTGCTTACCTGTAAGAGGTTGATACACTTGTCTGTGACTATTTTGGATGTAATTTGTAGCTTTCAGTGTATTCAATTGTTGGTGAGCCAAATAAATAAAATAAAAATAAAAATAAAAAAAAGGTACTAATTTATCTAAAATAAACTAACTATTTAAATAAACAACAGGGTGCTTAGCCGTGGCTCTACGCGGGGGTCCTGCGGTCCAAGGCCCATTACGGGGCCCCGGTGTGGGCGCGTTCCTTGAGGCGGCGAGCCGCCCACTACCTGAACGCGCCCCAAAAGGTGGTAGCCGTAAGGCTGATCTGTTGGTACCGGACGATCTCCGGCGAGGCGGCGAGCCTCTTTGCCGATTGCCGACATGGGATCTGGAGGCGATAGTCCTCGCGCCTGCACGAGTGGCGCGCGGAGGCACTACGCAAGGGGAAACTCCGCTGCCGCGGCAAATTGCCGTTCAGCGGACAGACCTCCGGCGCGATCTCATGGCGACATGGAGAGAGCGACTGTCGCAACCCCGCGCAGGACACGCCACAATAGTGGCGATAAGTCCCCTCTTTGAGGAGTGGTTATAGAGGCGCCACGGCGGCCTGACGCAGGTCCTCACCGGACACTGTTGTTTCAGGAGGTACCTGCACCGAATCGGGCGGGAGGAAACGCACGGGTTTCAACACTGCGAGGATCGCCCGGAGCACACCGTAGAGGTCTGCTCCGCTTGGGCGGAGCTCCGCCGCATCCTCGTAGCGGCGTTTGGCGGCGGCGACCTCTCGCTTCCGGCCCTGGTTCAAGCCATGGTCCGGAGCGAGAGGGAATGGGAAGCCGTCACCTCCTTCTGCGAAGCAGTCATGCTAGCGAAGGAGGTGGCGGAACGTGAGAGGGAGAGAACCTCACGTCCCAGCTGCAGCGGGAGACGCCCCGGGAGTCGGGGGCCACACGGTGGCCTCCGTCCGTCTTATGACGACAGGGCGTGTCGACGGCGCGTTCGTGTTCCACCCGCGCCTCAAAGAGATGTTACCAAACCGGAGGGGCCCGCAAGGGCCGATGCCTGCCAGGGCTGCGGGACTGTTCGAAAGAGATACTGCGGCTCGTGAACACAAAGGGCAAAAGAAGGAACATGGATGGGTTTTAGTCAGTAAAAGTCTGACACTCCCTTCCGCTCCTCCCAGAGCGGGAGGGGTCATTTGATGATTTCCCATCCCAAAAAAGGGCGCTTAGCCGTCTAAGTGCTCCAAAATAATTTATAAAAAGACTAAATTTTTAGTATTGGATATTTGATCATAAAAGGTTAACCAAGAAAGCATGCCTTAGTACCTTAGTGCCTTTATCGGTCATTCAGTTCCAGCCAATCCGTAAATCTGCTGAACAGTACAGTGTGCCTGTACTATAGGAACTAGACAAGATCAGCCTTTTTAGCAAGCGCCAATTGATAAGAGACACATTGACACATTTGTGTCTTGTGTAATGCTGATGACTGATGATGATAGATGCCGGCATAATTCCACACTTTGGCTATGCTCATAATAAACGTGGAGGACAAGCGCTGAGTATGACTTGTCAGGATATCAACCAAGTGTGGATACTGTGGATGGTACGTCTGCTAGTCCGGTAGTAAAAGGGTGATGGTGGGATCCTGCGCACACTTTCAGAAGTACAGTCTGTAGAAGACCGACAGGCAGGAAACATTACCAACGCCTCGTCGCCTATAAGCCTTTTAGCTCTACGTTACACCGGGTCAAGTGCAACAACCTGGTATTTTGCTGAGCCATCCCATAAGTAACTACAATACTCAATTCAGGAACGGACCTGCGCTTTATACAAATTTAAAAGCTGTCCCGAACCGAAGTATCGCCTCACCTTTTTCAGGATGCCCAGTTTCTTGGTTGCGCTCTGAGCTCTATTCCAAAAAGAAGTAATTCTACTTATACATATATCTTATAATAATATCGTCCCTGACATTATCCTACTCGAGAACTGACATTTCACCATCCTGGGCATTGTTGCGGAATACACAGAATGCTCGAAAATATTCATATGTGTGTAGATACATATATCATGCCATCTCTACTTTACGCATATTATAGATCAGGTAGATATATTTTGTGGACATTTCTTTTACGAACTCTATTTTTTTCTGTGAGTTTCTCAACGTGACCAAAATGTGTATTTAGTGTTATCTTTCAAAATGTCGGCTTCTGAAACTTAAACACGTTGCAGTAATATTATGTTGATGACGATACCGAAGGAGAAAATCTCAATTCTTGAGTTTTAAATGACAGATTTAAATAAATACCCACTTGATTTGAATGACACTGTCTCGCATTGTGTTAAGATAACGGCAAATTTGAAGCACTTACATTATTTATTATCATTGTCAGGTATCTGATTGTTTGTGAAGTTAAATGATTCATTGAACTTTTACTCTATGCAAGTTTAATGAAACCAAACTTGAGGTAGGTATAAGGTCATGAAATTAACGGATACGTAACTGGTTGGTACTCTATTTGTGTTGAAAAATCAATAATCTACAGCCTGTAGTGGTTGTAAAGAGCAGTAATTTACTACAAGTACAATATTTATTTCATAGCTACTGAAGTGGAAAACGTGCTGAACTCGTGAACGTGAACCAACAGGCAGCGTTCGCCATAAAATTTTCTCATTAAGTTTTGTATGAGTTGTTTGCTCACATATGTGTTTAGGTTTTGCAACTGTTCATTGTTGAATTCTGGTTTCATTTGAATATTTTTAAATCAATCTGTCGGTCAACGAGCTGGTAACTGGTTACGTAATACGATACGTTTACAATAACAGTTTAGTGGTGCCGTCATTGGTGACTATGATCTATTGTGTCGATAATGAGATACCTATATTCTTTACTAGCTGTTGCCCGCGACTTCGTTCGCGTGGAAATTTGGTGTGTATGTGTAAGACTGCCTCGTTGGTCGAGTGGTCGTAAGTGCTTAAAACTCAAACTCAAAGCATTTATTTCAACTACAGAACAGACAGACTATTACGGCACTTTTGAATATCACTGTCTAGTACTTATTACTTCCATGCAGTGCAAGAGTAAACACAAAAGGAAAAATAAAACCAAATTCATTTTCAGCCATTCTGACTACACTTCGACTAAAACCTATTTACGTAAATAATTAAATTTCTCATAGAAATCGCGTATGAAATGATTAACTAAATTTTAGAAATTAATATCTTTTGAGTCTGTTGGTCGATTTTGATGAAATAAACGCTAAATGTTACTCAGAACAATGCTTCATATCTTTCAAAATTTCGATTTTGAATACAATGAGGGGTTTTTACGTGATGCGCGCACAAACGAACAGACAAACCGACAAACAGACAAAAATTCTAAAAATGGAAGAAATGGGTTCTGTGGGTGATCCTTTAACACCCCTACTATTTTTTTTCTAAATATTTTCAATGTACAGAAACGCCACTTCTACAGATTTATTTATTTAGATATGCACGGCTTACTTTTATCCATGATATAATATGTACGTATATCTATGTTTTTGATTTCTGATTTATCCTTATCTTGCTCGTATTGGGTTAGATAACCGGAAGTTGTAATAAACGTTAATATTCGATAGCAACCTAACTAGGTACCTACTATAGTACAAAATATTTTTCAGTTTGTTCATTTGGTACCAACTTATTAAAATTCACATGTGTAGTTTGTGTCTGCTTATCTGCTTTATTAACTTTTAATGACGTCATTGTATCGAGTATTGCGACACGTTTACACGGTCTATACAGTTTTGCCTTTTTGGTAACATGACAAGACAAAAACATTCTTATCTCTTTGACATTTTCCCTAATTACAGACAAAGGTACCTACTAAATATATTAATTGATATTAAAATAAAATTGAGAAAAATGAAAAGTATGTTGTTATAGTTTCATAATTTGAAAATGTAGATCTTAACTGTCTTTGTTTTAGAACCTTGAAATAAAACATCTTTGTATGACTGTATGTAATATAAATAGATAGGACTCTCTCGACTGTTTCCAATTAGGTGATGGGTAATATGGTCATCACACTCATCAATGGTTTATAGAGATTATGACTTCGATAGCATACACCTTCGGGTATGCCACTGGCCCATTTAAGGCGATAGACGTAGGTGTTTAATCAGCTCCATATCACATGTGTCTACATTGTTGCTCTTTTGGCAAGTGTCTGTTAGAGATTTATTGGTTAGGGAAACTTCAGGTGGGTCCAACTCACAAGTCTTTCGATCCTAATTAAAGGAGCAGTAGCTCCACGCTTAACCAATCGCGAAAAAGATATCAGCTGCTCCATACATTTATGACCGCAAACGACAAAATGTAGAGAACAGTTGATTTATTTTAGCGTCTTCATCATCATTTGCTTAGCCTTTTCCCAACTATGTTGGAGTCGGTTTCCAGTCTAACCGGATGTACCTAGCTGAATACTAGTATTTTACATCGAGCGACAGCCTATCTGACCTCCACAACCCAGTTAGTACTGGGTATTACGATACCTCTTGGTAGATTGGTCGTCAGACTTTCGGGCCACTGCGACGACTAGAAACGACTGTCAAAGATCTACAAATGACAGCTGGGACCAACAGTTAATCGTACTTTCCGAGGCACGGAGGAAACTCGGTATGTAATGAGTGGTCACACATCCACGGATCAACCTAGGCAAACGCGGCTAGTCTTGAAGCTCGACCCGAGCGTCTGTTATTATTTAGCACTAATTAAATGAGTAGTAGTAGCTCCAGGCTTAACCAATCGTGAAAAAGAAATTAGCTGCACATTTATGATTGCACACAACAAAATGTAGAGAACAGCTGATTTATTTTAGCGTCTGTTAATGATATTGAGTCATCATTATGAACAGACGCTAAAGAGGTCTTTCAGAGGTATTTGTTATATATGTATAGTATCAATAACACCTCGTATCTATAATAACAGCACTTATTTCTGCTTTCTTTTGTGAATAAATCAGATTCAGAAAAACACCATAAAAGATTTGCTCTAATTATGAAAATCGAATCCTTAATGCGTACCTATTATGGAGATTAGTGCCAAATGGTTGTTTTATGACCCTATTAATTATTATTTTTTCCTGTTAGATCTTTGTTTGATGCTTTCGGTATACCTACGACGCAGGACAAGGACGAAAACTAGGCAAGCTACTTAAGTAGAAGATTTTAGGTCAATGCGGCGCCAACATTTACGATGTCTATTTTTCCACACTGAGGTAGTCGTGGGAGATTTTCTGGTATTAGAAAATCGCTAATTCAGAAACAAAAAAAATGTGGCTAGATACCTCAATTTGTTTATTTCTGAATTAGCAATTTTCAGTCCGAGCCACGGAGTTAAAAACTAGTTTAGGTTTGTATTTTACTTTTCCAACAATTCGAGCTCTACATCGATTCACTGTATTATTCAAGGTTGATCTATGAATAATACCTATTATCTTGAAATTTTAACATATCTGGAAATTTGGTTTTCTATCTTGTACCTATTTATTTTCGTGAATTGTCTAAATCGGAAGTCTTGACCTTTTGGACTCAAAAATATTCTCTTGTACTTTGCTAAACCTGTGCTAAGAGCAATTCTTCGAAGGTCTTGCAAGCTTCAAGACGGATGTCTTGAAGCTTGCAAGACCTTAGTAAAAAATTATCTAACGACGACGTTAATTACCTAGGATCAACGTTGCGTCCTTGCGTCCATTCATTCTAAAAGACCAACTCACTGGCTATTATGTCTAGATAAACTTATATACGTAAGAAGGCTTCCTGTTTCTTTTACTCGTCTTTTAAAGACACGTTATAAACCGGTTTAGTATTAAATCCCCCGACTGATTCTCTGATACAATACAATACAGTTTGCTTTCATTTTTTTTCGGCGAAAGAATTTATCAGAAGCTGCCGCAGTTACCTGTTTAGTTTAGGCCTTGGTTTAAATATCTTTCCCTTATTATTAACACGTTATTTATTTTGTTTTTTTTAGTCGATATTATGTACACAAGTGGTAGCGAAACTGGGAATTTCTACCTGTTTGACCGTCTTTGAAGAAAGGAATAAGACGGCCCAATTACCAGAAACTTGAAATTCTATTGGTATTTTGGGGCTCTAATATGATCCAAGGTGCTTATATTTTTATAAGGAACATTTTGGAATCCACAGCTACCCAAGATGAAAAAACATGCTACAGAAACTCGAAGCGAAATCAGAGCAGAGCATGCTATGCTATGAATGCCGCTAATAGTTCATTCTGAAAAAAGGTCCTACTCACTAAGCAAAAAACAAGTTTAGAATAAAGTCGTTTAAAACGAACCATTAAAAACTAAGGACAAACTAAGGCCAAGTTTCGATCACTGATGCGTTTATGAAGTCAACGAGGAGTCAACTAGCTATTGTTTGCGATAGTCATTGAAGACGAAACGTTAATACTGCCCGGAGACAGACTACATAATATTACTTACCATCATACATTTTTAATACGAAAAGAAAGTTTTTGCATGTTTACAGGCGTAAAAACTAGAATGACTCGGCAAACTTTGCGCAATCTCCACGATTTCTAACGTTTTTGCTGCTCTAGTATTTACGGTTAAGAATAGGCCTTGTAGATAAATGTGTCGTGCTGGTCGTGCCTGTAATTACTGGGTCCCATTATTATAAACTGTTGGCCAGTAGGTCCCTAATCACCCTCATCAAGCAACTACTGAGAATCTTACTACTATTATAAATGCGAGAGTTTGTGAGGATGGATGAATGTTTTTTACTCTTTCATGCAGAAACAACTTAACGGATTTGGAGGACATTTGGCGCACATATAGTTTATAACCTGGAATAGCACATAGAATACTTACTTATTTAAACAAGTTTAAAAAAAAAATTTTTTAACTTTCTTAATCACTTGAGATTCAGACCTTCAATTTGAGTTTAAAATTATGTTGAGGCCTAGAGAATTGACGTCTGACATTTTCCAGCATGAATGTCAGAAGGAAGGATACAACTGTAATAATAGGGCACACTCACAATACCATTAGCTTATGCCCGTAGCTTCGCCCGCGGAAAGTTCGATAATAATCTCCTACGATCTTGCTACCTACCTACTGATTTAATAAGTACATAATTTAATTTCCTATTATGCTGTTGGATGACGAAACTTTTGCTTAACACCTCAGACTTTTTATTTATTCATCCGAGTAAGGACGAAGAAACCTATTCAATTAATTAATCAAATCAACGCGTTGATTGCATTTGCATTTCAAATAAGAAAGAGCCAAACAACGACATCAGTAATAGCTATGAAAGTGTTTCAAACGCACGCGGATACGACCGTTTCATTCTTATTTCAACGTTGGATAAAACAATGCAAGTTTGGCCATTAATGGCAAATTCATTAATTAAACTCTGCCTGTTTAGTAGTAAATAACACGTTTTGGTCTACATTTAGATTTCAAAACACGAAGTACCTACCTAAGTCAGTATTTGGGATCGAAATAGGCTTGACAATGTGAAATAATGTTTTGAAACTTACCTTTTTGTCTTATCCTTCATGTTGGATTTATATTCACTTACAACCAAAACTCTTACAAAATAATACTGTTCAAAAAATGTTCTTCAGGCGTTCACTTAATATTTAAAATGCTAGTAATAAAAATAGTTAGTGTCTTGTAAAAAACATGTTGGATTTACGTTTACAGTATAGCACCAAAAAGGCCGGTTTGTTTTGTGGTCTCGTGAGAGAACTTCAAAACATTGTGAATGAAGCGATCGATAGTGCGTGTGTAGGTCGAGGAGCGGAGGCGGTGTGGCCGCGACGATCGACGACTAACAGCGGGCGAAGCGCCGACCGACTGAAGTGAGCGGGCTCAGTATTGTGCGATGTGCCTCGTGGTCGCTCCGGAGTAGTCCGGAGTGCTCAATGCCTCGAGTGCCGAGCGCACCACGAGCCGGCTCACCGCCACTTACGTCAACATCAATCAATGAATTCGGGAACCTTGAACACATGCCACATGTACAACGTGCTGCAAAGCTCAAATGTGCCGCGTATGGGAACCGAACGCCGAACGTCAGGAGCAAACACATTTGCAGCAGATAACACAGATAACGACCACGACACGTTAGATTCGCTTGTTTATTTAGATTATCCAATAGCAGAAGGCAGGGACTAGGCATTGATCACAGAGCTTTGATTACCCCCACTGTTTAAACGCAATTGTTTATCTAGTGGTCATTAGATGTATAAGAGTGCCTGTAGGTACTTACATACTCGATTGCTAATGGTTGTGCGTAAGTAGTAGTGCGGTTAATGAAAAATTTTTGTAGATGATTAGTAAATAGCATGTTTTAGCTACGTCAGCTGCTGAGGGAATCTGCAACCTGCAACAAAATTACACACAGTGATATTATTATGCTGAATACATAATGCAGTGAAAATATATAGATACTCACTTGCTTTTGATAAGTTTTCAAATCATAAATTAATACCAAAGCATAATAAAATTAAATATATCATAGTTAACAAATAGATCAAATAGGTAATGCACAAGCTGTTTCGCAAGGCAACATTTCTATTTTCGGGATTACATGGGTACGGATTTCAGCCGTGTTTCAGGATAATGTTGTTAGCGCCATCTTGAAACGTTGAAGCGGAAGTTTCAGTGCGCGTCTGTCTGACTGTGAAAACGTGACACAAAAATACCAAATAGCCTCTTTTAAGTTCCGCATCGTTCCGGCAGATGTCACGAACTCATGAAGTCATGACTGAAAATAACATTAGTCCTGTTATTGCTGGAGGGTTAGGCAGAGGCGTACCATAGTTTGGTCAGTTATGTTTAAGTCCCATGTTATTAAATGGCGAGCAAGCACATTAAATTGACATCAACCGAGTGCAGATCCAGACTTTGGGCTCAGACTGAGAATGTGAAATGACTGTGACGAATTTGTCTTGTCTGCTGTTTATAAAATACCTACTTACCTTTGATTGGTGCAAATTAGAGGAATACGATGGATATTTATAAAACTCAAGTCTTGTCTCTACCTAAAGCTGAAGTGCTATCCCATTCGATCCATTTTGGAAAGATTTTTTTCTTTCAATCGTATGTCATGATGTGTGGCCTCAAATTTATTGTGAACCAGTTGTACCTATACTATCGGATTGGGTTGATAAAACCCCGACAAAGGGCCAGGAACTTTCTGAGATGTAGGTATATCGACGACGACTAACGACATGTGAGACGTATCCTCAAGAACTTTAAGTAGAAAGAATATAGTCTGGCAGTCCTTGAGTCCTTGACGAAGTAACAATAGCCAATCAAATGACTGACGAAATGAGAAGGTAAGAGAATGTTTTTTTTTAAATGTTAATGCTATAAACAAGCTTTCAGGAAACGAGCTTTCGCAATAGGGACGATGTCGATTTTTTCAGGGATGTTTTATGATGCCCGCTCTCAGTTCTGCCAAATTACAATTTCCGAGGAAGTTAGCGTAATCTCACTTGGTGTTTTTGCCTATACTTGTTCACTGGAACGCAGCCGTACCTAGGAAGCAAACCTACTGGCACAGTAATCGATGCAGAGTTTTTTTCTAAGCCAATAGGAAGCTTGCCTAATGCAATAGTATTTATTCTAGACTCGATGATAACTGACAGTAAGGTATACTTTGGGTGTGGAAATATGTTCAATGAATTTTTAATATTTATTTTTTCGTTATAACAAGGAAACTTGTTTTAGCTTTAGGTTTAGATAAATAATGTTAACTACCTACATCCTATTTAATTTCCGCATAGCCGTACGACAACCAGCCGAGTTCTGCGACCTAAATGTAGATACTTACCGTATCAAATCAGTTTCAGTTATTCATACCAGCCACTCATGAATTTTTCAGCACTGTCACGTTTTTTTATTTTTTTTCAGCCATTGTTACAATTCATCCGTGGAGCGTCGCGTCGTCGCCAACTTGACGTCATGTCTGTCAGTTATATTATGCATGTAGAAAGGTATATCATACCTGTGTGACACAAAATCTGTGTCGGTACGTAAGCAGTCTGAAACTAGACCGAAGCGAGCATAAAACTGCTAAAAGAAAAAAAAAACTACCCAGTAATTGTACCACTGCCTGCAGGGTACAGGCCTCTTCTCGTTAGAGAAGGCACGAACATTTATCATCACGTTTGCTCAAGGTGGATTGGCGATTGAAATGTATCGTTTTAATCACAATCCTTCGCATGATTGACTGGTGAGCTGCTAGACCGCTATACAGGTAGTTATACCCAGCGCAAAAACCAGTCTCTCACAAGCTTTTGTAGGTACCTACTATGTATAACAACTATAACAAGTCTTGGTTTTTGAAGAGATAGGTATTACATTGATTTGATTGAGTTCAACGATCAGCATTGTCTGTTATTGGTCACCGGTAGGGGAAGGCCAATTTCGTACAAATGCACAACCGCAGTAATCTTCATGCTTCGATGAAGAAGTGACTTATTAGTATCAAATAGCAGGTAGGCATTTGGGCGATACGGTTGTACCTAGTCGTTTTTGCATCATTATAATTCATAAACTTCAGTTCTTTTTTAGTACCTGTCTTTGGCGCCTCGTGACCGAATCAAGAGCACGTGTGTAGGTACACTTCAATTGAATCATGTAAGCATATCAAGATGCTGCGAGTGCTGCGACACTCACGTGGCCCGAGTGTGGATGTGCAGTGGACACGGGATACACTTAATAAAAACAATAGGTATATAAGTTATACATATATGTGTAATGTAAGCAGGACCAGGATTTTAAATGAAAACGTTAATGCTTTGAAAAAAAAAAACGACGGAAGATGAGATTCATAGATCGAACACTGATCACATTAAGAGCGTTTTTGCAGAAAGTGGGCAACGTCGCAAATAGCTGTCAAATATTTCGCTGTTTTGATTAATTTGGTGATATTACAGTATGGAAATAAGAAATATGGCTAACTAGTGAACTAAAATTAATATTGATTATGAAATGCAATAATTAATATCGTAACACCGAATATTTAGTTTTCGATGTAAAAAAAGGATTTGGAAACTTTCCAATTTTTTTACACCTAAAACGGTTACAATATCAAATAGGTACAGTATTTCAATTGCAATTCATGATTAATATTCTATCTGACTAGTTAGCCATATTCCTTATTACCATACAGTAATAATGTCAAATTAATTAAAACAGGTAAATATTTGACAGCTATTTGCAACGTTGCCAACTTTTTGGATGAACGCTCTAAATGAATTTCATAATTTTCAGGTCTCTGCCGACTGCCGCATGAAGGCTATGTCTGGTATCTGGCTAAACCAGAGCCAGCCATCTGCTATTCTAAAAAAACTAATTTCAGATTGTTATTTTAATTACACCTTACCCCCAGAAAGGTAAGCCCTAGGTAGGTACTAGGTTCAAGAGCAGCTCCCTACAAAATGTTTCATATGGTATCTTTTTGGACCAATGATTGTAGGTACAATTCTGATGCAATATTCGTTATCAATGATGATGATTTCCTACTCTACATTGGCTTCGAATGTAGGTAGTATTTTTTGACAAACAGTGATAGTCTTATTTGGCTGATATTTTACGCATCACTAATGATGATAAATCAACTATACAATACATAAAATTGAAGTGTTTGTTTGTACCAAATTAGAAAAATCTTTTTACTGTTTGCATTGAAAGTTACTCGTATAAGCGGTAGGTAGGTACCTACTTGTAAACATTTTTTTTTAAATTTTTGTTTCTGTTCCGGCTGATTTCGAAAACGGCTGGACCGATTTTGATGGTACTAACTGGCAGATAGCTGATGTTTTAAGAAGTAACTTATTTTAGAAAAAATAAATTATTTATTTATTAAAAATTTTGCACAACAAAAACATAATGCCTAAAAATGATGAGGGTTCCGTGCAAAAAAAATTAAACGCAGCAAATTCTTAACAAAATCAGATTCAAATAGGGAAGTAATATTTTACACAGGTAATATTTAATTTCACGCGGACGAAGGTAACGGATAGTCTTGCCATAAGAAAAGTGCCATGTAACATGACGATGTCGTCAATGAACTGTTAGTGGGATAAGATAAGGTTGTCTCGTGTTTATTTCGACGATGGACAATATGATGCAAAAACAAATTGATTTGATGAGTAGAAAAACAACGCGGGAATAATTAGGTACATCATCAGAATCAGAATCAGAATGTTTATTTGTCAACATAGGTAATTACAGTGTGTGAGATGTTACATTTTCGTATGTGCTCTATGTTTTGCCATTTGGCGTACAAATATTTTTATCAATTTTAATTAAATTCAGTTTATTACTTGCAACAAATACCTGCATTATATAAAATTATAACAATACATTAATTAAAATTACAAAAATCAAAGCAAGTCGATGAATAAATATTCTCAGAATGTCAACAATAAAATCAGCTTTATACGTCCCTAGTTCCCTACGTTACAATGTCAACCGAGGTCCGAGGTTTGAAATATCTTTGCTTTTTAGGCCTTTAATTAAGTATTTATATTTTCCTGATGGTCATGGTATTATATTTAGACATTTACGCAACATTTTCAAAGATGAAGGTACCTAAAGTAATTCAATTTAAATTATATTTATTGCGAAGTGTTGAGTAAACCGTTTTATTGTAATTATGTTAAAATTTCAAGAACTCCATGTTTGTTTAGGTTCAGTACTTGATAGGTGTTTTATAGTTATTTATACAGCAGCATCATGATGACCTCGTGACTCAGACACCTTGACAATGACTGATATGTAAACTAACGCGTGTTCGAATTCATAGTGCGTTCGATTTAATTTAATTATATTGATTATTACATGCACGATTTACGTGGTACCTATTAAGTATACACATTCTTATTATAGTAATGCCACCATAGGTACAGACGCCAGCACATCAAGCTAGGTACTCGAAACTGTAAAATTTTCCCAATCAACCTTGAACTTAATGCTTTAGCGATATAGTTGAAAATCTGTTAAAGAAATTTGACAGATTGTGGTAGATAGCTTGATGAGCTGGCGTCTGTACTTCTTCTAGGGAGTAAGCATCCTCTTCTCGTAGTCGTGTAGATGCCTACTACGAATCTCGTAGCATTTGAATTTGTAGCAGACATACTGGCATACTTACATGTAAGCTAATTAGTAAGTATCTAAGAAACGAGTGACCAGAAACTCCATAAACAAGCATTTTCTATTTGGTAGCAACTAACACTAACCTCAGTCAGTTTTCTCAGCCTAATGTCGTTGTAAAAGTAATCAATCAATCAACGTCCTAATGCAGTCTGAAGCTAAACATTAGGCGGTTTCTTAAGTTGCGGTATAATTAATACAGCCACAGGGTGTTTGTAAATCCGAGAAATCTGTAGTAGATAAAGTGACATACATAATCGATAAGTTATTGACACTGTAGTGTAGAGACTGGGAATTCTAATTATGTAGGTAGGTAGATCCCTATTTGCAATTACGAAGTAAATATTTACTTATTGTAACTAAACTTGTACCGGCATCTAATGGCACTGTTTACGCAGGACTATATAACTACGGATTAAAACACGTTTTCAATTTATTTGTTATAATTAGAACCAGTAGCCGCTCCTGCTAAAATGACGTAAGGAATTGTATTGACTTCTTTGAACTATCCATATTTTGTAAATAATTATCGTTACTAAGAGATATTTAGGTACATTGTACTAATACTGAACGTAGGTACCTACGTATTTACTTTTTAATATTGTTTAAGGCACTGCACGCTTACCTAGTGCTCTTCAATTAATAAAACAATGTTATGTTTATACACAACTGTAATCGATACTGTGACTCTAAATTGTGTCAGACGATTGTTATGGATATTTTGGAAACATGACACAGTATTTTAAATTTGTTTGAACTCAGTGGTACTTAAATAAACACACTATTACGTCAATACAAGGGAAAACTAGTTGAATCAGTGATTCTTCAGTATCCGTTACAACAATGTGGGTCTTACGGTCGCGCGCCACCGGCCTATGAATGTGACTCGAGGACATGTTAATTGGAAGCGACCGTATGACCCGTTACATTTCCTCAAATTCCGCCATAGGGTAAACAGATGCACCAGATGTGTGTCATCTGTCGGTAATTATCGTCCCTATAAAACATGAGCATTCTCTCGAAAGCGGATACAAAGGGATTAGCCACCGTTGCTTCAGCTTCAACATTTAACAACTTTTATAAATATAACATACTATCATGTTCACTTTGAAGTTACTGTGTCTAACATTATTCGCACTCTTCATGTTCGTTAACTCGAAATCTCTTGAGGAATCGAAGAGTGTATCGCCTAAAGTAGATGACGGCGAGATGATGGAAGGGGCAGAGTCCCAGAATCCATTCCTACCACGCTTTGCAATGAGAAAGCTTCGAGAGCGCAGTGAGAAAGCAAATGCTCAGAGGAGGAATTATCAGGGTCGAAGAATGAATCCACCATCACGAATTCCATGCCCGCATAGATATTATTAAGTAAGTAGTTTTCTAATATAACTTTTACAATGCTTATTAGCTCATTGGTGTGGGCGCTTAATTAGCGCTGCAGCTGCGGATTTTCGGTATGCCTAAAGAACGAAAATCTATTTTAAGCAGCAATTGTGGGCAAGTGGGCTATCAATCAGGTGGACCGCAACCAGACCTTAACGCTATTTTTTTCATTTGTTTAGATATTTTTTGGAATCCGGTATTTGAGCAATTTATGTATTTACAAATGAAATTTGTGTTGCTACACACCTTTCTTTGACCTCGATCTTCTATAATATAAGACTAGCTTACTAGAAAAATTTCATATTGAAGCTTGTGTTCGTCGCGTTATCAAGTACCTACCTTAAATATTTGAACTGTTCTTTCAGAAATGAAGGCGCATATAATATTGTTATTAGTGGGGATTGTCAATGCGCTTGCAAATCCTGTTTCAAAACCCGAAAATTTGAGTAATGATAAGGAACCACCATCGTTAGATACAAGTGAGTTAGAAGTGAACCTAGAAGATGAAGACGCAACATTAAACAAAAGTGATCCGGATCCTATCAAGGTAGAAGTAATAAGTGAAGAATTTGTGCCGGAAACTGATAATATAGGAGACACTACGAAATATGGCGACGGAGAAGTTGATATAGTGATTGAAGAAAGTGTAACTCCTTTAGAAGTAATCTCCGACGAACATAATGAAATCAAAATCGACGACGACGATTATCTTTATCCGGGTGACCAACTACTTAATAATATACTCGCGGAAAGGTTTAAAGATGAAATAATGGAAACTGCTGCAGGGTTTGCTCCACCTCCGTTTTTGAGAAAAAGGCACCGAGAACCGCCGCGACGTCGCTTTGCCATCCGCCGAAAGTACCAGACTTATCCGTATGCACCTTACAGGAGACTTCCCTACTATAATCCTTACTACAGATTTTATCGTCCTAGCTCTCTAAGATTTTATTAATTTATGTAATATTAATATTTAATTTATTAAACTTATTATAATTTAATTTAAATGTAGTGTTTGGTGATGTTTGTCCAAAATAAAACAAAATGCGCGTAAATATTAATTGATTTTCATTTATTTCTACAAAATCTATAAGCACATTGGCCTTACCAACAAAATTATTTCAATATCATTTTATTAATTTATCTATTTACATTGATCCTTAATTGTTGCATTCTATAAATGCATCACTTAAATTAGGAAAATCATTGTACACTTAATTGTATTTTACTCATGGCAGTTGCGTGAAGTGGATCCTCCGTTAACAAAAATACATGGACTTATGAATCGTCTTTTCACATTATACCATGTAAAGTATGACACAAATATGATATTCGATTACTAAAATATATTTGAATCACATAATATTTTCTTATACATTAAAAATATACCACGTGATTAAAAGTAAGACTCAGTAACTAGTTTACATAGAGCAAATTACGAATAAATAAGTTGATAAATAAATATCCATCGATAAAATTACACAAGGAATCATAAATGAGTAAGTTCTATTTCAAACAATATAATATGAGAAAACTTCAAGATTTCGTTCGTACGCGATCTCGCAGTGGGTTCGCGCGCGGGCGGGCGAGCATGCTGGCACTCATTTGCCGGGGCCCACGAGCGCCTCGTCCATGAGCTCGTCGTCGGTGATACAGGGTGAGTTAGAGTGCGGCGAGGGCGCCACCAGCGGCGACGGCGCGGGGCTCTTGGCCAGCTGCAGCGCCAGCGCCGGCGATGACGGGTACACGGGGCGCACGGCCACCATGCCCGACACCTTGCTGCCCGACGACGACGAGAAGTCCAGCAGCATCTCCGCGGCCTCCTGCGGCGTCGTAGCCCCGCTGCGCGCCACGGCGCCGCTCGCCGGGGGCTTCATGCACGAGTCGGCGCCTTTCCTGTCTTCCGAACTGCCCTTAGGAGCGGCAAACCCCTTCGCCATGTCAGTTTTGAAATCCAGGGGCAGGATAGGAAATGACGGCGGATATCCATCTTTAGAGTCGTCCTTATTTCTTAAAGGGCTGCCCCCCTTTGGTATACTGTCAGCCATGGCTTTAGAAAATTCTAAGGGACGGTCAGACTGGTCATTCTTACTGGGTGGTATTGTCTTAGGGCTCATGCTGCCCATATTGAGTAGTGGTTTCGGTACGTTTAGAGGATACGCGGACTTTTGAAGGGTATCAGTCGTTCTGGTACCTGAATTGTCGAAGTGCGGAAACTGATATTTGCTTTGTTCTAGTGAGCGAGCGAAATCGTTAACTAAAGATCGCTGATCATATTGCGCAGCAGGACTGTTTTTATCTGGAGTATTTTGATTTTTCAATTTTGGTATTTGGAACTTGCTTGTATCGAGAGGCTTGATCAAGCCTTCTACGAGAAAATTCGATTCTTTGGAGCTTTTAAACCTATCTCCGTCTATTTCGTCTCTCGAGCCGCTAGGGCTAGAATGGCGTTCAGATTTAGATGAAAAAATTGATTTTTCTGAATTAGTCATAAGTTTAGTTCTGGCTTTCTCTCGTTCCCTGTCTCTGATTATTTTAGCGAGGTCTGCACTGCTGCTTTTAGGGGAACCAGAACTGGATTTAGAACCCGACTTTGATAAGTTGATACCTGCACTATTTGTGGTCGACGATTTTGAATAAGGCACTTTGGGCATGTTGGGGTTGCCAGATCCGGAGGAATCCGACGGGCTCATGTTAGCTTTTGGTGGTGTTGATCCTGAAGTTACGCTACCAGATTTAGAAGATTGCATTGCCTGAGTTTTTTTAGAAGCGGGTCCGCTTATGACGCCTGGCTTTAAACCTGTGTGAGTTTTGGGAGAGCCCTGACTTGGAGGAGTGAGTTGGGGCGATGATGATGATTTGGAACTAGAAGTACTGTAGTTTAATTTAGAGCTACTGCTCGAAGAATCTTTCGTTCTAGTTTTATTGATTGTAATCTTCATACCGTCGGAGCTCGGCTTCACCATATACTCTTGATTTTTGCTATCATTAATTTTTCCGCTACTCCCAGGCAAACTTGTCTTGGGATCTGAAAACTTGGCACTACTGGATGAGCTACTAGACTTTGCACTTATTTCGGAATCAGTGCCACAGTGCTGGGCAGACTTGAGCTTATCTATCACAGCACTGAGGGAACCTTTTCTATTACGAGCCATGCTTGGAGCATTGGATTTATTTACTTCAATGTTAGGGGGAGATATTAGTGGTTCTGTTACGGGACTATCACAGGACACGGGGGTTATTTCTAACTGTTTCAATTTGATTGGGTTTTTTAATTTAGGGCTACTCCTATCAGAACTAGAAAAAGATAAACCGGAATGTTTCTTTTCTTTATCCCGCGATGTCGCCGAGCTAGAGCCGTAACTGTCTTTGGATATCTTTTTTGTGAGGTCATACCCTGTTGTACCAGACTTCCCTGAAGGCGACCCGCTGGTCGCAGATTTGAGTGCTGACATGCTTGGCTTTCCCGACCCCGAAGAGCTGTGCTTAGGGGACGAGATGCTGTGGTTTTTTGGACTCGAGTAACCAGTTAAATGTTTAGGGCTATTTTGAACTGGAGAATGTCTCGGGCTGCTGTGGTGACTAGATGTCCCCGACGGCTTTCCCAAACCCTTCACAGTGCTAGGGCTTGGCGATTTAGTTATCGAAACGGATCTGCCATGCGTTGGGCTTGGACTAAATTTTCGAATAAGAGAGTTTGGGGAAGTCGCACGTAAAGGGGAGCCGTCAGTGGGCTTGATGCTAACCGACACGGGTTTAGTGAGTGGGTCCTGTTTGGGCGGCACTTTCTCCGGCGGACCCATGGAGTCGTCTCTCCTGCGCTTCTTCTTCTTTTCCTTGCTGCGCTCTTCCCCCGACCTGCTCGACTTCTTCTCGGATCTGATACGGTCGTCAAGCGTTTTCATTTGTGATGATGTTATCGGTGTGATTGTTATGGAGCTGGGCAGAGCGGCGGGTGCGGCCGCAGTGATGGGGATTATCTCAATGCCCGGCCGCCTGTCCAGGCATAACATGGACGTTATACTGGAGCCGGAGCCTGCATTGGGTGTGTTCGGTGCGCTACCTATAGGAGTTATGCTTACCGAAGACGGCATATAAGACTTCCCTTCGGTTAAGTCCAATAGTAGGGAGGACGCGCTCCTACTAGTGCGTAATTCGGTATCTTTGCTTTTAAGTTTTTGCCTTTTGTGATCAGACTTGTGAAAAGAATTCCTGTAAAGAATAAATTAATGTGTAACATTAATCTGTTGAGAGATTTGTTGTAAGATGAAAGAATAGTAGGTAGAGGTACGCACCGGATAATGTCGTCAACGTCTCCATCGTTAGAGTTGTCCATGTCGGAGGAGGTCCTGTTGTCCGGCACGCCGAGCGCGTCCGTCGTGTCCATGGCCGACAGCTCCATGTCCGACGTGAACTCGTTCTGCGACACTGAGGACTCCCGCCCCTCCATGTCATCATTCGTCGAGTTACTATTGACAGTATTCTCATCTTCGTTGACATATTCATCTGAATTGTCACTCTCGCTATCAGAGTCCATCATTTCGGCGATGCCTGATGGCTTGCCTTTCTTCTGAGTGGCCCAGACATCGTCGGATTTTCTTTTTTTGGATTTTCGTTCTTCGATTTGTGGTTTAGTATCATTTGTGGAATCCTGGCACATTACGGACAGGTGATGTTGCTGCTCTGAGAGGTAGGCCCCTGTGGACAAATATAAGCAACTATCATTCTTAAAAAATATAGAATGCGGTATTCCATCCGCATTCTGGAGTTCTCAAATAGTTTTGGATAGTTGTTGCATTCTATGAGTAAGCGTCAATAGTTTCAATTTAGGCCTTACAGTAATCTTATATCTTTCTAATGACTTAAAAGTCACATCGCAATTCACGTACTCGTTATTTACAGTGACTGTTGTACTCACCGCCCTGATGTGGATGGTTGACGCTGGAGGGGTACAGGGCGCGCGAGTGCATGGAGCCCGGCTCATGCTTCACGTGGTCGCCACCCGGGTCGAGGCCTCCCAGTCCGCAGCTAAAATTTGGCTCCAGAGCCGAGTACCCGCCATTTAACTGTTTACTGGCTGCTTCCCGTTCCCAAATCTTTATGAGGGACCTACAGAGAACAGATACATTTATTTAAACTTTAGTGAAAATTGATACTACATAGCATAGCTATGTAGCCTATAATGCGCCCGCTCAAATTCAAATTATTTATTATCTCTTCAAAAACAGCATGCAAAAAAATTGAGTACATCATGTTCTATTCCCGAACATGGTGTCCTCAATTGTTTTTCTTCCTCGCTACATACATCGGACTTGGAGCTCGGTGTGAGGACTAGCTAGTATCTCACCTGAGTGTAATAGGTATGGAGTGTGTCTTCTGCAGCACCCTGGTGATGTACTCGTCGATGTGGTCGGCGGGCGCACTGTGCAGCGTGTAGAGCGAGGCGCGAGGCGCGGCCGGGTCGCTGAGCTCGAGCTCCACGGTGGCCATGCTGTCGTCCAGCGGGTGCTCCAGCGAGATCGAGATGTGCTGCCACGACAGCGCGCTCACTTCGAACATTAAGACGTTCTCCAATTCTATGACTGTGGAACAAACAATGAAAAATTACGACGTGTTAAAAAAATATAATAGTACAGGTCTGGGAGTTAATATACCAATTTGAGTTTTAAAAAGAGACTGTCACACATTGTCAACGACGAAAGTCGAAATATCACGTCCCCATTAGTGGCGCCTCTAGACTGCACGCGACGTTGCCAGCTCGCCGACACACCGCCAGTATTGTTTCGTTGTTTTGTACTGGCCATTCCTGCAACGGCGTAGCGCCGTCTACATGAGCCCAACACCTTGATGAGTCATATTTCACCCTGGTTTCTGTTAAAATGTTGCATGGTTCTTTTGGCGCGTTTTCAATACAGATTCCACAGACAATTTTACAAACAGCGCCCTCCCTCCTGTCGATGTCATTCAAGCGCCAAATAAGCCTAGTTCCACCATACATACGTACATTGTTTGCTCTGCGTGCGCACACAGCTGGTGATGAGCGCGTTGAAGAGCGCCTGCTGGCGCAGACACGCCAGCAGCGGCGGCACGTGCGACGGGTGCGTGAACGGCACGCTCGTCACCATGCAGCCGTCCAGCCCGCGCGTCTCGCACAGGAAGTAGCACTGAGTCTGTTCTGGGAGATTCTAGAACATGCCACCAAAATACGTTTATGGTTAGATGTTATGACGGAGAAGAAGTGGAAGAAGGGGAGTAGGGAAGCCTTTGACAGGTTAATATGTAATATTAAAGAAAATGACGTTTTTAAATAGTGCTCAATTTGGAGCGAATGTGCGTTACATTGCAATGGAATGGCTCCCCAGATCATCATTCTTTCCATATAATTCAATACACAGTCGTTTTTAGCAAACGTACAGCGTGCCGGTTCTTCTCTCGCCCTACAGTTAGTGGTATATTAATTATATTATCATCACAATATGCCACGATCTACTGCAAACAATCTGCAGGAAAAGACACTTTTAAAAGTATGACTTTTCACGTAATAAAAAAAGCTTTTGCAGGTAAGTACGAACCACAAACAGCCCTTTGCTGATATTCAACTCGATAACTTTCCCAGGGGTCAGCTTGTTGTACGCTTGCTGGGCCACTAGCCCCAACATGGGCTTTGCATTGCCCCAGTCGCCTGCCACTTCCACCTGAAAATATATTTGAAGTTAAAATAAAATCGATACAACTTAAAAACTCTAAAAAATATTGAAATGACTTCATAGGCCAAGAAATATTTTCAAACGTTTGTAAAGGATGATTTCTACTAAACGGTTCGCATCGGATCGGAAAGCATACGAACGGATGCGTCGACAGCCGATCGCATCCGACAGGATGTCGACGCATACGACGTTCGTACCTTCGCTTGCGAACGTATCCGTTTCTGCGCCTGTTTCATTCCTACCGTGTCGGATACGAAGACAGGCGAACGGAACCGATCGCGCGTCTCAGCATATTTTCGACTCCGATCGCGTGTCGCGGAAGACACCCGCGGTCAAGCTACTGTGCACAGCTTGGTAATATAGACTTTAAATACTGTGTACACGATTTAATATCGTTTAAAGATTGTAAAATCCGTTCCGATCCGATGCGATGCAAGCCGTTTAGTGGAAGTCATCCTTACGTCATCATCATCGTCTAGCTTTTCCCAACTAACATAGTTGAGTATCAGTCGATCCGAATGCAGCTGAATACCAGTATTTATGGAGCGACTGTCCTACCAATCTGACCTTCATAACTCAGATGGTACTGGGTCACACCCATTTTAAAGACTGGTTGTCAGACTAAAAAAAAACAAAAAAAAGAATAAAATAAAATTTAGTTTAAGTGAAACTAATGCGGTTGGTACGTATGAGGTTCAATTCCACGAGCATGAGCAAATCCACATGACACTAAAATTACCCTAAGATAAAACTCACCTTCTTTTTGACTAGTGTTTGTTTACTTACGTCACTAACACTGCTCTTTCATTTAGGAATTCAATTAAGTGTTACCTAATCGAATGCGTATAAAAGCTAAGGTTGGCACTCGTTCGGCTTAGCGCAGAGAGATGAAAATCCCACAATGAAAAAATATTTAGATACATATTTATTTAGGTATCGTTTGGTTTAACGAAAACGAGCATAAGTTTGTCTACTGTGTTGTGCCCAACAGCATCATTTTACTGTTCGCTGTTTACGAACCCGTCTAAAAAAGCTCTTAGTCCTTACCTCTGTAGTGGCATGTATAAGTTTGGCTAGCCCGGCGCACAGCGGAGTCGGCTGTGACAGCTTGAGGGTGAAGCACGCGGGCAGCATCGCACTGTTCTGAGGCACCAGTTGAGCGTAGATCGGCCCATTCCTACGTGCAGACGGTCAAAAATGTTTTATGAATTCATAAGGCATAAGGCTCGGTTTCCTTCTAAGCAGAGTTGGGCAGAGCGGAGAGACGTTAGAAACCGGTGAGACGAGAGACGTGATATGGATTTCAACCAGTGATCCCCGCACGTCTGCTCTCCGCGTTGGCGGACTTATATCATACGCTGGCTGAATGAAATAAGATTAATAAATAATGGTAAGATTATGATAAACTAAATTAATAATACTGTCTCATTGCTGGGCCTGCTGAAAATCTCATGACATGAGCTGCCATGGCTGACCTGGAAGTCTCTGAATAGACTCCGGACCCAGGTTGGTCGCAGTAAGGAAAACCTGCTCAGGTGGGGATTCATTAATGACTCTGCCCTGGAGTGTAAATGTGGTGCTGTTCTGCAAACGATGGGGCACTTAATATCGTGTCCTGCGTGTCCTGTTGTTTGTTCGCTACAGGAACTGATGGACGCTACTGAAAGCGCCAAACTAGTAGCTCAGTTTTGGGCTGATACAATTTAGATTGCCATCGATACGCTAAGAAGAAGATTGCAGGGCAAAGGCCTCTTCTCATGCAGAGAAGGCACGTGCACTGATCACCACGCTTGCTCAAGACGGGTTGGCGATTTCAGTTATTATGTTATTATTAATTAAAAGTCCAGGTCAAAATAAATAAATCCGGTCAAAAATAAATAAATGCTAACTAGCGTGATGTAATGTAAAAATCTTACCCCTTCCCAGGCCTCTGACCCCCTGATATGATAGGTGACAACTGCAGTTTATTAGGCGTAGAACCTTCTAGAAGAACTGTCGCGGAGTGGCCAATGGGCGTGTGAGAAGGAACGACTAGTGAAGCAAGACCGCTGGTTGCGGCAGGCTTGCCTAGTGTTAGGAGCTCAACCGTCAGTGGATTGAGCCCCTTGTCTTTGTCTAAAAGCTCGTATGGGGACACGAAGTAAGTGAGACGCATTGCGTGACCTAAAATAAATAGGTTGTTGGTTAATGCTTAATTGTATCCATGTAGTCAGACCGTCGGACAGAAGTAGGCGGATCAAAGGTAGTGAAAAAGTACAATATTTATTTTGAACTATTAATCAAATGATAAAGTTGCCTGTATTATTTATTTATCAATATTTACATAAGGCTCACATACCTCCTCTTCGCTTTTGCAAGAATCCAATAGGACTCTTGTGTACTTGCGCACTTGGATCTTTGATAAAACTCTGGAGTTGCCTCATTGTACATAAGTCTTCTTCTAAGCTCTGTAGAGCACTAAATGCTTTACATTTTACCTGTTAAATAAAACATGCAAAAACAAATTATAAGAATGTGAATTAGGGATATGAAAAAAAAAGAAAATAAAAATGAAAAAATAACTAAAAAATTCAAAAGCACCGACCGTAGGGTTCGTCGAATCAGCACAGCCAAGGCGGTGTTGACTTAGCACAGAGTCTCTGGGCAGAATTAGAAACGAATCAGGGGTAACATGAGCCAACACTGCCTGTGCACTGTTGGTCTTGCACAGAGGCTCTGCATAATTTAAAAGTCAACAGAACAACAAGTCGACACTGCCCTGGCTGTGCTGCCTCTACACACCCTGCGGACTTCCCCCGTAACAGGAATGTTGGCGTAAGTTACTTTTTTTTCAGCGCCTAGTTGATAAACCGCGGTTAAGCCTTCCAGCTGTGCTGTGAAATCGGCGAAATCCCCGCGAGATATACACGAAACCAGTTCTTCACAGCTTTGTTGTTCAATCTATTGGAATGTAAAAATATATTGATTAAAAACACGTTAATAATTCTCATAAATGTATTAAATAAATGGATATACAAATACTGATAAATAATAGAGAAAAATACAGTTTTTACGTTGTTGTTTTTTTCCACCCAAAAGATGAATAGTCGCCAGGACATTGTCAAACTTACTTTTCCTTCATGATGAATTTTAACATCTTTTACTGACCCTGATGATGAGTCAACTAATATTTCCAAATAAAACATATCAGATGATATGAATAGATTCACTCCTGATGTTCCCACTACGAACTTGAGCCTGAAACAAATACTGAACTTAATTTCAAAACAAGATACAATACAGATAAACAAAGAACCGATTTTTTATCGTCATAGTGTCCAAAAGTCCGTTTATTGTTTAAATATCATAAAGATTGTTTAAATACTGCTAAATTATTTCTTGTAATGTCCCATGTCGCCAAGCCGTACCTGCAACTTCAAGCAAATTTCCTTTAGACCGAGGAGGTTGAAATAGTGACCAAAGTTTACAAACCCTAGCTGCCTAGATAAGCACTCTAGGCGCTCAATGAGGCTCTGCAAGGAGCTAACTTTGATGCAATGCTGCAAACTGTCAAGGCACTTCTTTAGTATCATGCGATCTGCACTGTCGATCCCCCATCTTTTGTCCTGTAAACATAAAAAAAAACTAAGTCATGAAATATATTCAATCTACTAAAAATAAATACCACTCTTTAGTCAGGTTTTTTTTCATTGAAGATGGCTTTTAATTAAAACATCTTGTTGAAAGGCATTAGAAGATTTTTGTATAAAAGATGGCCAGCCTAACATATTCTGCTGTTTTCTTTTATTTTCAAAATGGCGACCATGCTTAAAATCCATATTAATCAATAGCTGGCATCAATACAAGCATAAATTGTAATGAAGGATGTTATTCAGGCCAAAAAATTCAAGCCCTTTGTATTAATAGGTAATTGTTGCATTAGCTGTCAGCATAATATTTTAAGAGTTAGTATATAGGCTTTATACAGTATTGTAAACAAGTTTAAAATGCAATTGGGTGATAATTAGCAAAGAAATTGTACCAAGGCAGCTGGTGACACGGTTATGTTAGGCTTCAGTGGTTTGTTAACAACCAGTCAGCCCAGCCAGTGAGAGTTTTGTAAAAGCAACTAAGGGTTTATACAAGAGGGTGGGCAGTTCTATTTGCAATAACCTAGATCCATAGAATTTGGCAAAAACCCAACAAAATCATTTAATAGGTCACAGGAAAGATAATGTCTTTAAAAGCTTACTAAAGAAGTTAAGTAGGTATGTATTGTATAAGTTTATAGATTAATAGCATAATCAGCCTATAATGTTCCCACTGCTGGGACACACGGCCTCCTCTCTCTGAGAGGGAATGGGCTATAATCCACCACGTGGGCCCAGTGTAGGTTGGTAGATGTCACGTATCTTCGAATTTTTGGTTCTAGGACATGCCAGTTTCCTCACTATGTTTTCCTTCACCGTGTTTGAGAGCAGTGGTGATGAGATAATGTAATGTTCCTGGCTGGGTTCAAACCCATGTCTTTCTGTTCATAAGTCGGGACCGCCACCACTGGGCCACTGCTGCTCTCCATCTACTGATTGCCTTAGAATAATTGAGTAGAGGAAGTTCTAGGTAGGCCATGTGATCATTGTGCTGACAATGTGTAATTTGTTGAAATTACCTTGGTTGCTAAAAAAATACTACTGATTTAAGGTTATTAAAAAGAGAGTTGTGAATCAGGAAAAACATAAAATGCATAACCATGCAGCCAATTTAAAAATAATTGTGATTGAGTTTTGTCTCATTGCATAAAATAACATAAACTTTATTACCATTGTGCAATTTACGATTTGTCTAACTTTACCTGACACAGATCTTAGTAAATTAAAGTCAAATGGCTTGAATTTTTTCTTGAAACCATTGTTTACAAAGTTGTATTATTTGAAAAATGGCTTGATATTTTAATTTTGATCATTCTTATAAAATTACTACTAACTATGATAAAAACTTATGAAACATGATGAATGCACTTTCTACAACATTATGGTAATTTAGTTTAAAGGTTGTTGTTGTGCGGGTTCAGTAATCCTAAAAATTTAATCCCTAACTCATTAGTGATTTCTGTAAAAATAATATAATAAAGAAACATACCAGCAAAGCCATTCGGACGCCTTTGGAAGTCTCTGTTAAGTTTTTGAACTGTGATGTTTTGGACCTAAGTTTTTCCATAAGAATCTCCTTCTGGAGTTCTTTAGATTTGTCGATAAGTTCGGTAGTAGTAGCCATGGCCACTGGGGTACTGTCCGTCATTTTTGCAGATTTTAATGCACCACTTACAACAACACACAAATTAATGATAACACAAGAGCAATCACAGACAGAACATCTGATACACGAGGATCGCAATTTTTCTTATTTAATATAAATTTGATAAATACGTTTGTCAAAAGTTATTGAGCAATTTTTGGGTTTCTCGAAATATAAAAATATTCAGCAATCACTTTATTTTATTTCTTAAAAATAATTTTTTCGTTCACAGAACAAACTGTCATTTTCTCGCGATGCCATTTGCTATACCACTACTAAATTAAATATGTCAAATATTAACAAGTTGGCTTTAGTTTTGTCTCCGAATGGCGCTACTGGAGTACACTGTTGCGTAAGTAAAAAAGAGAGAACCGATTGTTTTGTTGAGATGACATGAGTATATCTCTATAGACGTATAATACGAATAAATGCCAATGCCAAGTATGAGTGCGTTCAGAAACAGTGAAAGTCTACAACGTAACTACGTTTAGTTATCGCTAAAAATAAACACATACTAGTTTATTACTTCGATATTGCAACAAAATAGTTTTAAAATTTGCTGAAAGAAAACAGTCTTCAGTTTACATTCTATTTAAGTGTAGAAGCTAGTATTCACTGCCAATCTTGCTTGGTCTTAAGGATATCGCCAGCCCACCCACCCAGCCACCCACCCAGTTATTATTACTAACTGGGTTGTGGAGCTCAGATAGGCAGTCGCACCATGTAAAATACTGGTATTCAGCTGCATCCGGTTAGACTGGGAGCCGACCCCAAGATAGTTGGGAAAAGGCTAGGCAGATGATGGCCTTGCTTGGTCTTAGATTTAAGACTGGTTTGCTTTTGGACTTATGACTGGTTTGCTTTAAACCTAAACCGAGTGTAGTGAAGCCAAAAAGGAGTAGATCATGTGCCAAAAATCATACAGGTACAGAAGCCAGCACATCAAGCTACTACAATCTGTCAAATTTCAACTTTGTTGCTAAAACATTAGGTTCATAGTTGATTGGGAAAATTTGACGGATTCGGGTAGCTTGAGTCTTGACCTGCTGGCGTGTCGGTACCTAATGACTTTTTCATCAATCAATAAGATAAGATATATTTATTTGCTCCAAACATGTGTACACATACAATATTAAAAAGTGCATGCAGAATAACTTCAAAGAAAATTGGTTCATACATGTTTGCCACATAATATGGCGTGTAAATGTTTAGAATAATATATTGTATTTTTAAAATATCTATACATATAGTAAATCTGTAGACGTGCCGTGTCTGTACATTGAAAATATTTAGAAAAAAAATAGTAGGGGTGTTCAAGGATCACACACAGAACCCATTTCTACCCTTTTTAGAATTTTTGTCTGTTTGTTGGTTTGTCTGTTCGTTTGTGCCCGCATCACGTAAAAATCCCTCATTGTATTCAAAATCGAAATATTGAAACATAAGAAGCGGTATTCCGAGTAACATTTAGCGTTTATTTCATCAAAATCGACCAACAGACGCAAAAGATATTAATGTTTAAAATTTAGTTAGTAACCTCATACGCGATTTCTATGATAACTTTCATTATTTACGTAAATAGGTTTTAGTCGAAGTGTAGTCGGAATGGCTGAAAATGAATTTGATTTTATTTTTCCTTTTGTGTTTACTCTTTGCATGGAAGTAATAAGTACTACGTACAACCCATTACTAAATAAAATATCTAAAAAATTTAAAAATGAAAACAAAATTAAAATATGATAAAATCCACGACGTTGTAAATTTGTTCCGTGCGGGAAAGGAACCCGCGACACGCTCAGCCACTGCGCCAACCGTGCCGTCATATAGCTATGGTTGTGGCTTCCTCGAGCATTGTTGCAACTTTTCTTAAGGGTAGCCGGACTGCACATTCCATTTTCAAATTGCCGCTGAATCTTGCAACCGAAGATACCGCGACATGCAACATCACCAAAAACGTGGGAGTCCTTTTGCAGCAGTGAAAGTTAATAGTATGGGACGAGTGTACAATGCTACAGAAGCATGCATTAGAGGCGTTAAACCGTAGCTTGCAGGACATCCAGGTGGCGTCGTTCGACGACTTAAGACCCTGTGGACGGTGAGTAATGGGCTAGCTCGCCGTCGGACCGGACCGATCTTATGACGGCAGGCCGTATGGACGGCGCGTCCGTCTTGACACGTGCGCCTCAAAGAGATCAAACTCAGCAAACCGGAAGGGGGGGGGGGGCAAGAGCCGATGCCTGCCGGGGCTGCGGGACTGTTCGAAAGAGATACCGCGGCCCTGGAACACAAATGGCTAAAAAGGAACGTGTACTGCCTAGCCTGTTGAATTTCGCAACTCCCTGGAGTTTAACGGGCGTGCTGTCTCATCAGCTGGAGCTTAAAGTTGGCGTTCCAGTTGTGGTCATGCGAAACCTTGATGCAACTAGACTGTGCATCGACACCTGGCTTCGTATCACAAAGCTGGGCAGTACCATTATAAAAACGGAGCTGCTAAAGGAGAGAGCGTTTTAATAACCCGCATGCCCACTATTTCAAATAACTTGCCATTTCAATTTACTTGGACTTCTTTTTATAGTCATCACCCACATTATCACATTTTGATCAACCAGTCAGTTCTCACACATCACGCCATGTAATCCCCGAAGGTTTAGGCAGAAGTGTACCTAATCGTACACCCACATTTCGCCAGTTACGTTTAAGTCCATGTGATAAGGGGCTAGCTAATTTCCACCAACTGGGCACAAATCCAGATTCCGTGGCTGCTATTGAGAAATTCCTGATGGAATAACCCAATAAGACTATTATAGTATTTTTTTCAATTGTATACATTGTTTAATGTTAAGTGGAAGAGGGGAGTCACACAAGCATCTCCTTGCTTAAAAGGTGATCTCTAAATCATGTGCGTTATAACTTTATGTAATTATGTAATTCAATTAAATATTTTTTTTAACACTGCCCGATCCGGGCAGCGATCCCAGGACCTCATGCTTAGTAGTCGCAATTGCGACCACTCGATCAACGAGGTAATCTCTCACATACACACCAAAATTTCCACGCGAACGAAGTAGCGGGCAACAGCTAGTAATTTAATATGTAGGTACCTAATGATTTTTTCGAAATAAATAAAATAGCATCATGCTTGACTCGTATAGCCTGTTTAAGATTTTGTGGTTGAGGTTAACATTTTATGTTTTTTTATTCCCCACAAGTCGGGGGCCCCTGTTGGTTAGGTCCCGTACGTATCATTGATACGGTGGATACGGCGATAGCTACGCCCCTGGCTTGACGCTGTGGTAACATCAATATTACAGCCACCGCGCCGTGTCGATCCTAGGATTTTATTAAGTAGGTACTTACTTACATTAAAAAGGCAGCTACGCTGACGACTCATTGGGGAGGCCTATTTCCATTAGCAAAAAAAGTTGTGAATTTGTGCAAACTTCTCTGAGGATGTAGATGGGTCAAATCACATCCTCAGAGAAGTTTGCACAAATTCACAACTTTTTTTATTTAATTGCAGTTATCAGTCGAACGGTACAGGATGTTCTGTTTAGATTTTCTAAACTCACCAGAGATCTGGAACTTCTGTGACTTCTGAGATTCATTAATTAGAGACTTCGATGGGTAGAGACAAAAATACTATTAAATTATAGCTAAGTATAGAAAGATTCACTAATAGGTATAATTTAAAAGTTTTAAATGTTGAAGCGTTACTAATAAGTATTGTATACTAAGTAGTTGTTCCCAGTAGCAGCTGCTGTTACTCTCACAATGAAGTAACTGAGTTTCTTAAATTAATTCTTCGTGGTCGTCGGGTGTCCATTTATTTAGGAAGTGCCACAGGGCCTAGTTCAGAAGATGGTTGACTTTCTTACGAAGAATCTCTCATTATTGTTCGGTGCGCAGTCTGTATACCTATTATTTACGTACTAGTTGTGCCCGGCATGCGTTGCATTGCACCTTTTTTTACCCTACCCTACCTACCCCCTTATCACTTAGGGGTTTCACTTTACATTACAACGATTCACTTTTCATTATTTAACCGATAGAACGTTTCAACGGCGAGCGATTTGCCGACACAACTTTTCAAACGTGAATCGTTGTGTCGGCGAAACGTTCGTCATTGAAAAGTTCTGTCGGAGAAAAAAAGAAAAGTGAATCGTTCTGTCGGTGAACCGATCAACGGCGAAAGGAATGTCGGAGAAATGTTTCAGAATCGAAAAATAGATAGTAGCCGATTCTCAGACCTACTGAATATGCATATAAAATTTCATAAAAATCGGTCAAGCCGTTTCGGAGGAGTATGGTAACTAACATTGTGACACGACAATTTTATATATAAGAAAGATGTACGCACGGCGGCCAATCAAGCTATGCACAACTGTGCACAACCAAATTAAGCTCATCTCTCATCGTACGGGAAGCTCATCTAAAGCGAGGTCAGGTTATACTGGATATGTATAGCTTGATGTGTTGCCGTGTGTACGTACATCGTTGGTATCATAAACTTCTTTAATAATGTTGTTTGATGCCGAATGTCTCTTTCTATTCTATTGCCGGTACAGTCCTTAATGTTCAATTTGACTTTATAGGACACTGCGTGCAATATCGAAATCAATTTGATGACGTTTATTTGAACTTTTTATTGAACTTTTATTTTATTCAATCAAAGTAGCTTTTAGTGTAACCTACCTAAAGAAAAGTAGTATCTATGTACCGTACCTAAGTATTTCTAAAGATTACATAACATCACGCCTGTATTTACCGAAGAGATAAGTAGAGGTCTCCATGTTTTTCTAACAATGGTGGGTATCACCAATAAGTATTTCGCCATTTAGGTACGTTTAAGTCCTACCTATTATTGGGCGATTCTATTGCCATCAATCGGGCTCAAATCTAGTATTCGGGCTGCTAGGTATTTGCTGATACTGAGAAACGTGATAATTATTATAGACCAGATTTATGAAACATTAAATCGTCGAAATATGCATGTGTAAAAATATGCAACATAAAATTGAAATAAGTACTACAAAATATTTTTATTTGTTTTAATCAACTACATTTTCGACTATATTTTGAGACAAGAGGAGGTAGATAATATGTTTTGTTAAGATATAGGTACTTACCTACATATTAATTAGAAGAAGTTATCGCATAGCTAAATGTTCCTGTTAGCCAGTGTATACGCTATACCACATTCTGTTTAGAGACAATCGAGTTAATGCCATCACCAACTTCTCGTAAACTTAGCAGTTTGAAACTTCAGATTACATGGCTTCACCTCCTTGGAGTTGGAAGTGACTAACTCTGTGTATATAGTATAGTGATACTACATGTAGCAGAGTGCAACATTGATATAATTTTTGACAATGTCCCTTTTTTATCGGTATGATAGGTCAAGTACAGACGCCGCAGTACATCAAGCTACTACAATCTGTCAAACTTTAATCGATTTTCAACTTTATCTCTAAAGTAATATTTTCAAGGTTGGTTGGGAAAATCTGAAGTTTGACCTGCTGCAGTCTGTACATGGCAGAATGCCATTCTGTTCACAACACAGGTATACAATGAAGACGCAATAGATAATACTGAGCCGGTATAGAGACTGTCGTGCAATGAGTAAATGCCTATGGTGTAAGATGGTATAAAAGACTATCTATCTGTCGTTGTCAAAATGGAATGTTGCAGCTTTACTTGCAACACCTTTAGGTGCCTTTTTTTTTTTTGTTCCCGTTGTTTAAAATCCACACGGATGTCGAGGGGCCTGTCGAATTCTAACCGACTAAAAACCACCCCGGTGTTCCCTTCCCACACTTGCACCGGGGATCATGGGAACTAGTGCACCTTCCACAATCCTCGGCTAGTGCCGGCCCGCATCCACGGGCCTCCTCAAGTCTGCGGGGGGACTGAGGTGTCCTCCCCCCGTAACGCCAATAGGGGGGCGCGCGGAACACTACGCGCCACCACCTCGGGTCCAGTTATACGGGGGGGGGGCGGCGGACCTCCGCAGCCTCCTTCTGTGAGATGACCGTTTCACAGAAGGAAATCACCGCATCCCACGACTCTGTTCTTCCGAACATCGCGCGAGCGACGGCCGGCAGCGACAGGTCGGTTCCCACTACTGTCACGAGAGCACGGTGCGGCTCCTCCCATGCGGGACACTCTGCCAGCGTATGCCACGCCGAGTCCTCCAGACAATGGACGCAGTGATGACACCGAGGCCTTTAGGTGCCTACCTTAACCTCAAACATGTGATGCTGCGGGAAACAATGTTTAGTATGTAATGTTTCTCATCTTTTGTTTACGGTGCGGTGATTAGAGGCACGATAGAGGTGTCGCACAAAACAATTGAATTCGTAATAGAGTACAACTAATCAACAGTAACGAGACATGTATTCAACACTGGATATCTAACGATGATAACTAATAAGTTGTAATACCTACAGGTAATCCCTCAAAGCAGGATAACTACGTAATTGACATTAATTTAAATTGTATCTTGAATTTGAAAACATTATTTCTACATCCCTCTCACGTCTGCCAAACTAAGGGATCGGATGACTCGGCATGGAACGAATTCCAGCCAATCTAATTATGGACTCCGTCGGATCCTTGGAACACCCTGTATATTATTATAAACGTATTAAAATTTATTTATTTATATATCTTATTTGCTGTTCGATGACACTTCCCCATATATTTCATTTAGAGATCCTTATGACGATATTGTAATAAAATATTAAGTATTATTTTATTTGTGAGTAAAAATGCGAACTGTTGATAATAATTGGTTTTTCATTGGTCTCTACTTCTCGTTGACAGCCTCGTTGGTCGAGTGCGAGTGCTTAGCATGAGGTCCTGGGTTCGGATTCCCAGGTCGGTCAAAGTGCTAATTGGGCTTTTTCGATCAGGAATTTATTAATAGCAGTCACGAAGTCTGGATTCGTGCCCGGTTGATAGCAATAGGTTCGCCCCCTATTACATGGGACTTAAACATAACTGGCGAAATGTGGGTGTTATTAGGTACACCTCTGCCTAACCCTACGGGGATTAAAGGCGTGATGTTATGTTATGCTATGTCTACCTCTCGTTTAGCTCTATAGGTACGTGATACCTATAATAATTATACTTTTACTGACTAATTATTAGTCAGTAAAAGAAAATTGTTACGCACATCGAGTATTCAACAGAGCAAAACACAAAAGAAAAATTAAAAAAAAAACTTCCAATGTAGATACGAATTGTATTTTTAACAAAATATTTGTCGGATTGAATTTATCGGGTTGGAAAGAAATTGCTAAAAATAAAAAATGACGTGGTAGCCAGTAGCCCGTGGGTAGCTAGGCAGGCAGGCATAGATATAGCATGTTCTATTCGCATCCCTGCACTTGTCCGGAACAACAAGTAACAAGTGGTTGGAATCCTTGCACGTTTCTAAACTTGCTAGAAGAGACAAAAAATAGTTTTTTTTTTTTAAATTGGCATAAGTTATTCTAAAATATAAAGTTTCTGATTTCCTCAATAAAAAATAAATTTAAATCTATTTATTTCCAAATGCATTTATCAAGACTATTAGAATAAAAAAATAACGCTCAATCTTTTTGAGGCAAGATTATGTGTGCTATCGGTTGCGATCTAGGTTACTCACTCACAGGTTTACTTTGCCTGGTAGTGGACCCACACGTACGCCCCTCCGAGTTTTCAACGGTAAAAATAGGTTCTTAAGATGTCCTAGAACTATTGCAACATTTTGGGAATGAAATACTATCTTTACCTCTTTGAAATCGAAGTTTGACTTATTATTACTTATTTCGCTAAATTAGACGCTGTTGTGCCTGGCATGCCAATGGATGTGCCATAGTTTTTAGTTGTGAAAATAATGAAATAATGATGATAATAATCCAGCAAAATCAGATTTTAATGAACGTAGGTACTTTTCAAGTAAATTAAAAAGAAACCGAATATTGGTTAGGCACGGGCATTCTACTTAGGTACGTTTGGTTTTATCACATCCTGCTGTTTTATATCCAGGTGTAAAGCTGCAGTCGTAACAAGGTAACAAGCACTGCCTGCAGCTGACGCGTTTAAAAATGCAATTTTTTGCTTTGTCTCGATGTACAGCATTCTATGTGTCACTTTGTTGAGATAATGTCGCAAACGCCGGTATGTGAAATGAAACGGCGTGATTTGTAATTTTCAATACAAGCAATACAGAGGAAAAAAACTTGTGAAAAAAATAACGATGCTTTATGATGAAAACAAGCACCTACCTAACATGTTCTATGTTCCAAATAATTTATTAGCTAAGCTTAAAAGACTACGGATGATTTTTTTGTATCCCTCAGCAACAATGTAAAAAGGTAAAAGGTACATAAATGAAAACTTATTTTTTCTGTTATTCCTATTTCATATTCCACGTCTTTGATTATGAACTTTTAGAAAGTTGAATGAATTCCCAGTGAAATGTCGAAGTCTTCTTATTTTACCTTTTGTTGGCAATTGTTGATGCTGAAAATTCTGTAGCGGTACCTACGACGACGGCGAAACTGTGAAATTTTCCCAATCAACCTTGAAACTAATGCTTTAGCAATAAAGTTGAAAATCTATCAAAGAAATTTGACAGACTGTAGTAGCTTGATGTGCTGACGTCTGTACCTAAGTGGCTTGGGTACTTACACTAGAAAATCTAGGGTAAACTAGGTAGGTACATGGCATGGTATTGTATACTCGTTCCATCAATTCTGTAGGTAAAAACGATTGATTGATGAAAAAAACACACATAATTAAACACGGCTTGTGTTTAATTACAAAAAATATTATCTGCTCTATTTCAGATAAGAGAACGCAAACATTGTTATGAAAATTAATTAAATTTTGTACAAAGGCAACAATCTCAAGGTGTACAATCGCTTAGAATTAGACACTTAACGCCAAGACAAACTCGGATGATTAATTTACAATTGCTGGGTTGTCTTTAGCTTTGATACTCTATTAAAAAGTGTAAAGTGTCTTGAAATATAATTTGTCAGGATGAAATTACTTTCCATCTTCATAGTCTAGTACTTTTCCTTTATGTTGGGACTTGCCTTCTATGTTCACCCGATGGGAGCAAACAGCAATCAAGCACATATCTAAGTGGTTACTGTATGGAGCAACTAGGTAGACATTTACTAAGTATATCGTCACTCGTTTGTACCGTACCTTATAATATACCTTAATGCACCAAACAAGCTACTCTATTCCTTATTAATGAGTTATTTATTACATACAAAAACTCACGCATTTTTCCCATGGTGGTAGGCAGAAACCACAGAACGACACCTGCTCCAGAACTGCTCCTGAGATCCTTACATACTGACTTATTATTTTTTATTAAAACGTGTTTGGCTCTTGTGTAATCCGTTTTTCGAGATAGGATAACTTGATTGCATTCTGGCGTCGCTATCGGCGCTATAACATAAAAAACCGGCCAAGTGCGAGTCGGACTCGCGCACGAAGGGTTCCGTACCATTATCTATAAAAACGGCAAAAAAATCATATCTGTTGTATGGGAGCCCCCCTTAATATTTTTTTTTTTTTAATTTTTAGTATTTGTTGTTATAGCGGCAATAGTAATACATCATTTGTGAAAATTTCAGCTTTCTAGCTATCACGGTTTATGAGATACAGCCTGGAGACAGACAGACAGACAGAAAGACAGACAGACCGACAGACAGACAGACAGACAGACCGACAGACAAACAGACAGACAGCGGAGTCTTAGTAATAGGGTCCCGTTTTACCCTTTGGGTACGGAACCCTAAAAAAGTACCCAAAACGTCTTAGAGCACTAACTTAGCATTAAAATGATCGTGAACCGCCTTGAACCAACTATTGTCAAAGATACAGTCAATTAGTCCTGGACTATTGGTCTTAGCTATGGTCTGCGCACAGCTGCGGTTGTACCAAGGCACATTTACATTGATAGAAACTAGGTAAGTAGGTACTCACTATTAAAACGTGGACTTTATCTTGCGTACCTGTGAGGCAGTGACTTGGTGACTCAGTTTGAACTTTGCATTTAGCAAATGAGTCAAAATGTAGGTCAATGCTTCTCACGTTTCTTCCCGGGTGCTTTAAAATGTAATGTGACTCACTAAAAGGTAAGTTATGCAACTACTCAAAACTTAACAACTTACAATCCCTTGCTAGATCTTTCTAAACTCATGGAAACTAGTTTTATTTGAGGGAAGAGTTTAAAGTTTGGGTCCTTAAAATGCACGTGTCAAACCGTGTCACAAGGAAGAGCATAAATTACCTTACATTTTCGTAAGCATCAAAAATGATTTCACGCTAAAGAATTTATAGAAATTATACAGGGTGACTTTGAATTAATGCGACAAAATGAAATGGGAGCTTCAGTTACAGTAACATAGTAAATATAAACTGTTTTTTCTACAATCTAAATCGTTAAAAAAAAATACGCGATTATCGTTATCAAAAGGTCCATTGATGTTATTATCTTTATTTAAGTACGAATTATCGTTATTCCAGCAAAATTAATATGCAAAATAAATAAGAAAAATTAAAGTATCAAAAAATCTCGTCCGACTCATCGCAGTGCTCAATAATTGTCGCGCGTCGTGGAGTACTCATGTTATTAGACGTTGCCGTTCATAGTCAAATATTTTTTTTAATTTTACATTTGATATTTTATACAGTTTCTTGACAACACGTTTTATTGTATATTTAAATTTGTCGCATGTATTCGATGTCACCCTGTATAGGTAACTACTTACATAGTCTTACGAACGTAACATTTTCCGATATGCTATTTATGAAACGGACTCAAATTTCCCATTGCTATAGATAACACAAGAAAATCAGTTAGGTATTTGAATTGATTATGCCCGTGACGGTACCTATCTACCTTTTGTTTTGTAGGTACTTGTGCGTAACGCGAGCGCAAATATTGCACACCGAACAATTTGAAAAAACCTACCATGTTTTTCTGTTATTTAGAAAATTACATTTAAATTGATAGCAGACTCAAAACATGGTTTTCTCATGAAAATAATCTTATAATTCAAATCATTTCAATAATGCAATAGGACACCTTACATTTTATTCTATTGAGGAAAATAAATTGATAGAATTATCCTTTTGAGGCAGCAATTACTTACTCGAGAGTTCAAAGTGAGCTCTTACAAATTGTAGAAAGTTAAATAAAATATTTATACGAGAAACTTTATCTTTACCTAATGAAAGAAGTCAAACTAAATAAAGTTCAATTACTTATAGATTCTCGGAAACGGTCACGCAAGTCAATAAGATATGCTATCATAGTTATTTTATTGACTTTATTCGCAAATTACGATTTAAACGATCATATAAATAAAAACCTGCAAGGAAATCTTCTGTAACTCATAGATAGATAGAGACTGAATTTAAACCCACGCAGCTGACAAAGCGTACTCTCGGAGGAAACTCGGTAATGAATGGTCACCTATCCTGGAACCGACCTTGGCAAACGCTGCTTAATCTTGCAGATCGACCCGGCTGTTATTATAATGTTATAAAAACTTAGAATTTATTTTCTGACATAGATACCAAATAAAGCTTTTTCTCTACATAGTAACATTTTAAATAAAGCTTTTCTCTACATAGTAACATTTTAATTACACGCAGTTTACATCTTCGTACTGCTTGCTGCCATACATGCCTCCGTAATGGTGTAACAAGACGCTCGTGAAATGTATAATTAGGTATGTGAGATACTAATTAAATTTTCCGAGATTCAACACCTACGTTCTAAAAGAAAATCCTAAGATAAAGTTATAAATCATATTTTGTTTATGTATGGAATAAGCACAGTTTGAGTCAGTTTGCCTTTCAAATTGGGTAAAATTATTAAAGTACCTAAATCATGCAAACTTGGCCATTCACTGCATTTCTACGTTTTTAAATCAAAGCCAAACAATTTAAATGGTTCGGTGATATCACTGATAACAGACACATCGTCAGACTCGAGACGAGAATTCCAACACATTATGTGTGTTAATTTACAAGGCGTATGATAATCGGAATCAAATCAAGACGGCTATAAGATTAATGGACCAATAATTACTTGTTCGATTAAGTACCTAACATCCTGAACCTTACGTGTGAGCATTACTAGCTGCATGACGGTGCATATAATTGAAAACAATGGAATCACGCATCGATTACAACCAACACTAGGTTCGCCTGCTTCGCGGCGTTAAGCGGAAACCATGTAAGTTATGCACAGAAGATTAATTACCTGCCAAGTGTACAGCGCTTTTGTGTTTGTGTATTGGAATATTACTACGGATTCGAATATTAGGTGGATAGTTAATAGCGTAATGTGCAATCAATTGTAAAAAGATCTAACTAATTGTAACATGTGAAGTTCATACCCAGTGCCTTGGCAAAACGGTGTGAGTTTATGTTATGCAAGTGGCTTTCTAATATATAATATCTAAGTACCTACTATGTACTAAGGAAGGTACCTAAGGTACTACGTTTTAATACAAAATGTATGTACCAGGTTTATTCACTTTCTTCTGATAGCGGCATTATAACATCAATTTCACTGAAAGAATTTTATATGAAAGTTTACCCGAGTGTAATGTTGAAGAAATTCGATGTAAATGTTGCAGTCAAAACTCTTAACCAGTCAAAAGTACTTTTAACTAGCAAAATCAGTCAAAAGTAGTTTTAACCGTATGCTTTCGACAATACTTCTTTTGACTGAAATAAAAGTATTTTTGGCCAATGGAGCTGGTTAAAAGTAGTTTTGACTAACTGATTCCGCCAAAAGTGGTTTTGACGGTCACCAAACATTAATTCAAAAATTTTTACTTGACAGGCAACGATTGGCAAAAACATTATTTGTCATTTCATAATTCTACAACAACAAGTTTACCAAATATTTCACTTAGCAAAATAATTATCCGATAAACTTTTATTTAATAACGTATTATTTGACAAACAATTCATTATTTTTTATTTTTTTTCCATAAATAACCTTTGGAATGAAAACATTACACTTATTGAATTAATATACTTGAGACTTGATATAATAACGTAATTGAAATTTAACAGATGCTGACAGAAACCCTAACCCTAGACGGTCGACCGACGTCAGGGGCACCCCGAGGTTCGGTTAGTTAGGTTCCTGTAAACCCTGCAGACAGAAATAGGAGCCCCGCGTAGCGGGGATCCGTCGACCTGCTGACGAAAACGCTAACCCTAGACGGTCGACGTCAGGAGCACACCAAGGATAGTACTTTTGACTGATGCTTTAGCAGTTAAAACTAGTTTTGACTAAGAGCGTCAGTTAGAATCACTTTTAACCGCAAATTTGCAGTCAAAAGTACTAATAACCAATAATTTTCAGTCAAAATCACTTTTGACCAACCTGTTCAGTCAAAAGTACTTTTGACTGATTTTGCTAGTCAATAGTACTTTTGACTGGTTAAGAGTTTTGACTGCAACATAAACATTTAAAATGAAAATGGAAGCATTGAAATCTCAACAGACTGAAAAGTAATCTATTGTTGTTTACGTTTTATAGATATCCTTTATTGTAAAGATCTTTATGACTGAGATATTAAATATTTCTTTTTGACCCAATTGTTTCTTAAAGTCTTTTATTCGACGACTTCAAATTCGCTTGAGTGGTGCCTGTCTGTGACTTGATAAAACGTGTAACTGGAATTCAAACAACAAAAAAGCATTTTGTGTAGGTACAAGATATACTACCAGTAAATATAGGCAAAGTCAATAAATAGTATTAGGGATCTTGGCATTATACAAGACAGCAAGCTACTCTTCGATCAGCATATTGACAGTATAGTTAATAAGGCGTCAAGAGCACTTGGTTTTATAATGAGAACCTCAGCATGCTTCCGATCGCTTAAACCGGTCAAAGTATTATATTGTTCGTTCGTACGCAGCCACCTTGAGTATGCATCACAAGTCTGGAACCCTCAATACGGGATCTACAAGTCTCGTATTGAGGGCATCCAGAGAAAATTTCTTAAGTACCTTGATTACAGGGCAAAACAAGTATCTGTAGATTACAATCACCGATGCAGAAGGTACCATTTTCTACCCCTTGACCGTAGACGTCATATTAATGATGTATGCTACTTGTTTAAGATCGCAAATGGTTCAATCGACTGTCCTGAACTTGTTTCAAAATTAACGATACGCACTAATCAGATGGGGCTGCGAGAGCGACCACTTCTACATGTACCTAATGCGAACACTAATTATAGGCGTAATGCGTACTTTCCAAGAGCCTGTCGCAGCTTTAACGAAGTTTCTTGTGAACCCGGTATTGATCTATTCTGCACCAACGTAAGCACAGTGAGAAAACTCTTAGCAAAATCATTTTTTGTACAGGATTCTCCTGCCTGCACTTGAGCCGTTGCTTTTTTTTCCCAACTTAGCTTAAATCAATAACAAGTAAATAAAATTAACCAACTTTTTAATTAATCTATTAATATGACAGTACATGTATCATGTAGTGTTAAATTGCTTTTTAATAAGGAACTAATGTTTTTTTTTTGTATATATCTGTGGAGGCTTGTAATTAGCAATTTAGTTATATATTTTTATTATTAAAATGTTATTAGTCTGTAAGCTTTCCTAAAATGTAAAAAATAAAATAAAAAATAAAATAAAAAAGGTCATAAAAAAACTTCTGCTCAACGCTGTCCCTGTCAGCTGGTATTTTGGCCAAGATACTGGCGGTTCTGCCATGTTGTATGGCAACACTTAGCCTGTGGCCAAGGTAAAAGCCAGCCCTTAGCGTTTCTACCAATTAATTTCGATCAAGTTATCCAAATGCATATAAACGCTTCAAAGGTATAGACCTTCAAACGCTTCAAAGGTACACCCAATGGTGTTAAAACGTTCTCTTCGTCAAGATTTCCACACTCAAGGATCGTGAACTAATAACCATTACTGCTAAATCATTGGCAACTGTTTGTCTGTCTTTGATACGAATCTCGAAATTCGTAAAAAACATTTGCAAAGCTTAATATCTCTAGTTGGTTTCTCTGCCTATACGTATGTATAACATCAATATAACTGAAATCGTGTCGTGTTGATTAAAACGTCACATGAAGGGCGTTACACCGGTTGACAGGTTTTCATTATTATCACAATCGCAAGTGTATTAAAGTTAAAAGGCAACTCACACTTGACCTTTTAATTCCAGAGAGAGTGAACTAAGTGCTGGAACAAGGAATTGTGTCGTTGGCTTTTTACTAGTCCAAAAGATGACAAGGTCCGAGATCTTTTTATATACATTACTTAGCCCGAACCTTGGCTAATCTTTTTTCAGACGCTAACATCTCTAAGCCAAAGCAAAGTAATATTTTTAGATCTCGGCCTAAGATCTTTGTTCGAGTATTAATTTATTAATTTAGAATCTCCACCTAAAGATAATAGAAAGAAGAAAGAAAAATATTAGATACACACAAATCATGACTGATATGACATGTTTAATTTGTTTTAACTTAGTTTAATTGGTTTTAATTTAGTTTAACTAATTTATTAAGTTTAATTTAGTGCAACTTTGATAATACATAGTCTTTTTATTTTGTAAGTTACAACAACGTTTTGTGAGCATGCAGAGTTTACCTGTAAGTGATTGTTACACTTTATTCTGATTTGTTGCTTCTGTATCATTTGTTTATACCAGTGTCTACAATTGTTGGTAAACCAAATAAATAAATACAATGAAAGAATAAATTATGGACGACAAAAGTATAACGTTGTATGAATATAGGTAGTTGGGCAACCCCAAAATAATTATACCTACGATAGTAGTTCGGCCTAAAAAAGTATGTGCCTAACTCCATAAGCACCGCAGACGTCTATTAGTCGTCAAGCCGCCAATTTTCGAGTTTGTATTCGACATTTCTATTCAGAGTTGAAGGCTCTACACGTATTGTTGAAAGTTTTCTAAAGTTTTCAAGCAGCCAATTTGTAGGCTGAATTTATGCGGGCCCAAATCCAATCTATTCGTTGAATTAATGATTGATAGCCTGAGATCAAGCCATCAGTCCTTTGCAGCGAGTTCGGACTTACGATGCATATTAAGCAGTTGGTGTTGAGGTTAAACTATGAAGCGCTTATTAGAACCTTGGAACATTTGATATTCATGGGGACATTGATGTTTCAGACTTTGGTATTACTGTGGGTGTTCAGGGAAGCTTAGACTAGCGCAATGACTTAAACATTGAGGTACAGACGCCAACACATCAAGCTACCCGAAACTGTCAAATTTTCCCAATCAATCTTGAACCTAATGCATAAGCGATAAAGTTAATAACCTATTAAAGAAATTTGACAGATTGTAGTAGCTTGATGTGCAGGCTTGCGTCTGTAGGTACATGTTTAATTATTAAGGACAATAATATTAGACAAGCATCATTATATGTAAGGATCGTAGGGCAGCGTTCTGTGGTTTCTGCCTACCCCCATGGGAAAAAGGTGTGAGTTTATGTATGTTATAATATGAGACTAATTTTAAGAGATTGGTTAAAGAATCCTGATTTCTATAGGAAGATGTTTATCTACTCATCCTTCACTTTCTACTCATCCATCTGTCCACCTATCATTGCTCGTATGGCCAAACCAATCCATTCTCATCGTAAATCTTCCTGAAATTCCAGCTGGCTTTTCCTTCCTAAATAAACATAATATTCGCATCAATTCAATATGTTAAACTAATTCTTCAGTCCACTCAATGGATACTGTTTCATATTTACACAGTAAAGTCGATTTATGTTATTTGCAAAGTATTAAGTATAATCCATCCGGTTTCGCCGCTTCGAAACTTTATCAAAACATGAATAAGCCTAAATAAATAGGTTGTTAAATGAGATCATTTTTTGTTCATTATCATCCATACTAATACATACATACATACATAAACACACGCGTTTTTCCCATGGGGGTAGGCAGAAACCACAGAACGCTGCCCTACGATCCTTACATACTCCTTTTGCCTCGTCCACGTTCATACATCTGGTTATACACGCACGCCGGTTGCGAGTACTACACACCTGATACAGGTAGACCATAACCTGGTTTAGGATATGGGAGAAGATTAGAAGAACCAGAAAGTCTCCAGAAAGAACGCGCCTGTCCCCTAGAAGTGGGAACATTACTCATAGTTTGCTTTTGGTACGTCCCCGTGCGTCAATATCCGAAATCCGCGTAGGTGAAACCGCGGACAAAATCTAGTTCAATATAAAAGGTGTAACAAAACCCTTAACGAAGCCGAAAGGCACTTGTTCTCCCCGTCATTACGATCATGTTTTTGTTTAGAACATACCTATGATCCTTCTAGTTAAGGAGATATTGGTGGTCAAAGTTCCAATTTTATCACAGGTTTTTTTTTAATACATGTTTTTAATGTAAGAACTTTACTTTAAACATCTCCACGACCCCCGTACTATTCAATCCATCCACCAGTACCTACAATGTTTTGTGTGCGTTACATTGAGTCCTACCGTAAAACGTGATTTTTCACCCCAAAAAAAAGTCGTTTCCCTGCAATAATTTTTGCGTAAAGTTACTTAGTTTGATGTACATAACGCTTGGTTGACGGCTTCGTGTAGACTCCGTTTACACCCTGTATTTTAGTCATTTAAAAAAATGTTTTATCTATATTTATTTCCATAATGGATATTAATTTGATACACTTTTATGAAAGCTGTTAATCTTATTAATATTTATTGATTTTTGAGGTCATTTCTTGATTGCTTAATAGTTTATAGTGTGAGTGAGTGAGTGAGTGAGTTTGTAGTTTTGTTGTGTGTGTTTGTTTGTTTTGTGTTGTTTTTTGTTTTTTTTTTTTAGTTTCGTTTAGCTGTGAAGATTTAAAGGTCAAGCTTGAACGAAAACGAACTAGTTCATTTTATCTGAGGCAAAAATACAGATAGACATCTTTACCTAATTTACTTTTTTTATAAAGCTACACCATCAGGGTAAGAAAATTAAGTTATTATGAAAGAAATGGCTTGTCCTCGCCGCTTTAACGAAGACTGCGCAGATTACCTGTTTCTAATAGATCTGGCTCTTATTAAGGACTTGAAATTGTCTATAGAGAAACATTGCGCTTTCAAATTTATGCCCATACAAACATAACATATAATTTCACGCTTCTAATTTAGGGGTTAGACAGAGATGTACCGCATAGTGTGCACACATTTCACCTTCACCGCTTATATTTAAGATCAAATTTTCAACAAGTAACATTTAATAAAAAAAAAGAATCAAAAAACCCGACTACAAATTTGATTATGTACCTGTTTATATATATTTGTAATCTCCTTTTAATTTCCTTAATTTTGTACTCGATAGGTTTGGTTGAAAAAATATATTAACGTCTCAAAATTTAGAGCCAAAAATTTGACATTTTGTTTTTTTTTAAGAAAACACTTTTCTATTGACACTTGGGTTTTTGAGACGAATCTAATGATACCTACCTTAATCGTCGAAATTCATCCAACCATTTGGAACATACGAGGTAATAGAAAAGAAATTTACAAAGAAACATACAAGATAGGTACGCGCGAAAAACATAACCCTTCCTTGGCAGTCGGGTAAAAGTACTTCCTCTTATGTTAGGTGTGTAGGTTAAAGACAAAGTTTATTATTATAGTAATCTACAGTATCAAATAGCGAAGGAAATAGAAACAAGCCCCATCAAATAACGAGTACGTCTGTCATTTAACAATATTGTTTGGCCATTTCCTATAAATATTTCCGCTCTCTCAAATTGTGGTACAGTCAAACAAACGAAAATCGCCATTACAGTATTGTTAATGTCGAATATACTCCCTTTTCTTATCGGATTGAGGTCCCAGCGTATGATGTGAGTAAAGAAACTAAAGACTGCAAGTGCAACTGTGTAATGAATGCCTAGTTTCTGATTTCAGGAAATGTGTTTCCTACAATGCAATGTCGCACTCAAAATAAAAAATATACACTTCTCATCAAAAAAATCGAAACACTTTCGTTTTTATGGTTTTTGTCCTAATTTTTTACAAAAGAGAATTAATTCCATGAAAAAAAAAACATTATTGTGTAGCTGGCAGTTTGGTCATTACAGTAAGAAGAAAAAAATCAAAATTCGAAATTAGAATTTCATTTGTTTATCCTATAAATGAAATTAATCACTGTTTTGAGACAAATGTGTATTTAGGGTTGGAGTACGTTTCTCGTTTAAAAACTAAAAATTAGCGCTTGTCTTTAAACTTTTTGTTTCTTATTTCATTTACTGTGACTTTGGGACGTCTGAAAAAACTTTTTTTTCTAAAACATATGGATACTTCGCCCGCAGAAGCCGCCCAAGTGGTGGCATTGCTGGATTCTGGACTTAGTCAGCGTGTTGTGGCTGCAAGATTGCATCTAAGCTTATCATCTGTTCATAGAGTCTACAAACGCTATCGGGAGACTGGTTCGTTCACGCGCCGTTCAGGATCTGGCAGGAATCGGGTCACTTCTGAGCGAGATGATCGATTTATTGTAACAACTTCTTTACGAAATCGACGCCTTAACGCTTTTCAACTGCAGCAGCAGCTTCGCGTTGTACGAAGAGTAGCTGTAAGTGACTCTACAATAAGAAGAAGGTTGAAGGAACGCGGATTGGCACCGCATAAGCCAGCGAATGGGCCGAAATTAACTGCAGACCATCGAAGAGCGCGCCTTAACTTTGCACGCGAGCACCTAACTTGGTCATACCTTCAGTGGAGCAAAGTACAGTTTTCTGATGAGTGTAAAATTATGCTGTATGGTAACGACGGAAGGAACAAGGTCTACAGAAGAGATGGAGAACGCTTTGCACAATGCTGCATTGAAGAAAAGGTCAGCTATGGTGGCGGTTCGTGGACGGTTTGGGGAGGAATCAGCGCCGACGGTAAGACAGAACTTGCCTTTGTGTCTGGGCCACGGCTGCCTGCACTAAACTCTCATCGGTACATCGAACAGTGTCTTGAACCTCATGTGATGCCCTATGCACATTTTATTGGCAACGACTTCATATTCATGCACGACAATGCTAGAGCTCACACCGCGGGCGTCGTACGAGATTATCTTACCGAAGTCGGTATCTCCATTATGGTATGGCCAGCAAGAAGCCCGGACATGAATCCCATTGAACATCTATGGGATGAATTAAAGAGACGAATTCGAGCAAGAGATCCAGCCCCAGAAACACTTAGCCAGCTGCAAAATGCAATCCAAGAGGAATGGGATAATATACCACAACATGTGATCGTGACTCTCATCCGATCGATGAAGAACCGTATGGAAGCAGTAATAAGAGCTCGCGGAGGGAATACAAGTTATTAAATAAACGTTTCTTACATTTTTTTTTCATTTACGCGTGTTGTTTTACCCATTTCCTTCATATTCCATACAGGGTAAAAATTACTCATTATACAAAATACGAAACCTATGAAGACTTAATTTGAATTTAGAACAATAACATTAGGATTTAAAAACCTCATACTACTCACTATTAAATGACATTTTACATTTATTCCTAAATATACACATTTTTCTGATAATCCTTATCAAATCATAAACTGCGAGGTGTTTCGATTTTTTTGATGAGAAGTGTATATCTTTTTCCTGCCCCTCTCTCGTGTTACTTGGGGTCGGCGCAAACCATTATTTTCTTCCATGCTACTCTGTCAGCCGTTACGCTATCATTTATTTCTTACTCGTTTTATTTTAAATTCAAAAATGTAATATTTTTATATTACATCATTATGTAAGTTTTTAAACTACATAATACCTACGCTACGCTACCCTACGCTACGCTACGCTACCCTACGCTACGCTACGCTACCCTACGCTACGCTACGCTACCCTACGCTACGCTACCCTACGCTACGCTACGCTACCCTACGCTACGCTACGCTACGCTACCTTTGCCAAAAGTTTGCCAGCTCTTCACGGCTATATTTGCTACAGTTTGCGAATGTCGCAATGTCGAGTGCACATTGAGTTTACGACTGAAGCAGTCACCGGACAGTCTGCCGCTCACTGATCGCCTACCTTAGGCGTAATTAGCTAACCTCCGTTGAAATTGACCGCTGTGATCGAAGTTCGGTCGAGAGGGTATTATTACAGTCAATGTAAAAAAAAATACTATTTAAGTGTGTTTGACTGTACGTGTAGTATACGAAGGTAAGATAGATATTTATTCAACGAGATAGTATCGACCCTCGTTACAGAGGATTTGTTATTTGTCATTACATACTCTTTTCGATTTTCAGCTTCGTAGGACGTGGACGAAGATGATTCCGTGAACTTAATGGACACGTTGTAACTGAAACTTTTTTTGTAGTAATCGATAAATTGTGATTACTTTAGTAAATCTTCTTTATCGTGTGGTTAGTGCCTAATCTAGTGTCAAAGTCTTTATGCCGCCCATGGGCCTCTGCCTTGGCTATACATGTCGTCGCACATGTTGTCATGTGTCGTGTGTGTGTGTCATCTCTCAGGCATGTTGGTATCCTCACGATGTTTTCCTTCACCGAAGCAAGTGACAACACCGACAAAAAAGAAATACCTACGTGTGGCTTTCTGGCTTCTGGTTTCTACTTGTGGTTGTCGATATAGCTCACAGAATAAGTAAGCTGAAGTGGCAATGGGTCGGCCATATTAGCCGTAGAACCGATGACCGGCGTCAGGGTAGACGGGGATCTGTAAAGAACTATTCCAAGGAACCGTCCTCCGACTGCAATGGTTAAAGAAGTTAAAGATTGGTTTTCAGTCACACTAAAATCTTGTAACTTGTTTTAAATTTTTTAGTTCACTTTCTTAATTCACTTTTTGATATGGCAGGCGTGTTTTTTATTGGTTTAATTATTTGTTTCTCATTTTATACCTTTTAGTGATAAAACAATAGTTTTTTCTATGAGTTATTGAAAACCACCGTTATATTTATTTAACTTCTTTTGTTCTTAGTGAACGAATGCATACTGAATACTACTGTAACACATTTTTGTTAAATACTAAGCAAGCTTAAGACGATGATAGTATACTTAGTCAAATTTTCATGTAAAAAACTAAATATTTCGGTTTTTTTCATGAACCATGGCTCCCCCTTTATATTTTTAAAGTGTCCACTAGCCTATGTTACCCGGAATAACTCAACGCTTCTAATGATACCCTATACATTGAAATCGGGAAGTTATGGTGGAATAAAGAAACTCACAAACATGCATACCCTGAAAACATGACACTCTTTTTTTGGGCAGTCATGTAAAAATGAAGAGGAGAGCTGTCTCCAAAAGAGGATAACGCTAGATGGAGACATAAAATGAACTACGAAACGGTTACGAGGCGCCTGCGATACGGCTACGAACTTGCTACGAATGGGCTACGCGATGCCTACAAAACGTTATGACCTGCCTACGCTACGGCTTGCAATGAAATAGTTATGAGGTTACCTACGAATTGGCTACGAGCTGCCAACGAAACGGTTACTAGCTGTCTACCAAACGGGTTCGAGGATTATTATCATGGTTGCATCTTTAAAACAAACCGGCCGAGTGCGAGTCGGGCCACGCACAATGTACGGTTCCGTAGTTGCCCATCAAAATATGCGGACACTTTAAACGGTCCATTTGCCTCCGAACGATGATTTTTATTGTTATAATAAAAAAACATACTTACATTTTTAGTTCACAAACCTGTGCTCCCATACGTATATTTAAACAAACTCGCAATATTTTTAAAGACCTAAAAATATTTAAAAAAATCTCCACTTCACTTGTACAGGCGATACCCTAAAAAAATAACTAAATTGGATATTCATGCCAAATTACAGCTTTCTAGTACTAAGAGTCTTCTATCTAAGCTGCGGACAGACAGACGGAAGGACATGGCGAAACTACAAGGGTTCCTTGTTGACTACTGAACCCTAATAAGAAAAACGGTTACCAGTTTGTTACAAAGTTTTTATGAATGTCCTACGAAAAGGTTACGAGTTTGTTACGAAACTGTTTCATCTACAGGGTGTAATAGAATAAACGCAAGACACCCCACCTCCACCTGACCTCTCGTGTGGTGACTCAGATCATGAAACTGAACCACAATTTTGTTTTTGACTTTTGGAAATTCATAATTCAATTCAATGCGTCAATTCCTATAGAAAGACCATTTTTTTATTTGCAAACAATAACTCGTAGAACAATAGTTTCGGAGACACCATGCGAGAGGTTTCGCGTTTATTATATTACACCTTGAAATAAGTGAATACATGACAGCACGCTAAGCTGCGTTCGATTTATTAGGGATACCCGTTTCCACGGCTCATTCATCAAATATAGTCGTTCCATCATCCGGGTTTTGTTGAAAGCATTCGGTATTCATGTCAACAGTTCGCAGTGTTTGTATCAAAATAAACTAAAACAATTGCGGTTCGCAGTTCATGTAATGAATAGACAATTAATTGCATTGGGTTTGGGTACTACATTTTGGAGTTTAGCTCTGGGCTGAGTAAGTACTGTATGTAGTTAATTTTCATACAAATACAGCTAGGATTATAGCTGATGAATATAAAGAAACGATGTGATCTACGAAATTTGGAATACCAAACAAGTACAGGTAAGTAGTTCAAAGTAGTTTAAGCAGGCTCTTGAAGTTTAGAACAATGTATTTGGGAATAATTTAAAATGTACTTATAACAAATATCTGGATTTTGGGACTAGCTTTTGCCCGCGATACCGCTCGAGTGGAAGTCGGAAATGATCAAACAAGCAGAAAAGTGAGCATTTTTACGAATAAAATTAGTTAGGATTAGGATAATCCTAGAATGAAGTCATCATTACATTTTGTTTTATTATATTGAGTCCGTTGATCTAGTGGTCGGCCTCGTTGGTGTAATGGTCGCAAGCGCGACTGCTGAGCATTTGGTCCTGGGTTCGATTCCCGGATCTGGCAAATGTTATTGGGTTTTTCCATCAGGAATTTCTCAGTAGCAGCCACGGAGTCTGGATTGTCGCCCGGTTGATGGCAATAGGCCCTATTACATGGGACTCAAACATAACTGGCGAAATGTGGGTGTACTGTTAGGTTCACCTCTGCCTAACCCTTTGGGGAATACAGGCGTGATGTTATATAATGTAATGGTAAAGCCCCGTAGTAAAGTTCTTTTAAAAAAAAGTTAAAGTGATATCTACTTAGCTAGTTCTAATGGAGTACCGGCCAATTATTTGCGCTGGCCACTTTAGAGCAACAGGCGCCCACGTAATATTTGTTCTCTTTTAGCACTTAACTGCTATTTGCCGCTATCTCACTCTTACATCGTTGGGAAACTTTTATTTGAAATACTGCACTGTTCTAGGTTTTATGGGAGTTGAGTTTAAATAATTTTTCAAATAAAAATTTATATATTTAATAAAACCCGAACGGTTTGGCAGAAGTGTACCAGAGGCCCTAGCACGTGGGCGAGGTGAAAACGTAACGTAAATACGACGATTTTTAAATTAAAAATACGCGTTTCACATAAATATATATTATTTTTATTTATTTATTGTTATATTTTATTCTTGGTAATTTTCTGTACTATTGCACCTACTGTTTTGTCTCTGCATCACCCTAAGGTAGACTGGTAGAAAATGCCCAAGGCATTAAGCCCGCCTTTGTACATTATGTGCATAAAGTTTTAATAAATAAACCAATAAATTATAATATTTTTTAAGAATGTATTCCTAATCTATGTATGATACTGATTTTGTTGTTGCAAAGAAATTAACTAAAATGCTGTAGGATAATTAAATATTTATTATATATTTTTATATATTATTATATATATATATATATTATTATTTATATATATATATTATTATATATTTTTTTTATTATATAGATTCAACACTGTGAGCTCGTGCATGGGCCCCAGTGGGCACAGGATCAGTCTACATACCCACATTTCGCTAATTATGTTTAAGTCTTATGTAATTGGGGGCAAGCCTTTTGCTATCAAACGGGCACAAATCCTGACCCCGGGCTGCTATTGAGAAATTGCTAATGGGAAAACTCAATAACACCTTTAGCTATTGATTTAACTTGTTATAACACTCCCTGCCCTAGGTGCTAACTCATCATCATCATTTCAGCCGAAAGACGTCCACTGCTGGACATAGACCTCCCAGGAAGACGGGCTGCGGGGTAATAGTGGTCATTTCTGTGTTGGGCTCATCATTAGAGGGGGTTTTGACATAATCGCCACGCTTGGCAGGCGGGTTGGCGATCGCAGTACGGTTGTTACAAAAGCACAGAGAACGCGGCTGCCCATTCTCTGGTAAGTCCCTTAGTCGCCTCTTACGAAACCCACGGGAAGATATGAGATGGTGCTTTTCTTTACATCCGACACCATACAGTACTGTAAGTGCTAGTGCTAACTATCTTCGATTAATTAAAAAACTAATACGTCTCTACTAGTGCCACCTGCTACTAAGTTTGTTTGTTGATATACTTCGGCAATGTGTTCGCGAGTTTTTAATCGAATGTGGCTGAACCACCGGTTATTTGTCACAGTTTAGATTGCTTAGTTAGATTGCGTTCCGACCAGAACTTTAATTACTTAGAAACGTTAGTCATCGGCCATTTGTCGCCATTTGTCGTCGCAATCTCGGCACACCTCGCTTTTATGAGCCGTTTCGTGGACTTTGATTCGTTTAATCTCTCTACGTGATTGTTTGAATGGGCATGAACGTACATACGTATAATTAACTTTTCGCTTTTAATTATCTAAAAGTTTTTCTTTTTTAGGGTTCCGTACCCAAAGGGTAAAACGGGACCCTATTACTAAGACTCCGCTGTCTGTCTGTCTGTCGGTCTGTCTGTCTGTCTGTCTGTCTGTCTGTCTGTCTGTCTGTCTGTCTGTCTGTCTGTCTGTCTGTCTGTCTGTCTGTCTCCAGGCTGTATCTCATAAACCGTGATAGCTAGAAAGCTGAAATTTTCACAAATGATGTATTACTATTGCCGCTATAACAACAAATACTAAAAATTTAAAAAAAAAATATGAAGGGGGGCTCCCATACAACAGATATGATTTTTTTTGCCGTTTTTATAGATAACTAGCTTTTGCCCGCGGCTTCGCCCGCGTGGATGTCGAAAAATGCAAAAGTTACAGGATTAAGGAATGTCTGTCATAAAAATGTATTGTCACCAGAACCAAAGGTGTGTGCAAAATTTCAGCTCAATCGGTTGAAGATATAATCTGTTTCAAAATTGAGTTGCAAGATTCCACCCGAACAAAAATAGATACATACCTTCATGCCCACTTTCAAACCTTCGGGCGTAGAATTATCAAAAACGCTGAGACACGTATAAATTAATTTTCAATCGTCAGCCTAATCACAAAATTTGAAGATACTAACTTCAAAACTGATGGACTTTCAGATAAACTTCCATCCCCTATTTTACCCCTTTAGGGGTAGAATTTCCAGAAACGCTAAGACACGTATAAATTATTTTTTAAGCGTCAGCCGAAACACAAAGTTTGAAGGTCCTAACATCAAAACTGAAGGACTTTCATATAAACTTCCATCCCCTATTTTACCCCTTTAGGGGTGGAATTCTCAAAAATTCTTTCTTAGTGGACACTTACTCTTTACAAAGAACACACTCTCCAAGTTTCACATCTCTAGGACCAGCGGTTTGGGCTGTGCGTTGATATATCAACAGTCAGTCAGTCAGTTTACCATTTTATACATATAGATTAGTATTTAGGGTTCCGCACCTCAAAGGTAAAAATGGAACCCTTATAGGATCACTCGCGTGTCTGTCTGTCTGCCTGTCCGTCTGTCACAGCCAATTTACTCTGAAACTACCGGACCGATGGAGTTGTTTGGTACATATATGTAAGTCATTGATTCAAAGACGGACGTATAATTAATTTTAAACAGGGGAGCCACTTTTGGGTCGTAAATTAAAAAATGAAAATAAAAATATTTCTAAACTACATCGTGTTATATCAAAAACTGTGATACACGTGTCTCATAATTTTAATTGAAGAGTGATGTGTACATTAAGTTTTGAGTCAACCGACCCAGAGGATATTAAGTTTCACAGAAAATTCAACCCCCATTTCAAAACAAAGAATACATCCTTCAAATTTCATGTCACTAAGACCAGTGGTTGATATATCAGTCAGTCAGTCAGGACTTTGATTTTATATTGCGGGATGATTTTGGAAAAACTGTAAGTAGAGTATGTAGACTTTCAAGTCTATCGACACCTAGAATAGAAAGTTTCACAGAAAACTCAGCACCCCATTTTGTCCTCTTAGGGGTGGAATTTCGGTGCTATCATTGCGAGGATCGCCCGGAGGACACGGTGGAGCACACCGTGGAGGTCTGCTCCGCTTGGGCGGAACACCGCCGTGTCCTCGTAGCGGCGATTGGCGGCGGCGACCTCTCGCGTCCGGCCCTGGTTCAAGCCATGGTCCGGGGCGAGAGGGAATGGGAAGCCGTCGCCTCCTTCTGCGAAGCAGTCATGCTAGCGAAGGAGGCGGCGGAACGTGAGAGGGAGATAGCCTCACGTCCCAGCCGCCGCGGGAGGAGAAGCACCAGGAGAAGCACCGGGCGTCGGGGGCCACGCCGTGATGGCTCTCGGCCACCGTAGGCGCGGGCCTGTGGACGGTTAGTAATGGGCTAGCTCGCCGTCCGTCCGTCGTATGACGACAGGCCGTGTCGACGGCGCGTTCGTGTTCCACGCGCGCCTCAAAGAGATGTCAGCAAACGGGAGGGGCCCGCAAGGGCCGATGCCTGCCAGGGCTGCGGGACTGTTCGCAAGAGATACCGCGGCCCTGGAACATAAAGGGCCAAAGAAGGAACATGGGTGGTTTTTAGTCAATAAGAGTCTGACACTCCCTTCCGCTCCGCCCAGAGCGGGAGGGGTCATTTGATGATTTCCCACCCTCCAAAAAAATAAAAAAAAGGGGTGGAATTTCGAAAAACCCTTTCTAAGTGGACCCTTTGCCACTGGTAGGTACCAGTGGCGAAGAGTGAAAATTGAGTCAGGGGAAACCGAAGAAAAAATGAGAATTGTTTTTTTTCCTATGTTTATTTGGACCTCATTTTCGTTATCAGTGACCTCAAAAACTATGAAAATGATAACCCTGATGAAAAATCTAAAAAAAATGGTTGGTGCCATTTAGAATTTTCATTTTGACCTAATTTTCGATATCAGCGACCCTGAAAACCACGAAAATGACTTCCATGACGAAAAAACCAAATATTTTCGTCCGCACCATCTTGGATTTTCATTTTGACCTAATTTTCGTTATCAGCGACCCCAAAAACCACGAAAATGACACTCATGACGAAATAACTGAATTTTTTTGCTGGCGCCATCATCGATTTACATTTTGGCCACATTTTCGTTATCAGCGACCCCAAAAGCCATGAAAATGACACCCATGACGAAAAAACCTAAAATCTTCATGGGCGTCGTCTTGAATTTTTATATTTTGACCTCATTTTCGTCATTGGCGACCCCAAAAACCACGAAAATGACACCCATCATGACGAAAAAACCGAAAAAAAACAGGACTGAATTTCATACTGGGGGATGATTTTGGAAAAACTGTGATACACGTTTCTCATAATTAATCTCTTCTTAACTGAAGAGTATGTACACAAAGAAGACGGGCGAATCTGGGCCTAACGTTACACAAATGAAATATTTATCAATATTTTTTTTTAGTTTTTTAGTGGCTAATCATAAAATATTAAGCAGTTTTATCATGGGATAAGAAATTAAATATTTAATCAAAATAATACTGACTTCCTTTACTTTGACTTTGAAACAATGTTGCCAGGTGAATTATAAAAGTTAATCGATATTATTACAAAAATAGAATAGTTAATTAATTATATTTAAAATACTATAAAACGTGATTCAGTTTTATTCTTTACATAAGTTTAAATAAAAAACACATTTTTTTTAAATGTTTCTTCGTGACACTTCAACGTTTCAAAAAAAAGTCGTAAAATAAATCGATTTCACAATCGATTGTCAATGTTTTAATATACAGGCAACAAAGCGGAACTCATGTCAATGCCAGGTCAAAAACTCAAACGTCAAACAAATCATTTGCTTCGTTTGTTGTCTTTGAGTTTGTGGCGGTAAATTAGTGAATATTTTCTGTTGTGTTTTCGTGTGCTGTAATAGTTATTAATTATTCGATTAGTGTTCTTGAACGACTTTGACTTTTAACTGTCAATATCCAATAATTCTAGCTGGCTGTTCAGAGGTAGTATAAAATCGAGACATGTAAGCTCAAAAATATATTTTACTTTAGTTCACAGTTCTCTTAATGGTAGAGTGGCCATCAAATAATATTATTGTAATTGCTTGGCAGGAAAAAGAACAGTAGGTTGCTGTTGTCATGTGATGTCCATAGTATGGTGTACCTACGCTGGGCAAGGCATCAAGAGAATTTAATACCACCTGCTCAGTTTTAATTGTTTATGATGAAGTGGAAGATGAATAAATCATTAAAAGTGGAAGTATTTTTAATTCATACTCCCTCTTCTTTTTATAATTATCTAAAACCTCTAGAATCTAGTTGAACGGCGTCTGAATCTCTATTTTGTACAAACCAATAACATCCTATATTTTCTTTCTCCCATGGAGCAGTCGTAAATATTTTAGTATTTTTTAAATGGTATTAGTATATCAATTAAATAATGCAGTAATCGTTACTGTAACATCAGGCCCAACTTTCTATGAACTTTCGCCCGCCTCCTTTTCAATTCAATCGACCTCGAGAATAAAAAGTTTCATAGAAAACTCAACACCCATTTTTACCCTCTTAGGGGTAGAATTTCGAAAAACCTTTTCATAGTGGATACCTACTCTTCACAAAGAATACGCCTTCCAAATTTCATTTCTCTAGGACCAGCGGTTTGGGCTCTGCGTTGATATATCAGTCAGCCAGAACTTTGAATTTTATATTGGGGGATGATTTTGGAAAAACTGTGATATACATCTCTCACAATTTTAACTGCAGAGTATGTACACAAACTTTCAAGTCAATCGACCCCGAGAATAAAAAGTTTCACAGAAAATTCAACACCCCAATTTACCCTCTTAGGGGTGGAATTTCGAAGAACCTTTTCTTATTAGATATCTACTCTTCACAAAGAATGCACCCTCCAAATTTCATTTCTCTAGGGCCAGTGGTTTGGGCTGTGCGTTGATATATCAGTCAGTCAGGACTTTGAATTTTATATTGGGGGATGATTTTGGAAAAACTGTGATATACATTTCTCATAGTTTTAACTGAAGAGTACGTAGACTTTTAAGTCAATCGACCCGAGAATAAAAAGTTTTACCGAAAATTCAACACCCCATTTCTCCCCTTTAGGGGTGGAATTTCGAACAACCCTTTCTTAGTGAATACCTACTCTTCACAAAGAATACACCCTTTAAATTTCATGTCTTTAACACCAACAGCTTAGGCTGTAAGTTGATATATCAGTCAGTCAGTCAGGACTTTGAATTTCATATTGAGGGATGATTTTGGAAAAACTTTGATACACGTTTCTCATAATTGTAACTGCAGAGTAGGTACACAAATTTTCAAGTCCATCGACCGCGAGAATAAAAAGTTTCATAGAAAACTCAACACCCCATTTTACCCTCGTAGGGGTAGAATTTCGAAAAACCCTTTCTTAGTGGATACCTACTCTTCACAAAGAATACACACTCCAAATTTCATTGCTCTAGGACCAGCGGTTTGGGCTGTGCGTTGATATCTCTGTCAGTCAGTCAGGACTTTGAATTTTATATATATAGATAGATGGTACGGAACCCTTCGTGCGCGAGTCCGACTCGCACTTAGCCGGTTTTTTTGGTACCACCCGCGCTGTTAGGTAAGCTGTGTGCGTGATTTTAACAAATTAAGTTACTTTTACACATCTTTTGGACAGTTTAAGTGAGAGGAAAGTTCTAGAAACCTCGTAGGTACATTATATGTATGGTTCTGAGCCCGTCTGACGTGGGTATTTCTTCTCTCTCTCGCCTATCAGAAAAGATTTGGATTGAATTCCTTTGAATGAAAACAATTTTGGTAGCCCAACAATACTTGTTTATTTCTCAAAGAGCACTTCTGGGCCTTAAATGATTTAGGAATTCAAAAACGTAATTATAACTTTGCCGACATAAGATGACTTAAATTTAATCGATAAGTAGTTTGTATTAAAGTGTCAAAGTAAAAATAATGTATTTATGAAAGCTAATTGCGGGAGCCCTGGGCAAGTTATTATCCAATGTTTGTGCTTTCTTGTCTGACCAACGGACAGATAAGGGACGCCGTCCTTTATGTAACTTATACAGGGTGCCTCAAACTTGAACATTAATTATATTTGCTTTGAATCTGAGAATTTACAGTTTTGACTGTATAAGTGTATACAGGAATCGAAGAGAAACCATCAAGAACATTAATAATCTTTTTATTTATTTCATAATAATTTTTAATTAAACAAACTTAAAATAAATTCACAGGTACACTTTATTTCAGGTTATTTTCTAAGGGTTGATAAGGGTTCGATAATACTGACATAACATTTAGGTAAGAATCTAAGCCTCTCCCTCCTTACAAATATAAGTTTACAACAATTTATAATATCAGAGAAATTTACAATATCATTTATAAGTCTAATAATTTATCTAAACTAGATATTTAAAGAAGAATGAGAAAGATACTATGAGTTAAACACGTGTAGGTAACCGCCTAGTTCCGTGAAGAAACAACTTTTGATGAGAGTTTTTGGACATCATTAAAACTTTTTTTTAGAAAAAATAAGAACTTTAGTATTGTAGAAAGATAAAGACAAGACCATTAATGTTACATCGAACGAAATGTTTTAGATATTAGGCAATCACAGAGTTCCAAAGTCAGGAGGTTAAAAGTGGTTATAATGGTATTGAAATAGGACGGTAGCTAGTTCTGTTGTTTACAATAGATTGCGGGGGACCAGGGGATAGCTGTCTTGGGACCTCTTGGAGCCAATGGGTAAATGAGATAGGTCAATCTCGTCCATGGGGTAGTCGGGTCTGTACCTCTTCTTGTCGAAGTTCGAACTGTAACACAAAGAATGCACATAACATATTCTTAAACCATACATACACACATTAACATAACATAATACCTGTCATCCCCGAAGGGATAGGCAGAGGAGTACCTAATAGTACACCCATTTTTCGCGCTAGTTATGTTTTTAAAGTCCTATGGAATAGGGGTAGTCTATTATTGCCAACAACCGGGCACAAATTCAGACTCCACGGCTGCTACTGAAATTTCTTGATGGAAATCCCAGTAACACTTTGTCTGACCTAGGTATCGAACCCAGGACCTAACGCTTAGCAGTATCGCTTGTGACCACTAGACCAACGAGGCAGTCACATTGAATCACCACCTCAGTTTGTTTTTGACGTTAAAGAATATGGATGGAGTATTCTTGGGATACATTGTTACTGGTCTGAGTGTTTCCTGTGTTCGAGATCAGTGGTGTGTGGTTTTAAGTACAGTGAGTGCACCCCGGTCGGCTCAGGTCGTTAACCCCGGCTTACACAGGCGTATCAAGGTCAAGGTAGTTGGTTCCGTACACGTGGTAGAAGCGCTTGGTGGCGTAGGGGAACGGCATCGAGGACCTGTCGATCTCGTCGAAGTTCCTCTTCTTCACGAACGTGTCGAGGCCGGACCTGGGGAACATACAAGTTGGTTATTGCAGGTCTTACGCTATGATTACGGACAGATATAATACAAGGTGAAAAAAAAAATGCCTATGACAGACTTTTTATTAGTGAAAGATACGAACAAACAATACCTCTTTATAAAATTAGTACCTATAGATTTGGTTTGGTTGGTTGCTTATTGGCTATGGCTAAGCAGTGTTATGGTTCGTACACACTGCCGACGGCATGGTCATACCCGGCGGCCAACCGCGTGTCTTGTCGCACAAACGACGCTTGAGGACATGAATATAACAGTTTAAATGATAGATAATGTTAGCGGTGAGCGCGTATGGTGATCGTGCCACCTGCATAGTAGGTGCATTGCTTTTGGACATGTTTTTCAAAATTATGTCATGTAGCATTGATCTTACGATTGTTTTTACGACCTTTAATACATGAACTGTTTTGTTTCTGCAACGGCAAAAAAAACTGTGAATTTAATTACAGTTGTAAATATTTTATTTTATATTATTGTACTTACTATCTCAGTATCTACCTGTTATCAGAAATAACCTAATTACTAACTACACAACCATAAAGTTACGTAGCCCAGAGCAAGGAGGTACTCGAAGGTACTGACAAATTCAGCATGGGTTTAGAAACTAGTTACTGAGTGAATTATATTAAATCCAATAAGTTACCAAAGGCTTGCTATTGATTATTACGAATTAAGTGTCAAAGCAATTTCACCTGTATCGGTCAATTGAATGGCGAACCCACGCCAGAAATATATCGTCAATATTAGAGTGGGTTTTCCCACGCGCTTTTATAAATAATAGGACAGTATTGTTTCATAAAGAGGAATGACGGGTCGCCGTTGTTAATAAAATTACATTTATAAGAGAATTGTGCAAAAAAATAAACTACAAACAGTGCGGAAACAAGAATGATCCTATAACAGTTTAATTTTATATATTAGCCATACTAAAGTCGACGGTAAAAACAACCAAAGCTATCTAAGTTTCATCACGATTATTTTAAAGCCCAGGATGTCGCGGTCGGTATCCGGTTCCGGTCATAGACTTTCGGACGGGGAATTATATTTCCTTGCTGATTCAAGAATATGGAATGTCAACAATTTTCTTTTAAGCGGAACTAATATGAAAGGAATTCAACACGTATTTGGCTTCGAAAAGAAAGTAATATTAATAGACATTCTATTACCTTGCTGATTAAGAACATTCTTCATAGAAATTTGATATCCTTAACATCAAATTTCTATGAAGAATGTTCTTTATGACTGAACAAGTATGAAAGGAATATACACGAAATTTGCTTGAAAAACAAGTAGGGAAATAAAGACTATCTTACCGGTCGATCTCGTCGAAATTGCGCTTAGGGAGGCCATCTCCGTAATATCCGCTGAACTCGATGGGTGCTAGCGGCCAGGGCTCGCGCTTGCCGCCGTACGGACTGCGGCCAAACATTCATGTAAGATTCATACACCTTCCACATGTGTGGGCTAAGCCATCTACATACATTACACATACATAATTAAAGCGGAGTTGCAAGTTTTAGCTCCCTTGCACATCATAATGAGAAAATAACATAAATACTCCATGCCTAGCATTTGATTTGATTACGAGTCAAAGTCAAAGCATTTATTGCGAACTAAGTGTACAAACAATGTGGCCCAAGGCAGCAAAGACACACTGCTAATGTAAAGGAAAGTGTCAAATAATATTACGTTAGCAAAAACCCATTTTATTTTATAAAACTAATCTAAGCTGTTTTGTGCTGTATGAAATCGACACGCAAAGAAGAACGTTATATGATAAAATAATTATTTAGTGTGCAAGTTTTACATAAAAGTATTCATGCTTCACTTCACAGCAGGGTGCCACATGCTTACGCTGATAATGGTCCGTCTATCTACAGGTATATCTGTATCTCTATGGAAGAATATCACGTAATTGGGTATTGAATCAGATAATGTTTATTTTCGATATGCGACACAAGTACGCAATCTCTTATGTAATTACATTTTCATAATAAGATGATGGCAGCGTGTAGATAACTGATGTTCGAGGAAAACCAATTAAATGATTATTAAGTTGAAATGTTATTTTAATAATTTTCAGCGTTTTAGAACAATGTGGGTGGCGGATTCGAGAATTTCGAGGAATTATGGACAATGTTTCTTTAGAAGCCATTTTATAGATAATTGGTTTCGAATTTAAGTTTCTTTCTACGGGTTTTTGTGGCACTTGTTAAAAAAACCTTATGTTTGGCCTCGACCTGTTTTTACGATGAGGATAAATGTAATTGCCCTACTGCCCAGGGCCATTTTCTGTTAAGGTAAAATGATTAAATAAATGGTTGAGTGTATACTAACCTGGCGAAGTCAAATCGCCTGGAGATGAGGTAGGGCACATACCCAGAGTGGCGGATCTCCCGGACTTCCCTGACTAAGTTGCTGCCCAGAGCGTCCAGGGTACGAGTCTTGTGGCCTATGAGCGTGGAATCCAAGAGTCAGTTGAAGAAAAGAATAGTGCAGAGAAGAAATATGAATACATTGAATGTATAGCTGACACTCTTACCTGATTGCAGACTTATGTGTTTGTGATAAGGTAAAATAATGGTCACAATCATTTATTTATTATATTCAATTATGAGTATTTAAATATATTGAAATGGACGGTAGAATATTGAGATAAATGTGTGATGTTATGGGATTTTAAGAATTATAAATATGTATATGAGAGAAAAAATTATAGTGGCGCCATTGACAAAAAGTTGTGTGGAAAATGGTTGTCATGACATGGGCATGTACTGCGACGGAATTAATGAGGTGCTGTAAGAGAGATTGTTCGTAAGACACATGATGTGTTTAGAAAGGAGGTGAATACTGACATGACGGCTGAAGAGTTGCACAGAAGTAAAAGACGTGTTTCGCGGAGGGTGATGATGTAGAATACTGGGTAATCATAATACATTTTCCTAGGTTGCAAAGTATTTATTTAAAAACATCAACACCGAATGATAAATAATGACAATTTCAATAAATAAAATTTTCTTAGGGATATCACAATTTTATACGTTGTATGAGAAAATTATTTCCAAGGGTAGACTGACTAGGATAGGGTTGAATTTAAACGAAGTTAGAGCCTCCTATGGAGTCCAGTTCACGAACGAAGTTGCCGCCGCCGATGGAGTCGAGGTTACGGACGAAGTTGCTTCCGCCCAGAGAGTCCAGGTTCCTCTTGACAAGGTTCGGCCCGCCGAGCTGGTCAAGATTCTTCTTAACAAAGTTACTGCCTCCGATGGAGTCCAAGTTCCTCACAAAATTCGCTCCACCAATAGAGTCCAGGTTACGAACAAAGTTACCGCCGCCGAGTGAATCAACAAATCTGGAGTAGAGCCTTTTGTCAGCTTCAACGTCTCTGCCCACAAGGGTGGAGCCCCCGATGCCATTCAAGTTTCCATTGAAAGATCGGCCGGCGAGAGAGGAGCCACCGAGCCCGTGAGTGTTCCTGCCTTGGCCACCGTAATGTAACTCTCTACCTACCATTGAGCTGCCTCCAAGGTTTCCAAGGTTTCTGCCCAATAGAGAGCTTCCACCGAGACCATTGGTGTTCCTCCCGAGTAGAGTATTCCCACCGATACCGTTCAAGTTGCGCTCATCATAATGTAAGAGGAATCGCAGAAACTCTTCAAGTTCTTCTTTTTGTTTATAGTCTGTAACAATTTCAAGCAATCTTAACTTTATGCAAATTTGTGTTACGAGAGATAAACATTTATGTGCATTAACATAAATTAGTACTTACCGCATTGTGCAGAAACATGTATGCACCGTGTGCTAAAGCTTCGTGATTCAATCTTGTGCAAGGACGTAGTTTGTGATTGGTGCAATATTCCATCACCTGAATGGTATTGGTGCACAAAAAGTTTATTTACAAACTAAGTGCAGATTTCAAAGTACATTACAAGATAAACGTGGGTGTTTTTTTTTTTGTTAAATACGAAATGTGCAAAGATTTTTAGGTGCAGGTTTGTGAAACGTCTTTTGATCAGGGAGTTATTCCTTTGTCATCAAATGAGACGTTGGACGCCACGGAACATAAATAACAAACTGTGCTGGACGTTCACGAAGTGTTGTTTGTGATAATGGTGCGCAACGACTGAGAAATTCTTACAAGAAAGTGCGTTTATGCACAATCAACACATGGATTAATTCTATATAGACTCAACGATCTGACGTATGAAATTCACAATTATAATTTCGCAATATCGTACATAGATGTTAATCCAATATTGATTGCGGTCCTTTCAAGTCCCGGTTGGTTCAGTTAGTTCTATTATGTGCCAGGTAAAGTATCCGTGTTAGCATTCAGTGTGCGTACAAATTGAATATTGAATAACACTGTGGAAGTTAGTTATATTTCCAATAAGGTGTGCGTGTGACGAGGGAGGAGGGACTTACCGACGGCATCGTAGCGTTCCGCAGAGTTGTGGTCACTGCCGCTCACGTCTTGCTCCTAAGGAATAATCAACTTGTTTACTTAGAATTTTGAATCAGTAAAACAATTGACGAGCTTGAGTGAAAATGGATAATCAAGTACTAAATGCGAGTTAGATAGAGTAGGGTAGTTAGGGTTTAACCCACAAAATATGAAACTCCATAGGTATTCTAACACCACCTACTTAAGTCAATTTTTGGCGGTTTTGACATTTTGATACCGTTTGCAAGACCGTTTGTATCGGAAGACGCGTTGTTACAGCCATTCAGAAACAAGCAACGTTTATATCTAATTTGAAGTGAACACAAATTATAAAATGGTATTGTACCATTGTACCTATGTATATACCTAAGTATAATTATGCAGTTTTTGCACTCTCCTGAAAAGTAAAGTCGCTATTTTTATCTTACGTGGTGTGAACTCTAGTGACGAACTCTAACGCACAGTTTATTATAAGCACATTAATGGCACGGCATCGCCCCGGTCGGGATCAGCTAGTCAAAATTAGGTGAGGTGATACCGGTCCGGTCTAGTGCTTATGTGCGCTATGAGCTATATAAGGTCCCATTAAAATAGGTGGACAAAATTTAACTAAACTAAACGCTGCACGCTGTCGTGCAGCGTTTAGTACGTCTAAACAAAGATATCCAAGCAAAATAAACACTGATTAAAGTGATTTTGTTTTGACCGTTATGTGGATGTGTTTATTCTAGAGTACCGGCAATTTATTATTATTACAATAAAATCACTTTAGTCAGAGTTTTTTTTTGCTTGGATATCTTTGGTTAGACGTACTGAACGCTGTGTTAAAATTTGTCCATCTATTTTAATGGAGGTACCATTAATATATATCTCAACAGTAGTGTTACTTTCAGACTTTGTAGAAAAATACTATTACTTGTGTATTAGAAACCTATGAGTCAACATAATTATTCCGTTTATTCATTTTGATTTGTACTCAAAACGGCAAGAGATATCTATAATTAAGTTTAAGTGATTACTATACAAACATATTTTATGAATTCAACAAGAATTTAAACGAAGTAAGAACAGTCAAAGAAAGCAAAGCTAAGAGTTATATCTATATATATGACAGTTCTAACTACAGACAATTACAAAACTACAGGATTAGAATCGAATCATAAATAATTACTTTTACTCAAGTACGAGTAATTACTTTGACTTGTTTATAGATACGTGTGTTAGTGATTCTAAGACAGAGAACCTTACAGCTGCCGATGCCGTCTAAATGATCAAGATGCAGTTTCACTTAATGTAACAATCACACACTGTACAGCTGGATATTCTAGCGTTCGCAGAGGTTCCCTATTTAATAAACAGAGCATCCATGCAGTGTTTATTTACTCTACCTGACTCTCGGATACGGACTTGTTCTATATATACGCCTGTTAACGTAGTTTTGAGGACCTTGTTAATCCGCTGTGTTTAACTGTTCCACTTCTAGTATTATTAGGGGACTTGCAAGGGTTTGTTACAAACTACAATGCAAAGAGCTTTAACAGACGTCGGTATTGAAATATTCGTCCACCTTAGGATGTTTGGAACCAAATCAAAACAATATTGCTCTTGGTAGGTAAGTTTGTATAATTACTACTACTACTTCAATGTTTTCCGTAACGTCTGATTCTTTGCTACATAGTTACAAAAATAATAGGCTTTTTGATAGTAAGCCATGAGTAAATGATGCCGTGACGACTGACAGACGAGAATAGAAAAAGAAAACGTGTTGCGCCGACCCCAATTAGAATGGAACAAGGGCAGGAAGATGATGATAGTGAGCCAGTAGAAATATAAACAGCTTACAACAAATTACCCGTCATAGCTATATTATGTATATTTGTGCGGACTCTCCGTGCCCACGATGGATGCCGCATTCACCTTGGCTAGAAAAGAGTATTTCCATTCGCTATCGACTCCCTATCACCACCCATTATTCCCTTTGCCGAGAAAATAAAATTAAGGCCGTTGTCTCGCTAGTCAACTTTAATTTTCCCATTTATATTTTTCTTCTACAGACCGATTAGTATCTAATTGGAGGCTTACGAGTAAGTTCTTATTATAATTTCTCGTTACGAGCCTACCAATCAGAATTTGTTCTGTCAATTAATATTCCGCCACTGCTGTATTTATGGGATATATACAGAATTGCGTGGGGCGCCAAAACGAAAAACTGTTAGCGAAATTCGTTCAATTTTAACAATTCACTGGAATTTTGAGTAATCTTTTATAAAATTGCGTCAATTTAAACGGGTCAGTGGTCTGTGTAACCGCCTTTTAAGCAGTGCCTTTTAGTGCCTAATTGAGGTCTCAGATATTGGTTTCCATCACCTAGGTACTTCTGGATTTCTGGAACAAGTGCTAATTGATAGAAGTGTTTAGTACGATTTAATATTTATAACTCTCCGACGTAAAGCGTATTAATCAACATGTTTCAAAGTTACTTATTCAAGATTCTGATACAAATAGCCAAGTAATAAATAATTAATGTGAAAACAACAGTACATATCAGTTATAACAACAGGTGTATTTACATAAATTTGCAGAATAACCCTGATATTTTTTATGAAGAAAACGAAGGCTGGTGTAAAGATGGTGTTGTACTAATTAGCGAATAATCTTAATAATTAAACAAGAGATGCCTGTTTTAAACTGAAAGCCAACGACTGTAAGAGTTGGAAGTAAAAGGGTAAATTATTTACAAAACACGAAACAAAAGGAAGCGCTTCCAACCGCGTCATTTGAAAAGAAAACAGATAAAACGATATTTTTATATGACGACCTTGTTTAAACAACTGCAAAACTGGAAAATAAATAAGGTATGAGGTACACGGTGGGTTGAGAGCAGTGTCCTGCTACCTGGAGAGTGTATTATTATATCTCTTATTGGTACACCACAGACCATCCCTTATCTCTTTTATGTGATTTTTGTCCACAGAGATAATATTATTGCATTGTTTGAAAACTATCGCCAATTGCGATGATATTTCACTTTTAGAATTGAATTAGTACAATCTTTCTCATGGTAAAATTGTAGTATTTGCCGTGATTTTTCTTTCACCATATTCACAGATAAACTTAAGAAAGTAAAGTACGTTGCCCGTATGTATTATTAAGTTCTATCTCTCTTTCAAATAATGTACAGTTCCATCGCCGACGGCTTTGTTCTACCTGGTTCACTTTTAACGTTCACGTAATAATACCCAATATAACATAACATTTTGCCTGTATAACCCCGAAAGGTTCCTTAACGTAACATCATGCCTGTACTGTATTTCCCCGAAAGGTTAGAGGCGTATAGTACACCCGCAGTCCCATGTAAAGTGATCCTATTGCCATCAACCGTGCACAAATCACGATTCCAGGCCGTAGACAAATTCTTAATGAAAAAACACAATATCACTTTACCCGACCTGGGAATCGAACCCAGGACCTCAAGCTCTGCTGTCGCAGGCACCATCAAAGCACTAATAATGATGAGAAACCCTTACCTGATGAGGATCGGCACTGCAGCAGACTAGCAGCGCGGCGACGGCCACAGCCAGCGCTCCGCCGGCACCTCGCATCATTGCACAGAGCTGTTCATACAAATTGACTATTAATACTTTGCCCAAACGATGGACGAACTGTGTGATGGTATGGGTAGAAAGAGAAAGGGCGGATTTTACCAATGATTCTCACGTACATTTAAAGTTTCATCATTGTTCTAGAACATTGCTACAGCTCTTGAAAGCGGCTTGGATGCGTTGATCGCGTTCAACTTCAGTGGCGAATGAAGTCTACACTAAGGTGACGGTTAAAAGAGATGTATAGAAGAAAAGGGCATGCAATGAATTGGGATAAGGGCTATTTTTAAATCACGATTAATTATTAGGTGTGTCTGCATTGCGGACAGCTAACGTGTTCAATAGCTTCAATAATAAAAAAAGCTAATTACAAAGAACATGGAATTTGAAATTGTTTTTTTTTATGTTATAATATGACTACAAAATTGTTAACTCATTAGGTAAAGTATGCACTTATGTATTATTGTATAGAAATATTTGTAACTTATGTAATTTTATACAGACATTACTTTGTACCTAAGTGATCTGTTAGAAAAATGTGAATCTTTTTATGAACTCCCAAATAAGAGACCTGAAGATTATATTAAACTTAGGTCATCCGACTGTAAGAATGCATAAGATGGGTGCTGAAATAAAATTATACTGTATGTGTTTGCATAGTAATAATATGTGGATCTAAGACAAGAATGTCACGAGTACGTTACGGTCATGACTAGAGTACAGAATATAGTCCTCTGAAGTCACATTATGAAATGCAATTATGTAAAATTGCATTCAGCTATGACTCATTGTACAAATGTACGAAGTAAAACGACACGGTTTGAATGCATTAGTTTTCATTAGATTACATTCACGCAGTACATTCTCAAGTTATTATTATACAGTTTTTCTCTTATTTTCCGTCTACGTATAATATAATTGAGGTGAGCGCTTAATTTAAATTACGTACGTACTTAATTAACAGGAAAAAGGTAGCGAATGTAACATGAAAATATATCCAATTAATTAAACATCTTTTTTTTTGTTGGCTGTGTTCGAGCTCTGTATGTTTTTGTCATGAGGAAAATCACAAATAGCACAAATTATTACATAACATCACGCCTGTAATCCCCGATAGGTTAGGCAGAGGTGTACCTAATAGTACACGCACATTTCGCCGGTTATGTTTCTTGTAAGTTCCATGAAATAGGGGGCGAACTTATTGCACAAATCCAGCTTCCGTGGCTGCTACTGACAAATTCCTGATGGAAAAGCCCAATAACACTTTGTCCAAAACGTGAATCGAACCCAGGACCTCATGCTCAGCAGTCCCGATAGCGACAACTCGACCAACGAGGCATACCTACACTATTTTACATACCAAGTAATGTACTCGTTAACTACGAGCACAAGTTATTTGGTGTGAAAAATAGTGTTTTCTCTACATCGCCTTAATTATAAAGACATCAACGCACCGGCAGACTTGACAGTTACAACTTTGTACAGTTTATCCAGTTGGCGATTATTAAAAAAAAAACATTATTTGAGATAAGTGTCTTTGGCAGTAAAATATAAGGCAAAAAGATGTCAGGTATAAAACACTTGTGGTTAATGTTCGTTATACGGGAAATAGACGCGTAGTACATTAAAAATAAAGTTTTTATTGCTTTGAAGGTGCTGTATCTTCTTTTTATGACAAATAGAGGTCATGAAAAGAGTAAGAATCAATCAAACTGTCTTTTATTTAACTCCTCTTGAGTTTCCTTAGAACTAGGTTGTGGGAACATGTTACACGTGCAAGTAATCAATTCGTCAATTGGACTGAACCAATTTTTAGTCTAAATATAGAACAATATACTAATCAAAGCATTCACTAACAAATAGATGTCACGACGATTTATTTTTAGATGCATTAGAGTCTTATTGAGATAAAAAGTTTCTGAAAATGTATTTTATAAGCAGCCTTTTTATTAAAAAGGGTCATTGGAAACTTTTGATGTACAGAAAAGAGGAGGAATATAAAAAATAATAAGGGAAATTCCAAACAAGGCTTTCGTACACAATGAAATTAATTATTATGGCTTTAGGAAGCCTTTTAATTTTAATGGCTTTTTATTTAGACTAAGCCAGTGAGATAGTGGTTAAAAATTTTAAGATAAGTGATATTAAAGACATTATCTTTTCATTATACACAAATTAGTCCTTTTTTTGTTAATATTTAGTTTATAATGATATAAGTAACTTTAATTCTTTGATGATTATATTACATCAAATAATTATATTTCCCAAGAGTAATAATATTAAAGTATCTAGTAGCAACACTAAATGGAGTTTAAATATAAATGCAAATGCGTTGAGGAAGAGTTTTTTTAGTTTATTTTTAAGTTAGTTAACTTTAATTACTTTAATTTTTAGGTGTATATAATATCCGCAAAATAATGCAAATTTAAAAAAATGAAAATTCATCGATTTTAGAAAGTTAGAAATCTAAGAAAAGAAAAGAACAAAAATTAACAGACACCTGTTTCACTTTAGCTTTTAAGTTTAAACATCATCATACACAGAGTAGACTCAAGTTAAACACATAAAATTACCTAAAGATGTTAGCATTAGATAGAAAAACATGGACATTTTATTCCGTCCAGTACTTCAAGTATCGATGACATAGTTATGCTATGACTTTGAAACAAAAGTAAGTGCTCAGGAAAGAGTTGAGTAGAACGAAAGATAACACCTCTTTGTCAAGCTGCAAGTGTTTAATAAGCTTTTAACGGAAGCAGCTGTAAAGTGCAAAATTAAGTTCCCCATTGAGTATTACAAAAGTAAGTAGTTATCCATTGGGCGTGTTACCAGCTTGAAAATTACTTTTAATGTTGAAATTACCACTTTGGAAGACTGCTTAAGATCTTTTGGATGTTATATGATAGTTTTACGATTATTTCCTGAAAATTGACAGGTATTAAGAATGGCTTGTGGTTATTCAGTCTGTCTTATTTCTCTACAGCTTGTTAACCGTCGAAAAACGGAGGAAGTTCTAAATTCAACTCGGATATATATCTTTTTATAGAGGTTCGATTTAATTTTTTTTAAAATAAATAATAGGTAAGAAGTTTAATCAATACGGTCACATTAACTAATTATAAATCTTCCTGTCTGTGAGAGGGAAGGGTAAATATCCACCACACGCATCCTTTGCGCCGTAGTGCAAGTTAATTACTTTTATATGATAAAACACGAGTCGACAAATGAATAGAGATGCAGCGACCAAGATACATTAAAATAAAATGGAGCTTTAACCATTAAGCACAGGATATGAAGTCCATATTGAACCGGAAGGGAATTGCAGCGACGGAGAAATTCAGTGGAATAAAGTCGTAAATATGGAATGATCTGCACTAAACTGACCTGTTTATTCTGTCGTAACAATAAGAAAATGCAGTTTATTGAATTATTATTGAATAATTTATGCGAAGTGCCTTTAGATTATGTTTTAATACACTTTCGGAGTGCGTTTTAAGTTTTTGTGTAGTTAATTTTAAACTTTTATCACACTCTTCTTTCAATTAAACTTTAGTATAGCAAAGAGCTGCAGATAGAGTATTAAGTTATATGTGAAATACAATATTAAATAATAAACATTTAAATAACTTTACGACTACTAGAAGACTTTATATTTAGTGAACTTTAAAATGGTTATAGTTAAATTTAAAAGTTCACTTCATTATTAAAATGGATGGAAAACTTCACAGGAAAAATATAGAGAAAAATGGAGTTCCAATAAATCATTAAAAATAAAATGTATTCGTACCAACCTGTGTTCGTGTGGTTGAGGAGAGGAGAGCTCGTGGTTGTCGCTGGTTGTGTTGCGTTGTGCCGCTGAAGGCTCGCCGGCGCCTTATATATCCGGTGCGTGAGCTAGGGCGGACCGGGATGGGCGGGCGGGCGGCGCTGCCGCCTGCAATAACTGTCCACCTTTTTCCACAAATTACTCTCCGAATATGCATTTCAAAGTCACGCCTTTCAAGGCTAATCTTAGTTATTGACAATTGATTGTTTTATTTTTGTTTGTTAAATGAAAACTTATACAGAGCATTTTGATAGACTTTCATGTTTCGTGTTTGTTTATTAACTTTGTTTTATAGTAGCGTTTTACATTCGTTTTGAATTAGATATAATTGTTTTAGACTTTTTAACATACGGTTATGAGTTCACAATTAGGTAATCATCTGCCGAGCCTTTTCCCAACTATGTTAGGGTCGCCTATCGGACCTCAAAACCTAGTATTTTGTGGGTAGCACGATAATCCTGCATAAAGATGCTTTTCAGAATTTCGGGTTTAATCCATAGCTAGCGGCTCGTCCCGGCTTTGCACAGGTGCTTATGTTAGTCAGGGTGAATGTAGCTTTCCAATGGTGAAAGAATTTTTGAAATCGGCTCAGTAGTTTTTGAGTTTATTCATTATAAACATACACACACAAAAATACAAATTTTTCCTCTTTATAATATTAGTGTAGACGACTGAACGAAATAAATTTACAAAAATGTTCCTAATATTCTTTTTTTAGACGTTCGACGTTGTGATGTAGTATGTATGTACCTATTATTACAATGTGTGTAACCAGTATATAACCCGTGTATTCACATAATAAAGGACAGTCTTGTAACATATCTTGTGATGTTTCATTCAAGCTGACACCCGTCCTTACATGGCGACCCTGCCACTAAACAGGGCTTGAATCATGTGTGCGATTAGTGTAGACTGTGCTCTGCGCGGCAACTGTTTAAGTGAGAGATACGTTAAAAGTGACTTTCAATCATGTGCAACTCAAAAGTAACTAATGAAGAGGTATTTCTCAATCAAAATAGCGCCGCTAAAAACACCGCGACGGTGGAGGAATTCAGATTTCATTTGTCGGCCATAAGTATCGTGTTAACAATCATTTGCACGATTTTATTCCTCGGCGCAATATACTTCATGTATCAAATTTACAAGAAATGTCATGAGTCTTGGGCGCGAGAGCAGATAACGAGGCATATCTTAAGGCGTTCTTCGGATCGATCCAGAAGGAACCACGGCGGTGCTTGTGGCATGTCTGCAAGCGAGGAGTGTCGGGTCCATGCTTCCAACAAGGGTCCCTGATATCATAGCGGCGTGCAACAAATAATACAATTCGGCTAGTGTTCTTGTGAGTTCTGTGTCCTAATAAGTGTGTGAAAGTGCGGCAATTCTAATATGGACAGTGTACGCGTGCCTAAGCAGTGGAATCAAAATCACCATTCAGGTATATGAACTATAAAATTTAGAACAGTTATGTATGAGGAGTTATTACAGCTGTACAATGACCTTGGTAAGATAAGAATATATTTAATAAAAATAGGGCCAAGTAGACGAAGAGGTGAAACTGTTTTGAAAAAGCTAAAAGAGGCCGATAAATTATTAAGTACTTTCAATGACAGCTTAGACAATTTAAGTTTGCTTAAAACAGGATTAAAAGACGAGGAATTATGTAAATTTAATGAATTAAACAAAGATTTTGTTAGTTTGTATGATAATATTTTAGATTTGTGTAATAATTCATCGACTGAAGTATCGGTAGTAGAGCAAAATATGGCGAAATTTGATTTAAAAATCGCCTTGAGCTTGTTACCAGTTTTAAATGACGACGGCACAAATACGAAACAGCTCATTGATGGGATAGAATACTATCAAACGGAACTTGACTCAGAGGGTCAATTAAAATTAATAAATTTTGTAATAAAAAGCCGACTTTCGCAGTCTGCGAAACTCAAACTTAATACAAAGTATGACAGTGTAAATGAGTTAGTTAAGGCTATGAAAACATGCCTGTTGCCTAAAAAATCGGCAACGGCTCTACAACACAAATTGTACAATCTGAAACAAAGCGAACTTTCTATAGATGACTACGGTAAGAAGATAACTGATTTGTTTGTTGATTTGACGATTTCCCAATCAGAAGGCAATGAGTCTAATTTCGGTATATTGAAGCCTATAAACGAAAAATTAGCCATTAAAAGTTTTGCCGACGGATTGAGAAATCGTCGGCTAAGCACTATAATAGCAGCACGACAATTTACATCTTTAAGTGATGCCATACAAGCAGCCATCGATGAGGAAGTTTCAACACCATCCCCTTCAGGTGACCTTTTATTTATGCGTCGTAATAATTACAGCAACAACCAATATAGGAATTCCAGAGGTCAGGGGGTGTCACGAGGACGAGGACAAGCAATCCCCCCCGCGGAACAGAGGGATGATCGAACATCGCAAACAGGCCGCGGTGGATGGAGGACTCGCGGCCGCGGTGCATCAAACCGTGGAACTAGAGGTAGGATTTTTTTAAACCAAGCTAATAACCAGGAACAACAACAACAACATATGCATATTTTGACAGATGCAAACCCACGAGCAAGTCAATCAGAAAATAACAATGATAATTCAGAAGAGTTTTTTCGTGAATAAAAGCGTTATGATGTCATGCAGTGGCATATATCATATCTCATTACACTCTAAACATAATAATCTTACATACACGTGGCTAATTGACACGGGTGCTTCCATATCGGCCATAAAATATAAACACATCTCGGAGTTGAATGTACCCATCCAAAAAGGGAAGCTGGTTGTAAATGGTATTGGTGGAAAAATTGAAGCGATCGGTTTTGTTTATCTAGAATTAAGAGCAGGTGATCAAATTCTAAACCATAAATTCTACGTATTTACATCTATACCCTGTAAGGCAAGTGGTATTTTAGGCCAAGACTTTTTGAGCAAATATCATTCGATTATTAACTTTAGAAATAACTCATTAGTTATGTATAATAATAATATAGAAATTAGTTTGCCGATTACCAAACAAAATGAGATGCTAACTATACCGGCTAGGGCCGAAAGTACACATTACATTACGACCGATCTAGCGGAGGACAGTGTAGTCTGCGCGGCGGAAATAGGAAACGGTATATTTTTAGCAAGTACATTGGCAAACCCCGTGGATGGGAAGTTACCAATTAGAATCTTGAATACCACTGAAAATGATTATTATTTACATAACTTTGAACCTAAGATACATAAAGCAGGTGATTACAATATTTGTACATTTGACAAGCCTAGTAAATGTGCAGAACGAGTCAAAAAACTGCTACCATTATTAAAATTAGGTCATTTAAATAAGGAGGAACAAATTAGTATTAGAAACATATGCGCAAAATATAATGATATCTTTTATCTCGAAGGAGACCAGCTCACTACGACACCTATTTACAAACATTCAATTACAATACAACCCGGTACTAGACCAATGTACAGCAAACCTTACAGGCTCCCACATTCACAAAAAGGGGAAATACAGAATCAAATTGATCGCATGCTTGAACAAGGTATAATTGAACCTTGTAATAGCGAATGGTCTAGTCCCGTTCTTTTAGTACCAAAGAAAACAAACGGAGAAAAGAAATGGCGTCTAGTTATTGATTACCGAAAGCTAAATAACTGTGTACAAAATGATAAATTCCCTCTGCCAAATATACACGAAATATTAGACGCACTCTCTGGTTGCATTTATTTTACGCACCTAGATTTAAGTCAAGGGTTTTATAATGTGGAACTCGAACCCGATAGTAGAAAATTTACAGCTTTTCATTCAGGCCAATTTCAAATGACTAGAATGCCAATGGGTCTTAAGACAAGCCCAAACTCATTTGCCCGAATGATGACAATGGCAATGGCGGGCCTCAATTACGAAAAATGTTTATGTTATCAGGACGATTTAATTATCATGGGACGGGACTTATTGAACCATAACAAAAACTTAATCGAAGTTCTAGAAAGATTACGCAGTGTCAATTTAAAATTAAATCCGAATAAATGCGACTTTCTTAAAAAGGAAATGCTCTATTTAGGCCACGTCGTAACAGACAACGGCGTGATACCCGATCCAGAAAAGATTAGTGCTATACAAAACTATCCAGTTCCACAAAACACACAAGAAGTAAAGCGTTTTGTAGCCTTAGCGAATTATTACCGCAAATTTATTCCGAATTTTGCAGAAATTGCAAACAGTTTAAATATGTTGTGTAGGAAAAATGTAGAATTTAATTGGAATAGTGATGCACAAAAGGTGTTTCAGACACTTAAAGAATGTATGTCTGCACCACCAGTTCTCCAATATCCGGATTTATCAGATAAAAATCAGTTTATTGTACAAACTGACGCGTCAGGTTACGCGATAGGAGCGGTTTTATCCAATGGCAATCGCCGGCCAGTCGCATACGCCAGTAGGAGTTTAAACAAAGCAGAACGGAATTACCCGACTATTGAGAAAGAACTCCTGGCCATAGTATGGGCCGTAAAACATTTTAGACCCTATTTGTATGGTCGTCCATTCAAAATAGTCACCGACCACAAACCACTGGTATATTTATTTAGTTTAAAGGAACCGTCAAGTAGACTACTCAAATTTAGATTATGTTTAGAAGAATATGACTATGTAATTGAATATGTCAAAGGTCAACAAAATGCAGCCGCCGATGCCTTATCTCGAATTCCAATATCATCGAAGAATTTAAAGAGCATGCACGAAAGTCTAAATGTAATGACACGTGCACAAAAAAAAAAATTAGAGCAAACTTCTCATATTCCTGAAGATACCGCAGAAAACTGTGTCCCAGGTCAAGCAAGGATTGTAGGAACCATTAATAAGCCTAATACTGCAGTAGAGCTGCAATTCATTGACAAAACAAGCCTAGACAGGCTACATAAAACAAATAGAATATCTAAGGAAAATGATATATTTTCATATGATCATGAAAAAATGGTGCTATATATAAATCCATCTGCTCGATCACAACTGACGCCAGCCGCATTTGTGAGAGCGATGGGCGATTTCTGCAAGGTCAATGAAATACATGAAATATATTTTGTGAAAAACAAATACAACAACGTATTCGTAGAAAAACTAACTAATGAGGTTAAACGATATACTAAATGGGAAGGACCACGATTATGTATTTTAAATGATATACAAAGAGTAGATAACTTAGAAGATAGGAGGGTAATTTTAAATGACTTTCACTTATTACCCACAAGTGGCCATGCAGGAACAAAAAGAATGTTTAACAACATTAAAAAATATTATTACTGGCCAGGACTCGAAAAGGATATAAATAACTTTGTTAAAAAATGCACTATTTGTCAAAAACAAAAGTATACGGTTATGGTAAAAGAACCCATGGTTATAACCACAACGGCACAATCTTCATTTGAAAAAATATTTTTAGACATAGTAGGGCCTCTGGATAGAGATTATAATAACTATACATATATTTTAACTCTTCAGTGTGAACTGTCAAAATATGTATGTGCCTTTCCACTAGTGAGTAGAACATCAGCTGAAGTCGCTCGTGTGTTCGTCAACAACTTCATTCTAGTGCACGGGGTGCCTCGGGAAATCGCTACTGACAGAGGTACGGAGTTTATGTCAGAAACATTCCAAGCGGTATGTACAATTCTTAATATTTCTAAACTGAACTCAACAGCGTATCATCATCAGAGCATTGGCGCTCTGGAGAATTCCCACAAAACCTTAGGGGCGCTTTTAAGAATACACATCAATCAAAGACCAGACTCATGGAGTTCATGGTTGCCTTTTTGGGCCTTTGCATACAACACCACAGTACATTCATCGACAAAATTTACTCCTTTTGAACTTGTTTATGGACAGAAATGTAACTTACCAAGTAACCTTTTAAGAACAGTAGAACCACTCTACAATTATGACAGTTATCCCCTTGAGCTTAAATACAGATTGCAGATTTCACAAGCAGAAGCACGGGAAAACTTAATTAATTCAAAAATAGAAAGGAAAAACAGATATGATCAAAATGTAAGACCTATAAAATATAAAACAAATGATAAAATATTGATTAAAAATGAAACTGGTAATAAGCTCTCAACTCTTTATACTGGTCCTTATACCCGTGTATTCACATAATAAAGGACAGTCTTGTAACATATCTTGTGATGTTTCATTCAAGCTGACACCCGTCCTTACAACGTGTAATTAGACTGACCGCTCATTTCTAGAGAGTAAAGTGGAGACCTTTTAGTTTTTAATAAAACCTTTCAATTAAAAAGTTTCAGATAATGAGAACCACTTACATGTACTTGTTATTCGAACAAATATAACACAGAATTCGTGAAAACTTTTATTTTCTTGTTTCTTGGTTCTCTTATTTTATTACGTAGTTGAGTATTTGTTAACATCTATATTCTATTTAACTTCTATATTATTAGGTAGTTGAGTATTTGTTAACATTCTAAAGAATCCAACACCCTCGAGACTCGATATGAATGTGCGGACTTGCAAGAAAATGTTGTATATTCTGTAGGAACATGGTACGAGTATGTAAAATGTAACATGGGATTATTTATTTATTCATCCTTGAAAGTAATGTAATTCCGCATAAGGCGGACTATTGCTGGCACCAAGGCATACTTTGTCAAACAAACTCACATCACATTCACATAAAATAACATCAAGTAATCCCCGATGAGTTACGCAGAGGTGTACCTTAAACTACACTCACATTTCGCCAGTTATTAGTATTACAGGGGACTTAAAACATAGGGGGCGAGCCTATTGTCATCAACCGGGCACAAATCCCGACTCTATTGCTGCTACTGAGAAATTCTTGATGTAAAAACCTAATAACACTTTGCCCGAACTGGGAATCGAACCCAGGACCTCATGCTCAGCAGTCGCGCTTGCGACCACAGGACCAACGAGAAACTCAACATCGATATCGACTGCATCGTAAGTAGATCATAACAGACTTCTAAGTAATACACCCTGACTTCGATTCGGCCAGTCAAATCGTTATTAGTTCTATTGTGTTATTATCATAAAAAAATATGTATTTGCTAGATCTTTTGTGTCTATGGTACAATAGATGTTACAGTCATTTTGTTAGTAGGGAAATACCGACTATTATCCTTTTCATAATTGCTTAAACAGATTTGTTGTTTGGAGTTTAGTGACGAACTAACTGTGTTTTGGTTTTGAAAACAATCTTGTTTTTAATACAATAATTATGTAATACGAGTACAAATATATGTGTCATGTGTTACTCATTTCTGGGTAATTTCAATTTCCAGTTTTACAATTAATTGAGCATTTTCCGGATCTTTGCTTATCCTTATTAATTTAGTTAATTGGTATATTATGTACATAAACATATAAGTGAAGACATGGTTACTTACACGTGTTCTTTATTCAGGTTACGAGTATGAAAAACATACTGTATTTAGTAAAAATTATAATTAATTTACTAGTGGCAAGTACTTTCATGGCTTTTCTTATTTCTACAACGAGTTTCTTAGTAATTAAATAAGTTTTTCAGTGGCTCATGTCAATCTAATACATTTTTGACATCTATCATCGTTATTACTGATAGAATGTCAATTTGTCTAGACCCTCAGGTACTACCGCGCTCACTATGGGTCGACCACTTTTCATCTTTATGTCCTGAGTATAAGGTTTAAAAGTGGTCGACTGTCAGTGAGCGCGATAGTACATAGAAACAGCAATTTTAATAGATACGCTCCTAGTTTAATACAAGTACTAGATCCTTACAACAAAAGAGTCTGCATACAATCAGCCTGACCCTGTGTTGGTACCTACACAATAACCTAGTACACAAAGTTACTTTAGTTTCGGGTTTTATAGTTTATCTTTGCAGGAGGCAGGAAGCTCCTATATCAATAACTGAACTATTTCGTTCGTACCTAAGATAGTTACGTGGAGCGTAAACTACCGAGTGTTTCCAATTTGAAATATTTTATGGGTTCTTAATATCATGGGTATCATCTATCATATCGTTTTGCTCCACTGGTCTTGGGGAAGTGTTTACTCGACATTTTTTTGTTGTTATATCCTTGTCTGTCAGTTCCCATTGCAAGGTAAGCGACTCACAACTTCCAGAAATTCGGCGCACAGCCACTGAAGACTAATTTTTATTTATGTTACTCATTTTGGTCCGCAATTTCTTTTTTATTTTGCTTGTTTTCTGGATAACTTGTAAAATTGGCCTTCGGTCGAAAACATTACTTATTATTGTCCATTATATCATCATCTTTGAATAAATCAATAGGACGCAGAAAACGACCTACATTTTACCATTACAGACTTTTATAGTAGGTAAGTAGTTACCTATCCATGAAAAACCATTTAGGCGACGAAAGAAAGAAAATAAATGTCGTTTTATGACGATTTATCGCGTTCTAAACCGAAACAATTGGTTTAGATCATGTTTCTTGCCGAAAAGGGTATTCATAGTAACTTTTCCATATAGGTACACATTAGGCAGGCAGGTAACGCGTCTGAAAAGGCGACTGAAGTTAAAGTTCACAGTGAATTGAATTTGGATAAGTTTACAAGACTATTGGTAACAGTTCTACGCAGTTATCTACTACTTTATCTAGCTTCTTAACACGACACCATCGCTGATGTAACTATTAAATATTTGGTTGTTGGAGAGGGTAATACTAAATTTACCCGTTGTGGTGAACTGGATACGTACCACGAGGACTGGTTTTATAGGTGAGGATAGAGGCAACTACCCAATAAAAGATAAGTTAGCAAAGTTAAAGACCAAATTAACAGAAAATTTAATAAGGTGGGCTCATGTTGGATATCTATCGAAACTTTATATAAGATGTCATTATTTCAATGCGTTATTATGGTTTTAAATACTTAGATATAGGTTAGGTACTACATTAAGTAGGTACCTACAGCGTATATAAGCTTTGAGAAGTGTTTCCATAGTGCTCGCTTTGGAATTAATTAACCGTGAGTTTGCTTAACCTGTAAACAGTGTTTATATGTAGTTACTCGACATATATTGTATGTTAGAATATAAGGCCGGCTTGCACTACCTCAATTAGTATTAAACGTGATATATGTATTTAAAACATCATTCTAACAATAATCTCGCAAAATCTCATTTTATTTCAAACTTAAAATTTAACAAAACTTGACTTTTTTTTTAATTAAGGAAGTCCGGTTGATTTGACACCAGTACGTAGCAATGACATTCGCTTTTAAAAATCAAATTAACTTAGTTATTCAGAAGTTCTAATGATTTTTATTTGTGAGGAGTCCAGATTTCGATTCGATCGGAAAGTTTGCAAAAATCTAATTGTTTTTGGGATGTCTCACGAACGAAAATTCATTCGAGAATTGAGATTAACGCGTTCAACCGAACAAACTCTGCAGCTTTATAAAAATAGTATAGATATCTCTGACATAAACTTTAGGTCACAGAGAATAAAGGCCATTGTAGGTACTAAATCAAAGTTAAATAACAATGAAAAGATAGTATTGGTAGTACGATATACCTAATACCTAAAGTTGGTATAGTACAGTTTATCCGCTAAAAAGTGACCGAGCATACGTTGTGGTGGAATTTGAATGGATAGGTCCATTTAAAACAGAAATATTTAATGTAACCATTTACTTAATCTTTCACATTGATGCACCGATACATGCGATGACTATATTTCTTGCAAGTGTACTTCATGCATATTGGAGGCGTAGGAGAAAACGTGCCTCGTTCTAAATTTTAACCGATTACTCTACAAATTTAAATTTTGATTTTAAATTTGGAACACTTAGTCGATCAGAAGGTGAAGGTTAAATAACATTATCATCATCAATTACAATTGTCCAGTTTTACACAATCCATAAAATTACTTAATATCTCTTTGATGGTAGATTTTGTGTTCCAAGCCAAATTAACGATTTAATGCCACTCACAATAATATTGTTTTAGGCATTAGGCAACTAAGTTAATATTTAAAGAATGGTATTACACAAATTGGTTTTCTATTGTCTGGTGATTCGAATGTTTGTATGTTTGTTGTTTCTGATCCTTCTATCGATAATTGTATTCTAGTCTGTCACGTAAATAATATGTAGAATAGCATTAAACCCGTGATGCCTTATATGTTAAGTAATATCCGTAAAGTTATATTACTATGAGCGCCGTTAAATGTCGTCCCCCTACAATGTTTTAAAGATGACCTGATCTACGATGGCTTTGCAATTTTGCACTTTCAAATCTTGCGTAGTATTCAATGGTGTATCAGGAAAGATGAGAACATACACATGACGTAATGTTTCCACTGTTGGGGCAGAGCCCTTCTCTCTGTGAACGGGAGGTCTACCTGTGGTTCCATCACTGACATCATCATCATCACCATCATCTTCCTGCCCTTGTACCATGTCACTTGGGTTCGGTGTGACACGTTTGTTTGTTTTGTTCTCACTTGTCAACCGTCACGCTATTATTAATTTCTTTTTCTTTCGTATATGTATAGGTCTAGGTCTACCTGTAGTTTAAGCGGTTAGAATAACCCGTTGCACCCTTTATCTCAAATTACAACCCTATACCTACTAAAAACGGTTACCGATCTCACTATGATCTGACAAACAGCCTCCATTGTCTTGTGCTAGCCATATTAAAATCCTACAAATATTTTTAATACTGACATTACGCACGTTTCAGTCATTTGTTAATGTCCTCTAGAAACTTGATGCTCTAAAGGGCCTATTGTCCAAGATAGAGCCATACTACTACTTTTTAAATCACTGATGAAAAATTTCTTTGTGGGGCTGCTCAGAATGATGTACTGAATACGTGGTACCCTTTTCACGTCGGTGTCCCTTCCACCCAATATATGCATAGATTTTACAACGAGATGACTTAGACTTTAGACTCTTTTTAAGGTTTAGACTCGAAACCTAAAAGTTAACAGACCAAGCTCTAAACTTTAGAGCTTGGTCGGTTAATTATTTAGGTGAGACAAACTGCTTTATGCAAAGTTTTACTCCTGTGAACGAGGTATTTTCTTTTTAATTTTATTTAGTTCAGATTCGTTGATTAAAATCTTGTTTATATCAGTTTTTAGCTAGCGACATCTAAGAATAGCTAGATTCAATGGGTAGCTGCTACTTAGGCATTATTTAAAAAGTAGTGACAGGAAATGGTGTCCTAGAAGCTCTCATAGTGGACTGGCATCCATTTCCTTTTCGAGGTTTCGTTTTGTATGTTTCAAGGAAACAATCGTACATTGTTTTCAAATGGATGGACTTGGGTGAGGTTTCTACTATACAGTTTATATTTTAAACTTATACTTATGAGGTTATTCACAATTGATGTTTATTCGTCACAGGGACGCGTCTGCATGTTTATCATTTCCGGGGTCCCCTAATCTGTCACGTATAAAATTAAGCGGTACTTCGTGTAAAGAAATTCATATTTCACGCCGACGCCGGTCACTTGCGGTTACTTTTTCAACATTTGCAAGTCTTTGAGTGTCCGAATATATGCGAGTCACGGACGCCTCATCTTTATTAACAGAAGTGGGTGTATTTTTCTTTAATATTTACATCACGGTGTGTTCGGCCTCTTAATTGACGGTTGGCGCCTGATGAACGCTGTCTCTAATGATTCTGGAGCACACGGGCGACGGACATACCTAACGCGTTTGTGAGGACTTCACGTTTAGCTAACTGTTCTGATAGTGGGCATTATACTTATGTTTTGTTTACTGTTTTAGGCTAAGTCACTGAGGCTACTCTACGAAGTTTATTAATCAGTCAAGTCTAAAATCAAATATGAACCATAAAGGGTGTAAGAAGACCCTTAACGAAGCCGAAAGGCACTTGTTTTGTTTTCCCCGTCATTGCGATCATTTTTTTTTGTACTAGACCATACCTTCCAGTTTCAAAGTTCCAATTTTTTCAGAAGTTTTTTTTTCAGATATTTGTTTTTAATTTAAGATTTTTACTTTTCAATCCATCCATCAGCACAATGTTTTGAGTGCGTTACATTGAGTCCTATCGTAAAACGTGATTTTTCACCCCCCAAAAAAAAGTCGTTTCCCTGCAATAATTTTTGCGTAAAGTTACTTAGTTTGATGTACAGAATGCTTGGTGGACGGCTTCGTGAAGGGTCTGTTTATGCCCTATATTTGCTTTTAAGCTTGAAGGGTTATGGCTGTTACTTTTAGAATTGTTCTGGTAAACATTCATTTATATTTATGAAAATTGCAAGTTGAATTGGCTTCAGCACTTATTAATTAAATATTTCTGCGGTGAACATAGGCGCTGATGGAATTGCACGAAGTTCAATTAACTGAATAAGCAGAAACAAAAATATAGTTGTTTATCGTAATATATGTTTCTAGGTACAAATAAAGAAAAACAACACAAAGAAAATAATGTTTCATCTTTATAAAAGTTCTCATTACAACAACAAGATCTAATTACAATATAAAACATCAATTCAGATCATTTTGCTGGATAAAATATGGAACGTTGTTATTAGAGCGTGCGTCTGAACAATATATCAATCGGGTTTTTTTCTGGAACCAATTATTATATGGCGCCAGCATCTGGCAAGAGCCTTTTTCATATATAAATGTAATTTTCAGGGATATCAATATCACGTAGTACGCGATCACTGCATAATTTGTTCAAATAAATGTACAGTATGTTTAGGTAATGGTAAGGAAAGAAAGATAAGATATTAGGGGCATATCGGCCTATAACGGTCTCACAGTTGGTACAAAGGTTACCTCTCTGTGGGCCATAATCCACCACACTGGCTCAACGTAGTTACTTTGATAAATATCAAGCATGTCTTCGAAATTTGATAAATATGTAGTTTATAGTATCAGCACATTTCTGACTTGTTTACTTGTCATAGGATTATGTTTTAGCACTCTCTATTTCAAATACTTTCAAAAAGGTTTCAAGTAAATGTGTAGGAGTACCATTCAAGTGAGTCCGTAGGTGTATCAATAGTTTCGATAAAGTGCTCCGGATAGCTGTAGCCGGTAGCGGCACAATCAATAAAATTAAAGAAGGTCAGATAACATTTCATTTTCAGTGACGAATGTATGCGTTTTGTGGCAATTCTATTATCTAGAGTGCTCTCGACAGTTAATAAGCGCACTTGACTCAATGAAGTGCGATACTCGGGGACTCGTGATACAAACCTCCCCGAGATATGCTACCGAGTGATGTCACTATATTGCGTTAATACTAAGTTACTCAAGTTACCAAGTTGAGCACTATCGAGCTGGACACAGCTGACCAACTGTTTCTTCTTTTTGTTGTTCAAGAATTATTATACTTTTTGTTTGCTGCATTTATAAGTTCCTTAATAGATACAAACTCTATGATTGGGGACCAAAGTTCAAAGAAAACTCGCAAATTCTCGTTTTTCCGCATTGGGTAAGCAGAAACTACTTACAGATCGTCATCTGCTACGATCCTTATACAGAGTGGAAGGGACAGCGACGCGAAAACGGTTACCACGTATTCAGTACATCATTCTGAGTACCCCACAAAGAGATTTTTCATCGGTGATTTAAAAAATTCTGCCTAAGTTCATTTCTAAGTATGGCTCTATCTTGGACAAGGCCCTTTAGAGCATCAAGTTTCTAGAGGACATTAACAAATGAAACGTGCGTAATGTCAGTATTGAAAGTATTTGTACCATATAGAAAATTTTCATCGGTTATTAAAAAAAATATCGACTGTTTCCTACATAAGTGCAATAACCTACATACAACAGCAGATTTAAAAAAAAAATAACCTATGCAACATTTCAGAATGATGTACTAAATACGTGGTAACTGTTTTCACGTCGGTGTCCCTTCCACCCTGTATACTCCTTCGCTTCGCCTACGTTTAAAAAAAGTCTCATCATCCCCTTTAAAATACCTGAAGATTTTTTTTCCTAAAAATAACAATTTCTGTAAACCTCACAACATTTTCAATTGAATGTCCGATACAATCTGTTATATCAAAATTAATGTTTTGTTTGTTTAATTTAGATCACCTTTGTATGTTGTAACCCGTAAACATCGATAGGCAAATGCCACAGGCCTTTTCAATAAAACTCTCGATTCAATTTATATCAATCCAATATATTCAAGCAAATACACATTCAATGACTACTCTAGAACAATGGATTTATATCCGTATTCTGTTGGTTTATAATTTTTTACAGTGTGCCTACAAACTACATTTTTGTTTATTTATTTTAAGACCACAGAATTCTTACCTAACCTAGATGATGTGGTAACCAGAACTCTAGACCAGAACACACAAGGTGGAACCTAGCTGCCTCTCGGATTTGATAAACCTCTGCCTTCGGAGAATTTCTAAAACCAACATCACATTTTCTTCTAAACCATTTTCACCATGTATTCAGAAAAATTATACTTATAGGTAAAATAAAATGTGGAATGGATAGTTGTAAGATGATACTCATGAGAAGAATTTCGCGTAGGTACTTGTTCCGCATCACGTGTCCCACGTAAGCGTTCAATTTTCACCTACTCATAGTAAAATACTGCGGTTGTATCGCTTACTTACTGAGTTACTTTTCTTACACGTTTCCGAAATACGAATCGTATATGAAGGCCTGCACACCTTCATATATATTAGAGTAATTCTAGATTCTGACCTGTTGAGTTCCTCATAAGAAACTACCGCCTTAGAAATCGAAGCGAGGACCATTGTTAAGTAACCCTTGCGATCACTAAACTAATGTAGCAGTCTTGATTTCATATCTCAATTTAGTAAGTATCTTTGATACTTTAGTTCTGTTTCGATGTCATAGCTGCACTAACTTGAATTATATGCGAGCCAGCTCTGCATACAAGCGAACCGTACTTAATCTAAGTAGTAAATTAATGTTTACATGTATTCCAATAAAAACCGATAGATATTAAAGTCCTTCATTTTGAAATACGTTACTTCCCGAGTCAATATACCTACTCGTAGGAAAGCAAGTATGGAAGTCCGAAGGTTCAGACAGTCTACATTAGAATTCGCTTGAGGAGGGTTTTTACCCCAAACTTATTGATAACAGAGATAGTATAGATTCGTTGGAAATTGGAAAAGTTGATTAATGAATCCCCATTGTGGCTGTCACAACATCTCCGAGCAGATTGTGGGCGACAGCCGGGCTCGCCATCCGGCCCGGCGGCCCATCCGCTCTCGAACATCATCCGCTAATAATACAACTGAGAACTGATACCAGAGAGATGTCTCTGAAGTAGCTAATACTTGATTAATTATTGTCATCTCAATACAAGAATTTATCACTTAGGCTACGAAAATTACTCGTACTATGTTAATCATTAGGTTTGCTTTCTAATTTTGGATTAGTAAGTACCTTACTATGCTTAATTTATTGTTACCATTGGACAAATAAGGCTCATTCAAGAAATGTATAAAAACAAATAACGTGGGTATAATCCTGAGGCAAGGACTCCTCATAATGTTGTAATATTTTCCTACCCGGCCCATTGACCGACAAGAATAAAGGTTGTCGATCAATTACGATAGAAAATTCTATAACTAAGTAAGCGAAATTATTTAAAGATAGTTGTGCCTTGAGGGTACACTATCGTTCAATGCAAAATCTATAATAAATAGACTACCAGGGACCTATACTTAGGTATAAGTATGATTCCCTCTGACCCTTGCTCGAGCCAGCCCGCAATGCTGAGCCAGTAGTTTTAAACCATCCCCTAAATAATCTCACTCAGATCTAGCCTGTCCAATGCTGCCCTCGTCGCCCTAAGCCGAGGCTCGTACCCTACAGGAGGTGCTCTTAGCGCGCTGTCGCTTAATTAATAAATTTTATGCTGGCGGGAGGCCTTACTCTCAAGGCATCCACAGGATAGTCCGGTTAAGCAGAAGCCAGCCTCATAAGTTGACCTGCGAGATGCCATGCCGAGAGAAAAAAAGAAAAACCTAAGCATGGTTTTTGATATGTGTAGGTAACTTATCAAACTTATCAAAAATCATCCTTCAATAGAGTATTGAACTGAACTTTAAAGTGAACAGGACAAATGAGAAAACGTGATGAAAAATAAAAAACATTAAAATGAAATGAAAGATATTTTATTGCTCGCTGCTATAAAAATGCGTGACATTATTTCGCTCGTGTTATGTAGTTTCATGTATTTTGAACTTACGGATACGGACGGAGTTATGGACTCGAATGATTGTGATATTTTTTACGGGTTTCTCTGTCCATTTAAATCACAAACGTAATGCATAAAAAAATATAGTCTGTGCATGAAACTGAAAAACATTTTGATGCTCAAGTTCGTTTTTCTCGGTAGTTCTATCTATGATAAAAGAAAACATAAACTTAAAGCTTAAAGGTTAAATTAATATTTTCTGATAACTTTTTCTATTCATATTCAGAAGAGATATAGCAGTTTCTTCTTTCTAGTTTTTCCAGCTAAATTGCGTCGACAATTAGCTTGATTGCTAATTTCTATCTTGAAATGCTAAAACACCTCTATAAAGAACTGTCTACAACTTTGTATGTACTTACATGTAATTTTTTCGTTGCAAACAATAAGCTTGTGTCTTCAAGTGTGTATTCAAGACTAAGCGATGATCTACAGTTCTAGGTAGGTATCCAGGGTATCCTATATTGTGTTATTATTATTTGGTTGACAAAAGGTCCATTATTGAATACATTTAGGTCTCCCCTGGGTATTGCGACAACAAAACAATCCTTCCTTTAGATAAATTTATAATCCTGATGATCTTCATCAAGTCGCCGGTCCATTTTTTTGCAACTTCTCTTGCTAGCCATGTACGAGTATGATGCAGATGTGTCCTTTCCCGTTTTTTCCCGGATAAATTTATTCCAGACTTTATAACATAGCATAACATTCATTTAATGTCAGGCAACTTTGGCCCATTGATAAATAAACCTTACAGACAAATACCTACCTTACGAGCTAGTAAAAGAGCCTTAAAAAACTATGTATGTTAGTAGCACTTCACTGCATCTTCATGTTATCCTTCAAAGATACGCCAAGCATAGCTCGCTTCATTGCGTGCTGAGCGACCTTAAATATGGAATTCAACCCGGCTGTCATTTGTGATTTTAGTAATACCTAAGTATTACATTGTGTATTCTAAGAATATTTTCTTAGAAAATATATCAGTTCGACGCATATGTAGCTAGTTTATCTATGCGAGCTCTACGTTTTCCTCATTCCTGTATGTAGCTCAGAGAAGGAATAATCAAAGCCTTGCGTTGGATTATTTCCGGGTACGTATGCAACAATGAAAACTCTAGAGTTCATAATGTTTTGTTGTTTCCTACCATTCTTCTAAAGTTATCATTAAATAATTTGGCATTTACGAGTATTTATAGAAGATGCACATTAGGCCCGGTACCTCCTCTTCAATCTTCCCTGTCTTCACATAGGTGAAGACCGCTCCTTATTCTTATTCAGCAATGAAGTTCTGTAAGTCTTCATTGATAAATAAAGACTTGAGGACTGACACCAAGGGCGTCGCCAGATTATGACCTGCAGGAGGTTGAAAAAAACTGATTTGTAAGGGTTTTGTTTACGATTTACGGATGCAACCGTACCTAATGTAGGTAAAGCTTACTTAGACTAAAAGGTTTTTTATTCTTTATTTTCAGTATTTTTTTCGCTCCAGGTCTCTATTCTGTCTTACGGTAATTAGAACTACGTATTAGTGCCAAATGTCAACAGAATCGTTTCGCAATTGAAAATCCAGTAGGTAAAAGCTACCCTAATGGTGACTGTACACTCTCACCGAGATATTCCGAGACAGAGCGAGTGTAAGAGCGTACAGCCGAGCGAGGAACACCGAGACTAGACGAGCACTCCTACACATGTCGCACTCGCCCTGCCTCGACAGCAATGACCAAAATTGACGCTTTTATCTTTTTCTGCACCCACTAACGAAACCTTATATGTTTAGAATAAAATAACATAACAAACAAATACAAAATATCGTTTGTTTGTATTGCTCGCTTGTACTAATGTAATTCTGGCTTGAAAATATAATCTTGATCAAAATCTATCTACATGTTCCATTTTTTGCAACTTTGTGTACGCTTAATTTGCCTAATACGGCCAGGTAAGGAACTCCTAATTGATTTCGGCGTCTGTTCAATTTCAGCGATCGATCATGCGAAAATCCAATAGGTGTGCCACCAGAGGCAATTTTGTAAGTTTTGTATCATTGTAACTAGTGCCTACATAGTTCATGACTCTACAGTACACGAAAAAATGATTACGTTCTTACTTGTTTTATGCTCTTCACTTTTTGCTTGACACATGCTCATAATTTTTTAATTTCACAAAATCTTTGTGGTTTATGCAAAAATGTGTTAAGGCCACATCACATACCTAAGAAGATAGAGAAAATAGGTAAATATGCATATAACACGTAGCTATTCATTGATATTCTGTCAGTTGGTCGGCTCCGCAACCGCACGACATGACACTAATAGGATGGCTGAGCGCTCCACAACTTTATAAGTTACCTGAGCTTTCAATTTCTTGCCAAAAATTCCTTGTAATGCGATATTAGTCGAACCGTATCGTTTTTGAATAGCAGGATATTTTGATCCCAGAGGCTTTACTCTCCGTAAAGGTGAAAACAAAGGTATACAATGATTGCTATATTCTATATTTAAATTCATGGTTTATTCTTAACGACCCGGCCCCAACGGGATTTGCCATAGTCAAAAATTACGAACTTCCATGCAACTCGTTTAGGGGATTAATTTCAAAAATCTTAGTTTAGTGCTTACTTTGTGCCTTTGTGCCTATTAGCCTTGTTTCGTTCTGTCTCCTGCCGATATGGAGTAGATATGAGCGCCGATGGCCAATTCCACGGTGGCGGCTTGGCCTGAAAATTTTCACGGCGGCGGCGGCGTCGCGGCGGCGCGTCGCATCCGGCCGTGGGCCTTTTTTTTTTTGCTATGGAAAATCATCAAATGACTCCTCCCGCTCTGGGCAGAGCGGAAGGGAGTGTCAGACTTTTACTGACTAGAAACCATCCATGTTCCTTCTTTTACCCTTTATGTTCCAGGGCCGCGGTATCTCTTTCGAACAGTCCCGCAGCCCTGGCAGGCATCGACCCTTGCGGGCCCCTCCTGTTTGCTGACGTGTCTTTGAGGCGCGCGTGGAACACGAACGCGCCGTCGACACGGCCTGTCTTCATACGACGGACGGACGGCGAGCTAGCCAATTACTCACCGTCCACAGGTCCGCGCCTACGGTGTCCGAGAGCCATCACGTGGCCCCCGACGCCCGGTGCTTCTCCCGCGGCGGCTGGGACGTGAGGTTCTCTCCCTCTCACGTTCCGCCACCTCCTTCACTAGCATGACTGCTTCGCAGAAGGAGGTGACGGCTTCCCATTCCCTCTCGCCCTGAACCATGGCTTGAACCAGGGCCGGACGCGAGTGGTCGCCGCCGCCAATCGCCGCTACGAGGCCACGGCGGAGCGGAGCAGACCTCCACGGTGTGCTCCACCGTGTCCTCCGGGCGATCCTCACAATGATAGCACCCGGGCGTTTCCTCCCGCCCGATTCGGCGCAGGTACCTCCCGAAACAACCGTGTCAGGTGAGGACCTGCGTCAGGCGGAAGGTGAGGGCGCCATAGTGCCTCTCTAGCCACTCCTCAAAGAGGGGACTTATCGCTAATATCGTGGCGTGCCCTGCACGGGGTTGCGACAGTCGCTCTCTCCATGTCGCCATGAAATCGCGCCGGAGGTCTGTCCGCTGAGCGACAATTTGCCGCGGCAGCGTGCAGGCGCGCGAGGACTATCGCCTCCAGATCCCATGGCGGCAATCCGGCAAGGAGGCTCGGCGCCTCGCCGGAGATCGTGCGGTACCCACGGACCAGCCTTACGGCCACCACCTTTTGGGGCACGTTCAGATAGTGCGCGGCTCGAAGCATCAACAAACGCGCCCACACCGGGGCTCCGTAAAGGGCCATGGACCGCACGACCCCCGCGTAGAGCCTCCGGCAGGAGGCGCTTGGACCCCTCAGGTTGGGCAAGAGCCGCTTGAAGGCAGCCCCGGCCCGTTCCAGTTTGGGAGCCAAACGTCGGAAGTGCTCCACAAAGTTCCACCGGCTGTCGAGGACGAGTCCAAGGTACTTCAACGTCGACTTGACGCCGATGGGAACCCCTCCTACCGTCAGTATGGATCCCGACGGTGGCGCATTCCGAGGCCCATGAAAGCACATGACCTCGGACTTGTGCAATGCCACCTCGAGACCCAATTGTCGGATCCTCTCCACGACTATCGCAATCCCGCGTGTCATTAATTCGGCCACCGCCTCGTGCGACCTCCTCTGCACCAGCACCAGCGTGTCTATAGGTCGGCGCGCAGCACCCAGTCGTAACTGTGGAACACCGCACGACATATCTCGCCGGTTCTATTCTCGGCTGCCGGCCGTGGGCCTTAGTTTTTTATCGCAAAAACTATTTGTATGTTTTGTGGAAAGATTTTTCATTGGGGTCACATAAATGTTCTTTATTTTCGTTTTATAAACATCAATAGTAGTCGAAGTTGCTGCCAATGTTAAAGTCACAGAACAATACACGTTCACTCGGTAAAATATTGGACTTGACTGCGTGAGCTACGAGTGTGTAGCAAAGCGACTAGGCGAACTAATGCCGAATGCCATCGGGCCGCGCGTGCGAGAGAGAAAGCAAGTTGCGACTTGTCGTGACGGCGCGCCGCGCGCTGCGGTCGGCGGCGGCGCGTCGACATGAATTCACGGCGACGGCGGCGCGCCGGCGCGGCGCTCATATCTAATATGGAGGGAAGTGGAAATTATGGTGTTCCTACTCCTCTGCTAGACTTTTCTGATTAATTTCTTTCCGGGATTCAAAACAATTAGATTTTTTCGCTGCGTGCGTTATTGAGTGAATTTAGATTATTCTTCAGACTACTAACTTATCTACTTAGTAGAGATGTGGTATCATAAACACGCATTTCCGTCTTAATCTAAGTTATACGAAAAGAGATGAGTTAGCTTAGGTACCTACCTACTTTTAAGTGGTCCACGTCATCGTTTCACCCTTTCACAAGCACCGACTTCACCTCCACTAAGTCTCCCACAAAGTCAATTTCAATTTACAAGGGTTCCGAATTTCCTAACAGTTTTAGTTCCGACAAACGTGTCATTCATTATTGGTTCACGGTTCTTATCTGCTACCCGTTATTGATTCTAGTTATGGTATGATAAACTAATGAGTAGCCACACAATAATCGAATGAAAACTATTGATCTAAAATATTTAAACACTGCATAGGTAAGACCAAAACAAAAGACCAGACCTACAAAAGTGGTTCGAATGAACCACTTTTGTAGGTCTGGTCTTTTGTAGGTGTGTTTGGAGTGTGCAGTGAGTGGTGTGCAGTGTGCAGTGCTGTGTAGCGTGTGCAGTGTGCAGGTGATTTTTATACCTAGTGACCAAGACCCTACTTATAATCTGAATATCTTTGAACATGAACCGCAGTAGGAATGAAATTGTTTTAAAGCCGAATAAGCTATGGTATCAGCAGTGAAGTCCCTAGGTATCAAAATACCCGCAAGTTATGGCAACTGGCAAGCCGACTGGCTGTCTGTATGAAGAGTCATGGAAACCTTAAAATTATGACGAGGTATGGCCAAGTCAAGTTTTTCGGTTTGTATGAGGGTACCGCCAGTTGCGGTTTGGACCGTCTTCCATAATTAATATTCCATAACTTGAAATGTCTGCTCGCAAACTACAGTATATAATAGCTACATAATTAAAAGCCAACTAACTCGAAACTTAGTTCGTGTAAACATCATTAACAAATCATGAATATTAATCAGAGTAAAGCACGCGTTCCTTTACCATTTCTTAGAATCTTATAAGACTGAAGTAACTTGAGTACGAATTACGGGCTAAAGCGACGCGTGTGTTGTGACAGCAGCTACGGAGAACTAAATGGAATATTGTTTTTATATGTTAGATAGATGAATTAATACAGCACAAATTATAAAATGTAATTTTAAGAACTTTATTTTGTTTTACATGATATAGGTACTTAATATACATAGTTATTTTCTTATTAAATAATTATTAAACTTATTATTAGAACATAATTTTTAAAAATCTATAAACCAGTGGGTATTACCCAGTACTAACTGGGTTGTGGGGGTCAAGCCGGACGCACTGTTCGGTGTTTTCAACTGTAACTCTTGAAAGCAAGAATCAACCGTTTCGCCAAGTGCCGCCCGAGGCTATGAAGCACGAGTCCCGGAGAAACAATTCAATTCCTTATAACCTTGTATCCCGCAATGAAATGAGTAAGAAAAGAACAGCGGAGGTCTAACAAAAAGCATAATTTCCACTTTTAGTGCTTATGTATAATTTACAAAAGTACTTATGTACCTTATAAATATGTAGATTGTGTCTTAGGTATCCAGATAGAACGAGGGAAACGAAATCTCTAACATCTGTTTTTAAAAAAGCTTCCCAAATTGACAATATATCGTAGCGCAAGGCGTGCTACGCCGTAGCTCAAATCGTAGCTTAATTAGGTCTACGAACTTTTGAGAACTATGTGAAAATAAAAGTCAATAAAAACCGGCCAAGTGCGAGTCGGACTCGCGCATACCATCGTAGTAGGGGCCCCCCTTTAATTTTTAATTTATTTTAATTATTTGTTGTTATAGCGACAATAGAGAGCAGCGGCCCCGACTTACGAACAGTAAGTCGTGGGTTCGAACCCAGGCAGGCGCATTACTTTGCGTAATTTATTTCATCACCACCGCTTTTAAAATCGGTGAAGGAAAACATCGTGAGGAAACCGGCATGCCCTAGAAACAAAAAAAAATTCGAAGACATGTGACATCTACCAACCCGCACTGGGCCCGCGTGGTGGATTATAGCCCCTCTCATAGTGAGGAGGCCGTGTGTCTCAGAAGTGGGAACATTATAGGCTGATTATGCTATGCTTATGCAATAGGGCAATAGAAATGCACCGATACTGATAATGTTAGTCTGTGTCATCCCACTGCTGGGCAAAGGCCCCTCCCCATGACTTCCAGTTATTTCGATCCAGGGCTAATGTGGGCCATTGGTCGTTGGTTTTGTCCAGCTCTTCCCGCCATTTGAAATACACATTCTGTGGAAAGAAGATGGATCAAAATTGCCCCACGTCCTATAACAAAGTGACATAATAACTCAAAATTTTTTTTTTTTTTTTAGTCACTTTGTAATAGGACGTGGGGTAATTTTGTATGGATTGTGATCCGTCTTCTTTCAATTGTCTACTTATAATATGATCATGAGATACGGCCCGCTGACAGACAGACGGACGGACGGACAGCGGAGGCTTAGTAATAGGGTTCTATTGGTTACCCTTCCGGTACGGAACCCTAAAAACACTGTTTTTCACCTTTACTTGTTATTGTGGGTTTATGGCATTGGGGATATAGAACATGTAGGGACTGAAAAGTTTAGTATCAGATAGGTACGATAAGATGCCATTAAGGTTCTTTAAAGGTAACTTGATTAGGGCGTATTGCATGAATCGTAATACAGACATAATAAAAGCGAGTTTAATGTGTTCTTGGTTCATGCTAGTGATTGATATGACATACATTTCAAATATGGTTACTCGCTTATTGACATTGATTCTTTTATTTATAAAATTAAACTAGCTGTGCCCGGCATGCGTTGCAATGCATGTTTTCCTACCTACTACTTTCACTACCCTACCTACCCTAATTTTCCTGAATTTTCTTTGCTATAAACCTCACGGAGCCCGAGACCTTTCCAACGAATGCAAAACCGTGGAAATCGGTTCGTGCGTTCTGGAGTTATAGCGTCAGGAAGGAAAACCCGACTTATTAAACCGACTTCAAAAAAGGAGGAGGTTTCTCAATTCGACCGTAAATATATTTTTTTTATGTGTGTTCGCGGATAACTTCGTCGTTTATGAACCGATTTTGATATTTTTTTTTGTTGGAAAGGAGATACTTCAAGGGTGGTCCCATGATAAGGAAACCGGGATCTGATGATGGAATCCAAGAGAAATTAAGGGGAGCTTTCAAAAATTGTAGTGGCGACTAGTGCGTTTGTAAATTTTTGGATTAAGTATTTTAAAGCACTACAATTTAAAGAAGGTCTGGAGTCGCTCTGATGATGGAACCGAAAGACAGTCGAGGGAACTCCTCAACGGTTTACAGCAGTCACCTTGTGTTTGGGTTTGATTAATTTGTATTGATGAGAAATTTACACCTAGATGGGTTGTGACTGTCATAAGGGGTCTGATGATGAAGACGAAGGACAGTTAAGGGAACTCCTCAACTGTTTACAGTAGCTACCTTGCGTTTGGACTTAATTCATGTATATTGATTAAAACTTTGCACCCATCTGGGTTACAAGTGCCACTACAGGTCTGATGATGAAAAATATTTGTATGGAATATTGCAACTAAAAAAAAAAAAAAAAAAACTTTTTTGCAAAACATAAAACCGACTCCAAAAACACAAAAGTGAAAAATAATTTTAGCTTCAGAAGTCGGTGACAAAAAACTGAATCAAACAAACAAGTCACCGACTTCTGAAGCTAAAATTATTTTTCACTTTTGTGTTTTTGGAGTCGGTTTTATGTTTTGCAAAAAAGTTTTTTTATTTTTCTAAAAAACTTTTTTATATAATAGATTACAGTCGATTGATTTCGTTTCAACAAAATACAAAGTGATGAAAATATTTAACATTATTGATAATTAATATATTATTCATTGTAGTAGTATGGTACACCTCTACCTTACCCTTCGGGGTTTGCAGGCGTGATATAATAAGACTTGGTGATCATAAACTTGCCTTAACCAAATTTTCTAGTTTTTAGTTTTTTTTTACATTTGATAACATAATCAAAGACAACTTCAGACATCCGAGGTCGACGTCGACGTGTTGCAAAAAACGACCAAAGGATTATAAACTGAAGATTGATGTTTACATAAATAGATAATTGTTTTGTGGCAAAGCCGTTTCCCTTTTAATCAAGTTCTAATTGATCGATGCTTTTATTAATAACTGCCATTTTAAATGTTTGAAAATGTGTTTACCTGCGAAATTATGAAATCATCATCTACCTAGCCTTTTCCCAACTATGTCGGGGTCCATTACCAGTCAAATTGGATGCACCTGTATACCAGTATTTTACATGGAGCGACTGCCTACCTGACCTCCACAACCCAGTTAGTACTGGATAATACGATACCCCTTGGTAAGGCTGGTTGTCAGATTTTCAGACCAATGACTACCTGTAACGACTGTCAAAGATCTACAATTGACAGCCGGGACCAACGGCTTAATATGCTTTCCGAGGCACGGAAGAAATTAAGTATGTAATGGGTGGTCACCCATCCACGGACCAATCCAGGCAAGCGCAGCTTAACCTGAAGATCGGCTCGAGCAGCTGTTATTATTTAGCCACGACCTCCTTCTGGAAATGAAAGTGAAATAAGACGAGAAAGAGATAGCACGAAATATGTAACTCTGACATTGATTTTAAATTGAACATTATGTTAATTGATTACCTTCCCTCTGAAGATATTCAAACATTCTTTCCGATTTCATGTTGATTCTTTTGCAGTTTCTGTACAGTCGAGCACGAGCACAAATATGTATACAAGAATCATTTTTTTAAATGATTTTCTCCTACTGTTTCGATAAACGTTTTATGTTTTCACGAAAATACCTAATATTGTGAAAGTCATAGGTACTATTACGAAATAGGTCTATCTAGTCCTCCCTTATTATTATTATACTCTTTGGTCTAGTCTAGGTCTTAGAATGGGAGCCGTTATTTTACGAGAATATTGCTTTTGAATTTTGCTAAGTAAATATTACAGCTGACGCGTGACTATGTATACCAAAGAGCACAATTCATGTTGATCATAGTTTAAATAATGTGGTAATATGCGGTGGTGTGTTTCAGCAGCCCACCCGTCCATGAAGATAAGTCGGTAACACGGTAGCAGGTACCATCTTCCTGCCTTTGTCTCATATTACTTGGGGTCGGCGCAACACTATTTTTTTAGGGTTCCGTACCCAAAGGGTAAAACGGGACCCTATTACTAAGACTCCGCTGTCTGTCTGTCTGTCTGTCTCCAGGCTGTATCTCATAAACCGTGATAGCTAGAAAGCTGAAATTTTCACAAATGATGTATTACTATTGCCGCTATAACAACAAATACTAAAAATTAAAAAAAAAAAATATTAAGAGGGCTCCCATACAACAGATATGATTTTTTTGCCGTTTTTATAGATAATGGTACGGAACCCATCGTGCGCGAGTCCGACTCGCACTTGGCCGGTTTTCTTCTATTCAATACGGTAGCAGGTACCACTGGTACCAGGCCTATAAATATAATTAAGTTAATTAGGCAGAGGTATAAGGTTGCATTCTATGGAAGTGATTCCATAGGATATTTTTAAGGGCTATGAAAGAGAACGACCGTCAAACTCACGAAGTACCTAAGCATAAAAAATATGTCAAGTACAATAGTACATATTTATTATGCTTACATCTTTAGTAAGTTCTCAGCATTTCCTACGTAAGCATTATGGGGCTTGCCTATACAGACAATTTTAAAACCTTTTTCTAAACCACTTAGGAGGTCTCAAATAATTTGATCACATTTTTATACCGGGTTTATGTTCATTGCACTCGCTCGGATTTTCCAACGCATTTTAACGAACATTGACATCACTAACCACGTCACTATACCCTCCATACTTTGTTTCACAAACAGAACACTTGAAACTTAAAGTAGGTCTGTATTTGCACGATGGGAGCTGAAAAGTAGAAATCCTAATAGCGGTTAGGAAGTACTTCAATGAACAATGTAGTTCGACTGACAAAGTTCAAGAAGGCCGTTTGCCGTTGTTCATAATTTGTTTGCAAAATGGAGTAGGTAACTAGGTCCCTACTTAGGGCGTCGCACGATCGCATGTCTCTATTAAAAAATAGTATGGGCAGCCCAAAGGCGCGGTGGCGTGTGACGAGTTTTCTAAGGAAACTTTGACAGCGGGCACCCGCTCCGTACGCTTAGCCGACGGCCTCAGAGGTCTTCTTGTGCTGAACTGAACTTAGCCTAGGCTTAAAAGTAGGGGATGGCCTTACTTTTAAGCCTAGGCTAAGCTTTAATACTACTAATTTTACTAGTTTGTAAGCTCGCAATTCTACTAACAAATATGGATGTAATAAATCTGAAATAAATGGTTATTTATTTATTTAATAATACTGCTATAAAAGGTGGTGACCTTTTAATAGCAGTATTACTTACCTACTACTTGTTAAAGAGATGGCGCTATACAGGACGTCTAGCTCCATCTCTTGCCCACATTGAAAGAAGTTTAAATAATGCATAGGAGGTGATGGCAGGCCGCCTGAACCTTCCCCCCTGGCTGGTGGCTTTACCTTATTACGCTTCCTAGCGGTAAGTATGTGCTTACGTCACACATCATACAAAGTACGTTCCTACCCTAAAATCTATACTTACAATAAAATAAAATTGAAATGTCTGTTTGTAATTTCAACAGCTTTTACTCAATGCATATGAAAATAGGTATATACGGCACATATAACAAAAAAACAATTTTAAAATTTTTGTTTGTCGGTCTGTTTGTTCCGGCTAATCTCCGAAACAACTGGACCGATAGCTGATGTTATAAGGGGTATCTTATTTTGGAAAAAGGATTAGTGCACCCTGCAAAAAAAAAAAATAACAGCCATGAAATTGTTAACAAAACCTGATTAGGGAAGTAATATTTTTATAATAATTTCACGCAGACGAAGATCGCGGGCAACAGCTAGTAATAAAATAACAAGTGCGTGTCGGACTCACGCACGAAGGGTTCCGTACCATTATCTATAAAAACGGCAAAAAAATCATGTCTGTTGTATGGGAGCCCCTCTTAAATATTTTTTATTCTGTTTTTTTAGTATTTGTTGTTATAGCGGCAACAGAAATACATCATCTGTGAAAATTTCAACTGTCTAACTATCACGATTCATGAAATACAGCCTGGTGACAGACGGACAGACAGACAGACAGCGGAGTCTTAGTAATAGGGTCCCGTTTTACCCTAAAAAAGAAGTAGACAGGAATTTAAATAAAAAACAAAATCGTCCCGTAGCGTGTGATATAAAAGTATCACAGAATAGCCATTTATTTTCATATTATACCCACATTAGTCAAAAAACAATAATAATAACAGCCACTTACATATTAAAAAACTGGACGTATTACGATTTACGACACACGATTTTTGGCCGAAGCTAAAGCCCAGTTTCCTCCGTACCCCGGAAAGCACGTTAAGCCGTTTATCCCGGCTGTCAATTGTAGATCTTTGACAGTCGTTACAGGTAGACAGAGACAGTGGCCTGAAAATCTGACAACCAGTATAACCAAGGGGTATCGTATTACCAAGTACTAACTCGGTTGTGGAGGTCAGATAGGAAGTCGCTCCATGTAAAATACTCGTTTTCTGCTGTATACGGTAAAAGACTAACTATCTATGCGGTAAAATCTATATTATATACACTTCTCATCAAAAAAATCGAAACACTTTCGTTTTTATTGTTTTTGTCCTAATTTTTTACAAAAGAGAATTAATTCCATGAAAAAAAAAAACATTATTGTGTAGCTGGCAGTTTGGTCATTACAGTAAGAAGAAAAAAATCAAAATTCGAAATTAGAATTTCATTTGTTTATCCTATAAATGAAATTAATCACTGTTTTGAGACAAATGTGTATTTAGGGTTGGAGTACGTTTCTCGTTTAAAAACTAAAAATTAGCGCTTGTCTTTAAACTTTTTGTTTCTTATTTCATTTACTGTGACTTTGGGACGTCTGAAAAAACTTTTTTTTCTAAAACATATGGATACTTCGCCCGCAGTAACCGCCCAAGTGGTGGCATTGCTGGATTCTGGACTTAGTCAGCGTGTTGTGGCTGCAAGATTGCATCTAAGCTTATCATCTGTTCATAGAGTCTACAAACGCTATCGGGAGACTGGTTCGTTCACGCGCCGTTCAGGATCTGGCAGGAATCGGGTCACTTCTGAGCGAGATGATCGATTTATTGTAACAACTTCTTTACGAAATCGACGCCTTAACGCTTTTCAACTGCAGCAGCAGCTTCGCGTTGTACGAAGAGTAGCTGTAAGTGACTCTACAATAAGAAGAAGGTTGAAGGAACGCGGATTGGCACCGCATAAGCCAGCGAATGGGCCGAAATTAACTGCAGACCATCGAAGAGCGCGCCTTAACTTTGCACGCGAGCACCTAACTTGGTCATACCTTCAGTGGAGCAAAGTACTGTTTTCTGATGAGTGTAAAATTATGCTGATAACGACGGAAGGAACAAGGTCTACAGAAGAGATGGAGAACGCTTTGCACAATGCTGCATTGAAGAAAAGGTCAGCTATGGTGGCGGTTCGTGGACGGTTTGGGGAGGAATCAGCGCCGACGGTAAGACAGAACAGAACTTGCCTTTGTGTCTGGGCCACGGCTGCCTGCACTAAACTCTCATCGGTACATCGAACAGTGTCTTGAACCTCATGTGATGCCCTATGCACATTTTATTGGCAACGACTTCATATTCATGCACGACAATGCTAGAGCTCACACCGCGGGCGTCGTACGAGATTATCTTACCGAAGTCGGTATCTCCATTATGGTATGGCCAGCAAGAAGCCCGGACATGAATCCCATTGAACATCTATGGGATGAATTAAAGAGACGAATTCGAGCAAGAGATCCAGCCCCAGAAACACTTAGCCAGCTGCAAAATGCAATCCAAGAGGAATGGGATAATATACCACAACATGTGATCGTGACTCTCATCCGATCGATGAAGAACCGTATGGAAGCAGTAATAAGAGCTCGCGGAGGGAATACAAGTTATTAAATAAACGTTTCTTACATTTTTTTTTCATTTACGCGTGTTGTTTTACCCATTTCCTTCATATTCCATACAGGGTAAAAATTACTCATTATACAAAATACGAAACCTATGAAGACTTAATTTGAATTTAGAACAATAACATTAGGATTTAAATAAAAACCTCATACTACTCACTATTAAATGACATTTTACATTTATTCCTAAATATACACATTTTTCTGATAATCCTTATCAAATAATAAACTGCGAGGTGTTTCGATTTTTTTGATGAGAAGTGTATATGCGGTCTCATTTGGTTTTTTTTTTGTTTATAAACAAAGGTTAAACTTATCTTGCAACTTGTCAAAAATAATTACACTTCGAAATTGATTAAGGAGTTCTTGAAATCTTGATGTATAGTCATGTCTGAAAATGTCAAAAAAAGAGCACGATCTTTATTTTCAATAAAATGCGCACATTTTGCGAAGTGCCCGTTGAGAAGTGTACGTTTTTTGTCCAGTGCACATTTCGCAACGTAGCCGTACTGAAAAATTGTATGAGCCTTTGACAGCGTGGACCTGCTCCGTGCAATGGCAAGCGGACGCCCTAATCGTCGGCGGTGGTACAGGTGGCTGATTAGGAAAATCCATTATTTCAAAACAGATAGTAAAAAAAACACATCATTACTTATGTATTGTATTAAAAAATAATATAACCAGTTATTTATTGGTATCACATTCCAATCCAATTGCAAAAACAGCAAGATTAAAATTAAACAACATGATTCACTTTAATAACAAGAAAATAACTTCATAAATAGCGATTAAAACTTTATAGGCAAAAGTGCTGAGCTGTTACTTTGGTTGCTAATTACAATATTTGCAACCGAACAGCAGCCGAACAGTGGACGCGCTACCGTAGCCCGCGAAATTCAAATGATTTTTTTCTTTTCATTTGCACGTCAGTATTACGTTGTATGATGATGATTGATTGATTTGCGACCCTAAAAAATATGTATTTACATAACATCACGAAAATCATCAATTACATAAACTTATATTATAAAGAAGAAAAAGTAGAAAGAAGTAGAAAACTATTTCACTAACGGGAAGCTTCATGATCCCCGAGTGTTATAGGCTATCCGTAAATAACCGGAGCGAAGCCGCGAGCAAAAGCTAGTACAGTATAATTGATTTTCATTATTTTCATGATGTCAGAAGGTAGTATAATTTATACTCTCTCTTCTTGTCCCTACATATACCCTGACTGAAGAATGACTACTTCATGAAGACATTTGGGGCCATCACTTTCAAATTGATATTCATGATTCTAAAGATTGTAGTTCTATAAATACATATTTTTTACGATCGCAAATCAATATTAGTAAAAATAAATTTCGGCGGCTACCCCGGCTCTTTCGCTTTAAGTGCTTGACGTAACATATTTATCTAATGTATAATATTATTTTATGTAGACCTCAGCTTAGCTAGCTGAGCCTCAATGTCTTTGTCGGTGTCCTTGCTCGATTCTCCAAGTTTGTTGCGGGCCACAGAGGGGGCGCCTGCCATCTGTGAAAAAAACAAGTGAAATGACAGTTTAGTTTCGTTTTCCAGACCGATAGACCACTCTCAACGTTTATCTATGGTTTGATCTATACATACAATATAAGTATGTAAGGATCGGAACAGGTGGGGTTGTCATTTCTGCCTTCTTTCATCACTTCATGGGAATAAAACATGAGTTTATGGGCATAATCATGTTTGTTATTATTTATTATCATTATATTGATCTAGTGCTGAATTCTAAAAGCTTTATAGTAACCCTAAGGCCAAATGCCATGAGGAAAATCTGACGCAGAGTGGTTACAGAGAAATTACTAGTTCGACGTACTTGGGTGTTCGGCTTCCTATCTTATTTTTTTTTTAATAATCATCATCTGCTTAGCCATTTCTCGACTATGTTGGGGTCGGTTTCTGGTCTACTCTAAACGGATACAGCTGATTGACAACTCAGTTACTCTAGCTTATTTACTGCAACCATCTCGGTTCGCACATAGTTGGTCACGGTTCTATCCTACCTAACACTTATAAAAATATACTAGAGTTTTATTGTGTTTGAAATGACCGAAAACTTATTAGCCAAGATGTTACGTCTACACTTAAGTTTAGCCGACTAATCTTACGTTTATTTTCATACCCATCTTTAGCAGTAACTACTAAAATAAATTGTAAAAAATAATCCAGTACTCTTACCTTTCCACTGATTTCAATGCCTATTTCATCGAGCACCTTGTTGACAATGCCTTCAGTCTCCTCTTCGTCGCCGGATTCATCCATAATGTCGTCAAGAGTTTCTGAAACTGTAAACAAACATTGTTTATTGACAATTGTCTGGTAAAACAACATTTTTTGTTAACAAACTAATCTACCCCTTTTTTTTGGGATGGTAAATCATCAAATGAGGCGTCATTTGATGATTCACTTCCGCTCTGGGTGGAGCGGAAGGGGTCAGGTCAGGTAGTGTTATTGGGTTATCTGTCTGGAACTGCCGAGTAGCAGCCGGAAGCCTGGATTTATGTCCAGTTGATGATAGTAGGCTCGCCCCCATTACATAGGACTTAAATGCGGATGTACTATGACCAATCAAGGTTTAAAAAACCAGTTTATGCAGATCTCTCATTGTACGGGAAATCTGTACAAGCCACGTTATACTGGAAATGTATACCTTGATGTGTAGTTGTATGTACACCTCTCCCTGACCCTTCGAGAAAATAGGCGAAATTTTATGTAATGTTTTATTAACTCTCAACTATAACTTACTCATTTCATCTGTCATATCCATCTTAGCATTGGCCATTCTAAAGGCCTCCATGTCCTTGCCCATTTGTTGTGGGTTCATGACTTTGTTCATGCTGTCCATCGTTTTAGCTGTGGTACCCATTGCCCCTGCAATCGCTATGTTTGCTCCCATTGTCTTATTTTGTAATTGTACACTTGAAATCTGTAATGTAAGGAAGATTGTTTAAAGTAATAAAAAAAATTGTTTAAAGTAATAAAAGTACATTTTTGTTCAGAATAAATAATAAGTATACCTCAGTACCTCTTAAGTGGTCATTCAGACCATCAATATGGACAACTTTCCCTAAGGAAAAAAGGTTGAAAAAAAAATTTGGGACTTCCCATACAAAATATCCTATCGGCTGAGGTCTATATGTACGAAGAATCCATATTTTTTATCCTATACATTTTCCTTAGGGAAAGTTTTACGTTTCACTTCTTATTAGGTTGTAGCATGTTGTTATCTATTCTTTTCTTTTTCGCTAGTTAGTGCCTAACCTGATGTCAGAATTTTAATGGCGACTTTACATTCCGTCGAAAAATATCTCTGAGGCTGCCTGAAGCAAGTGGTAATTATACAATACGCACATTAGTCCGAAAAATCAGAGGTGCGCATTTTGGTTTTGAACTCGAGACCATAACTTGGCAGTCCGACAGTCACACCACTAGGCTATCACTGCTGCTTAATAATAATTAATAATGACATGATTTCATGACTAATATGTGTACAGTCACATAATAATAATGTAAATTAGTGCTTCTGAGTTCTCCCTTATTGGTGTAGGGGTCGCAAAAGCATAAGGACCTGGATTCGTTGCCAAGTCAGGCAAAATGTTGCATGAGGAATTCTTCAGTACCGGTCTGGATGTGGCCGGGTTATCTTGTGATAATAAGAGTAAGTATTCAAGAGCATTGCATTCATATTACCTTACTATTAGCATTATAAATCCTAGCTTTCTGTTTTCTCATCTGCACTAGTTGTTTTGCTAATACTTTACAACCTTCCTTATCTCCTTCTTTAGCCATTTTTTTAATATCATTTTCCTGAAAATACAAAAACATCTATAATTCCATAATATTATTTTAGTAAAGTTTTTAAAGATTATTATTAGATATTGCACTAAGTTCTCATTTTAAAATGAATTCTAATTATAGCCTCTACATTACTTATTACCCTGTAATGATAGGTGTAAGATGAAGATAATAAATAAATATATAAGGTGTAAACGGACCCTTCACGAAACTGTCAACCAAGCATTCTGTTCAACAAAATAAGTAACTCTATAGAAAAAAATTGCTGGGAAATGGAAACTTTTTTTTGGGTGCAAAATCACGTTTTAGCGAACAATTCAATGTCATGAACTCGAAACATTGTGCTGATGAATGCATTGAATAGTACAGGGGCCATTGAGGTTACGACATTAAACTCTTGTATTAAAAAAAAACTTGTGAAAAAGTTGGAACTTTGACCTCCAATATTTCCATAACTAGAATGTTCCCAGGTATGGTCCAGAACAAAAAAAATGATTGCAATGACGGGGAGCTTTCGGCTTCGTTAAGGGGTCCACCCAGCCATTATAAATACAGTCCCACTGCAGGAAAATGCGAGACCTGAACTTCCCTACTTCCACTTCTCTTTGTCTAATGCTATTGTAGGCCCATCCCTTAAAAATGAATCTAGATCATCCTGCCATCTCCTTCTGAGCGGTTGTTTATGCCCATTACTCCTCTGCCATGCAACAGATATAATTTAAGTTTTAGAACTTACAAGCTTTTTTTCTTCTCTTTCTAATGCTGCCTTATCCCTCTCCAGGTCTCTAGCAGCCTTGCGTAGCTCACGATCATTTTGCCTCTGTTGTTCTGGAATACAAACATTTATATGAACAGGTCACAATAGTTAAGATTTCTTAAAGTTTTGATTTTTGGCTTATTGGTATTCTCTTTATAACTGTATCATGTACACCATCCAAATAGCAGGTAAGTACCAAAACATATTAGAGACATTATATAAAGTAGAACTCAGTTTATTACATTTTTATCTAGATCATTGTCTCATCTGGAGAATCTTATTGGCCAATTAACTACTATTACACTCCTACAACAATTACAGCATGCAGGAACTATTCTGTTCTACTTTTCGTCTATGATTTTTTTTGTTATGTGAAAAAAATATCTTAGTATGACTCATCTGCGTTCATCGTTGATTATATTAGTCCATAAAGACAAGGTTATTCTAAGCAGTTTCATTGCAATACTTAGCTTAGCAATAATCAGCTATTATTAGGAATTTTCGAAGTAAATATCTTTAACAGTTGAACACAGTTTTTCTATGAACACGGATTGTACACAAATAATACTGCTGTTTGTGAATTTCCTTCTAAATACACCAATAATTTGAAAATTACCGTTCAGAATATTTTTGTCTTGGAAAGCAATTCTAATTATTCTCAAGACTTACCTTTGACGGTTGGTTGTTTCCCAAAAAAAAAGTCCATTATAAAAAGTTAAAAATAAATTATTAAAAATATAACAACCTTTTGATAAAAATTAATGTTATCCAAAACAAACTGATGACCAATTGAATTGACAACCAGATGACTCATTTTAACATGACATTGACATAATTCAGTCCAAAGTTACCACATTAAAAATATTTGATAAAATTATTATAAAAACAAAAACAAAAAACCCGATTGCTTAAAAATAATGAACTGAAAAGGGAAAAACAAATTTGTACACCTAATTTGTACCCGAAACTGTCAAACAACCTTAAACCTAATATTGTAACGATAAAGTTGAAAATTTATTAAAGAAATTTGACAGATTTTAGTAGCTTGATGAGCTGGCGTCTGTACATTCAAATAAGTTCATAGACCAGGGTCGATAATTTTGAAATCCATTGGAAAAGGAAGAGAATATAACAAAAATGAAAGGACAAATAGTTTACGGGCGATCTGAGGTCGGGAAGTGGAAGGGGGGGGGGGGGGGGCGTTAAGGGTAAAAACGGTTTATCTCGATTTCCAGCAAAACTACAAGTCCTACGGAAAAAAGTTAAATGGCAAAGTTGTCGGTAATAAAAAGATCTAGCTTTTGATTTCACATTTTTTTCACAAAACCTCATTTATGTGAAGTTTTTGGTTTTGTATTTTTATTTTCATTCAGTTTTGTGAAAACTTACCTTTTTTGTCCCAAACATACTGTATTTTTTTTTCAAATATTTTTTATTTACCTTGTTTTGACTTAATATCGAAAAAGTATCTCAATTTTTAATCGAAAATTTGAGAATTTTTGATTGAAAATTGAGTTTTTTTTTCAATCGAAAAATCTCCTGTCAAAATATCTGCTTTTTTAAAAAGTCCGTGGGCTTTTTGTTCGTTGATATCTCTACTTTCAGATGGTTTAAAAAAAATGCATTACTATGGCTAACGGTTTTTACAACTGCTACGAAATAACAGATCCTCTGAGCCCACTTCTCTATGAATCCTATTTTTTGGCCAAAGAATCAGCATACCTTTTTATGTCCCCAACACTATTTTTTTTTATTTAAAATATATATTTTTTCACCCTAATTTGACTTATTATCGAAAAAGCACCCTAATTTTCAATCGAAAATTCTCCCGTCAAAATACATACTTTTTTTTAAAAGTCGGTGGACTTTTTGTTCATTGAAATCTCTATCTCTACTTTCTGTTGGTTTAAAAAAATATAAATACTTTTATTTCAAAGATAATTTAATTATTTACAAACTACAAAAATATAATAGTAATAAATATGTACAAGTAGAAAAAGGTTACAGGGTGTCCAAAAATTCATATCGCATCGCTATCAACAGGAAAAGTTCCCAGAAGGCAAATGCTGCCAGCATTGCCACGTTGGATGGCAATAATAAATTTTGGGATACATGAAGAAGCCTCCTCGTGTAGCGCAGTTTGTTCCGCCAGTGACTCAACTGAACCGAGCGCTCGGCGTATCCTGGACAGTCACACCCAACACCTTTTATCACTGGCCAATTCTTCCCTTGTGGTGGTAGAGCTAACGCCCGCCTGGTTTTACGACCACCCTCCCACCGGAATCGGGCGTCAAGCAGCCTGTTGTGTTTCGTCGTTGTGTGGGAGTTCCAGTGCCTTATGAAATTCGACAGTAGGTAGTTGCGTTGTCCAAGGCTAGTCTCAGCCCAGGAGTGAACCTCGTCATGACAACTCACTTTGGAGGGTAGCGGGATCCGAAGCACGGTCCTGCCGTTGGCCGACCGCAGGAAGTTGGGGGCCCAACTAGCACGCCAGCCACGTGTGAAAGGCTGCCCTGCCACCTCGCGAAAAATCCTGAAATGTTCCGCCGTGCCAGTCGGCGACTGGAAGGGAGGACCCGGCGGGCATCTTCGGGGGGGTTCGGGCGTCCCCGCAGTCTCCAGGTGAGTTTTCTTATCGTCGAGCTTTGCTCGTGGGAGCTGTTCAGTAAACTGGACTCGCCTCGCTTTCTCTAGAATTCCTTTGAAACTCTTTAAACCCATGAAGCGAAAAAACAAAAGAATACGTTTAAACAACGGCGGCACTTCCTCCCGCTTAAAGTGCAATTCACTAATATTCGTGGATTGCACTCAAATATCAATCCGGTCCATCACCACCTTGAGACCGAGAAGCCGCACTTGTTCTTTTTGACGGAGACTAAGTTAGCGACCCCAGTGTGTTTGGTGTGGTGTTTCCGACTTCCTGAGTGGCCGTTCGATCAGAGTGGTCATAGGTGGCTGCTCATCGGATCATAAGGCCATTGATGCCGGTGTTCCTCAGGGGTCTGTTCTTTCTGCAACTTTATTTCTGCTACACATGAACGACCTGCTACAGCTTGGTGCAATCGGGTACGCTGATGACAGCACAGTCGCAGAAAGATACCTGTCCAGTGCAAGAGCCAGCAGAGAGGAAACAGCTACTCATAGAGAGGCCATGGTGGAGCGAATGAATTTAACCCTAAATCTCGTTTCCCAGTGGGGTGACGACAATCTGGTCAAATTCAATGCTCTGAAAACACAGGCATGTCTTTTCACTGCTAAAAGGAGCCAGTTCCAGTTGTCTCCAGCTTTCCGAGGTACAGGTGTACCAGTTACCGACCGCCTACAGCTTTTGGGCATGGAGTTGACATCGGATCTCAACTTCGGCTCAACCATCGAGTCAAAAGCTCAGACCGCAGCTAAGAAGCTGGGCATCCTGAATAAGGTGAGGCGATACTTCACATCTGGATAGCTTTTAAGTTTGTATAAAGCACAGGTCCGTTCCTGTATGGAGCATTGCAGTCACTTGTGGGATGGCTCAGCAAAATACCAGCTTGCTGCACTTGATTCGGTGGAACGCAGAGCTAAAAGGCTTATAGGCGACAAGACTTTGATAGCTACGCTTCACAGCCTAGCTCATCGGCGTAATGTCACCTGCTTGTCGGTCTTCTACAGACTGTACTTCGGAGAGTGTGCGCAAGAGCTCCACTATCCGATCCCACCATCACCCTTTTACCACCGGACTAGCAGACGTACTGCGGTGTACCATCCACACTTGGTTGATATCCCGACAAGTCGTACTCGGCGCTTCTCCTCCACGTTTATCATGCGCACAGCCAAGGTGTGGAACTCTCTGCCGGCATCTGTGTTCCCTCCCACATATAACCCGTCTGCCTTCAAAGCAAGAGTGAACAGGCATCTTCTGGGCACGCTCCTTTCATCGATCGAGGTTTTTGTATTTTTTCAAATTTTATATTCAAAATATTCAAAAACCGTCCAGCTGTTTGGGTTGTAGGACGTGCCAAAGAAATGGACAGTCACATAAATACGCTCGAAAAACATTACCTTCCTTCTGACGCAGTCGGGTAATAAGAGCGAGTGCAAAACTTGCTATTCAAATAATACGTCTGCATCAAGACGTAATGCAACGAATGAGCTTTCATTTTCGAATTTAGCTGAATGGTCATAGAAACGCTATCACGAAGACACGAACAATATACTTAATAAAACACGTGAGCTAATCTTTAATACCATTACTTTACGGCTAAATTCTAGATTTAAAACAAACAATTGGGCTGTGTCATAATCATAAACATATTAAATACCTTTATGATCCATCAGTGTTAGGGCGTCTAAGAAATCAAAGTCACGATACTGATTCAAATTAGAAATTTATAATTCTTTGAGAACTGTTGAAATCATGGATTGTGAAACTGACATCCTATTAGCACAGATAATTCTTAATGAGGTCAGTTATCTAGCATGCAGTTCCAATAACTTTTTTAGACAAATGGAAATATTACGCGAAACGTGGTGTATAGAGTATAGATGACGCCATCAGCGCGGGCAATTATCAGTACATCAACGATATTTTACATATTTTCAAATCAACAAAAGGTTTATCATTAACACTAGAAACAGGATATTTACCGTGTCCACTGTTTTTTTGAGTTCCCGATATTTCGGCGCTGTTGCAAGCACCATAATCACGGATAAACATGGTAAATATCCCGTTTCTAGTGTTAAAGTTAATGATAATGTTAGTGACCATAACAGTTAAAAACTTTTATAACAAAAGGTTTGTTTGTAAAGAACAAAAATAAAATGGGAAATAACCATGCCGCGTGAAGTAGGTAGTGTGAAATGCTGCAAAATCTTGAGCATTATCACGGTTTCTGGCTCTGCGGGCATCTCGACGAAATTCCCCTCTCATCCGTCACAATAAATTGAACCTAAACAGAGCTGTAGGAAAGGGGGGGGAAGGTTGGGGATTTACACCCGAAATCTCGAACTTGTACACAGAAATCAACGGATCCGAGGCGGAATGCTAAAATTTTGTCGCTCGCTAATACAGCCTATACTTTCTGAATTCTGTTTACGAGTATGTTAACATTTTCTCCTATTCTTATTTTTGGATGAATGAACAAAAATATCCAAGTAGTACTAAAATTTTCGAGCTCGCTTCGATCGCTTTTGCAATCTCTTCATTCTGAAAGTTTTCTTCTGCATTTGTCGACAAAGAAACTAAGTAACTCCTATTTATGTATGAATGGTCAAAAAAATGAAACCTACCTACCCGACCCAGTGCTAATTCTAATTGCTAATTGCACATTCTGTGTTCTTTTCGTTCGAACACTTTTCTTTATAAATTAACATTTAAATTTCTGTATTTTTAGACAAAAGAAAATTTATTAAACTCAAGGTGGGTGCTAAATTTATTCGAGCTCACTCTGCTCGCACTTGGATACTGTTTTCTGTAAAGTTTCTCCATGTAAGAATCGACACCGATAAACGAAATGTAACACATCCGTTGTGGAATTTATTATATATATATGTGGAAGGTAGAAGCTTTTTTCTTGAAGCTGAAATGCACCTCCCAGGAAATAATCCCGCCCCATGTTCTGATGTTGAGGTCAATTCAGAAACTGTTGTTCCGCGCTATTTCTCCCTGGAGAGTAGTATTTAATTTTTTTATTTTATTTATTCATGGACACATACATTTGTTTTAACAGGTATGACCCAAGCTAACAAAAGTAGTCATGCATTGCTAATCGTCCAGTCTCAAGTAACGGGTCAGGATAGAAACACAAGTTACACAGTAGATAACATGCTAAATGTCACCATCTGGAATTTCGCCAAAGAGGAAGAAAATATGTCCAAACGCCGAGAGACACTATTGAGTATTCTTACTGCACGAATCACTGGTGCAAACTTTAATAAGTTTGTACGGGTTGCCGGAACTTTAAAAAACCCCTCCCTTGGTCCCAACAGTAGACTCCTGTCTGAAACAAGCAATCCCAATGATTCCAATATTTATGGGTTATTCAGCATACCACGAAAAACCATAAAAACATATTTTACCAGAGCGAGAATAGAAAACACAGTCTTCCAAAAGTTATTCATAAATACCTTTCATGGTTAACCTATCGGTTGATCCCCCACCCAGATCAGTTTTTTTTTATTCAAGAAAACCCCCTGAAACAAATTCCTAGCTACGGCCCTGAACCTAAATACTTTTCTGAACAAACATATCAATTACCGCTTAGTTCGCCAGCGTCGTAAGAGCAATTTAAAAGTCTTTAATGAATTTTTTATAACTGACCTTGAAACTGGGTAGGTATCACATCTATAGATAAGCTAACTTAGCATAGTTTACCTAACTAACAAACAACATCTTACAAACATGACGCGTACGGTAAAGAACAAGCCACATCAAAGCTAGGCTAGCTTGTTTGGCTAGCTTACTCAACGTTTTCGATTACCTACGTCAAGTGAAGTCTTTTACATTTTTACCTTTGCTACAGCACGCTAAGCTACGTTAGGTTAGTTCAGCTTACTGTATGACCCGCACTTCAGTAAAGGTAGGCTTGCTAAGGTGACCGCGCCATTGAACGACATAGTAATTTACTTTAAAATTTAATTAAATTGACTCAGTTTGTTTGCTATTGAATAACGGCTTGTTAATGTACTTCACAGTTTAGGAAGGAATGTATTGGTAGTATCCTCTCTGTTTTGTAGTCGAAATAGTTAACTGACGAAGTAGAAAATGATGATTGCAGACCATCTTTTTGATGAAGGTATCAATAACAGTCTCCTACATCACGATATGAGGCATGTGCAACAAAATAAATCAGTGTACGAGAAAACACAGAGAGAATATGTAAGTAGTAAATCTTTCAATACACATCAAATTGGAGGATTCAACAGGTGCTTGCATAAGGGTGCAGGTTCCCATTACAGATAAATAGTCCCATACTTTCTGTTTGCAAGGGCACTATGGCACGTCTCAATCTTTATGCAGACATCCTACGACATCACTGAACTAGATGTGCTGCTGACAGAAACCTGCATCTAATGTACATAACTTTAAGCAATAAACCCTATGCAAATGTCTTAGCAACAGCCATCTGAACGTTTTGGGAGAGGCGTCTAGCCAGCGATTGTTTAAAATAATAACTCCAGTGTATTTCTCAATTGTCCTGGCTATAGGAACAGGAGCAACGCGACATGCTGTCATCTCAAAATGGTGACACGTGTGAGATCCACGATCAGTTCTACAGGGACCACAAGCTGCTGCTGGTTCTGTTCCGAGCTCTCGCAGTCATGCCCATCACGCGCTCGCGACCAGGTTTGTATTAAAAGCCCTCGGGCCTACTGTCCTACCAGTTCAGTGAGTGTTTGCTTCAAAATCTTTCAGTCCGTGCTGTTCAAAACCGCAGTTCGTACAAAACTACGCAAGTATTTTTGTCGCGATGGCGTTGTCTTGAGGCGCAAGGCAGTCTTGACTCTGATAGAATATAATTATGTGTGGTAGTTTTTTATATGTAGATAATATATATTATATACTTTGAATTAGGAGTTCAGAGATCCATGATGCATTGTAAATGGAAGTTACAATGAACGTTTCTTACTAACATTTCAGGCACCATCACATTTAGCTGGAGGTCGACAGCTACCATGTATGCCGTATGCTTCTACATCGCAGCCACGGTAGTTGTTCTCATAGTGGGATACGAACGCATCATGATATTGCGATCAATTCGACGCTTTGACGACTACATCTATGCAATTCTTTTCGTCATTTTCCTTGTTCCGCATTTCTGGATTCCATTTGTAGGTTGGGGAGTGGCTCATCAAGTGGCTATTTATAAAACTAATTGGGGGAAATTTCAGGTAAGCGTAAATACTTATAAGTTACTATAAAATGGTTGTTAACTAAATCGAAAGGAGCATATTTCAGTGTGTCAATACGACTAACCGCCAACAACCACAAACTTGTTTAGGACAAGTTTGTGGTTGTTGGCGGTTTGTCGTATTGACACTTACTTAATATAATACACTTATTTAATATTGTAGGTGAGATACTACCGTGTTACCGGTGAAAACCTTCGGTTCCCTAACCTGAAGACGATAATCGTCATCATCAGCGTGGGTTGCTTGTTGCTGGCCTTGTGTTTCCTGCTCAGCCTTTGTATCCTCATGGACGGATTCCTGCTGAGACACACCACCGCATATTACCACATCATAACTATGATCAACATGAACTGTGCCCTGTGGTATATCAACTGCAAAGGAATTAAGATCGCATCGCAAAGTCTGTCTGAATGTTTTCGCAGGGTAATGTATTTATTAATTATGTTAACTACCTATGGAATTTCTCATGTTTGCATTTAATGCCAGCTGGATATAATCCGATCAGAGTAGACTTTAACTTAAATTTTCTATTTCTTGTCTAATTCCATCATTTTCCAGACACACTTAGGTAATGCAATGCAAAATGTTGATGAATGACAAATTTAAAGTTTTCGGGAGTGATACAATGTCTCATTACTTCATCAGGACGTAGAGGTTGAGTGTTCAGCGAAATTGATATCTCGGTATCGGTACTTGTGGCTCAACTTATCCGAGCTACTGCAGTCTCTGGGCAACGCTTACGCGCGAACTTACTCTACTTATTGTGTGTTTATGTAAGTTACCAACTTTTCTATTTTTTTTTAATGTTTGTTACCTCATAAGTCCGTCATTTCTAAACCGATTTGAAAAATTATTTTATGTGAAAGGTTTTAAAGTGACCTGTTATGCTGCAGTCGTTCTCGCGACGTCGCCTGATGGTACCTTACTATCATGTGCGAGCCTTAACAATGTAAAAAATAATTCATGCATGACAAGAATTTGTGTCAGAAAGTTTTTTATTTTACCCTTTTTAGTTGTAGTATACTGTATACCACAAATAAAAAGGGTAAAATAAAAAACTTTCTACGAAAAAAAACCGACTTCCAAAAAAACACTAAAAAAGTCTAAAATAACTTTACTTTCGTAAGTCGGTGGCAAAAAAATCAATTAAACAAACAAAGTCGCCGACATCCGAAAGTTAAGTAATGTTATTTTAGACCTTTTTGTGTTTTTTGGAAGTCGGTTTTTTTTCGTAGAAAGTTTTTTCTTTTTAGATAAACCTTAACTCATCGAAGTATTCATTTTCGTCAAGCTTGTGTTTTGTTATTTCCGAGCAGCTTTTTCTTCTTTCAAGTTGGAACCAACCATCCAAATTCACAAAATTTCATCAACATCGTTTGGGTGGTTTCAGAGATTACTGCGATAGTGACACCGTGATTGTATATGTAAAGATTATTATAAGGGTCTTATAAAGGGTTTTTATAAAACCTTTAATAAGAAAAGATATAATCTGATGACCAAATTTGCTGTCCAGGTTTGCTAACATCACGATAGCTGTTTACGGAGCTCTGTCAGAGATAGTGGACCACGGGTTTGGGTTCAGCTTCAAAGAGATGGGCCTGTTCGTCGACGCAGCATACTGCTCTACTCTGCTCTTCATATTCGTCGACTGCTCGCATAAGTCTACCCTCACGGTACTGTTCAACTGTAATAAGTTAATAATAAAAGAGCATTTATAAATGACTCAATTAGGTAATAGAAACTATTTTTCAGTGAGGCTAACATTTACAAATTTGTTTTGGTGCAGAACAGTCTTACATCAGTTACATCGTTATTTTATTCATTCAGATTTGTTACAAGAGATATAAAACTACACTATTACAGGTAGCTGCAGGTGTCCAAGATACACTGTTGTCCATCGACGTCCTGGCAGTTGACAGACCAACACAAAAAGAGGTACTACATTTCAGTATTCCACTATTTATATCTATCTAGTTACTCGCTGACCCGACTTACATTGTCCTGACCTTTCTGAATGTCGACAACTATTCCACCTAACAAGTCCAAGTAAAGCTAAGAAACATCCCATTAGTTCAAAACATACATTTTATCGGTCAAGCCGATTAGGAGGATAAGAATTACGAATATGAGCAAACCAAAATCTTATATATGTATAAAGATTTGGGCTAACTCCTAGCCAATTAAGCAAAGTTTGTAACATAAATTAATGATAAATGAATGCATATTTTATTTAATACAATATTTGTTTCGGAGACCAGGCCTTTTCAGTACCCGGTCGTCCCGGGACAATCTCCCACTACTTTTAGACGTGCGCTCCTTGCTTAATACATATCACAATGAAAATTAATTAAATCTACTTGGAATTCTTACATTCAAGACTCGCGACTGCAGTAGTGAAAGTGCGCGTTCCTAGGTACCGCCACTACTTGCACCGTCCGGTCCCGTCGCCGACAGTATTCTATACCCGTATCGCGTAGTTTTTCAGAAGTTCGTATACTACGCTCTGCCTACGCAGTTGCTACGGCTCTACGGCGTAGACGACTGTGCTACGGTATCATGATTAAATGAAATGTAGTGAAAGTGGAACATTTTAGAAAATATTATTTCCAGATATTCTCTAATTCGCTCTGGATAACTTGGCTTGGATACAAGCTATTTGAATGAATACATATAACCTTGGTAAAAAAAACACTTCTTTTGTGCTATGTTTTCTTCTTGTCTTTTATTACATGATTTGTTTAATTAGTCGTGAAAAACAAGTAATTCGACAATGACGAAAAAGATATAGGTACCATAAACGTATTTTTCTACACTAATATTACGAAGAGAAAAAAAATGTATTTTTGTGTTTGTGTATGTTTGCAATGAATAAACTCAAAAATTACTGTGCCGATTTCAAAAATTCTTTCACCATTGGAAAGCTACATTCACCCTGAGTAACATAGGCACCCGTACAAAGCCGGGACGAACCGCTAGTAATAAATAAATTAAAACTACTAAACCTATCATAAATTTATATGAGCCATATCTTTACAGATTGATCACTTCATCCAAGCCATCGAGATGAACCCAGCCGTCGTGAGCCTGAAGGGGTACGCGCATGTCAATAGAGAGCTGCTTACTTCGGTAAGTAAGAAATTATGAATAGAAAGACAACCTTCCGTTACAAACGACTTAAACGTAACCAGCGAAATATGACTGTACAACTTTCCGTGGCCCTTGTCTTTTTCCAAATTTATTGGGCTTCATCTTACCGAATGCAGCTGAATACCAGTATTTTACATGGGGCGATAGCCTATCTGACCACCACGATCCAGTTAACACTGGGTAATACGGTATCCGTTGGTAAAACTGGGTGCATCCGGGGGCTTTTTTTGTATATATGTTTTTGTTAAAATTTAAAAAAAGAATCATTTTCAATTGAACGTCTTTATTACTTTTTATTTATATTTGATCAGAATATTAACACTCGATTGCGGTTCATTATAGAGATCTTAATTTTATAATTGGGCTGGTCATTGAAAACTATCTATATTGTGTATTTTTGCTTCACCTTTTTAACTTGGTTAACGTCTTGTTCCCAGGCTATCAGCATGATTGCCATCTACTTGATTGTTCTGATGCAGTTCAAGATCTCACTGCCCAAGGATCCTCAAATAGCTGCAACCTAATTACTTTGAAGTTTCTTGAATTTATTTCTGCATTAGAATATCAACTACAATCACTAGTAGGATTCTGAAACATTTCTCCGACATTCGTTTCGCCGTTGATCGGATCACCGACAGAACGATTCACTTTCCCTTTTTTTCCGACAGAACTTTTCAATGACGAACGTTTCGCTGATACAACGATTCACTTTTCATTATTTCACCGATAGAAAGTTTCACCGGCGAGCGATTCGCCGACACAACTGTTCATCTGCCCCTGGGCCGGTAGTCTCGACATAGATACCGACACTTTCGCAAACTTTCGATCGCTTAATAATAACAGAAAAAATCGGTTGCAATAATGTTTGCTTGCGAGAAATGCAAGTCTGAACATCCAAGATGCGTTTCTCGCAAGCATCGTTATTGCAACCGAATTTTTTCGTTCTTATTAAGCGATTGAAAGTTTGCGACAATGTCGGTATCTATGTCGAGACTGCCGGCCCTGGGGTATAAAACATAGGGATTCGACATGCAGACCTTTCGCTGCCGGCCGTCGCTCACGCGATGGTCGGGAGCGCAGAGTCGTGGCACAACGTGGGATGCGGTGATCTCCTTCTGTGAAACGGTCATCTCACAGAAGGAGGCTGCGGAGAGGTTGAGGGAGGTCGAGACCACTCTCCCGATCCGCAGCAGACGTACCGGGCGTCGGCGGACAGACAGAGCTTTTATTAAAAAAGTGAATGTGTTATTGCATATAATACAAAAATTTGTTATAAAATGAAAAAAAAATTAAGTAACAAATATGTATATTTTCGTCAATTTTTTTGCTTTTTCCATAAAATACTATGTTTTTGAGGTGGACTATATTTTTTATAGCTTTTAAAAAAAAAAACTATATTTCGCCGAAGAAATATTGTCAAGCCTAATCACTAGAGTCCATAAGCTTAATATGAAGTAAGAAACAACGCAACTCGAAGCAATTATTTCGCGCAATGTGTTTAGCACTGGGCCCAGGTGGTACTTTGGTAGGGCCCGCTCCTCCTCACTCAAAGCAGCTCTGACTCCCAGGAGTGGGAACATTACAGGTAGTTTTTTTATTAGGGAAAACCAACAATTACACACTTACATGGTTGGGAAAGCATTGTACGAAACTACATCAGTGTGCAACTACCTACGTTTTCACTTCTTATGATTATTTAAGTAAGGTTTTCTAGCATGACGCATTAAAATATGGCCTGTCATATAATTTTTGTGTTTTTTTTTTATTTTATATTACGTATCCCTTTATCATAGAATACCAGATTAAAAAGTAATATACTACACAACCTGACTCATGAAATTGAAGTGTACGTGCAACGAACACAGCCATTAGGTACCTATGTAAAGTAAGAAGTCGTTTAAATATATGACGAAACTTACAATTTTGATCAAATAAAATAATAGTGTTAGAACATTATGTACATTTGTTCAAATAGCATTAAATAATTACTTATTGGTAACCTACAATCCGGAACGAATACAATAAACTATTTACTATATAACTTCTTTTGGGTTAGCTCGTTCCATCGTCGACCACATATCTGTCCTCAGGACTATATTGCGGTCAAGAGTAGGCCCATTAAATATTAAAAAAAAAACTTTAAAGGACTTTTACCAATTTTTCGCCCTTATGGTTTAGTTATATTCGAGTAATTGGTTATGTAGGCCAGCTCACAAAAAGGACTACCTACATGTAATACGATACTACTGATAATTCTCATTATCATTATTAATAGAGGAGCGTTAGTATTTGATCTGCTTCACACATAAAGGATAAATTTTCTCTTACTCATGGTGCAACATGAACCAAATATTATTTAACTATCCGTAATTCTAACTACAAATCATAGCTGGTAAAGATCTTTCCGGAATGTACGGGATGATGAGTGACCAGCCATCACGGACAGACATCTGCACGTGCGTCTGACTTTTCAATGGTGATCTATCCATCGCATAATCATCTTCTATTTTATTGAAAAAAAAGGGTTTGTATCATAAATAATCTCATTATGTAAAGCTAACTTGACAAGTCTGGTTTTAGTCAGGTCATGCGTTGATGTCTCATAATCGAGATGACGAGAGACCACACAATTTTTTTCGCCGATAATCACTGCTAATTATGTTAAAAAAAAGTGCTTTTAATTTTGTGGAATGAAAATGTTTTGCTAACATTAAATTCTTCTCGTGGTCTCGAAAAAAAGTATACCTAGTTAATAGAATTTTCTTTTACCTTTTCCTGCTTTCATTACGTAAGGAAATTTTAATTAAGCGCACGCATTAATTATACTATTTGTGAATGAAAAATTTTGCATAACAGCGTTTGTATAATTTTAATAAAACTTATGGATTCAAAACGTACCGCTATCTAACGATTTCTGTTCCAAATTAACATGCAACTTCTGTTGGAGGAAGCTAACTTAATTTCATAATAACTTATTTAGTTTGGGTGTTATTTTCTTCACGTACATCGATATATCAGCATGTTTCAAACATCAAAATTGACGAAAATCCAAACTTTCTCACAAAAAAATACTGAAAAATTGTAAGCATATCGGTATACTGCCATGTATACTTATTTAACGGGTCGAAAGATAGCCGTCATTTACGGGTATGAAATTCCATGTTCACAATAGTTAGTTTTTCTATATTTTACTATAAATTGTATACGGTCTATGCAGCTTAGTCAGGCACAATGATGCAAGCTGCCGGTGCAACTCTGACTGTGGCCGTCGCCGCGCTGCTGGTCTGTTGCACTGCTCATCCAGTAAGGAAATCTCAAATATCATAAGTAAAATAGGCTTTCTGCACGACTGTTTTCTACAGCTGCTATATAACCAAAGGGAGTGAAAAGACCCTTCATTAACTAAGCCGGAAGGTACTCTTGTTCACCGGGAGAACAAGAGTACCTTCCGGCGATCCTTTGCAATCATTTTTTTCTGGACCATAAACCGGAACCTTCTAGTTACGGAGATATTGGAGGTCAAATTTTAAACTTTTTCATAAGGTTTTTTTTTAAAATACTTGTTTCTAAGGTTGTAACTTAACTTTAAATACTTTCATCACCCATTTCCATGCATACATCAACACAATGTTTTGAGTGCGTGACATTGAGTTTTACCGTAGAACGCGATTTTTCATCCCAAAAAAGGGCCGTTTCCCAGCTTGTGGAGGGTTACATAATTTGATGTATAGAATGTTTGGTTGACGGCTTCGTGAAGGGTAAAAGTGGTGATGTTAATATTCTTAGGTTCATAAATATCACAGATTTACTCATAGCACCGTACTAACCTGTACCCCTGATTTTCTTTGGAAATTTTAAAGAAAGCGTCTTCGTGAATCCGGTACGCTCTGTTGGATAATATAAAGAAGAAATGTGAATGCAAGTAGCAATCGTTTTAATGTACGCACAAGACAAGTAAGACGGTACAGTAGTAGACATCTCAAATTGGTTTATATTACCATTTCATGAAATATGTTGTTGCATTCTTAACGTTTTGACTTAACAGTCAAAACGCTCTAACGAGCAGGGGCGTTAGTGGCGGTGCCACCTCCTATGCCGCCGGTAAGTCCCAAGTCTACTAACTGCACACATTAAAAACTACTACATTTATTCACTATCAACATCGTCATCATCATTTCTTTCGGAAGACGTCAACGGCCAGCAGTTGACGTCTTCCTTAAAGGCCTCCCCGAAGCGTCGCTATAATATACATTCATTCAAAAAAGTATCGGGGATGGATGATTTATACCTATATGGTTCTAAATGCAATTTTTTATTTTATGTTGTTGTTGTAAGATTGGCACAACTGTTTTCCATTGGCGCGGAGTTTGAGTTGCACCTGTTATCTAAACTAATCTAATATTCTATAGAGGAAAGATTTGATTTTTTGGAATTATCTTTCTGTTTTCTGATCGTTGCTCTCAAACATAGCCCCAATGACAAAGTTTACGATGTTTTAAACCAAAATTTAGAACTTAATAATTCTTCAGATATTTAAAGCTAATTATTCACTCAGACCGCACACCAGAGACAAAACATTGCGGCAGATATAATGCTCCGACAGTAAACGAGGTAGATGTTATCTTGGTTGATGAAGAAAAAGGTCCCAGGGATATAGAGCTGTACGGTAGAGATGGTCAGCTAAAAAGAATGTCTGAATTGTACTGCTCTTATTATCCATTCCAATATCCTTTACTGTTAGTAATGGGAGAAGATGGTTATTATTTTTGACCATCCCTCAGCAAGGTTCACCGCGTATTAAACTGTTTCATGTATGTATTTAGATCTAACCATACGAAATTGATAGTGTCATAGTTGTTGAACTACCCCACCAATAAAATGACCCGGTTTTGTACGATATTGACTAAATCTGTTGGAGGATCAATAGATTTGAAACAGGTGTCATTCGAAGCGTCTAGTAAGTAAGATATTTATTTACTACGGCGATTTTCTTCAGATACGTGAGGTTTACCTGGAATTCCTGAATTTATCATCCTAACCAATGGCGGCACTTGTTTGAAATCTGGAAGGATCAACAGATTTAAAACAAGTGTCATTTGAAGCGCCCGTGAGGTTCGATTTTTTTTTACTATCGGGACATTCTTCAGATTTGTGGGGTTTGCCTGAAATACCTTATTATATATTCGTCCCTGAGGGACGCTCCTCAACGGCAGAGCGTGCCATCGTTGAAGTTCCCTTCGCGGGTCGTGACGAGGGTGTCATCAGCGTAGCAAATGACGCCCTGCCCGGGGGAGAGCTCACCGCTTGGTGTGGCGCAAGGCCCAGTCGTAGCCTATGTTCAACAAGAGCGGACCCAAAACCGACCCCTGCGGAACACGGCACCTGTGCACGGCACGCGGTGACCCTGCATACGACTTCGCCGGGCCGTTGCGTCCCTCGTAGAAACCTAACCTACCTAATCTTTTTTTTCTATTTGGAAATTCCGTTTTGTGTTCCGTCCTGGGGAGGGCGGCGGTGTCTGTCAGACTCGTACTGACTAAAACCACATCGTTGCATGGGGGGCAGCGTCTCTCGTAGAAACCTAACCTACCTAACCTAAAATATTTTTCTTAATTTAAAAAAATCCCATCGATTTTGCCATTGAGAAAGACAATACGCCACTCTGGAATTTATCACCGGTTTGACCGACCCGGTTAGTAGGTTAACTGTTTAACAATCAATATTTCAGTGTGGTTTTAGAAAGGTTAGGAGTTGGGTCAGAGAACATTATTTACTTATAAATTATATTGATAATAAATAAGAAAATAATTATAGGTATATTGGAAACATTTTATTGTCGAGAGCAAAATCGAATTTCTAAGTCACTTCATTTTTATTAACGCACACAATAAATACAGGGGGTCTCATTTCTTTATGAGGAGGTACAGAATGATACTTTTACAAAATACATACGTCTATTAAAACATTTTAAGTATCGGAAATAAATATAACGTAAGTACAAAGCCGATTTGTGAATTCATCAAAACAAAAATGATAACAACAAATAATGCATGGACGACAATGATGGTCGAGATGATAAAACAGTCAAGGTGATTTTTCAAAAAATATGATTCTAAATAAGATTTCATTCAATACCATTTATAGATACGTTAACATAGTCATATCTCTTAAGATTCACGGCAGTCCTGTGATGTCACCGAAGATTCGATTCAGACAGAAAAAACAGTAGCTAAAACACTTTTAAGACAAATATACAAACGAACATAAACGAAACGAACATAAATCCAATAAATAACCTTAGCGTAAACATTGAAATACAATTACGAACAGAACCTGCTATACAACATTTGATTCAATTCTAGTCAGAATGAGTACATTATAGAAATATGGAAATATCACATTTGTCAGACAGAAAACATGAATGCGAAAATTGTTTAGTCCTGATAATCTTAGTAGCTAGTTGAAAGTGGCGAACCAGGTCTTAAAATTATATTAAAACAAATTATTATGAAAGATATGATGACTTGGAGATTCACCACGTCCATTTAGGTGTGTATAGTCCGAAAGCCCACCTGTCGGGTAGACCTTGGTGTGTAGCGTTCTTGAACTCACTCTCTGACCAATCGAATGGCTTTATCAGGTCTTTGTTCAACAGTTCTAGTTTATCTTCTTCAGCCTTCTCTTGTTCGTGCATCACAAGGTCTCTTATTTCAATGCCATTAACGTCAGGCTTATTGTTAAGTAGTTCTGTATAGATGGGTGCTACGTTTCCCTTGTTAAGCAAAATTCTAGTTGCGTTCGGTTGTATTTCTGTGTACGGTGGACCGGATATCGCGACAAAATCTAAATTAGACTCGTTCAGGATGCCTGTAAATAAAATGAAAAAAGTTTTTAATGCCTCAATGTTTAAAAGTTCAAACTAAAAATTATAGTAGTACCAATATACTACTATAATTTTTAACATTAATCGCTAAAGAACTATTCAGATCGTAAACGAGTATAAAAGTACCCATAACGAAACCGAAAGGCAATTGCGTATATATTGGAAGTCAAAGATCCCACTTTTTTTTTTTTTAAATACAAGTTTTCAAATACCTCTACAATCCCCGTACTATTCAATGCATCCATCAGCACAATGTTTTGAGTGCGTTACATTGACTCCTGGTCCTGGTCCATTGATCCGTTTACAACCTGTATAGTCTTATTATAGGAGCAAACATTGAAGAAGTCAACTCACCGCTTACGACCTTAGTGTCGATGACTCCGTAGGCTTCTTTGTGAAGACTGGTGATGTCCCCCCGAACTCCAACAACAGACCAATACCCTCGCTCGCTAAGTACACAGCTCGCATCTCCGTAACATTCGTCAATGTCTTCTTGATTAGTACTGTTAGCTTCCGTCATGTTGTTCTGCCTCATTAACGCAACGATGCTGTCAAGTGTCGTGGCGTTCTTGTGACCTAGCTTGAACAGCATAGCTCGTGGTGACTCCGACTCGGAAAAGATGTTCCCATGTTTCTCTTTCATTTGGTTGACATGTGTAATTTCTGCGATATCCTGAAAATATTGTGAAATACATATTTTAATTTATGTAAGTATATAAAAAATAATCGTGATGTATTGTATGTATTTAGATCTTGCCGTAATCTTGTGTTAAAAAAAATAGATCAATAACTTACTGGGAAAAACGGCAATCCATGCGTGGCCCAATAGCCTTGTTCCAAGAAAGCGTCAGACAAATCAGCAGAGTGAGTCCGGCCGGGAACTTGCTCCACTAGTGCAAGCAGACCCTTTGAGTGACCGTTGTTGTTGCGGTACACCACGATGTGCCTGACGTCCCTGAGGAAGAGACATAAAATTAACTCATTGAAAGCACTCGAATATCTATACTATATCGTTCGTTCGAACTGGCTTATTAACCCATGCCCATACCAGTTATACGTACAGGGCTTCCAAAGACAAATTATTTACTACAATGCCCCGAGTCTTCCTCGTGCTTTGATAAAGTCTCATGCAGTTTACCTAGACTTGCTTAAGGGCAGCTACAGTTCGTTTCGTTCAGCCATTTCTGAGGAAAATGTTTAGCTACGTCAGACTTTGGCCCAATTAAGGGCGGTTGATAAACGTCATTTTTATTTGTTATGCTTTGAGGACATATTATACTTGATACTGTGGTTAAAATGTATTGCGGTTAGAAACTCACTTGACTACAGTGCTTTGAGTAACGACCTCATTTCGGGCTGGCTTGGCCTCTTCAGTGCGAGGCGCGAGCGTATGCAGGTGGTCGAATCTGTTGAAATCTACGATGAGCCACTGCTTGCTCGCCGTGCCTGAGTTACTGTTCGCCAACATATGTCCCCAGGAGCTTACGTTAGATGCCAGATGGTTAGCGGCTGATACTCTTGGACCAACAGGCACCTGGAAAGTTGGAAGATTACTATTAGTAATTTAGGATATTCGTGTACTTCTTTTTTTGGCTTTTTTGTAGCATGTTTTTGGTGTGTCTTCAAAGAATTGGAGGAATTGTTTGACGATACATAACAGATGCACTTGTCAGGAAGATTCACTCCACGGGTAGTTTCTTACGAGACACTGTTTCGGTTTTCGGTAGAAAATTTTACCATATAAAAATATAAAATTTTACACTTACTGTTATTATAATTACGTACATTTACACAACATTAAGCTATGACGAATAGTTTGTTTAGTATCTAATAGTGTGTTATCGTCATTGAATGTGTTACCTATTACTCATAATAAGTTGCATGTTTTTATTTCAACTAACTTGTTCAGTTATATTGACTTCTTTCCACAGTTTGTTATTGTAGTTTCGCAGTGTAGTGCCTGTTACGACCAGCCTATGGTTTTCACCCTTCACGACGTAGAATTCGTCCTGACTAGTAATAGAGCCGGGGTATCCTGAAAAGTGGACTGATGTTCCAGGAACTAGTTTGCCACTTTTAGCAGTCTCGTGGTAGTTTAGTTTATACTTCTTCATGATGCGAGTCATTGAGGAGTAGCTGAAATATAATGGATAAATAGAAGGTTAGAGATTTTTACGTGAGTACGTATGAGTTTAGACAGTGATTGAACTAGGACATGTAGAGGTCTAGGTTTTGAATGTATAGATAGCCCTTAGGCGCTTAGCAAACAAGTCCATCGTTTCTCTGTGGACAATTTTAAACAACCATTGGATGCAAAATTTAGGCAGGTCAGAAGCGATCATTTCTGCGCGGCGGAGAAATGCTGCGCGGCGGACAAATGTTCTATTGTCCGCTAGGCTCAGGGTAAAACAAAAAATAGCTACTCTCACCTTCCGGCAGCGTTTTGCGAAATATACAGCTTTTTTGTGGGAGTTCCGTGTTTAGTTTTGTCATCAACAACTCTCAAAAAGGCACTAGATAAATGAGGAACTGTTTCAAGAGCTTCGTCTTCTAAGGTAAGGTTCATTTTGCGTTGGATTTCAATAGCTTCTGATACAGAGTTTAGCCAGTACAAGTCTGATTTGTCTGGTTCATACTCTTTCAGGCCGCGGTCGACACCGTGCTTCCATCCGGTAAATATTCCGCTTATTTGCGTGTAGTACAGAGATACCTGAAAACAGGAAAACACATGATTTATTTATTTAAAACAATACATTAGCGACCTGTTAAATGGCACTTGTTGGTTTTATGTAGCTAGATGTAATTGTACCTACCTATTTATTGATAACTTTCCGCAGGAGGTATAAGCGGTGATTAAGAGATAAATAGAGGAAATCCCTAGTTATTTTCCTTAACTGATTTTCCTACGGAGTGCAAAATTATCGGAACGTAGGTAGATTGCGATCACGAGTTAACCTACCTAAAAGTTTTGGTGAACGATAGGACGTGATATAAAATCATTAACTCAGGTTTTCCTTGGTTAACGCATTCACTTTCCTACTAAACTACTGAACACGAAGACCTTTTTATTTCCCTCCAGATCGGCGCTGGTTTCTGGCATATGATTAGTTAAGACTTCAGGATTCCCTATCAGGTAGACAAAATTGAACATGGCATATCTTACACATTTACATGACACAACATGTTTTGCTTACATGATGCCAGAATGGATCCTTCCCGCCCTTTTCCGCGGCATGTGCCTTCCAGATATCTACAGACTTGTCCAGAGCGTCCTTGAACTTGTCGCATTGCTTCATCGCCGAGGTATCTTGATTGCACCTGGCTTGGATGGTGTTCTCCAAGTGCGAGTGGATCAGCGACCAGGTCAGAGCGCCCTCGACTATGCCGGCCGCGTATGCTTGGTGCTCGTCGGAATATGATGGGTCGGTCTCTATTTCCAGGAGAGACCAGCTGAAAGGAAGAAATGTTTTTTTTTTTATTACTGGAGTTATGAAATATTTGAGTCCACTTTTCTCTTAAGACGTTCAGAAGTTTGAGACTGATACGATACAATGACTAGGCACAATTAAGATAAATGGTATTTTTTGTCTAGTTTTAAATAAAGTTTGGATAATAAGCCCTTCAAATCAAAGTTCACTTCTACAAAATCGTAAGCCTATCGAAAAACGAAACTCACCCAGTAGTATCAATATCCATCCTGAAATAAGCGCGTGCTACCCCCCGAGGTATATCTGCTAGTTCATTGCTCTGTCCCCAGTACTCGATACGATAGCCGGTTTTATTTGAAAAGAATACTGTGGCTGCGTAATTTCCATCTTCCTGAATTCTGAAACGAAACAAACAGTTTATAAATTCACATTTTATTTACGTAATATTGTAAAAAAAAACTTATGGATTATGCAAAATTGCTTACAATTTCGTAACTATTTTAAGTGTTCAGATCTGATAAGAAACGTAATTGTAGCGCAATAAGCGAGTTGTTTTATTTATTCGCAACGCAATTTGTCTGAGATTGTTTTCCTTCCATAGATGCTATCACAATAATCACTAATAATAGCCACGAGATTAAGATGGTTTCCTGTGTTTTAAAATAAATGATTACTGATAGTTAGAGCTATTATTGTACCAACCTTTCAATTTGTCCAACGAACAGGGCCAAGATTGACAAAATGCCGAGAATCCCAAGGATGTAAGAGCTAATCTTCGTCTGGAGCCACGAGGCCCCAACGACCTTAAGAATCTTGCTCATTTTCAAACTGGTTACAAGCTTAAATATATGTAAATAGATAGATAGGCTACAAAATGAAGAATATGTTAAGAAACTTAATAATAATGAAGTGACAGTGCGTGTAGATTATTTTCTCCAGCGGGAGAGTGACCATCAAAGTTGTGATGGTGTAGCCAGGTGTTCACGGGTCTACTGACGATGCTCCGAATGCTGCGCTCGGAGTCTTCATTGGTTATAGATCGTCGGCCAAGTATTTTTAAGGTGTACTTTCAATTAATTCCCTTTTAATCTGCAACAAAAGAAACGACATTTTATTAGAACCTCCTGGATTTTTATTTGTTTACTAGGTACTTAGTTTCCTATACGCATAACTTTGTCTTATGATAGAATATATGAAGAGGGAAAAGAGTTTCATACTCTTTTACATTTTAAAAAATGCATATTTTGTTTGCGTTATTATCTGCGAGTACTTGAAGTTTATAGAGGTTGTATCAAGATGAACTTTGTATTGAATCAAATAGACAGATTTACTAAATAACTGCCTGCTGTGGTTAAATGCTACAGTTCATTATATGTACAAACGTTGCATGAGATGCTATCATCGGCCTTCGCATGAATGTCATTAGAAACAAAGGCAATGATAGAGAAAATTCAAGCCAACATTTTACATTTCACTCAACATGATCGTAGTAGATATTAACGCAATGAGCAGAGCATGGACGGATAGGTCCAGGTCACAGAGCGATGCACTAACTTATCTCCTTTACCATTCACATGTTTGATTAGTGAGTGCTACACACATGTTCGGTCGGTATTATTCGGTATACATACAAGAGCGGCGTAATGTAGATATACTACGTTCGGGAATAAGGTAGGTACACCAATTAGCTCTGATTGTTTTATATTTTATTGAATAAATATAGTGAGGAAAATTTTGAGTAAGAATGTAGATGGCTATAAGAGTAGAGGAAGACCAAAGAAACGATGGATGGACTGTGTGTAGGATGATAGGGCTAGAAAGGAGGGGACTGACGGATGTCGAGTAATAGAGAAATATGGAAAAAGAAGACATGCTGCATCCCAAATAAATCGAGATAAGGGAAAGGGCAGGGGCAATGATGATGATGATTAGCTCGGATTAAGCGATGGTAGAAGTCGATTGGAGTTTAAAATACCGTTCGGCACGATCCGAATGAGACACTTATTTGTGTAGCAATTGCTTCTGATTTGTAGTTCAATATGTGGTGACTTGATCATGTGCGTAGCGTAGCGCGACCCCTGGGCCGGTAGTCTCGACATAGATACCGACAGTTTCGCAAACTTTCGATCGCTTAATAAGAACGAAAAAATTCAGTTGCAATAACGATGCTTGCGAGAAACCCATCTTGGATGTTCAGACTAGCATTTCTCGCAAGCAACGTTATGTACGTTGTTTTTTTCTGTTATTATTAAGCGATCGAAAGTTTGCGACATTGTCGGTATTATGTCGAGACTGCCGGCCCAGATCTACAATCGGGAAAACTTGCTGCTATTTCTGTCATTATGGTTTGATGCAATCGTCATTTGTTTTGGAATATTGTACAGTGGACTTTGTCGGCAGAATTACAATACTGGCGACATAATTATATCGACATATACACTACTCAAATATTATGTTATTTTCCCGTGCTGTCTACTGTGTGTAAAAACATAAATCTATACTAATATTATAAAGCTGAAGAGTTTGTTTGTTTGTTTGTTTGTTTGAACGCGCTAATCTCAGGAACTGCTGTCCCGATTTGAACAATTCTTTCAGTGTTAGATAGCCCATTTATCGAGGAAGGCTATAGGCTATATATCATCACGCTACGACCAATAGGAGCGGAGCACTAATGAAGAATGTTTCAAAATCGGGAGATATTTTTTCCTATTGAGAGCTTCCGCTGCGTGCGCTTCGTAAACGGTTAAAGTTTCGCAAAAATCATGTATTACAGAATTATTCCTCTTTAAAAGTTCTAAAAAAAAGTTCGCGACAGCATATGTCTATCTTTTAAGGTTAGCTCACTATAACCTTTTTTATGCTAACCATATTTGTTCTAAAATAATGCATTATTTACGGAGGTGTTTTTATAAACATGATATTAATCCTTATCCAAATAAATACGTTACTCATCACAAGTATTTCATTTAAAACAAAATTGCCCTTTACATCTTTCGATTTAAGTGAATATCTTAGGAGCTGTCGCAGTTTTAAAATAAAATCACAGCAAAATAATGATTGGGTACTGCGCGCACAATGTGCAAAGCCGGGCAGTCATGTTAGCTCAAAGTAACTATTCCACGCGGACGAAGTCGCGGGCGGAAGCTAGTAGTAAAATAAATATCTAGACATATGCATCAGACGAATAAAAAAATGAACTCCATGTTTCCTTCCAACAGGGATTCAGCGCATTTTATATGAACCGTAAGGGCAATCAAGACGAGCTTCGTGTTATCAAAAATATACAGGGTGGAAGGAACACCGACACACAAACGGTTACGACGTTTCCAGTACATCATTCTGAACTCCCACATCGAAATGGCCCTTCCGCCCTGTATAATAAGAACTTGATTGAGTTAGTTTTGGTACTCGTATTTTGTCATATTATAAGTCAGTCAGTAGTCAGTCTACCGACAGTATGTGTATCGTCTCTTGAGCTAAGTAAAATGTAGTTACGTTTATGTCTATAGAGAAAATATAATTACTTACATTGCATTATTTAGACAGTGACAGTTTGTCTGGACAAACATTTCCTTCGTCTTACATAGAGTGTACGGTTGCAAATCTATTTTTAAGCTTAGAGATAAAAAGTATATTTTGTCATCAGGCTATGTAATCATTAATCAAAACGAAGCTAGCACTTTTCACACAGATAGAAATTTCAACTCCCTGCCCTTATCCTAAAATGTATCTATAATTTGGCATACTTAGCGTAGAAAACATAGATGTGTTTGTGTATTAACATTTCTATCAGTAAAAATACCATCATCTAAACCTACTGTCTTTTTAGACATAGCATCTTTTTAGGCTCATCATCATCGCTGGTAGACCCTCCGTTATATTACTTTGCTGTTTTCGTTTTCATAAAGCCCACATTCATGCTTAAAACTCTCCTCAAAACTAAGTACCGATTTTCACACAACTTCTCGGTCATGTGCGCCAAATAACTTTAATACGACAGGAAATAAGACAGTTATCTGCAAATTGATGTCGAGCAACAATATTAATCCATACGTTACAAACACAAACATCATATCACACAGGTTTGTACGCAATATAAATATACAAACATGTTGCTGATAATCTTTGAGAAATAAAATATGGAAGTCGGCGCAAACGCATCGAAGGAACCGACTACTTACAAAGACAAGATATCCTATAACTTTCTGGCACTTTCAGGTGCCCTTCACTGAAATAAGCACTTTGTATGCACGTCCCTAGATCCTCACTATTACTGGTGGGTGACTGGTACGTGAACATCGGTAGAGTCAGGTAGATATACTTCGTTATCACTGTACCAATAAAAGATACTCTAATGTCTATGGATTGCGCTCTCGTGTTATCTTTAACAGTGTTTAATTACTAAAAGTGGAATAGTTGACAAATAAATTGGTTATTTTTATGTGGAGGTAAGGTTAGAGCCCAACGCCATCACTTAAGGTACGTTCAGGGACGTACGACTGCTAGTCTGAAAAATTCTTTGCTTGGATTGAAATACCATTATTTTAATCTGCTATAATTGTCTAGAAAGGGACTGTTTGGTAAAATTTTACCTGCTAGGTTAATGAATCATGAAATAATATGAACTATTATAAAAATAAAATAATCGTTTTATTATGTTTCAAAATACCGTTAAAACTTTTCTAATTTTTTTTTTAATAATATAACAAAAAATACAAACTTATCGTCTTTGATAAACAAGACTTAAAAATATAAGCTGGGACTTCCCATTCACAACAAACGTGTTTTGTTCACTTAAATGATATTTTAATTCAAGCGATATTTGTACAATAGATATGACAAAATCGTCATAGAAACATTAAATATATTATATGTACTTACAGTTTAATTTAAATTCTTCTATCACATTTTTATCGTATTTCGTTCTACATCACAATTTATTTTGTGTCCACCATCATGTTTTATAAGTAATTGACTACAGAATCGCGCAAATAACTAACATTAAAAATACAAAAAGTACAAATTTTGCAGTGTGTGAATGGGAGGCATGACACAAAATCCTTGTTCCCAAGTCATGTGCTGACGCAGACGTGGTCACTCCGTCACTAGGCAGTCCATCAGCACAAGTGTGACTAACAAGTTAGCAACAATGGGCCGAACTTGAAATCAAACACTATTTACTAGCCTACACGTGGAGTAAGTAAGACAAACGCCTAATAATAACCTGACTCGACCTATCTAAGCAATAATGTTTCCAACGATCATCAATTTTGAAAAACGTTGTATAGAAGTAGCTAGCAGACGTTTTGGAAAATCCAATGAAAGATGGAGTAACGAAAATTGATGTTCAATATAAAATATTCAATATGTAGGATGTTCGGATAACTCGTGTGAAAAAAGTAATTGTCTGGGATGTGCTATGGGTGGCACTCGACGTTTCGACTCCAGTTGCTAACTGATTCGGATTCGATTTGAAGTGTCAACTACAAGCGCTCAAGGCGTACTCCAATTCCAGTTAGCACCAGCAGCCAGCCGCCATTGTATAGTATCATTGTTCTGAATTAAATCTTAGCAACATACCAGCAAGCTTTTTGCAAAAGCATTATTTTTATTTCGAAGATAATTTGAGGGATTTTGAACGCAACTTTATTTTTAGACAGTTCCAATTTTTTTTTTAAATTAGTGAAACCGATTTAATTAATACTAATGAAGAATTTACGTATGAGATTGTTGGTAGGACTTAGTTTTAATTTACCAGAAAAAAGATATATCTTATCATGTAATGGTCCTTGTTATAATAGCAAACCAGGCTGCACGTGGTGCATTTACATGTTTTTACTTACAATGAACAATCGTCAGGCCTTATCATGGAATCGAGTAGACCAGTACAGCATATAACCTATATTGCGTGTATTTTAAAATCAGATCCGCACTTTACGCTTTTCAAAAACACAATGGTATGTTTCGATGAACATACTAAATATGGAGACTTCGAATCGTACGTTACAGGAAAGTCCAAATCGCTATCTAATAATTATAATCTTTTGAGATTTGGATTGGATTTATTCTGGGATTAGAGGGATTGACAGAATCCCTTGGCAACCAACAAAAAGAAAATCTTTTTTTAAATACATTAAGTAGGTGTATCAATACAGCATTGTTTGAATTATGATTTAGTTCATTAGTCATAATAAACTGCCATAATCATCACAATATGAGCACATCGAAAAACGAAACGCTAGCAAGGAAAACGCACTATGCGTAAAGTTCATTATCTTCCTTGTGTTTACGGTAAAAGTGCTTGTGTGGCACGTTGAGTGCAGATGCACCGACTCGGCCACACGCACGAGAGCCGCTTGTTAGTGCTTCCGTACTTTGTCCTTATCGTGCGACTGCAGCGAGGTGCAAGTGTGCAACCCGAGCGGCGTCGTCTGTACATCCACGAGCTACTAAGCGCCATGGCAACTAGGCCGCGGATCCCGTTGCAAGACACTTCCTATTACACTATCGTATAACACACCCATTACATCTTTAAACAAAGAACGCGCCGTTAGCTACTCTTAAGGTAAATGTATAGGAAAGATTTCTGAACAATCATCTACGAGTAAGTATCTATCGACTTACCCGAGCTCCGTGAGAGGACAGCACTGATTACACGTAATACGACGCTCACGGCCAAGGAAATAGACCACTGAAATAATTCCCTTACTAGCGAATATATTGCAAGCTCCGTGTAACCGCGGAGGTGGTACAGAAATAAGAGCAACACCTAATCGTAGGCGAGTTATTCTGGTAGCACTCAGTGAATTTATGTTACTTTATTATAAATATTAGAACCGAATTTGCAAAAGTACGTTCGGCGAATACGTAAACATATCTAAAGTAAATCAATACGGTCGGGAGGTACAGAACATGCGGTCGGTTTTATGAATTTTATGATGATGCTCGATGCTCTAGTGTAAATTTATGTTCGCACGTGTCTCTGGCTGTTCCAAGGTAAATATCATTCTGTCCGCCAAAAGTTTAGCACATCATCCCGGAGACGTAGGTAGCGCTGAACTTCCTGTAGACCAGTGCTATGGTGAGTGGTTTGAGTCGTGGGAGATTCTCAGATGGTCACCGATGTTAGCATAATCGCATTATAATTGAGGGTGCTACTTCCTACACGAAAGCAGGCTTTTTATTTGATATAATGATCAGTTAATATAATAAACGATTGATTTAATTTTTAAAATAACTAATTTTTATAAGTATAACATACCTACATTGAATACAAAATTATTTGTTACACCACTCAACAGACATAAAAACATTTAGTCTAATATGATAAATACGCCGAGAGTTTAAAGTGTGAATTTTTACGAGCTCAAACATTAACTTTTTGTTCTGTTCTGTTCTTTTTTTTTGTTCTCGGGGTGGAAAATCCACACGGATGTCCTGGTCACTGTTCTAACCTAACGCTTACCCATATGATTCACCACCAATAGAGGGGATCTGGCGTTAATGGTCATTGTTCTAACCTAACTTTACCCAATTGATTCACCAACAATAGAGGGGATCTAGCGCTCGACGGCCGCTCTTGCCTTAGCCTTCTAACCTAACCTATCCGTGTCGGATTGCTCTGATTCAGGGTGTTAACTATAATGATGGTATGAATAAATAAGTATATATTTTAAACGATAGGCCTAATAATTTTCAATTAAATAAACGTTATATCCAATAAGATACGAAATAAGTTTTAGAGTTTAAAAATGTTATTAAATATGTAAAGAAATTATATCAACAGTTGGTATCTCACGTTTATTACATCTTGTGAAAGTTATTTAAATGACAATATATCAAATAACTTTATGATTATGATATGAGACGCATCCTGAGACAATAACAAAGAAAATAAGATTTCTACACATAAAAATATTTGTTTCCCACAAATAGCTATCTAAGTAGGTACTCGTACCATGCAATATAATCACAAATATGTTTATAGTAATATCAGTTCATAAATATGAGTTAATTGTATCTAAATCTATTTAAAGTGTTGTGTGACGTTGAATCCCACGGTGTCACCAAATGAAAAGCCGACGTGTTTTCCTTCACTTTTGTTGCACCGTCAACAAAAACTGGATATGGCTATGCTTTAGTTAAAGATTTATGTAAAATCATCTTTATTTAATAAAGAATACTATCAATTGAGTTGCTGACCACACATCTACCGTTGCAATAATGTTACAGAAATATTAATTTGCGTCATAGCAGGTACCTAATGCTCGCAGGCTCACAGGCTCATGAAATGTGGGTGAGATCAACGCATGCGCACACCTAGGCAATGGTTTCGCGGTACTGTGCGAATGGTACATTACTTTGGCGCTATTTCTGGCATCAAAAATGTATACTAGTCAAAACAAAATAAGGGCCACCACGTTTTTACAGTATGCTCATGTATTCTTGAGGTTCAAGGGTTGATTAATGATTAGATTGGATAAATTAATTGATTTTTATTATAAACAGCATAAAATAAAGATGGAAACAATTAAAAAAAAAAGATTACACCACTTTTTCTAAAAATTAACATTTTTGAAAAAAATATTAAGTGAACAAAAATAATCAACCAACCAACGAATCAACCAACACTGGTTGATTTGTGACTTTCCTCAATATCTGGTGTGCCCTCCTCGTTTTCTAATGCACTCTTGAAGCCTGGAAGGTACACTCTCCACCAGGTGTACCACTGTTTCTTGAGGAATTTGTTCCCAGCTTGATTTCAGGACGTTTATTAGCTGTCTTTCATTGTGCACGGGTTGGTTTGTGCTTCGAACACTGCGTTTCAGTAAATCCCACATGTGTTCAATGGGATTGAGATCCGGACTGTTTGCAGGCCAGGGCAAAACCTGTATACCAGCCTCCTCTAGGGCTTCTCTGGTGGCTCTAGCTGTATGAGCGCGAGCATTGTCGTGCATCAGATGGAATCTTGCGCCGATTCTCTGTGCGTATGAGACCACATGGGGTCTTATGACCTCCTCGATATAACGTTGAGCTGTAATTGTACCTTCGTTGAGAATTACCAACTCGGTTCTACCTGATATAGAGATTCCTCCCCACACCATAACATTCGGTCCCCCAAATCTGTCACTTTCATGGATACAAGCATCGGAAAATCGCTCACCTTCACGTCTCCAGACCCTAATGCGACGGTCATCACTAAAAAATTTTACTTTGCACTCATCCGTAAACAATACTGTGCTCCAGTCACTCATATCCCATGCCAGATGCTGCCTTGCGAACGATAATCGGCTTGCACGATGAGCACTTGTTAATGGTATCCGCACTACGCGTCTCCTGGAGAATTGCTGGTCCTCGTGTAACCGATTTCTAATGGTTTGATCACTTACGCGTGTACCCGTCGCCTGCCGCAAACGGTTTTGTAAGGAGCGCGCTGTGATGCAGCGTTCTCTACGCGCAGTCAAGCGCACGTAGCGGTCCTCCTGTGCGGTAGTTGCTCGAACTCTGCCAGATCCCCGTCTCCTGGTTAGTCTCCCAGTCTCTTGAAATCTATTCCAAGCATTCTGGATAGCTCGCCGGGAAAAACCCAGCTGCAACGCCACAGAACGCTGCGAATGGCCTTCTTGAAGCAATGTTACGGCCCTAGTTACGGTTGGTAAGTCCATATGTCGTCGAATTCTCGGCATAACTTTTTTTAAATGTTATTTCAGCCACTAGTTAAACAAAACTTAAACTGTTCTTGACAGAATCGTCACTTTGACTGAGTTAAAATCTGTCTTAAAATCGGGCAGAATCAAGTGGTTACAATAAATTATCAAAAACTACCCACTTTAAACAATTATGCAGCTGGAATACTCAAAAAATGTTTGTAAACAAATAAGGTAACACCACAATAAACAATCAGCTACTTAAGAACGCATATAAAATAAATTATCGCTACCGAGGTCAAAAAAAACAAGTGGCCCTTATTTTGTTTTGACTAGTATATTTACTACATCTTTGATGTACCTAGTAGGTATACATATGTTTCGCTGAAAGGTATTTGCATAGAGCAAACACTACTTACGTAGTACTGGGTAGAGATAAATAAATGTATGCCCTTGACTTTCGATGGTGTTCATTTTGTACTATAGGTAAATGTAATAATAGTGTTTGCGTGGGTGTCTTTTAATGTTATTTTCCCCTGTCCAAGTGGAGGCACGTTCAAAGCGTTGCTCATGCGCTGAGCAGCGTGAAGCCACGTTCGACATCGATAACACGACCAATTAGATATCGTGCAACAGTTCAAGATAATTACTACCTAACTAATTACCACCGACTGTAGTAGTGATCAGTTGATCACATATTGTTAACTGTTCACGTTTGTATAGCTACTCGTAGGCCCATTAGTTTTTATTTTATGAGCATTTGACTCTGAAGTCTGTTACTTGTTTGTTGTTGTGGAGTTACTTTCACATATATAATATTAGTAAGGAAGTAAGAATAAGCCTATTACCATGAAATGTATGGTTTACAATGTAAAATGAACGCATAGAAAATATTTGTATAGGACAACTAAAAATGGCAACTAAAAATGAAAAAATAAAAAAACTTTTTTGCAAAAAATAAAACCGACTTCAAAATCACAAAAAAGTGAAAAATAATTTTAGCTTCAGAAGTCGGTGCCAAAAAACTGAATCAAACAAACTAAAGTCACCGACTTCTGAAGCTAAAATTATTTTTCACTTTTTTGTGATTTTGAAGTCGGTTTTATTTTTTGCAAAAAAGTTTTTAAAAATAATAATTTGATCCACTCCAGGCACTCCAATCTATCATAAGAACATCAGACATTTCCCATCACTAAGAAAGCTTTAACCTCGATCGACCCCAAAGGGTCTTCGCACACGACCGGAAATTCCTGTCTGGATAAAAAAGTCCTGTTTGTAGAAGCACGAAGCCCGACGCATAATAGCTACGATCGAAGAACAATATGAAGTTTTTTTATTTAAAATTTGACGAGACTACACGAGTTGTCCCGAACTTTGTTGAATCGCTGTATTATTTTAATACATAGTCCGCTTCCCTACTTTCTCTCACTAGTGCTCGTTGTAACTCATAAATAATTTTATAACAATCTAGAGCAAATTCACATTGTATAAGAAAGTATGTAGACATCTTACATCTAGTGTTTCTAGAAATTAATCTATCTAATAGGTTAGTTTCACTTTCAACAGTGAATGATGAAAGTTTTTGTGTGTCGAATTGATCATGTTAAAGGTAGAATTACTTAAATATGCCAAGTAAGAATAATTCATTTTACTTTGACTGATAACTTTACAAGCCAAGACCGCTTTCCTTATGTCTTTTTTACTATTTGTTATCAAAATTTTCAATTGATCTGTTCAAATAAAAGAAAACAACCGTAACCTAATTATGTCCGGAGAATGCACTCGACTCAAAGCTGCGTGTCGTTCAGTAAGTGCAGTTGCAACAGTGAATGGATCACAGTGAGAGGGCAACGACCGCGCCTGGCCACCATAACACCGTGCCGGCTGCGCGGAACCGACCCCATCATACGGGCAACAAGGATTTTTTATACACGTATTTATAGAAATCGATAAATCAATTCGCGTCAGTGAACATCGTATTGTCTACTACGTGATAGAATTCGATGAATCGATTTTGGCCTTTAGCTATTTCTCTATGAATCAAATGTACCTATTTTGTTTGTTTTTTTATTTGCAAGCACATTTTATCATCTACTCCGACTGGCCTCCGAACTAAATGATTTTGGTCGACTTTTGAATCCTAATTATGTAAGAATCTTGTTTCTAGATTAGTTTTTATAATGTCAGAAAATTCTTAGATCTAATACAGCACCAAGAAAACTAGATGATATTTAATACTATAATAAAACATACGATATTCAGTAATCATTTAATTTTAAAAATGTCTTCATAACATAACAAAATATCACGCCTGTTTATCCCCGAAGGTTTAGGCAGAGGTGTACCTAATAGTACACCTACATTTCGCCAGTTATGTTTAAGTCCCATGTAATAGGGAGCCTATTGCCATCTACAGGGCACAAATCCAGACTCCGTGGCTGCTACTGAGAAATTCCTAATTGTAAAACCCAATAAAACTTTGCCCGATCTGGGAACCGAACCCAGGACCTCAAATGCTCATCAGTGAATTATTATGATTTACGAAATGAAATTTCTCTACTTGATTTTTAATTTTGTCATAAAATAAAGCTGGTTAATACATGAAACAGAGGACATTACTGAAAATAATAAATCCTACTCTTCACTACATTTTTGACACCTTCTGTAGATCTATTCAGGCATAGACTAGGCCAAGATTTTATAACTGTCAATAAAATTAAGTAAAACTGAAAAATCAGGCGTTCGTAATCCCCGTACTTCTCACATTATGGATCCGTTTCACCACCTCTGTTTAAACACTATTTACAGTAGTCACCAAAATATTAAAATGGACCATCATTTTATTTAAGTATGTAGACCGGTAGATGAAATAATCTGCCAACCAAGAAGATAGAAGGTGGTAAAATAGGCCCTAAGCCTTGCACATTAAGTTCAATAATCAAATGGTAACTTACAGCGTGAGTGGTGTGACCACTATCACAAAACGTCGGCGTACTCAACCCATCGGGATAGAACACTGTTGTAGACTGTGGGAGACGGTCGATACTGATCTAGACCGCAACTGATCTGAAACAACACAAGAAACATTTATATTTATAAATAGAAAAACATTTTACAGGAATAAGGCTGCTTTCACAAATGCCCACTCCCACTTCAGCCAGGCTGCGGGCCACGTCGGACGGATGCATCCGGAGAGATGGGCAAGGATCGTCACACACTGGACGCCTGAGGAAGGACAGCGCCGTCTAGGTCGCCCGCGGCGAAGGTGGCGTGAGGATCTGTCTGATCATGTTTGCGAGGCTAACAAGGCCAAAGATCGCACAGGATACTTAGAGAGGTATGGAGAGGGAGAGGGAAGGCCTTTGCCCAGTGGCACACGATGTAGGCCAGTAGAAAAAAGGCTGCGTGTCAACTACTTAGAGATTTTCGAGGATTTATAGTAAGGGATGTAGGTAAAACTAATCACAAGAAGCAATAGGTACATATTATTGGAAAGTTCCACAAAGAATCCGTCGCTACGTTTTCGTATATCGCTGGTAGAACGTTTTGAGATTATGAGATTCTTACAATCTTAGATTTATTATTTGGAAAAGTGGCAACCCGCAACTGATTTTCTTTTCTGCCAGTATTTGTAGTTAGAATTTCCATAACAGGGTAATTTTGCCTGCTGCTAATTAAAACGAAAGCATTTTATGTTATCAAGCCAACAATGCCTAATTATAATTAATTAATACTTATTATTATTTACTTTCAGCCGATATTTAAAATACAGAATTACGTAATCATGGTTCTGTGTTTTAAATACCGGCTGATAGGTGCTGAACATCATTCTTTTGCCCTTGTCCCAATTTATTTGGGGTTGGCGCAGCATGTCAATACTTCTCTATTACTCGTCATCTCATCAGACACCTCCTTTCGTGCCATATCATTCTTCACACAGTCCACCCAACGTTTCTTTGGTCTTCCTCTATTCTTATACCCATCCACAGTAATACTCAAAACTTTCCTCACGACATTTTCCTCATCCCTCCGCATCTTATGCCTATACCAAGACAACCGATTACCACATAACTTTTCGGTCACCGGCGCCACTTTCAGACTTCCTCTAATGGACCTACTACCTACACCACACAATAATACCCCTTAGCATTCTCATCTCAGCCACATGCAAATGCCTATGAACAATACCACAGTGTCTTGTAAAATTAAAAATAATGAATGAACAACATTTTATAGGTAAGTTTGTACATAATGCCGTCTCCACTAAATAGAAACCTAATAATAACTAACAAGTTCGTCGGGGGAAACCCCTCTACTAATAATCTATTTACAATATTGTGTGTATAATGTTGGCTAAGCAAACTACAAGCTTTCATTTCATGTACTGTCAACTAAATTAAGACCCGGATTCTGTATTCGACATTTGAATTTGAGAACTTATTAAACGCTACTTTAACATAAACTTTCGAATTTAGAAGGGAAGTACATACTTGTATACTGTCAAAGTAGACTTTGGAAGACTCTCAACTTAATATATAACTCAATTCTGGAGACCGACAATTTTATTTGCGAGAGCGTTGTGTTTTTTTGTTTTATTTTACAATGTTCCGTTCCACTTTTCAGAAACCTATAGCTATTTTGCCGGTATTAAAAGGGTTTTAATATTACAGGATTATGTATGTTTAATTGTTTATGTTTCAGTTCTGAGACAACAGAAAATAGCCGCGTTTTCCGAGAAATGGAATCAAATCTGTTTGTTATTTTCATTATGAAATACTCGAAAATTGTATTTTTCTATAATCTTTTTTGTAAGCTTGAAAAACAGAAACCTGATTAAAGGCTGTAATTTTCTGTAATCTTTCTAAAAATAGCGGTTCTCGCAAATAGCTTAGATAAGTACAAAAATTAATATAATCTCGCCAAGGATTTTCCACGTTCCGAGTTCGCAATGGCAATGTATTTTAAACTCGGTTTCATTAAAAACGAGTTCGGCCTTATCGACGATGGTCAGTCAATGTTGTCTGATAATATTAATGTACGTATATGTTATGTCGGTAGTATGGCGGCGCGGGCGACGGTCACTGGACACTAAAGCTATTAGTCGCCGGTGATCACCTGTCGCTATAAACAAACGTCTGCGACTCGAGATGAGATGACGATTAATGATACCCGGATTACTCCGAGGGTGGCCCCATTGCTAAGTAGCCGACGTACCCACTCAGACACCATAATGATGTTGATAACTGAAAACTGACACAAGTCATCACTCGTCGCCATGGCAACAGAACGTGTGTGGGCTATTTAATTTTAGAAGTTTGTTTAAATGCCTGTGTGTTGTATGCTCTGTTCCGCGGTAAAACTTTGTCGATAATTTAGCAAACTTTTTGATCAAACTGCCTGTTTTGCACGATTATTGAAAAATGTTTTCACTTATTAAAAGAAGAAAAGAAGGAAGGAAAGTTCTGAATGTCTGGCAGTTTTCATTGGGCTCATGTTAATTGGATTTCATGTAGCTTTCATTTATCAGAAAATAGATGATGATTACTGAAGCGCATTTTCTAGTTTTTATCTGAAAACGAGTATTACCAAGGGGTATCCAATTACCCAGTACTAACTGGGTTGTGGAGATCCGATAGGCAGTCGCTCCATGTAAAATACTGATATTCGGCTGCATCCGGTTAGTCTGGAAGTCGACCCCAACATAGTTCGGAAAAGGGCTAGGCAGATAATGAATTTACATTGAACAAATTATCTTACTGTACCTAGAGAATTTCTACAAATTCTAAATGCTACCTGGTATATTTCCACTGTCATCCAGCGATATTTTTGGCGAAGTGAACGACCCGCTCCTTAGCATATGAATGAACTATCAGAATAGATCATTAACACGTCATAGTTTCCCTTCAAAGTTGGCATTCATTTTAGGAATGCTAAAATATTTTTATTCATTTAACACTTAACCGGTGTGACGCAATAATACTGAATAATGGGCGGTGTCACGAGACACTGGGACAAATAATTTTCCGTTGACTGATAAGAATTAGAAGACGCTGATTTGACGTCACATTTATTACGCACGAACCACGAATTAAGTATATTCTTTTTGAGTTAAGACAAAAGTGATAATGATAACTGATAGACGTTAATCAATCAGTAACCAAGGCTGCCATATGCATGGATAAGCATTGTTCGTATGTAATGGAGAATTTTCACTTTCAGATGATTTCACATGTTACCTACTAATTTACCTACTCGTATCATAGTGACCGGCATTGTAGAGCATATTCACTCAACATTCTTTCCTCATAATGCATCATCAAGTTATTCTAAAGTGTCGTACGTAATTAATTTTGTCGTCATCATCATCCTCATTTCAGCCGAAAGACGCCCACTGCTGGACATAGGTCTCCCCCAAGTGCCGCCACATTGACCGGTCCCGTGCTACTCGCATCCAGCGGATCCCCGCAACCTTCACCAGGTCATCGGTCCACCTAGTGGACCTTCCAACGCAACGTCTGCCAGTTCGCAGTCGCCACTCCAGAACTTCTCGGCCCCATCGGCCATCCGTTCTGCGAGTAATGTGTCCTGCCCACTGCCACTTAAGTTTGGCAATTCTTCGGGCTACGTCGGTAAACTTTATTCTCTTGCGGATGACCTCATTTCTGATTTGATCACGCAAGAAAACTCCGAGCATAGGCCTCCCCATTGCTCTTTGGGTGACTTTAAGCCTTCTGGTGGGGCCCATTGTGAGCGACCACGTTTCGGTGCTTTATGTGATCATTGGCAACACACCCTGGTCACGGGACTTTCGTCTTGAGACACTGCGGTAAGTTGGACGAGAAGATACCACGCAACTTCCCGAACGCTGCCCAGCCGAGTCGGATTCGACGATTGACCTCTTTCTCGAAGTTAGACCTACCTAACTGGACCGTTTCTCCCAGGTAGACATAATCATCTACAACTTCGAGTGTAGAGTAAATGGTTTATCTATCTATCTATCTAGAGTCCCCGATCTTGATAGAAGTGGGTGTTACATGGGCATTCAACATGACCTTGGTTTTGTCCTTGTTCATTTTAAGACCCACTCTATAAGAAGCTCTACTGAGGTCATCGACATTGTGCTGACGTCCCCCATGGTGTCAGCCATGACCACTATATCGTCGATAAAGCGAAGGTGAGAGATGTACTCGCCATTGACGTTGATGCCTAGCCCTCTCCAGTCCAGAACCCTGAAGACATCCTCCAGTGCAGCGGTGAACAGTTTCGGAGAGTTTCAGTTTCTCACACCTCGCTGTAGAAGGATAGGTTCCGAAGTCTGGTCCTGGAAGTCGGACTGACATGGTGCCGTTTTTGTACATACTTCAACACCTCGATGTACCGATAGTCGATTTGGCACCGTTGGGTGAGACTGTAGTATAGCCCAAGTCTCGATCGAATCGAAGGCTTTCTCGTAGTCCACAAACGCTAAACAGAGAGGCACGTTATACTCTTCGGTCTTTTGTATAATCTGCCGCAGCATAAGTATGTGTTCTACGGTGCTCAAGCCTTTTCGGAATCCGGCTTGTTCGGGATGTTGAAAATCGTCAAACATGCGCGCGAGACGTTTCGTGATGACTCTTGAAAACCACTTGTAGACATGGCTTAGAAGTGAGATGGGCCTATAGTTCTTCAGCCGGGTATTAATTTTATGTATAATATTAACATATCCAAAATATATGACGCTACCTGCTCTATGTGCTATTTATAAAAATCGGAAATCCTTCAACTCTTCTTTTGTCTATGGAAATAAAAGACGATTCATACATAAACAAAAGTTAACCGTTACAGTTAGAAAAAATATTAACGTTCACAAATCAATGTAGAGCTCTTTGAAAATAGAAAATTGTAACTGCAGGTATCGCGATAACTTCTTGTTTTGATTTCGCAATGTTAAAATAAAAAAAAACAACAGTTTTCTACCATTATCGTGAAGCTGTGTTACAGTTCTAAACTCGAACACGTGTCATGGTCACAGAAAAATAAGTAACAAGGCACTCGCAATGTTGTGTTTTTATTTAGCCACGAGCTCCCCCGAGATTCGTTGAAAGAATACTGAATTTAATTTGAATATTTTACTAAAATAAAATGATATACTCATCAGTAGAATTCGGATTACAATATGCACTATCAAAAGCATTCAAATATGCACTGAAAAAAGGCGAAATATGCACGTCAAAATTCTGTATATTTACGTATAAAATTATATTAATAATAATTAATAGTGATTAATAATATAATATAATTTTATACGTTATACAATATGTATACAGTTGTAAGCCTTGAAAAGAAAAAAAGAAAAAAAAACGTAATTGTATAACGTCATTATACAATTATATGTTTTTTTTCTAGATTTTCTAGCGCAATCTCATGTGATGTTAATGTGCTTTAACTTTATTTATTCCTTCAGGACCAATCTATATAAAAACTTATATAGAACAGCTTATTCCAACGCGCTTAACACATTTAACTACTGAAATAAGCCTATCGATGAAAAAATACTAAAATATGCATTAACGCTAATAAAAATTGCGTTTTATGCATTTGTAAGTATATGCAAACATGCAAATGCATATCCGACGTCTACAAAAAGAACAGTCCAATGAAAGATAAAGACGATTTGAAGTAAGTTGACATTAGATTAAACTATATTATCAAGATTTTAGAAGGATTTTAATTTGAAGATTTTATAAAAGTGAGTTTGATCTCCTATATCTCCTCCACCTAGATAAAAGAGGGATCAAAAAGATGAGATTAAGAAAGAATGTATGTATGTATATGTATGTATAATTTTATATATTTTAAACCAGTAAAGATAAGGACAGAAAATCCAGTAATAAAACATGCCTTAGTTTTAATGCGAAGTAACACTACGTCAAGGCAATCAGGATGGCTATTTATGGAGCAATACCAACTGCATCAAAATAAATTCTTAATATATGGTGTCGAACCTTCAATAGGGGCAATCCTATTTAAAATCTTCCTGCCAGGTATAACTTAATCTCAGAGTTAACATGGTAGTCTTAATTTGGGTGACCGGGCTCAAACGAGGCGATGTAATAATAATATAGGTAAGTCGGCTATCTATCACGTATCTGTCACATAATGACTAGGCTGTAGCACCCAAATACCCCATGTTTAAGCCCCAACAACTACACCGTTACTTAAGCTCCACGAGGGATTTCTGCCCATTGATAACAGCGCAGACGTTAGTGATGGAGTATAAAAAAATAATACAGTTAAAAATTCTTGGTAGATGATAAAATCGTGGAGTATTGAATACAAGCTTAGTAAGAGACAGGTAAAAACCTTTGACGGGAATAACAATGAATGATGAAACATAACTTAAAACAATATCAGCTGGCTTATAATAACATTCCAATGTTCAAGATAAAAGGGATGTTTATGAGTTAAGACTATTCATGAAGATGGTATACTTGTTTTTGCGGTGAAGAAGAGAAAAATAAATGATGCTGATGGTGCCGGTGGTATTATAGAGGCATTCTTAACTTTAAATGAGCAGGGACAGCTAGAACACATCGTATTGCTAGGGACTGTGGGGTTTTAGGCGGTCAGCCAACATAGGACTCCGTTCTCTCCATACGGAGAGTATCATTGTTGATTTCCCCACATAAAAGGGATAATCTGATCAACTATTTGAAGCGAAGTTGTAGAGGATGTAGATAGCTAGTTTCCTGCTCATACAGTAAATTAACTGCACTTTTTAATTCGCATCTAACAAGCAGAACGACGCATGGCGTTGCATAGGTCAATACATCAACGAATTGATTTGCAATAACAAACAAAATTGATTTCCGTGGTAGTAAATTCTTATCGATAACATACACAACGGAAATCAATTGTACGGACCGAAGTATTTTCCTCGTTGTGTGACACTTGCAGTTAGTACAATTACACTCTTTATAAATAAGCAACAAAAATAAGATGTAACTGTTCTGCGTCATGGATCGAAGATGTTGATGAGATCGCGGAGTGAAATTCGCATAATAATATCCAACGTCAAAATTAAATTACTCTGAACTGAAGAGAAAAGCAGCAGCGTATGTGAAATACAAATAATGTACATTTCATAAGCCACGTTTTATAACATGAATAATTAATTAATAATATCTATGAAGTATGTATAATTAGGAACCATGGCTCGTGTGAGTAACTAACATGCGAGCGATTCGTACTGGAATTAAGTTTCCCTTTCTCCACTCTTCTTATTGCAACCATTAGAGTATTTAGATCCCATTAAGAGAAGATTTATACTTCATCAATGCTATCCTCCACAATAACTAATTGTGTTGTTTCCACAGATTAGTTATAGCTATTTTATTCTATGAACAGTAATTTCTGGAAATTTTCTGAATAGGTGCTTAGGGCTATGAATCATTGCCATTTACTTATCAGGCCGAGCAATCTTATCACCTAGCAACAGAACCAATAATGAACAAATTGTTCATAGTTTAATGCTGTGGTTGAACCGAGCCGTAACGCCAGCAGCTCATTAACGAAGTACCGTTACCAAGCATTAATGGCATTTCATTTAATTCAAGGCAGAAGCAGATAAACAGTTTCCTGAACGCGCGTATTCGTTTTTGCGAAGGAGTTTTCGCAAATTTGACCTCAAAATACTGAAGCAACAAGTTGAGTATGTTTCGTTTTAGCATCAATAAGTTAGCACGTCGTCGGCTGTCTGCTTCACGGCGGCGTGGTCTAAATATAACAACCACGTGCACGTTAAGGGGACAATGTTTGGAGTTATTCGGTTCTTAAACTGATTTGGGGTCAGATGCCGTGCGTCTAGACTCCATTGTGAGTTTGTGACACAAATAACTCGCCGTGTAAGTATAGTATTCCGCATCTCTAGTTTTTATGAATATTTATACGAGTATGTGGTGAGATATTTTGAAGGTGCATAAAATGAGTTTCAACTTGGGTATTATAAAAATAGTTTTTGTTTCTTTTGCTCTCCTAAGTTAAAGGTCGCAGGCGAAGTTTCATCTTAATGAAGAGAAAGTTACTGGAGGACTTCTAATCACATTTAACACGTAGGTAACATGAATGATATCACCGTTTTCTCGGAAAAGCGGTTATTTCCTAAAAACTACGTTAAATTGTGCAATATGCTTTCAATGACTTACTGGGAAATAATGAAAAATAACGACAAGGTACTTACGATTTCATCGATTTTCCTCTCGAAATTCAGAAACTAAGCCTTTGCGCTGAATAACACCAAAGGACTACATTTGAAAAGGCACTAATAAGGGCTTTCGCGTGAACTACAATGAGCCCTGTAGCGACACGACTGCTCGTTATTACATGGAAATGACGAGTGGCTGGGACTGGCTGGCGATGGCGCTGGGCGACAAGCGCAGGCGCCGCCTTGTAGGTACGGCGTGCTACGCGACAATCGCTCCTATTAACATCAACATTACACAAGTCTTACACAAAGGAATCAAAATAAGTAGCAAATAATATGTATGTTCCTTAAGAGCTACCAAGCTATTTCTATTACATTTCACTTCTTTCACTTTCTCTCCAATTCATTAATTTAGTTTATAGTTGTTAGATTTAGAAGATCTACCAGTTACTGTTAAGAATAAACATGCGTCAATTGGAAACATATTTCATCATTATCGTCAGTCCCTCTGGTTGATAAGACTTGATCAATGTTAGTTTCAAAGACTATTAGCGCCATCTGTGAAATATATTATATACTACAACGTTAACGCGATGACTAAAACTATTCGTTATATAACGTTTTACGATTTCGATGAGTCTAACGTCCTTGGTTACTTGGTACTGCGATATAAGCCGAAGATGGCGCCACTGGTTTCTTTTACAATTGCGAAACGGTAGGTATTAGGTATGTGGTGAAAACATGTTTTACGTATAATATTAAAAAACTAAATGATGATCTGTCGCCATTGGGTTGAAGGATAACATTAACAGTGAGTTTCTTAGCAGCTATTTGATGATTTAACACAAAAATACGCGGTTTAATATAGCGTGTGAAGTAATATAAAATTATCACAAATACGACGTTCTTTGTAGATACTGTCTTTTCAATGTTACGAGATATTAGGAAGTCATTTTGGCATGCCTGTTATCTATATGCGTACAATCATCTTTAATGTATTTTATAACCTAAGAAAATTAAATACTTAGGTAGGTACCTATTTGAATACCTTATTGAACAACAGTTACCGCCAGGTCTAGTTTTATATGAATAACTAATGAATTTGAATATAAATGAGAGTATTTTGTTGAAATCTTTGTCTTTAGGCAACCTGTTTGGGTAATTTCCCTCTGGCTGGCAGTGACTGTTCGGCTAGACGACCGTGATGCCAATTTAACCTTTGATTTACCCACTTAAAAATCAAGAATAGAGTTTAGAACTCCAGGCACTTCATTATTTTTGGCTTATTTCTGGGATTCATGTAGGGTCAAGCTGTTATTTTATTTTAGCTAAAATATTTAGATACTGTCATAGTCATAGCTTACCTACCTATCTACGTTGACCTTCATCTATTTTTATTTTATTTTAAGACAGGTTGATAATATTGATGATCAACACGGTCGTAATTATTCTAAAACCTTAGAATTTTTAGGTAGGTATGTAGGTACCTACATAACGGGTAGGTAAATAGATTCTTAACGAAGCCGAAAGGTACTTATTTTCTCCGTCATTGCGGTCATTTTTTTTTTTTGCAGTAGACCATACCAGGTACCTTCTGGTTACGGAGATATTGGAGGTCAAAGTTTCAAGTTGGAACTTAGAACATTTTCACAAGTTTTTTTTTAATACTTACTAGTTGTTATGGTACTTTACTTTTTAAACCTCCACGACCCGTTTACTCGTAAAAATAATTAACAAATTTTCATTTGACGTGCACCGATTGGCAAAAACATGGTTGGTACCTAATTTCGTCATTTTAAGTACAACAACAAGTTTGGCAAACAATTCACTTAAAAAAATATTTACCCGATAAACTTTTATTTGATAACAATGATATTATAAATAAAAAGAGGTAAATGCCGCACTAGTGCGCGTAAATTGTTGTAGACAAATTCAGTTTTTTTTTATTTGTTTAAGACATCTCGCAGTTCAACCTAGGAGGTTGGCTACTGCTTAACCGGGCAAGTCCTGCCTTGAATGTAAGGCCTCCAGCCAGGGATAAATTCAGACAATTGTCGTAATTTAAGTACTTCAAACGCAATAGCTATCTCTTTCTGTATCATGCGTTCCGTATTATCTATCGCAGTCGTAACAACGCATCGTTATTTGAAAGCCATTCAGTATGAACGTAGCGTATCTTTCTTTATAATATCATAGTTTGATAACGTATTATTTGACAAACACTTCATTTTATATTCAAGTCATCATGAAAACAACGTTTGAAATAAAAACGTTTTACATTTATTACATTACATATTACGCAATTTCCTAAAAAAATTATTCATTAAATATGCAAAAGAGTAATTTTAATTAATGGAACAACAAACACTTAGGATTCAAGAGCGAGCGAAGCGAGCTCGGGACTTGCGGTAGCCCGACTCGGTTAGGTTAGGTTCGAAGGGGATGGCGGAGTCTAGTGAGCGAGCGAAGTGGGTGAACTTAGACCTCGCCATCCCCTTCGTGTTAGGTTACTTTAAGCCCTGCAAACAGAAAACGGAGCCAAGCGCAGCGGGACTAGTAGGGCTACGTCGACTACGCCTTATTACAAAATATTGATATTATATACCTTATATCATCATCTGCCTAGCCTTTTCCCAACTATGTTGGGGTCGGCTTCCAGTCTAACCGGATGCAGCTGAATACCAGTATTTTACATGGAGCGACTGCCTGTCGGACCTCCACAACCCAGTTAGTGCTAGGTAATACGATACCCCTTGGTAAGACTGGTTGTCAGACTTTCGGGCCACTGACTACCTGTAACGACTGTCAAAGATCTACAAATGACAGCCGGGACCAACGGCTTAACGTGCTTTCCGAGGCACGGAGGAAACTCGGTATGTAATGGGTGGTCACCCATCCACGGACCAACCTAGGTAAGCACGGCTTAACCTAAAGATCGATCCGAGCGGCTGTTCTTATTTAGCCACGAGCTCCTCTTGATATTATATATTTTTTTTACATCAATATATAAGGTATATATGATATTATATACCTTATATATTGATGTAAAAAATCACCAGAAGTCCAAACTTCAGGTGATTTTTTACACTGAAAAGGATCGAAACTACCCAAAAGAAACCGAGTGCGTGTAGGGCCACACACGATATAGGGTTCTGAAGTTGCCCATCAAAGTATAGTAATTTATTATAATTGAAATGAAATCCAAATGAATTGCGACAAGGGCAAGAGAATGATGATGATGAATAAAAAAACAAATTTGAGCGTGATCGTGTTAAAATTTCTAGATTACTCATACCACAGACTGACGTCTGGGAGGAACTTTTGTCCCAATTGCAATGTAGGTGGGATAATTCCATCAAGGGCCGACACCTCCACCAGTTCTTTCCATGCGTTCGTGAAATACGGACCTTGTAGAAACTAGAACATGCGTTAAAGCGTTTTTGCTTTACCTATATTATTGGAATCAAATATAACAGGTCACAACTTAGGACCCATTAATGATAATAATGCATCCGTGGTCTGGGCTTATCCCAGTTGTAAATGTCCCTTTGTGCCTATTGGCCTTGTTTCGTTCTGTCTCCTGCTAATATGGAGGAAGTGGAAATTATGGTTTTTCTACTCCTCCGCTAGACTTTTCTGATTAATTTTGTTGGGGGATCCAAGACAGTTCAATTGTTTCTCTGGGACTTCGTCGAGCTTCATTGTCTCAGCGCTTTTCTGGTGGTCGCCACTGTTGATTCTGGCTTTCAGGAATTACAGTGGTTTGGGAATAGTGTGTCGGGCTTGTTAAAAAAAAATGTTTATATAATTATATCTCCGTAACTAGAAGGTTCCCAGGTATGGTGTAGAATAGGTCTAGTCGTAATGAAGGGGAAAACAAGTACCTTCCGGCTTTGTTAAGGGTATTTTTATACCCATTAGATATTTAATTTTTAACCATTAAGTAGGTATGTTAAACTTTTGTTTTAGATAAATACCTAATTCTAATACTTACGTACCCGCATGATTGCTTTGTGACTGGTTTAAAAGATTTATTTATTTATTATAAAATGATATTTAGGTTAACGTGATTTTGCCAAAAGAAACAGAATATTAAATTAAAAATGTATACTTAAACGATTAAATATCATGTGAAACATTTCTAAACAGAAGCATTTGCCAAATAAATGTTTGTAAACTAAGTGATTACAAAATAAAACAAATATCTGAATAAGTTGTTTGTGAAAAAAAATGTACTTAACTACTTATATATGAAACGTTGGTTGTAAACTAAAAAATTGTCAAAGAAGTTTTGGTGAAATGTTAGTGAACCACATCCATCAGCACAATGTTTTGAGTGCGTTACATTGAGTTTTACCGTGGAACGTGATTTTTGACCCCAAAAATTAGTCGTTTCTTAGCAATAATTTTTGCGTAGGGTTACTTAGTTTGATGTACAGAATGCTTGATTGACGGCTTCGTGAAGGGATTTACCTACACTTTGTATTAATCAAACCTTCTTTAAGTATCCTAAGTTAAATTACGTAAAGCTTACGATGACATAATGTAATATAAACTGTTGAACACGTGCTTCATTAGATATCTTGGCTGTTTAGAGCAGGCTAAGAACAGTCTGGAAAATAAAATGCCTAGGTACCTACCTACCATGATAATATGTGGGTTACCTATGCGACGATACGACTGCGAGACCATCTTGTTTATATGAATTGAGTGTACGACTAAACGCCGACAGACACTACGCCGAATGACTGAACACCGACAAGACTTTACTACTTCGACGGGACTCTTCGCCGACAGGACACTTCGCCGACGGGACACTTCGCCGACTGGACTTTTCGCCGACAGGGCTCATCAGCGACGCAATTTATCTCCGATAATCAGAAACTTACTTTGGAAATCGATTATGCTTTTCTTGTAATTATACACACATGACACGAGAATTTTATAAGAAAGATGTAGGTACCTACTAATAACCAATGCAAGATATTTATTTTTTATGAATTGTATAATTACAAGAAAAGCATAATCGATTTCCAAAGTAAGTTTCTGACTATCGGAGATAATTTGCGTCGCTGATGAGCCCTGTCGGCGAAGAGTCCTGTCGGCGAAGTGTCCCATCGGCGAAGTGTCCTGTCGGCGAAGAGTCTCACCGAAGTAAAGTCTTGTCGGTGTTCAGTCATTCGGCGTAGTGTCTGTCGGCGTTTAGTCGTACACTCTGAATGCAATTATATTGTTTACTTTTGCATGTTACCTCATCTCATTTAAGCTCGCTGCAAAACGTTAAATTTTTACAATACTAAGCAAAAAGGAGGGCTATGATTTTGACCGGTATGTATGTATGTATGCACGAGTATGTATGTTCATCTGTTCCCTCATAGCTTCTGAACTCCTTATCATAATGTGACAAATGAGGTATAGTTGGAAGCGCCTTGATCGTCCGCTGGTTATAGGCTATATGACGTCACATTAAAGATATGGCGCCCTGTAGAGAAAATAAAGTCATGAAGTAATAAAATAAAATAAAATTAATTATGGCTTGTTGGGTGGGTACCAAATGAAAGGGCTCAAGAAGCACATTTCAAAAATACAGGTATATTTTGGTCTTGCGGCTTTGCTTGCATGCACTCGACAATTAGGAATCATTTCTAAAAATTTCACGTCATTCCAAACCTTCCCTTATTAGGTACATATAGGTATGTATACAACGTGTAACTGTATAAGGAATAAGAAAAACGTATTATGTTATAAACTATTATTAAAAATATTTTGTTAGAATTATATTTAAAAAATTAAAAACAAAACGTGTGTATTAATCATGTAATATTTTCGATATTTCTACTATTTGCTAAGGGACAGGCCTAATGTGGCCCTAAGCAGACTCCGGTCTTTAGATGGATTATTTATTTGTTCCTTGGATCATAATAAATTACTGAAAAATCCCCATCAATCACGATCTCCTAAGGAATTGGAATGGTTAAGAAGTCTTTCAAAACATACAATTTCAGACAAGAATATTTTCTTGTTTCTTACTTTTTAGACCGTGATTTTTCAATAGTCGGGTTTTATGCAATGAATGACAATTGAAAACTTTACATGACTTGTCGTTTTTTAATTCAAACTTAAAACGACACGGTTAAGAACAGAAACAGTTCCATTAAAAGTGTAGGTAGATAATATATGTGGGTAGGTAGGTACCAAGCATTTCGTGTACACCGAGTGGTGTCAGTGTGACTGTGTGAGGCATTGTGTGTCAAGCTCAGAGACCTTGGGGTGTTACGTGGCATTATGTCGAATGTTCCACGACCGCGACCTTCTCTCACAACGATGGCTCATCGTCACACTGCCTCGGGTCAACGAACTCACGCTATACCCATTAACCTAATGTCTGCTTCCAATCTTTGACGCCTCCCAAACTTTAACATGTCGCCACGCTACGCACATTATCGTACCGGTATATTCACACTTCTATTATGACGTACTTACTTATACTAATATTCACTAGGTAGGTACGATAAATATAGGTTTTGCAAGAGTGACGTTCAACACGTATTCCCTTCCTTCGAGTTTATAAATCAAAATATTTATGAATCGTTTTGAAAACACAAAGGTATGAATCCTCTATTTATATAAACGACGGTATCGAGGAGTTATGTACCATACCTACCCATTGTGTGAATTAAGAGATCCTTTATTTAATAAAATTGTAACGTAAAAGTGGATTCGACACAGATGAATGTTTTATTGTCTCTCAGACAAGCCTCCATTGTCTGTGATAAATTATAGTATTATCGGACGTATAGTTGTGTAACTAACAACGCACAACTTTAGTAGGTCTGTGCTATGATATCCAAGTTTGTTTTCTGAATTTACAGTCACAAGTTCATTTTCCAGCAACGTAACTAGGTATCGAAATTACGGAAGAAATATTTTTGTGTGTCTACAGAAATGTGGTTTGAAGACGAGCGTGTCTGCCCCTTCTACACTATTGAGTAATAGTTACTAGTTACTACGCCTATAAACCTTTTGATGGTGACCTTGATCTACAGTCTACGACGTTGTGTGCATAGACTGCTAATTACGTTCATGTTCAAGGGTTATTAAACCATTCTTTAAATGTTCGTCAAAATACCGTGATGCGATATAACTCACTCATTTTAAAATACCACGCTGTTCCAAGATGCAGAGCGTAACTACTGGGTACCTAGTTACCTAACTAGGGGAGAAGGGGGAAATTGGAGCCTACTAAGGAAAAAGTTCAATAAAAGTCAAATTTATGGATACTTAAGAACTTTTTATTAAAAAACTAATTCCTTACTCATTTGACTATCATTTAATAATAGCGTTAACGTTACATTATTAGGCGTTTAACCACAGATAAACTTTAAAGAAAAAAACAGAATCGCTCTCATTACCCGACTTTGCGGGAAATGAGAGCCTATAAATTCCCATATGTGTAATGGGAGCTACTTAATTATTAAATCAGCCTCAAAAATTTCGTTTTCAGTCTTAAATCTGACTTGATCATATAAATTATAATATAAATGTAACCTTATAACAATTATCTTTAAGGATCCAAGCAAAAAATGCAAATATAATCAACCGGGCTGTCAGAACCAGAACATTCTTTGTGTGCCCAATTACCGCAACCTCTGCAACGGTACCACATTGGGGTAATCAGAGCCTAATAAGCTCCGATTACCCGACTACCACCATGTTGAAATTAAATAAAACGATATACTGAATCTAACTTGTAACGAAATTATATGCAGAGATACTCAAAATTGATAACATTAGCTATAAAATAAAACAGGTTTGATTATAATAAACGTATAACTTTATACATATCTGGCCGATGAAATTTCGTATTTCTTATAAGGGCGGACCGAAAAATCAACAAGCGTCCGTCGTCACACAACACATGGCACTGGCGAGTCTAGCGCCGCAGAGAAACACGATCGCATCGGGCCGAAGGCGTCCGAGTAACAAACGAGTGAATACGAGCTATAGGTTTGTCTCTAGTCACACCGCTCCCATTACCCTCTGGCTCCCATTACCCTCTGTACCCTATGTTCTGCGTCATTAATTCCTGTATTTAATTGGTATCAGCAATGCGCAGTTATTAACAGTGTGCTGTTATTAACGTGCTAAAACCTCCACACCTATTAATATGTAGGTAAGTCATCATCTGCCTAACCTTTTTCTCAAGTTTATTGTGGTCGGCCTGCAGTCTAACCGGATGCAGCTGAATGCCAGTATTTTACATGGAGCGACTATCTATCTGACCTCCACAAATTAGTAGTAGGTAGCCCTTGGTAAGACTGGACGTCGGACTTTCGGGCCATACTACCTGCAACGACTATAAAAGATCTACAAATGACAGCCGGGGACCCACGGCTTAACGTGCTTACCGAGGCACGAAGGAAACTCGGTATGTAATTATGGTCTCCCGCATCCACACACTTGGCAAAATTGACCCGTGCGGCTGTTATTATTTAGCCACAAGCTGTAGGAGCTTGTGGCTAAATAATAAATAACAGCCGCTAATATTTACACAATTTTTAAGTCGTTCGATGAATGTAGCGGCAACATAATGTGATTAATGTAGTATGAGTCATACTACATAACAAAAAAGAAACTTAATAAGTTGGAACTTTGACCTCCAATATCTCCATAACTAGAAGGTTCCAAAGTACTGTCCAGAGCAAAAAAAAAGGATTGTAATGACGGGGATCGTAATGAGAGGTTCATCCACGATATGAACTGTGGTCCAGAGCAACATCGGAATCCTGATTCTCTAAGGTTCTGCAAGGGAACCCGCCGAAAGAGAACTCGATGGCAGAACGCCTCTGCACGTCTGATATAGATTCGTGATTCGCCAATGAATTCAAGTGTACTTCCCATAGTCTCGTCACCGGCGGGAGCCGTAAATGGACAAGCTCCGCATTCAGGTAGACGTGTACCTACATATCGTTCCGTATCGTCAACGTTCAAAACCCCCCGCCACAAGTGAGAATATTGGCTGGAATCAACAATCGTGTTCGGATTATCATACATTCAGTGGTCGTTACCGACGCCGCTGGGTTCGTTAGAAACTTCCCGAACTCCAGAACCGGCGGGAGCCGAATGATCAAGGTGCAAATTTTGAAGTGGGTGACCTGATCCTCAATGGCGACACCCAGCTTCCCCAGAACACTTGGCCTAGAGGGAACAACCGACGACGAAACTCATGGCTCTGCCAAAGTAAGTATCGATAAGCCGTTGCTCACAAGTGTAAAGTCCGATCCATTGATTCGTGTAGTATTGAACGCTAGTTTTACCATAATGAAACAGTATGTTATTTCTTCTCCACCCACTGTAATACTGCAGTGTTTTAAAACCTACCGTTCCGTTCCACAAAGCTAACGTTCCAGCCGGAACCTATAGGTACAGGGCAGCGGTTCAATTTGGTACGGTAACACTCAATATCATTCGTAACTAAATTACCGATTATAGTTGATAGGCATTTGAATCAGTAGCCTATTAAAATAATATTGGTACCTATTCAAAAATATGACCAAAGAAAAGTTTTTCAAAAACCCACATCAATCATAGACCCCGCTTGACCTATAATACGTTATCAAACTAACAGCGACAAAGTTTAGACATGTTTTTGACGCATTTTTGAAATTGAATCCAAACTTGAAAAAAAACACGATATTATCTATTACATATAATAAATCTGTAGAAGTAGCGTTTCAGTACATTGAAAATCGTTAGTTAAAAAAAATAGTAGGGGTGTTAAAGGATCACACACAGAACCCATTTCTACGATTTTTTTTTAGAATTGTTGTCTGTTTGTTTGTTCGTTTGTGCGCGCATCACGTAAAAACCCCTCATTGTATTCAAAATCGAGATATTGAAACATAAGAAGCATTGTTCCGGGTAACATTAAACGTTTATTTAATCAAAATCGAACAACAGACGCAAAATATATTAATGTTTAAAATTTACTTAGTAACCTCATACGCGATTTCTATGATAAATTTAATTTTATTTACGTAAAATAGGTTTTAATTGAAGTGTAGTCGGAATGGCTGAAAATGAATTTGGTTTTATTTTTTCTTTTGTGTTTACTCTTTGTATGGAAGGAATAAGAACTACTTACAACCCATTACGAAATAAAATCTCTAAAAATATAAAAATCAAAACAAAATTAAAATTTGATAAAAGCGCGAATCGAACATGCGACACGCAGCGCCGCAATCAATTGCTCAGCCACTGCGCCAATCGTGCCGTCATATAACTGTGGTTATGGCTTCCTCCGGCATTGCTGCAACTTTGCTTGGGGGGAATCCTTTAGCAGCAGTGGAAGTTAATAGTATGACGAGTACCCAATGTCGCAGAAGCATGCATTAGTGGCATTAAACCGCAGCTTGCAGGACATTCGCGGCAACCAGGCGCTGATGGGTGGCGTTTCTCGGCGACTTTAGACCCTGTGGACGGTGAGTAATGGCCTAGCTCCGCCGTCCGACCGTCTTATGACGACAGGCCGTGTCGACGGCGCGTTCGTATTCCACGCGCGCCTCAAAGAGATCAAACTCAGCAAACCGGAAGCGGTCCGCCAGGGCCGATGCCTGCCGAGGCTGTGGGACTGTTCGAAAGAGATACGGCCCTGGAACACAAAGGGCTAAGAAGTAATATGACATGTACGTTTTTCTCAATTTGGAGGTTAATAAAAAAAGGCAGTGCTGTCGCCAAAGAACGAGTGGGCCAGTAAAATAAACAAAAAAAAATTGACATGGTCGTCGGTGATTCAAAAGTATAGACATCCATAGACATGTGATGGCTAATGACGATAGTACTGCCTATCCCGTTGAATTTCTCAACTCCCTGGAGTTAACGGGCGTGCTTTCCCATCAGCTGGAGCTTAAAGTTGGCGTTCCAGTTCTGGTGATGTGATGCGAAACCTTGATGCAACCAAACTGTGCAACGGCACCAGGCTTCGTATCACAGAGCTGTGCAGTAACATTATAAAAATAGAGCTGCTAAAGGAGAGAGCGTCTTAATTCCCCGCATTTCAAACAACTTGCCATTTCAATATAAGAGGTTAAAATTTCCCATAAAATTGGATTTTACAATGACGATCAACAGATCCCAGGGCCAAACCATAAAAGTGACAGGCATTCAATTGTGCACTCATGCTTTTCACACAGTCAATTATATGTTGGTTGTTCACTACCCAAAACTTGCACGTGCTTGCGGAAAATAATAAAGTCATTTAATGTTGTGTACAGAACGGTATTAGAATAAATAATGCCCAACAAGGCGTGTGATGGTTCACTTTGAAAAGAAAGTTGAATAGCGCCAAAATAAACGGGTTTTTAGCCATATCGTCGCCATTCAATTTTGTTTGTGACTTCGTTTTGTTGTCATCACCCACATTATCACATTTTGATCAGCCAGTCAGTTCTCAGTTCTCACACATTACGCCATGTAATCCCCGAAGGTCTAAGCAGAAGTGTACCTAATCGTACACGCACATTTCGCCAGTTATGTTGAAGTCCATGTGATAGGGGCCGAGCCTATTTCCACCAACTTGGCACAAATCCAGATTCCGTGGCTGCTATTGAGAAATTCCTGATGGAATAACCCGATAACACTATTATTTATAGTATTTTTTTCAATTGCATACATTGTTTAATGTTAAGTGGAAGAGCGGAGTCACACAAGCATCTCCTTGCTTAAAAGATGATCTCTAAATCATGGGCATTATAACATTATGTAATTATAATAAACATTTTATTTAACACTGCCCGACCTCCGCATCGATCCCAGGACCTCATGCTTCGTAATCGCACTTGCGACCAACGAGGCAGTCTCTCGCATACACACCAAAATTTCCACACGAACGAAGTCGCGGGCAAAAGCTAGTTAATTATAAAGGCACAAGGGACTCAAACAGAACTGGCGTAATGTGGGTGTACTTATGTATTAGGTAGCTACACCTCTGCCTAACCCTTCGGGGATAACAGGCGTGATGTTTTGTTGTGTTATAAAGATTACTACAGTATTGTAAAACAGTTATTGTGTTTCAATTTTGGTACGATAAAATATATTCCAATCTATTCTACAGTCAACGATGTAAATTTATGAACGGTTTAGCAGCACGTTCAAGGTCGGAGCAGACCAAATGAGTGCGCGTGCAGGCGCGTATACGCCCCGATTGTAATGCTTGAAATTCCATGGTCGCAAGCGCGACTATTGGTATGAGATCCTGGATTGGATTCCCAGGTCGGGCAAAGTGATATTCGGTTTTTCCATTAGGATTCTCGCAGTAGCAACCATGGAGTATGGAATTTGTGCCCGGTTGAGGGCAATAGGCTCGCCCCCCATTACACGGGACTTAAACATAACGAAGTAACATATTGAAGTGTCGTGGGAAATGAAAGACATCCGCTCTGAATAACGTCTCGATTGATTGTGTCTTCACATAGGTTCTGCGTACATGATCTTGCTTACTTGGCTAATCTACAATTCTACATAAATAAAAAGAAAAGTCCTGACTGACTGACTGACTCATCAACGCCCAGCCCAAACCCTTGGACCTACAAAGCTAAAATTTTGCACAGAGGTTCCCTTTATAATGCAGACAAGGAATAAGGAAGGATTTTTCGAAATTCAACCCCGCAGAGAGTGAAACGGGGGGTTGAATTTTCTATGAAACTTTATATTGTCTGGGTCGATTGACTCAAAAATTGGTGTTCACACTCTTCAATTAAAATTATGAGACACATGTATCACAGTTTTTCCAAAATCATCCCCCTAAATAGTTAAATATAGCTTCGAAACTCACGTAGACGGGTTCAAGGCGCGCAGTGTGGCGCAAAGCGTGCGGGTTGGAGGGCATATATTTGTTAGCTCGCCGTCCGTCCGTCTTATGACGACAGGCCGTGTCGCCTCAAAGAGATGTCAGCAAACAGGAGGGGCCCGCAAGGGCCGATGCCTGCCAGGGCTGCGGGACTCTTCGAAAGAGATTCCGCGGCCCTGGAACATAAAGGGCAAAAGAAGGAACATGGATGGTTTTTAGTCAGTAAAAGTCTGACACTCCCTTCCGCTCCGCCCAGAGCGGGAGGAGTCATTTGATGATTTCCCATCCGAAAAAAAGGGCATATCTTTGTGAAGTCTGGATCCACTAAGAAAGGGTTTTTCGAAATTCCTCCCCTAATAGGGTGAAACGGGGGTTGAATTTTCTTTGATTCTTTTTATTATTGGGGGTCGATTGACTTGAAAATTTGTGTACATACTCTTCAGTTAAAATTATGAGAAACTTGTATCACAGTTTTTCCAAAATCATCCCCTAACAGTCACATAGGGCTTCGAAACTCACGTAGACGGGTTTATGGCGGGCAGTGTGGCTCCACGCGGGTAAAACCGCGGGCATAAGCTAGTTATTTGACTATGTTGGGGGATGATTTTGAATAAACTTTGATATACGTGTCTCATAATTTTAATTGAAGAGTGTGTACACCAATTTTTGAGTCAATCGACCCAGAGAATATAAAGTTCCATAGAAAATTCAACCCCCCATTTCACCCTCTGAGGGGTTGAATTTCGAAAAATCCTTCCTTATTCCTTGTCTACATTATAAAGGAAACCTCTGACCAAAATTTCAGCTTTTTAGGGCTGGGCGTTGATGAGTCAGCCAGTCAGTCAGGACTTTTCTTTTTATTTATATAGAAGATGAAAAAATACCACGAATTTTGTAAAAATATTCTATTGTGAATTTAAGCCTGATTTGTAACTAATAGTTTTTCCATTATTGTCATATGCTATTTAACATGGCGTCTTACAGTTTACATAGTCTGCTTTCGTTCTGAAATCATGTCACATAAAAACGTAACATGACGGCGACATTAAATAAATATGAAAAGTATGTGTTCTTGTAATTAATTATTATTATTATTCACTTATACATAATTTTCGACTAATTATAAGCAAGTGTGATGATTTCATCGTTAAAAATATAATAGTTTTTTTTTCTGGAGTGTATTTCTGAACGAAAAATTCAAAACGATATTTTGTTTTGAAACCCGTTAGTGTCAGCCAAATAACAATTTCTAAGTTATGTAAACGTCATCTCCACAACCTGTCATGGCTGTCATAACTGTCACGACAAACGTCAAACATGTTTAATTATTATTATGTGCATAAAAACCATATAATATTTGTTAAAAATTTAACTTTATTCTATTTTGGGGTTTGTTTCCCACCTTTTTTGAAAGGTACATGTTATGGCCTCAGATCCATACAAAAATGAAACATCTGCTTTGGGTGAACTATTAAGTACACCTGCGCATGCTACACCGCTGCACAGCGAGCTAGCGGGCAGGGCGAGCGATGCGAACGACGCCCGTCACCCTTTTCATACTGTGTTCGTATGCTTCGATAGTTTTTCGTGTTTACCAAAGTAGCCCGTCAGCTGGCGGTGTGGCCTGCACTTTTATGCCTTGTTATGTTCAAAGCCAGAGCAGACCAAATGAACGCGCGTTGCGAAAGCATGTGCGTGCACAGCCCGGTTGTAACGTTTGAAACTCTGTGGAAGATTAGATGTTAGACTGCCTGTGCGTAGCGTCGCGTCGCGTCGTCGTGGCAAGTACGAAAGTGCTACGCAGCGTACGCGTGACAACAACCGGTCGTTATTGATTGACGGCTGCACAGCTGCAAGATGTTTGTTATGTATCTCGAAAATTTTGCCAGATTTTAAGTATAATGCGATCACCAGATCCAAGTTTTCATTTACATCGTTAAAGCAAATAACTGTGGGTATCACAACTAGTAGAAAGTAAAATTAACAAAGGTAGGACTAGTTAGGTATCTACGAAATTATATCACACATTGTGCTCGCCCTTAAACTACTATGGCAGTTATAGATTCGCTTTGTTTTTATGATCTTTTGATTTCTTGAATTTTATAACCACAGGGCCATTCCATACAAATAAAGTAGCCAAGTCCACAAAAGAATTTAATCAAATCATAATAACGCCTTCAGGAACGTTTCGCAATCACGATGAGCCCAAAATATCCCGAAGCATACCCCTAAGCAAAACATGTTGTAGCCACAAATTTATTGAGCTCAAAAAATCCATTAGTATTATTACTTATTTTTTCGTTATGTATACCTAACTTGGGACTTTTGGGTAATGAGGTCGTATTATCAATAATAATATCATATATGTACATTGTACATACAAATACATAGATACAGTAACTCATTGATTCGACTTACGCATGCCACAGTTCTAATTTCAGAGGAGTTATTTTGAGCATGTTTTGAGAATCGGAAATTGGTCCAATTTGCTCGTATTGTACTTTGATAATCGAGATTTTTGTATTATAATGGCTAAGGGCTCATTAGGATATATTTGTGGCGTAGTCTGGGAGGGAATAATAATAGTTCCATGAAATGAGGTATTTACTTAGTAAATATGAATTTCTTCGAAAGCTTTTCATTTTAGAATATTCCCAATATTATGAAATGAAGAGCTTTCGGAGAAATTCTAACAAAATGTTACGTATTTGTAAGGATACTACCCAATTTTTTACATACTTAAATCATATTCTCTAAGATTTAGAATTCCAAGAATTTTAGTATGGTTTTACTTACCAAGGTTCAAGTAAGACCGCAATCGCCACAAACCATTAAAATGATAAAATGGAACCCCATGTGTCAAATGTACTTTACCGAGTTCACTGACGGTCGATAACTTTTCAACCTTATTACTTAGGGCATAGGGTGAAAAGTGGAATTTATTTGAAATGGTTATTTATTTATTTTATTTATAAGCTATCACATAAACACATTGAGAAACCCAGAGGTAGGTTTAGTAAATCAATACAGAATATGTGTACCTAATCGCTGTGAGGCAGGAGACAGGTTCACCACCTGTTACGTTTCACACCCTGTATAAGGAAAAAGGTAATTGATGATAATTTAGTTATCGCCTTTATCAAAACAGCTAAAAATCTATCCCTTGTAAGCGAGTAATCAATAAGCGATTTACACCCGTATCTATAAACAAGTCAAAGTGATTACTTGAGTAAATTTATATTATATAGTTGTAATTGTAGTAGTAATTGCTTGAAGTAACTGATAAAAGTCGAATTCTTAGCTTTGCTTTCTTTGACGGTTCTTACTTCGTACACATCGTCGTTTGCCTAGCCTTTTTCTCACTATGTTAGGAACGGCTAGTCTAACCGGATGCAGCTGAATACCAGTATGTTATATGGAGCGACCGCCTATCTGACCTCCACAACCCAGGTAGTACTAGGTAATACGATACCCCTTGGTTATACTGGCAGCTGAATACCAGTATTTTAGATGGAGCGACCGCCTATCTGACCTCCACAATCCAGGTAGTACTAGGTAATACGATAACCCTTGGTAAGACTGGTTGTCAGACTTTCGGGCCACTGACTACCTGTAACGACTGTCAAAGATCTACAAATGACAGCCGCAGCCGGGACTAACGGCTTAACGTGCTTTCAGAGGCGGAGGAAACCCGATATGTTATAGGCGGTCACCCATCCACGGACCAACTTAGGCAAGCACGTTCTTACTTCGTTCACATTCTTGTCTATTACATTAAAAGGGTTACATATTAGTAATTACTTAAACTCAAGTAATTACTTTAACTTGTATTTAGGTAGGAGGGTTAGAAATCTGGGATTTGTCTCAAGAATTTAGAAATGGTAAAATTAAAGGGTTGGAGAAGTAAAGAGAGCATTTTGCGAGTCGGACTCGCGCACAAAGGGTACCATTATCTATAAAAACGGCAAAAAAATCATATCTGTTGTATGGGAGCCCCCCTTAATATTTTTTTTTAAATTATTAGTATTTGTTGTTTCTATACTTTTTAAAAAGGTAAAAAATACCATCACCTAATTTCAATAAATTATTTATAAATGTAGAATCTCTAAGTAGATTGAGAGACTGGAGACAACTTTAACTGCAATGTTGTATTTGTTGTAATCAATCCATGTAATGACCAGGGCAGAAGGGTGATTGTGGAGCCGCACGAAATAATGACCCACTTTATATTACCCTTCATGTCGCTTCACTTGGCCCAAGGGAATTAACAAAGGCAAAAAGTACTTAAATTTTTTTTTGTATACCACAGTTATTTTAGCCCAAAGAAGAGTAGATATGGGGCAATGTTGGTAGGTATACGCAACAGCCTGGATGTGAATGTTTGATTCACTTTGCTTAAAAGTCTATGACAAAAAAACTAAAGTCTATTGGCGTTAAGTTTACCTGAAAAGGAATGGTGGTTTTCACACGACACCGCCACCGCTCGTCCGGCGTCCGCGCGGTCCGCCGGTGAAGTCTAGATAAATGTTATGTTCCACCTTTTAAAGGAACAGTCGGGTAAATTAATTTTTAACAAATTGTCACACCACGCCAATTTGTCAAAAAACTGTCAAAGAATTCCAGTGTTGTAATTCGACAATGCGACTTTGTTTTAGTAGGCAATGGGGTAAGCGACTTATTTCCCAGAATTTAGATTGGTGTTTTGTATGTACTTGTCACAAGGTACGGTCAGCAGCAGAAGTTCACTAACACTGGCACCGCGGCACGTTTGCAGATCGATCGATAAACAGCCTTTTCAACAATTCAAATTGTAACAATTAAGAGTTAGTTTTCTTTAAATGTTACTTCTGTTCCGAATTCAGTCAAATATCCTGCTATTAAAAAAAGGTAACCCGTCTGCGTAAAAAATAATAATAATAACTTTAAATAAAAACTGAAAAGAAAAAAACAAGTTCAATCCAGAAGTGTAGAAAGCAATTTAATTACGCCAACATTAAAATAATTTCATTCACATCATTACACACATAACAGTCGGGACCCATATTGGATATAATGATTTTAGTCTAGGTTATTTAATGGGTCCCGACTGTTGCAGCCAGTATGTTCCCAGCAAAGAATGTTTATTATTTATATTCCACCCTGCTTCCCTTTCTTAACTGCCATTATTAATTGACTTTGTCCATTTTCTTTATGAAAACGTTTGGTTACCAGTTACCTTATCTTCAGCCATAAAAAAGTTAAACGGTATGGTGCACCCTAACAATTAGTTATAGGGTGATACTACTCTATCCGTTACCACTACATAACATAACATCACTCCTGTAATCCCCGAAGGCTTAGGCAGAGGTGTATCTGAAGTGAACTTATTGACTTAAACAACTGTCAAAATGTGGGTACTACATTTTGACAGTTGTTTAAGTCAATAAGTTATGATGTGTAATAGGGGGCGAGCCTATTACCATCTGTAACTGTTACCAAGAATTTCCAGGTGGAAAACCCAATAAGATGTTGCCCGACCTGGGAATCAAACCCACCCAGGACCTTATTCTCAGCGGTCGCGCTTGCGGCCACTCGCCCAAACATACGAGTTACGTTTTAAAAAAATTATAATTTATTTATTTAAATACGGGGTAATTCTACCCACTTAATTGAAGATTTTGTTTTATGAAATTCATTTCCAATTCATGAGAAACGTAACCTTTCATAGTTGTATAATAAAGGAGATCACCCAAGATTTTTCTTTCATTTCTTTTTTTTTTAATACTTAATCTATTTATTACAGTAATCATATTGTGTTTGTGATTATTATTCTCCTAATCTCACAAAAATATCCTCTTAACCTTTGACCGGAATGACTAATGGCAAATGCCTTGCGTACCCCATGTAGAGACCCCAGCACATAAGCTACCCGTAACTGTAAAATTTTCCCAATCAACCTTGAACCTAATGCTTTAGTGAAAAAGTTGAAAATCTATTAAAGAAATTTGACAGATTGTAGTAGCTTGATGTGCTGAGTCTGAACCACACAATACACATTACATTGAAACAGCAGCCGTTGGTTCCTCTGCCAATATTGCAGGTGCAATAATAATGCATAACAGCTTGTCGACCTTCGAAGGCCGTATATATGAATGAATGCCGATACAAACATTCGACCTCAAAGTACGCAGGAAGAAAAGTTATTTTGTATGGTTGAATAACATTTCGGTGAATTAACGTACGGCTTAGGTATAAAAACAAAAAATGTTTATTATGTTACTAAAATCAATAATATTATTAATAAGTTCGTAAGTAATAATAATATCAATAATTAATAAGTTTATTTTTCAGGGCCGGTTAAAAAAAATACCCAATCTGGGTGATCTCCTTATGTCACGAATCGAAAATTACTTTCTGTTGGACATGACGGATGCAGTCCCTGTAACTAAATCGCCACCATAATAAAGAATACTTTAGAACAGGAATGAATTATAAAATATTATAGTTCTTTTTTAAAACTTTATTTTAAAACGTTAGCAATATTTACAATGAAGACTTTCCAGAGCAGCTGCTTTGTGAGTCTGAAACGGAAAAATAAATAAATGTTATTAGATACACATATAATGGGTTGTTTCATTAAAATTACGAGGCATTGTGCAAGATTACGTTATAACAATCTTGGTGTAAACCTATAATTACGTAAAAGTATTACTGACATTATCACAAGTCTATTATTGTATTGAAGCATGCAGTTGCTTTCGTTTTCCTATCGAACACAATCACTTTACCAGAAAGGTATATTTTTATAAACCTAATAAGTCTAATAGCGGCCCCGGTTTCGCTCGGGTTCAATTTTCTAATGAATGAAAATGAGAAGGGCGGCTAGAAAAATGCAAAAATCTAAATTTTATTTCATACAAGCTTTGTCCTGACAATTACGAACATAAGAAAAAAAAAACTGACCAAGTGCGAGTCGTACTCACACGCACACAGGGTTCCGTAGCACGAAACAATATAATACAAATGTTTTGAAGGCTCAATCATTATGTTGTATTGCAATTACATTTAACAGCAAAACTAATTTTTTTTTTCATGGTAGGTGTTAATGAAAAACAAAGCTGCAGTTTGATGAAAAAGTCCTGTCGGCGACGAGACCCTATCTGGGCACCAGGGTGCAAGTAGTGGCGGTACGTAGGTGCGCGCATTTCGTTATGTCGAACTACAGTCTTATAATATAAATTCTGATTAGATTTATTTAGTTAATTATCATCTCAATATGTGTTCTAATTAGTTTTCTATAAGGTTTTTAATGTTAGTTTTCTTATTAGAATAGTCACAAGACTGAATTATGATAATTTGTAAGGGAAATTTTGAGTAAGAAAGTTCGATCTCATATAATTACGTAACTTGAAAATGTGATTTTTAATTAGTGTAGATATTTTAACGAAATTAGTTTTAAAAGAAAGGTCTTGGCTTAAAAACAAAATTACAAAAGGTTTCATGTTGATAGCTTTATTAGTTTAGGAAATATAGTCGAAAGTTTATAATGAAAATTGTCAAAGTTAAAATTTTGTCTGTTTATGTTCTAGGAAATTTTTATTTATGTAAATTTCTTCCAAAATGTTTATATAATAAGGTAGTACATGTAAATACGCATCTAACAATGTATAATAGGTAAGGATTATTTTTGGAAAATAAATAAAAAGGGGGTTCCAAAGGTTTCGGCTGTAGTAAAAATGCAGCAAAAAACGGCTCTAAAATCACGGTTCTCAACCCAGTAAGCACGGCCCGTATAAAAGAGGGGCTCTGTGTCGGTTGGGTCGTCAGTCGCAGCACAGCCACCGAAGAGGCAACAGCAAGAAAGGAGCCGAAACCTTGGGAACCAGAAATACTCAAGCAAGAAGATTTTATTTCTCCCCCGCCTCTACGTTGCAACGATTATCCTCCGAGGCCCTAGCAAGTGGGTCGTGCCTACCCTTCCTACGCATTCAGGGGTGCGTGGTGGCGTGTGTTACCAGCGCAAGCAAGGCGCACACGTCAAACACTCACTGGGAGATTGTCCCAGGACGACTCAGGAATTAAAAGGCCTGGTCATCCGAAACAGTTGGTCCTTCGAGCCGGATTCCCTGCAGAAGAAAGAAGAGTTCAGAAGAGTCAGAAGATTGTGTTCAAGATGCCGGTCACTAGAAGTCAGAAGGGTACCTCCTCACGTCCCGGGTCACGTCCCTCCGATAGGGACATGACAGAAGAAAGGTCGGGTTCAGAAGGGGTCACGTCAGCGTCCGCGTCAGCATCATCAGGAACCACAATTACGTCAGATTCGAACACTTCTTCGGGCACCGCGACTACAGAGGGCACCACTGCAACAGAGACCACGGTTGCGACTGTAACCACGGCGACATCAGAGAAGAACAAGAAGGAAGATGCCGCACGAAAGGAGACGACCGAGAAGACCCCAGAAGATGCCCCGGCCAAGGGTGTTCGCGACTCTGCCGCGACCCTAAGGCCGATGGGGGTCAGTCGTCGCGCCAGGTCCACGAAGACCACGAGTTCCTCGGCCAGAAGACGCGAGCTGGAAGCCAGAGAAGAGTTAGCACGCCTGGAGCTGAAGCAAGCACGGGCTGCGGCGAATCTAGCCCGTGTCAGATTGGAGCTGGCACAGTGTGAAGAAGAGGACTCCGTGGATGAAGACCAGGAAGATAGAACAGCACAGGTGCAGAACTGGATCGAGTCATCTGTATTAGGCGAAGGCAACAAGGAACAACCAGAGCTACGAGGTCAACACCCTTCGGAACCTCAGAAAGTGAAGCCTGAAGAGAACTCCGCAACCAAAGGGGCTACGATCGAAATTCAAGCGTTGGCGACAGCGTTGAAGGAAGCCTTTACCACACGAGGAGGACCAGTAGCGCAGCCGAAGTACATCCACGAGCTACCCTACTTCGACGGCAACAGCAGCGAGTGGTTAGCCTTCAAGGTCGTCTATGAAGATACAGCACCTATGTTTAACGACGTACAGAATATGGCTCGACTAAGAAGAGCACTGAAGGGCAATGCAAGAGAAGCTATCAAGAGCCTGTTATACTCCGAAGCCTCTCCGTTGGAAGTGATGCAAGCCCTGAGAAGAAGATATGGAAGACCAGATGCGTTGGTGCTGGCCGAACTGGACAAGGTCAAGGCGTTACCGAAGATATCTGAAAATCCGAGGGACATATGCGTCTTTGCGAGCCAGATCAACAACAGCGTAGCAGCAATCAAGGGGTTGAAGAAGCCTCAGTACCTGCATTCACCTGAGATGGTGAAACAAATCATCGAGAAGATACCAACAATCCTCAAGTTCCGGTGGTACGAATTCACTGCAGCATCAGAAGAAGGCGAGTTCTCCGACCTGACGATGGTGTTGAAGTTCCTGAACATAGAAGCAGACAAGTGCGGAGCCTTCGCGACTTCAGAAGAGAAGAGCGGATTCAAGAGAACCTTCCGACAGGCGACGCATTCTACAAAGGAAAGAGACTTCAAAGAAAGGGGCACTAAAGAAAAGGATTCAAGACAACAAGAGAAGACTTGCCCTATATGTGAGGGTGAACACTTCCTCGTCGAGTGTCAGAAGTTTCAGAAGGCGTCGGTACAAGATCGGTGGGCAATGGTAAAGAAGAGTCGCGTCTGCTTCAAGTGTCTACAAGGGAAGCATCGAAAAGAAAGCTGCAGGAAACCATCATGCAAGGAGTGCAAGAGGTGGCATCATCACCTGCTGCATGTGGAGTCAGAAGATAGGGCCTCGGGGGAGAGGAAGACTGAAGCACCTCAAGAAGTAGCAACAATCACAACATCAGTGAATGCAGTCAACAACGCAAGGGCATACCTGAAGATAGTTCCTGTGGAAGTCTTCGGGTCAAAAGGATCAAAAAAGATATTGGCCCTCATGGACGAAGGGTCAACAGTGTCACTCCTAGATGAAAGGGTGGCAGAAGAAGTCGGCGCTCAAGGCAACAAAGAAGAACTGGTCATCGAGACAGTGGGAGGCAGGCTGATAAGGAAGAAGAACTCACAGATGCTGGACCTCACTGTAAAAGGGGTTCATCAAGGAAGCAAGAAGATCCTGAAGAGAGTTCGAACAATCGACGAACTGAAGCTTGCACCGCAGTTCTTGGAGAAGAAAAGGATAGAAGAATGCCAACATTTAAAGAAGATCGCCGACTCTCTATACTACGAAGGGGAGTCACCACAGCTGCTCATCGGTCAAGACAATTGGGAGCTGATCGTCACTCAAGAAGTAAGAAGAGGGAAACCAGGAGAACCAGTTGCTTCACGAACAGGGCTTGGATGGGTGCTCCACGGGTCGGACATCGGAGGCGTTAAAGTAGTACACTTCCTAAACACGTGTCTACACATCGGTACACCAGAAGAAGAGATGCATCAAGCTATCAAGGATCACTTCGCGATCGAAGCACTTGGCGTACAACCGAAAAGACCCACTACCGACTCAGAAGGAAGAGCACTCACCATCCTAGAGAAGACTTGCAGAAGATTGGAAGATGGGCGATTTGAAGCTGGACTTCTATGGAAGAATGAAGAGGAACAAATGCCAGAGAGTTACACGTCTGCCAGAAACCGGCTGATCAACATAGAGAAGAAGATCGACAAAGACTCTCAATTGAAGGCGGAATACAACAAGCAGATCCAGCATCTAATCGACAGCAAGTATGCAGAAGAAGCACCAAACATAGAAGATTCCAAGAAGAAATGGTACCTCCCTCACTTCTCCGTGGTACACCCATTAAAGAAGAAAATAAGGATCGTCTTCGACGCTGCAGCCAAGTCAAAAGGAAGAAGTCTCAACGACGCCCTACTACCGGGGCCAGATCTACTGCAGTCTCTCTTCGGAGTATTATTGAGGTTTCGACAAGGGCCTCTAGCAGTGGCAGCCGACATCAAGGAAATGTTCCTGCAAGTTCGCATCAGGCCAGAAGACAGAGACAGCCTGAGGTTCCTGTGGCGCGGGGATCGTCGTGACGTCACGCCGAAGGAATATAGGATGACATCAGTCATCTTCGGCTCAACATCGTCTCCGAGCACAGCAATCTACGTGAAGAACAGAAATGCAGCGGACTTCAAGGAAGAATATCCAGAGGCAGCAAGAGCAGTCGAGCTGAACCACTACATGGACGACTACTTACACAGTTTCCATTCAGAAGAAAGCTTCAAGAGAGTAACAACGCAGGTGGATTTCATACACAAGAAGGCGGGCTTCGAACTCAGGGGATGGGCGTCAAACCAACCTGAGCTACTACAAGGTGTCAAGACTGAAGCAACCGAGAAAACAGAAGTGAACCTTGGTGAGAAGGAAGAGAAGACACTGGGACTACGCTGGTTCACAGAAAAGGACTCCATCGGCTTCAGGGCGAATCTCCGGAATACACCGGAAGAAATAACGAAAGGATTCAAGATACCCACGAAGAGAGAGGTCACCAGCGCGGTCATGTCAACCTTCGACCCACTGGGACTAGCATCACCAGTCCTCATACAAGGCAAGAAGCTGCTACAAAGTATATGGCGAAGCGGCGTCGGTTGGGATGAAGAAATAGAAGAAAAGGAGTACGAAGTTTGGAAGACTTACCTGGAGAAGATGAAGTTACTTCGAGATCTTCAAGTTCCAAGATGTCTGGCGCCACATTGCACCGAGGGGGAGCTGCACACGTTCACGGATGCGAGCGAGGCAGCGTATGCAGCGACCGTCTACTGGAGGACCGAAAGTCAAGATGGGACCTACCACGTCAGCCTGGTAGCGGCAAAAGTAAGAGTCACTCCGCTGAAGCCTGTGTCGATCCCGAGATTGGAACTGCAAGCAGCCCTCCTAGGAAGCAGACTGGCACACTCAGTAGAAGAGGAGATGGAACTGAAGGTGAAGAAGAAGACATTCTGGACAGACTCCAGCATCGTACTTTCCTGGATCAAGACAGACCCCAGAACCTTCAAGACGTTCGTGGCTCACCGTCTGGCGGAGATAGAGGATCTCACCAAACCACAGGAATGGAGATGGGTGCCGACAGCACAAAACCCTGCAGATGACGCGACGCGCGACGTGCCAGAGAACTTCGACTGCAATCACCGATGGTACACCGGGCCGGACTTCTTAAGAAAAGAAGAAGTTCACTGGCCAGCAGCGAGGACCTTCAAGAAGGAAACCACCGGGGAAGAAAAGGCAGCGGACGTCGTGGCGGCAGCGAGCATCACACACCCCACACCAGACCCCGAGAGGTTCTCATCATGGACACGACTTTGGCGAGCCACAGCAAGAGTACTGCAGTTCATACAACTCTGCAGAACTAAGGAGAAGGTCCACGTCAGCAGAAAAGATCCCACGTGGAAACTATCGAAAGGCAAGAAGAAGAAGATGACAGAGAAGCAACATCGATCTTCGATACAAGAAAAGAAGTACTTACCACTAGACGCCGACCTGCTGCAACGAGCTGAAACTCTTTTAATAAAAAGGAGTCAAGAGAGAAGTTTCAAAGAAGACATCAAGAGTCTACAGCAAGGGAAACAGTTAGAAGCCAGCAGCAAGTTGAAAAGGCTCGACGTGATACTGGAGGAAGGTCTTCTACGCATGAAAGGAAGAATCGACGCAATACAGGGCGTGACCAGAGACTACAAACGACCCATCGTGCTCGACAGCAAGGACAAGACAACAAGACTCATCATAGGAGAGTTCCACCGCCGCTTCAACCACGGAAATCACGCTACGGTCATGAACGAATTGAGACAACGCTTCTGGGTGTTGGGATTGAGATCGGCGATCAAGGCAGTCCAACACCAGTGTCAATGGTGCAGAAAAAGGAAGGCAAGACCACAAGAGTTACCGACAGGCAACCTGCCCGCTGAACGGCTGATGCACGGACATTCACCTTTCACGTGCACCGGCGTCGATTACTTCGGCCCTATGACCATCACCGTAGCAAGACGTCATGAAAAGAGATGGGGCGCCTTGTTCACATGCCTAACAACTCGGGCTGTGCACATCGAGCTCACCCCTTCACTCTCCACTGACAGCATGATCATGGCGCTACGACGGTTCGCCGCGAGAAGAGGAATGCCATCGACAATCTACAGCGACAACGGGACCAACTTCGTCGGCGCCAACAAGGAACTGCAAGAAGCACTCAACAACATGAAGCAAGAAGACCTCACCTCAGAAGCGGAGAAGATCGGCGTGCAGTGGAAGTTCATCCCTCCTGGTGCACCAAACATGGGTGGTGCATGGGATCGTCTGGTGCGATCCATTAAAACCGCACTCGACGCCACACTCAACGAGAAGCATCCACGAGAGGAGGTACTCCATACCCTCCTGTTAGAGGCCGAACACATCGTCAACTCTCGACCTCTTACTCACCTCTCCGAGAACCCTGAAGAGGAAGCACTCACTCCAAACCACTTCCTCATTGGGCGATCCTGCGGCGCAGCGAGAATCGGCAGCTTCCAAGACAGCGAGCTCGTGGGCAAACACACCTGGAAAGCCACGCAGCGACTTGCCGACCACTTTTGGCAACGTTGGCTGCGAGAGTACCTGCCCACACTACTGCCGAGGAAAACCAAGGGAAGACCCTGCACCACAGATCTACAAGTCGGAGACATCGTGCTGATCGTCGACCACAGCCTACCAAGATGCACCTGGCCACGCGGCAGAATCCTGCAGGTGTATCCTGGACCAGACGGGCGTACGCGGATCGTCGACGTCGAGACACGAGGAGGTGTGCTGCGGAGGCCCAGTTCGAGAGTGGTGCTGCTGGTGCCGGGAAATTAGTTTTAAAAGAAAGGTCTTGGCTTAAAAACAAAATTACAAAAGGTTTCATGTTGATAGCTTTATTAGTTTAGGAAATATAGTCGAAAGTTTATAATGAAAATTGTCCAAGTTAAAATTTTGTCTGTTTATGTTCTAGGAAATTTTTATTTATGTAAATTTCTTCCAAAATGTTTATATAATAAGGTAGTACATGTAAATACGCATCTAACAATGTATAATATGTAAGGATTATTTTTGGAAAATAAATAAAAAGGGGGTTCCAAAGGTTTCGGCTGTAGTAAAAATGCAGCAAAAAACGGCTCTAAAATCACGGTTCTCAACCCAGTAAGCACGGCCCGTATAAAAGAGGGGCTCTGTGTCGGTTGGGTCGTCAGTCGCAGCACAGCCACCGAAGAGGCAACAGCAAGAAAGGAGCCGAAACCTTGGGAACCAGAAATACTCAAGCAAGAAGATTTTATTTCTCCCCCGCCTCTACGTTGCAACGATTATCCTCCGAGGCCCTAGCAAGTGGGTCGTGCCTACCCTTCCTACGCATTCAGGGGTGCGTGGTGGCGTGTGTTACCAGCGCAAGCAAGGCGCACACGTCAAACACTCACTGGGAGATTGTCCCAGGACGACTCAGGAATTAAAAGGCCTGGTCATCCGAAACAAGTCCCATATCTCAAAAACTAAACATCAAATCTAAGACCTATCTGATCTATAGACACCCCGCAGTCCCGCACGTATAGCTTTGATGAAAACATTTTTTTTTAGTTGCAGTTCCATGTATATGAGCCCCCCCTTAATCTTTTACTTTTTTTTAATTCTGTATAAAAATCGTAAAGCGCTTCACAGGATACATCTCTCTAGCAAGTATCAACTGTGTAGTCCTAATAATTTCGGAATACAGTGGCTGTGACATACACGGCCAGACAGACAGACATGAGTCATGACGAATCTTTAAGGGTTCCATTTTACGGAACCCTAAAAACAACCAAATCGTCGAGCTGTCCTACATTTAACAATTGATATTAGTATAAAGAGATTTCTCATTAATACTTGCACTTTTATCTCAAATCTGTAACCATTTCAGATCTTAACCATTTCATGAAAAAGTCATTCAATGGGGTTAAATGAACTTAGAGGGTTGTATTAATAATTTTAATAAATATAACTCTGTAAAGCCGTATTTGTTTTGGTTGCGAATCATATTTTTTGACGGCACGGTTGGCGCAGTGGCTGAGCGATTGACTGCTGTGCTTCGTGTTGCAGGTTCGATTCCCGCACGGAACAAATATCTGTATGGCCTACAGATAGTTTTCCGGGTCTGGCTGTTTGTGTATGTGAGTTTAAATGTTTGTAAATGCACCCACGATTCAGGAGAAACACCTAGTGTGGGCAACGTTTTAAAAAAAAAACAAAAAAAAAATTTAATCAACATACAACCCGATACTGACTTGTAAATTGCAAAAAACCTAAGAAAATTTGAATTTCTGGCGCTTTAACCTTTTACGGCCGAATGGATTTCGTTTTTTGGCACACAGGTACTTAGGGGACATAAATACGACCTGAGTTAGGACATACGATACTTTTTGTCAAGGTAGTAGGTTCCCGTGAGATAATTTCGTTTGGGACTTTGGGCATCTGCGCGGATGAAGCCACCAGCAAAAGCTATGGTTTCTATAAATTCATTAATTCGCAGAACTCGTATTTCTTAGTTCCTCAACCTCATCTTTTTTGTTTTTTTGTCCTCTCCTTAGTTCTGCTTGTACAACGACGTCTATGTAGTTTGTTGTAATAATGTTTAATGTTCCGTAATTTATTATTTAGTCCTAATTATACGAATCTTTTATTCATCTGTTTCGTATGGTCAAATTATAACATTGCGATCCAAACCTTGTTCATAATCGTTTGACACAAGTCTTGGAAATGGGATAATTGATATAATTATAGCTCTTGAGTTGCCAATTTTGAGCAATCCAGCCCTCGCCAGCTCGTCTGCTCAGTCCTCAACGGTATACAGTTTTAAGTCCCGTTAGGCGCGACTAGATTAACAACATGAAAAGGATTCTTGAAAAATTGCTCTAAGTTGGAATAAAAGGGCAACACTTACTCAAAATTTCAACTTTACAAGTTACCAGTTCCAATTTCCCCAGCAACAGACTACGTTAGCCAATCAGCCATGCATGTGTATAGAGCGCAGTAGCTTTTTTGCATAAACGCTAAATAATATCTATCCTTGTCCTTTTAAAGGCAATGAAGTGAGAAGGCTATAAACATTATTGAATAAGGGGCTATGCCCCTTAATATAGCGTTAACAAAGCGTTTGTGGCTTCTAGCACATGTTTACAATTGAGGGGTCAAGCGTGCAGTTGGTTATCCTAAGCTATGGTTAAAAGTACTAACCTGTGAGCAAGTCTGGACAGTATTTGATGGTGTGGGCCTGGTCGCCGGTGGCGCCACATCGGGGACAACGGAATCCGCGGAGAATTGGACACCGCACGCGACCGCGAGCGTCCCGAAGCGCGTGTGACTTATACCAAAATGACGGCTTACCGTTATTCTTGCAAAATGCACATTCCTGTGAAGCAAACATAAATTTAACTCAACCGCTATATCGACAGATGATGCAATTTTCATATTTAACAGTTACAATCTCATAATAGAACTGAACGACTCGATTGGAATCCGCTTGATTTTCAATTAACGCCAGCTCTCGCGTTAAATACTAGCTCTAGCTGAATTAGACTTTGGTCAATAAATTGTATAAATTACTTACACTTTAATTGTAAGTTTGTTACTAAAAGCAACATAAACTTAACAAACCTTATTTTCAGTTTCCAGAACTTACCAAATATCTTTGGCTGATCATCCTCTGTCTACGTAAAACGTCAGCATACTGCATCAGCAGTTCCAGTTGATGAGGAGTTAGGGAGAGCAGTGCTGCTTCATGCTGCAACACCATATCTTTGAAACCGTTGGGACTCTGTGATGGCGTTGGCACACGCGCTGGATGCGTGGGAACTCCTAAAAAATAATTACATATTAATTATCATGTCAGCTTACTCTTGTAGCGTTGTCTACATCGACGTGGTACCAATCCGTAGGTCCCTTTTCAAGGAATAAATAAATAAAAACCGGCCAAGTGCGAGTCGTACTCACATGTAGTATAACATTATCACAAAACTTTTTTTGTTAATGAAAAACAGAGCTACTGCTGCAGTGAAAAACTAAACATCAAATCTTATTCAAACCAATTTTCGTTGAAAGTTTTTTTTACGTTCTACAATCCTAAATTTTTTCAGAATTTTACCACATTGGAAGTGTCGATCTCAAAAAAGATTGACTTTGAGAAAAATGGTTTTAGGAACCACAATGTCGTTTTTAAAGACCTATCTATAGACACCCCGCATATCCGTTTGATGAATAAATGGGAAGCCCCTGCTTCGTCTTTTATTTTTTTAATTTTTGTATAAAAATCGCAAAGCGGTTCTACCAAGTTTCTACTGTGTGTCCTAATAGTTTCGGAATAAAGTGGCTGTGATATACGGACAGACAGACAGACATGACGAATCTATAAGCGTTCCGTTTTTTGCCATTCGGCTACGGAACCCTAAAAAGATCATTAACCTTTATCCTTAAAAAGGTGAGAAGAATCTTTCTTTTTGCATTAAAAAAATGCCTGTCAATAAATTATGTAGGTATACCGTGACTAACAAAATATGTATATGATAACCTGTGAGCTAAGAAACCTGAATAGACGTTTGGGCCAAAAGGCCAGAAAGAAATTTGCATGTATCTAAGTGTGTTGGTTACTGGCCATTGCTATACATTCCAGTATAACATGGCCTCGCTTTGTATAGATTTCTCGTACAATGAGAGATCCGCATAAAATGGATTTTTATGATCGCCGTGTGTACAACAACTGAGGCTCAGGAGTCAGGGGTCCTATGATCCTGTCTGTGAGAGGAACTGGGCCATAATCCACCACGCCATTGCAGGTTGGTGGACGTCTTCGACATTTTCCTCGCGATGTATTCCTTTACTGGTTTGAAAGCATTGGTTATTATGAATTGTTTCGGTGAAGGAAAACATCGTGAGGAAACCAACATGCTCGAGAACTATTTCTCGACGGCATGTAAAGCCAAGTCAGAGGCCCACGGGCGGCATAAACACTCTGACACCAGGTAGTGGCACTAACCACACGATAAAGAAAGAAGAAAGCATTTCCCAAAGTACTCCATTCTTTTGTTCTAAAAAGATAAGAATCTCATACATTAATTCCCAAGTTACTCCAATGAATTATTATTATTTTGCTCCATAGGTATCTGGAATTATTCTCAAAGTACTCCACCGATTATTCTTTATCAATTCTCAAACTGCTCCATCTAAATAATTACCTATAAAATACATATTTTTCATTATAGTCAGTCACAAAAATTCTTAAAAGAATGATTAAAGTTTAGCATTTTGTTATAACGTCAATGTATATTTAAAATTGTGGGCTTTTTACAATAAATCCCTCGTTCGCAAAAAATAATAAAAAAAAACAATAACAAATATTTGTTGAACATAGGTTAGGTACAGATATACCAGGTGGTGATGGTGGTTGGTGATGGTGTGTCAGATGTATGTGTGATGAAACTGTTTATTTCGAACGTTATCGTTGCAGTCCCAGTAAATAGAAGCCGATAATCTATAAACAGGGATCTAAAACTGGCTTTGATTGTAAAGCAGTTAAGAATAGAAAAATATACTGTGCTGCAATCATTAAAACAAATTAGCAAACTATTTGAAATTTGATTGTACATGTCTCAAAATAGTTTTAAGTCTGCTTCCACATACTTCAAATAATTCTACATTACCTTATTTTTATCAAAAGTAGTAACTTAATGTGATAACTTTTATTAAGGAAAGAAAGACTGTGATTTTTAGATTTATAATTATTTTTTACCATGCTATGTAAAATTTCAAATGATTGTTGGTCGAATTTTTAAAATATTTTATGTTAGGCTTAATTGCCAGATATCATTTTAGTTTTTTTTAGACTTCTGAATCCAGAGCCCCACTTTGTTAATTGATTTTTGAATATTTTAAATTATTGAATTAAAAAAAAATGTTATAAGACTCAAAATTATTGTTGAATTATATTATAAAGTCTTTTATTTTTAAAATCCTAATACTTAAAAATATATTTACAAAGCTTTTGAGCCTGACTGTACATCAGCTACCCTTTTATAGTATAGTAATCCGGTACATTTTTAAATTAGCTTTTTGATTTAAATTGGGTGGAGGACTTTGAGAACATTTTAATATTATCATGGAGTAGAATGAAACCTAATTAAAAATATTATATTTTTCATGGAGTAGTTTGGGAACTCTTTTTGGAGTACTTCGGGAATAACCCATAAAAATTACACAAAGCTATGTGAAAAAAAAGAAAGAAAGAAAAAGTAGTTATAAGACTCGCACAGGATAAAACAAAATTAAATAAAAAGAAAACATTCTCAGCGTGGTGCTGTGAAATTTAAAAATGTCACAGCGCTGATGTGTCTAACTGGGGTCAAACCCACGAACCAGGATACTTGTCGGGGTCGTTACCACCACTGCGTGAACTAGACTGGCTAGTGGAGTGGCTATGTATTCTACTAAAGCCTTATTATCTCAAATTAAAGCCATCAACAGCAGTGCTTTTCAGGGATTTCTTTCTTATCAAAACATCACAAAAAAACTAAAATCAGGAGTTATGTACAGAACCTACTGGTTAAATATTTTGCTTTAAACCAACTCTTAGCATAATAATAAAACTTATAAAAAACAATCGCGACATGTTACTGGTGTTGTTTGTTTCAGATGTTATCGCGCGTGAATAGTAATCAAGACCTTTCGTAATTTTATGCATTAAACATTACTAAGTAGTTTGCAAAAACTTTGCCACTAACTTTTATTTATTCTGTCAAACGTCGAAACTATATCTTCAGTCACACTAACGGAGTAAAAACGATCACGAGAAACTTTAGTGATAGAAATATAAAGTGCCTAGCAATGCCGCATTTCATTCGAGACAGCATCAAAGAATTTTCAATCGCCTAAAGCCGTCTGTTGACACGGTCAGAGTATGCTCGGACCGAGTGGACTCGTACGAGTAAGCTTCATACGAGTGTACTCGGATGTTGTTGATAATATTGTCATAGTTCACTCGGATCATTTTCTTCATTCTACAATTATTTTTCACAGTTAACATCGAAAAATGTCGGATTTTGAACGAAATAGTTAGTATCGGAATTGTCGCAGACATGTTAATCGAAGGGTTATGACGGGAAAAGATAAGGCATCTGGCTAAGGCATCTGGAGGAGGAGTTATTTATTTTACTCTCTACTCGGAGTCAACTCGTATACGAGCTAGCTCGGACAAGAGGATGGATGAAATGGCGACAGGTCACTGGAACAACTTGCGACCCACGGATGCCCCTCAAGTTAAAGGGGAAAATATACAAGTCCGTGATTAGACCTGTCGTACTGTATGGATCGGAATGCTGGGCTGTGAAGAAGATGAAAAAAGATTGCATGTAGCGGAGATGAGAATGTTGAGGTGGATGTGTGGTGTGACAAGAATGGATAAAGTAAGGAACGAGTATATTAGAGGAAGTTTAAAAGTTGCGCCAGTTACAGAAAAGTTGAAAGGGAACCGACTGTCTTGGTATGGACATGTGATGAGGAGGGACGAATCGCATGTGACTAAAAGAGTGATGAATATAAACGTTGATGGATGGAGAGGAAGGGAAGACCAAAGAAACGATGGATGGATTGTGTGAGGAATGATATGAAAGATAAAGAAGTAAATGATAGCATGACGGTTGACAGAGGAGAATGGAAGAAAAAAACGTGTTGCGCCGACCCCAAATAACATGGGACAAGGGCAGGAAGATGAGTTGCCACAATACGAGTTGCGTCCGAGTAGGTATCCGAGTCCACTCGGTCCGAGCATACTCTGATCGTGTCAACGCGGCTAAAAGGGAGATAAGATAAGTGTGCATACTTCAACCACTTTTTCACCCCTGCGACCTGTGCTGATTGGTCAGATCTTTGACATCGCGGTTCTGAGTCTTTTGTTCAAAACATTACGCACACAACGAAATAACAATAAATATTGTCGTGTGTATTCTTAGGTGCATATATAACGTTTTTGTGGAGTGTACCTACCTTTCTTATTCTCAATAACTACTTCGGGACGGGTATTCCGATTCGCGGCATCAATAGCTCTGTCTTTCGAATGCACCGTCACCTGCGCTTCTAGTACGGCTGGATCCAGTTTGACAGTTTCTAAAGCATCTGCAAGACAAGTATGTTGATTAAAAATACGTTTTTGATGCAAACGTTCGATGCACCGGACAATAGGTAGGTAGGTACTTTCTCAAAAAAAGTTGCGTACCTACACGGTGACAACATAATTTGGTTAAGATTGAAAACCAAGCTCGTAAATTAGTTGAAATTAAAGAACTTTATACCTACCCATTGGATCTATTTAAATTAAGTAAGTAATTGAATTTTGTAACAATGAATTAATTACCTTGCTTGACATTTCCTCGTAGAGAACCACTATTTTCATTGAATAGACCCTGAAAACAAGATTTACAGAGAATTAAATGAGATCTCACCCCTCAACTGTCGAAAAGAAAACTCGTGATACGCGCTGCAAAAGTAAATGCAGTCCTGCTTTTCTACCCATAGTTTTATGAAAAACACCTACCTAATTCATTTCCAGACGCTTCGATCTTCTGAGACAGGTAGGCCGAGAGAGAGAGATAACAGTGTTTGTACTGAATATGGTTGATTGAAACAGAAATGAGTTATTTAGGTACCTACTTATTTATCCATTTTAGTAGCCATAATGAAAGAAAAAAAAACAATTTGAAAAAAAATTGCATGGAGAAAAATTTTACAACGCTTATTTGGTAGGTACCCTGAAGCACCTGGTATCTAAAAATATAAAGCTTATTAAAAAAAAAATTAGTCAACGGTAAGACTAAAGTTTAATTTATTTTAATTACTTACCTTCAGAAAACTAAAAGGTGATTCCACGAAGTTAGATGAGCTACGAGTAATTAATGATTTCACGTCCATTATCCGGTCTGAGATATGAAATAATAATAAAGGTACTTTAGAGAATAGACAAGTACCTAAAGTAATTAATGCTAAAAGCTTTCCAAGATAACGAATTAACGACTGAGTTGAAATGTTTCAAACACTTGACAGCAGTAACTCACAGATGATCAAGGAACTATTTCAAGAATGTGAAATTATAGTCGGTAGATTGAAAACAAAATATTTATACAAAACACGGTAGGTATTTGTGTATAGTATTATCTTGTATGTTAAAAGTGTGCAAGTGTTGTCCGTTATCAAAACATATATTTTTTTTTAAATAATCATTATAATACATGACTAGATCCAGTAAAATATTGTTTTTTTCCATAGAAAGTATACATATACTGAAGCAAACATTACGATGATAATCTTGTTTCCTGCGATAAAGCTCTCAGTCTCAGCGGACTTTGCTCGAATTGGCTCGAAATCACAATTTATTCAGTCGCGGTTCAGATAATACAAGTTAGACAAAACGGCGACTTGCTCCCATTTGTCCCAATGTCTGATGGGGAAAAGTAGTCCCATCCTCCCCTAAACAACCGGGCGGCGTTGCGCGACGTCGCGAACGGCGACGCGCGACCTGCAAACTTCTTTGCGTAGCAACAGCTGGCGCGAACTGACTAACCAATGGTTTTGCTTTGGATTGCCATACCAACAAACAGGTTCCGTAATTAGCAGTAGTCAAGAGCCGAGTCTGTTTTAGCAAACGAAATAACAGGTATTTGCATCGGTAACTACAACAACGGCCTTGTAGAATTTCTGGTCTGACAAGTCAACAAGTCGGTGTTACGCTAAATTGAAATTCAAATCGTTTTTCAACATAACTTTGGGTTATAAAAGTAAATGTTGATATACCTATCTATAAATCTACTTTTCGTTTCTTCCGTTTAAAAAACATTGTTCCACAGACTCAAAAAGGTACCTAGGTACCTACTCTGATGAGGCTTAGTTTATTTGAGAAAAAGTTATAAGGCCGATAGTTATTGCAATTATGCTTAGCAACATCAGCTAACATTAGAGAGCATGATGAAACTTCAAGGACCCTAAAATGATTATGACCGTGCTGAACGTATAGGCAAAAAAATATTCTTTGCATTGAAAATTATGAGGCTATGCCCACTGGACCGTACCGTTACCGACCAACATCGTCGCGTGCCGTGCACGTAACGTATCGGCCGGCACGGCACCGGAAAAATATCTCGCCGAGAATTATTGACGCTTTTTTTTTGGGATGGGAAATCATCAAATTACTCCTCCCGTTCTGGGCGGAGCGGAATGAAGTGTCAGACTTGTACCACAACATTTATATTGTGCTTGTACTGACTAAAACCCATCCATGTTCCTTCTTTTGCCCTTTGTGTTCCAGGGCCGCGGTATCTCTTTCGAACAGTCCCGCAGCCCAGAATTGTTGACGCTACGTGCATGGCACGTGACGTTGACGGAACGGTCCACTGGGCACTTGGGCAGTCTCATTCTTTTCAATAAACAGATTAAAGGGTTTAACCGCATATTATGATGACCGTTCTATACTAAATATTAACGGGTATGATACGCTGTTGAAATGTTCTAGTGAGCATAGTTGTCCGTGTCGTGTTCTTTCCGTACCTGTTACGTTCATAGCACGGTCATGGTATGGTACAATGTATTGCGCAGAGTCCTTAATAACTATATTATAGTACTTACTCACAAAAACTGACAGTTCAAAAAAGCTATCGCTTTTTGTTATCAAGACCAAGAATTACCAAAACAGATAGCATAATGGTTGATGACCGAGGAAATACATTTAAATGAAGATTGCATCATATTATGTCCGATGGGAACAAAGAGGGGAAAGAAAATATATTTATTGGACTCACACAGGACAAACAAAGATATCGTATTACTCAGTACTAACTGGATTGGTAGGAAAGGCAGTCGCTTCATTTAAAATACTGGTATTCAGCTGCATCCGGTTAGACTGGAAGGCGACCCCAACGTAGTTGGGAAAAGGCTAGGTTGAGACACAGGTCAAACAATAAAACTAAAGTATAAAAAACGAAGATTCGATAATCTCGAACATTCGAACTTGATTGCTGAATTATTTGGTTGCACGTAAGCAGGAAGTACATCAATGATGTTTGGTGACGCGCAGTTTGCGTGGCTTGGCTCGTGATATAACTCTAGTGTTCTTTTTATTGCATCTACGTCTCTGTGTGACCGATAAGCCTACGTATATATACCTCGGTACGTACATCTGGCGTTACGTTACATTATGGAAGTAGTAGTAAAAAATACGTACTTTGTACTGCTCACACGTGGATAAATTTTACGGTCTTTCTTGACAAATTCGAGATTGAAAGTATTAGTAGGTACATACTTCGCTGCACGTTTTTCTACTATCATAAAGGAGGACTATTGGATCGTAGCAGGTAGCGTTATGTGGTTTCTGCCTACCCCAATGGGGGAAAGGCGTGAGTGTAATGTTATACAGCAGGACTATATTCATAGATTTCGAGAAGCAGAAGCCAGAATTATTTATGTCAGTTAGGTAATTAATGTCGACGCTTGTCGTTACATTTGATGATCGTAGTGTCCTTAAAGATCGAAAAAAAAAACGTGTTGCGCCGACCCCAAGCAGCATGGGACAAGAGCAGGAAGATATGATGAGTGTCCATTAAGCTCGAATGTTGATTCGGGCTAAATTGACACTACGATCATCAAATCAGACCTTCACGAGGAGCTACCTATATAATACTTACTCAAATTAGGTTATTTTGGCACGTTGGACAGTGAGCCCGGTTGGTAACAGTCAACCTTGCTAGTTTGGATAGAATTTTTTTTCACCAAGGTTTAACAGACTGTTCTCGTGAGTATAGTAAGTTCATGTTTACACGAAAAGAAGGCGAGTTCATTCTAATGTGGGTCCTTTTATTCATCCGCCCAATTTAATATTTCATTGGCATTCTTAATGTAGATCGATGTTACTTGCCCTTGCCCTTGTGGATGAATAATTAATTACACAGGAGTGCTTTTGGTTGGGCCCAACTGGAAGTCGGATCATAGATAATTTAAATATTGCTTACCTATTTAATTTATTGATTTCACGCTGTTCAGACATTTTCAAGGTTTAATTGAAACAATTGAAATAAAATGATTTAAAATTTTAACTTTAATGAAATTTACTAGATGGATGGCATCTCGCCAGAATAAATTAAAGAATTTATACAGATGTGTCTTTTAATTTTTCACAATATCTTAAAGTAGATTAACTGCAACAAATAAGAAACCTGAAATATCTATACCTATTAGTACACTTATATGACGGCACGGTTGGCGCAGTGGTCAAGCGATTGACTGCTGCGCTGCATGTCGCGGGTTCGATTCCCGTACGGAACAAATATTTGTATGACCTACAAGTAGTTGTTCCCGGTCTGGGTGTTTTTCTATCTATAATATGTATGTATTTACAAAAAAAAAAAATGTATACATGTAGTTTATCAGCCATCTAGCTACCATAACACAAGCATTAGGCTGCTTAGCTTGGGACTAGATGGTGCTGTGTGAAATGTCCAGGGATATTATATTATAGCTGACCCTTGCTCACTTGGTTGGGCGGTAAAAATTTGTACGTCTGATGAGTCATCAGAAGTACAAATGTTTATGTTTTTTGAGTATTAATATAAAAATAAAATTTTTGTGACTTAAATATAAAAGTTAGGCATGTGCTGTCGTTGATTTTTTGTAGGCATTATCAAGCTCTACAACTTTTCTCTAGAACACAATATTAAATCTCTCACCGCTAAGGCAGCATTCGTAAGAAACGTTTTCGTTTTTTCTCCGACTTACTTTGCAAATTCGACTACCACGAAAAAGTCGTTTTAGAACACAAATAAATCTAAATTTCTTAATAAAAGTATTTTTGGAACGAAGTTCCATATTATTATGGCGCGTTGCGAAAGGAGGCTAGCTAGACGGAAAAAATTCTCACGAAAAGTTGTAACGACACTTTTACCCAACTGCGCGACGCAAAGGAGGGTAATGTGTTTTTGCTATAGTAAGCTATTGTAAACCGTGCGGCGTGCGCATGTTTCTCTGTCTGTCTCTCTCTCGCTCTCTTATAGAAAGCAAGCCAGATATTTTCGTTTCGTCTTTGGTCTGTGGATGGGTGATCAAGCAACGACTGCCAAGGTCTGTCTGGGGATGGGTGATCCAAGTTAAGCAACGGTTGCCGAGGTCTGTCTGTGGATGGGTGATCAAGGTTAAGCAACGACTGCCAAGGCCTGTCTGTGGATGGGTGATCCAAGTTAAGCAACGGTTGCCAAGGTTGGTCTGTGGATGGGTGATCAAGGTTAAGCAACGACTGCCAAGGTCTGTCTGTGGATGGGTGATTCAAGTTAAGCAACGGTTGCCAAGGTTGGTCTGTGGATGGGTGATCAAGGTTAAGCAACGACTGCCAAGGTCTGTCTGTGGATGGGTGATCCAAGTTAAGCAACGGTTGCCGAGGTCTGTCTGTGGATGGGTGATCAAGGTTAAGCAACGACTGCCAAGGTCTGTCTGTGGATGGGTGATCCAAGTTAAGCAACGGTTGCCAAGGTTGGTCTGTAGATGGGTGATCAAGGTTAAGCAACGACTGCCAAGGTCTGTCTGTGGATGGGTGATCCAAGTTAATACATACACATACATCATAATAGTTACTATGCTTCAAACAAAGTTTTTAATTAAAAATAATAGTAACTTCGCGCGGACTAAACGTTTAGTCAAAACAGTGCTTAGACGCTAAATAAAAGAAACTTAAAAACTTAAGAACTTCGTTCCATCCGGGTGTCCCTTGACACCTCTCTAGTTTTTTTAATAATCATGTTTATTAATGATACTTATTCTATATTTCTATACACAATTTTAATATTCAAAAAACAAATTACGCTGTACAGACGCTTACGTATCTCTTTGTCGAGATTAAAAAAAAAAAACAATCACCGCCAACTATAAGCATTGAACCAATTTAGATAAGTTTAGGTATAGTAATCTGTGGAAATTTTTATTTCCGCACACGTTGTGATAAATGAACAAAATCCACCCGCGTGAAATACATTGCTTGTTGAACCTAATCGTAGTGCGATAAGAACCAGTTGTCGAGGAAGTAGGTATATTGAAAATGTCTTTTGTAGCTGTCATATCGCAATATTTAAGTATTCTTTAGAGAAAAGTTAACGGACGATTGAAAAATCAAAAAAAGTAAGTAAGGACTGATGTAACTATACACTTTGCATTAAGTTATCCGTTCATTGCAAATGGCAGCCCGTAGGTTTTATTCTGTTCATTAAATGTTAAGCGTATTTAAAATAACACAATTAGATTTTATATTAAGATTAAAATGTACCTACCTAACATAACAATAAATTACGACTATTTGAGAGAATTACGTCGGACTACTTATACACGTTACATTATACATTAAAATGTTATCAAATTAAGAGTTTTGCTAAGCATTATTTTAATATTATCAGCTGTTTTCTTTCTTGCCGTTATCACCGGCAACGGAAAACAAATTATGTAGTAGTAATACATACACATAGGTATATAACGCCAAGGCCTTTGTTGCAAGATAACAACAGTTATTGTAACAGATAACTCGTTCCAATTTCAAGTGGTATCTTCCGTAGCAATTGTTTTAGAAATAGATTATTATGTTATTGGGGTAGGTCACTTTGTGAGACATAGAATACGAAACGTAAGTCTGTCGAATTACGCCTAAATAAGGTTGAACGTAAATATCTCTAAAATAATAAATGTGGATATAATAATAGACAGAATGTGTTCATGGGATGTGTTTCTTATTTATTATACAAAAAAAAAACTCATAATATTATTGATATGTTTATTAAAATAATGAAAAGACGTCAGGTGGCCTACCATGACGTCTTAAACTGGAAGCGCCAGGTTAGCCCGCGAAATTCAAATTTTCTTACGTTTTTTGCAATTTGCAGGCCAGTGCCACGTTGTGTGTTGATGAAAAATGAATTGCGCTAGTAACACGTATGTAGTTACAGAATTATAATAATTAAAATCATCAATACAACCCTCTAAGTTAAGTTAACCACATTGAATGACTTTTTCATGAAATGGTTACAGAATAGGGTTAAATGAACTTAGAGAGTTGTATTAAGGATTTTAATGATTATAATTCTATAACTACATACGCGTGTGTTACTAGCGCGACTCATTTTTCATCAACATATTATAACCTGACACTGACCGACCAAGTGCGAGTCGGACTCGCGCACCGAGGGTTCCGTACAAACCTGTAGTATATAAGTAAAAGTTCACCCATCACGACAATAGAGTCATAGTTATGGTATTTTTACTGCAAAATGAAATTAAGTGTAAAATTAAAAAAAAAAATATATGTGATGCAACTAAAAATTTAAGGTCTTCGGAATTTTTCCTTTATTTTATTTCCATTACTTCATGCCAAATTTTAAGATTGTAAGACGACTGGAAGTACCTACCCTGTAGGTTTTGATTCCCTTACGAGTAGTTGCGAGTTTGATAAGCGGCGAAATACTTTAAAATAGTAGTTTAATTGCGCCAAAACGATTGTGTTTGAATTCTAGGGAGTTACTATGACGTCTTAAAGCAAGAGTAATTCCAGTGTGGGAAAGAGACAGAGCTATGCTGGTTGTCTAGCGCCATCCCTTTCCACACTGGAATTACTCCTGCTTTAAGGTGGAAGCGTCAGTGTAGCCCGCAAAATTCACGGAACCCCTATAGTATCACTTTGTTGTCCGTCCGTCTGTCTGTCTGTCGAGACCCTATTTCTCAGGAACGCGTGGAGGCATCACGCTGGAATTGATATCAAATACTCAGGTCTACTGTCCCTTGGAGCTGTGAAGAAATCAAACTTCTAAGCCAACGCAATCAAAAGATACAGCCGTTTATGCCGCAAATTTTCGACACTCGCAAGGGAATCAAAACCTAAAGGGTACTTCCAGTCGACCTAGAATCTTGAAATTGGGCCTGCAGCAATGTTTTATAGCACATATATAGGAAAAATTCCGAACACCTTAAATTTTTAGTTACATCAATTTTTTTTTAAATCTTATTAACTTATAACCCTTTTCCTCATGAACGCCAATAAAAATACCATAACTATTACTCGATTGTCGTGGTGGGTGAACTTTTACTTATATACAGTACAGGTTTGTACGGAACCCTCGGTGCGCGAGTCCGACTCGCACTTGGCCGGTTTTTTTTTATTAGAACATAAACAAATAATTCTATAAACAAAAATTAATAAATCACCGGGCGTTATTATACCTAGTTGAGGTAGTAACGAATGACGCCTATCTAAATCGACGTAGTAGAATTATTAGTCACAAGTTCACAACCGTCAGGACATCTAAACTCTTCCGTGTCATTTTTTGTCAAACCGAAATGGTACCACGAGGAGTGTATACTCCTCGTGGTACCATTTTGTACAATTCACACATGACCTCATATCGGCAATACGATCCGCTTAGCAAGCATAACAATACTGTTACGTTGGTTGCTTTACGAGAAAATTCCAGATTACGTGCGAGTCTCGAATGTTCTAGTAAGGACCTATCTATAAGATTAGAGTCTAGAATGGTCCACTATTAGAACTGCCTAGAGAAAATTCGAAAAAGTTGTAGAACTTTCTCATAGGACAATGTTCTACTATGGAGCTTTCTAGAAGATTCGAGATAGTTGTGGAATCTTCTCGAAGGATGATGTTCAACTATGAACTGTGAAGAAGGTTCCTGAAAGTGGTCGAACCTTCTCGAAGGATCGGTCGGCATATAAATAGACGTCGTGTTTGCGGGAGCAGTCAGTCTGTTTTTGGCTACACAACGAAGCGAATTGAAGTGAACTAGAAGTGCGATATCTAAGTGAATAGTGTGTACTTGTGAATCTTGTGATTAAGTTTGAAGTCTTTTGTAATTAATAAAGTTACTTTGGGTTTAATCGGTAGTATTTAATTTGTCCCTTACCCAGCTCGTAACAAATTGGTGTCAGAAGTGAGGTATAACTTATGCCAGTTCTACAAAGGACGACACGGACGGTATGCGTACCAGGAGTCATCGACAGCAGGACATGGACCAAAGGTGGTTTGGAGACTCTCCGACACAGACACCGGGCGGTGTCCAGCCTCCGTCAGAGCTTCAAGCCGAATTCAGCCGAAGTTCAGATTGCTGGGGTGAAGAAGGCTTTGAGTGAAATTAAGGCTGGAGACGGACTTCTGGCTTCAGTGATTACTGCGCCTTCGGCACGTGGCTTTAAGGTGCCTCCATTCGGCGGAACATCTTCATGGTCGGCCTATAAGATAGAATTTGAGGCCGTTATGAAGGCGAATGGGTAGACCAAAGCGCAAGCCGGGACCGCACTCACCTTGGACCTCCGAGACCAGGCCCTAACCATTTTTGACGCGCTCGGCAAGGATGTGAACTACGAACAGCTGCTGGAGGCGTTAGAGTCCAGATACGGCAACGCGCACCTGGAGCACGTATTTCGTGCTAAGTTAAGGGATCGTGTTCAACGTAGTGCCGAGAACCTAAAGCAGTGGGCACTGGAAGTTGAAAAGCTGCTCCGGAAAGCATACCAGTCTGCCTGCATTTATCGATGGAAATCTGGTGCAGGCATTCGTTGATGGAATACGCGATTTGGAAGTTAGAGCCGCTGTGAGACTTCGGCATCACAAGACACTGAAAGACGCCTTGGCCCATGGTTTAGAAGTAGAAGCAGAGAGGCAAGACCACCGAACGCACCGCGTCAGAGAAGTTGTAGCATCACCTGTACGCGACCGGCCCCAAGGGTACAGCCCTAGGTGCTACACTTGTGGAGAAAGGGGTAATTTTCGGACAAGCTGTCCTAAGCGCAGCACACAGAGAGAAGATCAATCCTAGTAGGGAAGGGTGGCTGAAGTGACTGCCCCGCCACAGCAGGGAAACGAGTAAATGCCAGAACTGGGGGGCACAATTGACTGAGATATCGGTGAACATACATTGAAAAAAAAAAAACAAACAGTCGAACATAGAACCTCCTCCTTTTTGGAAGTTGGTTAAAAATGGCACAGGACAACTAGCTAGCCACGGACGTCAGTCGAATACTAGCTCGCGGAGTGGGAGTGCCGCGGGTGCAACTCGGGGCTGTTTCGGGACGTATATAAACCTTTATGCGTAGGGATTAAGTTTGATTTTAGATATTACGTAACCTTAGTTATTTAGTATAGGCGAAATTAGCCTGTAGGCGTAATTCGACGGACCTATTTATTATATCTCCGTTAGGAGTAAGGTGTCAGATCAACGGCCTATAGATCTGCCAATTAATGGCGTCCACTACTGGTCAACAATTGTGAGCTTCATACAGTTGACCGCTAGGTACGCACGACGACCAATCCAGCTATGTAAAACCACTAAGCGGATCTGTCATTGTACGGGAAATCTATACAAAGCGAGTCCATCTTATACTGGAAATAATAGCTTGATATGTCGACTTGAGGATTCAGCACTAGGAGTGATCAAGTAGTTTTGAAAGTAAGACTAGGTACCCACAGACGCACTTACCTACGTTAAACGTGACTCAGTTTCCTACTTAAAAAGATACTCACTAATAACAATCTAGATGCATTTACAAGAATGACTAAATAAAATGCACAAAATGAGGTGGATCCGTGGGTAGCATTCAGCGAAATATTAATAAAATCTCGTTCGAGTAATAATTTCGATATAATTATCTATCGCTAACATATCGTTATCGCACTGATAAATACTACAATTCAATATTTCGTAAATGCATTACTGCCAATGCCAACTTCTCATACGAATTTTGGCAAATGATTCAATGTGTTTCAAGGCCAGAGAAATAAAACGAGCCGAATTTTATTATTAGTATACATTGCATGTTGAGTATGAAGATTTATTTGAAAATGTGTATGTGACTGGAAATGTACCAGATATTAAAATAATGATGCATGTAGTAGGACATAATCAGAGATGTTACGCTGAAATATTGGTCTTAGGGGAGTTCAGTTCGACTGTGATCGATTACGTCGACGAGTCGATATTATCGCTTCTAAATAATTATTTAGTTTAATGAAAACATAATAAAAAAATAGATAGGTACATGAGGGGCATATTTTGAGATCATATTAGCCTAGGTCAGAATGTCATCGATCGATATATTATAAATGGAGGGTCCATCCAATATTCGCACATCTTGTCAGGGTCAGGATAGATCCCGGGCCGTCCCTCACAGCTTCGTCCGGGCTGGCATAAAAATAACACCAACTGATAATTCCGGGAATGCTCGGACGGAGCGTTCCCGGAAGGTCGTGACCCGGAATTAAGTGGGTACAGAATAAAAGCTACGCTGTTTTTCACAGCGTAGGTATATTATTACGTTTGTCTGAAGATCCTGAAACGCCTTTGTGATTATACTTTAGTGAAAAACAAAAGAACTTAAGGTGGAGCGCCAGGGTAGCCTGCGAAATTCATTTTTTTTTTTGCAATTTGCAGGTCAGTGTCAGGTTGCATGTTGAACAAAATACGATTCGGAATTATAATCATAATCATCAATACCCTGTTAGTTCATTTAATCCCATTTAATAACTATTACATGAAACAGTCATTCTACAAACAAGTTAGTCAGCAAGTTGTGGACGAGAACAAATCTTCTAAAGCGTCACGTTATCCGAGTTATAACCCAACAATATTACTATCTTCGCCATACGCACAAGTTTGATAGCTCATATTTCAGCGTGGCGCTTCAGAAGATTTTATCTCATACAATACTTGGTTGTATTGATGCCAGCTATTGATTGATACAAGTTTTATGCGGGACTAGTAAAATCAAAGTTGTACTGATTGTGCTATCAGTGAAAATTCTAACTTTAGGATTTTATCATTGCCGAATCTTTTTAAATGTCTACTTGTAAGCCTTACCGTGGTCTGTGGCCACACGATTGGGATAAACAAAGAGGCTAATTACCTTTTTCTGTATACGATCGATCTTGATAGAATTTACAGTATTTAGATGGTACGTGTTGGCTCAGCAATTACAAATTTGGAAAACGCATCTGTCATTACAAGCTTGTTGGTACCGGTATCCTTTTTTATCCTACAAAACGGTCCTAAGTGGTCTATGTGAACCAAACGCATTGGTTCGGAAGTTTGAATTGGATGCAATTTTACTTCTTTCAGATATTTCATTATGACAAGGGCAGCTATGGTAGCATAGCTGCCCTTGTCATAATATGCACCATGAATTCGTCGATTGTCCTCGGAACGACGTAATGAAAACCAGGATAACCAAGCAGTGGCAGATTACTTTACCACACGCTATTGACTATTGGTTTATATTTTCTAGATACAAGCACAGTATTATTCTACCATGCCACCTACCTTCTATCTACTACGAATATTTGTATCCGCTATGGTAAAATTTTCTATTACTTGCTGCGCTCGCTCCAACAGCGTGTCTCTTAGTTTTTCCAAAACTCATGCATAAGAGAAAATGTCAGTTAAATATGTTATCTATGATTGCTGAAAACAAAATCTGACTTACCTACTTATCCGTGGCCGGGTGCTAAAATGATCGAGTTCACTTCGCTCTCTCTTGTGTTGTAACCTAAATAGGTACCCTGAAATCTGACGTTTTTATGCATAAGTCGACAAAAAGCTTCTGTCTTTAACTATACATACAGTAAAAGGAAATGTAATCTATTCGAGGTGCTATTATTTCGACAGTGCAATCGAAAAGGCATCTAATCGCTATTCACAAAACCGAAACCGAATAATCGGTTCGATTGTGAATTTGTGATTCGATATGAAGTCTAAAGTCTTCATATCCTGCCGACAGCTTTTTGCCGTCGGAAGTGATATCGAACCAAAATAAAAGTAGGTACTACTGTTAACTAATTTTGGCATGTCTTACTTCAGACAATGCCTAAATTAGTTAGTGTTAGTGTACGTATTGTTTTTAAAGTTTTACTATTGTTTTGACCGCTGCATAAATATTTACACGATTTTTGGTGGTTACATTCATACGTAATACTTAAATTAGTACTCGACTTTGATTTAAAGTATTTACTAGATGGAGATGCAGATTCTGCGATCCAGGGACCGTCCGCGTGTCGCAGATCAACAGAAGAATCTCTTCAACGTACTTAGGTATATTACTCCGTGAATCTTGCCGCGCGTGGCTATAGTCTAAACTTACGACGCCATCTTGTACTTTACCATTATAAACAAGTCGTTGTGGATCCATTTATTAAAAAAAACATTCTGTTTCTGTATTGTTTTTTAAATGTATTGTATATATTATATAGTTACTTGACGGATATTCAGTATAATATATAGTTAAATTTAAACAAAAAGTAGGTACTACATAAACCTAGTTGAACCATGGGATTCTGTTACTGCCTTAATAGAAAGGTCTATTAAGGCAGTTGATTCTAGAGCTTCGCCAGTCTAGCTAGAGTTAATCACTGTATGATAAGCTTTATAAAAAACCTGCCAAGTGCGAGTCGGACTCGCGCATGAAGGGTTCCGTACCATCGTAGTAGGGGAGCCCATTTTAATTTTTAATATTGTTTTATTATTTGTTGATATAGCGGCAACAGAAGTACATACCTATTTTGTGAAATTTTCAACTGTCTACTGTTTCGATTGGATTGTTTGTGAATAACTATGCAAAAGCTCCAATTGTAAGAGTTAGCTTCACTCGCTTCAATAAAGCCTTAGCTCGGCGGTCTAGTAATTAGGGGAACACGGGGAAATCGGAGCCACCGGGTAATGAGAACTACCCTAGTTTACGTGCATCTAATCAAGTTAGATCAAGATTTGTTTTGTCATAGTACAAAAGAACGCGGGAGACCCACGTGTGACTATAGTCACATCGCTATTAATATTTTATTTTGGTGCATAAAAATACCTATTTTTTTTTTGAAGTGTTGCCTCTTTTAACCTGTAACTTTATCATTAGAAAATTAGATATTTATGTAAATAATAAACCGTATTTTGAGAATTATATGAAAACTGAAAAATTAGTATTTGGGGTAATTGGAGCCGAATGGTTCTCATAACCCCACTTCATAATTGCTATTTGTTCCAGGTGCGTCGAAAACGGGATAAAACTACGGAGAGGAAGAAGCGTCTCATCAAAGAAAATAAAGCACCAAAATGGAAGGGTGAAAACAATAGAGAAGAAAAGAAAAATACTATTAACAAAGCAAATGAAAAAGCTAAAAAAACCTATTTCAGTCCATCATCAGATAAATCAGTGATGAATGGGCATTTGCTTAATTTTCAAGAAATGATTCCACCAAAGATTATGTTTGTGATTTTTGTAAATTAGGCTATAATTTTTTTAAGTACGTACATATAACTAACTGTAATTTACGCTTCATATGAAAATAAGTTTAGGATAAAAGGTAAATATAAGAAAAATGTTATTAGAGTATATAATATTTTGGGCTACCATTACCCCAGTGGATCTCATTACCTCTTGCTCTGGTTCTTATTACCCCGTACTCTTGGGCAATGGGAGCCGATGTTCCTTTTTTTTAACTGATTTTAATTATCTCATTGCCCCTGCGGATTTCATTACCCCTTACTCTGGCTCTTATTACCTCGTACTCTTGGGCAATGGTAGCCAATGTTACTTCTTTTTTAAATGATTGTAATTATCTTTGTTTGGAAGAGGAAGACCAAAGAAACGATGGATGGATTGTGAGAGGAATGATAATTATGAAAGTTATAGAAGTAAATGATAGCGTGACGGTTGACAGAGGAGAATGGAAGAAAAAACGTGTTGCGCCGACCCCAAATAACATGGGACAAGGGCAGGAAGATGAACTATCTTTGTTTAATAATAATAATAATAAAGTTTATTGATTCATAAAAGTGTTACATAGGTATGACACTGGATCCCACACTAGGATACCCTGTTTGGAATTCTTTTTATTTCTATATTGTTAGGATAAACCTCATTACTTATACTAATATAAAAACTAAATTGAAAAGTGATATTGTAAAAAGTTATTGAAGTTTTAGCTTAAGTGGCGCCAATTACTCCGTGTTCGTCTAGTTTTACACTTACGTTAGCTTTGCTTTAGTACTTGACTTACCATGGTTTGGTAAGTTTAATACGGTGTGGAAGGGACACCGACGCGAAAACGGTTATTGGGTATGTACGTGGTAACCATCGAACGTACGTCATCGAACTCACTTCAAATTCATTTATTTCAGACACAACGATCCATAATTTTGTTAGTAGGTCACTTATAAGTTATGTTAGTAATTAAATATATCAGAGACAAATACAACACAAAAATACTCGCTCGCTTTTCAATAAAAAATATACTGCTTTATAAAAAAAAAATACATAAAAAACTTGTCTTATTGTGGTTCAGCAAGATCTAATTTTGCGAGACTTAGCTTATCGCGGTCCAGATAACTCCTTGTATTGATGCCAGCTGTTGATAAACACAGGTTAATATGAGTGTAATACATTCAAAGTTAAAACTCATGGCGAATATTGTATCTCGGAAACGTGATGCTATAGAAGACTTTGTCTAATACAAAACTTGTTTGCACAACAACCTGCAAACTTGTTTTACAAGTTTAATGCATGGCTGTTATTTTGAAAATTAATTAAAACGGCGGAATTTTGGGAGGCCAAATAATTCAAACCCCTTTAACATCATAATGTGACTAAAGTACAGAATCTTTCTGGCAAGCTCGGCCTACTTAAAGGGCGCTCTAACAGCTAGCGGTGGGCCTGGGCATGGGCATGTTGCATTAGCCATTGCAGAGAGAAAGGTTGGTTTCTCCTGTTGAACGATTAAGGAGGATGTTAATAATTTAAAGCATGACTATTTTAAGGTTATGTACAAGTAGAAAAGGGTTATAGGGCGTCCAAAAATTCGTCCGCATCGCTGTCAACAGGAAAAGTGCCCAGAAGGCTGGCAGCATTACCACGTTGGATGGGAATGCTGATTCTTTGGCCAAAAAATAGGCCCACCCTTTGGTCACGTGAAGAGTCTACCAACCGCTTGGCGATTTCCCAAAATACTAAGTGGGCACTCGGACCCCATGGCCCTAGTGTTCCAACCCGGCTCAAACACATAACTACCAATTAAATTATTGTATTTGCGCCGTTTGAGGTTTTCAGCACCTGCAACAGCCGCCCCAGCGCAGCCCACTGTGCTAGGAAGATGGGATGGCGCAAGGGTGTCGACACAAGTTGCGTCCAACACCAAAGGCCTACCCAACTTCCATGGCATTATGGTCATACCATCTGGTCTCTTCCCATCGACGCGTGCCAAGCCATTGGGTTCTAAGACAGCTGGCACCCCGGCGGTGGTAAGATATACATATTTACTACTATTATAGGTAGTTTTGTAGTCTATATATATAAAAGAAAGTCGTGTTAGTTACTTCACTTATAACTCAAGAACGGCTGAACCGATTTAGCTGAAAATTGGCAGGGAGGTAGTTTAGAGCCAGCAGAAGGACATAGGATTTTTTATCCCGTTCGACAGCATTCCCGTGTGACTTGACATGTAACGTCAGTCACTATAAAACGTGGTGTAACAAAAAAGAATCAGACTTGGAATAACAAAATTGACGTATAATGACAGCTATGTAATGACGTATGGATGACAATTTAATATTTGTAAGAAATCAATAATAAAACTATTTCTATTAAATAAATAATTAACATTATTGCCCAATTGCCCATTCGTATTAACAGTGAAGTGAATATAAAACTCGGTATGGTTGAAAATTTAAGTTTTTAGGTGAAGTGTCATATAAGCTACATTTTAAGCGAGAAAAGAGAGGTAGGGTAGGTAGGGTAGGTAGGGTAGGTGGGGTAGGTAGGGTAGGTAGGTAGGTAGGGTAGGTAGGTAGTTAGGTAGGTAGTTAGGTAGGTAGGTAGGTAGGGTAGGTAGGTAGGTAGGGTAGGTAGGTAGGTAGGGTAGGTAGGTAGGTAGGTAGGTAGGTAGGTAGGTAGGGTAGGTAGGTAGGGTAGGTAGGTAGGTAGGGTAGGTAGGTAGGTAGGGTAGGTAGGTAGGTAGGGTAGGTAGGTAGGTAGGGTAGGTAGGTAGGTAGGGTAGGTAGGTAGGGTAGGTAGGTAGGTAGGGTAGGTAGGTAGGTAGGGTAGGTAGGTAGGTAGGGTAGGTAGGTAGGGTAGGTAGGTAGGGTAAGTAGGTAGGTAGGTAGGGTAGGTAGGTAGGGTAGTTTATATTATGTTCTCTTTCTTATGTGACGCAGACGAAGTTGCGCGGGTCAGCTAGTTTGTAAATAATTTAATTTTAAGATTTGTCAGTTTTGACGTATACTATTTGGGGGGGGGGGTCATGACACCCCCCGTCAACCCCCTGCGACCGCGCCTGCGAACACAAAAAAGTAAATTCGATTGATCCAAACTTTCACTGTCCGATAGATAGGTAACGACGCCCGGAATAACAGAGATCCACGTGTTTGAACTGAAGGCCAAAGATTCAATCAATACATTTTCCCTATTTACTTAAGTTGAGCATCTATTAAGCCAATAAGGCTGTATTGTGTCCTTTGAATCATTAACTTATATTATCATAATGCCAATTTGAGTAGATACTGTACTGTACTATACTAAACTTCTCTCTTTCTTCAAAATAAATAGACCACATTTTAGGAGGAGGCAAATACCTACATGGTTTTAATGAAGGAAATATAGGTCACATACCTAATTCCACACAGGTACAGACGCCAGCACATCAAGCAATATCAACTTTATCGCTAAAACTTTACGTTCAAGGTTGATTAGGAAAATTTGACAGTTTCGGGTAGCTTGATATGCTGGCGTCTGTACATAGTGGGTATCTTATTATTACCCAGATACTGGGTTGTGAAGGTCACGTAGGCTGTCACTCCATGTAAAATAGTAGTATTTAGACGCACCGGTCAGACTGGAAGCAGACCCTTAACATAGTTAGGAAAAGGCTAGGCAGATGTTGACGTTGATGACGAAATTAGGCAGTCATATTGTAAAACCGAATAGACACTCACAAACGCTACCTACAGACCTATAATGTATATTCCAGAGACTTTATGATGATGTGAAACCTCACCTGTTTGTTGATCTGACTACACAGATAAAGGGACCATGCAAATCATCCCTCAAACCAAGCCTCCGCTAACAGCAACAAGATAATATCAGTAGCACTGCGATAAAGTTCTGCATGGTAGGTACCGGAGTAGCTGCTAGAACCCTAGCGAGATTCTAAATTCAAAGACAGTAAAAGAAAAACGATCAATGAAAAAAAAATACGTTGTCTACGTCAGTTCAGCACGTTGTTCGTAAACGTCAGGCGTACATACCATGGGTATGTGTAGGTTTATTTGGTCATTTCTTTACTGGTTACTCGTTATCGTAGGCAAGTAATGCGTAACATGGTCAGTCGTCACTGATAACGTCGAGAGTACACAATGCAATTTCTCAAGGCTGTTATCGCGCGTACACGTTTTTATTTTCATCGCTTTTCTTACGTCTTTGTAAAATATATTTTTTTAATCTTATCTTTTGGTAGGTATATAAAGTTTCCGCCGTTATTTTATTTATTTTCTCATTTCCTTTATTCGAAAAGGGTTTCGTAATTTTTTAGTTCGTAACATAATTATGTAGGTAGATGAAACCGACGTCAAACATCTAGGTAGGTAAGGTAGGTACGTAGACTTGTGTAAATTATTAAGTACCTACTATAACATTACTCAATCTTACAATATTATTATCCCTTCAGTTTCGAGTAGGTACCTACTAATATTAAAAACGTCGTTCATATGATCATATCATAAATTAACGTTATAAAAGTAGGCCTACCTACGTAGCTTAATGTTATAATTATAAATATTCTTCTTCTTCGTCGTGACACTCTTGACAGAGCGGTCGTGGTCATCATGTAGTGACTTCTGTAGGGGCAGATGTGATTTGCCTCACGATGTTTCGCCACCTCTCCCTGTTGGCGGACATCCTGGTGCACTCATGCAAGGGACCACCCATTGCTGACTTGATGTGGTCGGTCCATCGCATGGGCAACCTTCCCCGCCCTCTGTTGCCCTCTACAAGGCGCTCGATGGAGTCACTCTCGCGCCGGGAAACGGGTCCGAAGAACTTTAATATGCGACTCTGTACTACCGCTGAAAGGCGTTGTTAGATGCCGAGTTCTTGGGGTACACAGACGTTAGTGCGAAATTCGGTCCACGATACTCCTAACATTCGCCTCCAGCACCACATCTCGAACATCTATTTTCTTTTTCTCGACTTGTCGCAGAGTCCACGTCTCCGCAGCGTATAAAAATATGGGAAAGACAAGTGTTCGAACGAGCCGGATCTTCGTAGCTTTCGTTACGTTTCGGTTCTTCCATATCTTTTTCAGCTTGTCCATTGCTGTTCTAGCTATCGCCATACGCCGCTTTACTTCTTCTGTCCAACCTCCAATTTTCCAGATAACGCTCCAAGATATATGTAGGATTGGACGACTTCACAGTTCGCGATCTGAGTGACTTCAGGACAATTGTTGTTGGCTCGGTCTACAATCATCATCTTGGTTTTACTGTAGTTAATCTTTAATCCGAATGCTAAGGCTCCACGCTCCATTTTGATTAGCAGCTCTTCTATATGTTGAGCACTGGACGCAAACGATGTCGTATCGTTATTTATATAGGTAAGTCGAAAGTCTTACAACCAGTGTTAACCAGTGTTACCAAGGGGTACTTATCATCATTATTAACATAACTATTACCGAGTGATTCAGTCGTGGAGGTCAGATTGGCAGTTAGACTGGTAGCCAAGCTCAATGTATCTAGTTGGGAAGAAGTAAGGTAGGATGATGGTGATGATGTTAAAAATTAATACTATTACCCAGTGATTCAGTCGTGGAGGTCAGATTGGCAGTTAGACTGGTAGCCATCCTCAATGTATCTAGTTGGGAAGAAGTTAGGTAGGATGATGGTGATGATGTTAAAAATTAATATAGTTCAAACTCAAGAGTTCGTGGTAGACGGATTTTTATTAAAAAAATACCCATGTTCCCTTATTATTTTTTGTGGGCTAAATTGGTCATAAGTACCTACTTAATCAAAAACATTTTCTAAAAGGGAAACCTTAACAGTAGGTAAGTTAATTAAATAAAAAATTACTCCAGTAACAGCATGTACCTATTTAACAGGGTGGAACAAGATCGACGCACAAACGATTATGTACTACGTATTACATTCAGAACAACATAAAAAAAAAACAAAAATCGTATTAAAATTTTCTGTGTCGGCCAAACACAAAATTTTCATTGTTTTTTTTTATACAGCTGTTTCCTACAAAAGTGCAATGCCTAGGCCTACACGGTCAAAATGTATGGAACAGCGGATTATTTTTTATGTTGGCAGAGTTCGAAAAGAATGAATCGTTTGTGCGTCGGTGTCCCTTCCACCCTGTAGGTACCTATATACATTAACCTTCGATCTTAAAAAATAATTTCAAAACCGACATTATCTTTTCTTAGAACGTAGATGAAAGGAGGAAAAGAAAAATGTTAACCTCATTCCAAAATAAAAGCTCGTCCACCAGCACGTGTTGTGTAACTTCTATTATTCCTTTTTTATTCGACTTTATATTACTACTTCGATCGTTATTGCTTAAAGGCTTGGGAATTCGTCTGGAGGCTCTAATTAACTTTGAATTAACTATGTATGTCAGTCACTTGACATAATCAATAGTGTCCTGTCATTTGTCATGGGAATTGTCAGCTTGCTACTAGGCCACATCGCCACAGACAAGAAGCTACGATGATTCTTTGAATTTGAAATCGTTGTGTGAAATGTCACATAATAGCACATCGCAATTTAATTTGCATACCGAGCTAGCCACTCTAACCAGACCACATAGTAGAGACCAAATTCGCCAGTCTAATATCCGCAACACAATCCTTTATTATGATTGCTTCACAATTTAGAGTACTGTTAGGTTGTATTCCTGGACAGCGAGCGTTTGAGAAGGTCTGGCACCAGGGCTTGTAATATAAAATAAAATAAAAACAACTGATACATAACCTGTATGTAAAGTCATACGTAGAAGACTAGTTCAGGTAAAAATTAATGACTCGTATTCGAAATTCTACAACATGCAGGCTGGCTGGAGTACCCCAGGGTTCCGTCTAGGTGATGACTTTCCACACTTTAGTGGCTTTTTGGTTGTCGGTTATTTCATTAGCATCAGTTTCGATTTCAGCAGTTTTAATCCATGTGTACTTTTTACTACCGATGTTTCAAAATATTGTTATGGAAACAATACATATATATTATAGATACCTACTCAAGCTTTTCCAATCAAAATGGCGGAAACTATTGGACTCTGCGGCCACGTGCTATCGATCCCTGTAACTGTAACACATTTCCTTTGCCTCCCCACGTTCCTACATCTTGTCACTTACACGCTTGCCTGTCAACTTCCTTGTACCAGTTATTACAGGATAATGAGGTCTTAGAAATCTTATTTTTAAACGTTGTCTATATGTAAGTATGGTAGGTGACGCTTATTGTAATTGTTTATTACTGGGGACGTTTTCAGCCTTTTTTTTGGATGGGAAATCATCAAATGACTCCTCCCGCTCTGGGCGGAGCGGAAGGGAGTGTCAGACTTTTACTGACTAAAATATGTTCCAGGGCCGCGGTATCTCTTTCGAACAGTCCCGCAGCCCTGGCAGGCATCGGCCCTTGCGGGCCCCTCTTGTTTGCTGACATCTCTTTGAGGCGCGCGTGGAACACGAACGCGCCGTCGACACGGCCGGTCGTCATAAGACGGACAGACAGCGAGCTAGCCCATTACTCACCGTCCACAGGCCCGCGCCTACGGTGGCCGAGAGCCACCACGTGGCCTCCGACGCCCGGTGCTTCTCCCGCGGCGGCTGGGACGTGAGGTTCTCTCCCTCTCACGTTCCGCCACCTCCTTCGCTAGCATGACTGCTTCGCAGAAGGAGGTGACGGCTTCCCATTCCCTCTCGCCCCGAACCATGGCTTGAACCAGGGCCGTTTTCAGCCTGAGTTGAGTACAAATTATTACTTAGCTACTCTTTTTATCATTTATGATTTATTTCAGATTTCCTACTACTTCGTATAAGCTATAAGGTAATGTACCGAGCCGGGCCGCGCTGGCCAACGGTCACATGCATTAAACATTATTTCGATGCAATCGGGATCTGGTGAAATGCTATTTTGAAATCACTCGAGTCTTGATGACTACTCCCATTCATAAATTATTGTACATGCAATTGTTGCCGTTCAGAATGTTTTAACGCTACTGATGTAAGATTAACGTCCTCAGTTACTGGGCAAATAACTTGGTAGGTAAGAGTACCATCGATACGAAACAATAAAAATTTGAATCTCTAAAGTATTTATTTATTAAAGGCAACATGGCCTTATCCGGCGTAAACACTTTCCCCTCATTATGATAAGTACAAATTGATCTGTCATCTGTCCTCATTTCAATTTCAGCTGTAATTATTTCTACCAAAAACCCGCGACATAAATAGACAACGGACGTCGATATCGACTCTATTATTAATAACTAACAGTATCTAATGAATATGTAATTAGAAGAAGGAAAAAACAATATATCTAACTTTTCTAATAGATTGTTTAGGAGTGATATGAGTGAAAAGGAGTGACATAAGTGAATGAAACTTGATGACTAAATCGACCTTACGTAACTTTGTACATACATCAAGGGCAGGTAGAAGATCAGGAGTAATTATAAACTCGGAAATCTTATGAGTCAACTGTCCAGCGATACAAGAATCGAGTCCCTTAGCCTAGTCTTCAATAGAAATGTAAAGCAGCTTAACAGGTGCGTACTATTTCGATAACGCTAATCTAACAGGAGTAGCAATGGGTTGTTTCTTGTTTCACGCTACTTCTACGTTGTTCAAACGCAAAAAACCTATGTATACATACACTACCTATTATGAGGTACTGTGACATAGGTTTTTAGGCATACTAAGCTATAGTTTTTTACTTAGGCATGACTGCTACCTAAGTAAATAAGTAAGTACATCGTCGTATGCAGATAAATACCGGCTCTTACACATAAACTTGAAGAAATCGAGATAGGAACGAATATAGGAGCAGAATTACGTGACTTGATTTCACGGCGTAGCTCCACTAATCATAGAAAAATGTCAGATAAATATAAATAAATGGATAGGTAGGTACCTTGTTAATTTTTGAATCATTTTAAATTGCATGCGTAACGACGCGTGCGAAATTACGTCACCCTTTTCCGCTCAATTACCTACCCATATCCTACGACAGTTACAACAATAGAGATTACAATTCCCAAATAGGTATCAATATTGTCTATGCATGTGTGTTCGTGCTTTGGGATCCAAATGACGTTCAAGTTTCATGGCATCATAATAAACCAGCAGGTAAGGTACATACATACATACGAGTAGGTACCTACTTACGTACGGTAGTTGACTATGGGTTACAAGCATAGAGAATATAATAGTCTTTGGTTACAAGTTTTCAATAAAGCTATGTATAGCTTTGCCTGTTTAGCCCTGTATACAGGGTGTAAACGGACCCTACACGAAGCCGTCAACCAAGCATTATGTACAGACGCCAGCAGTCCAGCACATCAAGCTACTACAATCTGTCAAATTTCTTTATTAGATTTTCAACTTTAGCTCTAAAGCATTAGGTTCAAGGTTGGTTGGGAAAACCTGACAGTTTCGGGTAGGTTGACCTGCTGGCGTCTGTACATCAAACTAAGTACCTACCTAACTTTACACAAAAAATATTGCAGGCAAACGACTTTTTTTGAGGTTAAAAATCACGTTCTACGGTAGGACCCAATGTAACGCATTCAAAACATTGTGCTGATGGATGAAGTGATTAATACGGGGTCGTGGAGGTGTTTAAAGTTAAATTCTTAAATTAAAAACATGTGAAAATGTTGGAACTTTCAAACCCAATATCTTTAAACTCAAACTCAAAGCATTTATTTCAATTAGACCATAACAGGCACTTGAATGTCAGAAAAAAAAGAAGGCGAAGGAAGCTACAGTCACAGACACAAGGCATAATAGCTTGTGAAAGTACTGTAGTTGCCCATTCCAAAGCGTAGATCTCTATGGAGAAGAATGGGCAAGCTCCATGGATCCTTTTCAATCAAAATAATTGTTACAAGATCTTGGTTAAGTACATCATTCATGTTGAGATTATACATATATGTGAGAACGATGTAGAAAGACGTGCACATTAAGAGCGTCCTGAGTAAAAGATAATAATTATCAATAATTTAAAAACAAAGTAGTTAAAATAAACCGTGGCAGCTAAGGGGCTGTCTCCACGAGCGAGAGAATCACGACGATATTATCGTCGTTGCCACGTATTTCTATACACTCTCTAAGGGACTGTCTACACGAGCGACAGAATCGCGACGATATTATCGTCGTTGCCACGTATTTCTATACACTCTCTTAGAGTTCGAGCACGAGCGAGAGAATCGCGGCGATATTACGTATTTGTATGGGATAATATCGCCGCGATTCTCTCGCTCCCGGAGACGGCCCCTATGAACGCGTCTCTACACGGCGATATTATCGCGGCGATGCGACGAGTGGCCAGGTGCGCGCGTAACGACGTCGTATCGCCGCCGTATCGTCGCGATTGGCGGCCGCAGAACGTGGCGCTCTCGCAGCGAGCGCGCGACTGGCGAACTCTTTCAACTATTGCACAACGCCTCGTCGCGGAAACACGGCGATTCCGTTACGAGTCGTCGTGGGCACGCGGCGATTCCGTTACTAGTCGCGACGATACGCTGGCGGAATAATCGCTCGCTCGTGAAGACGACGATAGAAGCGCGGATCCGTCGCCATTCCCTCGCTCGTGGAGATAGCCCCTAAGAGATGACCAGTCCCAACTGACAGCGCCTGTTCACGAACATGGCGCATGTATCAGCGCCATTCAACTCAACCATATTGAAGGGAACTAAAACTTTTTGAGTTTGAGTTTTAGTTCATGACATCCTCTCAGCAACCAGGGAACATTCCAATCAATGAAAGTTAACTAAATGTAAATGGTAGCTTTACAGTAACAGGTACAGAATGACGGGGAGAACAAATGCCTTTCGGCTTCGTTAAGGGTCTTGTTACACCCTTTATTTGGTTTGTTTATCCAAAACAAAACTGTGAAAAAATAAACATGACGTTATGGATAACTCATTCGACATGACAACGCTACGCTGTCAATTTACGGCGTCTTTGTCTAGTCGGCCCTAGTGTTCCGAGAATGTTGGTCGTAGGTACGGTCGCTACGGGCATGAGATAGGTCGCACGCGCACGCTGACATGCACGCCGTGACGTGATCACGTGATACGACGATTCATTTAATGACACACTTTTAATGCCATTTTTTAGTTTAGTTAATTTTATAATTTTATTTTTTAATACAAGGAGGAGATATTTAGAACGCATGGACAGCCAAAGTTAAAATCGGGCGTCGGCAGTAAGAAGTTGATGAACGTCCGTTTTTCCGCCGACATAGTCCTTTTGGCCCCCACAGTCCTGGAACTACAAAGCATGCTCCAAGAACTGAGTACAGCAAGCCTAATAATACTAACTGACCCAAGTAGATATACTCGTCGATAATAGTACATTTTGATATAAGTGGGGAAAGTCTAATAATGAATTCGAGGGAGAATTAACACCCGAGCTGAAAGCGTTATGGAGCCGAGAGCTGAAGTAACAATCTCCACGCGTTTCAAACGTCGTTTTTCAATGCACTTTCGAAGAAATAAAATATTAGAACAGAAAGTATTTTTGTCAAGAATTATAAGAAAAATATGATTTAATTTGCTTTTTTCCGGCGCTTTGCTTTCACCAGGTTGATTCTAATATTTTTAATTTAGAATAAATGAATAATAATAAATGTTAATTTGTTAATAAAAGTAAGTATTTGTTAATGTTTTAAATAATCATGTTTATCTATGATATTCTATTTATAAACACAATTTGAGTACTCAAAAAATATTTACGCGTAAAGACGCATATTTCTCTTTGCCGAGTTTAAAAATAGCAAAAATAGCTTAGTGTAAGTATAGATAGGTGTACATTTTTATTTCCACACGTTTGCGGAAAATTATTAAAAATTCACGTGTGTGAAATACATTGCGTGTTGAACCTAATCGTAGTGCGAGTGTAAGATCCAGTTTTCGAGCAAGTGTATTGAAAAAAATATTAACCACAACTTCACATTAGAAGTAAAGTATATTTTTTTTAAGTGACTCTATGCGTTGCTATGCATAATGCTTTCCTATTAAAACGATCTATCGAGAATAGGGCTGAGATCAAATGAGGTTTTTAACAGAAAAAAATAGTCAGATAATCATTGCGATTCGGTGCGAACTGCGAAATGTTTGGAATAAGTATCTTTGGCTAAATGTAAGTATGTAATGATAACTGCAGATAAATCAACTTCAATTTTTGATTATAAACTTGCACTACACAATGAAATTAGCCAACAACACTGTTATCCGTCGGTTAGCAGCTTAGTCATCAATATTTTTATTAAAATACCTGTTTTCCTATGACAAGGTGCACTGCGCAGCATGGCGCGTCGAGAGCGTGGCATGAAGGCCAGTTTACCGGCTCAACAATGTTTCGAGTTAACGTTTTTCTATCAGAGGCCTTAGCAACCTATTTGCGCCATGCTTCCCTGGTCTGCGTGAGTCTCAATTAGGTCTTACCTTAGGATCTTTTGAATGGCGTCCACCCATCATTCTATTAGTCTTGGCTTACAATGCATTGCTATAATAAATTGTAAGCAAGGTTTGTTTTGTTATCATAACCTTTTTTGTTAACATGCTTTGTCAGTTTGTTAGTATTGTTACGTGGGTTGCTTTACAAGAACATTATTAATTACGTGCGAGTCTTGAATGTTCCACTATAGAACTGTCTAGAAGATTCCAGATAGTTGTGGAACTTTCTTGAAGGACAATGTTCGTAACTATGGAGCTGTCTAGTAGATTCGAGAAACTTGTGGAACTTTCTCGAAGGATGATGTTCCACTATGGACTGTGAAGGTTTGAGAAAGTTGTGGAACTTTCTCGAAGGATCTAGGAAATAGCCGTCGTGTTTGCAGGAGTAGACAGTCTGATTTTGGCTACACAACGAATCGAAATGAACTAGAAGTGCGATATTTAAGCGAATGGTGATCAGTTGTGTATTTGTGATTGAGTTTTAAGTGTTTTATGATTATTAAAGCGATTTGTGGTTTAATCGGTAGTATTTAATTTATCCCATACCCAGCTCGTCACAGTAATATTGGTCAAATCTTTTAAATGACTTTCAAACCAGTTCCCCCCAACCGATTGAGCTGAAATTTTGCGGTTACGTAAAGAAGACAGGTCTCCTTTAAACTTTTTAGTCGGTTTAACCTTGGTTGTACCACCCTTTGATAAAATTCTATTAACTCAACAGGCACAAAAAGTGCCTAAATTTTAGTTCCATTTATTTATCTTTAAAAGGTTATGCCTGAGGTTTTTTTCCATTTATTTCCATTTCCTCGGTTTAATTAAGCTGTGAATTCACATAAATTACGCAGTTTAAGCTTTGAGCCGTCAAACAGGTGGCCTACCATGAGCTATACAGGTCGTCTAGCTCTATCTCTTTCCCACACTGGAATTACTCCTGCTTTAAGACGTCATAGTAACCCCCCAGGTAGTTACTTACAATGAGTGAGTGTGTGCGCTGAAATAAACCGGTAATTACCGTGCGTTTGAAAAATATGTCGGTAATCGCCGTATGGTTTACCTTCCACCTAGTGTACGTTCTTCGCGGGCGCTGGAAGTAGTTTTTTCATGAAAGTTCAGGTGCGATGGCCTAATTTAATGATTTAGTTGTCGATCAGCTAAGTCAGTTAACAATAACAATTTTTATTGACTTAATCACTTATTTATTTAAATGGCTGTACTAGACTACGTTAACTTTTATTTACTTACCTACATAAAGTTTAATATTCTTACATTGCGGAAAAAAACATTTAGGTTATTAAAAGTCTTAAGAGGAGCATGTCGAATCCGTGAAAATTTTGTGAAGTCATTGTTATGGATTGTGTCTGAAACAAATGAATTGAATTGAATTATGATAAACTGAAGACCTATTGTAGATATGGACGATGTCAATCGTTGCTTCCATTTATTATCCTTTCCTTACTATAGTATTTACTATACGATACTATAGTATTTAATAAACGAGTATTAATATTATAAATGCGAAAGTAAATTGCAAAATTAACGTGAGCGAAGCCGCAGGCAAAAGCTAGTTACTTAATAAATATATTTTGGTTGTTTCGAACTAAAACTCGAAACTGTGTAAACGGTGTTGTTTGCTATACTTACAACAACTTTCCAAGCTGTAATTGGAAATTCATTAACGTTCAGCTCCAATTTTAATTTTCAGTGTAGGTAATTTTCATGTTCCCTCACGTATAAACAAAGTTTGTTCATTAGATAAACAGTAGGTAAAGTGGCTTCCAGAAGTTAGTTGAAATTGTTCACTTCAGACATTCCTCGCATTATCATCTTAAATCCTAGTTTGAACTGTGCATTGTAAAATACTTATTCACTAATCCAGCTATCGGTCTATAATAAGGAAAGTCCCGACATTTTAGCTTTTATGTTTGATAATCAGTTTTTAGTTGCCAAACACGTCATGAATCTCAACGGCCAAAAGTTGGTTGAAGTTTGTTGTTGTTTGTAATGCTCCATAGCTTAAACAATAGTATGCTACTGCTGACAGGATCGATTTATTTTACTGCTCTCTGAATTGGTTTCAATCAACAGGTTATCCTTCGACAAAGGCCTCCTGTAATTTTTTCCATTTCTGCCTGTCTCTCGCTGTTCTCGTCCATTCTGGACCAGGTAATTTTTTGAGATCATCTTCCCATCGCTTTGATTGACGCCCTTTGCTTATTTTTCCATTCCTGGGATACCACTCTGTTATTATTTTTGTCCATTTCTCATTCGTCTCCTTAATGGCATATCTTCTTCTTTCTGCCGTTGTCCCATTCTATTTGGGGTCGACGCAACACGTTTTCTTCTTCCATTCTCCCCTATCGGACGTCACGGCATCATTTACTCCTTTCTCTTTCATATCAGTCTTCACACAATCCATCCATCCTATCTTTCGCCTTCCTCTCTCTCTCCATCCATCAACATTTATATTCATCACTCTTTTAGTCACATGCGTTTCATTCCTCCTCATTACATGTACATACTAAGACAAACGACTTCCTTTCATTTTTTCCAGGTGTCACTTTCAAACTTCCTCTAATATACTCATTCCTTACTTTATCTTTGTCACTCCACACATCCATCTCAATATTCTCATCTCCGCTACATGCAATCATTTTTCATCCACCTTCCTCACAGCCCAGCGTTCTGATCCATACAGTACGACTGGTCTAATCACGGGCCATATTTTCCCCCTTAACTTAAGGTCGCAAGTTGATCCAGTGACCTGTCGCCATTTCATCCATCCTGATTTGATCCGGTGCGTTACGTCCCGGTCTACTTCGCCATCTCCTTAGACAAGCGACCTGAGGTACCGGAAGTCGGAGCAGATCGGTATGGGCATTCCGTCAAGAGTTATAGGCACTGAACTGGAGAGACGGTCGAAATCGCAAAATAAGTATTCAGTTTTACGATTTTAGACGCGTGCCAAGCCATTGGGTTCTAAGACAGCTGGCTCCCCAGCCGTGGCAAGAGCACGACGGATGAGATCATTAATGCTAGCGTGCCGCGCAATCCGACCTGCACTCTTACTGCAAGAAAGGCCATGGTGTCCGAGGAGCCCCACAAGGAGCGCCCAATCGCAAACATGTAGCGAGCCGGAAGGTTGTGTCACCTAACATAGTGCCTATATTAGGTGACGGTAGTGCCTGAAGCCAGAGGCCCGACTCCTACTCACCCACAGCCAGTAGGCGGGCACGCTCAGCAGTATTGGTAGACGTAGGTGGGTAATATCAAAAATAATTGTACATTCTAACGTGCTGAAATGTCCATGGCAGGTTCTATCGAAATAATGCGAAAATTTTATAAAACAAGTTATTAGACGTAGACATACAGAATTATGGATGAATAATATGATTTTTACAGCAGATTATAGCATATAGTTATTAAAATACAGATTTTTGTTTTGGGGAATATCATATTTCTCCCATGTAAATAATACTGTCCTCGAAGACTTGTGCGTTACAAAAAAGCCTCTAGTTTTTTGGGTGCTACATATCTAATTAATTCAAGTTTAAAATTAACTTCAGTATTGTTAAGACTATCTAGATCCTGCATTATTTCTTAAAAATAATAAAGAAATAGATACTTAACTTAATATCAAATCTTCGTCCACGATTTTCGTCATTTTTGTTATTCCATTTTGTAACATCAATATTTGGTAGTTTTTAAAATGTAGAATTGGCAACACTGCGTTTATTGTGAGTAGCCAATCACGTAGCTCTAACTAGTGACAGTCGGCCATTTTGCAACGTGCGTTCTTGGTAGAGCAATGTGCCTAAAGCAGTGATGAATTTTTTCAACAATATTACATTCCCTTTTGTGCGGTGGTCTGTTTATCACCCGTTAAGTTGTTTCTTTACTATTAGACCATTAAATATTGTATTACTCTCGCCCAAATCAAAAGTAAACAACAATTTTAGCTAAGGAGCTTCACTGATTTTTAATTCGTTTGAGGTTATATTCAACACGTGTTTTACATTCCTTTTTGTTATAATTTGTTACATTTTTTTGTTACGTAACAAAAATGAGTTAACAAAAAGGAAGTAAGGGCGATTTTATACTAGTTACCTACTGAAAAATTCTTACACGTTTATTTTGTTACAAAAAAAATCTAGCAATGCTTTCACCTTCCATAGTAGGAATACTAGTAGATAGCAATAGTGAAAATTAGTCTTAGCTATGGTCGCAAATCATATTTTCCTCAACATATAACCTGACGGTCGTAATTTGCAAAAACAAGGGAAAATTTGAATTTCACCGGCTACCAAAAAATTTTGTGTTTCATCTTCATATTTTGTGTGTATTTATTGTGTAGTACCTAAAGTTATGAAAATGATGATGACGAATGACTTAAGAAAGAATTATGAGACTGATAAATTGATCTCGAATAGAAAAACTATGAAACCATTAAAAATGTGACATTGTGACCTGTTTTGTGATTTAAAGTATTATCATATTTAAAAGTTTTATCGTTTTTACTGTTTTATTTTTTAGTTTTTTTTTATCAAGAGTTGATTTGGTATTATTAAAAGTTCAAATGAACCTATCCAAGTTGTATCTAAGTTGTTCAGTTATTATTTGTGATTGATGATAATTAAAAAAAAACGGAATCCTATTTTGTTTTGTTAATTGTGAAATTGTCCTAATAGTTCCTTTTGGTTTCCTTTTTGTAACACTTTTCATTTTTGTAACGAATTTCATTTTCGTTTCTTTTTGGTGACTGTACAATTTATTTTAATATTACCCAGGTATTAATAGGTTTATTCCGTACCATCTCTGGGAAAAGGGGTTCTCGGGCCGATCCGTATCCGGGCAAGCCACTTTCCAGGCGACCTTTGCGTCGGTCAAGCACGGCACTTCTCTCAACCAGAGAGAGAGGTTAAATTTTCCTGGTTAGCTTTTCAGTGCTGTGGACAGAGGGCAGGAACACCAGTAAGCTTACACTAGAAATTTTGCGGACGCCGAGGCCACCAAAACGAATTGGTGGGTGGCTTGCAGCCACGCTCGGTCGTCTAGGGCCACATTAAGAATGGATGTTAATGTGTTGCGAATAATTTGGTCAATTTTGTCCAAAAGTTGTGGTTTCTTCCAAAGAGGAGAACAACGGAGAAAATACATAAAATTTGGACCAAAACAGCAGTATCTAATCAGGGTGAATGCGAATGTAAATTAGTTTTGAAGAGTCTATCCGAATATCATTAAAATGATTTTGTCATCGATGAAAGATGAAAAGTTTCTTCTAAAATAGGGGGACCTAGGAGGTGCAGGGAACTTTAGGTCTATAGGTCTAGGCCAATAGGTTTAAATTGATGTTTGAGGAGTTATAGGTCTTCCAAAACGGTGTCAATATCACCTCCTGGCGTTCCATCATCTAAATACCGGTTCTCTGCCTTTTCGCCAAAAATTGTTTGCCAGATTTTCACTTGACAACAAACGTTTCGCAGAATTTTACTTCGCCGAATAATCATTCGCCAACTTATCATATAATTTTGTTTTATTTCCCAACCTCACAGTTACCAACTGTACGTTTGGTCTGCTTTTCATGTCATTTTTTAAAATGCCAACTTTCAAGTAGCAGAATGTTTCAGTTTGCGTAATATTCATTTAGTTTTTTATTGTTTCCAAATCTAGTAGGATTTCGTTTAATAATTATGTAGTATTATGTAATGTTATGTTTGAACTAATAACAGAATACGGCAAAGAACACGGTATTAATCTTGCACCAAAAGTATGTGTGTTAGATTTCGAATAAGCTGCAATATAGAGAAGTATCAAATATAATCAGTAATAAAATTTTGGAGAAATTTATTTACACGGGTGCCATTTTCATTTGGGACAAATTATATACAGGTAGTTATTGTTATTCAATTGTTTTTTTTTTTACTTTATCTTTAATGTGACCTAACCTAACTTAACTGTTTCCTTTTACAAAAGCGCTTCGCTTCTAGCACATCGCCGGCCGCTGCCGCGGCACGCTCGCTCCTCTCGCTCGGCTCGTGCGTTGTTTGTCATACTCTAACCTATCGTAACCTAAGATTTCTGTTGATATACTTATTAACCTATTTGTTTTAGGCAAGTTCAAGACCAGGGTTTCGCCAAAACATACGCAAGATATCAATGTATGAAAAGGGAACTGTTACACTGACAAAACGTCATTTGTCTAATAATTGTGTGGCCTAGTGAAATGTTTGACAAATGATAAATGTCTCAAACGTTTTATGTCATTATAATAATCAGCTTAACAATAATTCTACCAAATGAAACGTTGTCATACAAAAATTTGCTAATCGTTAGTTGTCAAAGTGAAACATCGGCGAAACGTTGGTTGGCAAGTGACAATCTTCGGCGGCCAAACAATTTTCGGCGAAAAGGCAGGACGCTAAATACCACACGTTAAATTTTGAATTTAGTTGTTGATTTATGGGATGAATAGCCAAATTGAAAATGACCTTGTTGGTAACCAACTGCAGATTCTAAAACGTTGTCCTTGTAGAGTAATTTAAAGGGTGTCTTTAAATAACGTTGCCACATAAATCCATACATTTCAGGTAATACTTTTTTGACTTCAGCCAACAAAGTGTCCCTGTTCACGAAGTTAAAAGCGTTTTTAACGTCAACTCCAAGGTAAGATCATCCACCTCACCTTTCTTGGAGTTTAAAAAGAGGATAAGGCATGTACGGCAGCCTCAGAGCCCCCTCTGGAACCAAAACCAAATTGAAGGCGCTGGAACTTAGTTGCAAGCGATTCACTATACAACTTGCAACATATTTTGGCTGCCATTCGTCTGTAGGTGCAACTGACGGCAATGGGACGAATGCCGCCGTCCTTCTTGCGCAGGTCACACAGGTTAGCCCCATACAAGACATCGACGACGGCATCGTTTACATCGCCGGAGAGAATTAAGTTGATCAGAACCGAAAGCTTCTTCAAGAGCGACTCACCAGTTTCCCCGGCGCCTGAACTCAACAAATCTTTCAGATGCTGTGGAGTCAGGCCGTCGAGGCCGCAGAACGACTCCGGAAAGAGCTCACGGCTGCGATCAACTGCGGAGCTGTAATTTGGAAAAAAGATGAATCCTGAACGAGGGGGTCGGGGTGGACGGGCGGGTCGGGGAAGGTGAGACCATCCGCAGGCGATGGATGTTTACTCTCCAGAGCTGAAAGAGTCTCTGGAGAATAAGGCGCCACCACATCGCTGCTGAACAGTATTCTGGCTACCGTAATGGCACCGTCACTTAACTTGGACTCTACATGATCAATTGATCACAAATGCCTTTCTGTTTAATAAAAAAAGGTAATTTGGAATCTAAAATACGAGCCGAATTGTTGCAGTTTTCTTTAATTTGGTTTGTTAAAGATTTTTGAGTTGCCAAATTTTTTTGGACATTCAGAATCCTGTAAGGGAAGGTGAGCTCCCAGACACATAGCGAGTTTTCCTGGGTCGCGAGACGGACACAGCGTGCTAAACTCAATGCAACAGATAGGACAGGGGTGGAATTTTTGAATTTGAACAATGTTTTCCACAAAGTTGGTTCAAACATCCAGTGAAGTAGTAGTACCAGTCAACCTGTCACAGGTTGACTGGTACTAATTATTCCGGTGTCGCTACAGCCGGCGCTGGACATATAATAATTAACTTACCAACTATCACACGTAAAATAACTAAAATAAACTATAAAATACACTCAAAGAAAACCCAAAAACAATTGTCAATGAGCACTGACAGGAGATGCGCGTGTTAGATAACCCTTATGTAGATATATGAGAATATCTGACTGTTTAACAACTCTCTGTAATGGCTAGATTAATAACAATCGATAATCCAGCAACGTCGGCTGTCTAACGTAAAATAACATTGACGTATGGCGACGTTGCATTTCAAAAATATAACTAGATTTATAATCATCGTAAATTAATATCTTGATAACAGAAAGGTTATAATTTCAAATTAACCTAATATACATTTTCCTAAAAGTATTTTATACTACGATGTATTTTATAGAAATAGTTTTTATTATGGCTTAAAAGGCTTAGTATCCAAACGAAAGAAAGTTGTTATATTTGAATAATCAAGTTAAATGTTTATTTACTTTAAAATGAATTAGGAAATAATGAAGTGATATTTATAATGTGTCCCAGATTTTATGTTGCAATTCCTATATATCAAGTTGTTTCAATCAATTCTCTGAATCAGTTGATGTTCATATTTTATCCGATTAAACAAATAGATTACAAATAAATACTTACTAGTTTGCTAAATTATCTAATGAAGTTTTAAAATAGTTCCCTTACAGAGGATTTGTTAGTTGTTGTCTATATTATTAGTTATTTAGCTATAATATGTGACCATTTGCCATTGGTTTATTATGGCGGGTAGGATGTACTGAGTATTTGACGTTTGACGTGTATAAAAATAGAGGTTGTCGCTAATTCGGGGCTTTTTATACTGCAACTGTTCTAAGGACAAGACATACCCCGAGAGGTATATTGTGTGTGCCATGTGTTTATTATTACGTTTGAAAGTGACATAGTAATGGAGATACCAAAAGTGTAAAGCTGGAACCTATTTGCATTACCCTAAGTTTCTACAATGTTTATGTAAGTTATTTGATATTATACTATGAATATTACTGATAATTATGTGCTAGAATTATGTGTTATAATATGGTTTATATTGCTTATTGTTTATTGATAAATTGCTTTAATTTGAGAAGGGTTCAGGACAACATATAATTGTTTTGGCATAATACTTTTAAAGTTGTTACCGTGGAGTTTCTTGTCCATTCTTCTCCACGAAGACCTAGGTTTGCGAATGGACGTAGCTTGATAGGTAATTAACGTTACCTATAAATATCTGACAAGCCTAATCGAAATAAATGAATAGTCTAGTCTTGTCTTTCTGTGTCTTTTCTTGATAGAAACCCTTTTCCCTACACACCTTTTTAGAGATACTTTTAGACACAGTAAATAACAAGTAACCATTCTGACACCCAAAGCTTGATAATCAGTGGATATTAATACACATATAATATACATAGTGTGTAGCATCCAAATTTATAACACGCGCAGTCACGCTGCCGGCCTGGGGTCCGTGCCGAACACGCTGACATTTTGCGCAGCCCCGTCAACCGTTGCCGGGAGACGGGCGTCGCGTTGTGTCTTCGGTGTTTGAGACACAAATTGAAAAAAAGCCGCATAATAACCTAACCCAATAAATGCGAATAGATTTCAGCTTGTAATTTTTCCTGGCGGAAATATTTCACGACCATTCCCAAGTAGCATAGCAAGCTGTGTAAAAACTGTATTTGAGTTCATTTTTATACTTAAAGCTGCATAATTGAGGTTGTATAAACGCTGTATATCTTGTTGGATTCTATCTAAAATCTTACCATTGTAAGGTGGAAATCGTATATACTCTGGGATCCCCTATTACTCACAATAAAACCATAAATATCAAAATATTCTTGTTACTATATTTAAATCATTTCTAAAACCTCATCCACAATTAAATTCACCTAAACACTTTCATGACTAAAACTTCAACCGACTGCCACAAATTTTCTCTCTGTGCTACTCAAAAATCAAACATCATTCTATATTCAAAACGTAACTTCTTAATACTATAAAAACCATTAACTTCAAAACTGCCAGTCATCAATAGAGATAAAATTCTATAAAGCTAATATCATAATATTACAACATCCCCTCTGAATTTTATGTCTATTACAGTTTGAATAACATCTCATAACTTCTCATCAACTACTTTAAAAACCCAACTTAATTAACCCACCCAACTTAACTAACTACAACAAACAAACTTTTGAATTAATTAATCTAAACACCTTACATAACTAACTTAAACATTACAATTTCAAATTAATTCTCAAACAACCTTATATTTTAATTAACCTACATAACTCATCACATTATAGAATGTTCTTTTATGTATCACTCACTATACACTGTCTCAATCTCAAAAACTTTGTTCTATCCAATGGTTTGGTCAGTATATCTGCCAAATTGTTCTTAGTCGGACAATAGTAAATATCTAATAAATTTTTGTCTATTTTCTCCTTAATGAAATGATATTTAACATCAATATGTTTGCTTCTTCTATTTAAAATTCCATTTTTAATCAAAACTATAGCAGATTGATTATCAACAAACAATTCAGTTTTTGGTAATTTATTTGTCAACTCGAAGATCAAACTCTGAATGTATAGTAGATCTTTTATACATTCGGCCGCAGAAATATATTCAGCCTCAGTACTGGAAAGAGCAGTGACTGACTGTTTACGTGAGCACCAATGAATTGGACCACCACCATAAAATATTACGAAGCCAGTCGTACTTTTCCTAGTATCAGGATCACCTGCAAAGTCTGCATCACAATATGCTTTCAAAGTCAAATCGTTACCACGAACATACTGTATACCACTGCTGACTGTATTTTTAATATATCTAAAAAGGTTCTTTAATATTTCCAAAATCATTTAAGTTAGGATGTTCTTGATGCCTACTACAATAACCAACATGGAAAGCTATATCCAATCTTGTTTTATTCACCAAATACAACAATGAACCAATCAATTGTCTATATCGATGCACATCATCAACATTTACTTTCCCCTCTTGATGTGTATCAATTAAAATATCTGGGTGACTACTAACTAACTATCTTTTAAGTTTTCATATTTAAACTTTTCCAAAATTTGATTTATATAACTTTCTTGATAAATCTTAATAAAGTTTTGTTCTACTTTAACATCAAACCCTATAAACTTTTCTGTCTTATCAAATTTCCGCATTTCAAATTCTTTTTCTAATTTATTAATAATTTTATTTAAATCAATTTCATTTTCACCAATTAAAATACCATCGTCTACATAAATAGCCAAGTATATTTCTTTTTCTTTATTAACAAACACACATGGATCCGATTTTAATTGCAACAAACCTAATTTCTTTAAAAACTCCGTTAATCTCTTGTTCCACATAAGTGGTGCTTGTTTTAATCCATATAAACTCTTCTTTAACTTACAAACTTTATTCTCTTTATCTTTTATATCATATCCTAAAGGTATTTCCATAAAAATTTCTTCATCTAATTCTCCATATAAAAATGCCGTTTTTACATCAAATTGTTTAATTTTAAACCCTTTTTGTGCTGCAATCGCCAACAACAATCTTACACTACTTGTGTTTACTACTGGACTATATGTCTCCTTATAATCAATATTATATTTTTGTAGAAATCCTCTTGCCACTAATCTAGCCTTGTATCTTCTACCAGGCTTTATAGTAAAAATCCATTTACTTGAAATTATTTTCCTATTTTACGCTTCACTTTTATTCACAATTTCCCAAGTTTTGTTTCTATCTAATGAATCTTTTTCCTCATTCATTGCTATCAAAATCAAAAACGAAGTCTCCAAATCATAATCTTTCAACCAAAATGGCAATTTCCTTTCTCTTCTCGGTAAAATCCTCAATCCATCATTAATCACTGGTTCAATTGCATCTTCAAACTCATCATTAGTTTCAACTACTCTATCATTACCTTCTTCTTCTTCTTCCCCTCCCAAAGTATTATTCTCTTCAACATCGACTCGAATTTCTTCAACGCTGTCTTCAAAAATATCATTATCTTCAACAATTCTGCCTCCTATTTCTTCAACGCTATCTTCAAAAATATTATCTTCAACAATTCTCCCACCAATTTCTTCAATGCTAACATCTACATCACCACTTTCACCACGAAAACTATCACCATTAATAACATCACTACCAATACCAACTTTAACCGTTTTAAATAAATTCTCTAAATCGCACTTTTCCACTCTACAATTACACATTTTCAAATAATCTGCAACTTCACTCTTACTATTATTAAACACCACATCTCTCGAGTAAATAAATCTAAAATTTGAAGGATCCCAGATCTTATAACCATTGTTAGTAAACCCTACTAAAAGCCCTTTACTACTCCTGGAGTCAAGCTTATTTAACTGATAATTATTTTTGTAATATGTTAAAGATCCAAAAATATTCAAATGTTTTAAATTCGGTATTCTATTGAACCACATTTCTGCTGGTGTTTTAACATTTATTGTATTGGCACTCCTGTTTAATAAATAAGCAGAAGTTAACACAGCTTCACCCCATAAATCATGTGGTAGCTGCATATCAAAAAGCAACGCTCTTGTTCGTTCCATTAAAGACCTATTTAATCTTTCAGCTTTACCATTTAGTTGTGGAGAATATGGAATAGTGTAATCAATATTGATACCTTTGTTATTACAATACATTTTTAATTGTTTACTAGTATATTCACCTCCATTATCACATCTAAATGTTTTAACTGTAGTTTTAAAGTGATTTTCTGCCAAATTTATATAGTTAATTATTTTTGAAAAAGCCTCGCTTTTATTTTTGATTAGATAAACTTTTACAAAATGAGTATAATCATCCAAGAATGTTATAAAATATTTGTATCCATCCCATGTTTCTGTTTGAATAGGACCACAAATATCGCTATGAATTATTTCTAATGGTTGACAAGCTCTCTGTCTAGTTGTTTTAAAAGGTTTTCTACTTAATTTCGATTGTGTGCAGACTTCACAGATGTCGACTTCCTTTACACGGCCTCCATCTATCCCTCGAACAATTTCCTTTGTCTTGTTAACAGGTACATGTCCTAATGCACGATGCCAGAATTTACTGTCTATTTGAAAAACATTGACTGACCTCGAAGGTACGACTGGCTTTGTCGTATTTATTAATAATTTTAAATAGTATAGACCATCCTCCCTCCGTTCACAAGTCTCCATACATTCAGAGTTTTTACCTCCGAGTTGGCAGCTTGTTCTGAAAAATTTTAAAAAATAATTATCATCAGCTAATCTAGATACAGATATCAAGTTCTTTTTAAGTTGGGGAACACATAAAACATTTTTTAAATTAATATTATTAGAATACAAGTTTCCCATTGTGTTAACATGATGTATGTTTCCATCTGCTGTCATAATTTTATAATTTATTTTCTCCTTATCTACAAGATAAGTTTCTGATGTAACAATGTGACTACTTGTTCCAGAATCTATAATGAATTCAACTTCCTCTTCGTTTGAATGATCTGTATAAAAGTTACTTACAGTTTGTTTTAAGCAGAATTTTGTGTAGTGCGAGTTTTCCTTACAATATCCACAATTAAATTGTGAGTTGCAATCTGCATGTCTATGTCCACTCTTCATGCACTTATAGCATAAGCTGTTGTTTCTTCTCCCATCATGTATTTCTGCTCTGCAAAATCTCGCTATGTGGCCTTTTCTTCCGCATTTAAAGCAACTCTTCACATGAAAGCTGTTCTCTATGTCTTTTACAGTCTCATTCTCATAGGATGTTGTTGGTTTCGGTTCTTCAATACTTTCATCATTATTTTTCCTCATTTTAAGTTCCAAAAGAGAATGCTCATGGAAGTATGGAATCCCGTACCATGCTGCATCAAAATCAAACCTTGTTTTTTATAGACTACACTGATCGTATTAACTCCTGCAAAAATTATTTTTGAAAAAAAAACCCGCGTTTCAGAGTTATTTTATAAAATCGAAACTAACCTAAAAAGTAGGTCTATTTTTCGACGCTACCAACGACGTATTTTAACACACACACATTACATTATTGCTCTAAAAACAGCGTAATACACTAATATTAGTAAGAATTACGAGTTAAAGTAACATCCACAGTATGCTTGACTGAAACTCGATTTTATTTTAGACCTTTACATTGCCAATAGTCAGTCAGTACAGTACAAATGTCAGATGCCACAGATAAGATAACTATAAACCATAGAGTATAGTAAGTGCTATAAACTAGTCGGGATTTAGGGATGTAATCGATAAATCAAAATCTTTAGGCTGAGAAAATCTATTTTGTTGCAAATAGCAATAAACCAAACTAAATCGATTTGGTGTACTGATCTTACTTAATTGTAATTAATTTTAGAGTCCGCTCGACAGACAAGGGTTTGTTCAATTGAAACGGAACGTCATTTATATTCAGTTGAAACGGAACGTCATATAAAGGGAGTAAAACAATATTCGTACTTTTAAACTCGAAAAGTATATTTCCAGTTCAAAAATCAAATCCCCGACGCGTAATGCCGTAAAAAAATATGAAACTAATTACTATAATATTTTGGTTTTGAGGCGCGAGACTTTTTGGTACCAACTTTGGTCATTGTCCTTTATTCTTGAGATTAAATTTATTAAATTTTTGTCTTCTTTTGACGTTGATTCCCATGCAGTTCGAAAGTGAATCAAGTCCTTTGGTAAATTTGATAATATTTTTGAAATTATTTGCTCATCATCGAATTTGTATCCTAATGCCCTTATTCTCGTTGCCTTGTTCTCTATTTCCGCTATTTCTGTCATTAAATTTTTATTCATTATTTTATATTTGTAAAACTCTTCTAATTGTTGTGAAATTTGTGTGTCTTTGTGTCCAAGAAATAATCGGTCAAATTTATCTATAATATCCTTTGATTTTTCACAGTTTATTGCGTACACCATGTATTTGTCGCTTATAGCACATATAATTAATAATTTTGCTTTGGCATCTTTCTTTTTAAAGTCTTTAACTGTTATTTCAGCATCTTTTTCCAAAACCTGTTCCAATTCTCTTGCAGTCAAAAGTAATATTAATTTTTGTTTCCATATAAAATATTCTTCTTCAGTTTTTTAATTTCGAAATAGTAATTTCTTCCGCCATGTTCAAATAATATTGTATTTTTTTTAATAACAATTTCACACTTTTTCTCCAGACATTTTTAGGCTTCTTCTACTAGTTCCACCTTACCTTCACAGTCTTCACACCATATTTTCATCGGTGGCGAGGGCCCATAACCTCTTGTTGGATTCTGTCTAAAATCTTACCATTGTAAGGTGGAAATCTGATACACTCTGGGATCCCCTATTACTCACAATAAAACCATATATCAAAATATTCTTGTTACTATATTTAAATCATTTCTAAAACCTCATCCACAATTAAATTCACCTAAACACTTTCATGACTAAAACTTCAACCGACTGCCACAAATTTTCTCTCTGTGCTACTCAAAAATCAAAAATCATTCTATATTCAAAACGTAACTTCTTAATACTATAAAAACCATAAACTTCAAAACTGCCAGTCATCAATAGAGATAAAATTCTATAAAGCTAATATCATAATATTACAACAGTATAAGCGCTTACACCGCCCTTACAAGTGCAAAAAGGGCCCACATTATACAGCTTTTTGCGTATAGTGGCTGTAGTAGCAGTACATAAGCTGTATAGTAGCTGTATATGAGCTGTTATATGGTGTAAAGAGAAACCATCTAATCACTCCATCACTCAAAATAATATTTTATAAAAATCTTATAAAGATAAAAGTTTTAAATAGAAGTTTGACGATAATTAGAATTAGAAAATAATATAATTATAAACGAGAAACAATTTTTCGTACAAGTCATATGGTAAACAAATGATGGATTGCTAATATTTCAAAGTGAAATCATAAGTACAAGATAAATTTTAGATATCTGATGGGAATTGGAAAATCAAAGTGCAAATCAAATCAATATGTGGTTGGTTATTGGCAATATTTTTGATTCGATTAAATCTTGATTTTGATAATTAACGAACTAAACTTATTGTGAAGTGTCATAAATTTGTTGTGTATATTAAACGTATTTTACTATATTTTTCAGGAAACTATGACCTTAAAAGTTATAGAAACTATAAAGAAAAGGCAAAAAACGCTAATTGTATTGTATTGTATAACGGGCTGGTGTCCGCAACTCCACGTCTAATGCACGTATTTTGCGTGCGGATGGGAAATTCATTCGATCCACCCCAGCTCCCTGAGAAAAGCCAGCAGCGCCTTGATGTCGCTGACAATCTCGCGGAGAGTACCTGGGTTACCGAAGTACTTTGCCCTGTATGATGCAACCTCTGGGCAGTGCAGAAGCATGTGGGCTGCTGTCTCATCTTCCTCCACGCAGGCTCGGCACAGGGGGCTGTCTGTGACTCCTATGGCAAAGAGGTGTTTGTTAAAAGAGCCATGTCCAGTGATGGCGGCTGTAATTGTGCGCAGCTGTATATTGGTCAGCCGAAGCGCGTTTTTCGTGAAGCGGCCGTCGATGGTAGGAATTGCATCCTTGGCCTGCCTACACTCACCATGGTTTAGCCACAGTTTGTGGTGTTGTTCACTGGTTCGTTTCCTTATAACAGTGTGCGTAGGTACCCGAAGGGGAGTGGCACTATGGGTTCAGGTCCCATTGCTGCCATGCTCGATCCCCTCCTACCGAGTTCGTCCGCTGCATCGTTGCCTCGGGACTCGCTGTGTCCTTTTATCCATTGAATGGTTATATTATTGATATTACCAACCTGGTTCCGATGTTGATGACACTCGTGTATTAACCCAGAGTTGACTGTGTGGTTGTTTAATGCTAGTACAGCCATGCTGTCTGAAAGTATGTAGAAGAGAGAAGTAGATTCTTTAATTTTATAATCTACTGTATAATTTCGACTCAATGTAAAAATTGTTACAGAAATAAATTAAATGAAAAAAAAAATGAAATGTATGCGAATTGAGTGGTCCACAACTTCCCTGGCTAAAATGGCTGATGCCGCCAGGGCAATGCCCATGCATTCTGCCTGAAATACCGTGTTATGGACCCCCAATGGTGCGGCTATGTGGATGTTGAGATCTTTCCGAGAAGACTCAAACTCCAGTGCCGGTACCTGCATTAGATCCATTCGTGAAGATCCGTACTTTCGCGGGGCTTAGACCCTCGCAGCGGTGATACTCGTGGAGTTGGATTTTGTATATTTTGTCGAATACGAATTACTTGGGTATCCGATCGTTAATAGCTTTCGCTAGGGGGAACTCGTTATAAAATCCCTCCAGTATCGCGGTGTGCTGTGTGTACTTCTTACCCCAAAATTGAAATGTTTCAAGTCGTACTGCCGCCATCGTCGCTTCCTGCTGTATGAACAGATCGAGCGGTGGGAGCCCCAACATGGCTTCTAGAGCCGCGGTCGGGGTAGTCATAGTCGCCATGCAGGCAAGTCTCTGCATGCGTTGCAGTTTGTTGGAGGCTGTAGCTAGTTTAGTGCGGGGCCACCAGACCACTACCCCGTAAGTAATCATGGGTCGGATCACCGCGCAGTATAACAAGAGTATTGTTTTAGGGGATAGGCCCCACTTCTTACCTATCATCCTCCTGCATTTCCAAAAGGTTATGCAGGCCCTGTTTAGTTTGTTGTCTAAATGATTGCTCCAGTTTAACTTACTGTCCAGGATGACTCCCAGGTATTTGACTTCGTCAGCTAACTGGAAATCTGTGTCGAATAGTTTGGGTAGGCGATAAGGGCCTAGTGCCCTTTTTTGGATAAACATGACTAATTCAGTTTTCGTGGGGTCCACTGAAAGGTCGTATTCCCTACACCACGTTCAACGATGCGTAGCGCCTGTTGAGTAAGATTGCAGATTGTCCCCGTCACTTTACCCGGAATGAGGATGGCGAAGTCGTCCGCGTACCCGATAGTGTAGTAGTGGTTAGCGTTGAGCTTAGTGATGAGATTATTTATCACCAGATTTCAAAGGAGGGGTGATTGTACTCCTCCTTGGGGGCAGCCTCTAGCTATCATAACCGTCTGCTGCTCTTCTGCAAGGCGAACCACTCGTTTGCTTAACATGTTAGTGATCCAGTCTATCAGCACCTGTTCCACTCCGTGCCGGGAGAGGGTGGTGCTAATGCTGGAGAAGTTTGTTTCATCGAAGGCCCCTTCGATGTCAATGAAGGTGCCCAGGCAGGTACCCTTCTGATGTATTGCTTCTTCTGCTTCTGCCAGCCGGTGGTGATGGCCGCTGCACCCTCCAATGCTAGGGTGAGGTCTATGATTGTTTGGCTTCGTCTGTTTACGAAGGTTGGTTCGGAACCTGTATTCAGTAGGGTTGTTTGTGGTGAATAAGTAATCAACTAAAGCCTTACCCCTTGCATTCTGCGTGTCCATGCCCCACAGAGGATGATGGGCGTTTGCGTCGGCGCCTATAATGACCTCCAGCCCTGTGCTCTCGCAATGCCCCACGGGGCGGGCGAGTTCATGCGGGGGCGGCTCCTCTGCATCGGGCATATATGTCGAGGCAACGACTACTGCCACCTCAGTATCCCCACGCTGTATGGTCAGCCTAGCTGCAGAGAGATCCCTGCAACAGAAGTCTGTTAGTTGCTGTGTTTTAATGTTACGTATCGTATAGAGATACACGATCTTGGTTGATCATGATCTGTGCAAACTATGAGCTTACCTCCGAGATTGGAGAGTACTTGTATTTGGCCAGCGCTGATCCACGGCTCCTGAATCAGAGCAATGGCCGTTTGTTCAACCTCCAGCCACTTCCGCATCTGAGCCGTCGCGGTCTGGCTGTGGTGGAGGTTGGGCTGCAGGACTTTACAGGTCGACGAAAGGGACGCCATCGCTGGTCGTACCCTCGTCGTCGCCCGCCAGTCGCTGCCCAGCAAATAGGTCACCCGCGTCGAAACCATCCCCCTCCGGGTCCGAGGCCGACGACAAGGTGTCGCCGTCGAGCTCGTCACTGGTTTTCGCCACTGCCGGACCGACAACCGCGCTGGAGCTTGCTGCGTTGGCAGCAGAGCACCCAGGGGCGAGAGAGGTGCTGTGAGCACCCCTCTTGGGAGTCTCCTCGGCTTTTGCCTCCACTCCGGTGTGTATCTGTGTAGTGGGTGATGTATGTGTGGTTGGCGTGTGTGTTTTGTGTGTGGTTGGTGTGTGTGTGAGTGTGGTTGCTGTATGTGGTGTGTGTGTGTGTGTGTGTTGGTGGTCTTTTTAGAGTTATCCATAGTAACTTGTGTAGAATTCATCTCTCTGGCTTCCCACTCTCCTTGGAGCCCGCATCTGGGAACCTCTCGCTACAACCTAGCTCAACCGTTAGGATTACCATCGAGATATAGGGGCGTGAGGCTGGCTTACAATGCGACATCGGTTGCTTGTAAGGTCTTATCAACCCTCGCTTACACCGTCAGCATGACCTTAACCCACCGCTTTGGCCATCCGAGGATGACCTCCGCGGACCCCCCGCCCCTCGCCTGTGGCCATTTCCCTACCCGTGGCTCAATAGCCACGGGTAAGGAAATGGCCACAGGCGAGGGGCAAGGAGCGAAACGGTAGCCCTACACAATGGTAGGGCTACCGTTTCGCTTGAAATCCAGACCAAAGAGGGCGTGTTGCCTCACGGACGCATTACAGCCAGCGCCGCTCGGCTCAACCCTCCAGGACTCCTTCATCCCCGCTTACGGCTAAAAAAAAGCTTAGTATTGAACCAAGTTTGGTTGGGAAACAAAAGGCGAAAAGCTGGCCAAAAAAACGATTTGAAGTCAACAAATTAGTCAAGGATGAAAACTCTAGGCCTATAGATAATTAATCTTCCCCAAAATTCTGTGTAAAAATATCGCCATTATCGTGAAGAAGCAATAAGAGAACTAAATGTCATGGTTCAAAATAATATACATATAACTTTATGCAGATTGTCTATATTTATCATTGCCATCATAAAGTGGTTGTGTGCAGACTAGGTAGGCTATAAAATAAAATAATAAATTTGTATCTTATGGACAATCACAGCCACGCGTTTGATTATCTGCAAAAACATTTATTATTTATTTTATTTTATTATTATTATGTATAAAATAAGCAAAGATAATTTTCAATCTGATATACTTCAGTGTTTTCCTAGATTTGTAAAGGGGTTTGAGCTTCAAACTCATTACGATGGGGGTCGACAGAAATCGTTGCCAACACCATAATAGATTCCAATTACAAACGGCTCAATATCAGGTCTTTTAAATGTAGCGCACAAAATTGGCCAAAACACTTTATTGTAGCTTTTAATTATTGGGAGACCGTTGAAATTTAAAATAATTTTAGTTTTAACATCAATCCATGTCTCCAATTATTTCTTTAAAGATTTGGCGAGACCATTATTATTATGACAGCACTCACCTTGTTCAATCGTTTTATTCGTATTTGTTTGATAGTACCTAAAATTTTTCCAGCGTCACATGGTAATATTCCGGAAAATCAGCAATTTACAATCGCAGCTAAATCATGTAGAGCTATTTGTGATATATTTTTTTCAATAGCCCATTTTTTTTATTCGCTGACAAAACAACATATTTTTTGAAAATTCGGTTCATCATTATTTGAAGTACTTGTGCTGCAGCATGAGGAAACGTCATCATCAGGTTCCAAAGGTTTAACTAAATCCACACATTCGACACCATTCATACATTCTACGATGGTTCATGGAAGGTAAATGCGCGCACCACACACAATATTAACGCAATCGTGACGACTCTGTCAGTAATTTATGTGTTTCGTTTTTTAAGCACCCTTGAAGACAGAAGTTATAAAATCACTGTATTCACAAGTGTCTAATTATGCTATAAGAATTAGTTTTATAATAGAATTTGCATATACCATTGTACAGAACAAAGTATCGAGTGATACCATAATAACACTTAGAGTTGTAGTAAAATACAACCTTTATACAGCTTTAATGATAAAACTTGTTTTAAGTGTCACAAAATACTTCAAGTTCTATAGTAGTGTTTTCATATTATGTTTTAACACTCCAAGCTTACGCAGATCCCTTAATACAGATTTCATACAGATAAAGCTGTATAAAAACTCAAAAACCCTTCTTATAAAGATAAAAGCATCTTTTGAAACTCTTGTACGACTTTAAAAGAACTTTAAATTCTAAATGAGCTGGTTAATTGATGTTAAAAACGCTTGCATACTGCTTGGGTTGGCACCAACCCACGAATTTTTGACATTTCAACGCAGTCTGATGAATACACACTAATGAATTTACGAAACAAAGACAACTTAGTTTCGTACCAAATTTATCAGTAAACGAGTACAGTGAATTTATATCATATCACAAATTTATTATAATAATTATTGCCTTTAGAATTTTGTTTACATCTTGACGTGCGCTGTCAGTTTCTTTTTTTATTTGATCAGCACCTGGTGTCTTGTCATTCTTTTGAGTATTGATTGCTCTAATGGTTTCTTCTTTTAATATTTTAGGGATTGGCTCAGAATCTGTATTATTTATTTTACTTGTTGTATCTTTTTAGTTTTTGCTCTGGTAAAGCTTTCGATAATAATCTGTAGCTACTTTTAGTATTTCTGTTCTTTTGTTTGTAAAATTGTTGTCTATATTCTTCACCTTTAGCATCCAATCATTTTTACTGTTTAATTATTTTATTGCTTTTTTTGTTCCACCGGTTCTTTCGATATATTTCTTTAATGTTTAATTCCTTTTATTTTTCTTGTCTTTCCTGATATTTCGGTTGATCTTTTTACCGAATTCTGATATTTTGGGGCGGTTAACTTTTTCTTCTTTATTTTGAATTTTAATTCCTTCCTTTCTTGTGTAACTGGTATGTGTCATCTGAGATTTCTCTCTTCTGTGTTATTTTCTTCGTTTGTGTTTTCGATAGGTTTATAACCTTCTCGTAGTGTTCCTGAATCAACAGTGGTTTTTTTGTATGTTTATTTGTTAGTTCCTGTAAGTTATTCATAAGTTGAGTGGTATTACCGGTACACAAGGGCTGAATTATATGTGCGAAATTGTCTTTTGGTCTTTATTGTTGTTCTTGTTAGTTTTGCACGAACCATTTTATGGTCCATGTCGTGTATACGACTTTGATTATTTAGGCATTATTAGACATTATGAAATTGATTTCGTTTTTGTGAAGTCCGTTTGGGGAGACCCTTGTCCACCAAGATCTTAAGATTTGTGGATCCATTTTTGCTCCTTTTTCCCTGCCCATATTGTCCCACTGTACATATTCTTCTTCACTATTGTTGCGCACTCCTATTTGTGCGTTAAAGTCGCCCATTACTTTAACATTTTTGTTGCAACTTTGCACAGTAATTTTTAGATCTTCATAGAATTTTTCAATTTTGGTTATATCTTCCTTCTTATCCGATTCAGTTGGTGAGTATGGCTGGATGATTGACCACTTTTATTCTTTATTTAAAGATAACGCTATGTTCAATATTGTTATTCTTTCAGATTTTCCTTTTGTGTCTTCTATTCTGTGTGCTAGGTTCTTTTTAATTAAAAATCTCACCCCATATTGCCCATGTGTTTCACCTTTATAATGTAAAATATAGTTTCCGTAATCGTTTATCCCTTCTCCATATCTTCTCATTTCGCTGATCCCTATTATATATATACTATATCCCATTTTATGTCTGTTAGAGCTAATTCGAGTTCAAGGCGTTTCTCAGTGGTTCGTAGTGATCTAGCGTTAAAACTGGTTAAGTGAATTTGTGATGTAAGTTGGTTTGTCTTTAGAGTCTTTTCCCCCATAAGGATCGGAAGTCGGCTGGGGTTAGGTCTCGTCCTAGTTATTTAAGATAGTTTAATTAAGCGCGAGCTACCGCATTCGGAATTGTCCTTAAATGATGGCAGTGTTTATGATAAAAAAACCAAATAATCCCAAATTTATATCCCTTGAAAAATGTATAATTTGACGAGTTGGGAAAAACAAGAATATACGTAGGCTTCCTGCAGTTTTACAGTACAGGGCTGCAATCAGTTGAATGTATAAGTACCTTATTTAAATTGAATGCACCCTATTTGGTCTGCTGTACAGTGTACACACCACTATAAAACTTCAAACGTATTGCATAGACATTAGGTAATATAGGTACGCTGCAAAACGTTGCACACTGCACCAACTAGTCACACCCTACAACATTGTTGACAGCCATTGCAAGTATATGACATAACAAACGTTTTGAGAATGAAAATAGACAACATAACAATAACAATCCGCCTAGTTATAATTCTATTATTGCAATGAATGATTACGTCGATTCTCTTCAATACCTGTGCATACCTAGAGCTACGTACCAATTTATTCATTATAATGACATCATCCGACGATCTCTTGTCACCGTCGGAGTCCCAGCTGTATTAGAACCCAATGGTTTGGCACGCGACGATGGCAAAAGACCGGACGGCATGTCTTTGCTTCCATGGAAGATGGGTAGGCCTTTGGTGTGGGACGCAACATGTGTCGATACCCTTGCGCCATCCATCATACATCTTCCTAGCTTATCGTGCTGTGCTGGGGCTGCCGCTGCGGCTGCAGAGAACCTCAAGCGGCGTACATATAATTACCTTATTGGAAACTATATTTTCGAGCCGTTTGGGATTGAAACTCTAGGACCGTGGGGTCCGAGTGCTCACAGCCTTTTCAAGGAAATTTCAAAACGCTTAGTTGACACTTCTCGTGACTAGGCTGGCTTATACCTTGACCAGACGCTTAGCATTGCCATTGGCAATGCTAAGCGTCTGAGCGACTGGCGGCGGCGGAGACTGCCGCCAGTCTCTTGGGGACATTATCAATTGACAGCGCCAGGGTTGAGGAGTTTTTTGACGCCATTTTTTAATATATTTTTAAGTTAGTTACTTTAGGTTATTTTAATTTATAAGTATAATAATATACCGTTCTGTATAGAACAAAACAAATACATATATATATATTTATCCCGCAAACAAATAGCCGTCCCCTGAAGGCGAAAGTGCATTTAAACTGGCGACCACCTGCTTTTGGCGTCCGCATACCGGACGCCACTTTATTTGCCGGTGGCACTTAGGTCCTAATGGTCCTGGTTAGCCATAGGACAAAAATCGATAGAAGCCAAAAAGTCGTTTAAATGGCTGCAATAATATAATGAAAAGTTCCCGAAAAAATCTCAGCGCAGTTGAAGCGCTGCTGTAGCGCGTATATCCACAGCCGTATATCTCGGGGATTTCCTGACTACGAATCCGCGTATTTGGCGTCCGCAATTGCGACGTTGCCAGCTCAATCATTAAATCTGTTACTAAAGATCACATAATATCTACCGTCCCCAAAAAATAATGTTGTGATGTTGATTAGTTATAGGAGGTACTTAGGTTGAGTTGTTTGATCCGTTGTGAAACTAACTTTTGTAAAAAATGTATGGCGATGTTGACAAATTGTCCAATTTGGCATGCATTTAAAAAAAGTGTGTTTTAACAACGGAGCAAACGACTCAACCTTATTTAAAATCCGAGATGTTTTAGAATTAAAATACTTAAGTACCAAAATTATGTCTAACTCTAAGTGCCAAAGTTGCATAGAGTAATTAATAAACGTTGTGTTGTTGACAAATCAATCAACGTTTGTCTCCTTCAATTATAAATATTTTTCATTATAAAACACACTACACTGTGAATAAAAGTGATACATTTGCATGTTCTTTGTTTTTGTTTGTGGATTCGTCACCCATATAAAATACAATTAAATTAAAGAAGTTTTGAAGTAAATAAGAGACATATTATTTTAGTAATAAGATTTTTATCTTGTTTATGTAACAGGTTTGATTGAATTTATTGATTTTTGTTTCGTTTGGAGCGTAAGAAACCGAGAACTCATATACCATTATTTTTAGGTCGTTCTGGAGTCGAATACCATAAACTCGATCATCGAACTCGAAACGATTGGGACTATTTTTTTTCAAAAAATAACAATAAAAAAACACGAAAGAATAAATTTAATGTTTTTTTTTTTAATAATGAGAACTCAAATGCATATGTGTGTGTAAAACGTATCCACGATCGGCAACACATGCGAACGATACCCATTGAAAAATTCATTCATCGATCGATTCTCATTATTTCACAAAAAAAAAACATTAAATTTATTCTTTCGTGTTTTTATTTAACGTTATTTTTTTTTTAAATAGTCCCAATCGTTTTGAGTTCGATGATCGAGTTCATGGTATTCGGCTCCAGAACGACCTAAAAATAATGGTGTATAATAATACAATCGCCATGCTCCGGCTTCGCGTAGTCTGAATTAGGATGTATTATACTTTTAAACCTTCCAAAAATAATAACTTACCAGATAGTGCAAAACCGCATCAAATTTGGTTGCATGTCTTAGGAGAGACAGACACACAGACCGTACTTCTACAATTAAGGTCGCCAGGCTATTGGGCGTCCGTATATAAATATTGGGCGTCCGTATATAGCTATTGGGCGTCCGTATATAGCTATTGAACGTCCGTATATAGCTATTGAACGTCAAGCCTACTCAGCTGTGATAGTTTTCCTTTTAACTTCGTTATATAAACTATCACCGTGAATTTTTTCATGCACCCAAACAACTGTTTAGCTGATAGAGGGGGGAGACACTTGAGTCTAACAAAAAAATGCACTTTAAAGCTTAATATTTTACCAACGATTCCCCTAATCGAATTATTTGAGCAAACTCGCAATTTTTTAAAGACTACTACTATTCAACGACATTCCACGTATGGGGTACGCGAGACAAAAAAAACCCACTGTACGTGTACCTACTACTTTAGGTACTGGAGATACCCTTAAAAATACTTTTCGACATTTTATTTCATCGCTTTGTCGGCGTAACCAATCTGTATATTTATATCAAATTATAGCTTTTTAGTATTATGAGTCTTTAGCTCGTGGCTAAATGGTGCGTGGTTAAGCCGCGCTTGCCTAGGTTGGTGACCACCCATTACATACCGAGTTTCCTCCGTGCCTCGGAAAGCACGTTAAGCCGTTGGTCCCTGCTGTCATTTGTAGATCTTTGACAGTCGTTAAGGTAGTCAGTGGCTCGTAAGTCTGACAACCAGTCTTACCAAAGGGTATCGTGTTACCCATTGCTGGCTGGGTTGTGGAGGTCAGATAGGCAGTCGCTCCATGTAAAATACTGGTATTCAGCTGCATCCAGTTAGACTGGAAGCCGACCCCGACATAGTTGGGAAAAGGCTAGGCAGATAAAGTACTATGAGTCTTTGAGCAAAGTTGCGGACAGACAGACAGACGGACATGGCGAAACTATAAGGGTTCTATGTTGACTACAGAACCCTAAAAAATGGTCAAGTCGTAAACTGGAATTCCCTGAAGACGAAAGCGCGAGCGAGGAAAGGCACTATACGATTTCGCATTCAAATCTGGTGCAGCCCGACTGGGAACCCATCTTACAGTAGTTTGCAGCCAAATAGTACCGCCTTGAATAGTACCGTACTCCTACAATTAAGGTCGCCAGGCTATTACACCACACCACTGAAGCAAAGGACATCGAGGAGTACGTGCGCCAAAGGTTGAAGTACACGCCAAAAGTACAGCTACTGGAGTTGCGCCGCAACGTCAATTTAAAGGAGTTTGTAGTGCGCATACCAACGTGTTTGCTCCATTTGGTGTTGGAAGACAGTTTTTGGCCGCAGGATGTGGTGTTCCGTCGCTTCCGCGGACAGATTCCACAAGAACGCACAAAGCATCGTGCAAGTGAAGTGATACTAACATAGTTTTAAGTTGCATAAATAACACAAATGTTATTAGTTTTTCTATGGGTCTTTGTTACCTGAAATAAATGGTTTATTATTATTTTTGGGCGTCCGTATATAACTATTGGGCGTCCGTATATAGCTATTGGGCGTTCAATCGCTATATACGGACGTCCAATAGCTATATACGGACGCCCAATAGCTATATACGGACGCCCAATAATAATAATAAACCATTTATTTCAGGTAACCTAAAGATCGACCCGAGCGGCTGTTATTATTTAGCCACGAGCTAAAGACTAATTTGACAAAAAAGCTATACTTTGACAGCAGATTGGTTACGCCGACAAAGTGGTGAAATAAAATCTGGAAAAGTATTTTTTAAAGGGTATCTCCAGTACCTAAAGTACTTAGTACACGTAAAGTGGGGATTTTTGGAACGAAGTTCCTTATCGCGCGTTGCGAAAGGGGGCTAGACGGAAAAAATTAAGACGAAAAGTTGTAACGACACTTTTTGCTATAGTAAGGTATTGTAAGCCGTGCGGCGTGCGCATGTTTCTCTGTCTATCTCTCTCTCTCTCTTATAGAAAGCAAGCCAGATATTTTCGTTTCGTCTTTGGTCTGTGGATGGGTGATCAAGGTTAAGCAACGACTGCCAAGGTCTGTCTGTTGATGGGTGATCCAAGTTAAGCAACGGTTGCCAAGGTTGATCTGTGGATGGGTGATCAAGGTTAAGCAACGACTGCCAAGGTCTGTCTGTGGATGGGTGAACCAAGTTAAGCAACGGTTGCCAAGGTTGATCTGTGGATGGGTGATCAAGGTTAAGCAACGACTGCCAAGGTCTGTCTGTGGATGGGTGATCCAAGTTAAGCAACGGTTGCCAAGGTTGGTCTGTGGATGGGTGATCAAGGTTAAGCAACGACTGCCAAGGTCTGTCTGTGGATGGGTGATCCAAGTTAAGCAACGGTTGCCGAGGTCTGTCTGTGGATGGGTGATCCAAGTTAAGCAACGGTTGCCAAGGATGGTCTGTGGATGGGTGATCAAGGTTAAGCAACAACTGCCAAGGAACTTCGTTCCATCCGGGTGTCCCTTGACACCTCTCAAGTTTTTTTTTGTCTCGCGTACCCCATTACGTGGGATGTCGTTGAATACCTAGGTCTTTAAAAAATATTGCGAGTTTGTTCAAATAATTCGATTAAGGGAATCGTTTGTGAAATATTAAGCTTTAAAGTGCAAATTTTTGTTAGACTCAAGTATCTCTCCCCTCTACCAGCTAAACAGTTGTGTTTGGGTGCATGAAAAAATTCACGGTGATAGTTTATATAACGAAGTGAAAAGGAAAAAAAAAACTACATAGTTTAAGAGTTATAGTCGACCAACCTATAAAATGTACTTGGATAACATATTTACCTAAACATAATGTATGGGAACACAGGTTTTTCAATTGCAAATGTAAGTTTGTTGTTTATTATTACAATAAAAATCATCGTTCAGAGGCAAATCGGACCGTAGGAAGTGTCCGCATATTTTGATGGGCTACTACGGAACCCTACATTGTGCGTGGCCCGACACGCACTTGGCCGGTTTTTTTTAATTATCTGCACATGTTCCCTCCATGTATTCACTGAGACACCGGCCTTCTGCCGAGGGAGAGACTAGGCCTTCATCACCTCTGTGACCCATTCCACCCAGACCTACGGGTCGGATGACTAGAAGTACTAAACCTTTTTCTTGAATTTGTTATTCTGAGACATGCCGATGTCTTCAAGATGTTTTACATACACATACTTAGAATATTAAGGATATTGGTGCAGGCCATGGCAGGATACAATCCCGGTTCCATCATCACAATACCTACCTTGACCCACCAATGAAGTAAGTACGTACCTACAGGGACAAATATTTACCATTCAATCCATTCATCTATGCTCATTCCAACACAACAGACTTTTTAACAATTTTAATAGGATAATGAAATATAAGGTAGGTACTCGTAGATACATATTATATCAATATCGGGCATCCGTATACGTATAGATCTTACAAATATTGGAATAAAAATGTTGAAACTGTGTGCTACAGGCAAGCGATAGTAAAAGAAAGAGATAAGTAAACCGAAAGCTGGCAACGTCGCACTCCCAAATACCGTCCATCCTGTTAGGACGTCAAAGAATCGATGCCATAGGTAAATCACGATCAATATATCCAGGAAGCCTATAATGTATCACCATGATTCGGGGTTCAAAAATGTTGGGGCATGACTGCAAGAGGAATATCACGAAAAATACAATTATCGGAAAATGACGTATCCCACGGAGCTGGATATCTAAAAACTAAGCAATATACATTAACACATGTTAAAAAAAATAAGGGGAACTGGGGGACGTCGTACTGATGCACTTCGTGCATGACGCCAAAAAGATTCTAGGATGTAAATATATATATATATATATATATATATATATATATATATATATATATATATATACATTCATACATAGAAATATACCCACATAATGATAAAATAGCACAAGGGCACACACCAGAAATTTATTTTAGCAAACCGGTTATTGGTGTTGAAGAGACAGCAAATGACCTCTTCTTTCAGCCGTTCACTTTGGCAAATGATGCACCAAACACCCTGTATAGTGGCCCATATTGAGAGAACTACAACTTAGCGATCAAAACGAAGCCTCAAACTTCTCATTGATAAAGTGTAGCAAAATCGAAACTACGCGGGCAGATGTTCTTTCAAAGGATACCTGTGGCAGATGGCAGGTAACGTTTTCCAAGCGCGACCTGTGTCCTCGGACATTGGGTTTAGTTAGCGGAAACTAAATTAGGTATGTCCTACCTAACTAATACAGGTTTCGTAAGAGCTTTCTTTTTGAATCAGTTAAAGACAAAGAGATTTAAAAGAGATATAGAGCGGCCATTGGGTATAATGGTATACAATTTCGACCTCGAACGTCACGATTACCATTTTCTTCGTCTTGTCCCGTCTATCGCTCGTAAATATTTGAATGTCTTTGGCTAAAGATGTACTTTACTTACCTACCTGTAATCTCATAGTCTCAGGGGAAAATGTTCTTTTAAAATAAACACAGTATCAAAGTTCACCACTTAAATAAAGTATACCTACTTATGTGGTAAACTCTAAAATATATTTAAGAGGAGCTCGTGGCTAAATAATGACAGCCGCTTGGGTTAATCATTACCATTACCGTGGATGGGTGACCACCCATTACATACAGACAGAGTTTCCTCCACGCCTCGGCAAGCACATTAAGCCGTTGGTCCCAGCAGTCATTTGTAGATCTTTGACAGTCGATACAGTACAGGAACAGTCACGCATACGTACCTACACAATAAAATAAAGATTGAGTTTAGCTCATTAGCAGGTGAATATGAAAACGAATTGTCCGAACAATAGACCTAGATTAGGAAATAATACTATTGAGCCTAATTATGTTACTGCTACTGCTACTGTTTCTTAGTGAAATCTCTTATTTATATGTACTTACTACCTACCCTATCCTTTCAGAGTTACTGTTGCTGGATGCTGCTCCATGATCAGGCCTGACATACATACACTTAAGCTATTAAATGCTTCATGTGGTGGTTCTCTAATTATGTGGTCTATTTTCAGAATCGGTTAGATAAATAATACCTACCAATGAAAATACAGACAATTGAAACTTTACCTAAAATTCAGACCACTGAAGATCAACATGGAATAATTAAGTATTATGTAGAAAGGGTTACTAAAATACCAACTGCCTTGAAACAGACGGTCGTTTCGAATGATTGTGTTGAACTTCGAAATACCCACGCGTGTGGATGTTAGAAATTCTAATAAGAAATGGTAGCAAAATTGCGAAAAGTCGGAACAAGGTCGTGTCTTACCGCACGTCACCAGGCGACCGGGAACGCGTGCCAAGGGCGCTGGCGGCGAGGAGCGGCGCGGCGCGGCGGCTCGACACTTGCCCGGAACTCACACCAATCCGCACACAACTCGTACCCGACTCACTTCAATAAATTGATCATTAACAACGAACCAGCCATCAAACATGATCGCATAACTAAGAGAACAACGTCGAATTTGCTAACATAACCTCTTTCGACTTTCCGTCGTGCTGCATTCGTTACGAGATCTTAATATCAATATCTCGTTTGCTGTTGTGGAAAATTTTGAACCTTCTTAGCTTAAAACATCACCTTGGTTTTAATGTGAAAATTAAGTGAGTTTTCATCGTAGAATAATAACACGCGCCGGGAGTTCGTTGCCGAGCAACCACGCGGTTCTCCCGGCAACTCCAGGAGCCCTCCCCAGCCGGCTGCAACCATCGATTTTAGTGCTCGGTTACTTTCATGTGGGCGTAACCACACTACCAGCCAAGCGAATCTGTACCGTAACTAAACTCAAATACAAATCTATTTACATTGCCAGTTAATCTACCACAGAACCCTTTATGATACCAGAATTCCTGCTGCTGGAAAATCGGTTTTCTTTAGTCTACGTAGGGATCATTTTTCTTCAAGGTTTTCCAAGTTAGTCTCGTACCTTGGTTGTTTTATTGATAATATCATAAATATAGATAGATGAACCATTGTTGCAAATGCAATGAGTGAAATCTACAAGTTGTGTAACCTTCTAGTTTTTTCGAAGGTCAATAACGCTTTGTAATGAAAACTTTTTAATGGCATGTAGGTAAGTACCTCTACCTAATCAATACTTATTGTCTTTCTTTGCTTCACCATTTCTTGAGCCATCGTTAATATTCCATGGTCTCTCATGGTATCATTAGCAAAATAAATGATCTAATCAAACAACATCCCTCTGGCTGGAAAATATAGGTACTTACAGTCATCATAATAAAACACAAACCAAAAGAAAATCCATAACATCGGTAAACGTGTACCTACTCTGTACTAAAATTCAAATTCAACTTGAAACGTGCTCCCGTTTTATATTTTTCTATACATAAGTTATCCGTTTTTAGTCTTTCCGTACCTCAAAAGGAAAAAACGGTTATTATACCATCACTTTGCTGTCCGTCTGTCTGTCAAGACCCTTTATCTCGGGAACGCGTGGAGGTATCGAGTTGAAATTAAAACGATATACTCAGGTCTACAGTCTCTTGAAGCTGTGAAAAAATCAAACTTCTAAGTTAACGTAAAAAAAGATACGGCCGTTTATGTCGCAAAAAACGTATATTTCGAAACTGTCAAGAGAATAAAAATTTATAGGGTACCTACTTCCCGTTGCCCTAGAATCATGAGAAGCAATGTCTTACAGCACATGTAAAGGAAAAAATCTGAAAACCGTAAATATGTAGTTAAATAACAAAATGCCAACAAGTTTATACGGAACCGTCGGTGCGCGAGTCCAACTCGTACTTGGTCGGTTTTTTCGAATACGAATTAATAAGCATCGCTAGAAACTGCTTAAACATGGCACTGTTAGATATCTGGCATCGATTTAAAGTTTACCTAAGTAATTCGAACATAAATAAATATAAAAACTTAAAAAAGCTTTTAGGAAAAGTGCCATCAAATTCGATTTGAATGCATCTTAGATTAAAATTTACGACGGCTTCGAGGCTTCATTTACATAGGCCGAGAAGACTACGGTAAATGAAAGTTTCTTATCACAAAAAGTAGTTCAATTTGTTTACTAATAGTTTAATAAATAAAACTCAGAATGACGCCTAGTTTAACTCTAGATCACATCACTCTCGTTTTGATACAAGAAAAATCATAAACAAGGTTTAATCGCTAAGATGTAATTTAGGCCGTGTTTTGAAAAGTTCGAACTAGAATTTACACGCAACATTTTTGCCCTCAAGCTCGGATCGAAGATCTTAGCTGAATGAGAGAAACCGAAGATCCAGTTTTATTCCAAAGCCCTATGGGACCTATTCCAAACACAAATCTCCAATAGCTGCTGTAAGCCGTGGGCCATGGCTGATGATTATAACATTATATTTACTTTCAAAAGATTGCTTGTAACGAAATCTCCTTCGATGTAGAGTTTCTTTCAAGTGTTACTTGATAATCAATTATTGTCGGGGCAGCTGAAATTACAGCACAAATTTAACTTTGTATTTTTATGACTTACAGTTTCTGCCTCGAGGTCCTTAAGAGTTGCTATGGTTGGGAGTCACTAAGGGTGAAGAGTACCCACACAACCAGCGCATTTGGCTGGTCTTTGAGGGTAATCACCGAGGGGGTTTTTAAAAGAGGCTGAATGTAATTTTCCCATGAAATAAAAATTATATGTGTCTTTTTAACTTGTAAACACATTGTAGGAGAAAGCTTTGAATTTTATCCTTCAAATTAATGCTTTCTTACCCAACGTTACTTTTGACTTATCTAACCATTCTTCTAAGCAAAAAGAGTAACTTCTTCAAAGAAAATCTAAACAATCCGAGGTACCGCCTTTTTGAGATTTTAGATTCTTTGAAGAGCTACAGTTGCATCCGTAAGTTAAATAGTAGGTAAAAAAATCCCTTACAATACTGGTTTTTTTTTTCTAAACCTCCTGCTTCCCTTAACAAAAAAGCTGGGGATGCCCTTAACTTCTTACATGAACATGGTGGATTAGTTATACACCCAGTGCCGCAGCCGCTTCTTTCTTATTTTTAGTTTGCTCTACGTTAGAGGTAGGACCTTTTTAACTACCCTTACAATGTCGTATTTAATGAGCAACCAAGAGGCTTACAGTCTAAATACTCTTATATATAGCCTTTAGCATGCCCGAGTTTCAATTAAATATTGATCATCGTTTCTCCTTTTAAGTTTAAGAATCATAGGACCGATAGAGAAATCCGATTCAGACCGATATTGAAATGGGTACTGCTGTCCAGTACCCATTTGAAGACTCTCTTGAAAATGATTCGATAGTGTTTGTGATCGTAAATAGAACGACGAAATCATCTCCCATTCATCGATAAAAAAAAAACAAAAAATAATGATAATAATGAATGAATAATAATGTGTTAATGGCAGGTGATTTTTGATTTTTTTGGAATAGAAGAAGTTAATGCGCTATTGGATAGGTAGCTATAATATCCACTAATAAACCAAAATAAATAGCCAAGGTCATTGACATTAGTTGGGAACACACACTACTATTTCTGTCTCTAACTGGTGTCAGTAACCTTTGTTAGAAGTGTTTTTTTCAAATCCATTGTCGGTATAGGATCGCTGTCGGACTATCAGCAAATCAATTTGTTATGACTGATTATTAAACTTTGATTAGATTTTGTAAAGGGAATATTGGCATCCCTTCACAAACAGAATCCAATTTAGTTTTTGAAGTCACAATTTGAGCCTCCGCCCGCAGCGCCTGCTATGAACGAAAGACATGAGAGACGTCTAAATATTTTGACAAACGTAGGTAGGTAGTTGAACAATTTTTTGAACTAGTCTGTAGGTGTGTATATGATTTATTATCATATTCTTGATAGTACTCGTTTTTCCACCTTTATTTATTAGGTCAAAGTAGATAGGTTTATTAGTGAATGCGATGCGTGTTATCATTAAATAGGTACTTTGTACCTCATTTACTCACTCACATTGGTGCGTGTTACTCTGAACAACAAAATAGGTATCATGTACTCGTACTTATAGAGGAGCTCGTGGCTAAATAAGAGCAGCCGCTGGGGTCGATCTTTAGGTTAAGCCGTTACCTATTACATACCGAGTTTCCTCCGTGCCTCGGAAAGCACGTTAAGCCGTTGGTCCCGGCTGTCATTTGTAGTCAGTGACCCGAAAGTCTGACAACCAGTCTTACCAAGGGGTATCGTATTACCTAGCACTAACCGGGTTGTGGAGGTTAGATATGCAGTCACTCCATGTAAAATACTGGTATTCAGCTGCATCCGGTTAGACTGGAAGCCGACCCCAACGTAGTTGGGAAAAGTAGTGGGGAAAAGAGAATGACCAAAGTTGGTACCAAAAAGTCTCGCGCCTCAAAACCAAAATATTATAGTAATTAGTTTCATATTTTTTTACGGCATTACGCTTCGGGGATTTGATTTTTGAACTGGAAATATACTTTTCGAGTTTAAAAGTATGAATATTGTTTTACTCCCTTTATATGACGTTCCGTTTCAACTGAATATAAATGACGTTCCGTTTCAATTGAACAAACCCTAGTCTGTCGAGCGGACTCTAAAATTAATTACAATTAAGTAAGATCAGTACACCAAATCGATTTAGTTTGGTTTATTGCTATTTGCAACAAAATAGATTTTCTCAGCCTAAAGATTTTGATTTATCGATTACATCCCTAAATCCCGACTAGTTTATAGCACTTACTATACTCTATGGTTTATAGTTATCTTATCTGTGGCATCTGACATTTGTATTGTACTGTACTGACTGACTATTGGCAATGTAAAGGTCTAAAATAAAATCGAGTTTCAGTCAAGCATACTGTGGATGTTACTTTAACTCGTAATTCTTACTAATATTAGTGTATTACGCTGTTTTTAGAGCAATAATGGGTCAGTGGGTAGCCTTAGGGGCGGATGTAATGTATGTGTGTTAAAATACGTCGTTGGTAGCGTCGAAAAAATAGACCTACTTTTTAGGTTAGTTTCGATTTTATAAAATAACACTGAAACGCGGGTTTTTTTTTCAAAAATAATTTTTGTAGGAGTTAATACGATCAGTGTAGTCTATAAAAAACAAGGTTTGATTTTGATGCAGCATGGTACGGGATTCCATACTTCCATGAGCATTCTCTTTTCGGATAGGAATCCGAAACGTTAAATACCATACCCGTACCTACAAGTAAAATAACCGTACAAAGGCGGACTTTGAATTAGGAATTTTATTGAGGTCAAAGTATACTTCAGAATAAAATAGGATTTAACACATTCAGTGCCGGGAACCCACCTGGTGGGTTCACTTTTGCGCAAACGTAATGCTAGTGACCCACGTGGAGGGTCCACTTGCAATATGTATGGTGAGATGGCACATGAGTTCTATGAAACGGAAGTGGGTTAAAAACCTATAGGTACTATAATATGTAGGTATACTGTATAGGTTCTCTTCGTTCAAGAGATCTATTCAGTGTCTATAGGTAGGTACTACCAATTTCACTGATGGTCGACCTCTTTTCACTCTTATGTCCTGAGTAATAAGGAACTTAACTTCAAATTCCCAATTCAGAAACTGATAGCAGTTATCTCTGTCTTATTCTTTCTGTGGCCACCAAAGTAATGTCTAAAAATCAGGCAAAGTTTATTAACATCCAGCGTCCCTACCAGGAAACCGGGTCGACGTCCGATAGGAAAGAGTACATTTTGATATAGGTGGGGAAAGTTTGTTATTGTATTCGAGGCGGAATTCACACCCGAGCCGCAGGCGAGGTTGTTACGGAGCCGAGAATTGCAGTTACAAATGCCCATTCGACGTTTCTCACACCACTATCGAAGAAATAAAATAATAGAACAAAAAGTATTTTTGTCATGAGTTATTAGTTATTAGGAAACTATGATTTAATTTGCTTTATTTCCGCGATTTGGTTTCGCCAGGTTGAAGGAGAAGCAAATGCATAAAGCCGCTAAACAGCCTAATATAATAATAAAATTTTGAACACAAATACTTAAATGTTAATTTCGCGGCGGCTCGGATGTTAATTCCGCCTCGAATGCAACAACAAAGTTTTCCACTTATTTCAAAATGTACTATTCCCCCACCCACTCACAACCACCAAGTGAGCTTCTTCCTGCAGGGTTTAACCTTTCACCCACTCACTACCACCAAGTGAGCTTCTTTCTGCAGGGTTTAACCTTTCATGGAAGTCCCTGAACCGCCTCCAGATGCAAGTGCGAAGATGTAACTCCACCCTCGTTCAGTGGGGTTACCTCGACGGAACAGCAGTGGGTGTGGAACTGTGTCGCAGCCGTCGCAGGCTATGCTTGACTTCCTGTCCTGCCTTCTGAGGCCCAAAACGCAGGCAAAGTAAAGTAACATCTGCCACCAACGACGCCATGGAAGTGGCGAAGTTATGGGCAGCAAAATATCGCTCGCAGGTAAAAAAACGTGTCATGACATAAATATACGCAAAGCCATCTTATACATACAACACTTTACAACAGCCTGTTACTGTCCCACTGGAGATCATAACCTTTCCTTAAACAGAGAAAGCATGAGCATGTTACTTATGACACTTTTTTGCCAGGGAATGATATAGAATTGTGCCGTACCAGCGACACAAAGTATATATAGTAGGTATAAGAAGAGTGGCAGAGTTGACGGAAGGCCAAACTGTCCCCATCGAAGGCGTTTGATATTCACGCATTTCGATTAATTTACTTGGTAACCTGTAGGACATTATAGAACTCTTTACCTGACAACACATTCACATTCACACATTCGTAACTTCGTGAAATAAATTGGCTTCACTTCTACAACTAAGTTAAGATGTTTGATCCTTGTTATATACACACGTTTTCTGTTCTTACTCATGTTACAGTGCTAACAGCACATAGTGAGATCAATCTTGGATCTACCGCAAGGGTTCAATACAAGTCTTAACTTCCCTCACACAGCCAAAATTCCAAAACATGACTAGGTAATTAGTGTAACACATAGGTATCTCCAGGCAACATTGGGTTCCACATCCAACCATGTCAGTCAGTCTTGCCAGGTAGTTTATGTAGTCGGCCGACCGAAATTAATATTTTAGGACCTTGAGTCACTAAAGTGATTGTTAGTTCATCAGAAGATCATTCATTTTTAAGAACGTCTCTTTAGGATGTTTGAAAGTTTCGTAAATATTCTATTCCGGTTTCTGAAAGAACAAATGAGCTGCTGTTACAATAAATGACTGGAATAACAGTAGCCAATCAAATCACTTGATGTGAGTTTAACAATCAGTCAGTAAAATTTTGTGCCAGAAACCGAGTTAACTTACGGGAAGTTAGTACCTACCTACCTAGTACAGTTGTAATAGGCACCTCCAATGAATGCCCAAGAGACTTCTAGTAATTAGGCTAAGGCTGGGTTTCTACCAGAGATGAGCGAGGATGCGTAGTGAGGGATGTGTGTGGAACCAATCACATAGCTAGAATACCTCAAGCTGTGAAAAGAAGCGATATTATTGGTTAGTTTCACACACATCCCATAAGAGTAAGAACATTTTAAAATTCTTTGTAGATTTAGTAACATGAAAACCATGGCCATGTACTGTTTATTAGTCTTACTACCGTCATCAGCATTAGGTACACATAACCAAGATCTGTTAAGAACCTGAGTCCTTTTAAAAATAAACAAAAGTATTTTGGAGTAGGTTACCTACATACATACCATAAGTAAAATATTATAGGTACTTTCATGTGGTATTTATCTTGAATGCAAAAACAAAAATATCCATTGGATTCCCGCCAAAACAAACTAATGTAAGTTTGCGTGTTGAGAAGTATTTTTCGTCTCGTGAAGAACTAAATACCAATGCAAATCTAATAGCGTTATCAACTAATAATAACATCAGACATTCAGACGATTATTATAGACAGATGTCTACTCGTATATTGTACCTATAGTACCTACGTTGTTATGGTCAACATCTGTATCTACCTACATAAAGATGAACTTTTGTATACCGCATTGAAACTCGCTAGTTGGCAAAATTCCAAGACACGATAGAATCTGGGAATACTCTAAGAGCGATGCATAAAAAGTGAGACGATCGTGAAACCCAAATAGGAATAAAAGTAAAGCGGTTTTTGGGTCGGCGACCGAGCAATGTCACCTTTAACGCCTAATGACAAGATAAACCCCGCCGCCCGCCGCGCGCCGCTGGCACCCACACAGGCGTGCACCCGCAGCTCCCTCTTATCTACTTCTGCATATTATATATTTACAACATACTCATAATACAGTTGCATATACAATATAACTGCACATGCTTATCTATAATGCACACGATGAAGAATCAGCATAGCAATTTGAATTATAGGTAATTATTTTGTTGAGAATATAGAACATTTTATTTATTCAAAAATACCGTCAGGTGCATTACGTAAGAAAGGCACACCGACAAAGGAAATGGAAGTGTTATAGACGATGTAGGTAATGTTAGTGTGACTAACCAGTTTATGTTCAGTATAAAACTCTGCTCACTGGGGCATAGCAGCGAGTAAAAAATTGTATACGTCTGTCTACGTAGGTACATAATGTACATACCAACTTCGTTACGATGCTGGCATTGTGTGCGAACTTATTCCGTTTCGGAGGGCACCTTCAAACGATGCCGTTGACCGTGGTCAGGGACAAGCGGGCCCTGACCGTGTCGTTCGCCGTCGCGCGATTCGCCGAGACATTCAGTGCTTGCCCCAAATCGCAGTGACGTAACAACGCCGCTTACGATTCATGCCGTGCTAGCTGTGTGCGTTACCGCAGCAAGAAAAAATGTCTTATAAAAAGAATTGAGTTTTACCAATACTTAGTGCGTACTGAGATGTAAATGTGAGCCAAATATAAAATTAGTGTGTGCTGTCATTTCGAAAAAAAAAACGATTCAGGAATCGTTTTTTCTTTTTTTTTTTATTTCTCCCTCCGCGAGAAATAAAGTATATGCATGTAGCTTATAATTGTGAGCCAAAAATAAAGTTTGTGCCTCTTAGAGTTTTAGAGATATTTCATTTCCTGCTGGAGAAACGTTTTGCAGAATTGTGGCCCGTAGAAAAAATTAGTAGCTCTTAGTTTATGCGTATTAGTAAATTAATAAGGTGTTCAAAAGTATCTACTGTTTCCAAGCAATCATACATTTATGAAAAACCAAAAAAAAAACCTAGCGCTTAAATGAACAAACGTAGGTATAAAGCTAATGAAGACTGCTTTCGATTGTTCTTGTTGTTCTTAACACCCATAAAAAGTTTAAAGACAAAGTATACACACGTATCGTCGTTGATAGTCCAATACCGCGTAACTAACATTGTTCAAAACCTCGAATGTACAAAAAAAAACAAAAATGTGATTTCGCGGCTGTAGGTAGATTGTGATTGGCATCGACGAGTATGACAATTTTTTTCAATATGATAGACTCCCAAAGATGGAGGACTAGTTGTTGTTTTTATGCATTCCTAGGGTATCAAATAAAAGGGTTTGCTGAGAAGAATACGAGAAATAAAATGGCGTCACTCTAAAGCATGTTCTTTTTAACTATAATATTTCATTCTATTCTGAAATTGTGTGGTTGTACAGCATCAAACTCCGTGCCGGTCGCTTCACGAAAGCTCTAACGATGTCTTTGAAAAGGAGAATATAGGGCTATGCCAACCATCTTCTGATTACCAACAATCTTGTGATTTTCTAAGGCAGGTAATGTAGAAGAAGAAGCCTCCTACCTACAGAATATTGAAGCAAAAAATTTAGCACGTGAAGAAAAGAAAAGAGAAGTCAAAACTAAAAATTATCCTGCTCTTACTGCTGACTTACAGGAGGTAAAGTTGTGGCCTTCTTTAAACTCTAGTGCGCTGCATTTAAAACTAAATTATCAGTTTACAGTTCTTGACCTTGGAACAGACCATGTTGATTATTATTGGTTTGATGAAACAGAGTGTGATCTTAAAGCATCCAAGTATAAGTTGTTAGAGAGAGTCCCGAAAAATAGCATCGTTTGGAACGAAGGTTGCACAGCTCCAAATAGAAATAATGTGATATCAAACACACTCTTCCAATTAGCAATGGAGAAGAACGTGACTATAAGCCAAAAGTATTTAGAAAAAGGCCACACGCAGAGGTGTTCTGTTTGTTTCAGTGTTCTGTTATTGAGAGGAAATGAAAAACCATCGAGATTTTTTGCAATCACAAATGCATCCATAACAAAAGAAGCTAGCAGAAGATCACACACTGTTATCCAACCAGACCACGATATTTTTCTTTGATAAATTATATTTTTTATTTTGGCCTTACATACTTAGTTGATATTGCAGTTTATAAACTGAATTAGTTTATAGAATAAATAATGTCGATGTTTTATAACTTTTGATAATTTTTCCACATGTTGATTTAAGTACTCGTATTTACTTAGTTCAAAATTTTAAACATTAAAATCAATCAGATCTAGTTATTTAATTTACTTGTTTGTTTACAGGTAAATCTCGCGACAAGCTTTTTATATCATTATAAATTGTGTAATGACACTAATGACGTTACAAGTTGATAGTAAAAGTTTTAAAGGAAAAGTTTTTTTTTAGCGCATTTAAATAAAAGCTTGTCTTAAAAAAAGTTTTTCATTAATAATTTTATTTTTAGTTTTGTCGTAATCGTTTCTGATAACGCATAATGATCCAAACCCTTTTATCATATCCGTGCTATTAACCGTTGAGGAGATCTCTCGTGAGAAGACGATCCTGGCTGCAGGTTGAGTTCATGATAGAAATCCTCTTCATCCATCAAAAATATGAACGCATTTACAAATTTTCGATTCCAAGCTATTAACTGTTGAGGAGTTCAGGGCTGGGCAAAATACATGCTTTGCTTTAATTGAAATACAAATTACAAAATACAGTATCGCAAGTAATTAAAATACAAAATATCTTTAAGAAAGGTATTTGAAATATAAAATACAAAATACAGTATTTTAGCTATTTTTAATTGAAATACAAATAACATATTACAAAATAAGTAATCTAGACCAGCATGGGCTAAAAAGTAGAGGAAAACAAGATTAATTAATCAGTAAAACCAGAGTTTCCTTTCATAAACACTACATTTTTAAATGTACTGTCAGACAAACATCTTCTTGTTGGAGAGTGAATAAAACCTGCTAAAGAAAACAATCTTTCTACAGGTCCGTTATGACTTGACATCTTAGCTTGACATTGACAATTCGACGTACATTTTATGCGTTTTGTTGGCCAATTTTGACGTACAGTCAGTCATAGCGTACAGTGTACGTAACAGGTGCAGTGTTGCCCACTCTAATAGCTGCTTTGCCATCATTGCACTCTCGCCTCGCACTCACACTCACGATAGCTAAATGAAGGTTAAATGTATTTTAATGTTAAAATGTATTTTGAAGCCTCAACTATTTGAAATACGAATTACAAATTACATTTTAAGAAAGTAATTGAAATACACATACCAAATATGTATTTGTATTTCAATTACGTATTTTAATTACAAGTAATTCAAATACTGCCCAAACCTGTAGGAGTTCGTTCGTAAGAAAACGATCCTGGTTGCAGTATGAGGGCATGATTGAAACCATCTTTTTCTATCAAAATTGAACGCTAATACAAAGTTTCGTGTCTGCGCTATTAAGTAACTGTTGAGGAGTTCCCTCGTGAGAAGACAATCAAACTCAAGCTCAAAGCATTTATTTCAATTAGACCATTACGGCACTTTTGAATGTCAAAAAAAAAACAAAAAGAAGCGAAGCTACAGTCCAAGTCACAAGGAATAATAACTTGAGAAAGTACTGTAGTTGCACATTCCAAAGCGTAGAGCTCTATGGAGAAGAAAGGGCAAGAAACTCCATGGACACTCTTTTAAATCAAAATATTGTTACAAGATCTTGGTTACATCATTCATGTTGAGATTATACATATAAGTGAGAACGATGTAGAAAGACGTGCACATTAAGAGCGTCCAGAGTAAAAGATTAAATCAACAATTTAAAAATAAAGTAATTATAATCAACCGTAGCAGCTAAGAGATGACCAGTCCCAACTAACAACGCCCGTTCACGAACAAACGCATGTATCAGCCCCATTCAGTTCAACCATATTGAAGGGAACTAAATGACCCGACACACCCGCCACCATCAGCGAGACATTTGAGTGAGCATGACATTCTCACAGCCACCAGGGCACATTCAAGTCAATGAAAGATAACTAAATGTAAATGGTAGCTTTACAGTACTCACACATATGCTATGCAATTATATAATACTAAGAGACTGAATCTATACAATGCAAAGTTATTTTTACAATCTTCTGCAGCTTCCACAATAACTTCACATGGTAATCAATTAGTTTGCCCCTATGGTTGTGGAGCAGGACCAGCATTGAGCAATCATTTTTATCATCAATGTAATCTCCCAACTTATAATATGCTTGCGTACATAGTGTGCGTTTTATACAAGATTTAAATTTCGTCTCATTCAGTTGTAGAATGTGTGGGGGTATTTTATTGTAACATTTTAAACAGTACCTACCCCATGAAAGATGAATCTACTTAGCTAGCCTGAAACCTGGTTGAATTAGTTGGTCTCTATTTCTATTATAATAGTGGTGTCTGTCACCTCTTTTACTAAATAAATGCATTTTTCCTAACTTACATGATGTTTTCATAGATGTATTGACAAGGTACTGTCATGATGTTAATTTCGTTAATTTGAAATAACAGTTCTCTTAGAGAATAGCAAAAAAAAAAAACTGACGAATTTTTCTAACAGTATATGCTGCTGAACTCAGCCGTCCTGCAAGAGAAGTTATATGCTGACCCCATTGTAGCCTTGAATCGAGCGTGATCCCCAGGAAAACCGTTTTTTCGACGAATTCTAGTTTCTATGTCACTATCACTACTTTTGACATTCGGCAGAGCAGATCTTATGCACTTCGTTTTTTTCCCATTTAAGACTAAATTATTGACCAGCAGTAGGGCGTCAAGATTTGTGGCACGTCTGTTTATCTTAAATATTAAAGAGGTATCGTCAGCAAACAACACCATTTGTGGTTGGTTTTTAAATAAATGGGATAGATCATTTATATAGACTATAAAGGGGAAAGAACCTAATAACGAACCTTGCGGTACACCCATACTTACTTTTAAACCCATTGAATTGATACCATTTATTTGTACTTGACTTTCGTGGTTTACGCAATCAAATGCTTCCGAGAGGTCACAGAAGATTCCTATGGCATCTTCTGCCTCTTCCCACGCCGTAAATATGTGTTTTAATAAGGTGACACCGGTGATCCTTTGGTGAAACCATATTGTTTCTAATGTAAGATTTTATTGGTGTTAAAGTGTGTGAGCATTTGATTAAGCATTACCTTTTCAAACACCTTGCTGAATCCTGGCTGCAGGATAAGGTTATGATAGAAATCATCTTTATCTATCAAAATTGAACACGTATACAAGTGTCGTGTCCGCGTTATTAACCGTCAGCTAATAACGGGCAGCTGCCCTCCCCTGCCCCAACTCTGGGTACGCCCATGCTCAAGTTTGTTCAAAATTCGGCCAATTAGTTTTTTAGAAATTTAGTTTCTTGGCCCTCCTGTAAAATTAGCGAAAGTGTACATTCACGGTATTTAGCAATGTTAGTTACGCGAAATTGGACTATCAACGACGATATCACTTCTAAAAAAATTTAAAAATGACATTTTTTGATGCCAAAATACAAGAAATATAACGAACCCAATATGTTAGTTTATAGAACGAAGATTATGAGTGCTTAGTTAAGTGTATATCCTGAAAACAGCTTCAAATATCTCGTATTTTAGCAGATTTTAACCGAAAACAAAACGACATCTACATTACTGGTTACCCGAACAAATTCGAATAACCACAAAAGAGCGATGGTTTCATACATATTGATGACCTTCTCTAAAGTACAGTATTATTTGATGCTATTGTCCGTACAGTCGCGTTCATAACATTATGGACAAAAACTATGCAGTAAAAGAAAGTCAATTTATGTTAAAGCTTTTATTTTACTTTTATATTGGACAATTTTATTTAAAATATTAATTATTTACAAACTACAAAACTATAATAGAAATAAATATGTACAAGTATAAAAGGGTTATAGGGCGTCCAAAAATTCGTCCGCATCGCTGTCAACAGGAAAAGTGCCCAGAAGGCTGGCAGCATTACCACGATGGATGGCAATGCTGATTCTTTGGCCAAAAAATAGGCCCGCCCTCTGGTCACGTGAAGAGTCGACCAACCGCTTGGCGATTTCCCGAAAAACTAGGTGGGCACTCGGACCCCATGGCCCTAGTGTTTCAACCCCAAACGGCTCAAACACATAACTACCAATTAAATTATTGTATTGGCGCCGTTTGAGGTTTTCAGCACCTGCAGCAGCCACCCCAGCGCAGCCCACTGTGCTAGGAAGATGGGATGGCGCAAGGGTGTCGACGCAAGTTGCGTCCCACACCAAACGCCTACCCAACTTCCATGGCATTATGGTCATACCATCTGGTCTCTTCCCATCGACGCGTGCCAAGCCATTGGGTTCTAAGACAGCTGGCACCCCGGCGGTGGCAAGAGCACGACGGATGAGATCATTAATGCTAGCGTGCCGCGCAATCCGACCTGCACTCTTACTGCATGAAAGGCCATGGTGTCCGAGGCAGTCGACTGCTTCACCACATTGACAGCGATGTGGAGCCCCACAAGGAGCGCCCAATGGGTGTGAGTAAAAACAGATTTTTAAGCGTTACCAAGTTTACTATTTATGGATGCAGCTGAAGTTCTTTTAAGAATGTTAAATGTAATAGCCACTTCAAAAATGTTAGTACCTCGGTTACCTCGGATTGCTTAGATTTACGATACCTACCTGTTTATATAGAAATAGAAGTTACTAATTTTTTAAGGCTTTTTAGAAAAGTCTAGGAAGTTAAAGAAAATTTAAGCTCTCCACTCCAGACAAGTTAGCTTTTCTTTAGTCCTTTTATTCAGAATTAGATGTTACTTAATCGACTTTGGGCGACAATTTTAAGAACAAAATGAAGTAAAGCTCCAAGTGCGAGCGAAGCGGGCTCGAAAATTTTAATAGACTACCTTGGAGAGGTTATAATTGTTTAGAACCTTCAAACAGAATTTATTTGATCGACTTACAGACGAAATCAAAATTTAAGAGGAAGTAGGCTGCAAGAGCGAGCGAAGCGGCTCGAAATTTTTATGACACCTGGCCTTGGACGGGTTAGAATTGTTCCGATCCTTCATACTTGAGTTTTAGACAAATTCGAAAGAAAGTAGCCTGAAGAGCGAGCGAAGCGTGCTCGAAGTTACCTTGGACTGGTTAGAATTGTTTTGACCCACCGAAGTTACCTGGGCGACGTATAGACTAAGCTCAAGATTCAAGAGAAAGTAGATGACAAGAGCGAGCACGAAAATTTTGACATCTTGGCTCGAATAAATTCAGGTAATTATGTAATTTGTGACCAAAATGTCCACATGCTCCATTTTTGGCAACCTTGTGTATGTATGCTATAATTGCCTTATTAAGGCCTCGGGGCAAGGGGCTCGTAATTCATTTTCATCATCATCATCATCATCCACAGCCCGATTTCACCCACTGCTGGGTATAGGCCTCTCTTTGCTTGTGCCAAGCTCCACGCTCCTGTGCCAGCCTCATCCAGGATATTCCCGCAATTCATTTTAGCTTGTTTTTTTTTGGGTTGGTAAATCATCAAATGACTCCTCCTCCTCGCTCTGGGCGGAGCGGAAGGGAGTATCAGACTTTCACTGACTAAAACCCATCCATGTTCCTTCTTTTGCCCTTTGTGTTCCAGGGACGCGGTATTTCGAACCGTCCCGCAGCCCTGGCAGGCATCGGCCCTTGCGGGCCTCTCCTGTTTGCTGACATCTCTTTGAGGCGCGCGTGGAACACGAACGCGCCGTCGACACTGCCTGTGTGTGTCATAAGACAGACGGACCGCGAGCTAGCCCATTACTTACCGTCCACAGGCCCGCGCCTACGGTGGTCGAGAGCCACCACGTGACCCCCAACGCCCGGGGCGTCTCCCGCGGCGGCTGGGACGTGAGGTTCTCTCCCTCTCACGTTCCACCACCTCCTTCGCTAGCATGTCGGCTTCCCATTCCCTCTCGCCCCGGACCATGCCTTGAACCAGGGCAGGAGGACACGGCGATGCTCCGCCCAAGCGGAGCAGACCTCCACGGTGTGCTCCACCGTGTCCACCGGGTGATCCTCACAATGATAGCACCCGGGCGTTTCCTCCCGCCCGATGCTTTCAGGGACCACCAGTGGACCACCGGTTAAGAACCACTGCTCTAGAAAATAAAGTTGAAAATCCTCTAAAGACAAACCGTAGTTTTGCCGCTGCGGCACCAATCAAAACATTGAACCAATCAAAACATTTAACGTTTTTGAAGTTACTTTCTAAGCTAGCTAATAAGCTAGCAAATAATGAACAAAATTTGACTCATTTATATTATCAAGGCAATTAAATTGTAAGAACAAAACGAAATAATGAATAGATGTTAATTTTATTTAAAACGAATGTTTTATTAGGTGCGTAATATGCATTGAATTTACTAAACTCATTAATTAAGTAAACTACAAATAACTTGATAGATATATACCTATGTATGAGAAAAGTGTCAACTCAAAGGTAATTTTCCTTATCAATTTTGTTCCTCAGTGTACCCAGGCATAAAATGTAGGTACTTTAGAAAAGTTAAGGTCATCAATATGTATGAAACCGTCGCTTTTTTGCGGTCATTTGAATTTGGTCGAATAACTAGTAATGTAGATGTAGTTTTGGTTTTCGGTTAATATCTGCTAAAACATGAGATATTTGAAGTTGAAATCTTCAGTAATTCAGGATATACTTATACTACGAGTAACTAAGCCCTCATATCTTCGGATTATAAACTAACATCTTGGGTTGATTATATTTCTTGCATTCTGGTGTCAAAGCTATGACATTTTTAGTGAAGTGATATTATTCAAAAACGTGTGTATACTTTGTAGGTATTTTAACTTTTTATGGGTGTTAAGAACAACAAGAAGAACTGAAAACAGTTTTCAGTAGGTTTATACGTTGGTTCATTTAGGCTCTAGGATTTTCGGTTTTTCATAAATGTATGATTAGGTACTTGGAAAGGGTAGATATTTTTGGAAACCTAATTAATTCACTTATACGCACAAACTAAGAGCTACTACTACTAATTTGCATTTTTTCTACGGGCCCACAATCATTGGTTTCCGAGAAACCAGATTCTGCAAAACGTTACTCCAGCAGGAAATGAAACTTTATTTTCAGCTCACATTTATGCACACATATAAGCTACATAGATACCCGTATACTTTCTTGCTCGCTCCGGTCATCAAAATTCAAACGTTACCCCTAACGTTTGATGACCGGAGGGAGAAATAAAAAAAATCGAAAAAACGATTCGTGCTATCCGCATGAATCGTGTTTTCGATTTTTTTCCGAAACGACAACACACACTAATTTTATATTTGGCTCACATTTACAGCTCAGTAAGCACTAAGTATTGGTATAACTCAATTCCTTGTAAAAGACATTTTCTTGCTGGGATAACGCACACGTGGTAGCTGGCTTAACTTGTAAAGAATTTTGTTCAAATTATGCGTAGAACTATAAATTATTATATATATAGGTAGGTAAGCTATTTCAATTTGTAATATCTGTGGCTGTCTCAAGAGGCATCCAAGACATTGGCAACGGTTAACTTGTTTAGTGAAATTGAAAACATCACATTATAGGCTGACTATTATAATAGCAGCCAAAGCTCAATTGTCAGGCATTAGATAATTGGATAATTATGATGTTTATTCAATTGACTTCGGGGAAATTAGCCACGGGAAGGAAAGCTGGTGCCTTCCTCAACTATAATGTATTGTAATGTTACTGACCGGATGAGTCCCATGCCGAACTCGGTCCATGGACAGACAATTCTGTCCAACTGGGGTGGCTACAGACCGGCCAGCTGTGTCGCAACTCACAAGTGCGACAGAGATGCAATTTCTAATCGATACAGGAACTGAAAACTCAGCATAGCTAAGGATAATTTTCTTTTTAAGAAGATCTTTGCTTGGACTTTTAAAAACTTAGGGATTGGAACGGCTCCTACTCAGTCATAACTGTACCTTCGTTGAATGAAAAGTTTTATACAAGTTGTGAAAAAAATAAAAGAAGAATTAAAGAAAAATGACGCATTTTTTTTCAATACTTTTACTACAAAACTGTTTGTTCTTCTTCTTAGCGTGGGCCATTGTTTGTGGGGAGACGCCGCATACGCACTTGAGGTCTGAGCCGTCCATGAACCCCCATCTGCAGAGATTATGTCCGGCCGACTTGAGTTCGAAGTCTGTTTAGAGATTTCAAAGTCGGCCACGGAAACTTGTGCCCAGGTGGAAGCTTTTCTGTTGGATCGTTGAAGTTGTCAGGGTGTTTAAACCGCTCTCGACAGAGATTGCATCTTGCTGTGGACCGTCGAGGCGTTGAAATTGACTGGGCTAGCTGGGCCCACGCAACCAAGAAAACTATTGCGACTTTTCAGCCTCTAGGGCACTAAGCCGTAGCTGTGTATTGGGTGGCGTAAGTCAGCTTGTAGCTTCGTCCTCTCGATACGGCTGGCTATAGTCCTGCGAACTTGAGGAGGCGCAATGCCGGAAAGTGGGTACAGCATTCGTACCGGGGCCGGTTTAAGACAACCAGTAATTATTCGGCACGCCTCGTTTAGAGCTGTATCCACTAGGTGAGCGTACGCAGAGCGGTCCCATACTGGGCAGGCATATTCACCAGCAGAGAAGCAGAGCGCCATCCCTGTGGTTCGCAGAACGCTTGGAGAGGCCCCCCATTTGGTGGATATAAGGCGGCGTAGCAGGTGATTTCTGGCATACACTTTTAATTTTATATTTTGGCAGTTGTTTTTGTGACAGGCCTAAGGTTATGCCGAGGTATTTCGGGTGAGAGTTGTGCGGGATGGGCAGTATGGACACCCCTTGCCAAGAGATATTTTACAACCTGCATGTCTATTAAAGATACAGAGGTGGAACGCGCATGATTGCATTTTTGAGGGATTCGGTTACAGAGCATTTTCAGCATAATAATGGCTGAGATCAGTAAGAGCTGCAGAAAGTGTTGCTTTAATCTCCTGAAAGTTGGTTGCTTGACAAGTGAGTGCAAGGTCGTTAGTGTACAGGAAGCGGGTGGTTTTTGGGCTAACTGGTTGGTCGTTAGTACAAACGTTGAAAAGTAGTGGGGCTAATACGCTACCCTGAGGTAGTCCATTTTTTTGGGCACGCCATCTGCTTCTTTCTTCAAGAAGATGACCTGGAATCTGCGGTTGTTGAGCAGTTCACGGAGGATTCGTGTGAACTTTAGATCCCCTGTCAGGTTAGCCATCTTCCACAACAGCAGTTTTTAACCAAATTCAAAAAGGAGGAGGTTATCAATTCGGATGTTTGTATTTTTTTTTTTTTTTATGTATGTTCGGGCATAACTCCGTCATATATGGACGGATCTGCAAAATTCTTTTTTTGTTCGAAAGGGGTTTATTACGAAGTGGCCCCATTTAAATTTGGTGAAGATCTGATGCTGGTCTTCGGAGATATACAATGGAACTCTTCAATAATAGACAGCAAATCTGCCGTGATTGGTGCCATGAAATGTATTGTTAACAATGTAAAATAAAAGCATATATATTTGTATAAGATATTGCAACTAAAAATGAAAAAATAAAAAAACTTTTTGCAAAAAAGTTTTTTTTATATTTACGGTGACGTATGCTGCCGATAAGTCAACAAATACTGCACCCGTCACTTTTCTTGTTACAAACCCGTCCTCAATGTGTTGAGTGAGGTGAGAAGAACCTGGCTGCAGCAGGATTTACCAGGTCTGAATCCCGCTTCTTCTGGGATTAACTTTAGATATGCAAGTGTTGTGCGATGAGCTAACAGTAGTCTTTCGAACAGTTTGTAGGTGTGGCAGAGGAGCGATATTGGACGAAAGTTTTTAGGGTCATCATATCAACTATTAGTTGGTCGACTCTTCACGTGACCAGAGGGCGGGCCTATTTTTTGGCCAAAGAATCAGCATTGCCATTCAACGTGGTAATGCTGCCAGCCTTCTGGGCACTTTTCCTGTTGACAGCGATGCGGACGAATTTTTGGATGCCCTGTAACCCTTTTATACTTGTACATATTTATTTCTATTATAGTTTTGTAGTTTGTAAATAATTAATATTTTGATTAAAGCTCTAAAACTATTAGTTATCGCACTACGATTAGGTTCAGAATGCAATGTATTTCACACTCGTGCTTTTTTTAAATTTATTTCTACTAATGTTTTATTTCCACAGATAACTATAAACAAAGCCCAACGGTGTACGGCGGTGATTATTTTTTTTTAAATCTCAGCAGAGGTATATGGCCTCGCCTTCGGTTCGGCAGTAAGTTCCGCCTAGGCTGCAATGACTAAGTTTCTCCACTTGTATCGAAATATACAATATATAAATAGACGCCAGCACATCCAAGCTACCAGAAACTGTCAAATTTTCCTAATCAACCTTGAACCTAAGGCCTCATTTACGGAGACGCGGGGCGTCGCGCGTCGCGTGTGGCGTGGCGTCTCGCGGCGCGTCGGACGTTTTTTCTGTTTACGGAGGGGCGGCGCGTGAAGCGGCACGCATCATCGCACGCGTAAACACAAACTTATAGCAATATACGACCATGTTCATAGAGAAGCGAGACGGGAAGCGTGGCGGTGCCCGCCGCGGCGCCCGCGGCGAATCTTCTAGCGTGTAGCGAAGCACGCGGCGGGCATCGCGGCGGCGCACGCTCGCCTCGATCAAATCGACTAGTTTTATGTTGGCGAGAGATGGTTGATGATTTTCTTCTAAAAAAAAGTCAATCATATCATACTCCATTGCGACGGTGACTACGTCTGTTTTGCGCGATTTCTAAATAAGACTGACAGAAGATTCCGCCTCGGACATAGCTTCATCGAGAATTGCCGCTGCGTGCGCCGCCGCGATAAACGCCGCGTCGGACGCGTCGGTGCCATCCGCGGGCTCTGCCGCAAAAAACGCCCTAACTCAAACAAACGCGTCTAAAATCGCTTCTCCGTAAACGCACTCATACAACGCCAACGCCATATATTTGAATTCAGTGCGGGCCGCGCCGCTCAACGCGACGCGCGACGCCCCGCGTCTCCGTAAATGAGGCCTTATGCTTTAGCGATAAAGTTGAAAATCTATTTAAAAAAAATGACAGCATTCGAGTTTGGTTCTAAGGTTTAGTTTTTTAGTGACAGGTACAGTCAAAGAGAGCACTACTGCAAAGGTCAGTTCATTAAGGAGGATCTAATGATTCGGTAAATCGTAATAAAACACATTGTAATTTTTTATTTTTTATTACATCAAGTAATATCAATGTAACATTAATTCATTCTTACACAAAACAAGTAAAGATTACTTAGTGTAAAACGCAGCCCAGCACAAGAATTTTGTTCAAGATAACATACACAAATTGTAATATCATTTATTTGCAACTAAATTTAAATACAATAAAAGCGCGTTTATGTACAACAGATAATCAGTGTAGGTACTTATCTTTATCAAAATATTTTTAAAATCATAAATCCAATATTAGGGATGAATTCCTCAGATCATAGTACACAATATCTTTCTCTTAACACCTTAACAAACTTACGTTCTGAATAATTCGTTTTAGATACACTTGACCTCATTCAAAATTTCCAAATCTTCTTTCTATCTAGAATGTCACAACCCTTATAGCCATTCATTTTAACTTGTAACTACCTACATAATTTATTTACAAAAATCTATGCGAAATAACAATACCCACCAGCGGCTATAAGCGACATAAACATAAAATTAAAAAGTGTAATTACTTTAGTGCGTCATCATGATAACATTTTGTGATGATAACAGACAAACTGGAAATAGGTCTTTTGACAGATTTCAATTGATTTTACTTTTATTTGTTTCTTATTTTGTATCAATTGCTACTCAATAAGATTTTTTCAACTTCTGTAGAATGACTAGAATGTTTCAAACATATTCGGCATCAAAGCATTTTTGACTTTATTAAATAATGTTTAACTTGTCCTTACTGGCATCGATTCCATTGTTGACAAATTAAATTAGTAATTATTCTTAGCTGTAAAGACAGCTAAGAATAGTCAACTAAAATTATTAGGCTGAATGTATATTTTTTTTAATATAATGTCCGTCGTTTTCTTGTTTTTTATGAGCCAAAAAGATGAATAGCCTTATTAAGTTTAGCTTGCGCACAACAGAATCGACACCATTGAAGACTTCTTAATTCAATAGCTGCTGTTTAAATAACATGTTTGTGTAGCAACGCGAAATATAGTGCGCGATTATGGCGCGATTCAATAAAATTATAAGGAACTATTTAAACTATTGTACACATTTTATAAAGACAAGTTGTGGGAACAATAACAATAATTTTCTGCATACTGCAAAAACTGATTGCAGGTAAGTCAGTCATCGGTTGGTACTTCAAATCGGGCTTAGACGTTATTTTTTCATTTATCATAATAATCAGTAAACATTTACATTACGCAGAACATAATTTGACAATAACATTCATTAATTACATTATGATTAATAACTAGACACCATTACATAACGTAATTCGTTTATCAACAAAGATTTGCCCTTGAATGAATAAACGCCGATCCATAAGACACGAGACGAATTTTATTGTGCCACGGCAAAGTTTAATTTTATTTGAAACGTTTAATCATGTATTTTATTATATTCCCTGAAACCTGGTACATACATAATAAAGTAATTTTATATATAATCCAACAAAAAATCTACTTCATATGAAATATATGTTGTGTATTTAAACATACATAGACGATGTATAAGTTAGAGGCCCTGGATATTTATAATAAATTCATTACACCGGTAATTTAAATTCCCTACTCCAGTCCGTTACATACTTGTAAAAGTCAGACTTACAGTTTTGAAATGCACCCATCGATGAGATCGGGGTGCATTTTAATAGCAAATCAGGTAGATTAACATTCGTATGCATCCTATAAACTAAGTAGCATAAAAAGCCTGTAAAAAAGGAGATGGCATGTAAAAAAAGGAGATGGTATATTATTTATTTATTTAAGCCAGTATGAACAAAAAAAATGAGGTTGTGAAAATTGTACTGTAAGAAAAATTGTTGAGTTAGCATGTTGGCTAGGTTATTATTATTGTCAGTTGAAATATAAAAATATTGGTTCCACGTGTCCAATTTAATATTATGTAATTATATTATTATTTAATGTAGGTCCGATTTTAGCACAAACTGCTTGGCCTTCTGCCTTGTTACTACGGCAGATCATACAATCAATCGACTTTTGCTCCTGTTTAAACGCTCCCTGGCGGACATGATTGTTATGCCTTTATTGTACACAGAACATTTTAATGATGTGGTGCAATATTTTTATGTAGGTACTGTGTATGCTATATTAACTATTTAAGTATCAGCGTCTAACATCTAGCTTGCCAACTTCTGATTTGACGTAACAACAGGGGTAAACAAGGGAATTTTGAAACATTTATTACTTTCGAAAGTGTATTTTATAAGAATACTATGATGAAATTGAGTAGTTATTAACCTACCTAAAAATTGCATAGAAATGGAAAACATATATACATATATATATTTTAAACAATAAAAAGTTTATTTTTAAGTCTACCTAACAATTTTATAGATCACTAAGTACGATTGTACCTAGTGATTCGTTTAACATATAGCCGAATGTAGCAAAAACTGTTTACGTATACATAAAATTACTTATCTTGCACTACAATAGTGTTAAACCTATGGAATATGCTTATTTCTAAACAAAATATGATCAATGTAAGTATGTAGTTACGCAAAATTGAACTGTACAAATTGATTGAATTATAGCTAAAAGTATCTCATTTAAAATTCATGAATCGGGTACGGTACGATATAAAATATTCAAACATCGATACAACAGACATTTAGATCACTACATGTTCAATGACAACATTTTAACCTAAGTATGAAAAAAGAAAACAGCTAAGAAGCAAGGCGTATTCGCTGTTAATTTAACGCCGTAATAGATTACCCAATGAACCAACTTGAAGTTGGTATGAACCGTTATTGCTGAATGGTGCCTAATCAAAGGATCACTTATCAAGCTCGAGTTCATTCGTAGAAATAAAGAATGTCTCACTCCCAGTCTGCATATTTATGCATTTTAGGAATAAAATCTCGGCCGATGTATGTTACTGTCGAACGAAGGTCGCTGACGTAAAGTTCTATATTTCTTTTGGGATCCAGTTCAGTTACCCACGCCAGATCCCGCCATCAAAACGCCCGCTATGGGTTTGTCTTAAAATATAAAAATTTGAAGTAAGGTTATGAATCTATTTATAATTGGCCCGTGAATAGACAGAACAGACAGATATATACAGTACGAAATTACATTGTTCTATAGCCTTCAAGTATACTGAACAGACTTCAGTTTACACAGCTGCGTCCACTAAATACTTCCCTTACTTCACGTCAAGTTATTTCAGTTGGTACAGACGCCAGCACATCAAGCTACTACAATCTGTCAAATTTCTTTAATAGATTTTTAACTTTATCAGTAAAGCATTAGATTCAAGGTTGGTTAGGAAAATCTGACAGTTTCGGGTAGGTTGACCTGCTGGCGTTTGTACAATAATATTATTAGCAAAAATCTTTTAAATTTAGGCAATATAAACGTAACATTTCAGTTACCTATCATCAGTCGGCCAATCTTGAAAGAGGGTACCTATCTATCTATTTAAACATTCAATAACTTGGTCACTTTGGTCAGTAACATGAAGCAACATCGCTCTAACGCCCACAACCCTACAATTTATAAATTCCTTCGTAATTTATTATGTAAACAGTGTACCCTGCTTGAGGCGTAACTTGTATCCTACTGAAACAAGTATTGTCGATGTGTTATACTGATGGACTTTCCTTATTCATCTTACCCTGACACGATATCTTTTTTCATTAGTCTATCTCGTACATATTTTTTATTCGTGAAAATGCACGTTGAGCAGAAAATTGTTTTTATAATGGTACCAATTTTGCTTGAATGATTAAATACCAAGGAATCAATTTCTTTTTACTTACCTATTTAATCACCCACTTGCACCACAGATCACTTAAGAGAAATATAGCGCTAAATTAATTTAAACATCGTATTGAATGACCGTTTTTGATCATTACATTAAAAGTACGTGAGCTTGTGCTGCTTGAACTTAATCATTGTTATTTTAATAAAAAGTGGGCTACAGAATCAATGTCAAATGAGCACTCATTCTAGAGCAGAAATAGACGCTAAACGAAACACAAATCTCTATCTGTGCCGAGCAATGGCATTGCAAATGCTTTGATAGTATTATAACTATGAGTGACTGAATAATTTGTATTTGATACGTTTTTACCAGTCTCTTTGTGAGCTTTTAATATAAAATAGTGAAGCTGCTTTTCGCATATCTTATCTCCGACTGTGTCCATCTCAGTTCAGTGTTCAGTACTAATTTTACCATACTTTTTGATGCCATCTCATAATCAGTCAAGGTTATTAGTTATGTTATAGTATCGTTATCTTTTGTATTGTATAAAAATGATTTATTATCATACTAAGCTCCTCTTAGATTTACTTTCTATGCGCAAGCGTAGCCGATATTTTTGCATCAACAGATTAACTTCCGCCGATATCATGCAATAATTGTTAACTATAAATAACTGTTAAATATTACAGCTGAAGACGACTACTGTACGCACCTATAAATGATAATAATATGATGCTATCGTGAAGGTAACCTAATTAAATAACATTAACAATACCAAAGAACAAAAACGTAAACACAATAACATCTTAGTATTTAAATAATAATTCATTGGCAATTATTAATTAGGTAGGGATTACTCATACGTTTTGGCACACGTTAATTTAGTAAGTGGACTTATTATGATCATTTATGAATACAAGATGTGATTACTTTTCGTCTAAATATTTGAATGGCAAAATTAGTTCAGAATCAGAATCTAACGGACAACTATTACTCGATGAAAGGACTCTAATGTAGAAAATAGTAATAAACGGCGAAGTGAAGCCAACATTGGAACTGGTAATGGGATCCATCCATATAAATAAATGATAATCAGGCTAAGCTAAGCTTATTGTACGAGCTACGCTGTAATTGACCTTTGTATAGTTTGTACGTCATACTCATTTATGCATATCGATATTGTTTAGGTGTGCATTTTTTTAATTCCCATATCAAGCAAGCCAAATGAACTGATCTGCTTTAGTGCAGCGTTTTGCGTCAGAGAAGAACAAAAACTTACTAGCGTCAGGTACTATCCAGATACGTTTGTAATTTACTACGATACTTTCTTTCTTTTATTTTTACAGTATGCTTGAGCTATTAATTCGTGCCGTTGAGAGAAGAGACCTTAACCGAAAGCAAAGTCGATGCGGACGTCCGTAAGTTGCCCTTGACTCACAATACGCATCGATCGATCCTGAACATTGCACAAGACGGGTACAAAAATACAGTAGTAACTTACTTCGGTTGGGTGGGACTGCTGTAAAGCAAGTCTGTTGAATTCAGTGAACGAAAATCAGAAACTTTCAATTCAGAATGTTTTGTCGTTTTTATTGATCGTACTTGCAGTTAGTTACAACAAGTATTATTGTACTGCACAGTAACACGCGATGATAATGCCTCTAATCAAAAACGGAATTGGCTGCTAGAGATAACATTCGATTCCTCGACTATTCTCATGATAACTAAAATAATTCGTAGCAAACTTTTACACGACTGCCCTGACCTACCCGATTACTTGGCTTCTATCAATACATTTTTCCATGCTACAGATTATTTATGATCATAGGAACCGGAACGGTTATAGAAAAGAAGAAAAGCGGCTAACTAATTCCAAAATATTAAAATCGATCCATATAGGTACATGGAACGACTGGAATTAGACTCAATGTCGATATTATGAGGTTTTCCAGTTGTTATTCGCAAAGTCTGTTTTACAGTTTCAGCGTTTTGATTAGAATAGCTACTGGTTTTAAGCCAGAGAAGTTCATCCATACAAGGATGTAAACGCGATATGACCTTCGGTGAATTTATCAAAATATCCTCAATTTAATCGAGGTGAGTAACATTGTGTTTTTCATTTAGCTAATACGTCACTCGTCAGGTATTTTGACCGCCACGATGCTACAACGATATGTTATTCTAATTGCAAAGACACAAATTGACACATTCTAAAACTATGATAAAGATAATCTAACTCCTGCGTTCCTATTCTTTGGTTGATGGCTTGACATCGTCTTTTAGTAACAGGTATTGAAATCGTGCTGGCTTGGCTCTACCGTACAAGGGTAATTAAAACATCATTATTTGAAGATAAACTTTCTAATGGCGGTCACACGCAAAATTAAAATACTTTTATATAATTTGAGTGTACTGACACGTCAAAAAATGTCTCTAGTGTTTGTTTAAAAAAGGAAGAGATTAAACTAGGTGCATTCATGGCAAACGTAAGTAGGTATAGACTATTGTAGACACATCGGAGCCAGTCACCACCATTAACAATAGATATTTACCTAACATTGCAAGAATTTATAACATACATATACGGCGGAGTTTTTTAAATTGAATTAGTAACTGTAGATTTATAAAAGTAGCAAAATCAGCCTATAACGTTAGGACACAAGCCGCCCCTCTGTGAGAGGAGAGGGCCGCACTCCCAAACGCGTATCCAGTTCTCACGTCTTCGAAGGATACATTGGTTTCCTCACCATGCTTTTGTCTTGACAAGACTTGCTTTTTAAATACTATAATTATATATACACGTTCAAAAGGGCTCTAACGATTTCGATGACAGTTACAATATGGGGTTTACATAGGGCCAAAAATCGATCTAGCTAGATCTCATATCTGGGAAAATTTCGTTTTCTCTATTTTCACCCGAGCAGAACTCGGTCGCCTAGGTACTACAGTATTATTAATGTATAAAGAAACAATTATTGAGCTTTATCCCCACATGGTCCCTCCAAGACGTTTCTGTTGACCCTATTATTTCTAGGTTTTGGATCTATGGTCCAATTGGTCAAGACTGTAATCGTCCGCTATATTTTAAAGTTATTGACGAGTTTCGCTTCTGTATTTCTTAATTAGGTACCGTAAGTTCTTGTGTTTCTAACGAAAATTACTGTACAACATTTTCGCAAAAGTATTATTTGTAAATATATCTGGATGAAACCTTGGCAAGTTTGGCTCGTTTTTGGCATATTGCATTTAATGTCTATTTCGTGCCGAATTATTCGTAATTCAGCACCAAATTGCATTTCTTATTATTTTTATATGGAAGGAATCCTGTACCATATTTTATGAAAAAGAATTGGATCAGTACCATAAAGCAAATCAATTAGGTTACCCTTATTAAGTACAGGAAAAATCCAAAGAAGCAGTAAAATTTTAATTTATAATGCTTTAATTATTTATACAAGACTTGGCTGAGACAAGTGTGTCTGCATCACAAGGATTAAGTAATTAATTAAAATGAACCTGAGCTTCTTGGCAAATTATAAACCAAGACCTTAATTTTAATTGGTTAAATAAAATACCTACACTGCATTAACTTTAATCAATTTGTGTTAGTTGTTTCAATGAAATTTTCCCAAATTACCAAGAGAGGCAGTCTTGCAGGATTTTATACAATTCGTATAAGGGCGCTTTTTTTAGGGCGCCATTCCAAAAGATAACCATGAAAGATATCCTAACAAATCAATAAATGGATTTTCACTCCCAGCGTAGCGTTGAACCGAGAGTTGAAAATCCAAAGCACGGAAAGAATCTTTTTTTGCGCATTTAAAAGCGCCTGTGCAAACGTGGGCTATACAATGAAATCTGCCCACACAGTGGGACTTACCCATACTTAGTCCACTGCATCAATGTCCACTTACTATTAGAACTACACCATCAATGTTTAATTCTGAAACATTTGGTCAAATATAACATCTACTTACGTAATATTAACCATTTTGGAAACTTAACTAACAATCTTAGGAACATCACAAAGCTTATTCACCAGTTACAGATCAACATTGACATCTTGCAGTCCACTGTGTCGCTTCAAGTAGTCACTATTGTCATCACAGTCCACCTTTCTTCTCTTTCTTGAGTCAAATCTCACTCCCGTTTCTTGAACCACCTTTTCACTATTTTGAATTGCAGAAATTATATTTTCTTTAGAAGGTGGCACCAGTTGCAACTCATCAATGTTTTCATTAACTGATGGCTCTACTAGATGCATTACAATACGTTCCAAACGTTTGGGATGTTCCACTGGAGCGTCATCAGTGGCAGGAGCTTCAGTTTGTTGTTTTTCCACATCAATAATCACTGAATACTTTCGCTTCATTTCCTCCATCATTCTACATCCGTAATCTTCACCAATAACACTATTGACACATACAAAACTTTGAACTTTTTTGGTTGCTCTATCAATTTCAAGGAAACCTCGTGTTCTCATGTAAATGAAGTGTCCAGATCGTGACATCAGCCTATAGTAAGACTCGCCAAACTCTCTGCTCTCATCATACATTTGCCGTAGCACACAAATGACCCAGCGGACATCTTCTTTGTGCATAAATACAAAGGCTGATGTCCCAGTTACTTCTTCTGTCATGTAACCTATTGCTAATGATATACTCTGGTCACACTGCACTATGCGACCATCAATCAAATGTCTAGTCCAATATTCTGAATAGGCTGTCGGGGGCAGAATCCGAGCTGGCATAGCACTGGACTGCACGTGGATCATGCCAATGAAAACTACATCATTTCCACTAGATGAAAATGTTCTATTGGTTCTCACTCTTTGCCGTCTAATAATCTGCTCATCTTGAACACCATTAGATGTTGCTTTGTCAGAGCGCCTCAGAATGCCATCTATGCGACAACGCTCATATCTAGCAGGATCTGAGCGAGCACCTGCTCTCATAATGCGGATATGGAAATTATGATGGTGTTCAAAGAGTCTACTGTCACAACTTGTTTGCAGTTCTTGAGGATAAATGTGTTGGCGAAGACTTTCTTTATCATCAGGATGAACATAGTTATACATGTCTTGTCCCAAAAGATCTATGTGACAGAATCCTAACTTTTCTTGAACATTGGGTGATACGATAAACAGACGGCCGCGGCATGTGACACCGAACATAATACCGCCAAATAGGTCGAAAAACTTTAAGAATGAAGACGACCATGTCTCTATATGGCCGCACTTGATTGTATCACCAAACACATGCTCGTTGCGGAGCTTGTTGGCGGCGAGCCTCAGCACACTCGTCTTATCAACTTTACGTTGGGAGTGCACTATATCGGACAACAAAGTCATAATTAGACTAATTTGAGAGTTGTATTGGCTCCGACGTTGTTTTTCAGCTATAATACGTGATTCTCGATCACTAGCTTTAGCTGTGGGAATACCTGGTGAGTGCGAATCAGAAGAAGAATCACCGCTGTGGGTAGCCTGAATCTCATAGCCCATCGTCGGCGCTGGCACACCCACCGTTAAACCAAATTTCGTCGGTGGGACACTTAGACCAATCTGGTTCGCCATCGCCGAGTGCAATCCAAGATGTGTATTTGCTCCGCCCGAAGATGTCATTTTCCCGCGACCGATACTGCTACTTGCAAAACTACGTTCTTGTTGGTATCATTACAATCCAATAACCTTACGTACATAACGAAACCGTAAATATACACGAAAAAACATACTGTCCCGGATATTATCGTAATGTAAACACGATCACATCACAACGAAAATAACAAGTTCTTCAGTTAGATGCACAAGATAGATATTTGTTTCAGTTCCCACTTCGCGTATGGTTCGACTGGACACAGATTACCGACTATCAATCAACAGCACAAGCAGTGTTACCACTAGTCTCTCTCTATATCTATATATTTAAATACCTACTTTAATCAACCAGGACTAAAAAAGTGTTGCAAGCATATTAATATTAATTGTTTTTTTTGTGCGATGCGGAAACTAAAACAAGGTCTTTTCCGCCTCTAGTCGATTTTTTCTGAATACAGTTAGTTGCTATACATACTGTAACATAAAATACACAGCTCTAGAGTTGGCATAGCTGGACTTACCGCTCAGCCAAAGTACAGACCCCAGCACATCAAATTACCCGAAACTATCAAACGACAATGCCAGATCCAGCCCCACCCTTTCATAAATTTAAAGAACTGTAAATTAATGAAAATTATTCAATGAAAATAGGACCCTTGGTTACTTAACTGTTATTCTGTTACACTTGCAGATAAAAAGTTAGTGATAAAAGGAATTTTAAAACCCATAGCCTTATTTCCTGTTTTTAACGCGACCATCGTACGCATACACGAGGAACAAAACAAGTCATTTAGTAAAAAAAAAATGAATGTATTATTTATTATTATGATTGTATTCTGTACCTACGGATGTTAATAAGTATTTGGTTAAAATACACACAGTTCATGAAAATAATGTTTTTTTTTAAATATATATGTATTATTGTGAATATGAAGATTCTAATCATTGTTTCACATTTGAGCGTTTGTGATTAGGTGTAACGAAAAGTGATTGACGCGCTAATACTTTTGTTAAAACAGAGATGCCAGATTGGGGGGAAGTCCCCCAAATTTGGGGTTTTTTAAAGTTATGGAAGGACAATTGGGGTAGTATTTTTGGAGGGTTTCATAGAGGGAAAAAATCTGGGTTTGGTAGGAATTGGGGATTTCTATGATTTTTTGTTAGCAAATTGGCACTTTGAATTTTTATTGTTGCGTTTTTCTAACGCATTTGTGGAAAGAGTCTTCTCAAAAGTAGCAATTATTAAAGACAAGCTTCAATACAGATTAGCCATTCACAATAGCAAATCTATCTTGAGAGTAAGATATTCATTTGAAACCCAGTTCAATTATGCCAAAGAGATTTAATGCGCGAGGTTTAGCGCAGTCAGAAATTTGGAGTAGGTACACTAAATTTCTGACTGCGTAATGAAATTTAATTTATTTTATTAATATAATATTACGAAGGTCATCTCACAAATACTTGATATAACAATTCCGTGACGATAAAATATTTAACATTATAATTTTATAATAATTATACTTCCTTTTTTATAATATTGTTTAAAAGTGATATATCATTCAACTAAATTATACGTATGAAAGTGGCGAACCTGCATTTTACTTCTCTATTATATTTTATTTGGCATAGAGCTGGGGTAACGGGTACGAATGAATATTAAATAAATGTTTTCCAGTTTAATTATCACTTCAATAGGTTTCCCTGTGTTTATGTCTGAACAAAAAGACAGAAGTTAGGTTGAAATAATAATAAAAAAAACATTATAATTAAATACGTTGACCAGTAGTTCACATTAGCCGGGGGTCGAAACAACTGGAAGTCATGGGGAGAGGCTTTTGCCCAGCAGTGGGATGACGCAGATTAACAGTATCCATAACAGTAAGTCATCATCATCATCATCATCCACAGCCGGATTTTACCCACTGCTGGTTATAGTGGTGGTAGTGGTGGGTGTAGTGGTGGTGGTGTGTGTGTAACAGTAAGTACGTTGAGTAAAAGCCAATTGCAGCGTCATTCTGGTAGGAACGGTACAGGCGCAGCTATGGCGCATGATTTAATTATGAAAATAATGTTATGTAGAATGTTTTATTAAATAAGTTGGAAAGTGGCGCCGGTGACTAAAAAGTTGTGCGGTAATCGGTTGTCATGGTATGGGCATGTGATGCGATGCAGAGGAATGAGAAAAATGTCGAAAGTAAAGTTTTGATTATGAATGTGGATGGCTATAAGAGTACAATAGATGAAGACCAAAGAAACGATGAATGGACTGAGTGAAGGATGATATGTCAAGAAAGTAGGTGTCTGATGAGATGACGAGTAATAGAGAAGTATGGAAGAAGAAGACATGCTACGCTGACCCCAAATTAATTAAGATAACGTCAAGAGAATGATGATGATGATAATCATGAATGTTTTATAAAATAAATACAATCGTTATCGTACAGACGCCAGCACATCAAGCTACTGCAATTTGTCAAATTTCTTTATTAGATTTGAACTTTATCGCTGAAGCATTAGGTTCAAGGTTGATTGGAAAATTTTTACAGTTTCGGGTAACTTGATGTGCTGGCGTCTGTACATTATTATTGTCCTACGCAGTTTTTCTGGGCATTTATCTTATTGAGTATTTATTTATTTGTGAAATTAGTCAAGTATAACTACAAGAATACAAAATGAATTTGTTCAAATATTCATTCATTCATGGATGACGAATGAAGTACCACTGATTGGTTGTGTCTTGTGTCACATCACTAGCACTATTGTTTGTTGTCGTAGTATAATTTATTGTAAATTATCACTACATAGTATAAAACAAAATCGCTTTCTCTGTCCCTATATCCCTATGCATGCTTAACTATTTAAAACTATGCAACGGATTATGATGCGGTTTTTTCGAATAGATAGAGTGATTCAAGAGGAAGGTTTATATGTATAATACATGCACCGGAAGCCGGGGCGGGTCGCTAGTATGATATAAAATATGAAATATGTCAATGAGTGTGTGTAGCAATAGTATGCATGTCTCTGTGTGTGATTGTCAAATTTTTGTAGTGTGCTGTTTATGTTTACAAGTTTGCTCGGCGATTCGCTCATCATAATCTCCAAGGCTATTTATACGTCGCATGATCGCAGGAAACAGCCATCTCGTTGAAGTACTTACTATTTCCATATTGAAGCCCTACCTTTCTGTTTTTTATTTTATTTTTTTAATGTCAAAACTGTCAAGTCAAAAGCTAACTTGTTTTTGGTGGCATTCAGCGTTGCCAGACCGTACCAAAAAGTACGGTTTTCCGTACTATTCATCACACAATCGTACCACAACCGTACCTCAGTGTAGATCGTACCTTTTTCGTACCTTTTCTATACTAGTGATTTATTACAATTAAATTACTTAAATGGAATTTTCTTAGTTCCTAAAACATTATTTTCATATTTTTTTTGACAAACAACTGGTTTCCGCTGTAGAATATGAGTAGACTATAGCATTTTTTTAAATTCTAGCAAAACCGTACGGGTCGGAATACTTCTGCAAAAACAAGATGTTTTTTTTCTTCGAGTTGCGATTGATTCGAACTTCGATTTATAGTCTTTTTAGACTTAAAAATGTCAAATATCTAAATTTTTTTACCGGTATTATAATTCAATTAAACAAAATTATTGTAATTTCGTTTCAAGTTTCTGACAGGTATGTAAACAACAGAATATTGCATACTTGTTTAAAAACAATAAAATAAAACAATACTTTTTATTCCTTTAAATATAGAGAATAATATCGCTTCACATCTGAACTTCCTCATTACATTATTCCTATGATAACTTATTATCAATTTTTTTTTTTATTCATTGCATCTTTAAGGAATTTAACGACTTTACTTCATTCTATAATTGATTTACAAATTAATGAATTTGTTCAATATTTGCAATCGGTAATAATGTTCTACTTTACCATATCCCTTTGAATATTCGATTCCCTATCGCTATTTTTCCAACCTATGGTCGCAGACAGCCAACTCGAAGAAGAAAAAAACTGATCTAGTTCTTGCAGAAGTATCCCGACCCAACCGTACCTTGAAGTTAAAAACCGTACCTTTTCAGAAAGACAACCGTCCTTTTTTGGGAAATCACACTGGCAACACTGGTGGCATTAAGTGTTTAGCTGTTGCATTGTACGAAGTCTAAGTTTGACCGGTTTTATTTAAAAAAATACTAAATGCATTTATTTCCAATAAGATATTGTAAATTAAGTACTAAGTGTTATATTTACTATTGAGCACTGCATATTAGTGTAGTCTCCAGAATACGTTGTTTTTCGATTGTTTATCGTATAAGGAAAAGTCTTGTTTGAAAATATAAACCGGTTTAGAAGACTGCTTGTCGCTAGAAGGAAAAGTAAATTTTGGTGTAATATTAAAATTATCAGGATGTGGTTGAAGTTATTGATTGTTTTAAATATAGTTTTATTACATTTTGCGATCTCAGAAGATGGTAAGATTAGTGTAAATGTTTACATATTTTGTTTGTTTTTTTCACTAGTTTCATTCGCTGGCCAGCCAAAGTGAGAGAGAACATTCATTCTTTCCTGACTTTAATTAGCGATACTTTTTTTTTTTTTATTTATTTTATACATACAGTTATAATACAGTTTCACGTTTGTTTTGTACCATTAAACTAGAGATGGTTTGTATTGGTACTCACATTCGCTAAAACAACACTGCTTAATACTATTTAACAAATATAAGTAAAAAAAATGAAGGTACATGATAAATAAATATTTCGCACGTAACTATTTTAGCCGTAAACATCTAACGTATCTTAGACAGGTTGCTCCGTTTTTATATATATATTTAACTTAACTTCGGGGAGGACTATTCGCAGTGGACTGCTTTTATAAGGATCATCCTAATTTACATTACTCAATCATTCCTTTGCATAATAAAACTGGAATTATGCTATTATAACTCTTTTTTACTGTTAATAATAACTATCCAATGTATTTGTGAGCTATTCTCTTGTTTTGCACTTATTTATTTTTAAAGTACATAGTAACCATGTAGTTTGCTGTGTAAAAGTTTAATTTGCATTATGAACATCGGCAAATTATTGTACTTGAAATTACTAAGCTAAATTGGAAATGTGTTCAATTACAATTTCAATGAAGTGTCAATTGATTTCATGGTAGGTACCAATTATTATTGATTTTTGAAATGTTTTAGTTGGTGACAGCTGTACAACAAAAGACCCATCATTGGAAGGTACTTGTACCAAAGTATCCAGGTGTGAAGCAGCTCTCATGTAAGTGCATCAAAAAGTTCATTGTTTGACATGAACATTAACACAAGGCAAATGATTGATGGTATAACACATACACAATCTTACTAAACCTTTGTTTGCCTTGCTTCTTTTAATGCAATAATTATGTTAAATATTTTTTTAATATAAAAAATAAATACATTTCATCTTTTGTTGTTTAAAATCACACATCACAATCAACAAGATATTGTATTTTTCAAAATTTCAGAGAAATTAGAAAAAAGAAATTTCATCAATTTGAAAGGTGTGGTTTTGAAGGAGCTGAAGAAGTGGTATGTTGCCCTCATGCCACTGATAAATTTGGTAAGATTATTATTTTATAAGTTTTTAAACTGTCATGGGTCACTAAAATTATCATGAACAGCGCCGAAATATCGGGAACTCAAAACAAACTGTAAACCTGGTAAATAACCCGTTTCTAGTGTTAATGATAAGATTATTTATATTATAATGTTGACATTTTAACATAAAATAGTATTTTTTATTGAATAATTACTGTTTTAGGAGGTGGTGACAATAGGAATAAAGTAGACAGAATTGCTGAGAGAGGTGAGGCTTTTGCCATTTTTGTTTTAAAATACCCATAGAGTACCTACTTCTCCTGCCAGCTAGCATCTACGGCTGAGATAGGCCTTTAGAAAAAGGAATTAATGAATCAAATGTGTCTGAAAATAAAACAATACTTATTTTGATAAGGACATTAGCTATGGTAGCTTGGATATTATTCAAGGGTCTCACTTGCAAATATTTGTAACAAGCTGACTGTATATGCACCATGTTCTGAATACATTTGCAAATGTTTTTTGTTAATTAGCTTTCTCTTTCCCACTTCTGGACCTCTGCAAGTAGTCCTTCCGAGTAAGTGCTCTTTTCTTGCGCCGTCTCGTAACATCACTCATTGTACGAGTCATCGCGCCACTTCTGTCTGGGCTGACGGCGCCTTCCATCTTAAGGAACCCATTGTATGGAGACTCTAGCTCAGCGGTTCCTGTGTCTGCTGCTGGCGTGATCTTTGCTAATACACTGTAATGTTTCAGAATGTCAAAAAATTACAGCATCAAGTATACCTCCTTTGAACTTAAATATTTTGGGTGGTGAAACAGTCTCGCTTGGGGAATTTCCACATATGGTAAGGCATATTTTTTCCTTATATTATTGATGATTTTTGTAATTATATCTCATCAATCTTGTTATAAATAATAAACCTTTTTAAAAAGAACCTGTTTCGTTGTAAAAATATTTTTATTTGATAGTGATGACAATCCAGTTTCCACGCAACAAGTTTCTTGTGTTAAAGAACTAACATTTGAGAATAGGTATGCATGCATAAATATTGGTTATAGCATTCGGGTTTTTTAATGACAAACTGGTTTTATGAACTAATTTCCAATGACGAATTCTGGTCATTTAATTGTAATTAATTGTGTCGTCGACGTCATGCTAATGATAATGAATTGAACATTTAAATCGTCAAAGTGACCTATCGCATATTTCTGTTATTTTGTTAAATTCCTCATTTTGTTTATCTTTCATAAGCGTATTCTGTTTAATCTAGAAGCCATATAAATGTATATTATAGTGTAAAAGAAACTAGGCACTAATAGGATTTCTCACATTCATAAGCCGCGGCGCACACTAACGACCCGGACGTTAATGTTATAAGATCTTCGTTTTTTGCTAAAAATCATAGTAACATATATACATATATATATGTACTAATATTATTAAATATGGTACCTGTTTATATGAGCTAGGATTAGCGCAATGATTTACTTTATGATTTCAGGCTACTACTGCAGTGTAGAGACTAAATGCCTATGAACTTTATTGAATCTTAACTAGACGTGTTAAAGTCGAAATATGACTGCATTCAAGATTTCTGTTTTATCTTTTATCTCAATATCCACGAGTTTACTTTTCGAACTAAAGTGCCTAAATAAATAAGTAAAGAATTTTCATATAAGTATAAAAAATGTAGGTAGGTACATATTAACTTATTTTGACCTTTGGGGTCGTTCGAGAAACTTTGAAATGAACCCGTCGGATTGTTATACCTAATCATAATCATGCAGAATTATGTAAATTATTTATCGTGAAAACAGCTATAAGTACCTACCTACGTAACAACAAACTAAGAACTGCAGTCGGAGAATGATAATATTGCTTCTCATACTTCTCAGTTATGAATCTTTTTATTATCTATAAGTCAGAGTTCATGGCATGATACCCTCCGCGAGTCATTTTGTACTGGCTGCTATTATTGTTTATTAAACCTCGTTTTCAATGTAAATGCATAATTCGCGCCTTATTTCGTTCCGTCTTGTTTCGTGCCTCGATTTCAGTAGGTATTATCCGGCTTTCAAACAAATGGTTTAGAAAGATCAAAGATCATTTTTCAGTAAGATCAACCATCGTTTCTGGAAGTTTTTTAATTTAGTCACTTGCACCACCGCACCGGCTTAAAAAGTTTGTGTCTGTTGTTGTTTTTAAAAATCGTCTCTGTCCACCAGTGGTGGAGGTCAGCTATCATCGAAAATTATTTACTTTCCTTGTTTAACATTTCGACGATGCCAGGATTTGTATGAACTCTTGTCCCCCACACTCCAATAGCTGTGTGTAATACGTTGTTAGGTATTTTTAATCTGCACAGTTACTATGGCGCCAAGTTCGAAATGTTAGTCCGTTCAGAGTTATGCAGTATTAAACAAGTCAGTTTAACAATAGTCAAAAATAATGTCTTTCACTAATAAAATGCACTTTTAGAATTAACACTAATATTTTCTGCATATCTCCCGCTATTATCATAACTATACCGATGGGTGTATGAAAGTGGTTTGGGATAGCGGCAGCGATTCCGAAATGGAAAACATATGTGGCAACACATTGTTGAAATATCTTTGGCGTAACAGCTTAAGGTGAATGCTCCACCAACCAGCCCGCGAAATTCAAAAATTCTTGCAAAAAACGCAAGAATTTTTGAATTTCGCGGGCTGGTTGGAGCATTCACCTTAAGATGACGCTTGAACCTGCCGTTAATCACCTCCACTACCCAGTGGCAAATAGTGACCCGTCGAGATTGGGTGGCCTGATCGGTGTTAAGTTGGGATCCGTGTTTATTCTTTGAAGGTGGGACATGGTATTCGTAACCACAATATAAACCCACCCTATGCAACCTTATGCGTCAAGCCTTGAAGATGGTAGAGGACTGGTGCAAGGAATATAAACTAGCAGTGAACCCTACCAAAACTGAACTCGTCCTTTTCACAAAGAAAACAAAGTTGACAACCCTAGAGTTACCACGCTTCTTACTTGTTTAATACTGCATAACTCTGAACGGACTAAGATTTCGAACTTTGCGCCATAGTAGGTAACTTTTGTGCAGCTTTAAAATATGTACTTATCCAACAATGTTTTATTAGTATTATTACACATAGCTATTGGATGGTGGGACCAAAAGCATCATTCTCTAAGGGGAATGCTCCAACCAGCCCGCGAAATTCAAAATTTCTTAGGTTTTTTGCAATTTGCAGGCCAGTGCTAGGATGTATGTTGATTAAAATATTATTCGCGGCTGTAAGACATATGTAGTTACAGAATTATAATCATCAAAATCATCAATAAAACGCTCTAAGTTCATAAAGCTGTAGGAATGACTTTTTCTGTTTTTTTTTTGTTCCTACGCCTATATGAACTTGGAGGGTTGTATTGCTGTTTGGAGCATTCACCTTAAATACTGTGAGGCATTGAGCGTTTTGTTTGATTTTCTAATTTCTGCGCTGATCGGAATGTTGCAAATCTTGTTTGTGGTGTCATAGCGTGTTTCCAGACACAGAATATGCGCCTTTTGGAACACCAAATACACAACCTGCACTTTTAAAAGCCAATCTCAATGACTTGTTATTTAGACATAGGTAACTAGGGGATTTGGTCTTTCATATTTTCAATAGACGTTCGCGTGTCAAATTTTTTTTTTTCTATTTTTATTACGAACAGAAAATGCTAACTGTTCCTGTTGTCCCCACTCTCTCCACTTTCCACAACCCTGGCTACTGAGTATCTCGATAAATGGTCCGTTGGTTTCGCAGTCGCAAGCGCGACTGCTGAGCGTGGGATCCTGGGTTCAATTCCCGGGTGGTTGCCCCACCCGGCCCCAGCTGTTATTGGTTTTTTCTATTAAGCATTTCTCAGTAACAGCCCGGAGTTTGGAAGTTGGCGGTACGATACTCCCGGGCCTCGCACGCTACGCCGTTGGTTCTGCGCCTGCTCTCTCTTCGGTTGTGTTGTGTAATCTACTGCCGTCCCATCGGACTATGAGAGTGAGAGAAGAGAGAGTGCACTTGTGTCTGCGCACACACTTGTGTACTATAATATCTCCCGCGCCGATGGCTAATCTCCACTGAGATTGAGACGAATCCGAAAAGCGGACAGGGGGCTTATACAAAGTGATATTTCTAGTGGGCGTGGATAGCCAAATCCGAAACTATGAGGAATAGCAAAAAATCCTCGAACTGCATTATTGGATTTTTGACAAATCAATATTCCCATCTAGGAATCGAACCCGTTGATTGTTCCCAAAATCAACGGTTTCGATTCCTAGCTGTACACACACTGTATAATCATTCGATAGTGACGCTAAAGAAATTAAATTCTAGGAATTAGGTTTTATATTAATGACATACGGAAAATGTAAAATTTTATGTTTTTCCATATTTAAAATTAATATCCTTGGTTGATGACACCCGCAGCGCATTCATATTCATAAAATCACAACATTATGTATCATTTTGGTTAGACTCCATAGGTAAAGACTGTCGACCATAGACTATCTACAAGCGACAACCGGACCAACGGCTTAACGTATTTTATCGGGCGGTGTCTCGGTATGTAATGGATCCGATCCTCGGACAAGTGTGACATAAGGTGAATGCTCCAACCAACCCGCGAAATTCAAATTTTCTTACGTTTTTTGCAATTTTCAGGCCAGTGCTAGGTTGTATGTTGATTAAAATATTATTTATTGAATTTCGCGGGTTGGTTGGAGCATTCACCTTAACTGTGTCGATCGACGCGGGCGGCTGTTATTATTTAGCCACAGGCCTCTCTAATGTAACTTAGCGATTGGCTACTGCGCTACGTGTCGCGGGTTCGGTTCCCGCACGAAATAAATATTTGTATGCCTGTAGGGCCCACGATACAGGAGTAATTCCTAGAGCTAATAAAATTTTAATAAAAATTATTATTTCTATAAAATTTTAGGTTGCCCTAGGATATGATCGAGGTGCTGGCTACGAGTTTGACTGTGGCGGGTCGGTGCTATCGCCTACCTACGTCCTAAGCGCTGCACATTGTGTGGACACCTTAGATAGGTAACTATCTCTTTGTAGTCTTTAAAGACATTTTGAAAACGCTCTAAAAGTGCTCAATAAACATCAACTATAGTTTTTAAAATTTAACTTGATTAACCTTACAGGTCAGGATGTGTGTACATAATTAGGCTTATAATTTTATTAAGACTGTTTTTTAAAGTATAATTTAATTTGCCCTAATTAATACCTGTGCAGTTATGAAGAAGAGAAGAAAAGAGTGGAAAGCTATGAGGGAGGCCTTTGCCCAGTAGTGAGTCAATATAGGGTAAGGAAAAAAAACCCACATTTATATAGTGTACAGTACTGACAGTATAAATATTTATTTATTTCGAAACGACCAAAGCTACTAGAACCTATTATTTGTCAGGTGTCGTTTTAATCAAATTTTTATGGACTAAAAGTTTCATGTAAGGTCAACCGGGGCAATTGCGTCATATAAAAACCTTAGGTCCGGTTGTTCGTACATTACAGTAAAGTAAAAGTTAAAATTTAACTGTTGTCAATTTTGACCACAGTTAAAAAAATAACGTCGGTTATCTTCATATTCAGTTGCCCAGAAATATTTTACGCGGCGGTTAAATTTGACGAGGGTTAAAAGTGTTGTCAGTACAATTTCGTGTACCTTCCCTTAATTTTCGATTTTAATTTACCCTAAATATAAGTATAAGTAGTATAAGTTTAGTTTAATACTTTGTAATTAAAAAATTGTTGGACTTTTCAAGCTCAATAATTATAGTACAAAATAAAAGAGTCTGATAAATGAATATTTTTTATTTCAAATTTTGTTTACATAATTAGAAAACATTTGTCATGAAGTAGCAGCTAATCTGTCAAAATATGTTGATATTAATTCTCCTCTAGTACTATCTTGATAGTTTGGAGCAGTTTCATGAACTATGTCCATCTCCTCGTAAACATCTACTAAATCTGGAGGTTGTTCCTCATTCATCTTACGACAGATGTTGTGTAAAACAGCTGTTGCAACTATTATTGCTTGCATATATTTCAAATTGACTCTCAACTTGGATCCGATTGCAGGAAATCTTCGTTTCCAACAACCAAATGTCCTTTCAACCACATTTCTAGTCCTTATTTGGCTTTCATTATAAAGATGCTCCCCTGCTGTTGTAGGGTTTGCTAGTGGCGTCAAAAGAAATGACCTCAAGGCATATCCTCTATCACCTAATAGCCATGTATCACCAAATTCCCCATCTTCCATTCTACCTTTGATGTTGCTTGAATCAAATATGTGACTATCGTGACTTCCTCCGGGCCATCTTGCAACAATATTTTTGATATAGCAATTAGCATCAGCAACAACTTGGACATTCAATGAAAATGAGTCCTTTCTATTGCGATAATATTCTGCATTATTGCCACCAGGTGATTGTATATAAACATGTGTGCAATCTATAGCACCTATAACTTTTGGAAAGCGGCTAATATTGTAAAAGTTGTTTACAGTGGCTTTCCTCTCATCTTCATTTCTTGGCATATAAATAAAATGGGATCTAAGATTAGCTAATTCCTTGCTCACAGTGTGAATAACTCTACATACTGTCGATTTGTGCACTCCTTTTGAATCCCCAACACATCTGAGAAATGATCCAGATGCGTAAAACTGTAGAGTTAACAAGACTTGATCTGCAGATGTAATTGCATTGTTTCTGAAAAAAGTGAATGAGCATACATAATTAGTTGTTAGGTATTTTAGAGATTTTACCATGAAACTAAAAAATTGTTTCTAAAAACCATACCTATTAATTTATATGGATAAAAATTGACTCACCTCCTGGTCAAACGTTTGAGTCGTGAATCTAATAAATTTACAAGCACTTTAGCCAAATTCCTCGACACTCTGTAGCGTGCTCTAAAATCTATTTCCTCCCATAAAAAAAAATCAGTTCGTGGCCGAAAATGTCTCTGTCTTTGTCGGACTACTTGTCCAAATATGAATTCGTCATCAGAAGAACTGTCTTCATTAATTAAATCCAAAAGAAAACGCTCCGATCCCATTTTAAACGGTATTCGGAAAGAAATATTTTGTAAATAACCTAAAAACTGTTACCGTTAACTTCAAATTCTACTATCGTCAAAATTTAAACCACCCCCACCCTGTCGGTAATTTTGACCGGCGTTAAATCAGTAATTTGACCGCTCGTTAAAGTAACCGCTCCTTCAACAACGCTTTTTAAATTTGTCCCACGGTTAATTTTACTTTAACCAAAACTTAACCCTAGAGTTGACGTAACCGAGCTTCGAGCAACCGGACCTTAGTCTCTTTTAAAAATTTATATTACACTAACTTTAAATTTCTTGGAAAAATCTTTAACGCAAATGTATAAAGAAATTATCTGTGTGCAACCTTAATGAATCGTTTCTTTCATTAGTTTTTTTTATATTTTTTTTTTTATATTAAATGGGTCTACTCTTGACGTCAATCTAGTCCTGAGGACAGAGATGAGGTCGACGATGGAACGAGCTTACCCAGAAGAAGCCTATTAACTCGCGACTTAAAAAGATTGGGGTTATATGAACTTGGGAACACTGACGAAGGCAGGGAATTCCACTCCTTGGCTGTGCGCATAATAAACGATGTCGCGAAGCGCTTCGTGCGAATGTGTGGAACATCGACAAGGAATGGGTGATAACCCGCAGTACGTCTGGACTCCCGATGGAAGAAGGGAGATGGTGGAATGATCTCGTGGAGCTCTTGTGCACACTCCCCGAAGTACAGCCTGTAAAAGACCGACAGACATGCAACCCTGCGCCGGTGGGCCAAACTATGAAGCTTGGTACCCACCAGCTCAACGTCACCAATGAGCCTCTTGGCTCTGCGCTCAACAGAGTCGAGTGTGGCTAATTGGTATTTGGCTGAGCCATCCCAAAGGTGACAGCAGTACTCCATGCCGGACCGAACTTGAGCTTTATATAGGACTAAAAGCTGTCCTGGCTTGAAGTAACGCTTAACCTTATTTAGGATACCCAGCTTTTTTGCCGCTGTTTGAGCTTTCGACTCAATGTAGGCACCGAAGTTGAGATTCGCACTCAACTTCGTACCAAGAAGCTCGAGGTTGTCGGTAACTGGTACAGATGCACCCCGGAAAGTAGGAGCCAGATTGAACGGACTCCTTTTGGCAGTGAACAGGCACACTTGGGTTTTGGTGGCGTTAAAAACAACCAGATTTTCATCACCCCACTTGGAGACAAGACTTAAGGCTGAATTTGTTCGCTCCACCATGGCCTCTCTCAATGAACGCACTTCTTCACCGCTGGTTTTTGCGCTGGATGCATAACTCTCCATGACAGTGCTGTCGTCTGCGTACCCAACAATACCCGGAACCAGAAGGTCATTGATGTGCAGCAGGAAAAGTGTCGCGGAGAGAACAGACCCCTGAGGAACTCCGGCATCAATAGCGATAAGGTCAGAGGAGCAGCCATCAATGACCACTCGGATCGACCGTTCACTCAGGAAGTCAGATATCCAGCAGCAAAAGTCAACGGGAATGCCGTATGCAGGAAGTTTGCTCAGCAGACTTGCGTGCCATACCCTGTCGAAAGCCTTCGAGATGTCGAGCGACACGGCAAGGGCTTCGCCGTGTTTCTCGATGGCCTCGCCCCAGCAGTGCGTAGCATACACCAGAAGATCCCCAGTTGATCGTCCCCGGCGAAAGCCATACTGACGGTCACTGAGTAGGTCGTTTGCTTCTAGGTACGCTAGCAGCTTCCCATTGAGGACCCTTTCCATAACTTTACAAAGTATGGAGGTGATGGCGATTGGTCGATAGTTACTGGGGTCGGCACGACTACCCTTCTTGGGTACTGGTTGTACATTGGCAACCCTCCATGATTTCGGTACCGTTCTGGTTTTAAGAGAGAGGCGGTACAAGCGCGTCAACACAGAAGACAACTCGGGCGCACAGTTCCTCAAGACTCTAGCTGGTATACCATCAGGACCGCTAGCCTTGTTCACGTCTAGGCTATGTAGTACTCTACGAACCTCTTTCATGTGTATTGTGATCTCCGGCATCGAAGAATCACAGTGAGGAATCGTTGGTGGCTGTTTTGAGCCAGCATCTAGACGTGAATTGTTAGCAAATAGAGATGCAAACAGGTTTGCCTTCTCGGTAGTGGAGTGAGCTAGCGACCCATCCGGTTTTTGCAGGGGGGGTAATGTGGGCCGGCAGAAATTGGTTTCGACCGATTTGGAAAGGGACCAAAACTGCTTACTACCAGAGGGGTAGGACGCAAGCTTAGCCCCTATGCGGCTGACGTGGTCGAAACGTGCCTTTCGGATCACCCGCTTACAGGACTTTGCGGCAGAATTAAAAGCTCTCTTTTTCGCGCGAACCCGTCGAGCTCGGACTTTGCGGTCACGGGCTTGTACCCAGGCTTGGTATGCAGACTGCATTCGAGCCTCAGCACGAGCGCAGTCCACATTGAACCAAGGACGGGCATTGTAACCGAGCGGTATGTCGGAGAATGGAATATAATATTCCATTCCCTGCCGTATCACGTCCGCAACCGCTTCAGCCGAACAAGTGGGGTCGCCCGAAGAAAAACACACTGGCTGCCAAGGGAAGGACGCAAAAAAGTGTCGCATCTCATCCCAGTCTGCTGACTCGTATCGCCAAACTCGCCTCTTGCCCCTAGGGCTATCATCTGGAGGAGAGCTGGTAGACACGGACTTTACCAGACAGTGGTCAGATGTTCCCAGTGGGGCTGATACCGATACTGAGTGCCTGTCTGGGTCAGTGGTCAGCAGCAAGTCCAAGCAGTTGGGTGTATGTCCGTCAACGTCTGGCACCCGCGTAGCCTCGCTCACCAGCTGGGTGAGATCTAGCGATAATGCAAATCTGCGCGCCTCTCTCCCAGCATGGTCAGTTTTCTGGAACGGGAACAACCATTCATCGTGGTGGGCATTAAAGTCCCCCAGAAAAAGAAGCTCCGCGGATGGGTATCGCTGCTGGGCACAATCTGCCTTCTCCAACAGGTGCTCAAAGAGCCTGGTCGTCTCCTGGTCACCGCTGTGCGACCGGTAGACACCGACATAGAGTGATTTCTCGACCCCGGTGTCCACCAGTATCCAGATAGTAGATAACCCGGAATCCTCAAAGCAGCGGAGACGCCGAAAGCATTTATGTCATCACGGACGTACACACAGACCCCAGCTCGTTTTAGGAACTTATGTTCAAGCGAGTAACCTGGGTAGTTGAGGTACGCCACGTCTGACGGAGTTGCAATCTGCGTCTCCGTTAAAAAGAATAGGTGCGGCTTTTCGGTCTCGAGGTGGTGGTGGACCGGATCGAGATTTGAGTGCAAACCCCTGATGTTGGTGAGGTGCACTTTAAGTGGGAGGAAGTGCCGCCGCTTGAAAACCGTTTTCCTTTTAAAATGTTTCATGATGCGAGTGTTTTAGTGGTGGAAAAGAAGAATGGTCGAGACGCGGCTCGGTTGCCCAACGGGATTCTTCAGCTAATAGGACCTGTGGGAGACTCATCTGGAGACTGCGGGGACGCCCGAGCCCCCCCGAAATGGCCACCGGGTCCTCCCGCCCAGTCGCCAACTGGTACGGTGGAGCATTTCGGGATTTTTCGCGAGTTGGCGGGGCAGCCTTTCCCACGTGGCTGGCGCAGTACTTGGGCCCCCTACTAACTGCGGTCGGCCAACGGCAGAGACCGTGCCTCGGATCCCGCTACCCTCCAGTATGAGTCACCCGGTACAGAATCACTTAAGACACCCAGACTGGTCCGAAGCCGCGCAACTGACCATTTCCATCCCCCCAATGGCACTGGTACTCCCGCACACCGACGGAACACAGACAAGCTGTTTGGCGCCGGATTCCGGCAGGAGGGTGGTCGCGAACCAGACGGCCGAAGCCTACCACCGCTGTAAGGGATCTTCAGCCGTCACCACAGTCCGTGAAGACGCGTGGTGCCGTTGCCCGGGGTGGACCGCTTGGAGGTAGATCCCAACCACCCCAAAATTAGTTTTAATAAATACGAGTAAATATACTTTTTTTTAAAACAGTAATTTTAGACGCAATTTCCCGTATTGGGGCAAACGCGTCTTCATTAAATAAGTTTTAAACCTGTGATGTTTGAAGGCTGGAATAGATATGTTTTACTTCAACTAAAGTTTTACACACAAATCTTTCAGTAAATTAAGAAAATATTAAATAATTATTACATCAGAAGCGATGTTATAAAATCTGGGAAAATGCGACTATTTTTTCTTAGACGCATTTACCCGCTATCAAATCCAGACGTTCAAAACATTTTATTTTTGAAGGTAAAATTAGAATAAAATCTTATAATCTAATACTGCTGTTTTTAATGTTTCTAGAGTGTATTTAGAAATAGTCTTTTTTTATAATTACGCACCATCTTCAAATGATTAACATCTGAAATAGAATTAATAAAGTTGTAATATACTTTTGTGCTAAGTTTGAGATGTTATATTAAGTATTACTCAAGAATATTTATGTATCGTTTGCATTGTGATGTTGTACCGAAAACTTTAAGATTAACTTTAAAAATAAATGTCTCAAGTTTCGTCATAACTTACAAATTATTAAAAGAAAAAAACAATATTGCAGTTATAGATTTTCATGGCAATATTCGCATGGGATCCCTTCTTTTCGCATAATGTTCTTTGTCCTAATATACTTCGGCATAACGATTTTGGCACAATTTTTTTTGGCATAATAATACTTCGGCATAATTTTTTTAGGCATACATTTTATGTTGGCATAATCATCTTAAAGACTAATTTGTTTTGGCATAAATTTGATTCGCATAACGTTAGTAGGCCTAATGACTATTAGCATAATAATATTTAGGCATACAAAATATTGTTGGTTACAAATTTAATATGCTGTGCAACAAAAGTTAGTGACAGAACCGAATTGCTGCTAAACCGACTCCACGTAGTCTTGTTTGTCCTACCCCTAGAGTGTAATTTAAAATCGCGTAGGCGCGTAGGGGCGAGGCGGCCCGCGGGCTGAGGAGCAGGTGGCTGCGAGCGATCCGCCGCGGCTGAGGCTGGCCGGCGAAGCCGGCCAACAAGCCGAAGCTGCGGTGGTGAGCGAAAGCCATCTGCGACGATTAGCACGCGTGGGGCCGCCGGAGGCCCGCAGCGCCGGAGCCGTGACAGAAACCCTGCCTGCTGAATGTTGCATGCTCGCTTGAATGCTGCATGCTTGCTTGCATGCTGCATGCTTGCTTGTTTGCTGCATGCTTGCTTGCATGCTTGCTTGCATGCTGTATGCTTGCTTGCATGCTGCATGCTTGCTTGCTTCATGCTTCCTACAGCGAAAAAAAAACCCACAAAATTGTTCAATACGGTATATTATATTAATATGTTATTTATTACCTGATTCAGGAGATATGGCTTTTTTCCAATCGTCGAAATAAATTGGATCGCCCTAGCTTTTTTTCCCGAAGAGGATAATTATCCTCTTCGGGCAAAAAAGCTAGGGCGTATAAAAAAGTTATGCTTTAGAACTTTATGCTAAATAAATTTATGCTTTAGAATATTATGCTTCATCATTATTATGGTTAGAGAAATTATGCTTAAAAAATTATGCGTAAGCTGTTATGCGTAATTATATTATGCGAAAATATAATTATGCCAAACAAAATTATGCTAAGTTATATTAGGTCTTAACATTTTATGCAAATGGATAGTGAACCTATTCGCATTCATCCTCAGTGTAGTGCATGTACAAAGTATAAATAGTACAAGATGGACACCAAAATAATGAACTTTCTAATAATGCCATTGCAATTGAGTATTCCTAATCAAATCAAATGACGAGGTCCAGTTGGTGTCGCATGGGACTGTCCGCATCCGAAACATTCATGTGACCAGGTAAAATGTGTTTTATGCCATGGCCAGGTTAGTATCTGCTCTATGTAATATTGAAAGTCATTTCTGTCCAAATATTTGTCGATTTCAATATATCTCAATATAACCATTGTGATCTAAATTACCTGCAAGACAAATTGATAACTACACTATAATAAATACAATTCCTAAACTTCTCATAAAAAGTTAAAAAATTAAGAAAGGCAAATTCAATTCAAACAAAGCTGTTAAAACACTTAGTCACGAAATAAAATTGACTACAAGAAAATACAAAAAAAAAGGTTTAAGATCTCTGGTTTTGGGGCAAATGCGTCATGCAGACGCAATAACCCCGAAACAGCAGACGCATTTACCCCAAAAAACCAGACCTAACCTAAAACAATTAAACCTTCATTTCTCCACAAATAAAACGATTTCAATAAAAATAACTATTGGTATACACAGCCTATAATATGTTGTGTATGAACATTTCATTCTAAAAACGGAAAACTCAGTAAAAACATGGATTCTTAAAGATTTTAATGACTCATCACGCGCAGCACCTCTTGACGAAACACGCGTTATTTTCAATATGGCCGATATTTTAAATTTGTGCGGAGCAACGCCATCTATTGAAAGTATACGTTATGATTTTATTCAAAATAAACAAAACTAGATGGCAGGAGAGGTTGGTTTTCAAACAGATATTAAATTATTTTGATTAGACGCAATAGCCCCAAAGACGCAAATGCCCCGGGTGACCTTATAGTATAAAGTTAGATGTGGCTAACTACGAAAACCACCCATATTGCACGCTTTAAAAGTCAAATTGTAACGTGGAACGTGTGTGTGTGGACGTGACGTTGACGTTTCCAGAATATTCTTAATTCTATTTGTGTTATATTTTAGGATACCACCGTCCGTAATCCGCGGTGGAGTTGTAGAGATTGGCGGCAAGGAGTTCAATCCGAACACTGACGACAGAATAGCGCAGATCATAACCAACCCGAGATATACCAGGAAGGAGAAATACCATGATTTGGTTTTGTTGAGGTAAGTGTGAGCTCCTGAGTCACCATGCCTCGTTGTAAACTTTTAGCTGACGATCACTGTCGCATATCTACGTTAAGGTGCGTTCAGACGGCAGACTGATCAGGCTCCGGAGTTTGACTGATATTTCAGTAGGTACATTATCTGTCCAATTCCGGTCCAATAAGTTCGACAGTATCTTAAATCCTCGCAGGTAGGCAGTAGAAGCTCGAAAGTCTGACAACTGTTTCAACTTTTCAAAATCTGAATTGCACAACGATTGGGTCATTGAGATCAGATTATAGTCACGCTATACAATACAAGATGTGAACGGACCTTCCACGAAGCCGTCAACCAATCCCTATTTATGTCAAACTAAGTAACACTGTGCAAAAATGTTTGATGCGAAGCGACTTCTTTTGGGTAAAAATCCCTGTTTACGGTGGGACTTAATGTAACGCAACTAAAACATTGTGCTGATGGATGCATTGAATAGTACAGGGGTCAAGTAGGTATTTAAAGTTATGACGTTTATAATTTGTATTTAACAAAAAACGTGTGAAAAAGTACCTTCAATATCTCCGTAACTAGAGGTACGGTCGGAAGAACACGTGCCGCTTTGATTCGTTAAGGGTCTTTTACACACCTTATATTTAACTAAATCAACAACACTTGGTCTGCTCGTCATTGTTAGTGTATTACGCAGTAGCGTGCTGTTGAGACCAGAAATAAAGGTTAAGGTAGTCATAAATTACCTTACCTGCTGCCTGCCAGGGCTGCGGGACTGTTCGAAAGAGATACCGCGGCCCTGGAACATAAAGGGCCAAAGAAGGAACATGGGTGGTTTTTAGTCATTAAGAGTCTGACACTCCCTTCCGCTCCGCCCAGGGCGGGGGGGGTCATTTGATGATTTCCCACCCACCAAAAAAAAAAAAAAGGTAGTCATAAATTGTTTCCTACATCTTTGCTCCAATAAAAGCATCGAGCCTTTAGTAAAGTGGAGGCTGCGTATAGTAAACTTCCCGTGTTTAAATCTTCAATATTATAACATCTGTAGAAATAAATAAAATTAAAGTGTCTGTAATTTCAAAATTACAGCTCCTCCGTCATCGGGTACCTTTTTCTGACTGGGGGACGGCTCCCAGTGTAACCGAATGCAGCTGAATACCAGTATTTTACATGAAGCGACTGCGTATCTGACCAGACTGTACCTCCTCCGTCTTAGGGCTACATAATATTTTATAAATATATTTGGCTAAGTTGGTGCAGTTTATGCATGTAAAAATTAAATACAACCAAAGCACAGTTGACTGTCAGAAAATTAATACTTTATTATTTGTTAAAGAATAAAATCCCAACAGTAGCTATATTAATACATAATATACTTGTTTTAACAACTAACCTTCCATTACACTTATCGTATTTTGCATAGGTACTACAAATACTAAGATAACATTATACGCTTAATATGTACCTATGTCATATTTTTATTTACATTATGATTATGTCAACACTTTCTGGGGACTAGCCCTGGCTACTTCTTTAATTACATTTTTTTTATTTTGGGATTTCTAGAGTTTTTGTTGCATTTTTCTGTATATCTATCTCTCTCTGTAACTACCTCTTAGTTATTGATTAACTACTCGTAGAACTAGATGTTCGCTCGCTAGCATTCGGATCGTAAACACTTTTGTGTGCTGATACCAAACAGACTATACTTTAAAGCTAGTGAATCACTCTTCTCAATTACAGAAAGGGATGGAGGCACAGGAAACTGATGATATGTGTACCTACTTATATGATTCCACTGTCAGTTGATAAAACATTTTTGTTTAAGATTGGAGAGACCATTGCGCTTCTCAAGTAACTTAAATGCAGTTTGTTTGGAGACTAGCGACGCTGATCCCACGGAACCGCTCACGATTACCGGATGGGGCAAAACTAGCAATACCAGTATGTATTTTTTTTTGTATATAAGTTGCGAAATGTGTGACCTCCGAACACTGTGAGGAAATGCAGGTGTGATTTTTCATGTATCATTTTTGTATCCTCCGAAAGGGTATGGCGTAACTACATCAATTTCGCTAGGGTGCTGGCGCTTATCCAGACTTGTGGTCACTACAGAAACTTTTCTGCTGAATATCCGACCCGTGGACCGAACTTGGTACCGTTTTACAAAAAATGTGACCCGCCTACTGCTTTTTGAGTTTAACTTAAGTTTCACTTTTGAAACGGCACGGTTGGCGCAGTGGCTGAGCGCTTGGCTGCTGCACTGCGTGTCGCGGGTCCGATTCCCGCACGGAAGAAATATTTGTATGGCCTACAGGTAGTTGTTCCGGGTCCAGACATGTTACAGAAAAAAAATCACACGTAGGTACGTGGTTTAAAATGTTTGTAAACGCACCCACGGGAAAGGTTTAAAAAAATAAAGTTTAACTGCTTACTTCTAATATAAACTGACATCTACAGCTAACAGGAATAGTAAGTTCAAAATGTTTCACTTCAATATTGCAGGGGACACGAGAAGCAACTTGCTCTTGAAAGCGAACGTGACGACAGTTGGTCGCAGTAAGTGCGGCGAGTCGTATACCAACTGGCGCAAGCTACCCTCGGGCATCTCGCCCGACCAGATGTGTGCTGGCGATCCGGAAGGCATCCGGGACACCTGCCAGGTAATTAAGTGTCTTGTATAGACCTTTACTCCCGTTGGACTGGAAGCCGACCCCAACACAGTGGGATAAGGCTAGGCAGATGATGATAATGGCACTGTATTGGGAGAGGTCTTACCAAGAGGCATGGTGTTACCCAGTAACTAGGTAATGGACGTCAGATAGGCAGTCGGTCTATGTAAAATACTGGCATTCAGACCCCAACATAGTAGGAACAGGCTAGGCAGAGTTGATGAGAGATGCTGATCAGGTGCCAAAAGAAGTGTAGTATAATAGCGTGTGGTCGGTCCTCAGGGCGACTCGGGCGGGCCGCTGCAGAGCGCGACGCCGGACGGGCTCAGTCGCCTGGTGGGCGTGACGTCGTTCGGGCGCGGCTGCGGCTCGCCTGTGCCCGGCGTGTACACGCGCGTCAGCCGCTACCTCGACTGGATAGAGAGCATCGTCTGGCCTAACGCTTAAATAAACGCTTCAGTATAACCTTTCATGAGTACTCATTTCACCTTAGCCGGACTGAAAGTTTTAGGGGTGAACCTCATCTAGCAGCACACAATTGCACTTTTCCTTGCTCCTATTCTTTTCTGTCGCTCAGAACCATCATTTGCTAGAGCGAGAAACAAAGCGTGAGTTCTATTCTATCGTACCCGGCAGCGTTGACGATGCTATACGACTCATGACGCGTTTTTGAAGTGAAAACTTCTTTAGCGGCGTTGAGCACTTTAAAAAAATTGTTCTGTAATGGGTATAAAATCTTAAACTCGCGTCAGGACACTCGCGTCAGGCAGGACACGTGACCTTATCGTAAGACGGATGGAGAGTAGACGATTTTGAACTTAACCTTCAACATTTTATGGTTTAAAATCATTTAAAGAAATTTGGAAAAAGCGTAAGACGGATGGAGGGTAGACGATTTTGAACTTAACCTTGAACATTTTATGGTTTAAAATCATTTAAAGAAATTTGGAAAAAGCGTAAGACGGATGGAGGGTAGACGATTTTGAACTTAACCTTGAACATTTTATGGTTTAAAATCATTTAAAGAAATTTGGAAAAAGCGTAAGACTGATGGAGGGTAGACGATTTTGAACTTAACCTTGAACATTTTATGGTTTAAAATCATTTAAAGAAATTTTTAAATGTTTCCAATCAACTTTGAACCTAATGCTTTAGGGATAAACACGGAATAGAAAAAACCGTAGACAGAGTATTCTATAGACTGCTGGATATCTTCCTTTGCATTTGCACAAGAAAAAGAAGAACATATAAACGTCACTAGCAAAGAAAAGAGACAGAGTATAAATATTTCTGTCCCTTATCGCGTGTCGGCTGAGCACATCATTGTCAGTGCACAACAAGTTTGACGTTTGTGGCGGTGCCAGATTGACATCCAATTTGTTTATTAACAATTGCATCGAAATTATACACATTATATGATCTTTTCGAGCTTAATTCGACAACAGTACATTTGTGCAACTGTGCAAAATGGTAAGGTGCAGTGTAATAAACTGTAAAAGTGATAGTTTGATGAAGATTGCTGGACTGTCCTTTCACTCGTAAGTATTAGATCTTTTTAAGTATTCAATCGCTTTGTGTCCTATTATTTCTCATAAAATAGTCGCAGTAATGTACCAACTAATTCGTTTAATGGATAAATCTCGTATAATCGTGATTTTTGCAATAATTTTATTATCTTACCTCAAAATTCAGTGTTGCCACTTTTTGACGGGGAATTTACCCTTTAATATGGGTAATACCGAATAATGCAATGTCTATAAAAAAATACTCTTCCGACCTTGATTCATATGATATTAGTAATACGCACTACTTAAAATCTATGTTAGTAACACACGTATTATACGATTTTAATTCGTATAACTGCACTCACCTGACGCAAAAAATGAAAGATAATAAAAAATCTTATTAAATTTTCAGATTTCCGAATAAACCCGAAATAAGAAACTTGTGGATTGCTGCTACCGCATGAATCTTTAGGATGTGATCCTATGATCAACATAGATCATGATTATTTAACAGATCCTTCTAGGCTTACTCTTTATTCTAAAGAAATAATAACCTATATTGCTGGTTTTATTGCAAGAAAGTTGAGGAAAGTTATTAAATGTGAGGATTGTCTTTTGGCTTTGATCACAGATAAGTATCACGGAATCATTACGACTGAAGGACATGTATCCATGGTCATGAATAAATTAAAAAAAAAAAACACGGAATCATTGCTAGAAGAGACAAAGGAGGCCTTATTTATCCTTCTACTGACTTAAATAAAGTCTGTGAATTGGCAGAAAAGATATTTCGAGCGCGTTCACATAAAGGAAATTCATTTTTTAATGAGAAAAATGTGATGTCAACACTTATATTATCGTGTTACAAGGAATGCACACGTACCAATATTAATATATTTATTAATGACCATTTCGACAGTCAGCAGTTTTATAGGGAATCACAGAACTCTCCTCATTAAATCAATCGCAATGCATTACTTCGAAACCCGTATTCACCATAGTACCAAACAATGTTTTGAACCACAATCGAAAATAAGAATTATACATAATAAGTTAGTGCTTTTTCAAGGACAGTAATTTGTTTATAAATAAAATATTACAGTTGCATCATTGCTATGTTTTATCGTTTTCTGTGTATTGGAATGTTCATTTTAATTTGCAAGTGTATGAGTTTGGCGACACTGGTTCCCGTACTAAGGCAGTCTAAGGGCACTTCCATAAATGATAGTACTTTTATACTGATAAAGCAATTGGTGCAAAATTATTCCCTAACCATTCCAAAATATCAAACATGCTCAACGTTAATAATCAAGTTTTCACTTCTGCCGGCACTCCCGGAGTGCTAGTTTTTTTTTTTAATGTTTAATGGGCTTACTCTTGACTTCAATCTAGTCCTGAGGACAGAGATGAGGTCGACTATGGAACGAGCTAACCCAAAAGAAGCCTATTAACTTGCGACCTAAATAGATTGGGGTCATATGAACTTGGAACACCGACGAAGGCAGGGAATTCCACTAAGCGTTTACATTAAGTCTGTCACCGAATGCGGCGACCGCATTCAGTTTAACCGAATTGCTCCATTCCCGTTTGTAAACCAGTTTACACTAGTTGGTGACCGAATACGGGCTGCAACCGAATCGCACAACACGGCCTAATGTAAATGAGCCATTTCGCTCTGTTTATCGCTGTAGCAATTGACAGTTCTGCCCTAAGATATGGCTCAACCCTTAATGTGAAATATGGGACGATAGTGATCAGGGAGTCTAAAATGGCCGCTTTAGAAGAATCATAATAGGATAATAATATGAATTACGTTTAAATTCTTAAAATGGTCATAGACGTACCTACTATTATGAATTGTCACCTTGTGACCATTTTATGAATTTAAACGTATTTCATATTATTATCCTATTATGATTATGCTAAAGCAGCCATTTTAGACCCCCAGTTCAAGCCAATTTTTCGTTGATAAGTGTGATGACTCCCATATCCCTGGTCATGGCCCCAACATTGATAATGTAAAGATGGTCACACATAGATATGTGTATCTCAAAGAATTAATAACACGAAAAAGAACCATTGAATATAATAAAACCACTTTATTGTAGAATAAGCAGCAACATCGCATTTCATTTAACATTGAATTATAAAACATAATTTTTGGAATCCTTTCATCTAAACTAAATTTACACAAGTATTTGATACAATGATTTCAAGTAGCTCAGTGGCGTTGCGTGGGTGTCAGCCGCCCCTTATTTAACTATTTCAATATAAAATACTAAAACACACATTAATTCTAAAAACTTTTCAGTAAGAACAATCATCATTATTGTTAATTGTACAGATAACAAAAAAAAAACCTCTATCCGATCCGTGAAGGTATTATTAGGTGTCAAGATTCAATTCGATTATGAAAGAAAGAAAAAAACGTCTGACGTGACGTCATAAACAAACAATCTACGATCACAACATACTATTGCCCAAGATGGTGTTGTCACATTTAAAAAAATTGCTTGAGTTTGGGCACAAAAACGTGAATTTTATATATACACATGTTTACTTATGTATATTTCGGATCGGACAGGATTTTTTAACGTATTGTATTGTTTTACAATATAAGTAAAAATATAAAAAAGAGTAAATACATAACTATAAAACATATGAAATAAAATGTTTCTAAGACATTATTATTTATTGTGAAATTTACCGCCCCCTAAAAGTACCGCCCGGGGCGAGCCGAACTACTAGGTACGCTACGCCACTGAAATAGCTACCTACAAGATTTTTTAGTCCGTATACAGACGAGTTTTTTTTTCTAAATAATAGATTAAACATTTATTGTATTATGATAAAATATCTTGAATAAAATAAGGAAGTTTCAATTACTTCCATCTGGCCGTTCTAAATGTGAACGTACCTAATTCCACTTTTTTTTTTGTCCACGGTCGTACTGCATATGTAGGTAGATGACAATGCATGCAAAACTGCAAATCAGAATTTAACGCTTTTTAATACCAAAGTATTTTATTAACTTATTAAGTATTCTGAATACTTTAAATTATAATATACCAGTTTGATTAGTTTTGTCGCGGTAATCGATATGATTTATATTATGAGAATGAGTCTTATTATAAATCTAATTACACTTTCTAAATAATGTGATGAAGTTAACCTTAAAAAAAAACTAAATCTAAAGATCTTGTCAGTACATTTCGCTTTACTGTCTATACAGAGTACCTATTACATTTACCTTTTTCATTATTTATTTATATTCAAGAATGGTAAGTAATCTTATATAAACTAAGTCCCACAAAACCGTAGTAAAACGTAGCCGCGCGTAACCGTAGTAATTAACTGTGTTTATGGCCGATTTCACGAATACTAAGCGACACCTGAATGAATGACTAATCACTTTAACAGTAGATATCTATTTTAATTAATTTGGATAAAACTGTAGGTACTACACTACTTAGTGCTATTCTGTAAAAAAATTACTCGTTTTAGTAGTAGTAGTAAATGTAGCTAAAAATAAGTACTGAGTGACAGTATCTAAATACCTACAAACAAACAAATATCTACCTTAATTTGGTTTTCACGTTAGCATAATATCTATAATATATTGTCGAGATTAAAATTAGCCAAGTTGCTCTGTTCCGACCACGCTGCAAAACGAGATCCGTCCATTTCTGGAGCATGTTGGTTCCCTGCAGTGAGCCTATGGCCCATGCCGCCTATGGTCGCGCCACACTCCGGACATTTACCGTAGCTATTTGCTCCGCCACACTCACCAATACAATAGAAATGACCATTCGGACATTTATACCAGTGGCCAGCTTTCAAACCAATAGCTTTAACAATTAATTCGCGCTCGTATTTAGTGATAACGCCGCTTGTTTTGATCGCTTGTTGCAATTGCTTAAGAGACTCCAAAGCTCTGTCTTCATTAAACACAGACAACGAGAACACGACCGCTTTGGTAGCTTCCACTTGTTCTGTAACTTTAGGTTCACCTTTCATACTTATCGCGAGATGAAGTAGCTTAGAAAGTTGCACCATAACATTCAAGCGTTTAATCTCATTGCCGACATCATTTTGCTGTTGTTCGCTTATTTTGATAGGGACCTTGGATAGTGGCTTAATCTTCAACACGCTCAGTAGTATTTTGATATGCTTCTGCAATTCATCCTGTAATGTAGTTATTTGTGGATTCTGTTTTCGATATTTTTGCCAGCATTCTGCGATCATTTCAAATATATTCAAGTATACGCATTCCATTTCCACTTGTAAGAGCGACACTTTATCTTTTTGTGTTTTTATAAGTGTCATAAAACTATTAAATGTAGCTTTTAAATCTTTAATATCTGAAAAGAAGCATAAAAAATGAGTATTTACCAAATTAGGGGAGCTTAATGCATCCTGCCTGGCCCAGTTCTGTTAGGTTCGAAGCGAATGACAAGGTCCAATGATCTAATTAAACTTCGGAAGAGAATAGAGACCTACAAGTAATTATCATTTAATAGCTTAAAACAAACCTTCCATATTTTGTCCATATTTATGATAAAACTTGTCCACTTTGCTTTGTAGTTCTGTCAATTTATTTTTTATCTGCTCTTTAGTTCCGTAAACTCGAAGTTTAATAGGGTTGATATCTTCCTTGAACATTCTATTCACAGTGTCTTTGTATCTGTTGGTATTTATAATAGCTTTTCGACAAAAAGGACATGTGCGTATTTTTATATTTTCTTGGTCTCCCAGCATTAAGGTGTCCATGTTATCGACCTCCAAAACATGACCACAATCTTGAAGTACAATAAACCTGAAATTACAAAGAGGGTTAAATGATGTGCACAAGTAGGTACACAAAATTATGATTGTACATACCTATTCTACTAAACACAAGCAGTAACAAAAAAATACAGAAACAAGGCCTCGTGCACCGCAGGACTTTTTTCTAGATTTTATGATGGTTCGCGGTGATGTCCGATGTGACGCTAAATGCTGCGGAATCTTCAAAGGTCATTGAGACAGCTAGTTGTTGCGTAATTTTGTTTCATCCGTCACTTGAGATTGATAGCGCTTAGGGTTACAATGCAATACTCAATCAATAGGATTGTGTATTGTAACAAATGTAACGTTGGTGTCTCACTTGTCTTGTGCGGTGTACTCGTCGCCGAGAAAATCAGTGGGGAAGTCGTCGGGGCTGCACAGCTGGCAGATGTCGGGGCAGGGCTCGCCGCACAGGCCGCGGCACATGTGTCCGCACGGCAGGCGGCGCCGGCAGCGCTCGTCGCACGGCGCGCGCGCGCACGGCTCCCCGCAGCGGCGCGAGCACGTGCCGTGCGGGCACTGACGACTGCACTCTTCCTGTAATCATTGTTATTACAAAACACTCGAGGAACATGAAAGATCAACCTACTACTAACCAAGTTTTAAAGAACGATACCTGAAGTCAGAGTTTACTAAGACAATAAAATTGTTATTACCTGACATGGCTTGCATGGTTCGCCGCACAACTTCTTGCAGTGCGAGTGCTGGCATTTCACTTCGCAGGGCATTTTGCACGGTGGGCAGATTTGATTACATGGCTCCTGGCATCTAAAGAAACGTTCAAAACATCGTAAGTATAAAATACAACTCACCAGTTTTTAAAAACCGCAATTCCCGAAGGGGTTGGCAGGGGTGTACAAGTCTGAGATCTTTCAATATTAAAAGGATAGCTTACGGATTCTTTCCGTGATATGGAATGGGGGCGGTTGAAATTACCTAGCAGATGCATTTTTTTTCTCGAGGTGGCAATCGCCAATGAATGTCCTCCGCCCTGAGAATAGCGGAAGGGTCAGTCAGACTCGTATTGACTAAAACAACCCCGGTTTTCCCTCGCACACTTGCGTCGGGGGGCAGCAGGATCTAATGCGACTTCCGCTGCCCCGGACTAGCGCCAGCCCGCTTGACCGGGGGCCTCGTCCCAGGGGGGAGTGAGGTGTAAAACTCCCCTCGTTACGTCTGAGACAGGCATACGTGGAACACTACCCGACGCCTTCTAGGGTCCAGCGTGATGGGGGTCCCCTAGACCTGTTTAGGGGGGCTGAAAGAGAGCTTTGTCCGGCTTTTCGTGACGCCCGAGGCGTCTGCTGCGGGATGGGCAGGAGCTCGTCATCTCCCTTAGCCTTTCCTTCTGCGACAATACTGTTTCACCAAAGGACATCCCAGGACTCTGCGCTACTGACCATCGCGCGAACAACGGTCGGCACCGACAGGTCACCTCCGGAACGAGAGCACGGCGTGGCTCATCCCACGCGCACACTCAGCCGACGTACGCCGCGCCGTGTCCTCAAGACATTGGACACAGTGACGGCACCGTGCGTCCGGCTCCCTGTTTGAACGACACAAGTACTTCCTAAAGCAGCTGTGCCCCGAGAGCACATGTGTCGCGAAACGCGAAACGTCAGTGAACCGTGCTTCTTCCCGACCCAGTTGTCGAGTACTGGCCGGATCGCCTCGATTCTGTTGAAGCCACCGGTAGGGAGCTCTAGCCTCCCCTGCCATTCCGCCATCATGACCTGCCAGAGCTGAGACCGGTGCAGCGCAAAGTGCCGCTGCACTAGCCCCTCGCCCCGAGCCTTGGACTCCTCGCGCCACTGGTGCAGTGTCGCGAGGGTTTTGGTCCAGGTCCCACGGTGGGGATCAGGCCAGTACGCAAGCCGCCTCGTAGGAGATCGTGCGATATCCTTTTATGACTCTGACGGTCATCCCTCTCTGTGGTCTTCGCAGAACTGCGATAGTACGGGCCGTCAAGTCTGTCGCCCATACCGAGGCCTCGAAAAGGGCTATCAATCTCACGTACAACCGCCTACAGGCGGTGCTCGGCCTTGATTGGGCAGCGTTGACAGCCCGCCACTTATATTAGGTATATATTAACTTGGGCACCAGCCGCTGAAAGTGGGGGCCTAACGGCTGACGAGCACCAATCCTCATGGAGTCATGGTTGACTCGACAGCGATCCGAGCGATGAAAACCAATGGCCTCAGTCTTGTTGAGGGCCACCTCCAAGCCCAGGCGTCGTATGCGGCTCACAACCCTGAGACCGCAGCCGTAGCCAGCAACTACCTAGCGGATACATAATATACCTAACCGATTTTGACATACGTCAAAACACAGCACAATTATGTTGTTGATAATTATTTAAACAGCTTAACAGGCGGTAGCAAGCCGAGCTTCCGGTGTCGCCAGACTTACTGGTGTCCGCAGATATTGTCCTGGTTGCAAGTCTGCGTACAGGGCTGGTGCAGACGACCCTGCAGGCAGCGCGCGCATGTGCCCGCGCACACGTGCCCGCACGCCAGCTGCTCGCCACACGTACTGTTGCAGTACTGCGCCAACTGCTCCACCTTCACCTCACCTGTACATAAACGTAATATAACATCACGCCTGTAATCCCCAAACGGTCAGGCAGAGGTGTACCTAATAGCAATAGCCACATTTCAATAGCTATGTATAAGAACCTATAATAGGGGGCGAGCCTATTGCCTTCAACCGGCCTCAATTCCAGACTCTGTGGCTGCTACTGAGTAATCCCTGATGGAAAACCCAAAAACTCTACCCGACCTAGGAATCGAACCCAGGACACCTAATGCTCCGCGTATAGCGCATATTTTGCGTACCGTACGGTATAGCAATAGCATTACTAACTCACATAAAATCATATTTCCTGAATGGTTAGGCTGTTATGCAACAGAGGAGTAGGTAGGTATAGAACAGCCCGTCATGCACGGATAAATGAAACGGCAAGGTTGGTGGTAGGTACGAAAATTGCGAAACAACGTTCACCAACAATGGTGAACTATGGGGAATACCGCACCTATATTCACGTACCTACTTAGGTACGCTCATATTACCTATGGAGCCACGTCGGACTGTATATCCTCAATTCGCCGTTTACATTTGAGTCATTTTTCAGTCTATGCCATCGAACAAATAGCAATTCAGCTACTTCATTAATAGCAGTTACTTCAACTCAACTTATAATCTCACAATAATCAAAATTCTTTTAGTTATTACTCGCCTTCCTCCTTCATTCCATTCCTTGATCGGTATCGTAAGCCATAAGTACGAGTATCTAGAAGATTAGATCAGTTTCAAGAATAGATTACTGTTTGCTAAATATTTGCGTTTATCTGTCTGCTCCTTCACATTTTATGGATGCTTGAAACTTCAAGTTCTAAAAACGATATATTGCACTCGTACACAACGTGAACGCTTTCACAAAATATTACCTTTAGCGAATAAAGCTGATACGTTGCACGGAAGCTTGACATTGTGGCCGCAAGGAGATAAGACCTCGGCAGACGAAGACTTGGTGCACTTCGTTCGGTCACACACGGCTCCGCATCGGTCCATGCACGGATGACCACATGAAAGCAGCCGTTTACACTTTGCATTGCAAAGGTCAGGAGTCACACTTTGCTTGCACTGCACTTTTATTGTATGGAGACACTCAATTATTACTTTGTCGACCTAAAAAAAAAAAGTTGAAATAACAGCTCAATACAAAAAAAAGCATTCCATTAATAAAAGCTGCTGGGGATCAGTGATTTCGTTGACGCTACGACTGAGAGCTACGGCGTAGAGCACCGCACCTAACGTAGCAAAGGTAACCGTAGCGAAGTTATTGGGCGCTACGAGATTATTTTACCTTTAGGTCGTTTTTCACAAACAGTAACATAATGAAATTACGTGAAAGGGCTGTTTTTTAAAAGTCAGATAAGGTTTCTAAGGTTCTGAGGAATAAATATAAACGGGTACAAAATAAACAAGGTAACAAACATACCATTTGTGTGCAATCTCCGCATGGTTCGCAACACTTCTTCTTACAGAAATGTCCACATTCCATGGTACGTGCGCATTTCTTATTACATGGCTTCTCGTCAGCGGACTTGGAGCATGCTACGGTCTCCGAGTGCTTGCAATTTGATCTTTTCTTCTTTACCTAAACATTAAACATACCCATTAAAATATTTATTGAATATGACGTCGATAAGTAACGTACATATTTCATCACGTCGTTCTGCGCGCAGCATAATTGTTTTCCAAAAAGAAAATTAGGTACTTTACTAATCATCCGAAAAATATAACCCTGAAAATCATGACCACAGAAACAGTAACCGTATCACTAGACTAATGAGGTAGAAAAAGTAATAAGACTTCTTACCTACTCGAAAGTACCAAAAAAATAAAAAAAGCAAGGCAAGGGGTTGGTGAGAGGTGTGAGATATTGGTGATTTCTGATTGGTTATGGCCGACCCATTCAAGTAAAATAAAGTAGATAGTCATAATAGGGAATAATTTATATAACCTTAGGGTAACGCTTAAAAAAATGGCGAACAAAAAATTCACATATTGCCAATAATTTTCCTTAGTGGTGATTGTGGTTGTGGTAAATGGCGAAATTCCCTGTGGGGCTGTGGTTGCCTTCCGCATTAAGGCGCAGCTTCATCTAAGGGCCGTCTTTATTTACTCAGTCACTTAATGAATAAGAAAATGAAGGTACTTATTTGAGGTATATGTTACTGTAAAAGCCCGAACTACGGTAAATCCTAAGATTTTCCAGTAAAACCTAAGATTTACCTACTCTTAATGGTAAAAGTCCGAACCGTTCTATGGTCATCGTTTATTTCGAACTTTTACCACCATTCACTTGGTAAATGTTAGGATTTGCCTTAAAGACACGGTAAATGTTGAAATAAACATGTCAGAACGTGATCAAAAAATGCTTGTCGAAGAAATGCACTTGCAAAACACAGGATTACTTTGTAATTCCAATTTCCATAACAGCGGTCCGTGTAACAAGTAACTGTTTTAACTACACACTGACAACTGATTAATTGTCTTGTCTTCGATTTGTCAAATAATAAGAAAAATACTCATTCAGTTAGATTAGCAACGTAAGCGTTATGTTTGTGATGAGATAATTTTATTTGTTTTATTTTTTACTATTCGAGAAGTAGGTATTTAAAAATTGTTTTAAATTATTATTTATTAAAAATTAATAAATTAAAATTCCAAATAAAAAAAATAGGTAAGGATTTGACTGATTAGTAATATAAATGATTAATAATTACTCTCATAAGATACATAATAATAAATAAAGTTTTGACTGAAAGTTAATTGTTTTATTCCTAAAACCAACAGTCCAACATTTACCAAACGTCACTGGTAAAACCTAGTATGTACTAAATTCTAATGGTAAAGCCCGAAAAAATCGTTCGTTTTTATAAAATTCTTATATTTACCAACCCGTGTTGGTAAATTCTAAGATTTACTGGTAAAACCTAAGATTAACCATTATTCGAGCTTTTACAGTAAAATATATGTATACTAGAAACGTACCTGGACGTTACAGTCATCGCATTTCTCGTTGCAAGGCTTCCGGCACTGATGATCCCCTCGATCTCCAATCAATTCGGCCGTACAACCTGCTTTCGCCCGTGCGCAAGGTTTTCTGCATATGTACTGAAATTAAAAGATACAGATGTTATCATTCTTCGACTTTACTCATACCTGCTAGATATTTACAGGCGGTAGACATAGAATTGGATACAACAAGAATGGAAACAAAAGACAAACAACTCACTTTTTCATGGTCCGGATCTTGTGTCACGTGGCATTTTAGACCACAGACATGGCCGCACTCTTCCAAACGGTATACGCAAGGCACCAAACATCTCACCTTCTTTATATCCTCGTAACAATCTTTCTGTGCCTGTAAGTAAAGAAATTAATTTTATAGGTATTTTATGAAATAGTAAAGCGCGATCGAATTCCGACGCAAAAAGATATAGAAACTATAACAAGTGCGTAATTAATGGCAATCTTTAAATATCCATCCACCTTCAAGGCAGTGAGAGACCAGTGGAGTCTTAGTGGCAACGCCCCCGAGTTATATATGACGCGCACTGGACCCACGTGGTGGATTACTTACAGCTCACTCACTCTCAAGGAGAGAAGGCCTGTCTCCCAGCAGTGGAAACACGACTATAGGTTGATTATACTTTATGCTTATGTTTTTAGGCAAAGTTGTCGTTTTACTTACGCATTGAAGATTCTGTCAAGATATCTAGATCAAATCCCTCTTTTTGAGCTAGAAAATGCTATGGATTTATGGATAAACGAGTACCTACCTTATGTTCACAGTTTGGTAATGTAACCTCTACTCTGGTAAGACACTTGTTCTTTGGGTCTTCCGGATCGCGATGGCAGTATATGTTCATTTCATGTCCGCATGGAAGAGTCTTCAAAACGGGTATCTTGCACGGTTCACATTCTACCCGGCATTTTAAAGGACAAACATGTCCGAGTTCACATAAAACTCTAAAACAAATAATAAAACAGTAGGTAATATTAATATTATAGGCCTATAATATTATTATAGTTAGTATATTATTATAGTAGTGTATTATTATAGTTTAGGTAAGGTTGACTTTTTGGCAGAGTTTGTTCTTCCAGGTCTCTGGTCTTGCAATAAGTGGGTATAGCTGTTCAAACTTTATGTCGGCTGGGAACATCTAACGTAAAGGTGCGCAGAACACAATCTTAGGTGTCAGCGGGGCGCAAAGGACGCATCGTCTTGACTGTTTAAAGCGCAGGCCACACCGCCAGCTAGTGAGCGAGCCGAACGAGGCATCGTTTTACCTCTTTTCATACTTTGGTTCACCGCGAACGACGAAAGAGCCGGAACGAAGTATGAAAAGAGCCTCGCCCGCCTCGCTAGCTCTTTCGCAAGCTGGCGGTGTGGCCTGCGCTTCATGCACAGACCGTCACTCGCAGCTAACTTCCGAGCCGCACTAAAGTTTGAACAAAACTGTAGTACCTACCTTTCGCATTTCATAGTACACTTCGTTTTAATATGCTGGCGATCGTATCCGTGGCAGTAAAGTTGACACTTATGGCCACAGTGATACTGGAAGTTGCATTTCTCAAAGCATCCGCCTTCTGGTGGCAGCTTGTTGAAATCTTCTGGAGTCGAAATCTGTAACCAAATAATGTACTTAGTTACGAGTGTATCTTCTTACAGGAGGAATGGTGGCCTCGTTCTAACGTCCCCGACCTACGAGTGGTAGGGCGTGGGTTCCGTAGATCTAGGCAACCGCATTACTTTGCGTCATTTAATTCAACACCACTGCTCTCAGGACGGTGAGGCAAAACATCGTGAGGAAACTGGCATGTTCTACTTAGAACCAACAATTTTGCTGACATGTGTCATCTACCAACCCGCACTGGGCGCTCGTGGTGGATTATACAGCCCATTCCATCTCATAGAAAGGATTACAGGTTCGACATTATAGGTTGATTTTGCTACTTACTGTAGCCGGTTAAACAACTTTCCTCACAAGAAATTGCAACAGTTGGTGGGGAGTACCAGTACGGACGCTTGTAAGGCACAACGAGATTAAGAAGTTCGGCTTTATAAAGCGTCACTCACATCTCTGCCACTCATACCTGTTTGGCAGTGTCTTCCTAAGAGTCGAAACCGGGAACTGTTAAATATTTTGATAATACATATATATAATATTGTACTTATGCTTTACTTACACTGTAAAAATAAGAAACATAAAATATTCATGAAAGTAAACATAATAATGAATTTTAAAATGCATGATTTTTTTCCTAAATTACCACCACTTCCCTAAATTTTAACAAACTTTTAAAACGTGACAACACTATCTTTGGGATAAACCGTAGGATAAACTATGTTCGATCGTCAATTGTTTGATAGCACAGATAATATAATACTACTTGATAGTGACGTGCTAACACAGTTACCATTGTGAGTTTTCTCATTTTAGTACATATTTAATTTTTTTACTTGCTGTCCAAAAAGGATTACATAAAAATATAATCTAATCTCGATACCTAATAATAGGTACGCTCACGGATCGGACAGGGTATTTTTTAACAAGTCTATCGGCAGAAATAAAAAGAAAAGGAATTGGGCGGCTGAAAGTCATGTACTTATTATTTGGCTATTAAAAACCTGTTGTCAGACAAAAAACTAGAATTTTAAGAAATCCCTCATCATAGATAGTTGGATGAGACTATAACATAACCAAAGTACAAACAATCAAAACTATGATTTGAGATGATAATTTATAATGCGACGAAACATCTGAAGTCAAAAATTTCAACTACCTTTTGGGGGCACTGTAAAAGTTTTGATGATTATTAAATTAGTTTGTTACTCAATCACGCTAAAAAGATTGGACCAATTTCGATAATTTGGGAGCATATTTAGGATACTTTTTTCCGGGTAAACCTAATTTCCGTCGGATATTAATCAGACAGTCAGCTACAAATTTACTAATATTATCTTATTTTGGTGGTACCTACCGTTGTAACTTGGTCGGGATGATTTTGACATTTCAGGATTAGAGTGTTTCCCAAGGAGCCATTATTTTGTAATGTCGTTGCTATTTTGCTCCATAAGTCTGATTTTGCCGTTTTCAACATGTTGATATTGCCAAAAATATAAAATCCTGTAAATTATAATAAAAACAGATGAACATCACGCTCTCCTGAAAACTTTCAGTGAAATTGGCACGGATAAGTAGCAGATCAGCTGCGGACCGGTACACCGGATTCAGACATTTATTGATTCTTACTTTAGCAGCTGTAGTAATATTTATCGGAGCTCGTTACCGGAGCCGCGTGCACAGTATGTCCATAGATACGGGTTTGATTTAATCGCAAAACAAGTCGATTTGTTCCAAAAAATCGGAAACACCTAAACAAGACTATGAAATTAAAACAAAATTGCAATAGCAATTTTTATCCATTGGCTGGTATGTCCAACTGCTGGGCAAGGGCCTCCCCATATCCTTTCAGGTACTCTTTTCGTGCGCCACCTCGAACCAAATAACGAATAACGATAGCAAAGTTAAAAGCCAGTCAACAAACCTTCCTTTGCTCGCGACAGAGCAACGCAAACCCTGTTGTCGGTTCCAAGAAATCCAATTTTATTTTCTTCGTTATTTCTCACAAGTGACAAAATGATAATTTTGGATTCCTCTCCTTGATAATTGTCAACTACTGTGATTTTCACATGCTTTAGACTAGCATACTGTTGGCGTTCCTATCAAACATAAAAATATATTAATGTATTGGTAGGTACTGAAATAATGGTTCATTAACGTTAAGATTTAGAAAACAGATGTAAGAGCAAGTAACATAGAGCAACTTATTTTATTGAATTGGAGATCGTCAGTTAAGAATGTAATTCAAAAATTAGTGCTGTTAGGTTCTTTGATTTCACACTACACGTACTTTTCTCATGTAAAACATTTGGCCTGAATATGCAGCAAGAATAGTTATGTCATCAGCGGTGTACCCTTGCTGCATCAGATAATTTGCCAAAGCGAGTGACATGTCCGCTTCTTTGTGATTTGATTTGCTGTTATTATCATGCTGTCTCTGAAAAAAAAATAAGGTTCATGAGCGTAATTGTTTACTTAATTTCGAATTGAGGTATTAATAGTGCTGCGGGCTAAGAAGGAACATGGGTGGGTTTTAGTCAGTGCAAGTCTGACACTCCCTTCCGCTCCGCCCAGAGCGGGGGGGGGGGGGGGTCATTTGATGATTTCCCATCCAAAAAAAAACAATAATAAATAAATAAAGGTATTAATAAAGTCATTGTACTTGTCATTAGAACACCAATTTTAGGTACCTACCCATATTTTGAGATGATTGAGTTGAAACAATAAGCACGCTTAACTGTTAATGGCGTATTGTGGTACAGAGTGTGATACATCTGCCTATCTCTTTGGGGACTTATTAGTGAAAAGCATAATTTTTTGTCATACCTCTTCTCTGTAGTCATGCGTAAAGAAATACAGGTTTTTTTCAATCCCAGGCACGTTGTTGAAAATTTCAACTGACGGGTGGTTCGCCAAGTCGGGGTATATGTGTGGCGAGATGAGCGCAGCGATCTCCGGCCGCATGCGGTGCTGTACGTTCAGCCGACGACTGTGGATGCCGTTCGTGATCATACGCTCGAACAGGGACACTTCCATGTTGAATTTCCTCGCTAGCTTTATGTGGGACGCCGATGGCCGTAGCTGCTGATGATCTCCTGTAAGTTATGTTGGATATAGTGTCACGCTGTATAGTGTCAACTTTACATAATTACAGTAGGTACGGGTGACAGCGATGTGGAGGAGTAGCCACTTTGACGTCTTCGCGTCCTATTGTTTTTGTTCTTCATAGTTATATTTAGTTTTCTTTTGTGTAATTTACTCTTCTATACAATTAATGTAAGTTCTTATGTGAATTAAATTTTGATGCAATATTTTGATAGACAATTATATATAATTACAATTATTAATACAACTATTATTATGAATAGGTTGGCAGGCAATGTATTTGTTTTTCCACCTTTTCTAGTGAGGTTACTTACCAATGAGAATAAAATGTTGGCAATGCTTTGTCAGAGACGTTATTATGTGCTGTTCCAGAACTTCCGCGGCCTCTTCCACTATCACTGTAAAAACAAACAATTATTAATAGTTGACATGAATATTAAATGAATGTTTGTCAATAGAATAAATATTTTTTAAGTGAATTATTTGCCAAACTTGTTTTTGTAAAATGATGAAATGACAAATTACAAATAGAACTAAAATAAATATAAATATATTATTAATTAAGTTTCATATTTCATCGTACGGCCATAATAGGATCCTAGACAAAGACTTAAAACTCTTTGACTCAACGTACAGTAAACCTAAGAAGTTCTTAATAATTTACCGCTATATAAGGTGTAAACGGCTTCACAAAGCCGTCAATCATGCATTAAATAGTACATCGGTCATGGGGGTAATGTAGGTAGTTCTAAAACAACTTGTGTCAAATTTGGAACTTTGACCTCCAATATCTACGTAACTAGACGGTTCCCAGGTATGGTCCAAAACGAAACGAAAAAATATATCAAAATAACGGGGAGAGTCGGTGCTTCGGTTTCGTTTTGGATCTTTTTACACCCATCATGAATACAGCTGGCAGCATTCGGCCGTTTCTACCAAACAGATGTTTCCGACCAAGTGATCAGTGATCGGAAAGTAAAGCTTACCAATTTTTGGTGCGATAGCCTGCAGTAGCTTCCGCATTCTCGCAGCTCCACTAGTGGTCATCCCCACGACTTTGACGCGCCTGTTCTTCAGCAGTTGCAAGTCCATCATCATTCTAGCTTCGTCATATGCTGCGACTGACGGCGCTACTGAAGCCTGGTTTAAAAGACATTTTGATCAGATCCAGCCTGTCCCTTGCTGTCTCCCCCAGCGACGTCCGTGAACTGAGCAAACCTCAGCTCCCACAGGAGTTGAAGTTTTTTAGCCTGACTGGACGTCTTACTCTAATAAGCAGCCGACAACGTCCTAGGTTGGCTTGCGAGATGCCATAAACAAAAAATACTTAAAATGTAATTGTAGTGGACTCGGGAGAACATGCCTCCTCAATACATAGGACGAGTCCACCAGTGGTTTGAGCCCCGATTCCCATCTCAGTTGACCCACGTTTTTTTTGTTTTTAATGTTTTCTATTATTTTTTGAAGTGCCTGCCTTTTTGTTTTGCTTATACATATTATTAATTAAAATGTGTACCTGCAAATTTGCAATGTCCTCTTTTGCTACATTAATTTGATGCCGTATCCACATAAAATACAAACACCATCGATTTTGCACTGTTATTATCGAGAAGTCTGTATTAGGATCTATGCGTAGATGTACTTCACGATGTCGATAATTCGCCATATCCTAAAACATGCGAAAGGTCACAATATTTCAAAACTCAAAAACTCAACTGCTTAAAAATAATGAACTGCATAGCAAAAATAAGCACATTTTAAATGAAACAAAAGTTGGCAAAAGCAGGTGGGCCCATACCGTTTTCATAATTTTATATTCAATTTTGCCCCGCCTGGTTCCAACTTTTGTTTTCAAACTTTTTTAGTTTTTTAACAATTTGTGTTAAAACAGTCACATTATAAACTAGATATGATACATATCGCACCTTGAAAACAAAAGTGGCACTATACCGAAAATGGCAATATTGAGTTATAACGACATCTAGATTCCTTGAAAGAAAGCACTTCTAATGCAAAAACTGACATTATCATAGTTTCAATACTTTTCCCTAGAATAGTGTCAGTTTATACTTTTGGGCAAAATGCATAGCATAATCAGCCTATAATGTCCCCACTGCTGGGACACACGGCCTTTCCTCTATGAGAGGGAATGGGCCATACTCCACCACGCGGGCCCAGTGCGGGTTGGTAGATGTCACATGTTTTCGAATTTTTGGTTCTATGACATGCCGGTTTCCTCACGATATTTTCCTTCACCGTTTTTGAGATCAGTGGTGATGAAATAAATTACACAAAGTAATACGCCTGCCTGGATCCGAACCCACGACTTACTGTTTGTAAGTCGGGGCCGCCACGACTGGGCCACCGCCGCTCTCACTGGACCACCGCCGCTCTCGGGTAAAATGAGGGGTCTTTGGATAAAGTGACAAAGTAGTAATTCATAAAGTGACACTAAATCGGTTGAAGACAAGCATTCGGAGTGGACACACGCTGTGGTGAGTAAAAAAGGGACACAAGTTTAGTGTCGTTTTAAACGTAATTCAAACTAATATATCATATTATATATACATATAGCCTATGTCACTACCTTAATTCTGACGAATTCAACAACACGTCCAGCCCTTTGGGCTATAGGGCGTGCCAAAGAAATGGACATACATACATAGGTACACACGCTCGAAAAAGATTACCCTCCTTCTGACGCAGTCGGGTAAAAATCATGAACAAAAATAATTGTATAAGTCAGCCTGTGTACCTACAGTTATTTTTGTGCATATTCTTTTGGGTATTTTCTACCTATCATACACACGACACATTAGGTAGGTATGTAAATGATAATGTAGCAGAATTTACTAAAAATATTAAAATAGCAGGTAAAACTTACATTGAATAAATTTATCCGAGAATCAAGTTCCTGTATTGCTATTTGCATCCGATATCTCTCGTGAAAATCATCACTTTCTTTATAAAACCCAATTATCCTTTTGATTTCAGCCTTAGCAGCAGATAATAAAAACGATGCTTTACCGCCTACTAAAGCGTCCAGAACTCTCTGATCATGAGATGCTTTTTCGTCATCCAAAATCATTTCTGCTCTCCTGTCATCAAAGTCCTCTTCGTTGTTTACCAAATTATCATACTCCAAAAGACAATCATCAATATCTCTTTCATATTCTGAACCATAGCCCAGCACAGCTTCAAACAACCAATATTCCAAAGGATCGTCTACCTGAATTCCCTTATTTTTATAATATACGAGCAAATGTTGTAAATCCGGAATATCCGTGTCACCTTCGCCCTTAAGGAAGCGATAATGAAGAACTCCGTTATTCAAAATGTCAAGTGTCTTCAGAGCTACCTGAAGATCTTGTATTGAATGTCTCAACTGAGTTTTTTGGTCGATGAAAAAACTGTGGATCGACCTAAGAGAGGGCGTAAGAGCCTGACGTCGTAAGTTTGACAAGTTAAACTCGTCCATCGCTTTGTTACGCGATTGCCCCCCGATGCGCACTATCGATCGAGTAATACGAGATATTGCTTCAAGAAATTGATCTAAAGCATGATTTGTGTAACATATAATCAGCATGAGGCAGTGTCCTTTTGATTTAACATTCTGTAACAATGTTTTTGCCACTTGTATGCCGATGAAAGTTTTTCCCGTGCCAGGTGGTCCTTGTATAACGGCAAACTCGTGAGTGAGTGCCAAGCGATACGCTTCATACTGACTATCGTTAAATTGGAACTCTTCAGCCGTTGGCCATGTCTCAGGTTGTAAAACTTTGAATCTTAGATTTTTGTGTTTTTCATCTTCATCTCTGTCAATCAGTTCTTCGTCACTGTCAAAATCTATGAAATCAAGTAAAATGCCTACTTCGTCTTTTTCTTTTAATTTCTTATCTTTATTAAAAACGAACACTGTATTAGCAGATACATAAGCTGGATGTGTCGAGGCAGCCTGAAAAAATAAAGTGAAGATAATATGTAGCAGGCCTAACTTTTTATATTTCCTGATTAGATCCGTGGTTTTACGAGGAAATCGCTTTTGAATTTGGGTAAGTGTTTACATTTAATTTCCATTGCTCGTGACTGTGCCTCCGTGGCAGTCGAGACTTATCAAAATGATTTAAAAAACCAACTTGTTTCCTGTCTTGAAAGCATTACAGATCGAAACATTAAAATATACTTATGACCATCAATCACCAATCATAAAAAAAAATATTTGAAAAAGAAAATAAATGACGCAGGGATTGCGAATAGTACCTACCTACGTTTTGATATACGTGGCGAAACTTTGTTATTGCATTCGAGGCGGAATTAACACCCGAGCTGCAGGCAAGGGTGTTAGGATCCGAGAACTGCAGTAACAAATCCCCACGCGTATCAAACGACATTTTTCAATACACTTTCGAAGAAATATACACATATATAATAACACTTCAAGGGATAGTATTTTTGTCAGGAATTATTAAGAAACTATGATTTAATTTGCTTTTTTTCCGCGCTTTGCTTTCGCCAGGTTGAAGAAGAAGCAAAGGTATGATGCCGCTAAACAGCCTAATATGAAAAATAGAAAATTCAAATATTTTTATATGTAGAACACAAATAAATGTTAATTTGTTCATAAAAGTAAACATTAGTTTTAATACATGTTAATAGAATATCATAGATAATCATGTTTATCTATGATATTCTATAATATCTATAAACACAGTTTAAATACTCAAATAATATTTACGCCGTAAAGACGCATATATCTTTGCAGAGATTAAAAAAAAACAATCACCGCCGACTTGTATATCATTGAGCCCATTTGGACTGAATGTAAGTATAAATTATCAGTGGAAATGTTTATTTCCGCACGTGTGCGGAAAAATATTAAAAATCCACGTGTGTGAAATACATTGCATGTTGAATCTAATCGTAGTGCGATAAGAACCAGTTTTCGAGAAAGTGTATTGAAAAATTATTTTTTAAATAGGAAAATACTTGTTAAATAACCGATTGATAATATTTTTAATTTATTACTTAAAGTTACAAAACACTCAAAGTGAAATAAATCATAAAAATACCAAAAGTACTGACGAAAATAGAAGGAGACATACTGCGATAAGAATAATGTATAAGGAATATGATTGTGAATATGCGGTTGTAGGCAATAAGCGAGTTATAATGTACCATACATTAGCTCGCATAATGCCTACAACCGGTTTCAAAATGTTAGCATTATGCTACCGATTACTTGAAAATACAAAAAATAGTCATAGTGCGAAAGTAGGCATCATGCTACGAAATCTTTTATATGTAGAGCAGGTCGACCTTATTCTTTGAATTTTAATAAATCGGTCATAAATATTCATTAACTACACAAATACTTAGATCTAAATACTCACATCAACTTTGACGATATATTGCTGCATAGCCAAATGTTGCGGAAAAGAAGGCTCTTGTAGAGCTTTTAAAACATGATAATAAGGTTCAAAATATACTTCGCTTTCTACCATAGTATACGTATCATCATTATAGATACTATTATCCAAATCATTGTCAATTACTGAAACTGGTATCTGAAAATTTAGGTAAGTATTTTCTAGTAAGGATTATGTGCATCAAATACCTAAGTAAAAATTTAAGAGTCAATTAATAAAAAATAAATAAAAGGAAAATAGGTCGGTGGCTTAGCACACGACATTACGTCATATTTCATTTTACTGAAAATATTTTTCTTTACTCTTTATTCCATCTTCGTCGGGTTAGATTGGAAGCCAACCTCAACGTAGGAAAAGGTTAGGCTAGCTAGGTAGCTGCACAGCTGTAACAACACCGTTGGCAAGCAGCTTAAATGGCCGGATGACCTGCGTCCATGCGTTGATAGGTGTACCGCATAGTCAGTGGTACATACTGGTATCACTTTTACCTAGAGCTAGCCTAACGAAGTACGAAACTTCAATAAGAAAAGTAAAAGATCCGAGGCCAGCTGGCCAGCTTATATTGGTGTTGATAGTACTGATGGCGGCCAACAGTACTTAGTATGTAGATACTTGAGTTGTATTATCCTAAGCCAATACCCACCTTGCCAGTCGATAGTAGATTCACATCGCGATGTAGAATCGTAGCAGCTATAAATGTGGCACAATGGTCTTTCGTGAATAACACTAAAGAACCAAAAAGAAATCTCTTGTTGTGTGCCCAATTAATTTTATGGAAATTCTTGGTGCTTTTCATATCGATTTGAGCGATGGCTCCGACTTTCATATTGTCGACATACGGACAGATAAATTTTACATTATGGAATATGCTAAAAAAAAATTATTCACTTTAGACATATTGTTTCATAAAGTAGTTTTTTTACCACGAAAAAAATAGGAACTTACCGAACGTGATCGTATTTCTTTTTATTAGGATCTCCCAAAAATTGGTCTGTAAAAAAATATTGTTTAAGTAAATACTCTCCAAATTATTGAACAAAACGCTGATTCCATGCTTAACAATATTAATAAAACATAGTCATAACATCACGCCTGTAATCCCAGGAAGGTAAGACAGAAGTCTACCTATTAGTACACCTACATTTCCCCAGCTATGGTTTAAGTCCCATGTAATAGGGGGAGAGCCTATTGCCATTAACCGGGCACAAACACAGGCGCGTACTGAGAAATTCCTCATGCTCAGCAGTAGCTTCTGCGACCATTAGACCAACGATGTAGTCTCAATATTAATCAGTGGCACTATCAATATGAATAAATACGTATTTATACTCACTTAAGCCATCCCTGAATGGTCCAAAGCAGTCTTCTCGGAGCAGGCGAAACTGAACATCTAAATAGTGCTCCACGTCAGTGTACCCCCCCTCGACAATGTTAGGACGAAGGAACGGTATGGATCCCAACAAGTCATCTTTAGTTGGCACCACACTAAGCTCACGAAAGTTTTCTGGAGGCTGTTGCATTTGCACATTCTGAACGTCCACTCTCATTCGTTTCCCTTCAGGCTGACAAGAAATACAAAGAGAAAGATCAGATAAGAGTATTCAGCAAACTTAAGTTATTCTGGTAGGTAAGTATCGTTCGTCTCAAAAAATGCCATAATGAGATGGGAGCAGTTAACGGATTTTTTACGGCTATTAACTAAAAGGATTATTATAGGTGAAGTTTCATACCTGATATTTATCGCCATATGATGACATCTTCTGCCGTATTTCAGCTAATTTCAAGGCATTCGCTTCAGACAAAACGAATTTATGTCGTTCACTCAAACAATCCAGACACGTCTTCGTTATGCTTTCTATAAGTGCTCTACATCTCTTAAGAGCTATAGATGGAGATGTATCAACTATATCTCCACAAACTGTTATAAAGTTTTTCCAAAATCCACTTTGGTCATTCCAATATAAACTATTTTTTGACTTGTTGTCGTTATAAGGCAGATCCATTAAATAATTTCGCAAGTGATTAATAAACTCAGAATTGCAGACATCTAAAATCAATTTCAATTTCTGTTCCACAAAAGGCGATTGAGTTATTTTCGATAATATTTGTATAAGTAACACATAGTAATCGAGTTTGTCAGTGTTGGGTGAATTTACAACATTCATAAATCCACCTCGGTTTTCATTCACTTTCTGTAGCACTTCCTTTTCTTCTGCTTGTGCTATTTCTTCTAGGATTCTAAATCCAATGAATCTTACTCTGTCATTGTCACGGCCTGACCTCATGTTACTTCCTCTGCCTCCTCTTACACCACCATGACCGCGAAATGGTTCGTTATTTTGATAGCGCTTATCAGGATTTTGTTGCATCGCTGGATCTAAAAATTTTTTTTAATTTAATATTAATTCAATTACATCGAAACTAAAATATGGTGTTGTACTTCGTAGCACGATCATGAACGCATAATATACCACTAATAAGAAATTTTATACCTCTCAATTATAATTATAATATACAGGTCGTACTGGCAAGATTCCTTCCCAGCACGACCACGCGAAAATTCCAACTGGCTTATAAGTTGATGAAAAGAGAGCGTGCCTAAAAATTTGTACTCGTTATGTACTCCTATTTTATTACTCGTAAATTGTCGTAAATTGTTAGAAAAGCAAAAAAGAATATCTGCCTATACTAAATATCTCCAACATAGTTGGGAAAAGGCTAGGCAGATGATGATCAAAGAACATTTTAATATACCTATGTATTTATGTGAGCAAATGAAATGTACATACCACTATCGTATCTCATCAGTCTGTTTCCTTCATGAAGATGTTGTCGATTTTGGCTATTATGCCTCATTGGTCGGTTTTCTTCATTGAAATGTTGTCGATGTTGGCTATTATGCCTCATTTGTCTCTGTTCTTCATTAAAATGACGGTTGTGACTATTTGGCCTCATACGTCTGTCTTCTTCGTTAAAAAGTTCTCGATTTTGGCTATTTTGCCGCATAGGTCTGTGTTCATTATTAAAATGTTGTCGATTTTGGCTATTTTGCCTCATAGGTATGTGTCCTTCATTAAAATGTTGTCGATTTTGGCCGGTTTCTCTTTGCATGTTCAAAGGTATGAATCGTCCGCGATTCCTTACATGATTGTCATCAGTAAATCGTCGAGTATTTTCATTGTTGATTCTCATTCGATTTGCATTTCTGTTCCTCCAGGAAGGTCCTGAAAAAAAGCAACAAGAATAACTACCTACATACAAGGTGTAAACGGACCCTTCAAGAAGCCGTCAACCAAAAACTCATGTCATCAAAACAATCAAACTAAGTTACTACGGGTACGTAAAAAAATATTGCTGGGAAACGAGTTTTTTTTTGGGTACAAAATCACGCGTTTAACGGTCGCACTCAATGTTACACACAATGCTGATAGATGCATTGAATAGTACGGGGCGGGGGTCATGGAGTTATTTTAAGTAAAGTTATAATATTAAAAACTTGTATTAAAAAAACTAGTGAACAATTTGGAAATTTGACCCCCAATATCTCCGTAACTAGAAGGTTCCCAGGTATGGTCCAGACAAAAAACAATATCGCAATGACGGGAATAACAAGTGCCATTATCTACATTCCACTAATGAACCGTAATAAATTACAAACTTGAAATTGTAGAGCACACACCATGTGTTGCGAGGGTTTCAAGTTTTTTTTTTCAAAGCTCATAAAGCTCTTTCTTTTTTTTAGCTATTTTTTTTCTTTCTTTAACCTTTTTTAACCTGTTTTATTTGGAAGTGGAATTGCAAACATAGGATATGTGCAAACATGGGTAGTTGCACTAGTTGCGGTTGATCACTCATACATAAGGCGAAAATAAATCTCTTGCACCCCGCGATTGAGCGCAAAGCGGCTTCCAGAGGCGTGGAAAGCATTTTATTACCGGGAATTAAGGTAGAAGTATGTATTCCCGTTAGTGTACCAGTACCCGTTAACAAGTCAATTTTTTATTATTGCACTTTTCTACCAATAATAAATTAAAGTTGCAATACCTTCTCGGTAATATTTTGTACAATAAAATCGTAATGGCATCATTGTCCAAAAAGTTTAATGGCGTCAAAACCATGCGATAGTAAAAGTTTGCTGTAACTGAATAATAAGTAAGTTCAAAGTTCTGTCAGTGAACTACGACACCACCAATTCGCATTGATGAGCTAGCCATACTGCGACGGATAACATTAAGGTAAGAATGTTAATTTTCTAAAATATTTGAGTATATTATTTTGCGATATAACTTATAAATCGAGGTGAATCTAATTGAGAAATAAATATTTTTGCCGTTCACATTTATTGGTACTAACAAACCCCTACTTGACCGTTAAAATCGTATTTTTTTTTTACCGGATATTGGTACACGATCAACCCGGGAATACACGTTGTACCGAAACCCGTTATTGTGTACTTATTGCCTTGAAATAGGTCTTATTTTCTTTTAATACTGTAGAATACATTTCTGCCAGATATTGGGACTTGGAATAACAGTTGCATAAACCCGACAGCGTCCATAATGCCTTGTGTTAAGTCCTCTTTTCTTTCGAATCAATAGAATGTAGTTTCTAATCACTTGGATTCGATTGCCTCTTTAGTTTTTTATGATTTTTAAATTTTTGCTCATTTCGCGTTACTGCTCTACTGTTCTGAAACCAGGTTTTTCGATGCGCATCGTGTGGCGCGCTGCTTTTTTAGTACCTATGGATATTGATAACCACGCAGTAATTTGAAGCAAACTTCAGACCGGCAAACTTACATGACTCGATCTGTGAATAGTGGATACCCGACTAATTTTGCTCGCTTGCTTGCATTTAGTAGAAATACCTACTATTTTTACTAAATGCACTTGTTCTTTTCATCACGCTGGCCTGTCCGTTTTTCTATCATGTAAGCTCTTTTTGAGTTAGTAATTTATCGCCGTGTTTACGACAATTGAGGCAAGATTTTTAATTATATGGCCCTTTTTTTGGCCTGGGAAAACATCAAATGACTATTGACTCCTCCCGCTCTGGGCGGAGCGGAAGGGAGTGTCAGACTTTCACTGACTAAAACCCATCCATGTTTCTTCTTTTGCCCTTTGTGTTCCAGGGCCGCGGTATCTCTTTCGAACAGTCCCGCAGCCCAGCCCAGGCAGGCATCGGCCCTTGCGGCCCTCCTGTTTGCTGATATCTCTTTGAGGCGCGCGTGGAACACGAACGCGCCGTCGACACGGCCGGGCGGCCTGTCGTCATAAGACGGACGGACGGCGAGCTAGCCCATTACTCACCGTCCACAGGCCCGCGCCTACGGTGGCCGAGAGCCACCGTAGGCGCGGTCCCCGACGCGTAGCAAACTACGCTGACGCCGCTAGGGAGGTCGGCGCGCAGCACCCAGTCGTAACCGATGTTCCACAAGGGCGGCCCTAGAACCGATCCCTGTGGAACACCGCATGACATCTCTCGCCGGTTCCATTCTCCGTTGTGACCGGGGTAGATGACGGCCCTATCCGCCAGGTAGTCCCTGACCACACGACGAAGGTATAGGTCGGCACCCGGTGATACCGGAGTGCCTCCCTAATGCAGTTCCAGGGCATGATGTTGAAGGCGTTGGCAATGTCAACAGATACCACCAAGATGACCCCACCCCGGGACACCGCATCCCCCGTCGTGGGCCCTCACGATGATGGCGTCCACCGCCGAGCGCCCCTTGCGGAATCCAAACTGGTGGTCCGCAAGATCCAGCCCCATCCCCGCAAGGTGCCCGGCGAGGCGGTTTGCAATGACTCTTTCAAAGAGGTTGCCCACCTCGTCGAGCAACACAATGGGTCGGTATGCGGACGGAGAGTCCGCAAGGCGCCCCGGCTTCCTAATGAGGACCAGCTTCCCCGTCTTCCAACGAAGCGGGAACTGGCCTCACTCCAAGCATGCGCTTAGGAGAACAAAAAATGTCTTTTCTTTGGATAAGCTGTTTTTTATTTATTTTACACAGTTCACAAAAATGCAAAAATAGCATTTCTGTGAACTTTAACGTAAAGCAATAGAGTTCAAATTCGCGGATTCAGGGACAATTTAACATTTACTAGTACAAATCTACCGGGTACTGGTACTAGCCCTTTGTTTTATTTTTTTTGTATTATTTTTTTTGTATTATTGTTAAAGAAAATATGGACTAATAAAAAAAAGAATATTACACAAAAACTAGTTTAAATTATCTCTCTAGTCATGTAATTATTTTTTTTGTAAGTCTTCTAGTTCTAGCATAGCAGACAGACCGGTAAAGTCAGTGAAGTTCAAAACTTCACGGTCCTTTACCTTACCGTCACTGTACAGCAAGCAAACTTAATCGGTTTGCAGGGCACACCACAAAGATGTTGGTGTGCGTAAAATCAACTGGTGTATTACTTCGCCTATTTATTAGTGTTTGCTACCCGTTGTCCACGCACACACAATAAAATTTCTTGTCACTAATGTTGCAGGGAATATGACGCATAAATTTAGCTTATGATACAATTGTCTCCGTGGCGCATTAGTCGAGCGTGCGATAAATAATTACTTACTGCGCCGGCGCCGTAGGATCGAATCCGACTGCCAACAGCTTAATGTTTTTGTATGTTTTAATAAAATATTTTACATTTGTTTGTTCAATTTATTGCTTAACTATTAGCAAGTCTCTTTATATTTGGGTTAGAATGTATTAGTTGTCTACCCTCTAAAAATGACAAATCATGTTTAAGTTAGTAGTTTAAGTTCATCGTCATAATGCTATTGACTATTGGGGTTTCGTTACGTTTTTAGACATTATACCCTGCGTTTTTTGAGAAGTGCTTTTATTTCTGAATCAATATGAATCATTGAACCACACTTTTATGAGCTGAAATAATTCTTTTGCATGAGCAAAATGTTTCAATTAGTGAAATTGCGAGACGTTTAAAGATATCGGTGAGTAACAAAATGTTATTATGATGTTTAGAAGTTTAATATGTTTAAATAATCCACATGTTATTGATTGTTGTTTTTTGTAACAATATTTTATTATTGTTCACAGAGAAGGACTGTGCAATTGTGGGTCCATCGTTATGCAGATTCGGGAAGCATTGATCCTTGCCGACCGGGACCAAAGGCTGGATTTGCATTCACAGATTGGCATCTGATATAGTTGCTACGCATACCGCTGAGCCCTTCCTCACTACTCGTTCCACGGCAACTAAACATGACGTGACATTACAAACTGTACGAAACCACTTGCGAGCAGCTGGTGTGAAATGTTGTAGGCCAGCCAAGAAAATTTGAATGTCAGATATTCACAGGCAAAACCGGGTACGCTTCGCAAGAGAATATTTAGATTTTGATTGGTGCAATAATATAGTTATATTTAGAGATGAAAAATGTTTTAAATCAGACAAGGACGGTCGCAAAATATTGTGGCGAAAAGATGGTGAGCGCTATCATAAAAAAAAAATATTCTTCCATGCAGGTCTAGTGGAGACATTTACTTCGTGCATGAATAAGTCATAGATAGCGAAGGCGCACCAATAGGATATTAATAAAAATATCAGGGGGTAATTCGATTTGTTTTATGTGAGTGATGTTATTGTTAGTGAGATAACAATTTAGGATACCTGTATCTTAATATCTATCTTATTAACATGTTTATTCATTTCACTAATAAATAAATTACCCACTTGAATAAGAAAAGTAACGTTATTTCTTGTCCGACTTAGAATATTTGTCATGCACAAAACTTTTTAATTTGTGATTATAATATAAAAAAAAACCTAGTCAATAAATGTTGTTGATTTCTTAATACAAATTGTTTAATTTTTACTTCCATATTTTTTTTCGAATAATGTTCTTATTATCAGGTAAATTACAATAAAAATTCAACAAAATGAAAATAAAAGTTTTTTAATAATGCAAAAAGTTGACGCCAGCGGCGCAGATTTGATCCTACGACACTTGATTTACCAGCCGAATGATTACACATCTATGCCACGACACCGGTTAGTCATAGGGTTAAATTGATGCTTCATATTCTTTACCTCATATTATACATATACTATAGTGAAGCAAACACCAACAAATAGGCGAAGTAATACACCAGTTGATTTTACGCACACCAACATCTTTGTGGTGTGCCCTGCAAACCGATTAAGTTTGCCCCGTGTACCTAATCTATGCTCTGCTGACCCTACCGTAGTAGGGGAAGTCCCGCCATCGAGCATTAGACCGAACAATAGGTGCGACTCATTCATTGTATTAACACAATAACAAAAACATCCTAATTTAATAATTGCCTGTTACAAATAATCCATAAGTAGGTACTTCGGGTCACGACATATTTTGATCGACAGCGTTCGACGTTGGGCGCACGGCGTCACATACTTTGTCAAACGCCGTCTATCCTCGAAGTCGTCGATCGATATGCCGTGATCGTGACCCTTATCTCTCCGTCATGTGATATTTCTTCGTTCCGGACCATACCTAGGAACCTTCTAGTTACGGAGATGTTGGAGGTGAAAGTTCCAACTTTTTTTAATGTCAATCTCTACTTTAAATACCTTCATCATGACTCCTGTACTACTCAATACATGCGAAAGTAACTCTGTCTGGATATCGACGTTTGGTATACAGGTATGTACAATACAGAAACACGACCGTATCCTGGGTTATGTTATCCTACGATACTTTTTATCGCGGTAGTAGGTACTTTCCCGTGGTATAATTTCAGACCAATATGTACTAAATACTTCAACGTGATAAAAACCGAGGGCAAAAGCTAGTATTGTTTAAACTAAATATTGGCACAACATTAAAAATAAATTAAGTAATATTGGTTAACATGAAGAGCCCAGAAACAAACAAAAAAATTACAATGTAAATAGTAATAGAGCGTAAATAATGTGTATAAATATAAATGAGTTGTCTAAATACCTTTACTTTCTAATACTTACGGCTTAACTAGGTACTCAGGATTTTTACTGAGGATAAAAAAATTACAAGACGTCCTACTCGACTCCCGATTTGGAGTAAACTTTTATTCTGCCTTACTATGCGTACCTAACTACCTATAGTATGGCTCATCAGGAGGGCATGGACGCTGAACTTGCAAACGATATTTAGTTGGTAGAATGGAGCCATAAACGTACAGAGTCCAGCACATCAAACCGAACTGAAACTGTCAAATTTTCCCAATCAACCTTGAACCTAATGCTTTAGCAGTAAAGTTGAAAATCTATTAAAGAAATTTGACAGATTGTAGTAGCTTGATGTGCTGGCGTCTGTACTTGTGAGTTGTATTTGTATCCATAGCGTAGACTTAGACGTACCTACTATTATGAATTGTCACCTTGTGACCATTTTACGAATTTAAACGTAGGTACCTAATTCATAATATTATCCTATTATGATTCTGCTAAAGCGGCCATTTTAGACCCCCGTTGTTCGTTGTCAATTCATGTTTAGGTATATATTTTTAATGAGGTAGGGACACTAGGACCTATACGTATCCTCACCTGATCTTGACATTCACCATGATTCCATAAAAATCTTTAAAACCCAATTACTTGATTCCCGAAAATCACAACACAATAATTATCATACTTATGTTAGTATGAATGAATGACAACTTTTTATCTTATTTTACTACCTAATTCTTACTTTATTTTTTATTAATAGTATTGCTCTCAGTTTTGATCTCATTTTTATTTGTTTTAAAACTACCTAATAATTTTTATATTTTATGTATTTTTTTTTAGTCTTTTTATTTTTCTCGTAATTAGTTAGTTAAATTATAGCGACGCTGTTTTATTCCTGAATTTTATATTTCGTAAGTGTAGTATTCACTTGTAACCGAGCTAATAGGTTGATAACACAATTTACTACTTATATCACAGGCTCACACCAACCATTACCAACCAGTCCAGGGTACGCTTCACCTACCAACTCCCCGCCATTCGTGGTGACTGACAGTTGTCCTACGTGACAGCTACCCGACTGCTTGTGGCCGTGAGACAGTGTTACCATATCTATTAAATAGATACACTACATCCCTTCCTTATTATATTTGTTTTAATGAAAATGCTTTACCTTCTGAGGATTTACCCAGTTACCCTATTTGAACCTCCCCTCCGATAGCCTCCACTAAATGTGGAGTAGGATTGAAGTTGCTTAATAGTTTATGAAACCTTTTCATGTATTTTCTATAAACTTTATCGTCTACTCTATCCTCTGGGTCTGTATGAATTCGTCTTCCTATTTCTATATTCCTTTCCTATTTCTGTCTTTTTCTTAATATATTCTTTTTACTAACCTCATTAGTCAATGACATCTCCTAAAAAAAAAGTTATGATGGTTTCTGCCCCGTAACCGAACGAGGGGTTAAATTTTTACAACATGAGATATTCAGAAAAATTCTCTGCGAATATCTCACTGTAACATCTTTGTGTTTTGGCTCTAATATAACTCTATTTTGTCGCTCAACTTTTCCTTCGTCTGGGCCAATAGGTAACCGTATTAATATTACAGCACCGTCGAATGTTACATTCTTTACAAAACGTCTAAAATTCCTTGCTACAAATTGTCTTCCCATTGTCAGCGGTCATCAACCCGGCACAAGGTTTAGACTATATAAGGAAATTTAACTAAAACTCCAATATTTTGTGATCGGTAATCAAATCAAATTGCAAAATAAAGATGTTTAAATGATCGATAGCCCAGACAAGAGCAAAGGCATCTTCCTTCTCTATCTGGCTATATCTTTGTACATCATCTGAAGTTTCCAACTATACCAATACTGTAAGCTGAAGAGCTTATTTTTATGAATGCGCTAGTCTCTGGAACCACCAATACATAATACATACCACATGTTTACATTTTGGTTATTAATTTCGAATGTTTTTATTATACTTTGTACGCCGTTGACGGCAAGACATAACATTCATTTTATTATTCTTGAGATCTGTACTTTTTGTTTACCTACATATGTATGATCTTCAATAACATATTGAAATGAAATTTGATAGCACAATTCTTGAAGAAGGCCGTAGGCCACTCAACATCACGCAACGACCCTAAGGAGCCGGAAAGAGAAACGGTGGGTGAAACCACGGACTACAACTAGTTTGCTAGAATTCTGGAACCAGTTCAGTTCCGTTTGTACTAGTACTGCTTCAACCCCAACTGGATTGGCATCAGCGATGACTTGCGTACCGTTCATAAGATCCAGGAGTTTTTTATCTTTAGGTTGCTTGATAAGATTGACACTGGTGCCCAATTTCCGCACACCTAATTGTAACACTGTGTCCTTATTATTAAGTAAGTTTCTCAAACATTGTACGATACTAGGTTCCTTTTTACCATTTATCTTTACAGAAATATCAAAACTTCCTTCGACAATCAAGGAGTTTTACTGCCATAAGCTACAAAAGTTTTATTCGGTTCTTTAACCTCTTTACAACAACTTCCGTTGTTACATTTCAAATAGTTCAAAACTTCGTCAGATATCTAATTTAATTTACAACCCCAATCAATTAACATCTTTCATTTCACTCCTGAACATCACATTCTACCTCCGTTTCATCGTTAATTATACTTCCTCTTTTTCTAAAGAATTTAACTGCGTTTCCTTGACGTGGTCGTTTACTATTTAGTTAGTTCCTAGTTCCTACAGTTTTTTTTTTTTGTTCGAGTTTCCGTTAGTTTTGAGGTTTCCCTACAATCGTGACACTTTTCCTTTTAGCCGGACAAATCTTGAGGTCTGTGTGCACTACTCCCACATTTAGTCTACTTAATTGTTTGTCGTATCTGAATTCTTCTCTAGTCTCCAAAATCATAATATTTTGTTTCACATAGGCCCACATGGCCACCCACAAAACGTCGAGAAAAGGTGCACGGTTCGCGTTAGTCGTATCTTATGGAGAAGAACCGGCGAGAAGCTCCATTGTTACTGGTTTCTCAATTCGTCTAATTTAATGGTTTCAATTCGTCCAATTTAATGGATGTCCAGTGCTTCCAATTTAATGGATGCCCAATGCTTCCAATTGAATGGATAACCAATGCTTCCAATTTAATGGATGCCCAATGCTTCCAATTGAATGGATGCCCAATGCTTCCAATTTAATGGATGCCCACTTTGTCCAATTTAATGGATAACCAATGCTTCCAATTTAATGGATGCCCATCGCTCCTAATTTAATGGAGCCCATAGCTTCCAACTTAATGGAGCCCATTGCTTCCAACTTAATGGAGCCTATTGCTTCCAATTTAATGGAGCCCATAGCTTCCAACTTAATGGAGCCCATTGCTTCCAACTTAATGGAGCCCATTGCTTCCAATTTAATGGAACCCATAGCTTCCAACTTAATGGAGCCCATTGCTTCCAACTTAATGGAGCCCATAGCTTCCAACTTAATGGAGCCCATTGCTTCCAACTTAATGGAGCCCATTGCTTCCAATTTAATGGAGCCCATAGCTTCCAACTTAATGGAGCCCATATCCTACCACGCGAAAACAGTGCGTGGTAGATGTCACATGTCTTCGAAATATTGGTTTTCGGACATGCCGGTTTCCTCATGATGTTTTCCTTCACCATTTCAGAGTACCTATTGGTGATGAGTGTCAACACAAATTGCCTGCCTGGTTTCGAACCCACGACCTAAGTCGGGCTAGGTGGTGAGTGTCAACACAAAATGCCTGCCTGGTTTCGAACCCACGACCTAAGTCGGGCTAGGCCATCACCACTCTGATTAAATTTAATATTAATGAGATACATACATATGTGTTATTGCTACTTATTATATTTTAAGTTTACCTATATTTTGTTAAATTAACTAATTATTTACCTTTAATTTGTGTAATAATATAATACATATACATTAGCTCCACATTAAAGTTACATAGTACCTACTTGTAACTTAGTGACCTGTATAACCATATTAATTTATTCATTAATTAACAGGCCTCTTCACTTAGTCCAACTTATTAATCCAATTAAAAATTGCAATTGTCAAACAGTACTCAGGTATCTTTGATATTATTTAAGCACTTATTTTCTGTATGAAAAGAGACTCTTGCCCATTCGTGAAACAGTAACAGGCTGGTATTATAATTTTTAATGTCCACTTTACATTGCACCCATTTATCGCACACTTATTATTCTTGCATAGTATCTACATCACATAACACAACATGACATCAAACCTGCAATACCACAAGCACCAGACAGAGTTGCACACAATAGCACATCCACATTAGCCAGCCATATTCAAATCTCGTGCAACACGGGCAAGCCTAGTTCCATCAACTGTGCATAAATCCAGACTCCTTGGCTGCTACCGAGAAATTCCCAATGAATAAACCCAACAAGGCTCTTCTTAACCTGGGAATCGAAACCAGGACCCCACACCAAGCAGCCATGCTTGTGAACAATGTGTATTATCAATATGTATCTTCTGCCCTTATCCCAATTTATTTGGGGTTGGTGCAGCATGTCTTCTTCTTCCATACTCCTCTATTACTAGACAACTCTTTAGTGTGTCACCCCACTCACTGGCGAGCAGTCCACAGAAAGACTAAGCTGTGGCGAGGTAGTGCATCCTTACCTAACCCATTCATTCCGTCTACTGAAAATCTCCCACCTGAACATGAGTTGCCATAGCTGACCTGGCAGTCTTTGAATAGTCTCCGGACCCAGATTGGTTGCAACAAGGAAAACTTGCTCAGGTGGAGATTCATAGTAAATGTGGTGCTGTTCTACAAATGATGGGGCACTTAATATTGTATCTGGTTGTTTGTTCACTACAGGAACCGATGGACGCTACTGAAAACGCCAAACTATATAGTAGCTCAGTCCTGGCTGACACAATTTAGATTACCATCAACATGCTAAGAGAAGATTAGACACACAAAGTCTTAGTAGCTAACTAACTACTTACTTTACTACTACTTTTTTTTTTTTTTTTTTTTGTAGGTATTTTGTAGGACATGAAGTCACTACTTTACTTTTCCCTTCTTTTTTTTTTACTTTTGTATTGTAACAAATAACCACCAACATTTAAACTAAAACTAAATTTCGATTGTACTCCTAATGACTACACAAAATAAATTCAATCAAACCACTCAGCTTATTTTACAGCAATGTCTGTAATTTCTTAGTTGGATAGACACTGTCTTAACCCTTAAATTGGCAGTGTACTCCACAAAAGACATAAACTTTGAAAAAATCGATTGTAGTAGTAATCTAAAAAAAATACCCTTTATTATTATTTTTAGTTTGCAATAATTGTGTATTTTGGTAGAAAAAATATTAGGATGTGGTACCATCGAAAATTATGCGTATAATCAGCGTTGCCAGACCGTACCAAAAAGTACGGTTTTCCGTACTATTCATCACACAATCGTACCACAACCGTACCTCAGTGTAGACCGTACCTTTTTCGTACCTTTTCTATACTAGTGATTTATTACAATTAAATTACTTAAATGGAATTTTCTTAGTTCCTAAAACATTATTTTCATATTTTTTTTGACAAACAACTGGTTTTCGCTGTAGAATATGAGTAGACTATAGCATTTTTCTAAATTCTAGCAAAACCGTACGGGTCGAAATACTTCTGCAAGAACTAGATGTTTTTTTTCTTCGAGTTGCGATTGATTCGAACTTCGATTTATAGTCTTTTTTAATATTTATAGACCTAAAAATGTCAAATTACATCTAAATTTTTTTACCGGTATTATAATTCAATTAAACAAAATTATTGTAATTTCGTTTCAAGTTTCTGACAGGTATGTAAACAACAGAATATTGCACACTTGTTTAAAAACAATACTTAAAATAAAACAATACTTTTTATTCCTTTAAATATAGAGAATAATATCGCTTCATATCTGAACTTCCTCATTACATTATTCCTATGATAACTTATTATCAAAAATTTTTTTTATTCATTGCATCTTTAAGGAATTTAACGACTTTACTTCATTCTATAATTGATTTACAAATGAATTTGTTCAATATTGGCAATCGGTAATAATGTTCTACTTTACCATATCCCTTTGAATATTCGATTCCCTATCGCTATTTTTCCAACCTATGGTACAGACGACCTACAATGCCTTGCGCGTCCAGTATAATAATGTGTTCAGGGCTCTGTTTCGGCTCCCTCGATATTGCAGTGCATCCGGCATGTTTACTGACGCTAGCGTAGATGATTTCTACGCAATTATGCGTAAAAAAGTTGCGTCGGTGGTGCAGCGAGTACGGGGGAGCCCGAATAGCATCCTCAGGATGATTGGCGAGAGAACCGATACTGTTCTGCTCAGTAGGTTCACTGAACTCCATGTGTTGCGAGACCGGTGAGCCTACTGTGCAGGGGTAGGCGGTGTGTCTAGTTTCCTTTTCTTCTATTACTAACATTAGTTATAAGCAAAATTCTTGTTACTAACACCTTGCCTATGGACTTTTTTGTCTGAAGTAAATGTTTTTTTTTTTGAAGTGAAAACTTCTTTAGCGGCGTTGAGCACTTTTTCTGTAATGGGTATAAAATCTTAAACTCGCGTCAGGACACTCGCGTCAGGACACTCGCGTCAGGACACGTGACCTGATCGAAAAAGCGTAAGACGGATGGAGAGTAGACGATTTTGAACTTAACCTTCAACATTTTTTTTTTTTTTTTTATCGTCGCAGACAGCCAACTTTTTTTTTTTTTTTATCGTCGCAGACAGCCAACTCGAAGAAGAAAAAAACTGATCTAGTTCTTGCAGAAGTATCCCGACCCAACCGTACCTTGAAGTTAAAAACCGTACCTTTTCAGTAAGACAACCGTCCTTTTTTGGGAAATCACACTGGCAACACTGCGTATAATTCAAAATGTCTTCGAAGCGGTCTGACGTCTCTGCGTCATGGGAAAGCTTTTTAGGTTTTTCTATGTTTTTTTGGATGGGACTTGTGGTTATTAGGCTTTACATTGCATAGGGACATTATCAACAATATCAATCGTGCGTAATTTTATGTGTAAACTACATAATCATAATTTTATGAGTTCGAAACTAGGTGTGTACTCCGTGAATACCGTTGCAAAGTACGTAGGAAAATACGCAAAATAGACTTCGGAATACACGTAGTACATTGCCAAGTACACAGCGAAAAGCAAACGGGCTTTTTTTGTTTGTTTTGATATAAAATAACATCGGTTGAGGTGTGGATTGTACTATGTCGTATAGCATGTTCTTTTTTTCTTTTTCTGCAGTGCTTGAACACTGGTAGCATGGTGGTATTAGCATTACGCAAAACAATAAAAAAGAAACCATCTATTATTTACGCGGATAACTTCTTTACTTCTCCAAAGCTTATTTACTTGTTGCGGGAAGAATATGGAATAATTAGACTAGGATCAATAAGAACAAAAGGAAGAAAAACGCAAGGTCGATGTTGACAAGTTGAGGGCAGTCAACATCGACCTTGCGTTTGTCTTCCTTCGAGTATCTCCTTATCTTTTCAATAGGATGACAATCCACGTAGGAACTTACAAGCTTTACCAGCTTGTTATCGTTCCACTTCACGAAAGCTAACTTGTTGCTATTACACACAACTTTGGTACTGTATCCTCCCCTTTTCTTTTTTTAATTATTTTTCAGTGGGCAACAGATCTTGACAACTCCTGAGCCGGTTTGTTCTTATTGTTCCTAGGCTAATTATCCCATATTCTTCCCGCAACAAGTAAATAAGCTTTGGAGAAGTAAAGAAGTTATCCGCGTAAATAATAGATGGTTTCTTTTTTATTGTTTTGCATAAGTCCGATAAGCATAATTATGGGGGGCGTTGATTCAGCAGATATGCTTATATCGTTGTACCGGACCCCGTTCAAGGCCCGACCCGACAGTGGTATTTGGCTATATTTTCGCAATTGCTGGATATACATAATGCATAAACAACGGCTGGCTTCTTTACAGGCGAGATGGGAGACTAAAGTCTCTAAAAGAGTTTAGGCTTGATTTATTTGAAGGACTCTGTCGGCCTAGTCAAATCGCCATGTCATGTCATGTCATCATGTGAAGATGATGGAGAGAATAATTCAGAAACCTACTTCTGAAAGGCAGGTGGACAGTGTCAGGTACGATGCTGTTGGACATTCTCCAGAATGCGCAAATAAGCAATCACGCTGTAGATTTTGCAAAGAGGGAAGAACCAAAGTCCTTTGCGTGAAGTGCAATATGCACGTTTTGAATGTTTTGTGGTAGGAGAAAGTAACAAAAGAAATTGCTTCCGTCAATTTTACAACCGATTAATATTGTTTAGTAAGAATTATGATTAAAAAAGCAAATAATTAACTAAGATGTGTTTAATTGATATCTTGGCACCGTGCTCCATGTAGTACAAACACAAGAAGACACACTTTACACTATAGTTGGCAATGTACTCCCCGGAGTACATAGTTTTTCGCGAAAACTGTTATAAGTAGATTTTTTTCACATTTTTTTTCAGTCCTCTGGGATCATAATAAACCAGGAAAAAACAAAAAAACATTGAATTGTAGAAATAAATTCATTTGCCAATTTAAGGGTTAAGTGAATTGTCAAATAATATAATCATACCACAAAAGAATAAGTAGGTTACCAATAATTCATACAGTCCAAGTTATTACAACTGATTAAAGGAACTAGTAGAAATTAAATTTTAAAAGTAAATATGACTTATTTTGGACTGGTCTTGTTAAAGCGAAGCACTTGATGATTGTTATACAAATACTTACTAGTTAGTTCAACATGTTCACAAGCAATTGTAGTTCAACACTGTTGCCATCTATCTGGTAATAACGGTGAAGTGAAATTCAAAACCATTTCATATAGAAATACATATTTTAGATCCTGTATCTAATAATTTAATGTCTATGAATACAAATTATAAATCATCAACTTGCCCTTATTCTAGTGATTAAGGGCCTACCTATTATCTTATTTGATGTGCAGATAAGTACCTATGCTTAATTAATTAAGTTCAATAATAACTTGATGAATGTAGACTTACTCATGTAACATGTTGACATATTTACCTGTGTAGGTTCTTTATTATATTGCATATCAAATTAGTTTTATCAAGATGATAAAAACGCCATGCATGCGTTGTATTATGAATTCATTACCTAATTGTACTGTGGGATCTATCTCATCTATCTCTTCCAATAGTTCCAATGCAACCCATAGTTTACAATGCAACAATTAGGTACAATGCATGATAAAACAAAACAGAATTGTTCCTTCAGCTTGAAATACTTAATACCAGTAGGTATATAATAATGAATTATGTTTCAGCATAGTCCGCTATCTGTACTTACAACACTTTTTTCATTGTCGACTACTTGTGAACTTCCACTAAGTATAATTATTTGAATTTCTGACCTTTATCCTCGTCGCCACTTGTAGTATTCACTTGTAACCGAGCTAATAGGTTGATAACACAATTTACTACTTATATCACAGGCTCACACCAACCATTACCAACCAGTCCAGGGTACGCTTCACCTACCAACTCCCCGCCATTCGTGGTGACTGACAGTTGTCCTACGTGACAGCTACCCGACTGCTTGTGGCCGTGAGACAGTGTTACCATATCTATTAAATAGATACACTACAGTAAGCTAATTATACTCTTAAGTTTAGGGAGTTTAATTGTGTAGTTGTTTATTTTAGTTTAATTGTATCTCATTTCTAGAGCCACTCGGTTTATTATACTCTTTTGTGTTATCAACTTATCACTTATCTTTGAGAATGCTGGTTAACCTGTAATTGGCGACTGTGTAAGTCCAAAACTGTAAAACCTGTACTCAAGACATTTTGTACACACAAGCTGTTGGTAAACCTTTATTAATAAATAAATAAATATACTTACGGAAGTGATAGGAACTGTAGGAAGAATCCTAATCGTATAATTTGTTGGTCATTGAAAGATTGAAACGTCATATCGCTAAGCTGCATAGTATATGCCTTGCAGTAAAATGATAATATTGATTATAATTTTTGAATATATCAAAGATTATTAAAAAAAAAAAAAAGTATTTTTGTATCGAATAATTATTATTCAATACCAACAGAAAAGAATTTAATATCGATAATTTGCTTACCTGGTTCGGGACCGTCGTCGTCCATTTTTGTATTTTACCTGAAATACGAAATACATTTCCATAATTTAATATTGTCGCTAAGTACGTCCGCTGTAGTCCTAGTCACAATTAGGGAAATATCGTTTTTACGGTTCTGAGCGCATAGGGTACATTCTGCACATGAACACTTCCAAAAATCGCTATTACTGCTACGACATAAATCTAGGCGCTGTCAACGTGAAATATATTACTGCTGATGTGCGGTTGACTTGTACTTACCTACCATTGTCTTTAACATATTGCACCTGAAGCCCCTGAAGGTTAGGTGCAGTCAGCCCCAAAAAACTTTTTTGTTGGTTATTTTTTTGCAAAAAAGTTTTTATTTTACCCTTTTTAATTGTGGTATCTCACACAAATCCTTGTCAAGTATCAATTTTACATTGTAACTAGAAAATATTACCACATCATCCAAATAGACGAAAAAAGAAAATTGCGTATTATAGAGGTCGACTAGCTTTTACCCGCGGCTTCGCTCGCGTTAATTTACAATAATCAATTCGGTTTGGGTATAATTCAATCATGATTCGAAAGACATGTGGCGCCGTCTATTATCATAACAACGTTTTTGTTGTTTTCCTGGGGAATAATACTTTTTGGGGATGACCGGATGAAAGGTACCCTATGTCCGTTTCTGTACATCTGATAACGTATATGCAAAATTTCAGGATGATCAGTTGAGTGGTATAGGCGTGAAAAGGTAACAAACAAACAAACTTACTTCCGCATTTATAATATTAGTTAGGATAGGGTTAGGATTACTCACAAAGTAGGTACCAAAGCTAATATGCGGGACAACTACGCGAACTTCTTGTACCTACCAAATGAAAAAAGAATCACTTAAATCGGACCCAGAAATCACGGATAAATTCAAACTAAACTAAACTCAAGGCATTTATTTCAATTAGACCATTACGGAACTTTTGAATGTCAAAAAAAAAAACAAAAAGAAGTGAAGCTACATAACAGTCCCAGTCACAAGGCATAATAACTTGAGAGAGTACTGTAGTTGCACTTTCCCAAGCGTAGAAATTAACCATTTTATTGTCTACAACCATTATTCCATACCTAATTTATTGTGTAGGTATACAATGTAAAGCTACAAAACATAGTTAACAATTTATTTCACCAAATCTCCTACACAGGCCGGATATACTGTATAATAATACAAACACCCTATGACCAAAACAAGGTAGGTACCTACACAGACTGACAATGTCATACGACTTGCAACGATTCTTTATTTGCATGAAATATGGTGGTTACATGGTCTTACAAATAAAACGGTTTCTCATATTTCGCTTACTTCCTTCAGCATGCAAACTTAAAATTAAATTATCTCTAGTACAACTACAATGTACCTACTTCGAATTTAGGTACTTATTTAGAAATTTAACAAAACAAATCTTATTTAAAATAACACTATCTTTTTCAATAATATTCTGACAATATTTAAAATACCCGTGTGTAGCATAAACTAATAAAATTAGAAAAATAAAACAACAAAAATAGATAACATCTATAAAATAAAATAGGAACATAAGCTACTTAACTATTAGAAATGGATTTATATGTCTAAAACTCATTTATTGTATAAAATACATTATTAAAAAGCCATTTCTTCAGTTTCTTTTTGAAATAATTAATTGGTAGTTCTCTGATTAGTTTGAATATTTTATTGAAGATTTTGACCGACATGCCTGTAGGCCCTGTAGCAATTGTTTTGGAAGAGTGTGCTTCTACATCTTGTTATGGCCAGTTTAATGGGGTATCTAGAGAGAAACCTTTTATTTTCTATTACTTTAGTAAATAAGTTTGGGTGCTTTTTAACAAACATTAAAATGTATAAACTAGTAAGGGTAAGCCCATTTTTTTGAAAAGAGGTCTTTATGACTCGAGCGGTCCAACGCCGTTGTCTCAAACTTCGTTTGATAGAAGAACAAAAACTTTTCATACTGACTGTACATCGACGTAGACTCCCACTTCATAAATTACTTACTTATTGTTCATAATGCGTTTACAAAGTATGTGATTATAACTTCGTTACTTACTAGATTAGATAAAACACGCTTCCCTTTTAAATAGCGATGTAGCGCAAACATTGATAGGTACTAGATACATAAGTAGGTACTTATCAAACAAAAAATGCAAAATAAAACAAGGCCTAAATGTTTGTTCCCTTGTGAACACTGGCACTAACAAAAAAAAATGTGACAAACTTATTACTTATTTTATACTTGTTTAGGTGCACGACCAAACAACCGGGGCGAATAAAATTCTAGAAGCACCTTCTAGAAGTTACAAAGCACAAAGTAGGTATTCTTTTGTGATAGGAGAGAACGGCAAAATAATGTAAGTAATGCTCTTTATCAGGCTCTTGCTATCCTATTGGTACTAAAGAGCTAGTAATAATTTCCTATAACCGACAAAATAATAATCATATAGATGACTTGAAGTGTAACAGAACACAAATATTTAGGAATACATCACAAATTGAGTACAAACGAGAGATATTTGGGGAATTGTCGGGAAGTCAAGCTGGACATGGTGATCGAAATAAAACTGCTAGATAGACACTGCTACAACTGAATTCGAACTAACACTAAGCTACATGATATGGCCCACATCTATCTAATAGTATGTAAGAACATTAATTTATGTTTACCCATATTATTATTATTATAATATGACACCTCACCGCTTTAATCTACACGCTACACTAATATAATAACACTATATTTAATATCCAATACCTATATACTTACCTACTAACAATGCATAATATCTCAATCTATTACAGCAACTACACTATTTAATGTTTTGTAAGTACAAAACATTAAATAGTGTAGTTGCTGTTGAAATCTAGTATGTAACGGGTTTACGGGTTCGTCTGGAACGACCCTCCGTCGGTGACGATGACGACGGATGCTCTGACCTTAATATACCCTACTGTTCATACCCATCATGTACCTGCCTTGTCTACCCCAGCCTCGCGTTAATGGTCCTAAGGCTACCCACTGACCGATGCCTCTGATGGTCTAAACGAAATGAACTATGCGTTATACGCACTTTGCACAATACGAGTTCCTACCTAACCACTTGACCACAAACAAAAACCATCGGTTGGTTTGTTATAGAAAGTTGAACTTAAGGATATTACAAAAAAAAAAAAACACTTACTTGATACTTCACGTTCCCGATAAAGGCCCAAAGGGCTTAACCCTATGCTTAAGAATGCGGCTAGCAGGCAACTTGCACGACTGACGACGCACACAACCCACAGCACAATGGCAAATGGGAATATAAAACTCCTTGCTGAGTCACTAGTCGTCGACGTTCATGCGTTTGACTAAGGAAGTCACATGCTGAATGCGAAATAATTGTTTCGATCCCAGCAATGGCGAAACGCGAAATCATAAACAACAGCGAAAATTCATTCACTAATGATAATCATAATCACCAAGACGGAGATATATGAATTACAAACTTGAAATCTTGTGACTGGTTGGGGAAGGACCAATATACCAACCGAGCGAAACAGCATTGGGTGTTTATTTGATTATGTACTGTCAAATTTAACTTTGTAACCATTACAACAGAAAACGTGTTAAAGTTTTGAATTAGAAACCAGAACCACAAATGCGAAAACTGAAGCTTCGTGTTCATCAGTTACATCACTATTCTATAAATAGCACATACTGCATTCATCGATCGCCACGTATCGGTTAACCCCCGGCAAACGCTTTCGAGATAATAATGTTGCCAGGTTTACTGCACGGAATTTACAATTTATTTTTTGTTTTCGCCATTAGGCAAATGGTTTAAAATTGTACATGGGTCTTGTGACACTTGGCTTAAATCAAAACCAACGCCGAAAAATCATTTTGTTTTAATAATATAATTTCATGAAAAGAATCACCAAACCAACAAAATCATAGATAATACACTGTAAAATATAAGAAACAAAATCGCTACTGTCAATGTCATGCAATCGACAAAAGATCTTGGAGCTCGTAGACAGAGTATCCTATAGACACCGGCAAAGCGTGTCGCAAAAAGAGACAAAAAATAAATACGTCACGAATTTAGGGTTACCGGGTGAGGAAAAATTTACCCACAATTTATGAGAATTGGAAATTAGTACGTAAGAGAAAGCCTGAATAATGCCAATGACATATCCATTACCATCGGTACGCAAAGGCATGCGATGCGGAGAAGACATGCTGCCGAACTCAAATTAATTGCGATGAGGGCAGGAGTGTCGATGGATGATGATGATGTGGTTCTAAATTACTGCCATTTCTGATGTGATAGTAGGTTCTGGGTTTGTGGGTAAATAATAGAACATGTTTATTTTTAATAAGCTTTTATTGATTTAACACATTATTGTCCTTTAAATGAAACAAGCTTCGTATGTTTCTAATTTTTTGCTTAGGTTCAAATCCTTTTGTTGCGTGATGTATACGCAGTTCAAAATAGTGCATGGCAATTGCCTTAATAAGTAAAACTTTGTGGTTTCCAATAAAAGGTTGACTTTCAAAATGGTTATTTATGAATTCTTCCTTCTAATTAACTTATATTCTTCTTTTTAATTCTCAAAATGTTTGCTGCAAATTTTTGATGACGGTTTTGGTGTCCAATCTGTTCGTCCTGTAGCTACAATCCAATTCTGACGTAAATTATCAGGTTCAGGAAAACTGCAAAATGTCATTAAATATTTCAGATATTTAATTAATACTCACTGCAGAAGCCATCATATTATTATTTCCCATAATAGTGGGTAATAATTTATAGAAAAGTTGGCAACACCAACGTTTTTAGTGCTTTTTAAGGATGAATCGTACGTCTAGCGTACATTATACACAATATATGAACATAATAAAATGTTACTGAATGCCTAGAACTGATAAAGAGTGGCATACTTACGAATGAAAAGACAATCCTGGGATTTTCGTTCCACTATCACTTTTACACCCTTTAACGCTACACCACACCATTTTTTTTGTATAAATGGTTGAAATAGTAAGTCTAAATTGTTCAAAACAAAATATAACATAAATTACTTAACATATAACACGTAAAAACTGTATTTTAAAGGTAGACGATGGCTAGCTGCACGTCAGCTGTCAAACTTTGTTTAGCAAACTAGTGTGCTGACCTTGAAAAAACGTGGCACGCTCGATGAAACAAAAAATTTTATCGTTCTGTTTCATTTCTTTACACGACATCGGCATAAGTTGTTCTTTTTCTTGTGTGAATGCGACAAAACATATCAATTAGTCTATAGCATTCTCTGTCTACGTTGGAGCTAAATATTTATTTTGTTTTAAATCTACATTCCTGTCAGTGACCAATAAGCCATTAGCAAACTGTTACTTATGATTGAAAGATTACTGTGTTGATAAATTAAACGTTAAATGACAACTGTGAAAGTAAAATACACTACCTAGTTATTAGCAAACTTATGATTGAAAGATTACTGTGTTGATAAATTAAACGTTAAATGACAACTGTGAAAGTAAAATACACTACCTAGTTATATCAAAACCGCCATTCATAATACGCTACTGGATTACCTACCTGCAGACATGGTGGTGGGCAGTTGTAATGTACTGGAACAGTTCCAGTTACTAACATTTGGAATTTACACGTCTTAACCATGTGTAAATCTGTTATCTCCGTAATGTAATACCTCTTAATTGAAATATTTTTCACATCCTTATTTTTATGTGATTGTTTCGCCAGTAGACTAGAGACGCATAATAAAAGATTATCAGATTAATGTGGTCGCAACGCACGTTACCGTTTACTATGCTTGCGTTGCGACCTTTTACATACAGGGTTATTGGAAATTGGCTGCATTCCATGAAATAGGTGATAAAATTCTCTACACTGTTCAGGACGTTAAACTAATACTTTTGTGATAGCTCATGAATGAATGAATCCATCGAAAACCAATTTGTCAAAAATATCAATAGGTACCTTAGAAAATTATATGTAAAGTATGTACCATACATTTATTTTGAGAAATCCGCCTCGACTTGACTCAGTACATGAACATTACGGCGCATAATTTCTCAAGGTATTGAATTCCCATTTTACACCCATTTTGTAATCGTGGTCAAAATTATTGTAGGTCTAGTAACATTACAAAGAATAAACCCAACTATAAATACCAATCACATTTTTTTTTTTATTGTCCTCTCGCAGCGCTATCTACAACTATCTAAGGTTGAAGCTGCTTCACCGATCAATCCTGTGGTGGCCTTATGTACCAATCACTGGCTTAGATAAGTCTTTTATATCTCTTTTCTAATACCACAATACTGACCTATGATGATTTTTGTGTATGGCAATAAAAAAGTCGATCTGACTGACTTCAGTTCGTGTGCCGCGTAGACAGAGTATCCTATAGACACCGCCAAAGCGTGTCGCAAAAAGAGACAAAAAATAAATACGTCACGAATTTAGGGTTACCGGGTGAGGAAAAATTTACCCCACAATTTATGAGAATTGGAAATTAGTACGTAAGACAAAGCCTGAATATGCCAATGACATAATATCCGTTACCATCGGTACGCAAAGGCATGCGATGCGGAGAAGACATGCTGCCGAACTCAAATTAATTGCGATGAGGGCAGGAGTGACGATGGATGATGATGATGTGGTTCTAAATTACTGCCATTTCTGATGTGATAGTAGGTTCTGGGTTTGTGGGTAAATAATAGAACATGTTTATTTTTAATAAGCTTTTATTGATTTAACACATTATTGTCCTTTAAATAAAACAAGCTTCGTATGTTTCTAATTTTTTGCTTAGGTTCAAATCCTTTTGTTGCGTGATGTATACGCAGTTCAAAATAGTGCATGGCAATTGCCTTAATAAGTAAAACTTTGTGGTTTCCAATAAAAGGTTGACTTTCAAAATGATTACTTATGAATTCTTCTTTCTAATGAACTTATATTCTTCTTTTTAATTCTCAAAATGTTTGCTGCAAATTTTTGATGACGGTTTTGGTGTCCAATCTGTTCGTCCTGTAGCTACAATCCAATTCTGACGTAAATTATCAGGTTCAGGGAAACTGCAAAAAGTCATTAAATATTTCAGATATTTAATTAATACTCACTGCAGAAGCCATCACATTATTATTTCCCATAATAGTGGGTAATAATTTATAGAAAAGTTGGCAACACCATCGTTTTTAGGTTAGAATTTATAATTGAATAATAATTGTTATTTTTGTGCTTTTTAAGGATGAATCGTACGTCTAGCGTACATTATACACAATATATGAACATAATAAAATGTTACTGAATGCCTAGAACTGATAAAGAGTGGCATACTTACGAATGAAAAGACAATCCTGGGATTTTCGTTCCACTATCACTTTTACACCCTTTAACGCTACACCACACCATTTTTTTTGTATAAATGGTTGAAATAGTAAGTCTAAATTGTTCTAAACAAAATATAACATAAATTACTTAACATATAACACGTAAAAACTGTATTTTAAAGGTAGACGATGGCTAGCTGCACGTCAGCTGTCAAACTTTGTTTAGCAAACTAGTGTGCTGACCTTGAAAAAACGTGGCACGCTCGATGAAACAAAAAATGTTATCGTTCTGTTTCATTTCTTTACACGACATCGGCATAAGTTGTTCTTTTTCTTGTGTGAATGCGACAAAACATATCAATTAGTCTATAGCATTCTCTGTCTACGGTGTGCCGTGTGGTATCAGATTCTCTTTGGTTCAGTTGTCAACTTGGACTATTGGACGTAAGATTAGGCAATATGGTCGAAACGCGAAAGACTATAGCCTTCCCTTCGGGGTAAATTAAAAAAAAAACAACTTGGAGTAACTGTCAATGTCAAAGTCAAACGCCTAACCTGCATGTATGAATTCTTGAACAGACCATTTCTACTTAATACTGTGGTGGTTATTAATTTTGGAATTTGATAATAATGCAAAGCCAAGATACTAATGAAAACGATCAGGCCACAGGCCCTGTAGATAATGCTTGGTCTATGAAAATACCGAAATTTACTCCCGAAGACAATCCACATGGTCTTTTAGAAGAAAGCAAGTTTGCAACCCTGTTTCCAAAGTACAGAGAACAGTATTTAAAGGAATGCTGGCCTCTTGTGCAAAAGGTACTGAAAGAACACTACATCGTCGCAGAACTCGACCTCATCGAAGGCAGCATAACTGTGAAAACAACAAGAAAAACATGGGATCCTTACATCATAATTAAAGCCAGAGACTTAATGAAACTGTTGTCACGAAGTGTCCCGTTTGAACAAGCTGTGCGAGTCCTAGAGGATGAGATAGGTTGTGACATCATAAAGATTAATTCATTTGTGCGCAAAAAAGAGACATTTTTGAAGAGACGGCAGCGTTTGATTGGTCCTAATGGAGTAACTCTAAAATCCATAGAACTATTAACTGAGTGTTATGTTTTAGTGCAAGGAAACACGGTTTCAGCTGTAGGACCATACAAAGGTCTGGTGCAAGTGAGGCGAATTGTTGAAGATACCATGAAAAATATTCATCCAATGTACAACATCAAAAGTTTAATGATCAAGAGAGAACTTATGAAAGACTCGAGACTAAAAAATGAGAGTTGGGATAGATTTCTACCAACATTTAAAAGTAAAAATGTCCCAAGAAAACAACCTAAAAAGAAAGTTGAAAAGAAACCTTACACACCATTCCCACCACCACAGCAAGAGAGTAAAATTGACCGTGAACTTGCTACTGGAGAATACTTCCTTAAAGATGAACAGAAGAAGGCTAAGAATAGACATGAGAAAGAAGAAAAGCAAGCACAAGTTAAACGTGCCAAGCATGAGCAGAGACAAAAGGACTTCATGCCTCCTGAAGAGAAGGCAACTGCTCCTAATGACCCCTCAGATACATCAGTTGATATCAACTTATTTAAATCCAAGATGAAAAAACTTAGAAAGTGACATTGTGTGACAAAATGGCTTTATGCAAAAGTGGCAAAATTTGTAACATTCTGCATTAAGACCGTTATAGCATGCCTATGGAAACAATGCAGTGTAGTCAAACACTTGTCATTACTTGATTAAGTTATGTTGTGTGCAGTTTGTGGGCAGTTAAGTATATTTTAATTGAATACATGAGAAAATAATGTATCTGTTACATAATAAATAAACAATCAAATGTAACATCTTATCTCTTTATTTTCAATAGTTTTAGTTCGGGGACCAAATTATTTTTAGCAATATACTTTTTTCCATTCAGGTAGGGTTGTAGCACTTCAGGTATGTTAATTTTCCCTTTGGGATCTTGATGTGTCTCTAGTAAAGCTATCAACATTCTTGGTACAGCACATGCGGTGCCATTCAAGGTATGAGCATAACTTGTTTCACTGTTGTGAACATATTTGATGTGCAGTCTTCTTGATTGATAATCTGTGCAGTTACTACAGCTTGATATTTCACCATAATTATTACGACCTGGCATCCACGCTTCTATATCATACTTCCTGTAACATAAAAGTGTAATTGAAATTATTATTGTTATTTTTCTGACAAAATAATCACTGAAATTATGGCAAAATAAGTGATGGTGGAATGTCTTCAATGATGATTGTGAGATACATACCTATAAGCAGGAGCACCTAGTTCATGGGGCGGCATGTCAAGTATTTTCATATGAAATCCTAAAGGTGAAAACAATTCTTCCTGCATTGTTCTCAAATATTCGAGCATGCTCTCTGACTGACTTGGAGCAGTAACTGCAAACATTTCTACTTTGGTAAATTGATGTACTCTGTGAATTAACAGAAAATGATCAAAAACAAGTCAGTTAACTACATGACATAAACATATAACTAACACTAGTATTTGAAAGCTGACTTGTAAAAAACCAGCTTGCCGCTTATTACCTGTATATTCCTCTTTCTTCTATGACATTAGAAGTCTCAGCCCTAAAGCATCTGCTCACTGCGGCCAATTTCAACGGCAAGGCCTCTTCTTTGTGGACTGTATTCATTAACAATCCTGCTAGGGACATTTCTGCTGTACCTGACAGATATAAATCAGGACCATGGTGTACTGGGTCCAAGGAATATATCTAGAAATGGTAAAAATTCTATTTTATTACTTTTATATTGACATTATTATAGCAAGAATATTTGTTTAGTGCCATAAAAGGCAATCCATAGTTAGTTTTATTAAAATAAAAAATGACCTTGCCTTGTACATTTTCAAACTAATAAAAACAATATACATTTACATAATTAAACAGACATTTAAACTTTCAAAGCAAAAGTTACCTGTGTGCGATCACTGTTAATTGTCATACCACAGCACTCCAATACTTGGCTAGGCAATATATCTGGTACTGACACCAGCTGAAAATTTTCTTGAAGGAGTTTGCTCACAGTGTATTTAATTAATGCTTCTTCTAGCTCAGCAAGTTCTCCCAAGAAGTAATAACTCTTGTGACCACATGTGTGTCCTAATTTATCTGTTCTCACTAAATTTAGCCGTCTCGTTATTTCACTGAATTCTAGAGGTGCATGTGCTTGGAAATCTCTTTTCTGATTTATTTCTCTAACAACTTGTGGGTCGTTATTTTTTACTACAGAAGGATGTGTTTTATTAGGCAAACAACTCAGTTCTTTGAACAAACCTTCCCGTACAGTTTGATATGAAGCATCTGCTACTGGAGTTGTTTTAAATATTTTGTACATACTCATAACACGATTCACATCACCCACACCTTTTCTTATTTTAATATTATTGTCAATTTCTAGTGAATTACCAGCATTACAATAATAATCTATATCAATATCCGGCACAAGAACAGTTGAACTCAATCTCAGAAACTTTGATTTCGTTAAAACATGTTGTCTTAGTATAGGGTAAAATATCATTTTATTAGACTTAGATAGTAATTTCATCAACCGCAAGTACCGTAATAGTTCAGGCAACCAATAAATGGAGATACTAACAACGTTTTCTCTGGTAATGGGCTCTAAAATTGCCTCATGCCTGCAAAAAATACAACAACAAAACGAAATCTAGAATCCACAGAGTACTTTTATATATGGTAGAATCTGTCTGTAATCTGTGGAAAGAACAGATGACATTTGACAGCCTTGATAGCGTAGCTTGACAGTGTCAGATGACAGTGGCAGTGGACAAGGCAAGGACAGACCACAGAAGTGTTATTAGATAGTGTATATACATATTATGTCGTAGACAGAGTATCCTATAGACACCGGCAAAGCGTGTCGCAAAAAGAGACAAAAAATAAATACGTCACGAATTTAGGGTTACCGGATGAGGAAAAATTTACCCACAATTTATGAGAATTGGAAATTAGTACGTAAGAGAAAGCCTGAATAATGCCAATGACATATCCATTACCATCGGTACACAAAGGCATGCGATGCGGAGAAGACATGCTGCCGAACTCAAATTAATTGCGATGAGGGCAGGAGTGACGATGGATGATGATGATGTGGTTCTAAATTACTGCCATTTCTGATGTGATAGTAGGTTCTGGGTTTGTGGGTAAATAATAGAACATGTTTATTTTTAATAAGCTTTTATTAATTTAACACATTATTGTCCTTTAAATGAAACAAGCTTCGTATGTTTCTAATTTTTTGCTTAGGTTCAAATCCTTTTGTTGCGCGATGTATACGCAGTTCAAAATAGTGCATGGCAATTGCCTTAATAAGTAAAACTTTGTGGTTTCCAATAAAAGGTTGACTTGACTTTCAAAATGGTTATTTATGAATTCTTCCTTCTAATTAACTTATATTCTTCTTTTTAATTCTCAAAATGTTTGCTGCAAATTTTTGATGACGGTTTTGGTGTCCAATCTGTTCGTCCTGTAGCTACAATCCAATTCTGACGTAAATTATCAGGTTCAGGAAAACTGCAAAAAGTCATTAAATATTTCAGATATTTAATTAATACTCACTGCAGAAGCCATCATATTATTATTTCCCATAATAGTGGGTAATAATTTATAGAAAAGTTGGCAACACCAACGTTTTTAGTGCTTTTTAAGGATGAATCGTACGTCTAGCGTACATTATACACAATATATGAACATAATAAAATGTTACTGAATGCCTAGAACTGATAAAGAGTGGCATACTTACGAATGAAAAGACAATCCTGGGATTTTCGTTCCACTATCACTTTTACACCCTTTAACGCTACACCACACCATTTTTTTTGTATAAATGGTTGAAATAGTAAGTCTAAATTGTTCAAAACAAAATATAACATAAATTACTTAACATATAACACGTAAAAACTGTATTTTAAAGGTAGACGATGGCTAGCTGCACGTCAGCTGTCAAACTTTGTTTAGCAAACTAGTGTGCTGACCTTGAAAAAACGTGGCACGCTCGATGAAACAAAAAATTTTATCGTTCTGTTTCATTTCTTTACACGACATCGGCATAAGTTGTTCTTTTTCTTGTGTGAATGCGACAAAACATATCAATTAGTCTATAGCATTCTCTGTCTACGTATTAAGTAAACTAAGTTTTACAAAAAGTCGATCTGTAGGGACCATCTTAGAGAAATAAGCTTTACAGGGCTGTGGCTCACCGCAACCATAACCCGCACGTGACTCAAAGGCATGCATTTCAAGTGCGGTTTGGTCTAAATGTGTTGAATGGTATACTAGGAAACCACGTGCTTAAACCCTACGTTATCGACCTCAACAGGGCTGGCAGTCTCAAACTTTCGACCGCTTAATAAGAACGAAAAAATTCGGTAGCAATAACGATGCTTGCGAGAAACGCATCTTGGATGTTGAGACTTGCATTTCACGCAAGCAACGTTATTGCAACTGAATTTTTTTTCGTTCTGATTAAGCGATCGAAAGTTTGCGACAGTGTCGGTATCTATGTCGAGACTGCGGGCCCAGAGCCACATACTTACTTGAAACTGTTGCGACACGTTTCCGAAGAGATGTTGGAGGACGTTCCCCTGGCACTCCATCACAACTTATTTTTACTAACAGGACGGTGCCCTCCCCTCACAACGGTCGTAAAGTACGCGAGCACTCTGGGTGGAGCGGAAGGGAGTGTTAGACTTTTACTGACTAAAAACTATCCATGTTCCTTCTTTTGCCCTTTATATTCCAGGGCCGCGATATCTCTTTCGAACAGTCCCGCAGCCCTGGCAGGCATCGGCCCTTGCGGGCCCCTCCTGTTTGCTGACATCTCTTTGAGGCGCGCGTGGAACACGAATGCGCCGTCGACACGGCCTGTCGTCATAAGACGGACGGACGGCGAGCTAGCCTATTCCTCACCGTCCACAGGCCCGCGTCTGCGGTGGCCGAGTCGCCGAGAGCCACCACGTGGCCCCCGACGCCCGGTGCTTCTCCCGCGGCGGCTGGGACGTGAGGTTCTCTCCCTCTCACGTTCCGCCACCTCCTTCGCTAACATGACTGCTTCGCAGAAGGAGGTCTGTGCTCCACCGTGTCCTCCGGGCGATCCTCACAATGATAGCACCCGGGCGTTTCCTCCCACCCGATTCGGTGCCGGTACCTCCCGAAACAACCGTGTCCGGTGAGGACCTGCGTCAGGCGGAAGGTGAGGGCGCCGTGGCGCTTCTCTAGCCACTTAGAAAACAAATTTAGATTTAGTAGATCGGTACACGAACTAAGGTATTTTTTCCGGTCCTAAGCCCAAAATGTAGAAAAAAAAGTTTCAAATCAACCGATTTAATCCACAAAAAAAAAACAAAATCATTAGGTACGAAAACGAAAACCTTGGACTAAATTTACTTACAATGCGCCGAGTTGTTACTTATTATTACTTAAATCCGAGCGCTCGGATTTACAACAAACAGCTGTGCGCCTCAGGTTATACCTAAATCCCTACCTAAATGTTTTAATTATCCAGATACAAATAGGCACAAATACAATAATTTAATTGGTAATTATGTGTTTGAGCCGTTTGGGGTTGAAACACTAGGGCCATGCGGTCCGAGTGCCCACCTAGTTTTTCGGGAAATCGCCAAGCGGTTGGTCGACTCTTCACGTGACCAGAGGGCGGGCCTATTTTTTGGCCAAAGAATCAGCATTGCCATCCAACGTGGTAATGCTGCCAGCCTTCTGGGCACTTTTCCTGTTGACAGCGATGCGGACGAATTTTTGGATGCCCTGTAACCCTTTTATACTTGTACATATTTATTTCTATTATAGTTTTGTAGTTTGTAAATAATTAATATTTTGATTATCCAGATCTAAGATTACCAATTTTGGGATTATCCGTTCAGCAGGAATAAAACGTAATAAAGCAAAACTAACATTTTCAGCTGATACGAGCGAGTATAGTATTATGGCCTTGTTGTCGATGAAAAGGGCTAGCTGATCCTTTTTGATCTTGGGGATATGGTGAACAGCGTGAAAATGAGGTAGAAGTTGATGGAGCCTTGGGGGCTCCTTAAATTAGTCAGGTATAAGTACAAGAAAAAAAATTGCTTATACGTTCATGGATGACGAATGAATTGACCACTCATTAGTTGTTTACAGTACAGACACATTACAGACACCACCAACACAAGCTACTACAATCTGTTAAATTTCTTCAATAGATTTTCAACTTTATCTCTAAAGCTGACAGTTTCGGGTACCTTGATGTGCTGGCGTCTGTAAATATTAGGTAGGTGATTTGGCACCTGTATATACATAACTATACTCTATTTATTTAGGTAGTTAACTAAATGTAAACAATCTTAGCATGTCTTTTATCTAAAAAAATGACTAAAAATTGTATCTAAAAATGTTTACAATTAGGTATTTACTTAAATAGATGTTAGGTAATTAACTTCATTTAAATAATCTTTGTATGTCTTTTATACGATTTATTTTACATAAAAAGACATATCAAGATTGTTTACCTTTAGTTAACTACCTAAACAAATAGAGTATAGCACTGTTTGTGTGTGTCGTTGGATAATTGTATTTACACGTTAAATTGTCAATGTATGTGTGTGTTTCTTTATTGGGTGGTTGTCTTTTCTTCGTACCTATGCGTTTGTAGCAATATGATGCATGTCTCTCTATAAGATTGTCGAATTCCCGTATTGTGCCACATATAGCACGTAACGGGAACATTTAAATCGCCTTAAAAAAAAAAAAACAAAAAAAAATGGTTCGGCACACGGCGTACATTACCTTGCTGCTACCATAGCATAGCTAATTATTCTATGTGTTTGGTTTATAATGGAAACAGAGACTTTTTTTTTATTTAATCCGAAGGGAAGGATATAACAACCTGTAGACTGGGGTATAGTCTTAGATTATATACCTCTAGATGGAACCATCGCGTGGCCGCTCATGAGACAGCAATATAGACTTCAGTGTTGCTATTATACTGCATCCTCCCATTGTAGAGCACACAATATAAACTAAACACTTAACTAATGGAGTCTATTTCTCATTAAAACACTCAAACTATTACAACAGTTGCAAAAACTGTCCGAAAAAGTTAAATTAATCGACGCAAAACAATATTATGTGACATTGACAGCACTTTGTTTGGCTAACTTTTAAAAGTTCGCCAAGCAAAAACACGGCACGCCGTAAGGGACAGAAGATCCGATGCTTTGTCTCAATTTTCCTACTAACTTTGTATAAATGCGTCTCACTTCCACACTTTACATTGTAATCATGGCTACGTCTAGAGGTAAATAGTCTAAGGGTATAGTGATGGTATAGTCTTTCACCCAGACCATATTATTATTGCCTAGTCTTACGTCCAAGGAAACAGAGAGGAGAGCTTGACCGACCAATGACCATAGACCAGATTATAGCGCTATCTTAAAGCTGTCAAACTGTCAATGTCGATTGTCAGCTGGAGAGAGAGGGTTTGGCCGAGTTTGGCGCCGTTTTTACCCGACTGCGGCGAATCCCAATTACTACAATTTTCAATGTTGTTTTTTGATTACTATTTACTTTAATCACAAAATTATTGATTAATATAAAATAATTGCAAGTTATGTCTTATGGGAAAAGCTAGTTGCTAAACATGCCTGTACAAAGTCGTATTGTTCTGAAGAACTTGCAAAAGGATGCTGAGGCAAGCGTTTCGTCTGTTGGCAAACCGAAATCACCTCAGATGTAAGTACCTAAATAACATTACATCCATTCCATACCACAAATTCGTATCTAATCTAAATATGTATGGCAAGCTCAATAGTACTTTTGCATAAAACAATTTGCTCTATCCAGATTAAGACTTTGAAGAATTAAAATAGATATTTACCAAAATAATAACAAATTTGAACTGCAGATGTTCTCGAACTGTGATGATTTGTTTTTTTTTTATTTGATCCGGTTAATTTAACATTGAAAGCTGTAAAAGCAGCATTTATCTTGTAAATGTATAATATTGTGATACTAGCTTCGCCTGATTTAATAAATGCTACGTGACCAGAAACTTTTATCACAATTATTAGTGTTAGACAGGTCTTTTTCAAATTTAAGATTTGAAAAAGACCTTTTTTCTCCATAATAATTAAGTTGCGACCTTGAAAATGTTGTGACTACATTTTGAAAGGCTTCTGAATTCTATTCTACGGGGCCACGGGAAGTCAATAATTCCAGACCATCAATTTACTTTCTGAGAAGAACACGCAATAAAAGAGCAGATCCATTGAGTGTGCCAGATCATCAGGACTTCCTTGGAGAAGGAGTACTGCTTGGCAGCGTTTTTGGAGGTTGAGCAAGCCTTTAATAGGGCCATGTCACAAAGGGTTACTCTACAAAATTAATATGTACCTTCCTCACCAATTCTATTGGATTCTGAAGTCTTATTTGTTGGGACAATTGTTAATACGAGAGGGTAAAAGCAAATCAAGGATCCATGTTATAGTTGCTGGTGTACCTCAGGGCTCTGTCCTGGGCCTGGTACTGTATACCATATTCACAGCTGACTTACCACAGAGCCAGAGTTAATACTGCCTACATTTGTAAGTGACACAGCAATACTCAGTTCTAGTCAGAATCTTGTCACCGGCTCTACCCAGCGGAACCTAGTCAGTTCATATTTACCTGTGCAATCAATATCTTCCTCATCACAACTGCATTAAGTATGTACTTGGGAAATAGACACTCAATCTGGCAATACATCGGCTCATAGTCAATGGACTGTTTGGACGAAAAGAGAACAAAAAAAATTAGAAAGGATAAACCTCTATAAAGATGCGTACTTATTTGAATGTGTAAACGTCATAAACATGTTTTATTTTAATTTCAGAAATGCCAAGAGAAGGTCACCACGCAATGGAAATAAGTCGCCACGTAATAGCGGTCAGTTGACCATAACCAGCATGTTTGCCTCTAAAAGGAATAGAAGTCCTGAAGGAAATGAAATTATACACCCGGTAAGTTTTTAATGTTTAGACAATGCAAACAAAGCTATTATTAAAATCTATAGTCCAGTGGCAAAGGGTCAATTTTTGTAAGAGGTAAGCCGGACTACATATCAAATCAAATCAAATAATTTATTCGCATAATATGGGTAGATAGATGGTACATAGATGTTACATTACATAATATAACAATAGCGTTCCTCATATTAACCATTTCTGGTATAGGAAACATTAAATAAAAGCTTTTAATTATAATGAACCAAAATGGGTGATATGACTATTCTTAGGAACTCTTTTTCATTTTATACTAACTTAACTAGCTATTATTGCACTAGAATAGGAACATGGTCTTCACTATTTTATAATAATTTTCTATTCTTATAACTAAGATATTCCTGGGTCGTGTAGAAACATTTATTGACTAACCAGGTATACAATTTTTTTCGGAATAAAGTAATGGGTAGGTCTTTCAGTTCACTGGGTAATTTGTTAAATAATTTAATTGACATGGGGTAACAGTTTCTTCTAAACAGATCAGTTTTTATGTTTGGCAAGGGAAAGCTATTTGGATAACGGGTATTAAAATTACAATAGTCACCAAAGGATTTTACTGATGTGTTTTGACGAAAATACAAGACTCAAATATATACATGGATGGTGCTGTAAGTAAATTTAGCTTTTGGAATAAAGGTTTGCATGATGTTAAAGAATCCACGTTACAGAGTGCGCGAATGCACTGTTTTTGAGCCAGGAATACTCTATTAAATTCTACTGAGCCACCCCATAATAGTATACCATATCGTAGGTTGGAGGCTACATATCCATGATAGGCTTGTAAAGCTGTTTTTTGGCTGGATATTCGAGTAAGACGCCAAAGAGCGTAAACATACCTGTTTATTTTGTTACAGATTTTATTTATGTGTAATTTCCATGAGATCTGACTATCTAATGACATCCCAAGGAAAACTATACTATCGGATTGTGCTATGTTATTGTTGTCGTATGAAATATTTAATTTGTAATTATATTGCTTTCTATTGTAAAATTGAATTATTCTAGTCTTGTCTATATTAACTTTTAAATTATTGCACTCTAGCCATTTGATAATGCATTGAACAGCTTCATTAACTTCTAAATTGTCTAAAATATCTTTAATATGATTGTATTATTTGTCTATAGAATAGTGATTATGCCATTTTTCAAAGGGAAGCCGGTAGGAATCGAGTTGTATGGAACCTTCGCCACTGCTATAGTCATTGGATTGTATGTTCTGTCTGACTATCAATGTACAGCTCAAACCACTGGACGGTTTGGGCTTAAATTTGGCACACAGATAGCTTTTAGGTATCTGGCTATCTGCTAAGAAAAAATTTTTTCATCTTCTAAGTTGCTGTATCTGTCATTGGGTGCAGCATACATAATATGAAATATAGCTCACAATGAATAGTGACTAATAGTTACCATCAATAGAATTTCTGTGCAACAATACAATCCAAAATGGTAAGGATTTATTAATATGTCAGTAGCCATATTAATAAATCCTTACCATTTTGGATTGTATTGTATTTATTTAAAAATGAATGTTCACTGCGTTTTTGATTACACTGCATTTTTTTTTTAGAAAAAGCTTAAATATGAGGATGATGAATCTCAAGAAAATAGTATAGATAGCATATCCAATAATAATAGCAGTGAAAACTTGAAAATTGACACAGAGAATGGAAAAACTGATGTGAAAGAGAACAACATAGAAATAATTGAGACGAAAGAAGTGAATAATGCAGAGGCAACTATCTCAAAGGACATCGAAATGAACAATTTAAAAGACACTACAATAAATGAAGATGAAGTAGACACTATTAAACAGGATGTAACTGAAATTGGTGATAAAATGGATGACAGCACCCAAAAACAAGAACAAAATGGTTCCACAGAAGAACATAAAGAAAATGGTAAAACTGAAAATAATAATGAAGAAGTAAGCTACCAAAAAGCTATTCCTGACATTGAAAAATGTAATATCTGCGGCCAGTTTTTGAACAATTCTGATATAATATACTATCAAGGGCACCCGCAGAACGCTGTTGAAGAGTATATAGCATTGACCAATGAGAAACTTGTTCTAGCATCAGGTCAGTACCTACACTAATTAATTTACGCCTTTTTTTTTTTTTCGGGTGGGAAATCATCAAATGACTCCTCCCGCTCTGGGCGGAGCGGAAGGGAGTGTCAGACTTTTACTGACTAAAAACCACCCATGTTCCTTCTTTTGCCCTTCATGTTCCAAGGCCGCGGTATCTCTTTCGAACAGTCCCGCAGCCCTGGCAGGCATCGGCCCTTGCGAGCCCCTCCTGTTTGCTGACATCTCTTTGAGGCGCGCGTGGAACACGAACGCGCCGTCGACACGGCCTGTCGTCATACGACGGACGGACGGCGAGCTAGCCCATTACTCACCGTCCACAGGCCCGCGCCTACGGTGGCCGAGAGCCATCACGGCGTGGCCCCCGACGTCAACTTTTACTATGGGACCATAAATGTAGGGAACAGCTGATTTTTTTTTCGCGATTTCAGGTTTGGTCCCATAGTAAAAGTTGTTCATAGTGATGAGTACAATGACCTCTTAAGAGGTTTCTGGTGTTTTATAAATAACCCTGTATAATAATTATGAACCAATAATTTGGTGTGTAATTGACCACAATTAGACACTAAAATGGTTCTAAATGTTTTTCAGGTGATGATGGTGATATAATGGAACGCCCGCAGACCAATATAACCAGTTTTTCTATATTTGATGAACAGGGACACCTTTGCCCTATTGATGGAGGTCTTGTTGAAAATGATGTGCGTATTTACATGTCAGGATATTTGAAGTCCATATGCTCCGATTCAGCTGAAATTGATGATGAATCTGTGCCTGTGAAAGATGTAGGCCCTATTATTGAATGGTGAGTGTATTTTTTCTCTTATTCTTATAACTTAAGAACAAGTAAGGCAGATTTGTTTTTTCGGATTTCTCTCACATATCAGCATCTTCTGCTTCAGGTTTATACATGGGTTTGATGGTGGTGATAGAAACTGTATCACCTTATCAACAGAATTTGGAGAATATAATTTATTAAAACCAAGTGAACAATATACACATCTTATGAACAATCTCTATGAAAAGATATGGTTAAGCAAAGTTGTTGTAGAATATTTAGAAGAGTATCATTATCTCCAGCCTACATATGAAGACTTGCTAGAACTGATCAGAGAGTCAACTATTCCAGAACTGAATGATGTCAAAATGACTGAAGAACTGCTTCACAAGCATGCTCAATTTGTGTGTGATCAGGTAGTGAGTTTAGAAGCTGATGAGGATGATGAACCACTAATTACATTACCATGCATGAGAGAGTTAATTAAATTAATGGGTATCAAATTCGGCAAGCGTAAATTCCGCACTAAAATAGATTACAAAAAGGTTGACAAAAAAGCTTGGACTAAGGCTACCACTACTCCCCTTGTAAGGAAAACATTTGAGAGCTTTTTCACAAATCAGTTGGACAAGACAAATCATGAGTTGGTTCTGAGAAGGAAAAGATGTGGAGTGTGTGAAGCTTGTCAACTGCCGGACTGTGGGGAATGTAATGCTTGCCGTGCAATGGCTAAGTTTGGAGGACATGGCCGTACCAAAAAAGCTTGTGTAAGAAGATTATGTCCCAACATGGCAGTCCAGCAAGCTGAAGATTCCGAACCAGATGATGAGGAAGAGTACCAACAGATGGCCGAGAAGAAGCAACACGACAAGTTAGAAGATGCAGTGCCGGTCAAGTTGACTGGCTCAAATAACAGAAATATTAAATGGGTTGGTGAGCCTAGGAAAGCCGATGCCACCAAAGTGTATTATGAAAAAGTCGAAATTGATGGCTCTGAACTTTGCAATGGCGACTTTGTAATGGTTGAAACTTCTCAATCCAATATTCCTGCTTTGGTTGCTAGAGTAGTATTCATGTGGCGAGAAACTATTAACTCTAAATCTGGTTTCTTTCATGCAGAGGTATTCATAAGAGCCTCTGACACTGTTCTGGGTGAGGTCAGTGACCCCAGGGAAGTATTTTTAGGAGACAGGTGTTGCCATGGTGCTCCACTTTCTTCAATATTAAGAAAAGCTTGTGTTGAAAAAGGAGAAATCCCAGCAGATTGGTTCAAACTGGGTGGTAAGGAAGTTGACGACAAGCATTTTGAAGATGATGGTAAAACCTATTTTTACAATAAATACTATGAAAGATTCACTGCCCGATTTGAAGATTTACCTGTAGATCCAGTTTGTCCTAATCCACTGAGGCAACACAGATTTTGCCCTTCATGTGAGAGGAAAACTAAACGGGATGCTAAAAACATACCTAAAGTTACTGGAAAATTGATAGAAAAGTCCAGTTTTATAACTGAATCTAATAGAACAGAGTGGTCATTAGTGAGGTGGCAAGATTACGATTACAAGAAAGGTTGTGGTGTTTTCCTCAAGCCAGGAACATTCAAGTTGAAGAATACTTTGACTAATGCAAACAATGTCAAACCAAAACTTGAGAAAGTGGATGAAGACATTTACCCTGAATATTACAGGAAGAGTGACAATAATTTGCGTGGATCAAATGTAGATACTGGGGAACCATTCTGTGTTGGTTACATTGCAGCCGTAACTGCCATAGGAGATGGACCTTTGATTATTCCTCAGGATATATATTTAAAAGTCAATGTTCTTTATAGACCTGAAAATACAACCAGTAGATTTCCACAGCACGAAGACGTTAATGTAGTTTACTGGAGTGATGAAATTCGTGATGTGCCTTTTTCTGCAGTGGTAGGAGCATGTCATTTAATTTATGAGCAAAATATTCCACAACAATATTCCCTGGCCCAGTGGCTAGAGCGAGACCCTAGTAGGTTTTACTTTAGGATGGCTTTTGACAAATCTTCTGGTCAAATAATAGATGTCCCACACCACGCTATTAGTGTTGGACGCACTGAAAGAGGCAAAGACAAGGGTAAAGGTAAAGGAAAGTCTAGCAAACCTGTGGAATCTAATGAAAATAAACTGGAACATATTTCGATACGACCTTTAAGAACTCTAGATGTATTTGCTGGTTGTGGTGGACTGTCAGAAGGCTTGCACCAGGCTGGCGTGGCGGAATGTAAGTGGGCAATAGAGAATGTTGAAGCTGCTGCACATGCATATGCTCTCAACAATAAAAACTGCATCGTTTTCAATGAAGACTGTAATGCGTTACTCAATGAAGCGATGTCTGGGGCCACTCACAGTGTTAGTGGATTACGCCTCCCAATGCAGGGCGAAGTAGAACTGTTAGTCGGTGGGCCGCCATGCCAGGGTTTCTCCGGAATGAACAGATTCAATTCGAGAGAGTATTCCAACTTCAAAAACTCTCTTGTAGCTTCATACTTATCTTACTGTGATTATTACAGGCCGAAATATTTTATTCTCGAAAACGTAAGAAATTTTGTGGCATTCAAAAAAGGTATGGTTTTAAAACTGACATTAAGAGCATTACTTGACATGGGCTATCAGTGCACATTCGGGATTCTTCAGGCCGGCAACTATGGGGTACCGCAGACAAGAAGAAGGCTTATTATTTTGGCAGCTGCGCCCGGGTACAAGTTACCGTTCTATCCAGAACCCACACACGTGTTTAGCAGGCGTGCATGCTCACTGACTACCACTATAGATGGCAGACGCTTCGTTACTAACATTCACTGGGACGAGTCCGCGCCTAGAAGAACATGCTCCATTCGAGATGCTATGAGTGATTTGCCAGGAATATGCAATGGTGCTAACAAAATAGAAATCGAATATGGATCCATGCCAGAGAGCCATTTCCAACGACTAGTGAGAAGTAAGGACGAGAATGCCAAACTAAGGGACCACGTTTGTAAAAACATGGCGCCATTAATTCAAGCTAGGATATGTAGAGTCCCCACTACGCCTGGTTCTGATTGGAGGGACCTACCTAACATATCGGTTGCACTGTCAGATGGAACTAAATGCAAGGTATGTTAACTTGTTTCTTAATGTTTGTATAGTGTCGGTATAAACAATGCAATGTGTAAACCCTGACTGGTCTCGTTGCACTTGGCAGGTCCTGCAGTACAGATACGACGACAAGCGCAGCGGTCGGTCCGGGCGCGGCGCGCTGCGCGGAGTGTGCGCGTGCGCGGCGGGCGGTTCGTGCTCGCCGGCCGACAAGCAGGAGAACACGCTCATCCCGTGGTGCCTGCCGCACACTGGCAACCGACACAACAACTGGGCGGGGCTCTATGGTAATGTCACTCTACATTTATTAACCCTTTAGACTACGGTATTTTTACAGTTTTTAACGTTAGGATGGCACAAACGAACATTTAATATACATATAGTAACCGCATGGACCGTTAATGTTGCCTTGTGAAGACAAAACAATACAGACTTACAGTACAAAACTGTGTAAATGGTTGAAATCTAAGTGATTTGACTTGATTCTAGCTAAGTGCATTACCGACAGCAGTACCTTATTTGTATAAGATTAATTTTCATATTCGTATAAAACGCTTAATCACATTCGCTAATAGCAGTACTTATGCACATTACCTTTTACCATTATGGTTAATTGTCGTATAAAATGCTACAGTACTTAGCTGCTTTCTAGATCTTAGTCTGGATAGCCTTGACAAATACCGCCAAAAATGGAGAGATATGAAAGAGACCTACATTCAGCATTGGGTGGCCAAAGGACCAAAGGTTGAAGAGAGAGAGATATCTCAGCCTTACATTCACATAAAGCTAATATTTTTCAAGAGCTAATGTGGGGACAAGCTGGCGGTGCTTATGTCCCGAACTGCAATAATGTGGCTCAATATTGCGTTATAGACAAGGAGAGCAGAGAAGGCAAGAATTCGTCGTAGTATGACGTATGTATGTACATGTAGGCACAATCTAAAATTAACTTTATGTATTCACTGTTCAGGCAGAGTCTGCTGGGATGGCTACTTCAGTACAACGGTGACGGACCCCGAGCCGATGGGCAAGCAAGGCAGAGTACTGCACCCCGAACAGAACCGCGTCGTGTCAGTCCGTGAGTGTGCAAGGTCGCAGGGATTCCCCGACACCTACATATTCGCTGGCTCAGTACAAGATAAACACCGACAGGTAACATACGTACATATTTTTTTGGTAAATAAGTATAAATTACTGTTACTAAAGGTAACTTCCTCAAACATTTCTTATTTGCCTGATTACACAGTTGCAATCGCGTCTACAGGATTCATGCTTGTTTGTTTACAGGTCGGTAATGCCGTGCCTCCCCCGTTGGGCGCTGCAGTGGGCAGACAAATAAAGGCCGCTTTAGCCGCCAGTTTAGTAACATAGGCTGATGGTGGTTGTAACATAAGTTTATTTAAGATGAGCTTTTTGTAGTACATAATAATGTTTAATATAAATAATAATAAAATAAGGAAGGAGGCTAATTAATAACAGCCGCTAGATCGGACCGTATCTCGTATATGAGAGGTTCCTCCGTGCCTCTGAGAGCACGTTAAGCGGTTGGTCCCGGCTGTCAATTGCAGATCTTTGACAGTTGTTACAGGTAGTCAGTGGCCCATAAAAACCTGACCACTAGTCTCACCAAGGGATATCGTATTGCCCAGTACTAACTGGGTTGTGGTGATCAGACAGGCAGTTGCTCCATGTAAAATACTGGTATTCAGCTGCATCTGGTTAGACTGAAAGTCAACCCCAACATAGTTCGGAAAAGGCTAGGCAGATGAATAATGTTTAAATAATGACAATACACCTTTGTTTCTCCTTACAGTTTTGATACAATCATGACTAATGTTACTGTTTTGTTTACTATTATTATGACGAACGTATTAAATAATAAAATATATTTATGTAATTTAATTCTTTTATTTTCTCATTGCATCTTTAGTTTTTCTTTTAACGTTTTTCACTAAAATACTTAGTTCTACATCTTCTTTAGACTTCTTAGGCTTTTGAGCCTCTGGTGGCGTGTCTGCTGGTCTGCGCTTCAACTTCTCTTGAATAAGCTTATCCATATTCTTTGTTTTCTTAAAATTAGGATCACTTGGATCAATATTGTAAAGATGTGAGTTATACAATGCTGAAAACCGATCATCGTTCACATCTATTTCAAAATCAGGCAGAGATTGTTTCTGTTCATTCATTTTAGCTTTTAATTTCTTTTTCCTTCTAGACTTTTTGTTGCTCTCTGACTCTTGAATTTTCTTTAGACTAAAGTGTGCTTTGCCGTCGTCATCATCTAAGAGTAACTCTAATTCCGCTTTCTTCTTTTCGTCATCTGAATCTATGTCACTGTCATTATTTTGCTTCTTATGGTCTTTATTTTTGTTACCTGTTTTTGATTTTTTGAATTCTGGTTTATTGAACTCTTCAGCAAAGTATGGGTCATTCATATCAATGTCAGAAGGCACATCTGACATACTACCATCTTCTGAATCTGATTCATGATCTTCATTTTTCTCCTTTTCCTCTTTGATTTTCAATTTCTTTTGTCTCTTCTTTTCTTTTCGTTTCTGTATCAATTTTTCGAATGGTGTTAACTCTTTAGTTTCTGTAAATAAAGTGGAAAAAAGTTACAAATTAACGTAATAATTTTACTGCATTTTTTAAAATTAAGACACCTAAGTATGTATAAGTATGTATTTGTAATTTGTTATACCTGCATTTATTTTCTTCTTCACTAACTCCTCTGCTTTGTCTTTGATGCCTATTCCCCAACTTATTTCCATTTCCATTTCTTTATTGCTCTTCTTGTCGTCTTTTTTTTCGATGTCTTCAAGCAATTTCTTATATTTTAGAATAGGATCTTCATCATCATTGTCTGACTTGGCATCAATGTCTTCAGGTTGACCGTCCTCTACAAAAAAGTCAGCAATTACATTTAATTCTTTCTGTATCTACAAAATACCTAGTGTATACAAAAATATTTGTAAAACCATACCGTCACTTTCACTACTGGAAGCTAAGTATTCTTTAAGATCCAGATCATCAATTTTGCCATCAAGAGCGCCTTTAATAGTTTCTGTTCGGTTTGGGTTCGTGGCATCCCATGTAAGCTCAACTTTAGCTTGCTGCAATGCCGTTGTTGTAAACAATCGGGGTTTGTACTTCGTCAAGTCAGGCAGTTTCGTGCATTCCTCTCGAGGCTCCTTAATTGAAAAAAAATAAGAAAGACTCGATTAGCCACCATATTTATTATGAGCCTAATAATAGCACCTGGTGCTTCAGTTTCATGCTGGAAAGGGTTGGTAATTGGTAGTATCAAAATGTATAAAATTAATGATGAAAGTCCCCATGACTAGTAAGTTTGCAAAAAAATAATAGGTTAGTGTATACTTAGGAAATTCATATTTCACAATAAAAGTACCTAGTCCATACCTGATCAAAAGTAACATCATCAGGAATAAACCTCATATCGAGCCGAGTAGCGCTACTTTCATACTCCATGCCATCACATTCGCTATACAGCTTGTCAGCCGTGGACACAGAGTCACATTCTACCACTGCGTAAAAATACTTCAATCTATTTAGCTGATATCGACGTAGTTTTTCCATATGGTAAGAAGAACCTGAAATTTGGAAAGAAAAAGTACATGTAAAAAAGTTAGTCTGCTCAAATGAGACCATAAAATAGGAGTGAAGGTACAATAATTCGCACCCAGCTCAAAGTTGGTAGGATTGTTCAAAAGACCATCATAAGTGAAATCTAAAAAGTCCTTATCAATCCGATATCTGGAAAAAGAATTACTCGGGGTCAAAGGTCACAAAAACGGGTTTTTCGCGATTTCCAGCAAAACGGTAAGTTTTATCAAAAAATTAGTTCAGACAAAATCTATAAAAAATGTCTAAATACTTTTTCCCAACTTTTTGAATCGTTATATCTGAGATATAACGATTCAAAATGTATAAGTACACCACATATCTATCGGTCAGTGTAACTTACACATATAAAATATTACAAATATGAGTTGTCAGGTAAAAATAAACCCAGTCCCTCATTTTATACGCCAGTGTCACCTTGAGCAATATTGGATTTAGACTCTTTTTATAGATAATCTATTATATAAAAATAAGACCTGACGCTATAACTCCAGAACGCACGAACCGATTTCCACGGTTTTGCATTCGTTGGAAAGGTCTCGGGCTCCGTGAGGCTTATAGCAAAGAAAATTCAGGAAAATTAGGGTAGGTAGGGTAGTGAAAGTAGTAGGTAGGAAAACATGCATTGCAACGCATGCCGGGCACAGCTAGTTATCTATAAAAAGAGTTTTTGTGACCTTTGACCCCGAGTAATTCTTTTTCCAGATATCGGATCGATGAGGACTTTTTAGATTTCATTTATGATGGTGTTTTGAACAATCTGACCAACTTTGAGCTGGGTATGAATTATTGTACTCTCGGATGTCTAAATTGACCGGACTAAGTAGTGAAGACCGGAAAAAAAGTGTCAGTTTAATAAGGCAATCAGGAGCGAATGAAAGTTTAGTATTTTATTTGCAAAATCAGCTTGTAACGTTCCCACTGCTGGGACACTTCCCTCCTCGTTATGACTAGGAGTCGCTAATCCACCACACAGACCCAGTGTGGGTTGGTAGATCCACATGTCTTCCAATTTTTTGATTCTAGGACATGCCACTTTTGTCACAATGTTTTGCTTCACCGTTTTGAGAGCAGTGCTGATGAAATATATTACATAAAGGAAATACGCCTGCTTAGGTTCAAAGTCACAACATACAAGCCATTACTACTGGGCCACCACTGCACCTATACAGATTCAATAGAGAAAATTAATCATTCGATAACATACTTCGGGTGGGTTTTAAAAACTTGTCTTAGGCATTTGACAATGCTGTTTGATCTAAATTGTAGCAAAAAGTTAGGGAGGTACCAGAGAAAGTTTGAAATTGTTATTAGTTTATTTTACCTATTCAAAATCACAAAAAAACAATGATTTGAAATAGTTGCATAAAATATGTGGTGTGTTTTGGTATTTCACCAGGTTCTGTTTTTGGACCTACTTTAATTTTGCTCTAGATCTAGTCTCTGAAATATTTTGTTCTAGAGTTGCAAATAAACTACGCGCAAAATAGAGGGATTTTATGTAAACCAACCTTCCTCATTGCCTCCATCTTCCGTTAATTGCTCTAATTTATTTCCTGTTAGTTCAATAGGTCCCCTCACTTCCTCCTCCTTCATTCTTTCCAAACCATACTCAGATGGATATATCTGAAAACATTGGGATTAGTTCGACCTCCTCATTTGCAAAGTGATCAGTAGAATTCTTAGCATGCAGAAAAAATGCCAATTTCAACAAATAGATTAGTCCTGTCAAGCCTTAATGAGAATTCTTTGTATAAATTACTATATTGCTATAAGTTTTCATCAAGCATTATACAACAATGACAATAAAGTTAATTAGTGTAGATTCTTTCATATTGTAACTTACATTGATTTTCTTGATGACACCACCAGCTGGTACAAATGAGTTCAGTAAAACCATTAGGTCTGTTGCCTTTATGTTGTCCCAGTCCATGTTGCATATGGCAATTCTGAAAATAAAAAATGTAAAAATAAATCTCTGATGTTATAAAGAGTAATCTCCGAAACTGCTCATCCATCAATCCTACTCTTACTTGTAAAATTCTTGCACTGATATGTTTTATGTTAAAACAAGAAACTTTACATGGGCAAAGTTAGGCTTCACCAACAGCTTTGTACCAACTTCTTGAACAATAACCCTCACAAACACTTTTCAAGCAACCAAATAGTTAGTAGTTAGTAGAACCAGAAGATGTAGTCTCAGCCCAAAATATGTACAGTGGATTTCATTTATTACGACCTTGGTTGTAGCGACCATTTACCTATAGCGACGTTAAATCTAAGTCCCTTGAATTTAAAGCATACTTTAGTACAAAATTCATGTGGCTATAGCGACTTTGGATGTAACGCCGAGTTCGGGTGTAGCGACTGTTTTTAATGAATCATTTGTAACAAATTCCTAGAAATCCCATGCAGATATTGCGACCGGAGTCGGCCGCCAAAGACACAAAGATTTTTTTCTTTCACAAACATTTCTTATCTTTTGTTTACATCCATTGCACACAGATGGTCAGCAAGTGTGGAGACCTTTACCTTTTGTTTGTAGATATCAACTAAGTAGGTAGGGAAGCGTGTATGTTTCGGAGCTTTTATGGTTAAAAATAAATTGAAGCAAACTAATATTACACATTTTTTTAAATGTACCGGTGAATAACTGTGTGCAAATATTTTCAATAATAAATGAATATAAACTACACATGTGTAGGTACGTGTCTGTATCTCTTTACCTTTGCCTGTAACGACTTCCGGATATAACGACGAAAATAGAGTGGTCCCTTCACTGTCGTTATACCCGAAATCCACTGTATAAAGAAATTTGAAAATTAACTAGACAAATTTAATATATCATACTGCAAGAAGAAAATCTAGTGAGGAACAGCAGGATACAGGCAGCTATCAGCTGTCTCAACTACCTGCATGATAATAAATAATAATAAAGCTGCAATTTGAAATACATGTTGGATTCTCCGTAAGTTCAGACAAATAGATGAAAACGAAAAGGTCCTCATCACAACACACCCTCAACAAAACATCACATTCTGCATTGACTGTGGTTTCAGCCCGTAAATGTAGTTGGAAGTACCAGTAAGATAAGAAGCAAAAGCACATTCCAAAAATAATAAGTATTACAAGTCGCAGAAGCTAGTAAATAAGAGCCACATACCTCTTAGTAGCCTCATCGGTAGTTTCTGCATCAGCATCAAGTTCTCCCCACTCATGTTCCAGGTCACTGTCATCTTCCACCTCGCTGCTCTCTTCATCTGAGGAGCTATCAGTTTGGATGACTCCTGTTAAGGAGTATTATGAATATTATAAATATAGTCTATTCAACTATTTTAACCTAATTTATTATGTAAAACTACCTTAAATAAAGTAAGTTACCAAAAAGTAATAAACGCAATTAGGAAGTGAATATTATAACAACGTAAAACATAACACGCAACTTACCTTCTCCACGGGCATAATCAACATCTAAATCTAACAACCTAGTTTTAACTTTTTTTTGTAATTTTCCACCAATTAATTTATCATTAAGAAAGACTGGTTCCTTATCCTCCTTGCCACCATCATCATCATCATCACTGGGTGGTCGTTTTACGAAGCGGCCCGGCACAAATTCGTCACCAGACCCATCACTTTTATCAACTACAGGCAACTTTTCATCATCTGAACTACTTCCTTCAGACTCCACCTCATAGTACTTCCTCAAATTCTCCGTAGAAGTTTCATTAATAGGCCGCCCACGTTTATCCACTGTGTATTTTACTTTAAACTTTTCGTCTTTGAACATAGACTGAAATCGTTTGTCTATCTTAACTTTCCTCTCATGTTTAGGAATTTGTCGATATCTTGGATCGTTAAGATATTTTGTAAAACGACTATCTTTTAGTATATCACCCATTATCGTATTATTTTAATAAAAAATTGCAAATAACTGCTGTGTTTTTATCGGAAACCGTAGACAGTCTGAAACCTATTTTTGAGGTTACAAGAAAACAGCACAGCACAGCAGAAGTGACAGTCATAGACATAGAACATATATACCACAGAACATATATACTCTGGCGAGGGGGTCATAGACTAATTTATTTATGTGACAGTAGCGGACAGTAGTCACTAGCCGGTAGTCACAGTCCGTAGACAGAGTATCCTATAGACACCGCCAAAGCGTGTCGCAAAAAGAGACAAAAAATAAATACGTCACGAATTTAGGGTTACCGGGTGAGGAAAAATTTACCCCACAATTTATGAGAATTGGAAATTAGTACGTAAGACAAAGCCTGAATATTTTTTTTTTTTTTTATTTATTTTATTTTATTAGGAAAACATACAGTGTATTCATACAGAGTAGAAACAGATATAAACAACTGAATACCATTTACATGTTTCCGCATTTAAACATCTAGAAAGCTTGTTATCAATCTTTAGTGATATAACAGGTAATGTAAATAACCTAATATTAAACAAAATTTGAAAATTTAAAAAAGTGAAATTTGGGGTAAGTATATTTAATAACTAAATTATGTTGAAGTCAGAGAACCAAACCAAGATTTCGTTAATGTTCTGTTGAAAACGCGTGGCTTTGAATTAAACAAATCCAGTTCAGGAAAGTCAACAAGTTTATTAAATTCTCTAGCGGACCTCACAAAAAATGAATTCTGCCTGTAGTTCGAAGAACTCTGAGGCACGTCCACACATGCTTTACGTCTCGTCATTCTATTCGAGACTTTAAGTTTAACTCGAGATAGTAAATCCGGTGAGTCAATGTGATTCTGCGCGATTTTAACAAGGCACGCAATATCCGAAAACTTTCTTCTTTGGTACAATGGTAAAATATGGTGTCTTCGACATCTCGCCTCATAATTGGGGTCATATGTTTTAGACTTATGTTGCAAGTGTTTCAGGAACCTACGTTGAATGGATTCAATTCTATCTATATAAACATTGTAGAGAGGATTCCACACTTGGGAACAATACTCAAGAACGCTGCGCACCAAAGAGCAATAAAGAATTTTAAGTACTTTCAAGTTTGAAAACTGAGAGCTGGCTCTCAAGACGAAGCCCATGGTCCTGTAAGCTTTTTTGACAATATGATCTACATGTCTTTCATAAGTTAGCTTGGAGTCGTGAATGACACCTAGGTCCCGTACTGAGTCTACTTGTTCTAATTCATGTCTTTTGATAAAATATTTAAATTTAATAATTTTGACTTTACGAGTAAAGGTTATAAAAAAACATTTTTTGACATTTAAGTCTAATTTATTGATTAAACAATATTGTTCGAAACTATCTAAATCATTTTGGAGAAGCTGACAGTCTTCATAGCTGGTAATTTTTTTGAAAATTTTCATGTCGTCAGCATAAAGGAGTAATTGTGAGTATTTAATGCATTGAGTGACATCATTTATAAATATGTTAAAAAGAAGGGGCCCAAGCAAAGAACCCTGCGGTACCCCAGACGGGACGATGCTCCATTTAGAACGGTACCCATTCAGAACCACTGCTTGCGATCGATTTTCAATGTACGAAACAAACCACCGATATAAGTCACCATGGATGCCAGCTTGGAGTAACTTCTGTAGTAATATTTTGTGGTCGATTCGGTCAAACGCTTTACTATAATCAGTAAAAATTGCATCGACCTGTCCACCAGCATCCATGCTAGACGTCGTAGACTCTGTGAAAGACAGCAGATTAGATAAAGTTGACCGCTTGCTTACAAAACCATGCTGCTCCGTGATCAAAGTTGGTGAGATACTCTCATAAACTTGTGTATATACGATTTTTTCCAGTATCTTAGCAAAGATGCATAATTTGGAAATGGGGCGATAATTTTTAGCATCACTCTTGCTACCACTCTTATGTATGGGTGTGATAAATGCAGATTTCCATATTTTAGGTACAAGTCCTTCCGAGATAGACCTTTTATAAAGAATAACAAGAGGTTCAGTTAAACATGTAGCACAAGAGACAATAAATAATGGTACCACATTATCGGGCCCTGCACCCTTACTTAAATCTAAAGATTTTAATAATTTAAGAACTAGGTCAGCAGTGACTTCTATACTACCTATGTTGCTTGGTGCGTTGTTATCAATAGACATGGGTATTGAAGAAGAGTATGTAGACGGAGGTAGAAAGTTTGAATGGAAATGAGAAGCAAACACATCGCATATTTCATCCCCAGTATCAGCTGGAACACCATTATAATGAATAGTTGATGGGAGTGAGTTCGATCCCTTTTTATTTGATTTAATAAACGACCAAAAAGACTTGGGACATTTAATTATTGCATCTTCCGCGTGTTTTATATATTTTAAGTAGCATTCTTTCTCCAATCGTTTGGCACGGTCACGAAGAAGACAAAAAGTATCATGGTCACTAGTATTACCATATATTTGAAATTTTTTTAAGAATTTGAACTTCTCTTTGAGAAGTTTCTTTAAAGGAGCACAATACCAAGGTGGGAAAGAGTCAGAGGCTATTAATTTGTGAGGAACATACTGCTCAATGACATCATATAGGTGTTTATAAAATAATTGTACTGCGTCCTCTAATGTATTATTATTTAAGCATGTTTGCCAATTTATGTTATTTAAGAAAGTTTTTATGGCTCCGTAGTCCGCTTTATTATAATAATATTTAAGTCTGGTTTTACTTTTCAACAAACACTCCTTGGTAAAATCGAGGACTATATCTAACGACTTATGATGACTATCTTCCGGTACCAACGGGTCTGTGCATGATGTTACCGTTACCTTATAGTTACATAATATATAATCCAGTAGTCTGTTATTTGCATTCCTGTTTAAATTATATTGGTTGAGGTCACATTCGGATAAGGTATCGAAAAAGAATACCTGAGATTCACCATTAATCCCACTAGGCTGTAGAGAACCTAAATCGCCTGACCAATTAATATGACTTAAGTTAAAATCGCCCATTATCAGGAACGCATCCTGAGGGTGGGCGCTAACAATAAAGGAAAGATTTTCGGTGAAATTCTGCAGTTGCGTATTGAAAGAATTACCTGACTTTTCTTTACAAAGATATAAAGTACATACATGCAGTCGATGTGATCTACTGACAGGACTATTATTTTTTAATGTTATGGTGACCCAGATATCCTCAGCCGTCGAGCGCCAATCGGGCTGCTCAACCGCAGCATACTCGCGACGAACAGCTAACAGCACGCCGCCACCGTATCTTTCCCCCGTCGCAACATAGTTCCTATCCCGCCTCCAGACAACATACCTTTCGTCGAACAACTCACTATCACATACACCCTCCAATAACCACGTCTCAGTCAACGATACAATATCATATAATGAAAGAAGGAGATTACGTTTAAATATGTGCGTCTTCGTGCGCAGTCCCCGAGTATTTTGATAGTACACACTTAAATTAGAAGTAGCCATCAATAAAACAAAAACATAAAACTACAGCGCAGCCAATTAATTGAAAATGTTATATTGTTAAATATTTCGCACGGTGAGTAGCTCAACAATGTACGCGTCGGCAAATTAACACACTCAAAACTAAATAACATAAAAACAGGACGATATGATTGTCGCGAGTTCAATAACACGACACGCAAAGAGCCAAGCACAGATAATATTTGTATGAGAGATAGATAAAAACGTGTCAAATAGTATACCATAACTATAAAACACAACAATCGGATCATAATTATAATAGAAATATAATAACGCTTATTTATTTTAACATTGCAGGTAAACCCACAACTATTTCGTTTAACTGACATCCGTACCGTGTATCGAAACCGACATATATGCAAAGACATATTCAATCTTAAGTAGTCAAGTGTGCGCGCGAAAGCGACCGCTATAAGTATGAGTAGGCGCGTCAGTAAGTACGAGAATGCCATTGAGTATTGCATAGATATGTGCGTTAACTTGTTGACACCTTTAAAACACTGGTCATAAATCACAACACAATGGCCCCGCTCAGAACAGAATGTGGTTCTCAAACTTTTTACATAGGTTTCATAGATTGTAAATATTAAAGAAGTTAAATTAAAATTAAAGTAGCTTAAATTATCCTCGCAAGGTCGTTTTCGCATTTTATAAAAAATACTGGAGAACCGTCCACTTTCCTGGCCATGATTTTTGAATGTTTCACCCATATGTACTGAAAGTTCCGTTCTTTTGCCAATGATCTCGCCTTACTCAACAGTTTCTTGTTCCGCTGCGTAAGGTGGTCGTTTACGTAAAAGTTACCGGCCGGTAACGGTGGTCGTTTACGTAAAGTTAAAGTTATATGCCAATGACATATCCGTTACCATCGGTACGCAAAGCCATGCGATGCGGAGAAGACATGCTGCCGAACTCAAATTAAATGCGATGAGGGCAGGAGTGACGATGGATGATGATGATGTGGTTCTAAATTATTGCCATTTCTGATGTGATAGTAGGTTCTGGGTTTGTGGGTAAATAATAGAACATGTTTATTTTTAATAAGCTTTTATTGATTTAACACATTATTGTCCTTTAAATAAAACAAGCTTCGTATGTTTCTAATTTTTTGCTTAGGTTCAAATCCTTTTGTTGCGTGATGTATACGCAGTTCAAAATAGTGCATGGCAATTGCCTTAATAAGTAAAACTTTGTGGTTTCCAATAAAAGGTTGACTTTCAAAATGATTATTTATGAATTCTTCTTTCTAATTAACTTATATTCTTCTTTTTATAATTCTCAAAATGTTTGCTGCAAATTTTTGATGACGGTTTTGGTGTCCAATCTGTTCGTCCTGTAGCTCAACAATCCAATTCTGACGTAAATTATCAGGTTCAGGGAAACTGCAAAAAGTCATTAAATATTTCAGATATTTAATTAATACTCACTGCAGAAGCCATCACATTATTATTTCCCATAATAGTGGGTAATAATTTATAGAAAAGTTGGCAACACCATCGTTTTTAGGTTAGAATTTATAATTGAATAATAATTGTTATTTTTGTGCTTTTTAAGGATGAATCGTACGTCTAGCGTACATTATACACAATATATGAACATAATAAAATGTTACTGAATGCCTAGAACTGATAAAGAGTGGCATACTTACGAATGAAAAGACAATCCTGGGATTTTCGTTCCACTATCACTTTTACACCCTTTAACGCTACACCACACCATTTTTTTTGTATAAATGGTTGAAATAGTAAGTCTAAATTGTTCAAAACAAAATATAACATAAATTACTTAACATATAACACGTAAAAACTGTATTTTAAAGGTAGACGATGGCTAGCTGCACGTCAGCTGTCAAACTTTGTTTAGCAAACTAGTGTGCTGACCTTGAAAAAACGTGGCACGCTCGATGAAACAAAAAATTTTATCGTTCTGTTTCATTTCTTTACACGACATCGGCATAAGTTGTTCTTTTTCTTGTGTGAATGCGACAAAACATATCAATTAGTCTATAGCATTCTCTGTCTACGTCACAGTCACAGTAGCGATCAGTCTATCATGTTTATTTGTTTTTATGATAGTAGTAGGGATGATCGATGGTCATAGCTTTAGAGTTGGCATAGCTGGACTTATCCTTTGGCTATAACACCATAGACGTTACACAATTGTGTTAAAAAAAACCGGTCCCCTGATATTATTAGGTATCGACGTTAGATTCTAATTATGTAATCCTGTTTGGATAGCAAGTAAAAAAAAACCCGATGTAAATTGAATAAACTGCACTAAAATGAGGTACCATACTGGCAACACAGGGCTCTGGCGGTGACACTCCGGTCGTTTCTCGGTTTCTCGCTAAGTGTATAAGGTTTCTCGCGTGTAGTGACGACTTAGACAAACAATTGACGATCGAACATATTATTATGCCGTTGGTTATATCATAGGTCCTATATGCCCATTTCGAATCGGACGGGGTTTTTTTAAACAGATTGGAGTATTGTTCCGATTCAGCCTGTCCTCCCCCAGCGACGCCCTAAGCCAATGCTCGTTCCCCTATGGGGTGACCTTACCGTGTAGAAGCTTATTTTTAAGCCCCTGGCTTTTCGTATGTATGTATGTATACAAGAAATCAAAATAAAATTATAATATTATTCATTCGTTCATTGATTGTGTGCTACATCACTAGCATTTATAGTTTGATCGCGTGGGACAATATTGTATACATACACACTATATTGTCAATGTGCGTTTCTTTATTGTGTGGTTGTTTTTGCTTCGAGTGCGTTTGTAGCAATATGATGCATGTCGCTGTGTGTAAACGTCAAATTCCCGTAGTAGGTACGCAGTATGTCTTTATTTTGGTGTTTACCACGCCTCCAGCAAAAGTGGCAGAAAAATTTGTTCGGTGATTCGTTGCTTGCGTGCTCCAGGTATAAATGCTCCAAGAATGACTATGATTGAACAGAGACCAGAAAAATAAACAGCCTTGGTTTTGACCTATTTTAATCATTATCGTTGAATTATCATTTTGAAAATTGTCTTAATCACTTGGGCACTCAATGGTATGAGCTTTTAGTTTTTGAATTGTAAGAACAGTACAACTTTTACAGCATGTGATTACTACGGGTCAGTTCAGACAGAAAGCAAAAAACCTCGATTCAACAGAAGAAATGGGACTTCTGTAAATAGTTCGTGTAACTTCAGGTTTATAAACTGATGTCATCATGAAAATTACGCAAGGACTACATTTTATTAGTTCCATGCAATCATGCATGGTATGTCAAACCATGCTTAGTGCTGACAAGTGACTTCACAGTTTGACACATGATGCTCTGTTCTGTGGTTTGACACTTGACTTCTGTCACTCTTAAGCCCCTAAAATAATTGTAAGTTATCCTGAATTCAATATTCATAATCAAATTAATTGAATTAAAAGCCATTCGCTCTGGATTTGTATCAACATCATGAATAGCATTGGAGAAGAATGTACGGAGCTAAAGAAAAAATATGACGATTGCTTCAATAGTTGGTTTTCTGAAAGATTTTTAAAAGGCGACCACGATGATTCTGTCTGTGCCGGAATCTTCAAAGTTTATCAGGATTGTGTAAAGGTAAGATATGATATGTATTTTTTGACCACCTGTTATGACCAGATATTAAAATTAAACCTACTATGAGGTGCCAACATGGTGTTGCTATCAGTTTGATAAGAAAAGTATTTCCGTTGGGAGATATATTACTGGAGTTTTAAATCATATGCTTACTAGTTAATTTTCATAATATAGATCATGGGTGTAATGGTGAAAATTAAAATCTTATGCAATGTCACAAAATTATTCAATTGTGATCTCAATGCTATTTGGTTGATTATTTCGTCATACATATATTTCAATTATTTGAAGATGTGCTGACATGCTGCGCCGATCCCAAATGAATTGGGACAAGGGCAAGAAGATGATTATGTGCTGCTGTGCTATACAATTGCAGAAATAGCCTAGCAACAACCTACAAGTCAACTTTTAATGCTCTTGTGTTTATTCAAATCAATTTTATGATGACAATTCAGCTTTAATAATTAAACATAACTTGTTCTTTCAGAATGCTATGAAGCAGCAGAACATAGATTTCAAGGAAATTGACAAGGATGTCCTGGGTACAGATGGTGAATTTAAAGCCCCACCATCAGGCAGTAGTTGACAGAACATCATTATGTGTGCATTGCAACTTGCAACATGCTACAAGATGCCCTCTTGGAAGAAACAACACATGCCAGTTGAATACAAAGTTAAATCTAATATTGCTAAGCAAAATGTTGTCAATATACTGTATAACACCTGGAATTAAATATAGCACAAGGAATTTTAGCAAATGTTTAGCATAACAGAGCAACTCAATGTCATTAATGCCTGTGTACCATTATAAACTGTCTTGTTGTTGCGCATGCTTAATGAAATGATCTAAATGTTGTTACTTAGAGCTCAATGTATTTTGCAATTTGTTGTAAGATTATGAAGGCATCTCTTCACCTTGCATTTAATTAGTTCAAATGTAGATAATGTTTTTAATTAGAGTAATATTGTTGTTATAGTTATTTAGGGAGAATTAATAGTATTAATGTAAAAGTATTTTTTTATTTTATATTCCCTGTCTCTTTAGCACATCTTGTTGGGGAGAATCTAAATGAAAAACATTAAGAAACTTATGCAAATAGCTATTTGCATAAGTTTCTTAATTTTTTTATTTAGATTATTTTTGAGTAGACATATTATGCTCCATTAAATAGTTTTCTATTCCAACTTTATTAACTGTCACAAAATTATAAGACTTAAATCTGAGAAGGATAATTATTTTAATATTAATTTTTTGAAATAAAATTAATAGATGCTGTGTAGATTATCTCTGGCTTGTGTCTCTGGGTCTGTACACATAGCCTCGGCTCTTCATTTCTCTTATAACACCAGCTGGTAATCTACCAGATACTGATATTGCATACACTCCTTTAGTAAATCGATCTGAAAACAAGATTTTATTGATTAGTGATTTAGTTTAAGAAAATTGCTAAGATGGTAGAAAACTTATTCTTTTGATCAGTTACAAACTGCAAACAAGATTATAACATGTTAAGCTCAACACTCACTTATGCGTTGCCACTTGCACACCCAACTATCCTCAGGGCTCATAACAGCAATCATTCTGAAAAATTAGAAATCAGGATTTGAATATGGTCCCATTGAAATAGATGGGAAATTTTTAACACAGTGTCTAACCAAAGATATCCAAGCAAAAAAACACTGATTAAAGTGATTTTATTTTGACCTAAAATAAAAAATTGGCACTAGAATAAACACATCCATAAAACGTGCAAAACAAAATCCCATTAAGTTTATTTTGCTTGGATATCTTTGATTAGACGTACTGAACGCGGTGATATAATTTGTCCATCTATTTTGATGGGACCTTATATAGCAGTTCTTTTAAATGACAGGAGAATGGAAGAAAAATGTGGTGTGCCTACTCCAAGTAACAAGGGCAAGAAAGTCAAAAGCACAGCAGTTTATTATCATAACTCTGAAAGGACAAAATTAACATGGTAATGCTATCCCATGATGGCTACTATGCAACTATGTAGTTTTACTGTGAAACTGATTGGTTAGTCCTCAGTGGAAATAAAACAGTTTAAACAAGTGGACTTACCCATCAAAGTTATTACTAGTGCAGTCGTAAACATTGTCTTTATTGTTCTTCATGCGGAGGAATTCATCACAGTTGTCGCAGCCATCATACTCAAACTGATCGAATGTCTGGAAGGTGATTTGTCAATATCAAAAGAAGTTGAAGGTAGTGGTATTTCACGTGGATTATGGAAATGGAGTCTTAGGGACGGAGTAACGACAATATATTAGACAAATACCTTTATTAGAGAGCATACTAAACAAGCTCGGAGGCCTCTGAGGTCTTTTGGCACCGTTTCCAACGACATTCTTCAAGATGCGTTCTCCAATACTGTCGGTCTTAGTTCGTGTACAAAACTAATACAACTAGATACGTAACTTTATAAGCTCATAATAATAACTTTTCTAATCAATGCGAGATTGCAAGAGAAATGCAAAGCAAACGCTAAAGAGTAAAATACTTAAACCAAAGCAAACGCTCAAAACGCTTGCTGCTTGCTGGTAACGCTGCTGTTTGACAATGACAGCTAAAAAGTTTGACATTTTGAATGACATTGACAATTAGGAGTGCGTTCGTTAAATAGGAAACTTATGCCTGCTTTTTGACAATTCGCATGTAATTTTCATCTAATCGGTCGATTAGATGAAAATTCCATTAACCAAACCAACCATAATGTGTTAAAGATTAAGTTCAAAATCGAATGAGAAAATTGGTCAGTTTGTGGTAACTTGATGCACTGGCCACCTTCTTGTTTTTTTTTTGGGATGGGAAGTCATCAAATGACGCCTCCCGCTCCGGGCGGGATGGAAGGGAGTGCCAGACTTTTACTGAGTAAAACCCATCCATGTTCCTTCTTTGCCCTTTGTGTTCCAGGGCCGGGTATCTCTTTCGGACAGTCCCACAGCCCTGGCAGGCATCGGCCCCTCCGGTTTGCTGACAGCTCTTTTAGGCGTGCGTGGAACACGAACGCGCCATCGACACGGCCTGTCGCCATAAGGCGGACGGACGGCGAGCTAGCCCATTACTCACCGTCCACAGGCCAGCACCTTCAGTGGCCGAGAGCGTGGCCCCAGACGCCCGGGCCCGCATGAGGTTCTCTTCCTCTCATGTTCCGCTACCTCCTTCGCTAGCGAGCCTGCTTTTCAGAAGGAGGTGACGGCTCCCATTCCCTCCCTTTCGCTCCAGACCATGGCTTGAACCAGAGCCGTACGCGAGAGGTCGCCGCCACCAATCTCCGCTACGAGGACACTGCGGTCCTCTACCCAAGCAGAGCAGTGTGACCTCCGGGTGTTTCCTCCCGCCTGATTTGGTGCAGGTACCTTCAAAAACAACCGTGTCCGGTGAGGACCTGCATCACGCGGAAGGAGGACTTATCGCCACTATTGTGGCGTGCCCTGATGCGCTGGCAACCTTACAAAGATCTTTTAGCGCGTAGCCAAACTAGAATAACATCACAATTTCTCTATAGTGCTGCATGATTCTGTTTACACGTGGTAACAATTAGAACTAACGCTACCACAGATAATTTCACGCTTGGCGCTTTGTACGCATCAAAGCGTCCTCCTGACAATGTCTTTAAAGAGCCCAAAGATGTAATTTTTGTTGTCGAACGACAGCGAGGACAATCATAAAATTTGAACGCATCAGACCAATTTAGTATTGCCAAGTTAAGAGGGTAGCCCGCGAAATTCAAATTATCTTACAGTTTTTTGTTAAATTGCTGGTCAGTGTCAGGCTGTATGTTAAACAAAATATTATTCGCGACCGTAACACGTACGTAGTTACAGAACTATTATCATTAAAATCATTAATACAACCCTATAAGTTAATTGAATCCCATGGAATAGTCATTGAATGGAAGAAAAAGAAAATTTAATTTTGCGGGCTACCCTGGCGCTTCCACCTTAATAAAGATACACAACATAACATCACGCTTTTCATGAATATACAGTTTGTATATAAATTTCATCAAGATGGTAAACAATAACTAAAAGTTCACTGGTAAAATAATTCATTTAGTTACAGGTCTTTTAATCTCATTGTTTTTACACCGTATGTTACAACGCGAGTAATATAAACTAATACTAATGGAATAATAATGTCAAATAGGAAAATTCTGACCGGGGCAAACAACGGGCACACCCACCATCTCCGGACTCGTTGCTCAGCTCCGCCTCGCAGCCGCCGCGACGCGCCTCAACCGTGAGTGCTGTGTCTTTGGTTGCTGCAGTTGCGTCGAGCTCGAGCGACGAGTTTTTCTCCTCGCTGTCGACTCCATCACCACTACGACGACGAGGAAGAGGACAGCCACCAGCGGGCTTGGGACCTCGAGGCCAACCGGCCCCGAACAGGGTCCCCGCTGCCGGTGTAAATTTGTCGCGCATGCGATGGACTCAGTCCATTAATGAACATGTCATGCGCGCATATTATGGGGTTACTGAGGGGGGAAGCAACTGAACTGCGTACCGTGGTCGGATGCTCTCTCTGTTTCAGGTGCTTGAGCCAGGTGTCAGCGTGTCGGCGCAACGACTATCGGATCAGGTGCGGGACTGCGGGTCATCCAGCGTAACCATAATTATGTTGGATGACATCGTAATTGATTGACTACGCTCCGAATCACGGAGTAACCAAGTTACACCTGCTTCACCTATGATCGCGGTACAGCTGTATAATGTTACCAGTGCTTCGCCGCGATCCGACCGGGGTGGTGAAGAGGATGATGATAAAGTTATATCCGTGCGTACCCAGTGCAACGCACAATTGAGAAGTGCTTTGTAGGGTGCATTTCGGGAGTGCCGTTCCACACCGCCTGAACTTAGACCACGACTACCTCGTTTGCCTATGCACAAGAAAAACAAGGCGCTGGTGTGTGGTCTAGATTCGCAGCTGTCAAACTGCTTTGACAGCAGCAACGACCTCGCCGATACTCACTCAATATTGTACTGTGGAGCTGTAGCGGCGTTTCGTGTAGCTCACGTCAAATTTCCTAACAATGACAGAGCTACACGACCAAAATTAACTGTTCCAGCTTGGCAGTACAGGATTGAGCGGCGTATCGGTGAGGCTAGAGCACTCATCGGCAAGTTAATCTGCTTTAGGGAGGGTAATACTCGTCCTAGAGTGATGCGCTTTGTGAAGCGGGAGTTCTCGGGAACTGATATTCGTTTTCGAGACTACTTAGCCCGCGTCACAGAGCGTATCGATTTCCTGAAGCATGGGCAAGCCGTATTCGTCGGTACAAGCAGCGAGTGGATCGGTACACTCAGAATCGCACATTCCAAAGCGATGAACGGTGGGTATATAGGAGTTGGGAACGACCGGACCAAGGTGTGAAGTGACTATGTAGGTACTCACATTTTTCATTCCTAAAACCAGTAATCTGCTGTAAATCAAGTCGAGGGAAATAAATTCTCTGACTGAAAATATTTTCTTTTAATTATGAAAATATTCATCTTGGATAAATTTTAGGACAGGATTGGACAATTTTAGACAACTAGGACACCGCTACAAACAAATAAGAAGTTTCTTTTAAAAAAACCCTGAGAAAAAATTATGAGAACAGACCTGTTAATGTGGATAGTTTTATTTTTTTGCGGTAGGTCCGCAAGATGTTACAGGATTGATACTGTAAATCGCGTAGACCGTATTGTTGGTATAGTGGTAGGAAGCGAGCATGAGGTCCTGGGTTAGATTCCCGGGTCGGACAGTGTTATTGAGTTTTTCCACCAGGAAATTCTCAATAGCAGCTACGAAGTCTGAATTTGTGCCCGCTTGATGGCAATAGGCTCGCCTCCTATTTCATTTAGGTTAAACATAACTAGCGAAATGTGGGTGTACTATTAGGTACACCTCTGCGTCACGTCTGGATTACAGGCGGGACGTTATGTTAGTTCAACATCCCGTCTACCGAATGAAAACATTATTTTTAGCAATTTTAAGACTTACATGATCAAATATAATATTGCGAATGGGTTGCCTAATAAAATTAGGATGGTATTTAAAAGTACTTCAATTTATTCCCATTTCATTTACCTAATTTTGCCTGTGTTCCACCAAATATACTGAATGTGCACCAAAATATGTTCATTAAAATATGTCATAACGAGCATCTATTTAACAACTGTTGCAAATTTGTAAAAATATTAATACACCTAATTTTAAAAACCAGCATTTATTTTTTTAGTTTTACTTCAGATAATGCACTGCAAAATGTATTTGAATCAAACACCAATGATATAATTTTAAATTATATCTCGTTTCAGCCCGCAGGTCGACGGAGCCCCGCTGCGCGGGGCTCCTATTTCTGTCTGCAGGGTTTACAGGAACCTAACTAACCGAACCTCGGGGTGCCCCTGACGTCGACTGTCTCTAGGATGCATACTAAATATTTTGTGTAACATTCAGGAATATTTGGTGCACGATCAGTATTTTTCGGGGAAGAATAAATATTTTAGAAATGCATACATAGATGTACGAGTACCTTTAGATTTTTGGTGAACACAAAAATATTATCCATAAAATTAAGTCAAGGCTACCTTTTATTAAAATTAACGGAACTAATGTGTTTTCCAAACCGAACGAAATCAAAATTGAATGAAACTATAAAGCACAAGGGCCAAGAATCTATTGGTTTATTTACCTATTTTCCCTACTACGGGGTTGTAAGGTAGATGAGTAGATATTATATATACATTCATCTGTTTTCATAATAAAATACTCGTACGTATTACAAAACTAGCTGTTGCCCGCGACTTCGTTCGCGTGTAAATTTTGATATGTATGTGAGAGACTTTATCGTTGGTCTGTCAGTGCGGCTACTAAGCATGAGGTCCTGCGATGCCCGGGTCGGGCAAGGTTAAAAAAAATGTTTATTTAATTACATAAAGCTATAACGCACATGATTTAGAGATCACCTTTTGAGCAAGGCGATGCTTGTGTGACTCCGCTCTTCCGCGGTTTCGCATCACCAGAACTGGAACGCCAACTTTAAGCTCCAGCTAATGGGACGCCTCGCCTTTTAACTCCACGGAGTTGAGAAATTCAACGGGGTAGGCTGTACTATCGTCAGTTACATCACAGTGTCTATGGATGTGTATACTTTTGAATCGCCGACGACAATGTAAATTTTTTGTTTGTTTATTTTACTGACCCACTCGTTCTGTGGCGACAGAACTGCACTCACACAACCACTCTTAATTTTTTTATATTAACCTACAAATTGAGAAAAACGTGCATGTCATGTTCCTTCTTAGTTAGCCCTTTGTGATCTAGGGCCGTGGTATCTCTTCCAAACAGTCTCGCAGCCCCGGCATGCATCGGCCCTCGCGGATCGCTTCCGTTTTGCTGAGTTTGATTCGAAGGTTTGATGTCTTTGAGGCGCGCGTGGAACACGAACGCGCCGTCGACACGGCCTGTCGTCATAAGACGGTCGGACGGCGAGCTAGCCCATTACTCACCGTCCACAGGGCCTGAAGTCGCCGAACACCGCCACCGCTGAAAAAGGACTCCCCCGTTTTTGTGATGTTGCATGTTGGGGTATCTTCGCTTGCAAGATTTGAAAATGGAATGTGCAGTCCGGCCACCCTTAAGCAAAGTTGCATCAATGCCCGACGAAGTCACAACCACAGTTATGTGACGGCACGGTTTGCGTAGTGGCTGAGCAATTGACTGCGCGCACACACAACGTCGTGGATTTTATCAAATTTTAATTTTGTTTTCATTTTTAAACTTTTTAGAGATTTTATTTCGTAATGGGTTGTACGTAGTACTTATATTACTTCCATGCAAAGAGTAAACACAAAAGGAAAAATAAAACCAAATTCATTTTCAGCCATTCCGACTACAATTCGACTAAAACCTATTTACGTAAATAATTAAATTTATCATAGAAATCGCGTATGTAGGTACTAACTAAATTTTAAACATTAATATCTTTTCCATCTGTTGGTCGATTTTGATGAAATAAACGCTAAATGTTATTCGGAACAATGCTTCTTGTGTTTCAATATTTCGATTTTGAATATAATGAGGGGTTTTTACGTGATGCGCGCACAAACATACAGACAAACCGACAAACAGACAAAAATTCTAAAAATGATAGAAATGAATTCTGTTAGTGCTCCTTTAACACCCCTACTACTTTTTTTCTAAATATTTTCAATGTACAGAAACGCCACGTCTACAGATTTATTATATGTATAGATTATTACAAACAGATAATTTACTTCCACTTAATAAAAGATTTTAACAAACACGATGGTATAACTTTGTCTAAGTAAAATCAGTGAAACCTCACTCACGGTTGTCGCAATTTTGAACAGTCTTGACGTAATGTTATCAGGCAAACCATTCGTTATATTTGTGTTTTTTCATGTATATTAAACATATTTTTCACTCGGTAAACAGGTGGGGCCCGATTGTTTATTTGGTACTAGACAGGTTTTATTTACAACTAGCTGTTGCCCGCGACTTCGTTCGCGTGGAAATTTTGTATGTATGTGAGAGACTGCCTCGTTGGTCGAGTGGTCGCAAGTGCGACTATTAAGCATGAGGTCCTGTGTTAAAAAAAATGATTATTTTAATTACATAAAGCTATATCGCACATGATTTAGAGATCATCTTTTGAGCAATGCGATGCTTGTGTGACTCCGCTCTTCCACTTAACATTAAACAATGTATACAATTGAAAAAAATACTATAAAAAATACTATAAATAAAAAATATGCAATAGCAGCCACGGAATCTGGATTTGTACCCAGTTGGTGGAAATAGGCTCGGGAGTTCAACATAACTGGCGAAATGTGCACTTCTGCCTAAACCTCATACCAAAAGAGAATGCTCATGGAAGTATGGAATCCCGTACCATGCTGCATCAAAATTAAACCTTGTTTTTTATAGACTACACTGATCGTATTAACTCCTACAAAAATTATTTTTGAAAAAAAAACCCGCGTTTCAGAGTTATTTTATAAAATCGAAACTAACCTAAAAAGTAGGTCTATTTTTTCGACGCTACCAACGACGTATTTTAACACACATACATTACATTATTGCTCTAAAAACAGCGTAATACACTAATATTAGTAAGAATTACGAGTTAAAGTAACATCCACAGTATGCTTGACTGAAACTCGATTTTATTTTAGACCTTTACATTGCCAATAGTCAGTCAGTACAGTACAAATGTCAGATGCCACAGATAAGATAACTATAAACCATAGAGTATAGTAAGTGCTATAAACTAGTCGGGATTTAGGGATGTAATCGATAAATCAAAATCTTTAGGCTGAGAAAATCTATTTTGTTGCAAATAGCAATAAACCAAACTAAATCGATTTGGTGTACTGATCTTACTTAATTGTAATTAATTTTAGAGTCCGCTCGACAGACAAGGGTTTGTTCAATTGAAACGGAACGTCATTTATATTCAGTTGAAACGGAACGTCATATAAAGGGAGTAAAACAATATTCGTACTTTTAAACTCGAAAAGTATATTTCCAGTTCAAAAATCAAATCCCCGACGCGTAATGCCGTAAAAAAATATGAAACTAATTACTATAATATTTTGGTTTTGAGGCGCGAGACTTTTTGGTACCAACTTTGGTCATTGTCCTTTCCACGCGAACGAAGTCGCGGGCAACAGCTAGTAATAAATATTTCTATTGATTTTATTTTGATATCACATCTGGAAGCGGAGAAATATGACTTTTTAATTTCTTACGTACTTATTTTTATTATATATACGTACTTATGTACATTCAGTGGCGTAGTAAGTTTGAATGAAAAAAAAATGATACAGTAGGTATATACACCCCAGTATTTTTTTTTTTGGGAGCCTTTGGACCGTAGTGCGGCGTAGCCCAAAAAGAGGCTAATGAAATAATGATTTTTGTATAATACACAGGAGAGATTCTGGAAGGGCATGTAGTCCCTCATGCGAGTTTTGTTGGCAGTAGGTTCGTGAACCCGCTGTTACGCCGCATAAATTGTAAGATTTCTAAGGTCAGCCCAACATCTAGATCTGAACGTTATCTAGTACCTTTGGGACGACCTGAAATAGGGAGGGCGGGTCTGAGATCACACTTCAAGACCTCCTTTGAGCGATAGGGCAACATTTATAATAAAAATAAAAACTATCATTTAATTCTTTACAAACTACAAAACTATAATAGAGACCACATGGTATGACCATAATGCCATGGAAGTTGGGTAGGCCTTTGGTGTAGGACGCAACTTGCGTCGACACCCTTGCGCCATCCCATCTTCCTAGCACAGTGGGCTGCGCTGGGGCGGCTGTTGCAGGTGCTGAAAACCTCAAACGGCGCAAATACAATAATTTAATTGGTAGTTATGTGTTTGAGCCGTTTGGGGTTGAAACACTAGGGCCATGGGGTACGAGTGCCCACCTAGTATTTCGGGAAATCGCCAAGTGGTTGGTCGACTCTTCACGTGACCAGAGGGCGGGCTTATTTTTTGGCCAAAGAATCAGCATTGCCATCCAACGTGGCAATGCTGCCAGCCTTCTAGGCACTTTTCCTGTTGACAGCGATGCGGACGAATTTTTAGACGGCCTGTAACCCTTTTCTACTTGTACATATTTATTACTGTTATAAAATAATGACTGCTTTTCATTTTGGATGTTAGTACTGAAAAATTATAAAATACAAAATACACGAAGACGAAGTCGCGGGCAACAGTTGGTAGTTTGTAAAGTTTGAGCCTATCTTCGTGCCAACTACAGACGTTATCAAAATGGTGACGGTTTATTTTTTCACCAGGATAGGATTTTTATTAAATTTGAGTTTATTTTAGGGAATTGATTCTATTACACCTAGCTCGTGGCTAAATAAGAACAGCCGCTCGGGTCGATCTTTAGGTTAAGCCGTGCTTACCAAGGTTGGTCCGTGCATGGGTACCCATTACATACCGAGTTTCCTCAGTTCCTCGGAAAGCACGTTAAGCCGTTGGTCCCGGCTGTCATTTGTAGATCTTTGACAGTCGTTACAGGTTTCCCAACATAGTTGGGAAAAGGCTAGGCAGATGATGATGATGATTCTATTTCACCCTTAGTGTACAATTTAGTGGGTATAAATTACAGAATAAGCCCTTGCAGGTTAGTTAGGTATGAATTGTAGGGACCCAGGTAAACCCAAATCTAAATTCAAGTTCATATACGTAGTTAATTAGTTAGGTATCTGCAGTCCAGAGCTGGTAAAAAAGTACTTATGTTTGAACACAGCCGTGAATTCTTATTCTTTATTGCACACAAAATAACAAATTTGGATAAAAATTGCAATAATATAGCTTATGTACAATGGCGAGCTTAACCCAGAATTGGGTTTTCTTACAGCAAACCAAATTTTGACTGCGAGATTTGCAGAAGAGGGTATACCTAGGTACTTACCCGCCTTGCCGTGAATCATTACAATAACAAAACAATATTTATTTGATGCAGTATCAAAGGCAAGCTTTCCACTTATACAGGTTGTTAAACAAATACCTGCACATCCATCCTCCGAAACTCCGTGACTGTAACGCTGTGACAGATTGGCTTAAAAATACAACCTAATACGACATTGAGGCTATGATATCGCCGCTTCCATAATCTGTCTAATAGTTCTAATACATTAATATGACTGCGGTGCTGAAATCGTTAGTGGAGGAAGCCGGGATCGGAACAAGCTAGGCGGCTTCTTCCGATCCCAAGACATTGTCGCAGGGCTAACCTAAATCTAAACTGAAACCTAAAAACTAAACGTCCATAATTCATATAACACTACGCAATGCACTCTCTCTCTCTCACACACACACACACACCCCAATAACCCACTCACATACATCACACAAATGCGGTCCTCTTTAAAACATTTTTGACTTTAATCTTTGAATTTTTATATTTTGTTTTCAATATTGCATACACTGCACTATAATGTTAAGTGGAAGAGCGGAGTCACCTAACACAAGCACCTTCATGCTTAAAAGGTCATCTCCAAATCATGTTTATTAGCCTTATGGAATTGAAATAAACATTTTTATTTAAATTTTTTTTTTTTAATGCGTGACGCAATATCGTTGGTTTATCGCTTTCACCTATAGTTCATTCATATCGGCTATTACTAACAATAATGTAGATAAATGTTTGTTTTGTAGTACACTAGTGGTGATTTTGTTAGAAAAATGTTTAGCTGCGGCATCCACCGGGCCTCTTCACTTTGGGCCAGCGGAGGTATTGAGGTACTTATATCGGCGCGCCGGCCCGCTGTCACCACTCGTACATGCTCCGTCACCGCGCGCGCTAAACTTTTTTTTGCAAATACACAATTTTCTGCCGACGACCGACGTTTGTGACCATGAAGCGTAAACTGCTGATGCTTCTCGCTATGTGTGCTTTTACCATCGCCATGGTGCCTAGAGATAAGGTGAGTGGCTTTTTAATAACCAGCTTTTATGGGTAAAGTGTGCTCTTAGCCTCTAAGATTGTCAACTTCGTTGTGTTTCAGCTGTTTCTTATGTAGCTAGGTAAATAGATGCTTTTCAAAGTGTGAATTAGAAAGAAGTGTTTTTACTTAGGTTATATTGATATCACAACCAGTCAGGACCACATATTTAATGAAATTCAGTTTCATCTAAGATGTGACTTGAATTTCAAAGTTAGTTCATAACTTCTAATTTAATTTTATCGGAAAATTGGATGGTAAATACTAATTAAATAAGGCATTACTGCGCTAAACAGCAGCAGCACCTGTATTGATGAAAACTTACTTTATAAAAAATAATGTTATGAGGTATGAGAAGGTGTCCACTAATAGTAGGACAAATAACATATTTTTCAATACACTTTCTCTAAAACTGGTACATAACGCATTACGATTAGATTCAACATGCAATGTATTTCATACGCTTGGATATCTATACCTACCTTAAAATAATCTGTAGACTTGGCGTTTCTGTACATTGAAAATATTTAGAAAAAAAGTAGTAGGGGTGTTAAAGGAGCACAAACAGAACCCATTTCTACCATTTTTAGAATTTTTGTCTGTTTGACGGTTGGTCTGTATGTTTGTGCGCGCATCACGTAAAAACCCCTCATTAAATTCAAAATCGAATTAAATATTGAAACATAAGAAGCTTTGTACCGAGTAACATAACGACGCAAAAGATATTAATGTTTAAAAGTTAGTTCGTAACCTCATACGCGATTTGTATGATAAAAAATTATTTACGTAAATAGGATTTAGTTGAAGTGTAGTTGGAATGGCTGAAAATGAATTTGGTTTTATTTTTCCTTTTGTGTTTACTCTTTGCATGGAAGTAATAAGTACTAAGTACAACCCTCTTCACCAAATTTCTAAAAATTTTAAAAATGAAAACAATATTAAAAGAGAATGCTCATGGAAGTATGGAATCCCGTACCATGCTGCATCAAAATCAAACCTTGATTTTTATAGACTACACTGATCGTATTAACTCCTACAAAAATTATTTTTGAAAAAAAAACCCGAGTTTCAGAGTTATTTTATAAAATCGAAACTAACCTAAAAAGTAGGTCTATTTTTTCGACGCTACCAACGACGTATTTTAACACACATACATTACATTATTGCTCTAAAAACAGCGTAATACACTAATATTAGTAAGAATTACGAGTTAAAGTAACATCCACAGTATGCTTGACTGAAACTCGATTTTATTTTAGACCTTTACATTGCCAATAGTCAGTCAGTACAGTACAAATGTCAGATGCCACAGATAAGATAACTATAAACCATAGAGTATAGTAAGTGCTATAAACTAGTCGGGATTTAGGGATGTAATCGATAAATCAAAATCTTTAGGCTGAGAAAATCTATTTTGTTGCAAATAGCAATAAACCAAACTAAATCGATTTGGTGTACTGATCTTACTTAATTGTAATTAATTTTAGAGTCCGCTCGACAGACAAGGGTTTGTTCAATTGAAACGGAACGTCATTTATATTCAGTTGAAACGGAACGTCATATAAAGGGAGTAAAACAATATTCGTACTTTTAAACTCGAAAAGTATATTTCCAGTTCAAAAATCAAATCCCCGACGCGTAATGCCGTAAAAAAATATGAAACTAATTACTATAATATTTTGGTTTTGAGGCGCGAGACTTTTTGGTACCAACTTTGGTCATTGTCCTTTGATAAAATCCACGACGTTGTGTGTGTGCAGCGCCGCAGTCAATTGCTCAGCCACTGCGCAAACCGTGCCGTCACATAACTGTGGTTGTGATTTCGTCGGGCATTGATGCAACTTTGCTTAAGGGTGGCCGGACTGCACATTCCATTTTCAAATAGCCGCTGAATCTTGCAAGCGAAGATACCCCAATATGCAACATCACCAAAAACGAGGGAGTCCTTTTGCAGCAGTGGAAGTTAAGCCTGTGGGACGAGTAATTGGCAGCCCTGCCTCTGCCTAACCCTGCGCAGATTACAGGCGTGTTATTATGTGATGTGTGTATGTTTTCTTATGGTACGTTGTTATAATATGGATATCTACCTAACTGCGTGTGTCAATTTATCTCATATTTATCGACTTAACACTGGTTAAGTACGACTACTGTTCGGTTTACTGGAACCGAACAGTAGTCGGTGCAAACAAGATTTTATTATCATTAAGTAGATGAATAGTACGCCTTAGTAAATCGTATACATAATAATATTGTAGTAGTTGTTAACAATGTGCGTGTAATTGCCGAGGAAAATGCGCAATTCCTTAAAGCTATTTGAATCTGAGAAATCGTGCAAATCATTAGTAAATAGTTCTCATCTAAGTGCCAATCTTACTTTATTTATTCAAATGTTACACGATGAAACTATTTCTCAAAGAGTGTGAGTCGACCAGCAGTGGTACATTATTAGTTAACTGATTATATTAGATACACGATGAGAGACACACATTTTAATAGTGTTTTTTTAATCGACGAAAGACTGTGTTTCTGTCTAGATTTCTAGAGTCGTGTACCAAGTGTGAATTCAATCCAAGTTTTTTCCTAATGATGTTCCTTTTCCGACTTTTTTATACTTAATTAAATACTTTAAAAGCTAAAATCGCTAAGCGATGCCAGCCAAGCGAAGCCAGTAACGCCAGTGTAGCCTCCACCCGTTCAATTATGTACGTCAGAACCGCGGGTGTACTTTTCAGATCTGCTTAAATTTATTGCAATTATTTGGTACCTTCTGTGTACCTTTACGTACCTCTCTTGAAAATCTGTGTACCTACACCCGTAAAATAATATTTTAAAAATTAGGTACACCCGCCATACTGATGTCAGAACCGCGGGTGTACTGCTAACCAATATATGTAGCTAAGTACACTCTATAAGTAGATTTGGTACCTCGGTACCTCGTACCTTGTGTACCTGCAGAAACACGTATTTAATAAACAAAACACTGTCAGGTTGCTGCGAAAAGTAAAAAAAAATCAATTTCTATGAAGTTGTTATAATTTAAAAAAAAAACAATCTTCGGTATTAATAACTTAAGTTAAATATGTAAAAAACCTATTAGAAAAACAACAGTTTGCCTCGGTGGGTCAGTGATCGTAATATGCGAGTGCTGAACACGATGTTGTAGGTTTGATCCCCACATAGAACAACCATTTGCGGATCACATAAAGTATTGTCCTGAGTCTGTGTATAATTTGTGTCCCCCGTAAAAATCCCGCTGCTGGTCGCACCTGGAGATTGAATTTGGCCGAAGTTCTGTGAGGTACTGTAACGGTGATGTCACTTATAGGTAAAACGGCGCGGCCGTCCGACTTGCTCAGCACACCAGTGACGAAGCGTCGAAATGGTCCTCGGACCGTGGAAAGCTGGACGCGAAGCTGATGCCATGGACGGCTTGACGTAAAACATGAAATCCTAAATAAGGATTATCGCGCTTAACGTAATTGGCACTTAACTTGGTTGTAAGTTTTGAAAGAATATAGGGTGACTGGTAATTAGTATCGATACTTATACACATGATTGTCCTCATGATAAGAAACAACTTTCCTTATGAAACTTTTTTTTATACTCATTCACTTTTATCACAATAATACAACAGCCGTATAAAATTCGCGCGAGAACTGTTACCTATCAGCTGATAGATGCGTGAGGTCGAACTCAAACTCAAACTCAAAACTCAAAGCATTTATTTCAATTAGACCATTACAGGCACTTTTGAAAGTCAAAAACAAAAAAGCTAAGCTACAGTCACATTCACAAGGCATAATAACTTGCGAAAGTACTGTAGTTGCACATTCCAAATCGTAGATCTCTATGGAGAAGAATGGGCAAGAAACTCCATGGACACTCTTTTTAATCAAAATATTGTTACAAAATCTTGGTTACATCATTCATGTTGAGATTATACATATAAGTATGTGAGAACGATGTACAAAGACGTGCACATTAAGAGCGTCCAGAGTAAACGATTAAACTAACAATTTAAAAATAAAGTAATTAAAATAAACCGTGACAGCTAAGAGATGACCAGTCCCAACTGACAGCGCCCGTTCACGAACATGACGCATGGATCAGCGCCATTCAACTCAACCACATTGAAGGGAACTAAATGACCCGACACACCCGCCACCATCAGCAAGACATTTGTGTGAGCATGACATTCTCTCAGCCACCAGGGCACATTCAAGTCAATGAAGATAACTAAATGTAAATGGTAGCTTTACCGTACATAGTACTCACACATGTGCTATGCGATTATATAATACTAAGAGATTGAATCTATACAATTCAAAGATATTTTTACAATCTTCTGCAGCTTCCACAATAACTTCACATGGTAATCAATTAGTTTGCCCCTATGGTTGTGGAGCAGGACCAGCATTGAGCCAAGCATTTTTATCATCAATGTAATCCCCCAACTTATAATATGCTTGCCTACATAGTGTGCGTTTTATACAAGATTTAAATTTGGTCTCATTCAGTTGTAGAATGTGGGGAGGTATTTTATTGTAACATTTTAAACAGTACCCCATGAAAGATGAGTCTACTTTAGCTAGCCTGAAACCTGGTTGAGTTAGTTGGTCCCTATTTCTAGTATGATAGTGGTGTCGGTCACCTCTTTTACTAAATAAATGCAAATTTTTCCTAACGTACATGATGTTTTCATAGATGTATTGACAAGGTACTGTCATGATGTTAATTTCCTTAAACAGTTCTCTTAGAGAATCGCGTCTATGTAGATCATATAAGGCTCTGATAGCTCTTTTCTGCAGAATAAATATAGACTCAATGTCTGCAGCCCGTCCCCATAGTAAAATACCGTATGACATAATACTATGAAAATAACTAAAATAGACTAGCCTCGCGGTATCTACATCAGTAAATTGACGGATTTTTCTAACAGCATATGCTGCTGAACTCAGCCGTCCTGCAAGAGAAGTTATATGCGGACCCCATTGAAGCCTTGAATCGAGCGTGATCCCCAAGAAAACAGTTTTTTCGACGAATTCTAGTTTCTCTTGATTCAATACTATGTCACTATCACTACTTTTGACATTCGGTAGAGCAAATCTTATACACTTCGTTTTTTTCCCATTTAATACTAAATTATTCGCGGTGAACCAATTATGGACCAGCAATAGGGCGTTATTTACGTCGTCAAGATTTGTGGCACGTCTGTTTGTCTTAAATATTAAAGAGGTATCGTCAGCAAACAACACCATTTGTGGTTGGTTTTTAAATAAATGGGGTAGATCATTTATATAGACTAAAAAGAGGAAAGGACCTAATATCGAACCTTGCGGTACACCCATACTTACTTTTAAACCCATTGAATTGACACCATTTATTTGTACTTGCTGATGTCTATCGTTTAAATACGATTTAACTAAACTGAGCGCAAGTTTCCCTAAACCGTAATGTTCAAGTTTCAAGAGTAGGGTTTCGTGGTTTACGCAATCAAATGCTTTCGAGAGGTCACAGAAGATTCCTATGGCATCTTGTGCCTCTTCCCACGCCGTAAATATGTGTTTTAATAAGGTGACACCGGCGTCAGTCGTGCAACGTCCTTTGGTGAAACCATATTGTTTCTCATGTAAGATTTTATTGGTGTTAAAGTGTGTGAGCATTTGATTAAGCATTACCTTTTCAAACACCTTGCTGAAAACCGGCAACACGGATACGGGTCTATAGTTATTGGTGTCTTTACTGTCCCCGGATTTGAAAAGTGGTATTACCTTGCTGTATTTCATAAGGTCCGGGAAGACTCCTTGGTCCACACATAAATTAAATATTAAGGCTAAAAACGGTGCTATAGTCTCAATAATAGCTTGACAAACTTTAATGGACATTCCCCAAAGATCTTCAGTTAATTTGATTTTGATTTCCTTAAAAGCTTTAATGACTGTGATGGGGTTTATATGCTTAAATTGAAACTCAACCGGACAGGCTGAAACGTTCGCTCTCAACAAATCAATAGAAACCAAGGGTGAGGAATTTAAGGTTTCAGTAGTTTTAAGTGGGATACTAGTGAAGAAATCTACAATTACTTGAGCAACTTCGTTTTTAGAGCTTATAAGACCACGTGAAGTATCTAGTGTGATATCATTATTATATTTTTTATGTCTATTAGTTTCACTATTGATAATTTTCCAAGCCGTCTTTATTTTATTATCGGCGGATTTAATCTTGTTGCTAATGAATAAGGCTTTAGCTACCTTACAAGTGTTTTTAAAAATTTTAGAGTAAGTTGCAACATATTTATTAAAAGTTTCTGAGTTGATGTAAGGCTTAAGGCCGTACAGTTCAAACAATCGCTTCCTACTTTTCCTAATACCCTTAGTTGCCCAGTCACTGAACATAAACTTCGGGCAAATAGATTTAGTTTTCATTTTTAATGTATTATTAAACTCGGTGTAAACTACCGAAAAGAATTCCTCATAAAAGTGATTTACATTTTCAATAATATGGTCCGGAATACCTAAATTACTAATTAAGTTATTATTAAATTTATTTAAATTACTGGGTGTCATTTGTCTGGACTTTATCTGAATTTTTTGTAATGGTGTGTAGGACTCGAAAACAACGGTTTGACCGCTATGATCAGAAGGAAGGTAATTTACAATTGATTTATCCAAGTAGTCGCAGCAACAAAAAACATTATCAATACATGTTGCAGTATTTGTAGTAATTCGGGTTGGTTCCGAAAACACGTTTAACAAATTAAATGATTTAAAAAGATGTAATAATCTACTGCTATTTGAATTTTGATCTAAAATATTGACATTAAAGTCACCACAGATTACCAGAGATTTATTACCAGTTGCAAGCTTTGCTAAAGTATCTTCCATTACCGATTCAAAAATAGAGTAGTTTTGATAATTTGGGGGTCTGTAAACGCACACTATAACATGCCTATCCAGCTCAACACAAGACAGCTCAATATTATGTTCAACCGATAGATCAACAATATCACTAATTCACTACGAGTCTTAAATTTAATACAATTTTTAACTAAGATTAATGAACCCCCACGAATCTTAGCTTTCCGGTTAAAGCAACTGCCCACACTGTAATTTGCGTAATTAATTAGCATTTCATAATCTTTTAACCAATGCTCAGTGAAACAAACAATTTCAATCTTTGTTTTTTCTAAAAACAATTCAATTTCTAGTTGCTTTGAAGAGAAACCTTGAATGTTTTGATGAAATAATTGCATGGAATTCTGCTTAGCCCCTTTTTTACATTTAGCTATTTGAGAGCAAGAAGATACAAGTATATTGTTGTTGATCGGTGTAACATCAATGTTACCGGTACCCTCTGTTGTCTTACTAACTAGTTTAAATGAGTATCCGGAGTGAGCCCCAAGACTCCTATGCCATCACAAGGCAATGAGATCCTACTACTAGTGGACCCCACTCCAGGATCTCCTATAGTTACACAATTGAAAAAAGAATTATTAGTATTATTACTAATAGTCGCAGTGTTAATAATTGAAGTAAACATTGACATACTACTTATGTCTGAGTGAATATTATATACTAATAGCCTAGCTATTTTGTGTCTACAACTGATAGGTAGATACACTTTACCCCGTGTCGACTTAAGTTTACCAACAAAACTGTTGATATCTAGATATATAAGCCTGTCACTATAGTGACCTACTAGAAAATGAATATGCTTATTCAGCATGTGAATATAATTGTTTTTCCTGCTTGACAACTTTTCAAAATATGGGAAAGCACACAATATTATTTTACGACAATTCAACTTTAACAACTCCGTTACACTGTCTGTGATATCTTGTTTTGTAAGTTTTGAACTGTTTCCTATAAATATTGTTATATTGGTATTAACATTATAAACATTTCTAGTTACAGATGCCATTATCTGTTGGTATGTTGACCCTGGCATACAATGATTTTGGTTGGAAAAACTCAGGTTATTACTTACTATTTACTAATTTACCTACACCTCTTCCTATACTATCTGAAAACATTATTGAGTTAGAACAGTCATGACTATCATGTAACTCAGGCTGTACCACATAAATAATCTTGTGTAATTGTCGCTCTATCTCATTATTATCTACCGTGCAATAGTGGGTAGGCAGAGCACCCTCGCGGCTTGTAAGCCCGCTGGCGCCCGTGGCGCCCGCGCCACAGTCTGGCCGCCACGTGCCGTTATCAGTGTAGTAAAAGTAAATGAGTATTAAAAAAAAATGTTACTTTGGGAAAGTTGTTTGTTATTATCAGTACTATCACGTGTATAAGTATCGGTCTCTAATTACCAGTCACCCTATATGTATATGTCATTTTAAAATTAACGTTCGTGTCTGCTAGGGTGTTCGACAGGACACAAAGCGATGCGTGCACTCTCACATCAGCATAGAAGCGACGAGAGAAGATTTTATGATTTTTTTGTCAGATCATCAACATAAAAAACTACATAATACATTATCAAAGATCCTACAGTCACAAATGATAAATGTCGCATATGTCACAGCCAACCAGAAACCATCCAGCACATAACAGGAGCATGCACAACTCTCACGCAAACCGACTGCACTCACAGGCACAATCAGGTGGTCAATGTCATTCACCAGAAACTAGCACACACACTCATTCAAAATACCAGCACTCCTTACTACAATTATAAACCAGAAGCTATCCTAGAACATACAACACATAATAGTAGATTATGCACCGAGGGGCTAAAGTTGTGTCTTATGTCACGGGCGTCATATTGAATCTCGAGCGCAATGAATGATTCGGAGTTAATACAAGAATCCTGAATGCAGCGAGGGATTCAAACTAGCCCAAGGCAAAGACACCTTTAGCCCAGAGGAGGATACTCTACTTTTTACACCTACTGTGAGAAAATAATAACCATAGTACCTACGAAAAACAAAGTATTTATTAAATAAACAAACAGTAAGAATAACATATTTTGTTGATAAATTTAAAGTTTAAATGCCAAAAGTTCGCGCCTTTATTGCGTCTAAGATAAGCGGATAAGTAGCCAAGTCACGATCAATGCGATTTTCAAAAAAAAAAGTCTCTTCTACGGTTTTGTCGTGTGAGTCTATTGATATCACTCTCATGGAAGTGGCGTTTGTGTAAACTAAGCTTTATACAGGGCTGGTAGAATGGTTTTGGATGATTGGCTGTATGCATTTTGAATTTAGAACGTCATGGGAGACGCTCGTGAAAATAAAGTATTTTTGATAAAATGTGATAAATCGACTGTAGTATAGATAGGTTTTATTATTTATTTATTTATTCACAAAATCCACAGCAATCTTAGCGCAGTTTACTTAAAATAAATTAACTAATGTTACAGCTAATTACTATTACGGTATTACGGCGCGGTACGGTATTTGTTATTATTAATGCCAATTTTAATGTTATTCCATTCCTTTTAAACAATGGTTCGTAGTTATCTCTTTATTCTTACAATATTATGTCTTCGAAAACATGGCAACGAGAAGAAGCAGTCGTTATGATTTTGTAGGAAATCGAGAATATCATCCAAGCGTAGTAAGGGTATCGAGAATAGCTTTCCTCTTTCTGGAACCAAAGGGTGTTTGTTAGTACTAGCTGAGCATGTGAGATTCCTAATTCAAATCACATTATTGACCAGCGGGTCATAATGAAATCCAGTACAACATTATTGACCGGCTGTGCCCCCGACCACTAATGACTGTTCACTTTAGGTTAAGGTTGCTTGACATATAATTTGACATTTTCGAGCAGGTAGTGTGTATTACGATCGCGCTATTCTCACTGATAAGACTATTCATTACAATAGGCCGGATATAATTCTACAGGATAAAATAAACAAAGTAACTTACCTCATAGACATTGCTGTTCCCAATACACACAACATACAGAAGACAATCACAGAAAAAAATTAGTAAGTACGCAGAGCTTAAAGACAAAGTGACTAGAATCTGGCGACAAGAAAAAGTATATATAGTCCCTATCACAACAACCTCCTTCCTACAACAAGCCTTATACCAAATCATCGTCTCCATAGTTTAAAATTACTCGATTTAAAAGAATCCATCTACATTACACTGCAAAAAGCTGCCATTTTAAATACGTGCAGAAAATGTTAGAAAATTCATGCAGATGGAAGAAAACGAAATAGGACCTCATCACAACACATAAACATTCACAAATTTACACACCACACTCTACATTTGCTCTAGTTTCGTAGATGAAGTCCAGTCTCCGGTCTCCGGGCGTCGGGGGCCACGTGGTGGCTCTCGGCCACCGTAGGCGCGGGCCTGTGGACGGTGAGTAATGGGCTAGCTCGCCGTCCGTCCGTCTTATGACGACAGGCCGTGTCGACGGCGCGTTCGTGTTCCACGCGCGCCTCAAAGAGATATCAGCAAACAGGAGGGGCCCGCAAGGGCCGATGCCTGCCAGGGCTGCGGGACTGTTCGAAAGAGATACCGCGGCCCTGGAACACAAAGGGCAAAAGAAGGAACATGGATGGGTTTTAGTCAGTAAAAGTCTGACACTCCCTTCCGCTCCGCCCAGAGCGGGAGGAAACATTTGATGATTTCCCATCCAAAATAAAAAGGGTTTACTTTGCCGAGATAGGTCTAGAGTGAGGGGCCAGACTAAAAGAGATACAATCCAAGCCAAGGTTGCACACGCCGAGGGCTGTATGGCTAGGGTAGAGGCTAGTCGCTAGTGTGCCAACTCTGGATACTAGAGGACCTCCAGTTTTATTTACCCTTACCACAGTGAACGCAGGGCTCTGCTGTGGCCGACTTTGTTAGTCCCTAGCTACTGGGAATAATGAATGTTAACAAGGTCGAAAACAAAAAAAAAGTAGTCAGGCAAATCATCGGTTTCTTCATCGTCCTCACCAATGTCCATCACGTTCATCAAGATCATCATCAATATTATCACTAATGACAGTAGAAGTTCTGTCGGAGGCTAATTTGGCTAATAATCCTTCTTCCACTGCTGTCTCAACTATTACGTGAAAAAAACGGAGTAAAGAAATGATGGAATTCATTTAACTACCTTATCATCACAAACTTAGAATCTGACACGAAAGTATATCTCTAACATCATTACATCATCAATTCATAGAAAAATTCGCAAATATGAAAGTCTCCAAGCAATGAATTGGAGATCAAAGAAGAGCAATAGTTTCCAAGAAGTTACTACCTTCCACCACACTCGATATAATTAGGCTTGAAGTAAGCAACCATTTAAGAACTCACAAGACACAACAATGACTTAGAACTACAGTCACCACCAGAGGTTCTGTCATCTCAAACGGACTCACAATCAGAACCTAAACGTAGGATGAAATGGTCCAACGAACTCAATGAAACACTCATGAAATGTTATTTTAGGGCAACCAAAATGGAGACGGATATGAGAGTCTGGCGAAAAAAATTGAAAGAAAATTTCATAGAACTAGCTGTTGCGCGCTACTTTGTTCGCGTGGAAAGGAAATTGTCAATTTCGGTCCAAGTGTGTTGCAGATGTAAATTGTACCTTAAATGAAAGGTGTCACCGAGAACAACAATATTTATTATGGCAGCAAAAAAAAATATCCCAGAGGAATTGTTATTTTTGCATTTGAATGTATCTTCTAAAAACAGTAAAAAGGGTGAAAAATATTTATTTTTGTTACCTGTATAGACAAAAATAAACAAAACTAAAACAAACAAAACAATAAATAAACAAACAAACAACAATAAATAAATAAAACTGATTAAACTATTCTTCATCGATAACGTAATCTAAAAACTCTGCCGATTAATATTGTCTTCGTGTCTGGCCCACCCCAGAAACCAACACATTATGGAAACAATTTAAACGCAATTATTAATAAAAAAATTGAATTAACAAAGTAACACTTAGTAATTATCGAACTTATGAGACCTTTTACCCTTTTTTGACGTGACAACGTCTTTAAAATAGGTTGCGGTGCGGCTCGGAGTCACTCATGAAAAAGTGTAACGCCCGCTCACGTCTGTTACGATGGGTCACCGAACGAGAGAGAGGCCCGCCGGACCGGCGAATGCCTTGCGTCTCTCTCCCACTCAAACATGATCGGTCCGCCGCGCGCGCAGCACTAGAGAATTAGGCGCGTTGAATCTCGAATCGAATGTACTACAATGTTTTAGTAAACAAAATATATTTCTATAGTTAAAATTTGTGCAATTCTTATTTTCATTCAATTCCTTGTTCCTATTGTGCAATTTAATAATATTCATATCAATAAATATTCTACCGAGAAAAAGACGTTGTCACGTAAAATCTTCGCCCGTAAAACCGACTTTACAGGCAACCATTTTTAAAGTTTTTTTTTTTTTTTTTTTGCTTTGTTTGTTTAGTGCCTGACCTGGTGTCAGAGTTTTTATGCCGCCCATGGACCGCTGACTTGGCTTTACACGCCGTCCAGAAATATCTCTCAGGCATGCTGGTTTTTAATGTAGGTAAATACAAATGCAAAAATGTCTATTCCACTGGGATATTTTGTTTTGCTACCGTAATAAAAAATGTTGTACTGGTTGAGACCTGTCATTTAAGGTACAATTCATATCTGCAACACACTTGGACCAGCACACCTTGTAAAACTGATGTTCTCCTTTTAGTTTGTATGTGTGAGACTTCCTCGTTGGTCCACTACTAAGCATGAGGTCTTGAGATCGATTCCCGGGTCAGCCAGTGTTAAAAAAAAATGTTCATTTTAAATACATAAATTATAACGCTCATTATTTGGAGATGATGATGATAAGCAAGGAGATGCTTGTCTTGTTAGGTGACTCCGCTCTTCCACTTAACATTAAACAATGTATGCAATTGAAAAAAAATACTTTAAATAATAGTGTTATTGGGTTATACCATCTGGAATTTCTCAGTAGCAGCCACGGAATCTAGATTTGTGTCCGGTTGATGACAATAGGCTCGCCCCCTATTACATGAGACTTAAAACATAAATGGCGATATATGGGTTTATTATTAGGTACACCTCTGCCTAACCCTTCGGTGATTACAGGAGTGATGTGATCATATGATGTTATGTAATAATAATATATTTATCGTTCCAGCCCGCCGTAAATACTGAGAAGGAAAAACAGCAAAGGAATAACACAATCCGACTTTGCGACAAAAACACACCCTGTGCCTGGTCTGTCTACAGAACAGGCACAGGGTGTGGTTTTACCTGTTTAATAATTGATTTTAACATCACCAACTCATAGTAAGTATGCAGATATTGCAGATCCACCTATTTATAGATCGGCCCCCGCCCGTCACACAACTATCACACTTGAATGGTCGTCTGGCTTACATTAGAGGGCTTTGGTAGGAGGCAGGCGCTGCTATTAGGGTTCCGTAGCCAAATGGCAAAAAACGGAACCCTTATGGATTCGTCATGTTTGTCTGACTGTCTATACGTCCGTTTGTCACAGCCACTTTTTTTCCGAAACTATAAGAACTGTACTGTTGAAACTTGATAAGTAGATGTATTCACATAAAAAAAAAACAATAAATTTTAGGGGTTAGGGTTAGGGGGCCGATCTAGAACTGAAACTCAACAATTTTTTTTCATCAAACCCATACGTGTGGGGTATCTATGGATAGGTCTTCAAAAATGATATTGAGGTTTCTAATGTAAACGCTTACATATACATTACCATTTTTTACAACTGTTATAGACAAGTACAGTTGTAAAAATCAGGCTTAACAAAAACATGTACCTAAGTATATGTATAGTACTTCTTTGTTCTATCAACTTGCTGATTACTGATGCCCTTTTGCATCTAATTTAATCTGTAAAAATTTAAAATGTAGGTGCCACTTATATTAGGCCTGTATCATTAATGGTTATTGAAATTCAAGAATGCGTCGTGTTTGTGATATAGTTAGATATGTATCTGCTATAATAGTAGTCGTATAATAGTAGTGGAGGAGATCGTGGCTAAATAAAAGCAGCCGCTCGGGTCGATCTTTAGGTTAAGCCGTGCTAGGGTGGTCCGTGGATGGGTGACCACCCAATACATATCGAGCTTCCTCTGTGCCTCGGAAAGCACGTTAAGCCGTTGGTCCCGGCTGTCATTTGTAGATTTTTGACAGTCGTTACAGGTAGTCAGTGACCCGAAAGTCTGACAACCAGTCTTACCAAGGGGTATCGTATTACCTAGCGCTAACTGGGTTGTGGAGGTCAGATAGGCAGTCACTCCATGTAAAATACTGGTATTCAGCTGCATCCGGTTAGACTGGAAGCCGACCCCAACATAGTTAGGAAAAGGTCTAGGCAGATAATGATTGCTGCTATAATAGTAGTCATGCCTGCAAACATAGAGCAATTTTGTGATATAACTGAGTATGGTGTTACTCTTATGTGTGAAATTTAAGCTGTAAGAGGTTTTTATACCTAACAAGTGTCACGAAGACACTTCTTTAGCACAGAATTATTATGTAACAAGTTTTTAGATACCTGTAATACACTTTAGTGAAACCACTGCTAGCAATCAAAGTCAAGTCGAGAATGCAAGAGCGGAAAGTGTTTCCGTACAAAGTAATATTCTATTTAAAAAATCTGGAAGCGAGCGAAGAGATGAGATAAGAGTTCAGCTGTACAGGTGGAAGTACCTACTTCTAAATGCTTATGTAATGAAACTGAACATAAAAACGAGCGAGCGATGGCCTGAAGAATTAGGCTATTGACATTTCACATGACGCACTAAGAAATACAACTGATTTATTATCTGAGCTGCTTAGATGATGTTTGAAATAAAATATTAAACATTTACAAATTAAAAAAAACTTTTTGACACGTTTCTTCATTGTTGATAGTTTAGTAGGTGGGTAGTTGAAATCACACACAACACTTTTTTTTTTTTTTTTTTGGAGATTGGGAAATCATCAAATGACTCCTCCCGCTCTGGGGGAGCGGAAGGGAGTGTCAGACTCTTACTGACTAAAAACCACCCATGTTCCTTCATTGGCCCTTTATGTTCCAGGGCCGCGGTATCTCTTTCGAACAGTCCCGCAGCTCTGGCAGGCACCGGCCCTTGCGGGCCCCTCCCGTTTGCTGACATCTCTTTGAGGCGCGCGTGGAACACGAACGCGCCGTCGACACGGCCTGCCCGTCGTCATACGACGGACGGACGGCGAGCTAGCCCATTACTCACCGTCCACAGGCCCGCGCCTACGGTGGCCGAGAGCCATCACGGCGTGGCCCCCGACGCCCGGTGCTTCTCCTCCCGCGGCGGCCGGGACGTGAGGCTGAGGCTATCTCCCTCTCACGTTCCGCCGCCTCCTTCGCTAGCATGACTGCTTCGCAGAAGGAGGCGACGGCTTCCCATTCCCTCTCGCCCCGGACCATGGCTTGAACCAGGGCCGGACGCGAGAGGTCGCCGCCGACACACACAACACTTGACTCGAACTTCAAACGTTTATTTCTAATAAACCATTTACAGGCACTTATAAACTTTCTAGAGTTGAGCCGTTCGTTTGCAAACATGGTTGGTTTTATGTAAGGAGAAGAACGGGACCGAAGAAACTCCTTACACACTCTTTTAAATCATGTTACAGTTCTTTAAATCGTGTTACAGTTCTCATTTACCCAAGTTCAAAAACCACTTCTAATAACATAATACTTCAATTGTTTTCTAATCACGAGCTAACGAGACTTCTCGTTGCTCTCACCATTTCCGGCAGATCAAAGGACAGGTCTAATATAATACAAAAAACAGGTCTTGCACTAATCAATTGCTCTGTAAAATAATCTTGTTACTTTTTAGTTTGTAATTAGTTATAGAAACCGATTTAGTTGTAGTTTGAAATAATAAATGGAGGTATAACTGACCATTAAAAATCGTATTTCGGCGCCATCCTCCAAAACATTGTAGAATGTTGTCTCATTAATAAATCTTAGTGTCAAATGAGCAGTTGTTAAAATTCCAATAAAATTGCAATAAAATATTTACTCATCCTAATTTTAACTATCCTTCTAGCCAAAGACTTTGTTCTATAAATTATTAATCTTCAGATCTAATCACGAACTATGTATCTCAGTACTAATTAATCCAGATGCCAATAGATGGCGCTTATTTGTTCTGTCAATCGATACGGATCATCGTAATAATTGTACTCCCAATCCACAGATGGCAGGATGAATATTATGATGGATGAGACATTCTAAGTTGGTTATTAATGAGATTAACTGATAATTTTGGCAGATAGACACTCTTGTGGCGACGTATATCCTGACTAATAGAAGAGTGTCCATGGAGTTTCTTGCCCGTTCTTCTCCATAGAGATCTACGTTAGGAGCGTTAGGGAATGGGCAACTACAGTACTTTCACAGTTTTTTTATGCCTTGTGACTGGGACTGTAGCTACATTTCATTGTTGTCTTTGTTTCGATAATTCAAAAGTGCCTGTAATTGGCCTACTTGAAATAAATGCTTTGATTTTGATTTTAATATTATAAATGCGAAAGTAAGTTTGTTTGTTACCTTTTCACGCCTATACCACTGAACCGATAATCCTGAAATTTTGCATACTTAGGGTGCCTTTTATCCCGAAAAAAAGTATTCTTCCCGAGGAAAACAACAATAAAGTTCTTATGATAATTTAATAGATGGCGCTACGTGTCTTTCGAATCATGATTGAATTATATTATTAGAGTAAAACCCGAATTGCATGATTGTCAAATTCTAAATTAACGCGAGCGAACCCGCGGGCAAAATGTAGTATTCGATATGTTGAACACTGGGTGGGTCTATTGAGTGTAACTACGATGCACAAGAGTGTCCTGGGGCCCAATTCTGCTATTACAATAGACGACAATAGTGTCAGAATGGTCTCTCATTGATTTCAAAATTGTTGATTTTGACAAGTTTTGACAAGTCAAAATCAACGATTATGATATCAATGACAGACCATTCTAATGGTAATTAGTAATGGTCTGTCATTGATTTCATAATTGTTGATTTTGACAAGTTTAGACAAGTCAAAATCAACAATTATGAAATCAATGACAGACCATTCTGACACTATTGTAATAGCAGAATTGGGCCCCAGTTTATTAACCATTTGGTTAAAATTTAATCGAATGGTTAATAAATGGAATGGTTGAAATATTTGTAGATATAAATATAATATCTATAGTCAAACGTTCATTAATGACTCTAGAAATTTTAATTATAGTCGTCGATCAAACATTTTATTGACGATAAGGTATAGAACATAATATTATTATCTTGATCTCTAATATTGAATCCTCACACAAAATTTTAAGATATTATCCCAAGAGCAAGTGCGGGACAAATTCGACCGGATCGTAAATTGGTAACTCTAGCGTAATTAAGGAAGTACCTACAAGAATCTTCAAAACTAATTGTTTTCATTTTTCAGTTGCCGTTGTGCTGTTGGAACGGTTTGTGACCAAGCCGAGGATGATCTGGTAGCGAGAACTTACGTGGAGTATCGTTGTCGGGTGCCGACGCTGCCGTGAGACGATGAGGAGACGGACGAGAGCGACAGCTAACGCGACCCCTAGCGGCGCCACCCTCACGCCGACCTAGCTTAGTCTCCGTGCCCACCGCTTCATCATACCACACCACGCGGTTCACCGCTCATGAACAATCAACGGCTCTTTGCAACACAGATACTCGACTCCCTACAGTTTCCCAACGCACAATGCTTTTCATGCCCATTTTAAATTCCGTCATAAAAATATATATCAGTCAGTTGTAGAATAGACGCTAACTGCAACACGTCTTTACCTAAAAAATCAACACTGAATAAATTATCGAAGTTAATTGAATTGTACCAAACTGGTTTAGATACCTTGATATTAACGAAATATTGTACGTAATTTGCTGGTTGTAGAACAGCTTGAGTGTTAATTTTTTATGTCATCGACAAAGCAAACGTGCCGTTCCAAAGGGGTTGGAAGATTTTTGTATGAGGCGTGGCTTGCCTAACTTCCGCTATTTTATTTTATTTTCAAAATAACGACCATGCATAAAACCTGTATCAATCAATAGCTGCATCAAAACAAACAACCAAACAAGTATTGTTATAGACGAAATCTTCTAAAATATTTTTCCGAAATAAAGCTATGTTGTGTTGATAGTGAACATTGTAATTTTGATGGCTTATGTATCTTGGAAACTGGACGCTTTAGAAGATTTTCTCTCACTGGTAAAATACTTGTGTTTTGGTGATAAGGTTGACTTTCCTTTGCACTGTGTCAATGTATTTTAAAATGAAAGTCGACTGTTCTGTACGAGGTTTATTGGCAACTAAAAATTACATAGGTAGTGTGTATCCTTATAAACATTAAATTGGCGTTAACATAAGCCGCCCACCAAAGGACTATGATAGTCCTTTAAAAACAATATTAAAATGAAGTAAACATGCATGCAAAATAGATACGTTAATCAATCATATCGTCTGGTAAATTATCGATTGGCAAAGCACACAACTTTGTGACACATCGCTTGGTTATACTGTCACCGCTCTTTACGCTATACACTCTGGTTAAACCGTCGGGGCCGGGGTGCTTGTCAGTGATACGTCCCATCGACCATTTTCCCGGTGGGAGATTATCTTGCTTGATCAGCACTATATCTCCTTTCTTAAACTCTTCTTCATGTTTTAACCATTTTGGTCTTTGCTGCAGTCTCGTTAGGTATTCCCTTTGCCATCTCGACCAGAAGTCACTTAATAGTTTTTGCGTATATTGCCAGCGTGTCAGATTACTTAATTTAGCGTCCTTTAGGTTTGAGTTTGGGACGGTGACTGGCGCTTCCGTTATCAAAAAATGACCAGGTGTTAGCGCTTGCATGGTGTCGTCGTTCATTGGGCATAACAGACGCGAGTTTAAACATGCTTCTATTTCGCAGAGAACCGTCGTCATCTCTTCAAATGTCAAGTTTGTAGTGAGAACCCTCTTCATGTGGTATTTTATGGATTTTACTCCGGCCTCCCATAGTCCTCCGAAGTTAGGTGAATATGCCGGTATAAAATGCCACTGAGTTCCGTCATTGGCAAGTAATTCTGCGATTTTGCCATCAAATTGCAAACCAGCTTCTTTCCAAGCTTCATACAATTGTTTGTTGGCGCCAACAAAATTTCGTCCTTGGTCGCTCCACAGATTTATGCATTTTCCTCTGCGGCTGCAAAACCTTTTGAAGGCACCTATGAAGGCTGCTGTACTTAGGTCACCAACCAATTCCAAATGAAGCGCCTTTGTGGACATGCAAACAAATATGGCTATATAGGCCTTGCTAGTTCTGGCTCCTCTGCCCTTACTCATCAATACTTGGAATGGTCCCGCAAAGTCGACACCTGAATTGAGGAATGCTCGTGTTGGTTTCACTCGTACACTTGGTAAGTCACCCATTACTTGTGTTCTCACTTTAGCATTGAGTTTAGCGCATACCAAACAACGATGGATGTATTGTTTGACCAGCGTCTTTGCTCGCAGTATCCAATACTTGGATCTGAGGTAAGTAAGCATCAACTGTATACCTCCATGCAACGTCTTCGAGTGAGCTTCTGCTATTATAAGGTAAGTAAGTTTGCTGTCTCGACCCAGAATGATCGGATGCTTACATTCATCACTCAACTCGGAGTTCCTGAGCCGGCCGCCCACCTTGAGGACACCATTCTCGTCAAGGTAAGGATTTAATGATTTTAATTTGCTTGATTTTTTTACTGTTTTCTTTCTTTTTAAGCTTTCTATCTCTTCTTTAAATTCTTTCACTTGTTCTATTTTTATACAGGTTTGCAAGGCGCGTTGGAGTTCTTCAGTTGTGATTGTACTATCTATGTTTTCTTTTAATTTCTTTTGTTTCAGGAATCTTCGGCAGTAGGTGATTGTTCTCAGTAGTTCAATCAGTGTATCAAAGTCGGTGAGTTGTGCGGACAAACTATTACTTTCTTCGTTGTCGTTTTTTGTTGTTTTCAGAGCTAGTATAGTGCTTTTCTTTCTCTCTAGTTCTGTTGGTGTTATGTTTGGTCTAGTGAACTGTATCTTCTGGTGCAACAACCACCGTGGTCCGTTCCACCATAGGTCGCAACCTTTTAAGTTAGCTACTAACATACCCCTTGATGCAATATCAGCTGGATTATCGTGAGATTGGACATGGCACCACTGACTGCAACTTACATTGGTTGTGATCTCGACAACGCGGTTTGCCACAAACGTCTTCCATTTGTTCGGATCTCCATTTAGCCAGGAGAGAACAATAGATGAGTCTGTCCAAGCATAGATTTGTGTTGTTGGTATCCTCATTGCTTGCCTTATTTGCTTTAGTAGTTTGGATAGAAGCAAAGCTCCACACAGTTCTAATCGAGGCAATGAAATAGTTTTCAAAGGAGCTACTCTTGTCCTTGCAGCAATGATTGTGCTTTTTACTGTGCCATCAGAGTTTGTGACTCGGCAGTATGCCACAGCACCATATGCTTGTACAGAAGCATCGCAAAATCCGTGGATTTCGATAGAATCCTTTCTTGAGCTAAACGTTCCCATCCATCTATTTATGTAGATTCCGTTTACATTTTCAAGATCAGAACGTATTGTAGCCCATTTTTCAGCCAGTGTCGTACTCAAGATTTCGTCCCAATCAATCTTTTCTTGCCAGAGTTGTTGAATTAAAATCTTCGCCATTACAAGGCAAGGTGCAATCCATCCGAGTGGGTCGAATAACTTTTGAATGTCGGACAGAATGCTTCGCTTCGTGATTGCTTTCCCGATAACTGGTAAGTTCAGGTTATATTCGAAATGGTCTTTACCCAGATTCCATTGTATGCCCAGGGCTTTAACCGTTCCATCAATCTTTAGTTCTAGATGGGCATTGGATGATCTTTCGCTTGGTTCAATAGTCTCCATGAAATCGCGGTTGTTAGAAGACCATTTTTTTAGTTCGAAGCCACCTAGACGTAGTAACTTTTTGAGATCTTGACTGATTCTTATAGCTTGTTCCAGATCATCGTGTCCGGACATAACGTCGTCGACGTAAAAGTCTTCACGCAGTATCTTTGCAGCTTCAGGATATTTGATACCTTCGTCATCGGCCAATTGCATTAGTGTCTTTACGGCGAGATAGGGTGCGGACGCCGTTCCGAATGTCACAGTCAAAAGTCTGTAGTCTTTGATGTCTTCTAATCCATTATCTCTCCATAGAAATCTTTGATAATCTATGTCTTCTTTATTTGTCCAGATCATTCTGTACATCTTGTGAATGTCAGAAACATAACAAACAGCATGCACTCTCCATCTAATGATTATGCTTCTCAAGTCATCTTGTAACATTGGACCCAACAAGAGTTCATCGTTTAGTGAAGTACCGTTGGAGCCCTTGCACGAAGCGTCGAATACTACACGTGTCTTCGTGGTTTCCTTGTCACTACGGATCACCGCGTGGTGAGGTAAGTATACTGATTTATTATTTATTTCTTGTTTAGGTATTTCTTCTATATGTTTTAATTCTTTATATTCGTTAATCACTTTTGTATATTCTTGCTTTAGTTCTGTGTTCTGATTAAATCTTCTTTCTAGTTGAAGGAGTCTTCTTTTTGCTATTTCTCTTGTGTTGCCTTCAACTGCTTTTGGTTGTTCTGTTTTAAACGGTAGCTTGACTATGTATTTTCCGTCTATATCTCGCTTGTGTGTCTTCTTGTATATGTCTTCACATAGTTGTTCAGTTAAGGTAAATTTTCTTTTCATGTCCGTATCGACTTCCCATATTGTAGTCAGTAAATCTTCGATGTTAACCTCTTGTTTCATGGCCGTCAAGGATTTTTCTCGTGCGTTCAGTTTAATTGTTATTCCACCCATTAAGATCCATCCCAGGTAGGTATTTTGGGCGCAGGGTGTATCTGGCGGACCTTTTATTAGCCCTTGCTTGAGAATTGCGGCATATTCGTTTACACCCAACAACAGATCAATAGGTCCTGAAGCATAATAATTTGTATCTGCTAGTTGTAGGTTTGCTATATGCGGCCAATCAGTCCCCATCGTGGTGTTTATCGGTATGTTGGAGGTCAAGTGCTTGGACATCACGTAGGCTCTAATAGGTAAGTTGAATTGGTTTTCCCATCGTGACAATACTTGAAATTTGACCTCATGCTTGACTCTGACTTTCATGGATTCCATTCCGGAGACGATTAAATTTACCGAAGATTTTTCTAGGTTCAGAATCTGAGTTGCCTTCTCGCTTATGAAACATGCTTGAGATCCTGAGTCTATCAGCGCTCTTAGAACAGTTGTGTGTCCGTGTTTACTCTTCAAAATTACTACTGCGGTAGCCAATAGTGATATCTTCTGCCCCGCGGTATAATGAGACGCAATCATTGTATGAACTCTCTTCTCTTCTACATCTGCTTGGCTAGATGAAGTCGGTTGCTTGGTATCTACATTTAGAGCCGCTTCATCACTCTTCTTGGGTTGATGTAAAAGTGTGTGATGCCGTCTCTTACAGATGCGGCAAGACATTGGCACACGGCACTTGAATACTAAATGCCCCGCCCCGAGGCAGTTGAAACATAGTTTGTTTGATTTAACATGTTCGCTTCTTTCATCAATCGTCATTTTATTGAACTTGCTACAATGACACAGTGTGTGCGTTTCTTTACATAAAGCACATGGTTTTTGTTTATCATTTTCTGTTGCTGTTACATGAAGAACACGCTCTTTGGTAGGTTTAGTGGTAGTTGTCGGGGCAACCATTTCAAGGGTCCGGAATTTGGCTTCTAAAAACTCGCGCAATTCTTTCCATGTAGGCAGCTCTTGAGAGTTTACCGAGTAGGCAGTCTGTTCCCATTCCTTGTGCGACTCCGGGTCCAACTTCTGCACAACCAGAAATATAATTACTGGATCCCAGGAATCGGTATGCACCTTCACGTTTTCTAGACTGTTAATAACCTCAGTGGTACAATCCAGGAGGGCCTTCAGTTGTGCTGCCGTTTGATTGGTAAATTTTTTCTGATAAAATAATCGCTTCAATAATGCGTTGACTATTATGCGCCTATTATCGTATCGGTGATTCAGCGTTTCCCAAGCTTGAACATAATTAGCACCCGTCACCTGAATGTGCTTCAATAATGATGCCGCTTCGCCCGTGATACTGGTTTTCAAATAGTGTAATTTCTCAACTTCACTTAGTGTACTGCATTCATGAATTAATGACACATACATGTCCTTAAATGTAGGCCATTCTTCGTAGTTACCGGAAAACGGAGGGAGTTGTATATTAGGTAGAATCACCTTTGCCCGTAATTTTCCATCACACGACGTATTGCTGCATGAAGGTTGGTCAGTCGTCTCCGAAGTACACGAAGCCAACATATCTCTAAGATCTCCTAACATACATAGATATAAGTCTTCATGAAGGAGGAATTCTTCATTCACGTAGTACGGAATAACTCCACGTTGTTCCCGAGTTGTACTTTTCAACAGATCATGGTGTGCATTCTTAAAAGCTACCCAGTATTCTTCAATCGTTTGAATACGAGTTTGTAAATATCCCCGTTTCGATAACCGTTCTTTTGGGCACTTTTTAAGGTTTATTTGAGTCTTCTTGAGTATTGACGCCAAATCTTCTAGTACACTTAACGCTTGGTCTGCTTGACTTGCCATTGTTTACGTGTAATCACAAGAATCTTCAAAAATTATAGTCCATTTGCTAAGTTATTATGTTCAAATGATACACCGATAGTCCGATACCACACCGATACACTTGTACACACACTAATTTAGCATTTCTAAGAAATCCGTGCAAAACAACACCAGGTGGTCTCTTATCTCAATGGAATGCGCTTCTTTGTTCTCACGGCGACACTTCGTCAATGCTTAAAAAGGTTTGATCCGGCTCGTATTCGACCATATGTTTTGGTGATAAGGTTGACTTTCCTTTGCACTGTGTCAATGTATTTTAAAATGAAAGTCGACTGTTCTGTACGAGGTTTATTGGCAACTAAAAATTACATAGGTAGTGTGTATCCTTATAAACATTAAATTGGCGTTAACACTTGTTTGTATTGATGCCAGCTATTGATTAATACAGGTGAAATGCGTGGCGGCTATTTTGAAAATAAAACAAAATGGCGGAATTAAGGCAGACCAAATAATTCAAAGCCATTTCTAATAGTGAGAAACACTATTAAGTTAAGAAACCTATTTGTCACAATTTCCTGGAATTGAAATATTTTAAACTAACGTACAATATTTTGCTTAAATGTGACCTAGTACCTACTTTAAAATAATACTAATATCCATATATATAACTTAAAATAACGCAAACTTTTGAGATTCCTGGATTCTCATTTACTAATTTAATTTACTTTATTATAACAATAAAAGTACTTATTAAGTACTAGTTTGTCACAATTTCATGAAACTGAAATCTTTTAAATAAACGTACAATATTTCTATATTTTTTCTTGTTTCCATACAGTAGTAGTGTTGCCAAATTGATCGGAACGGCGAGATATTTGATGGCTGTTTGCGGGGTTGCCCACTTTCTGTATAAACGCTCATAATGTTAGGAATTATATTTTTTTTTAATATCTGATTTATGTTATAATTAGGATTATTTTTATTATTTTTTTCTTTCCTTAGAATTTATGTCAATGTTAATCATTTTATTTTTTTCTTTATGTTTCAATATACTAATAAAATTATTTGTATAAGTTTATTCTATCATTCTTATACTGCCAAAATAGATTTTAATTACATATTAGGCGCTTAATTTTATAACTTTATAGTGCATGAGTCCCGTACGGTATATCGACTTACCCTTGAACGATATAACTGTCTACAGAAAGCATGGTTCACCGACGAACGGTATTAATACGAAAAAACTATTTAGTCGATAACATTATTTAGCGACAGCACGTTTCGCCGAATAACGCTACATAGAATGAATGGTTGGCCGATACCAAGATTTGCCGATGTCTTGGTTCGCCGGAACACGCTTGAACTAAATAATCCTTTACCGATAGCTATTTGCATCGAAAGCACCTTTTCTTATCTTAGTAATTCAATAAAAATAATTGTAAAGAAATTTATATAACTTTACATGTATTTTTATTGAATTACTAAGATAAACGTATGGAAATGTATGTCTTTTGTTAAAGATCCGTAAATAAATAAATCAACTTGACTATTCGGACGGATTTAAAGGTTCCCGAATTCACACTTGTTCAGTTACTAAATAACCCTTCCTTGGCAGTCCGGTAATAAAAGTACTACTTACTAGTTGTAGTTAATCTTGTTTTATTGTTGTAGTGTTTAATAAATAAGTTATGCATGCTGTAGTGGGGGTTGCGCGATGGAGGGAGTGCGGTGCGCCGCACTCTCTGTCTTGTCCGAGCAGTCGTAGCGACAGCACGCCTAACGCAGTAATATCGAAACAACCTAATGGTTGCGATTCATTCTGACAATTTAACGTATGAGGTTTATTTAGTTAAAAAAAGGTTTCTCCAAATAATTTGTGGCGAAATATAGCATTATTGACTATAAATAAGTAAACACGGAACTTACTGGTGTTATTTGTTAAAAACCTCAATTTCTGTTAAAAGAACTTTAGTTCTCACAAGATAATCGTCAATTAGATGAGAAAAATAAATTGAACTATTATGTTAGAACAGTGCGGGTAGAAGAATAAAAAACAAAATAGAATCATGATTATTGTCAACAAAATTGATAGCGAGTTCACTGCATTCTTAAGATAAGGCGATGGCACAAGTTAAAAGATATAGCTATTTTAAACGAAAGTAAACACAATATAATACAGTGTTTGTTAGCGAATAATCACGGATATGTTAAAATAAAATGGCCTACTGATTTTACTAAAACTTAATATTTTGTATAACCCCCTGGATTGTATAGTTCGACGATCGATTCTTTAGATTTCAAATTACTGGTCAAAAACTATACGCTGCGGTAGCCTCAAAATGGAGGGGCGCTGATTCTAAATATATTCTAGAAATTGCAACAGCCTGACGGTGGACAGTTAGAAACCTATAGGCACTCAGGAAGGCTTACCTTGCTGGCCACGTCTGCGATCAGCTCCAGAGGGACTGCTTCAACTGCACTCAAAGTTCACTTCACACACCGAAGTTCATAGTTCAAAATGTTATTCAAAATGCGATGGGCCAATGGACCCGCGGGTTTTATTTATGGCGAATACATGGACAATCTCAGCAATAACTTAGCTGGAGATGCGATGACGCGGCACACAGAAGATCAGAGATAGATCTTTTCCGAAGGATCGTCAACGGACCGCGCGCTAGGCGAATATTCACGGAGACGCCATCTTGGTTTTTTTTTCCCTCCTTTCTGATCACATGAACATAGTCACGAGATGCGCAGCGACCAGTGGAACTTCATACTGGTTGAGTTTCCTTAGCTGCGGCAGGAGCAAAGTCCAAGAAGCGATTGCTGGACATTTTCAACACGGCAAACCCAACCTGGCGTACCTAGTCAGTTCAAATGTCCAACGTCAAGCATTATATTTTATTTATAAGTATTTATTACACGCAAACACCGTGTTGGCGTAACCATCTTCCCCGGTTTGAAAGATCCTACTTTCGAAACACACAAGAAAGCGTCATTATAGTAATAATTGCATATCGTCGCGAAAACTCTACCTCTAGGGAGGAAACCTAACAAAATTAAGTTAAATTATAAAAAAAAAGAAAATTTAGCTATATTATTAAATTGACCTAACCCTAACCTAAAATACGATAAGCTAATTAATGCTTACTGAGTAGGGAGAGGGCACAACTTAACAATCGGCCTGCTCTGAAGCATTCCACCTTGTACCTTCACTGATGCGACTCTGCAGATCCCTTTTTTGTCCGGAAAGATTTCAGTAATTAAACCTAACGGCCAGTGCAAGGGCATGACATTATCTTGCATTGAAACAACGACCATACCAACCCGGACTGGGTTAGAGGGAGTGTTCCATTTTTGCCTTGTTTGGAGGGTGTGCAGATATTCATTGCGCCACCGCTTCCAAAAAGATTGAACGAGTTGATCAGTTAACTCGTATCGTGAAATAAGGTGTAAACGCGTTTCAGTAACTTCGCGAGCGGGTAAAAATACAAGTGGTTTTGTATTAAGGAAATGTGCAGGTGTTAGAGCGGTAGGTTCTGACGGATCTGAGCTAAGTGCATAGAGTGGTCGAGAGTTTAACAAAGCTTCGACTTGAGCTAACATAGTGTTAAGCTCATCAAAGGTGAGTATTTGTTTACCGACGACTTTCAGAAGATGCGTTTTGACACTCTTTACCTCGCTTTCCCAGCATCCACCAAAATGTGGAGCTCTACATGGGATGGTTTTAAGAGTTATTTTATGCTCTGCCAGTTCCAATTCCCAATAGGGGCGATATTCTTGCGACAAGAATTGGTAGAGATCGCGAAGATAAGAACGAGCACCAATGAAATTGGTGCCGTTGTCCGTATACAGACACTCGATGGGACCACGGCGAGAAATAAAGCGTTTTAGTGCTGACAAGAAGCTCGCGGTGCTGAGATCTGAGGCCACTTCTAGATGCAAAGCACGCGTTGTCAAGCACGTAAAAAGACATATATAAGCCTTACGACTCTTTTGGCCTCTGCCGCGCACAGATGTTATCATGAGCGGACCAGCATAATCACACCCAGTGTGTGAAAATGCTTTAGGAGCGATTTCAACACGTGACTGCGGCAAGTCAGCCATGATTGGAAAAACCGGTCGTGGCTTAGCGCGAAAGCAAATATTGCAGTTAAAAGTTATATGACGAACAATACGTCGTGCGGACAGAATCCAATACCTCTGTCTCAAAAGAGACAGAAGCAAATTCGGACCTGTATGAAAGTTCTTGACATGATAGCAGGAAACTAAAAGTTCCACTACGTGGTCCTGTCGAGGAAGTAAAATTTGGTGACGCGAATCAAAGTCTAACTCAGAGTTGGCTAAGCGTCCACCAACGCGAATAAGTCCATTATGCAGAAACGGACTAAGTTTCTGTAATGGCTTTGAACATAATTGTTTGCGGCTTAGGCGATCGAGATCTGATTCGAAATGGATCCGCTGAACAGAGCGCCACACTACTAATTCAGCGAACTCCATGTCCGATGCGGTAACGGGTCCCTTTGGGAGACGTTTGAGAAATTTATAGACGAAACAAATGGTTGTTAGATATTTCATCCAAGAGGAAAACCTACTAGCACGATGGTACAGAATGTCTTCTGGTAGAGAAGTGGCATCTGTATCAGAAGAGTCTGCTTTCGTAACTGAGGGTAGAGCCACAGGCTTCATCTCTGGCAGCTCTTGCACCTCACCGGATACAAATGGCTTCACGGGCCATTCGTGTCGGGGTGTTTTAAGCCATGGCGGTCCACTCATCCACAGTGGATGATGAACTAGCTGGGCCGGTGTTAAGCCACGAGAAAGACAGTCACTTGGGTTCTCAGATCCCTTGACATGGAAGAAGTGCTCCGACGATAAGTTTTCTTGGATTTTAGCGATGCGATTGGCCACATAAGGGTGCCAGCGATGTGGAGAAGAATGAATCCAACTCAAAGTTACAGTTGAATCAGAGAACGCTACGACAGCCTCAATGGCGTATCGGGCGGAGTAGAGAACGAACACTCGTTTTATCAGAATTGATAAAAGGAGTGCGGCGCATAGCTCCAAACGAGCTAGCGAAATAACCTTAAGAGGTGCGACTTTGGATTTTGCACATACCAGTGAGATGACGATGTCACCGTCTGGCTTGACTACGTGGGCATAGACAGCACCACCGTAGGCCTTCTCACTGGCATCCGCAAAGCCAACTATGGAAAGCTTACAATTTTCAATAACGCCAATATGACGTGCGAATTTAAGCTGAGAAACTTCAGGTAACTCAGCTTGAAATTGTTCCCAAAGGCGAACAATGCGATTTGGTGGGACCTCATCCCATCCTATTTTGACAAGCCACAAATCCTTGATCAGTAACTTAGCGTACAAAATCATGGGCGCGACTAATCCTAATACATCAAAGAGACGAGCGATAGACGACAAGATATTCCTTTTTGTACAAGGACGAACATCAGGGTTGACCTGGAATGCGAAATAGTCATGGTCGGGAAACCAACGTAGACCAAGAATTTTCAGGGTCGGATCCTTAACTAGATCGACACTGTGCGAGAGTCGCAATGACTCGGGAATAGCCTGAAGGACTTCAGCGCTATTACTTGACCATTTGGTCAACTCAAAATCACCAAGTGAAAATATTTTAATCAGTTGGTGAGATGACTCTATTGCTTGCTCTACATTAAAGGTCGAGCTTGCTATATCATCCATATAAATGTCTCGGCTCAGTATCTCACTGGCCAGAGGAAATTGGTGCCCTTCGTCCTTACACAATTGTTGAATGGAGCGAATCGCGACAAAAGGAGAACACTTCAGGCCGAAAGGTAGAACTGAAAATTGAAAGATTTTTAATTTTTCATCTTCGTGAAAGCGGTAGAGTATTCGCTGAAGAGGACGATCTTCAGGACGAATCCCTATTTTAAGATACATAGCTTTAACGTCAGAAGTTATTGCTACCGCGAAGAGTCTCAGGTTCAATAAGATATTGAGCAGGTCCGCTTGAAGAACGGGACCAGCATAAAGGATATCGTTTAACGAGGTACCATTGTCTGACTTCGCGCTTGCGTCAAGAACCACGCGTAACTTAGTGGTTGTCTTGTCCTCGCGAATGACAGCATGGTGTGGGATATAGAACGAGACTTCACCTGGCAAAACTCCTTCCACTAAGGAAATATAGTTATTTTTTAGATAATCTTTAATGACGTCATCATAAAGAAGTTTGACGTTAGGATGCGATTTAAATTTACGTTCGAGGCTAAGAAACCTACGACGAGCGATTTCGAAAGAATTTCCTAGCGCAGAAGCGTCCGTCTTCAATGGCAAAGCAGCGACATACTTGCCAGATGGGGTGCGAGTAGTGGTAGAACCATAAAACTGCTCGCAGTGGTTATCGTCCACACTTGTGATTGAAGAAGCCTGAACTTCCTCGATCTCCCAGAATCTACGCAAGTCGCAGTTCTCCAAAGAAGACATCGCACAAAACGACATCGTAGCGGTAGGAGAGTCTAAAATAGGCGCGTCTCCCATAAAGATATAGCCTAACACAGTCTCTAATGCATCTGGATATCCAGCGGTCGAAGTAACTTTACTTGGTTGCAATAACTTAGCAAACAACTTTACTCCAAGTAGGATGTCAATATTCCCCGGCATTCCCCAAGTATCATCAGCGAATAGATGCGAATCGATATGATTGAGATCAGCGACATTTATCGGACACAATGGGAGCTGTCCTGTTATCTCGTCGAGAACCAATGCCTCGATCGAGTACTTGGGTTGAGCGCGAAGGCGCGAGCTAAATGTGAAGTCGACTGAACCGCGGACCGATTGAGACGTCCCACCGATACCTTTAACCGTGACTATAGCATCGTCACGTATTGGTAGTCCAAGCATACGACAACATCGGGTGGTAATATAGTTCTTTTGAGAACCCGGGTCCAATAGACAGCGAACAACAAAATCCTTCCCTTTTCTACCTACCACTAACACTTTCGCAGTAGCTAAAACCTCCGTAGTGCGAGTACTATTATGAGCCGAAGCCGAATGAGTACACAAAGAAACGCGATCCTGATCCGGGGTCTGAACTACGGCGCTGGCAGACGGCGCGGCGCCAACTGCTGGCGCGGGTGTCGGTTGTGGTGGCGGCGATTGTTCAAAATGTAACAGGGAATGATGTTTACCGTTGCATTTCTTGCACGAGAGTGTTGATTGACATTTAGATACGGTGTGTTGACTACTAAGGCAATTACCGCAGAAGCGATTATCTTTTATATATTTAAATTTGTCATTCGTATTTAATTTTAAAAAAGCACTACACTTATATAAGTTTGTGTGCACCGACTGACAAAGCGAACATTTAGGTGACGTAGCTACATACACCTGCGATACCTTACTAGAGGGTGCGGGGGGGAAACTAGCGCTAGCGCCAGCAGTCGAGCGCTCAGGCTTCTGCGGCGCGGTGCGATAAAGAATTTTTACCTGTTCTCGTACGAACTTCACGAAATAATTGTAATCTACGCTTTGAGGATCCTTTAACGTGCGAAGCGACATTTCGTAATGTTTTGCGATGTCGGAATCTACTAACTTAAGACCCGCGTACATAAAAATAAAATCAGACATGTTGTCGATTTTTAATTGTTTGAGTCCAGCCACAATAGCGGTATACCTATCAAAAACCTTTTCTACATTAGCGGGCGACGAACCAGCTGCCTTTAGAGAAAACAGTTGATTTAAATAATTAACGGCTAATGCGCGCTTGTCATGATATTTAGCGATAAGCGCGTCCCAGATAACACGATAATTTTCTGCAGCAGGAACAATACCGGCTGCCACGCCTTTGGCTTTGCCTTTGAGATGACCCAACAAATAATGAATGCGATCAGAATCCGAGAGATCGGGATTTGTATGAATCACCCGTTTAAATGTCTCATAGAAGAACGGAAAGTTCTGAATGTCACCATCAAAGGTAGGTAGTTCGATTCGAGGTATTTTGATATGCGAAGATCCTGCCTCATTCGAGTTATGAGACTCTTTTGTTGTGGTTAGGGAACTCAAAACATTTTTGATTTCGCACGCCAGATCGTCAAATGAAGACAATGTACTATAATTAACCTCATATGTTGGATTAAGTTTCAATGAAATAATGTTTATATTATCAATAACAGTTATAATTTCAGTACGAATTAGATCAATTGATTTAGCTTGCGCAATAAAAGTGTCCCGCGATTTTTCGGTCCTAAGGTCTATTATAGAATCAAATAACCTTTGTGCACGAGCAAAGTATGCGGCGCGTTTGCCCTCATACATTTTTAATTTATTTTGTAAATCTTCCATTTTAACTTAGAATAGAATAGAACTAAATAATAAAATTAAGTAGGTACACAAAAATATCAATTCGGAACCCAGTTAACTCTCAGAACACGGAACCCTAACAAGCTAGTACGAAAACTATGAATCAAACAAAAGAAACAAATAATTGATCAGGTAAAACCAATAAATTAGGTAGGAACCACTTTTCCTGACCTGCGGAACCCTAGTACCAAAAATGGCAACAGGGTGCGGTTAATAAACTGAATTTAAAATATTAAATCAGCTATTTAAATAATTGTGTACGGAACCAACTTTCGCCTTATCACGCGGAACCCTAATGGAACGCGTAAGCAAAAGTCCAACAAAATAACACAATTAAACCAATAGGTACGGAATCACTACTCCGACCGTACGAATGACCTATCACAATAACTTAGTGAAGGCTACAATAATAACTTTTTACAAACACTATAAACCTTTTCGGTAAGTAGGTAGATACATATTATAATATGTCCCGTACGAAACCTTCCGATAGGCAACCACTGAAAATGGTCCAAGCGTGGGTAAATAGAAAATAGGTAAATGCGATGCGAGATTATACCTAGGTAGGTAGGTATCTCGATAAATATCTATAAAATGTACCTAGATAGATGTAACTCAAAACGGAATGAACACAAGAGTACCTATGTACCAAACCGTCTGAACCTAAATAACTTATAGGTGCGATGGGAATTAACAAACCAAAGTTCAAAAAACAACTTTAGTTTTAGTAGGTATGGAAATAATATCCAACCATGCGAAAACTTACTTTACGTAGGTACGTGTAATACAGAAATAACTTATCCGTGATCTCACAACTGTAACGTTAAGTAAGTGCGGTGTAGATAAACAAAAGTTGTTGTAATCTAAAAATAAATGTAATGAGAATAATTTAACTAAATTGCAATAATTTAATCAAATGCGGAGTGGACTGTATTGCGATTAAATACCTACTCGTACAATACGAGGCGATTTAACAGGATAACATTTACCTACAAGACTTCAGTTAAATAAAACTAAATCAATCATAACAATGACCGTTCAATCATGATTGTGGTTCCCGGACTCAAGGTCAATCTTGGTACGAAAGTAGGTCACTCAACACAACCGTTGTGAGAACCCCAAACACGCTGTTTGTCGCGGTATACTACCCACGAATCTACCCGCTATTATACCAAATGTTGGCTTGTAACGCGCAGTTCTCGGTAAATACCCTATTTCACGACACAAATCACTGTAATACTTTTATAGAATTTAAGACTTGATATGACTTAGTAATTTTAATGTGTAAGTACCTACACCACTAAAAATATGCAATGTAGCGGAACTTCGATAAAGAATGCGGATGATATTAGACCTTACGTATAACGCAATAAGGACGAGTTTCCTAAGACGATATGCAATTCTACGTAAATAATTTCTAGATTTTTCTAGCTTATAGGACAAATTGTATCCGGCTCGAAGGACCAAAATGGATTGTATAGTTCGACGATCGATTCTTTAGATTTCAAATTACTGGTCAAAAACTATACGCTGCGGTAGCCTCAAAATGGAGGGGCGCTGATTCTAAATATATTCTAGAAATTGCAACAGCCTGACGGTGGACAGTTAGAAACCTATAGGCACTCAGGAAGGCTTACCTTGCTGGCCACGTCTGCGATCAGCTCCAGAGGGACTGCTTCAACTGCACTCAAAGTTCACTTCACACACCGAAGTTCATAGTTCAAAATGTTATTCAAAATGCGATGGGCCAATGGACCCGCGGGTTTTATTTATGGCGAATACATGGACAATCTCAGCAATAACTTAGCTGGAGATGCGATGACGCGGCACACAGAAGATCAGAGATAGATCTTTTCCGAAGGATCGTCAACGGACCGCGCGCTAGGCGAATATTCACGGAGACGCCATCTTGGTTTTTTTTTTCCCTCCTTTCTGATCACATGAACATAGTCACGAGATGCGCAGCGACCAGTGGAACTTCATACTGGTTGAGTTTCCTTAGCTGCGGCAGGAGCAAAGTCCAAGAAGCGATTGCTGGACATTTTCAACACGGCAAACCCAACCTGGCGTACCTAGTCAGTTCAAATGTCCAACGTCAAGCATTATATTTTATTTATAAGTATTTATTACACGCAAACACCGTGTTGGCGTAACCACCCCCATTATTTTCGATACAGTCAAGTAGACGTTTGCGCATGGACCCAAAAATATTACTGCATACTTCGCTCCCTCTAAAACTTTCCCACACCACCTTTGCACCATCAAATCCCATAGATTTTCTATGGGGTTGAAGTCGGGTGATCGCGCTGGCCATGGAATAACAATTACTTCCGGGTGATTGTGAAACCACTCACGCACAGTACTCGCTCGGTGAATAGGACAATTGTCCTGGACAAACGGAAATTCTGCTAACTCATCAGCTGGGTAAATGTTGCGCACAGTAGGTAGCATATCTGAGTCTAACAATTCCACATAAGTTGAACTGTTTGCGCGTGGAGGAATGAAAGCCAGTTCTCCTGGTCCTGCTGCACTCATCCATCCCCACATATTAATTGTGATTCGACCTGATTCGGTGTTAGGAATGACGTTGTTATAACACCAGCGAGTGTTATTCTTGCGCCATAAGTGAAGCCTGCCCTTTTGACTGGATTTAAATGTTTTTTCATCTGAAAATACCGCAGTATTCCAGTCAAAATCTAAATAATTACGTGCGAAACGTAATCGTTCTTGTATGTGCCTCTCTGTCAAGTTCGGCTTTTTAGCTGGTTTTCTGTGATGCACGCCTTCAGCGTGAAGTGCACGGCGAACAGTATCCATCGAGGTGTCATATAATTCCGCAAAATGTCTCGTTGGTGCGAAACCATTCGTTTCGTATATGTCCACCATATGTCGTCGCTGCGCCTCGCTAATAAGCTTCGGTCTCCCACTTCTCTTTCGACTAGCAAGGCTACCTTCTTCCTCATATCTTTTTATCCAAAGACTTACAGTATTTTTCTAAAACAAAAAAATATATATATTAGGCAGCTATACCTACTTGACTTCATTTTCATTATATAAAATGTTAATAATCATAATTATGAATATAATTTTAAAATAAAACTGCATTTATAAATCCAATAACCGACCCAATAAACCCAAGGATTTATGTATGATACGATGGATGGATTCATAAATGGCATACATTTTAATTAGAAGATTAATTTATAATAAAGTTACAATTCATTAATAGCTATTATACTCACATTCAGTCCGGTTTCTTCAGATATTTGTGTTTTATTAAGACCACTTTTATGCAGCCCAATGATAGTCGCCCTCACTTCAATACTAATATTAGCCTGCATTTTGCGAATATTACAATATTGTTAACCACACGTCACTAACCAACAACTACAACCAATCGACAGTTCATTTCGGTCAAGTTAAAACTCATGTCTACCTCGCAGAAATCTAATTCTTTATTTAGTTTTTTTGTGATCTACCCTGATCTACCTTTCTAACTCTAAGAAATGTGTGAACAAGTTAAAGAATAATATTTAATATAATAATATGTAATGCTAATCCATAACTTCCAATCGGGTAAGAACTTACAAAAAGTCAACAATTGCGTGGGATTTGAACTTGCGGCACACTGATTTGCGCTTCAATCTGTGTGCTCTATACCACTGGGCCATCTTGACTAATGCTAAGCTGATGAAATTGAGGATTACAATCAATTGTTGGCGATAACTTGAAAATAGAAGGTCGTAAGTCAAACTAAACGTCAAACTAATACGTTGTGAGAATTCTTATCGACTTTTGCTAGTGACTTTTGTTTGTGTTTTGCTAAATACGAGGGGATGACATGACATATCAAACCAGGACATCTAGAAGTTTTTCTGTGTTCGTGTAATTAATAAATAAATAAATAAATAAAAATAGCCTTTATTTACTCTGACCTTCGTATTCACATTATTTTAGTACTACACTTAATTGTTTACTATATCTAAACTTAAATTATAACAATGACTAATCTTAAATTATTACTTAAATTACACTTAAATTATAATTTTTACTTTTGTTTGTTCGTTCTATCAGCTACCAGGTCAAGCTGTCTTGAGACATAGGCCTCCTCAAGTTCCCTCCACATTTGTCGATCCCTTGCTACATTCCTCCAACCCTTAGGCAGATCATCCTCCCATCTTTTAATCTGCCTTCCTCTACGTCTTTTTCCGTCCCTTGGGTACCATTCTGTAACTTTGTTGGTCCACTTCTCTGTTTGTGTCCTCATCATGTGACCTGTCCATTTCCATTTTAGGGTTCGTGTTTTTACTTTAACATCCGCTACTTTTGTGGTGTTCCTAATTGTTGTAGCTTTCCATTTGTCTTTTAATCTTAGACCCATCATGCTCCTTTCCATTCCTCTTTGGCATACACCGAGTTTGCGTTCAATCTTCTGAGTTAGTGGCCAGGTTTGGCAGCCGTATGTAAGGCATGGAAGTATGCAGGTGTTGTATACGGTTCTCTTTGCCGAGATTAATGGGCACTTTTTTATTTTTCATGATTTCCTGAGTGACCCAGTACCTTTGCCAGGTGTTGTTTACTCGTCTTTCTACTTCTTTCGTCGATAAGTCTTTCACCGATATGACCTGACCCAGGTATACATATTCGTTAACGTATTCGATCTCATCTTCGCCCACCTTAATTTTGACTTCGGTCTTATTTGTCATCAATTTAGTTTTGCTTGTATTCATTGATAATCCCGCCTTTTTACTCTCTGATGCTAGTTGTTGTAGCTTTGTTCGTAATGTGATGGGATCTTCGGCGAACAAAATGAGATCGTCTGCGAACGTGGTGGTGGTGCAATTTTTCCCCGTTTATATTAATGCCAAGGGTATCCCAGTTGAGTTGCCTAAAGATATTTTCCAAAACGGCATTAAATATTTTTGGTGACAACGGGTCTCCCTGTCTCACGCCCTTTTGTATTTTAAATTGATCTCCAATGTTTTCGAGATCAATTTAAAATTTCAATTTAAAATCTTTTGCTGTGCTGTTGACATATATTTTCTTAATGATCTTAATAAATTTACTTTCCACTCCTTGGTTTTTTAATGAATCCCATATATAATTATGTTTCAAGGAGTCGAATGCTTTATTGTAATCGACGAAAGACAGGTAGTATGGGCGGTCGTATTCATTGCATTTCTCAATTATTTGTTTGACAGTATGTAAGTGATCAATTGTTGAAAAATCTGAGCGGAATCCCGCTTGTTCTTTGGGTTGGTTACTGTCTAGATTTTTCATATTCATATTCATATTTATTTGCGTTCCACAAGGTAAACAAGGTGTTAACAAAAGGCTTAGAGCTAAGAACCGTTGTAGACCCTGTCAGGGCACAGCAAAATTCAGTATTATATAATCTAATTCAACATTCATAAAAATTCAAATAAAATATAACATGAAACCAAACAATTACAGATTTACAGTAGCAAAAAAAAGAGGAGAAATGTCAGAAGTTAATAGTTAAAATGTCAGTAACACGTGCTAAAAATTAAAATAAAATTATGCATGAAAGACTAAATAAAATACAACATGAAACCAAACAATTACAGTAGCAAAAAAGAAGAGAAATGTCAATATTTAAAGTTAAAATGTCAAAAGTTTAAATGTCAGTAACACAGAGCTAAAAATTAAAATAAAATTATGCATGAAAGACTAAATAAAATACAACATGAAACCAAACAATTACAGTAGCAAAAAAGAAGAGAAATGTCAATATTTAAAGTTCAGTAACACAGAGCTAAAAATTAAAATAAAATTATGCATGAAAGACTAAATAAAATACAACATGAAACCAAACAATTACAGTAGCAAAAAAGAAGAGAAATGTCAATATTTAAAGTTAAAATGTCAAAAGTTTAAATGTCAGTAACACAGGGCTAAAACTTAAAATAAAACTATGCATGAAAGACTAAATAAAATACAACATGAAACCAAACAATTACAGTAGCAAAAAAGAAGAGAAATGTCAATAGTTAAAAGTTTAAATGTCAAAAGTTTAAATGTCAGTAACACAGAGCTAAAAATTCAAATAAAATTATGCACGAAAGACTAAACAATTCCATATAATTCACAGAAACCCAATAATAACAATTATATCCCTAACAAGCAAATAAAACATATATGTAATTCTATGATTTGATAAGCAATTAATTATAATCTTTCATTCATGTATTCGTTCACATCATAATAGCTTTTGTTTAATAGAAATAATTTTAATTTATTTATAAAAATGTTGTTTTTATTGATATTTCTTATTTCTTCCGGTAACTTATTATATATTTTTAGTCATGCGGTGTAATATTATTTTGCTGAATACTTTATACAAGTTTGGCATCAAATTGATGAGTCTGTAATTGTTGATCTCATCTCGTCCGTGTAATTAAGCATCGCTAAATAATCCGATATTACAAAATTACCTATAACTTAGACTATAGAAGTTTAGTTTCTTGTTGAGTCTATGATACAGAAAAGGTCCTAAAACACATAAAATCGACTAGCAAAAGCTAGATGAATTGGTCAAAGCGGATATAGTTGAGCCCGTTAATGATACGAGGTTGAGAAAAGTACAGGAGGTTTTTGAAATAAAACAATGTCTTTTTTAATGACTTAAAGTGTGTATATAAAGTTGATAAGACACAATATCTTGGCCATGAGCTATCGTGCAAAGGTGTGATAAATATATCAAAAATATTGAGTCATTTAGAGAGCCGGTTACCGTGGAGGAAGTCCAAAGTTTCTTGGGCCTTGTTAATTTCGTGGGTAAATGGGTTCCAAATTTAGCTACTTTAACTGAACCTTTTAGAGAACTTTTGCGACTAAACTACCAAAAAATACTAACATTGAGTCCTACTGGACGGATGATCGGTCACAGGCTTTCAGACAATTAAAACAGCCCATGACTAACATAAGAACTTTAGGAATATGACCCAAAGGACCGTCCTCAAGTCATTGCAGACACCAGTCCAGTTGGGCTCGGTGCCGTGCTTATACAATATGATAAAAACGGTCCACGCATCATTGCCTATGGCAACAAAAGTTGAACGGTCGGTCGGCAATGTGTTGAATACGCGGTTGGCGAGAGTGACAACGGTAAGCAACTTGGCTTTCTCTTGCCTTTGGTTAGAACTGTGACTGTGTTCTCACCTAACCTAGCCCTACTGGCCGTTTGCACCAAGACTAAGTGGCACACTAAACACTGAGTATCCTGTTGGTGAAAACGGGCAGTAAGCACTCAGTAAGGAATCTCTTAGTGTTTGTGAAAATGGTCATTAGGCTTTGAGTTAAGTGTTACTTAATGTTGATGAAAATAAGCGTTAGGCATTCATTCAGTTTGACAGATTGCGAAACACGCTACTGTCAAACAGAAAAGAAGCCTACAGTGTTGATGAAGAGCTTAAAACGGTAAAATAAGGTCTCTATAGTAACGACTGGCAACAGAGCGTAAAAAAAAATTATAAGATTTTTGAACAAGAACTTTGTTTTCAAGAAAACATTATATTGCGCGGAACAAAGATAGTTATACCTACAAAATTATGACACAAAGCTCATCCCGGTGTAATAGTAGATGAAAGCTAGATTACGTTCAAAAGTTTGGTGGCCTAAAATTGATAAAGACGCAGAAAACTATGTCAGAACTTGTAAAGCTTGCACTCTGGTATCAGCTCCAAATCCTCCTAATCCGATAAAAAGACGGGAACTTCCAACACAGCCCTAGATTGATGTAGCAGTAGACTTTATGGGACCATTGCATAGTGGGCATTATCTTTTGGTAGATGTCGATTATTTCAGCCGTATCAAGAGATAAAAATAACCAAATCAATAACTGCGATAGATACTATTAATATACTACTATGGATTTAGAAGTTAAAGGTTCTTATTCATATTTATTTGCGGTCCACAAGGTAAACAAGGTGTTAACAAAAGGCTTAGAGCTATGAGCCGTTGTACACCCTGTCAGAGCACAGCAAAAATTTATTATTATAATCTAATTCATACAAGCAAAAAATTAAAATAAAATTTGGTATCTCCATTACTATGTCACTTTCAAATACTATAACACTATACACATGGCACACACAATATATCTCTCAGGGTATGTCTTAATCCTTAGAACAGTTGCAGTATAAAACCCCCGAATTGGCGACAACCTCTATTTTTATACCCAAATATCAGTACATTCTTCCCGCCATAATAAACCAATGGCAAATGGTCACATATTATAGCTAAACAACTAATATCATAGATAATAATTAACAAATCCTCTGTAAGGGAGCTATTTCAAGAGTTCATTAAATTATTTATTTGTAATCTATATCTTTAATCGGATAAAATATGAACATCAACTGATACTTCAGAGAATTGATTGAAACAACTTGATATATTGAAATTGCAACATAAGATCTGGGACACATTATAAATATCACTTAATTATTATTTCATGTTTTAATGTGTAAAGGTAGAATCTATTTGCACCCTAAGTTTCTACAATGTTTATGTAAGTTATTTGATATTATGCTATGAATATTACTGATAAATGGTTAGAAAGATGTGTTATAATCTGGTTTATATTGCTTATTGTTTATCTTCACTGATAAATTGCTATATTTTGAGAAGGGTCCAGGAGAAAATTTCAGCTTTCTAACTATCACGGTTTATGAGATACAGCCTGGAGACAGATAGACAGACAGACAGCGGAGTCTTAGTAATAGGGTCCTGTTTTACCCTTTGGGTACGGAACCCTAAAAACTAATAATTAAAAAAAAATAAAGATACAGAAATGAAAATAAAAGGTAAGGAACGGGAAGACAGGAAAACAAGAGCTGAGGAAAGAACAATAACGATTGGGGAAAGGTTTATGTAAAAAATATGATTAAAGGAAACAAATTAACTCCACAATTTGATGATCAATCTCACACACTAATTATAAAGAAAGGTAGTGATGTAGAAGTACAATTGATAGTACAGGTGACACGTCACGTAGAAACATTATTCATTTAAAGAAAGTAGAAGGTAAATGGATGGTCCATCAATCAGAAACTGATTGAAATTTAACAGTATTTCAGAATTAAACCCTTAATTATATACAAATAAAACAGAATCACCCGACTACGCACACATCGACAATGCAGCTGTGTGCATGAGTGTCGACGTCCGTCTTACCTTCGAAATGCTAGCGCGCGCGAGCGCGACCGAGCAATGACCGGTAGCAATAATCTTACCTAATATTATTTCGAAAATCACCTACATTATTGTCATAAATTTTGCTTGATAATTAACTCATTTTTGAGCATCGTTGGAATACGGAAATCTTACTGACAGTAATACTAATGCGCCAAAGAAAAGTTCACTGACCTGTTATCAGATGATTAATAAAATGTTAGTTTTGTTTTATCCTTCAACCTAAAGTTTTCGTAGTGATTTTGTTTGAAACACACTGATAGTTCAAAGGCCACGGGGGCGTGGCCTAGGAACTTGCGCGGGAGAGTATCCGCACCGTGATTGGGGTAGGAATGTAGGATTGATTACCTACGAATTGATCGTTGCGTATGCGTTGTGTATGTATTGTTTGTGTGTGAAAGCGCGGTTATAGGGCTAGTAACAGACGGGCCGCGTTTAAATACGGCTGGTTCACACCTACGGATTTCCGTTAATAAGCAAAAAAAAAAAAAAAACCTACTCATTTTATTGTTGATTTGGGTCGAGAATCATTAGCATAATTACGTCCTTGAATTTGACGAGGTTGCAAATCAACACCTTGTTATTTGTAAAGAAGAGATTGTGGTGATTAATAAATAAGTTATGCGTAAGTGGGGGTTGCGCGATGGAGGGAGTGCGGGCCGATGCGCCACACTCTCTGTCTTGTCCGAGCAGTCGTAGCGACAGCACGCCTAACGCAGTAATATCGAAAACAGTGTTTTATTGTGCAACCTCAAACGTGGACACCACAATTATAAATAAGTCATTCTTAACTTACCGATGGTGATCAAAAAGCACCCCATTATTAACCGACTTCAAAAAGGAGGAGGTTATCAAGTCAACTGTTTTTTTGTGACCGTCAAAATGGAGGGACCATGTCTCCAATGTCTGTCATACACATAAAAAAAATACCATAAATCTACTATTTCCTACCTTTGCTATAATTTTAGCTACCTCATCATATACATAATATTTTAACAAAATGCTTGGTCCCTCCATCATGAAGTCAAGATGGAGGGACCAAACTGATAGACTACTCCCTGGAATGTTCTACCTACTTAATGTTATAATACCTTAATTGTACCTTAATATTATTGATTTTGGTTGCCCAAAACATATATCGTTTTAAAGATATCGATTATATAAGTTGGTCCCTCCAAATTGACGATTCAATTGTTTAGTGCAACAGGTAAATGGGCGGTTCATTTTTGATCTTCGAAGGATTAATATTTAATACCTATTTACTACCTTCAAATCATGCAAAATTTCACATCTATTGGCCCACCTTAGAGTTTAGGTTTCGATGGCCCCTACCGAAATATGATTGCTAGATTGAACAAAAACTGTTGATGCAGTTTTAAACCTGATACATTTGACCATCTTTTTCGATCGTATTGTTTTAAATTTGAATTCAGAATACCATACGACATGGAGCTACGCCTAACAAGTCGGATATTATGCGCCTTGTTAAAGGCAATTGATTTTTGAATAAAAAACATGTTTTATCAAATAAAGGTTTAATTTAATAACGCGTATTGCCTCCATGGGCATCTACCACAGCTCTCATACGATTAGGCATAGAGTTTATCAACCGCTCTATGAAATTTCGAGGGATCATCTCCCATTCCTCTTCTATGGCAGTTTTCAACTCCTGCATCGTCTGGGCAACTGGCTGACGAGCCTTAACACGTCTTTTTAGCTCGTCCCACATGTGCTCAATGGGGTTCATGTCTGGGATTCTGGCTGGCCAGTCCATAACTGTGATGTTCACATCCCGAAGATATTCCCTGACGATGCCGGCCGCATGGGCTCTTGCATTATCATGCATAAAAAGGAAATTTGGGCCCACATAGTCCGCGTATGGTATCACGTGAGGTTCTAAGCACTCACGAATGTACCTTTCAGCATTTAATGTTGGCAGCCGTGGTCCTGTAACAACCTCAAGTTGAGTTTTGCCGCTCGCGGATATACCGCCCCAGACAGTCCATGAGTCACCGCCATAAGCAACCCTCTCTTCAAAGCAGCATTGTGCGAAACGCTCTCCCTTACGTCGGTAGACCTTCTTCCTTCCATCATTGCCATGTAACACAATTTTAGACTCATCAGAAAAGAGTACACGGCTCCAATCATGCTGTGTCCAATTTAAATGACTGCGTGCGAAATGAAGGCGCGCTGTTCCGTGGGCTCGCGTTAGTTTGGGCCCATTAGCTGGCTTGTGTGGTACCATATCGCGTTCTTTTAACCTTCTCCGAACAGTTCGAGCGCTCACAGATACTCCGTGGAAGTCGCGAAGTTGGTTTTGTATCTCAATGGAGGTAAGGTGACGATTTATCAAGCTGGTCGTCACGATGAATCGATCCTGCCTTTCAGCTGTGATCCGAGATCGTGGCCTTCCTTGGCGACGAACAAAGCCGCCAGTCTCTAGGTACCTCCGATAAACATTTCGGACCGCAGATTGACTTAAATTAAGTTGAGCACTCAAGTTTCTTTGGCTGTGTCCGGCCTGAATAAGTGCCACAGCTTGGGCGGCGACTTCAGGTGAAGTATCCATAGATTATTGATAGAACCTCACCTTAATGTTAAGAATAAGTAATGTTTGTTGCAAAACCAAAGATATCAATCACTTTTTCAAGAATTAAATCCAAGTAAACCAATAAAACCAAGTCTTCTTAGTATTCGATTGTTTGATATCAACAAACAGGCTCCAAATTGTCTTTTGTTTCTTAAAATTCTGTGTTCGAAATTCAAAAAAAGACTATTGAATGAAATTGTGAATGTGCCAGGTTCAAAACTGCATAAAAACTTTTTGCTCGACCTAATATAAAATTTTAGCTAGGACCAAACGAAACTGAAAATACAAGGTGGGCCAATATATGTGTCCAGAAGTGTATAATATTGATAGTATTTGATGTGACCAAACAGTTCATAAAACTCTTTGGTCAAATTTTTGAACCAGTTCCCGCCAATTAAAAAAAAAAGGTATTCGACTTTTTTTTGGTGGGAACCAAAAGTTCATCTTATTCGAAGTAGGTAATTTTTGGTAATTACATTTGTATTAGATATTATAATTTATATTAAGCTGGTACTGATATTAATACCAAGCTTTTATGATATGTATGTGCACAAGTTTAAAATACATTTGTTGATATTGGAAAAGGCGTATCATTTCAGTAGGTAGTTCTAAAACATAGTCGATAGATTGCATTGTAATGAAGCTGTTTGCGATAACTGCGTCCAAGACACAACATGATTGACCAAGTATGTTCATGCATATTACTATTATTGTCATAATTTATGTTGGTAGCTACCTACTATGTTTATCATAACCATAACATACATACCTACATGCTTAGTAGTTTGTAGGGCCTACGTGTAATCAGCTCATAAGTAATTGTTTTCTATTCATTTTGATAAGAACCATTGCTCAAGGGTTATTATTCGATTAGTGTATAGATAGATCAATGAATGGAAGGGTGATAGGTCAGAGAGCTCTAAGTAAATAGTTGACGTCATGATGGCAGCTGCGCCGTTGGCGCGGGTTGCGTATCTCCATGGAACGCGTGGCGCGCTACGGCGTAGTAAACTTGGTCAGGGAATCGTACTTGCGCAGTTCATCATAATTATATGTACTTACTCTGATTTGCGTTCATTTTAAATAACGTATCAAGTTTAAGTTTCCATTGTTAACGTAGTTTGAATGGTAGCTGCGTAAGTTTTTTTGTTCGCGTGGGAAATCATCAAATTTGAAAAAAAGAAAAAAGAGGGCTCCTCTTTCGAACAGTTCCGCAGCCCCCGCAGGCATCGGCCTTTTCATTTTGCTGAAATCTCTTTAAGGTGCGCGTGGAGCACGAACACGTCGTCGACACGGCCTGTCATCATAAGACTGATGGATGGCGAGCTCGCCCACCATCCACAGGCCCGCGCCTACGGTGGCCAGGAGCCACCACGTGGCCCCCGACGCCCGGGGCGTCTCCCGCGGCGGCTGGAACGTGAGGTTCTCTCTCTCGCGTTCCTCCACCTCCTTCGCCAGCATGAGGCGACGGCTTCCCATTCCATCTCGCTCCGGACCATAGATTGAACCAGGGCCGAACGCGAGAGGTCGCCGCCGCCAAACGCCGCTACGAGGATACGGCGGAGCTCCGCCCAAGTTGAGCAGACCTCCACGGTGTGCTCCACCGTGTCCTCCGGGCGATCCTCCCAGTGGTAACACCTGGGCGTTACCTCCTGCGGCTCCTGCCCGATTCGGTGCAGGTACCTCCCGAAACAACCATGTCCGGTGAAGACCTGCGTCAGGCGGAAGGTGCGGGCGCGGTGGCGCCTCTCCAGCCACTCCTCAAAGAGGGGACTTATCGCCACTATTGTGGAGTGCCCTGCACGGGGTTGCGACAGTCGCTCTCTCCATGTCGCCATAAGATTGTGCCGGAGGTCTGTCCGCTGAGCGGCGATTTGCCATGGCAGCGGAGTTTCCCCCCGGTCGTAGTACCTCCGCACGCCACTCGTGCAGGCGCGCGAGGACTATCGTCTCCAGATTCCATGGCGGCAATCCCGCAAGGAGACTCGCTGCCTCGCCGGAGATCGTGCGGTACCCCCGGATTAGCCTTACGGCTATCACCTTTTGGGACTAAAAGAGTGTCCTTGCGTAGACACTAGGTACCTAGACAATATATATACTATATTGTCCAGACAATTTAGATCTTTATAAATGTCTTTAGGTAGGCGGGTATAGGGGAGGGGTGTTCCGTGTCAAAATATGTTTAAAGATATACCTACTGCCTAAGATTATTTTCACCAGAAGTCTGCCTGTCTCATGTAAAATTCACGATTTTAAATTAGGTCAAAATGGTACAAAAACAATAAAGGTAATCTATTCCAGTTAAGGCTAGACAGTGGGATGTCTCGGCCACAATATTTTTCGTAAGCATTTTAAAATATTAAAAAAAAAAATTATTAAACATGAAGAGTGTCGTTTAAAAGTTAAATCATGCTTTAAACTTTCAAATTTATCTTGTTTACGCGAACGTGTCGGGAAAAATATTTATTTCTTCATCTAGAAAATTCGTATCAATTACTCGTTAAAGGCGATATTTATTCATTATGTTTACGAAAGTACCTATTTGATTTGGCTTGAATCCTGTGAGCCTTCTACTGCCCAAAGTGGGTTCAGCAGTTAGGCGCTTCATGTGCGTTCACCAGACCACATTCAGCGCGACTTGGTACATGCTGTCACCAAGTCTTCTTGATCGTATGATCGTATCTAACATCTCGCCAGTGCTCTGCCTTGAGTGCGTTTATCTTCCACCCGGCCCAGTATCTATAATAAGCTTGTCCAGACAATGCTCAAGTGAACGCATATTGATTTATTACTGATCTAGTTAGGTAAAAATAATAGGGGCCTATCTATACATATAATAAAACTGTAGAAAACTGTAAAAAATAGCCAGGGTGTTAAAGGACAACCAATAGAACCCATTTCCCAGCATTTTTCGAATTTTTGTCTGTTTGTCTGTTTATTTGTTCGGGCATCACGTAAAATGTACGAAAGCAATGTGGATAACTTTTATACACAACGGTTGAGCGTAACTTGAAATAACATTTAGTTTTTGTTTCATTGCAATCGGTTCAGTCTATCAAAAGATATTAAATTTGTATTTAAAGTGTCCTAGAAGTAAAATTAGGGTTATGTGCATTTGATCTCACAACTTCACGTAACTTTTATACACAACAATATGTGTGTAAATTGAAGTAACATTAAGTTTTTGGTTTCATCGTAATCAGTTCACAGCTTATAAAAAAAAAAAATTAATAAAATTTATAATAGTGTTTCCGAAGTAAAATATTAAAACAGCGCCATCTGTCGAACTTAGACTGGACTATATCTAGAGATCAACTGCGTGCAGTATTTTTAGTTCTTCGGAAGCAGTTTGGCGTATTTTAAGTATCCCAATACTTACATGAACGACATCCACCAGTAATCCATCTTGATGTGCACCTTGAAGGTGAAAATATAACAGAAAGGTTAGACAACCCGAGGCAAATTTTGATTTTTTCGCCTTTGCGAAACAGACATTTATTAGATGGAGATCAGCATTGGGATGACGATCTAGCTGAAGCATGCGTCAATGATTGTCCACATCGCTTGCGACATTTATTTGCCATCTTATTGACCTTTTATGGGTTATCGGATGCTAAACAGTTATGGTAAAAGTACAATGACAAGTTTGCTGAAGATTTTTTGAGACATGTTCAACTAAATACTGATGGAGAAATTCCTGATAGGGTACGTGTAATTTGTCACAATAGGTCCTTATTGGCTCAGACCAGTCAATACGGTTTGCCCACACCGACAGTCGATGGGGAACGTATAAACAGAGAGTACGTATCAGAAATTAGTTATAATCCCGTGGAACTCGCAGAAATTTTACAAAATGGCTGCGCAAAGTACATGGCCGAATCCTGCCCTTTTTTTTTTTTTTTTTTTTGGGGGGTGAGAAATCATCAAATGACTCCTTCCGCTCTGGGCGGAGCGGAAGGGAGTGTCAGACTCTTACTGACTAAAAAACACCCATGTTCCTTCATTGGCCCTTTATGTTCCAGGGCCGCGGTATCTCTTTCGAACAGTCCCGCAGCCCTGGCAGGCACCGGCCCTTGCGGGCCCCTCCCGTTTGCTGACATCTCTTTGAGGCGCGCGTGGAACACGAACGCGCCGTCGACACGGCCTGCCCGTCGTCATACGACGGACGGACGGCGAGCTAGCCCATTACTCGCCGTCCACAGGCCCGCGCCTACGGTGGCCGAGAGCCATCACGGCGTGGCCCCCGACGCCCGGTGCTTCTCCCGCGGCGGCTGGGACGTGAGGAGGTTCTCTCCCTCTCACGTTCCGCCGCCTCCTTCGCTAGCATGACTGCTTCGCAGAAGGAGGCGACGGCTTCCCATTCCCTCTCGCCCCGGACCATGGCTTGAACCAGGGCCGGACGCGAGAGGTCGCCGCCGCCAATCGCCGCTACGAGGACACGGCGGTGCTCCTCCCAAGCGGAGCAGACCTCGACGGTGTGCTCCACCGTGTCCTCCGGTCGATCCTCGCAATAGTAGCACCCGGGCGTTTCCTCCCGCCCGATTCGGTACAGGTACCTCCCGAAACAACCATGTCCGGTGAGGACCTGCGTCAGGCGGAAGGTGAGGGCGCCGTGGCGCCTCTCAAGCCACTCCTCAAAGAGGGGACTTATCGCCACTATCGTGGCGTGCCCTGAACGGGGTTGCGATAGTCGCTCCCTCCATGTCGCCATGAGATCACGGCGGAGGTCTGTCCGCCGCGCGACAATATGCCGCGGCAGCGGAGTTACCCCCCGGCTCTGTACCTCCGCGCGCCACTCGTGCAGGCGCGCGAGGACTATGGCCTCCAGATCCCATGGCGGCAATCCGGCAAGGAGGCTCGCCGCCTCGCGGGAGATCGTGCGGTATCCACGGATGAGCCTTACGGCTACCACCTTTTGGGGCGCGTTCAGGTAGTGCTTGGCACGCAACCTCAGCGAACGCGCCCACACCGGGGCCCCGTAAAGGGCCATGGACCGCAAGATCCCCGCATAGAGCCTCCGGCAGGAGGCGTTTGGCCCCCTCAGGTTGGGCAGGAGCCGCTTGAAGGCAGCCCCGGCCTTTTCCAGTCTGGGAGCCAAACGTCGGAAATGCTCCACGAAGTTCCATCGGCTGTCGAGGACGAGTCCGAGGTACCTCAACGTCGACTCGACGCCGACGGGAACCCCTCCTACCGTGAGTATGGATCCCGACGGTGGCGCGCTCCGAGGCCCATGAAAGCACATGGCCTCGGACTTGTGCAATGCCACCTCGAGACCCAATTGCCGGATCCTCTCAACGACTATCGCAACCGCCGAATCCTGCCCTCAGAATCAATTCATAATTCGTTATGTACACTAATTATTATTATATTAAAGTTACTTCTAAAATAAATAAAAATTAATCGCAACAATTACATATCTCTAGAACAGGCGACAAAAAATCTCAAAATAATATGTGTGTTAATAGTTTTTTTGTGGTTTTGTTTCATTGAATACAATACAAAATGCATCTACGTTTGGATACACGCATGAGACAAACACTGTATCTATCTGAATTACGCCTGAAGGTCAGACTAAAATGTATGTAAAACACCTGTGACTGTCAAATTGTATTGCTAGGGTACCTTAAAAAGTTAACGGTTTCACGATTATCGCAGACACCACTTTTCGACCTGCCGCGCGTCTTGATGAATATATTCAAATATTTATTTTCAAGAGTGTGTATCCAAATATCCTAGAGTTATTTTGACGTTTCTACGCTCAAAACCAAAGAGCTCAAAACTATCTGTGCAGTCTTGCGTTGATCTTATCACGTAATACTGTGTTGTCTTTTCGTTATTGTATTGGATATTTTCACTTGACCCCACGCTAATCGGACTTGAAAGGACGTAAAAGTGGATGAAAACAATGAATGTGTCTTGTCTGAGTAATTGCAATGATGTTTTTCTTAAAACGTCTGTAAAAGAAGTAGAAGTAGATAATTATATTTTATACCTACCTAATTAGATATTCTTAAATAAAAATTCAAATACCATTTTAGTGTTTTATTGCCTATCCAATTGCATATTTTTTGCTAGTCGCTTGGGTCGCTTGGAAGTCATAATATCCAGAAATATCTGTAGACGACTATTACTCGCTCTTCTTCGATTTGAAATGTCGTGTCGGATAGTGAAGAAACGGCCTTTAAATCCATTGGTAATAGCATTTCTCGTATTGTTTCGTTTCGGAATTTATGATCATTGCTATTCAAAATGTTTAGGCACATGTTTTGTATCCTATTTATAGTATCTCTCGCTTCTTCTCTGATCATAAAACTTAAACGATTATGATTACACACCTGTAAGCTTTAATTTGACGTACTGTATGTCAATGTACATGAATATTTTTTGTAAGGGCACAGCTCTATACAAATTCCGGCCATGTCATTTGACAGAGGAACAGCGCCAGACGTTTGATAGGGTATGCTGCAGTGTAGATAATGCCTCGGGTGAAATCCTGTTTTTAGACGCACCGGGCGGAACAGATAAATCTTTCCTAACCAAAGTTATTTTGGGTCGAATAAGGAACCAAAATAAAATTGCCCTTGCTGTCGACTCTTCAGGGATATCAGCCACATTATTGCCTGGAGGAAAAACGGCACACACAACATTTAAAATTCCTATCGACTTAGATCGTACGGAAAGCCCGATTTGCAACATATCGCGAAATAGCGATAAAGCAAGGGTTTTACGCGATTGTGTTTTTATTATTTGGGACGACGACGACGAGTGCACAATGGTAAACCTGTAAAGCTGTAGAAGCAGTGAATAGCACTTTACAGGACATAAGGCAAAATGACCGGCCGATGGGCGGCATTACGGTGCTGTTCTGCGATGATTTTCGGCAGACACTCCCGATAGTACCCCGAGGAACGAGAGCCGATGAAATTGCTGCCTGTCTGAAGAGTTCTGTTTTATGGTGCAATATATAATCTCCACACCTTTTATTTTTTTTGGAGGGTGGGAAATCATCAAATGACCCCTCCCGCTCTGGGCGGAGCGGAAGGGAGTGTCAGACTCTTACTGACTAAAAACCACCCATGTTCCTTCTTTGGCCCTTTATGTTCCAGGGCCGCGGTATCTCTTTCGAACAGTCCCGCAGCCCTGGCAGGCATCGGCCCTTGCGGGCCCCTCCCGTTTGCTGACATCTCTTTGAGGCGCGCGTGGAACACGAACGCGCCGTCGACACGGCCTGTCGTCATACGACGGACGGACGGCGAGCTTGCCCATTACTCACCGTCCACAGGCCCGCTCCTACGGTGGCCGAGAGCCATCACGGCGTGGCCCCCGACGCCCGGTGCTTCTCCTCCCGCGGCGGCTGGGACGTGAGGCTCTCTCCCTCTCACGTTCCACCGCCTCCTTCGCTAGCATGACTGCTTCGCAGAAGGAGGCGACGGCTTCCCATTCCCTCTCGCCCCGGACCATGGCTTGAACCAGGGCCGGACGCGAGAGGTCGCCGCCGCCAATCGCCGCTACGAGGACACGGCGGTGCTCCGCCCAAGCGGAGCAGACCTCCACGGTGTGCTCCACCGTGTCTTCCGGGCGATCCTCGCAATGATAGCACCCGGGCGTTTCCTCCCCCCCGATTCGGTGCAGGTACCTCCCGAAACATCCGTGTCCGGTGAGGACCTGCGTCAGGCGGAAGGTGAGGGCGCCGTGGCGCCTCTCTAGCCACTCCTCAAAGAGAAGACTTATCGCCACTATCGTGGCGTGCCCTGCACGGGGTTGCGATAGTCGCTCTCTCTATGTCGCCATGAGATAATCTACACACCTGAGTGTAAATATTCGTGCACATTTAGGAGGCTGCGAAAATGCACAGGAGTTTTCCAATTTTTTGTTACAAATAGGCGATGGCACATACCCCGTACAAGAAGATGGAAAAGTTATTTTGGTTGATAATCTCTGTTCTTGTGTTACATCACAACAGGAGCTAATTTCTTCTGTGTACGGTGATTCCACAAACATGGGAAATCAAGCCGGTTCTTGGCTATGTCAGCGAGCTGTTTTGACTCCCCGCAATGACCAAGCTGCGGCAATTAACTTAAAAATATTGATTCATGTGTCCGGGAATAGTAGAGAATACACCTCTATAAATACAGTTATGGTAGAAGATGACGCCACGCACTACTCGGTAGAATTTTTGAATTCCCTCAACACACCCGGACTTCCAGCCCACAAAATAGTTTTAAAAATCGCTGTACCAATAATTATCCTCAGAAATTGATATCCTCCCAAACTTTGCAACGGCACTCGGCTCAAAGTCACAAATCTGCAGCAAAACATAATCGAAGCTGAAATATTAACCGGTTGCGGCACCGGTGATATTGTTTTTATTCCAAGAATACCTATAATTCCTAACAACTTTCCTTTCTCTTTCAAACGAGTGCAATTCCCAGTCAGTCTCTGTTATGCCATGACGATTAATAAAGCTCAGGGCCAGACATTATCCGTTGCGGGGTGGACCTAAGTAATGGATGCTTTTCCCATGGTCAACTATACGTAGCTCTTTCACGCGTAAACAACCCCAATAATCTTTTTGTGTACGCTCCAGATGGTTCTACAGCTAATGTTGTTTATAAATAAAAAAAAATATTTGTATCGGTATCCTCCAACAGCGCTTCGCACTAAAAAATACATTGTTAAGTTCCGACATCCACGCGAACGAAGTCGCGGGCACAGCTAGTGTATATTAATATCACTAACGCGGTTGCGGTCGCCGGCCGCCGCCCTGCAGTCTGCGATCGTTTTACAGACACGTGAACCGGTCGCTTATAGGTAGCTTAATATTTATTGCAATGTAAATGGAGATGTTACATTTTCGACCAAGATGTGCATTTATTTAAAAAGAGGAAAAAATACCACGAACTTAGGAAAAATATTCTTTCGCGAATTTAAGCCGAATTTGCTGTGCGCAAAAAAGTAGTAATTTTTCAATTATTGCCATATTCTATTCAACATGGCGTCTTACAGTTTGCATAGTCTGTGATAAAGTACTTGCATAACTTTATCAGCTATAAATGCAGGAAAGTTTTCCGTATAAAATAAAAGTTCAAGAGAAAATCTAACCTAGTCTAGGTGGATAAGGTGGAGAGCTAAAGTGTTCGAACTCGCTGTGACATCCTACTTTCTTTTCATTTATAAGATTTTCTTTATAAATTGAAACAGTAAGTCACAAACAGAAAACCTATCAATATAAAAGTGTTGTTCAATCCTGAATTTTCTGAATTGAAAGGCATGACCACTATCAAAGTAGTAAAACAACAACTGATAAAAACAAATTGAGTATCAGTTGTATTTTTATCTCTTTTAGACGAAACAAAGTTTGTGAAACAATTTTCCTCAAAACTTTCAGGGAAAAACAATAATATTTATTGCGCAGTGAACATTTGCGTCTCACGCATGTCGGAGTCCAAACACCTAAATAACTCATTATGTAAGCGGTAATTATACGATCCAAAACTGTTGATCTTCTTTTGATAGAGCATTGAACCCCGTCCTACGGTGTGAACTGCCAAGCCAAGTGTTTCTGGGTCGACTGTGATGTGTTTGCCAGACAGAATCTACGGATAGACACCCGTGAGACGTAATTTGAAATCACGTTAAGATATTTCGTCAGTGAAAACTTCTGTTTTGGTTTAAGAAAATATTATCGTCTGTAGTTTTTAAGGGCGTTCTCCATGTACCTACTCTAGATTCTTGTCGTATACGTGCGTGAATCGGAGATTTTCATCCACAATTTGTAATTCAAATTGCATAATTATTGCACAATTTGCTAGCTGGTATCACTACTATCAGAAAAATGCCTCTTAATAAATATTTTAATACCATAGACAGCGACAAATAAATCAATTTGGTAGATCTTGGTACATACACCTAATGTCCCGCAGAATGGTTTAGATACTTTTAACACTCCTCAATAACCCTAAGCCTTGATGTTCCGGCAAATAAAAAACAACATAGCTACTCAAGCGGTGAAGTATAAACATAGAATAATTAGATGAATTTCGATTCAATATTGTCAGACATTGTAAGACGAGCTTCGTAATTTGCTTGAAACTAGAATTCGGGGTGCACTTTTCGAGAATAGGAGCCTTGTATAGCAACTCCACTTGATGGAACAAAAGTCGTTTGCTCGAAATGTTTTAAAAACATCAATGTTCATTAGGTACCTACCTCGGTTCTTTTTTATTGCCAATGCATAAATGCGAGGCAAACCACGAAGTTTGTTGGACGGTTAGGAGCCAGCGCACAGCAAAGCACTGCCCTCTTTGTTCTGTGGACGTTTATGGCCAAAAGTCTATAACTCAGAGTATCGCCCCACTCAGTGCCTTTACCTGGCCGTTGCTGTGCGCTAATTCGCAGAACACTCGAAATACTTATCGTTCTATACGGCAGAAATACTTATCTGATAAACTTTGATGAAAAACGGAGGCGGACTTAATGCAACAGGCATGTTCTGCCGGTCAACCTGTAGGTAATGCAGAGGCAGAACGCAAAATATTGACGCCTTAGGTGCTGCAGGATAAAACCTGCTTTTCGAAGATGGTCACCTAAGTGAAGAACCAAATGAAACCCTAAGAAAACCTTGGATCGATATAGTTGCCCACTTTTTCTCATGGAAGTGACTACCTAGTTCCTAGGAAGATAATAATAAATAAGTTCTTGCTAGTTTGTTAAATTCATTACAAATGGAATAAACGTAATCTGAAGGATGTTTAGAATTGCCCAGAGTATAAACTACCAACTGCAGTGAAAAGCAGTCAATCATTAGCGTACCCAGGTAGCCCGCTTCAAATAAAACTTGGCAAACCAAAGGTTCTTAGACCAGTCCAACGTTACTAATGTGAATGTGGAGCTCCCGACTCACTGCTGAACTTGAACTCCACTGATGCTACTAATATGACCAGCAATCCACCATCGAGACGTTAGGGAGAATATCTGAATTCCCTAACTGTACGTTCGCGTGATAAATTCACATAACACGTTGTCTGAAAAGAGCAAACTACTACTATCTAACTAACAAGAGGAGAGTATTGCCAGTGCGAACGGACAGTTATAGTCGTAAATAGTCGTAATTAACTCAAAAGAAGGTTTTGTTTTGTCTGTCAACTCTTGGCTATCCCACCACATACCACATAGAAATGGTTTTTTAACTGAAATAGTGCCTGAGGTGCAGCGCGGTCCAGGATGGGTGATGCCCATCTGTGGGTGAATGCGGCGCTGGTTCCTCAGGGCTCAGGCACCGTTTACGGTAGGCCTACAGTAATAGGATATTGCCTACGAGAAAGAACGCATGTTTGGAACGCATATTAGTAAACTGTAACATACACGACGCTAAATCTGCAAGTCACTATCTAGCGCTGTCGGAGCATGAATCAGCACAGTCAATAACGGTTAACGTAGAAACTGATCTTCAAGTTATAGACATTCATAGCTTTGGGTTTAAAAATGTAAGAGTACTCAGTGATGAAAATGTAATTAAGTTTAATAATAATAACTGCATCTCAGGTCTCTCTTTTTCTGAAGTTTACGAAGCTCAAACAAAAAATGACGCCTTCGATAGACTGCATGATTTAATTACCCTTTTTTACAATCAATGCTTTCCTATAGTTAAAATCAAAAATACTTGTAAACAAGTGAGAAATAGAGGTCTAACCAAGGGTATAAAAAGATGCTGCATTAAAAAACGAACATTGTATTTAAAATACCATCTCTACAAACATAACAAAAAAAACAAAATAAAAAACCATATGAAAACTACACTCAAATACTGAAAAAATGCATACACAAGGCTCAGCAGATAAATAGCTTAGACTACATGAATAAGGCCAAAAATGTAAGTAAAGCGGCATGGAATATGATTAAAACAAACACAAATAATATGACAAGTAACTCGGAAGTTGACGCAATTAATACTAATAGTAAAGTTTATGACAATCCAAACCAAAGATGTGACTAATTTAATGACTATTATGTATCTCAAACAAAGACAACTAATAATGCTCATAAAAACATGCAAGATGACATGAAAATAACTACTCCTCAAAATCCTAAAAGCATGTTTCATACCAGTAGATGAATCAGACATTTATAAAATAATTCACAATCTAATAAACACCAACTCTACTGGATATGATGACCTGAGCACTAAAGTTTTAAAAATATGTGTAAAGAGTTTAGTGTCTCCCTTAAGCTACATTATAAACCTGTCTCTAACAGAAGGAGTATTCCCAACATGTCTGAAAAGATCAATTGTCAAACCTCTTTATAAGAAAGGTGTAAAAACTGACATGAGCAATTATCGCCCGGTAACCTTAATCCCGATCCTATCCAAAATATTTGAGAAAGTTATGTGCATTAAAATAGAGAACTTTTTAACAACTTATGATATTCTTAAAAAAGAACAATTCGGTTTTAGGAAGGGCAGCTCCACTACTTTAGCTTGTTTTGCGCTAATAAAATACATAACTGAAAGTCTGAATCAAAAAGCTAAGATAAGCTGTGTGTTCCTAGACATGACAAAGGCTTTTGATTTTGTTTGCCATAAAACACTACTCTCAAAGCTTGAGCATTATGGAATCCGGGGTAAGGCCAACGACTGGATCAAGTTAAAGTTACCTTTCCGAAAGAATACAATGTGTGGAAATAACAAAAACTTGTCAAAGGGAAAAAAAACCTATAGGTCGGGATATAAACAAAATAATTGTGGCACGCCACAGGGAGGTACCGTATCCCCACTACTCTTTCTAGTTTACATCAACGACATTTCAAAGGCGATAGGCAAAGATTGCATACTATTTGCAGATGACACTACAATAATGATTAAGATTAAAAGAAACCGTCCAAGCTCTGGATAATGCAATCGTACGGCTAGAAAAAATAACTTAAAAATAAATATGACTAAAACAAACATAATACAATTTCAAACATACAACGCAAACATAAATAAACTAGACATTCATTATAAAGATTCTCACTTGAACACTGTTGATAATTGTGTATTCTTAGGTATAACGGTCGATAAAAATTGCAATTGGAAAACACATATAGATAAGATTGTTACAAATATAGATCGCTTTAGGCATGTCCTAAAACGAAATAAACAAACAGTAAACTGTGACACTGCAATGCTGGCTTACCATGGTTATGTATCATCCGTACTTAGATACGGCATAGTAATATGGGGTAACTCAGTAGATTTTGACAGAGTTTTTAAAGCTCAAAAAAAATGTATCCGAATTTGTGGAGCTCAATTTTTAGACAGCTGTAAGCCTCTATTTCAAAAACTTAAAATTCTACCTATAAAATGTCTTTATATTTTTGAAATGTGTTTTTGTTAGGAGAAACTACAATTTATTTGATACCAGCATTGACAGACCAAATAGCCGAACACGGCATAAAGATAGACTTCGGCTGCCACCAATAAAACTAAAATTATTTTAGAAAAATTTAAGTATACTGCATGTCGATTATTAATTTCAATCATTTACCAAATAGCTTTCAAGACTTACTGCTGACAATGTTTAAAAAAATACTTTTCAAACTCTTATTAATTAATAAATATTATACCGTTAAGGACTACTTAAAAGACAAGTCAATAGAATCTATAATTTATAAGTTAGACTAATAAAATTGACATTGCTTACTGTGAATACATTTGCACGTCATGTTATGGCAGGATATGATGAAACTAAATTATTGTAACATTTGTAACACCTTATGTACCATATTCTAGCAAATAAATATTTTTGATTTGATGTGATCGATTTGATTGATACCAAAAATAATTTGGCTAATGTATGTCTTCAAATATCTACTCGCTCACCTGTTGCTTTGCGTGCTCGAGACAGTCTTTAAAATAGCACCCCCCTTTATTTATGAAACTGCTGAATGGGAACCGGACTACTGAGTGGTACTCGTCGCAGGTTTGCTACATCACATTCGATGACTTGCAAATGTAAGTTTATTATCGCAAGCAATATTAAAGTCTGATATATATGGAACTACTAACATTTTCGGGATTTTTGGCTAAAGGGAAAATCCCGAAAATGTTAGTACAGTTAAACCTGTACTGAATCATCAAAACATGTAAAAGTATCTTGATTGCGGTGACTCAGAAGCTGGAATGTTCACCCGTCCGTGGGACCACAGGCATTGGTATTTGATATAAATTTCAATTTGTCTACCATATTAAGGTATATCTCTATCCGCTGAAACAGGGTGTGGAAAGATAAGTTAGTGATGCTGTTAGTTACCTGTTTCTTCTTTTTGCAGTCGGCGCCCGGCACCATAAAAAACGAAAGAAAAAGATATTTCTGGGTATGTCAACAAAGTTTGACGTCAGTTAATCCCATTAGAAAATAAGCTTAATATTTAGCTTCAAAGAATTGAATCACACAACTTGTAAGTGGTATGATAGTGGCAGCGTAACTTTCACCGGTAGCTTATCGCGGTGACTCACAATTTAAAGATGGCAGGCGGTCAGACAGGCAGACGTCTATAAATCACCAGCAGCTTTACAGTGTTATTGTTGTTCGGTCACATATCGTAATGTTTGCTTTTTTGTGGAGTCGTAAAACTCGGATTTGTTTGGGTGCGATTTTGAAAGACTGCGGCGGAGATTGGCTCGGGATCTGGCAGTCATCCAGGCCCTATTAACTTTCGGCGGCGACACAGTGAACGCCAACCATTGAGAGCAGTGCGTGCATGTCCATCGCTGTTTGCACCGCACGCAGGATTCGTTTAATTCTCATTGACTCGGACATGTATAGGTAACATACAAGAGAACTCGTAACCTGTAAAAAATTTCGACTTTTGACCTATAGCTGAAGTCAGTAACGACGAGACGCGGCGGCACCGTGCTCACACGCACGTGTGCAGTTATTTGCGCTCTTCTTCTGAACTTTAATTCTCCACTTTGATTACGTCTACTTTAAAATTATTAGTAAACATCGAGCAGGAGAGAAATGAGAACGAAATAATGTCTGCATCTGTAATTTGTTCACGTGAATATAATCCATAGGTACTAGAGAAAACGAATTTTCCCAGATATGAGACCTAGCTAGACCGATTTTTCGCCCCCGTAAATCCCTATATGTTATGTATATTGCAAACTTTCATCATAAAGTCGTTTTCGAGAACATGATTACTAAAGAAATATATACATTTGTATAAATACAAAGATTGCTCATTTAATAGTAAAGGATAACATATCAATTGCGTTTGTTGAATATCAAAATCAGTCAATTTGGTACCTAACCATAGTTGTCATCAAAATTTTCACCTTCGCTTTCCGTTATTACTAATTTATTACCCATCTGCATCCATTATCAATTTGTCTCTAAGTTTAAAACCTATTTATAGGCTTAGTTATGTGCCACTTGTGCCAGCACCAGTAGGGTGTGCACTCCATTGCACTCGATTACATAACTGGCACGTGAATGCATAAGCTATTCTTGGAAAATAAACTATCACGGGGTGTGACATTTTCCTCGGTCGGTGACGATCAAAGCCTGACGTACGTACCTTATTTCTAAGGTCATCTGGCCTGGCATGTTCTCAGTAATGAGGTCAGATTCCATTGTAACCCGACGCAGCTGAAAACAAGTATTTTACATGGAACGACTGCATATCTGACCTTCACAACCCAGGTATCTACTAGATGGTATCTACTCGTACCTTATCTCAAGAGTATGTAATTAACAAACGTCATTCGAATTGTAGGGTAGGTCAGTAATCATTTCTAAATTACTTAATTAATATAATAGTTTATATTAAAACATGAACATAACAGCATCACGCCTGTTATTCCCGGAAGGTTAAACAGCAGCCTGCAGAGGTATGCCATTTTCATCATTAGCAGCCTTGTTACACCCTCAGCCCTCCACCCTTTTGTGGCATTATTTCCTGGTCAGTTTTTGTCTCAACCAGGTTTTCCCCGGGACCCCTCGAATGTCACCCGAAGCCGAAGTGTGCCTATTTGCACATAAACTTTGCCATTTATGATTAAGAAGGATGCGCTAAGGTAGCCCGTGATATTCAAATTTTCTTACATTTTTTGCAATTTGCAGGTTTTCAAGGATTAAATAAGACCAACCAGGAAATCGTTATTAATTTCGACCCTGTCACTTACGAGATATCTCTTTTTTTTTCGGATGGGAAATCATCATATGACTCCTCCCGCTCTGGGCGGCGGAGCGGAAGGGAGTGTCAGACTATTACTGACTAAAAACCATCCATGTTCCTTCTTTTGCCCTTTATGTTCCAGGGCCGCGGTATCTCTTTCGAACAGTCCCAGTCATGATCGCGGGATGACAACAGCTGTCCCGGAAGTGACAGATTAAGCTGCTTGTCCGTAAGTGACGGCTTACTGTCAGTTTATTTATTTTTTCCTTTCACAGGGAGGGCCGGAGGAGGCATGTGTGACTGTTCCCCAGCAATTGTAAGCTGAGTATGCAGGTCGATTTAACTATGTAAGACGCGATATATGAAACTGTAGGGAAAAAATAGGATGAGTATTGAGGATTAAGGCTGCAATTGTTCGATGGAAAATGAACAGAGAACATTGCAGTGCTATGAAAAAATATGACACAATGTTCCACAAAAGTCACGTCATGTTAATTCAGTGGAACTAGAAGCAGTCCCTAAACATTGACCAATAGCATTAGGTAAATAGGTACACCAAATTGACGTCTTGTGGGTTCGATTCTATTAATTAATGTGTAGTGGTGTTAAGGGTCAATTCTTTTTCAGCTGATTTAATACCCCGATGCCGTCACTGCTTTGCGGAGTTCCGGCTCATGGAGCGTCCTGATTGTTATCATATAACTTGACACTGATTTGACCTAATTAACCTACGATCCAGAATCATTAAGTTCGCAATAGTTTTATCTACCAATAGTGGAATCTTGACTATTCTATGTCTGACTAAGGTAATCAGGCAGCAGAAGGTAAGAGCAATTCCATGAAAAAACAAAAAGCTAAAAAAGGAGGAGGTATTCCACCAACTTTTTTATTTTCACTATGTTCACCGATTTCTCTGAGTACTGTTCCGATTTTTTTTTGTTTTTGTCTACGAAAGTCTGCTGCAAGATTGTGTCGTGTCACTTAACCACTTACCTACCCCTAATCTCCTAAAGATTAGGGATACTTAGTAACATTTTGTCTAGCCTGGTTATTAGATTGACTATTTATGTTCACCAAATAACTCATTTAGAGTCCAGGTACACACAATGTCCTCACCTTCCGCCTGACGCAGGTCCTCACCGGACACGGTTGTTTCGGGATGTACCTGCACCGAATCGGGCGGGAGGAAACGCCCGGGTGTTACCATTGCGAGGATCGCCCGGAGGACTCGGTGGACCATACCGTGGAGGTCTGCCCCGCTTGAGCGGAGCACCACCGTGTCCTCGTAGCGGCGATTGGCGGCGGCGACCTCTCGCATCCGGCCCTGGTTCAAGCTTCATGCCATGGTCCGGAGCGAGAGGGAATGGGAAGCCATCACCTCCTTCTGCGAAGCAGTCATGCTAACGAAGGAGGTGGCGTAACGTGAGAAGGAAATAACCTCACGTCCCAGCCGCCGCGGGAGACGCCCCGGGCGTCGGGGGCCACGTGGTGGCTCTCGGCCACCGTAGGCGCGGGCCTGTGGACGGTGAGTAATGGGCTAGCTCGCCGTCCGTCCGTCTTATGACGACAGGCCGTGTCGACGGCGCGTTCGTGTTCCACGCGCGCCTCAAAGAGATGTTAGCAAACGATGCTGCCAGGGCTGCGGGACTGTTCGAAAGAGATACCGCAGCCCTGGAACACAAAGGGCAAATGAAGGAACATGGATGGATTTTAGTCAGTAAAAGCCCGACACTCCCTTCCGCTCCGCGGCTCCGCTCAGCGGAAGCAGGAGGAGTCATTTGATGATTTCCCATCGCAAAAAAAAAACTACTCTTGACCTCAATCTAGTCCTGAGGAGTAGTCCAGAGATGACGTCGACGATGGAACGAGCTAACTCAAAAGAAGTCTATTAACTCGCGACTTAAATAGATTGGATTGGGGTCATATTTCACAGTAAATATGGGTAGGTAAGGTACCTACTTAGGTTCACCTAACGAAACCTATTCAGAATTAATAAAGACCTATACATTTCTCAGGGAGGTAGTTTCTCTGTAAATAGTTACTTACAAGAGGAAACTAAGTTGCCTATTCATTTTTCGGGGAAATAACTGTCGTTACTTTATTTCATTTATATTTCTTTAGGGATCAATTTATCGTTACATATATGTTTTCAAAGAATTCTTAGAATTAAGGATATCAGGAATTCTTATCACTCCTTGAGTCTGTTAACCCTCTAATACTTAGGTCATTATTCCTTCACACGTGTTTCAACGTTGAATACCTGGGCTTAGGCTAGGCTTAGTTTTCCATTTTCGTTTCGAGATATTTATTTTCTCCCACCGTGTACAGGCTAATGTCTGTTATCATGGCAAAGCGAGATTAATCAGAAAAGTTTTTAACAAGCCGATTCTGTACGGTAAGTGCAGAATGGGCTGTGGTAAAAATCTCACTTGCAGTTATTCGCTGCAAGTGCGTGCTGGATCGCGTTGTTCTTGTGGACACAAGCGTGACTTACTGAGAATCTGACTGACTGGAATCGATCTCAGAAACCCATATTCTGGCAAATTGTTTTTCCATCGTGGCAGGAATTTCTCAGTAGCAGCCGGAAATTTGGAGGTTGGCGGCGCAGCCTCGCAAAATACGTGAAGCCGTTGGTTCTGCGCCTGAACTCTCACCAGTTGTCGGATTGCCCATCGGTCTAAATAGTGAGGGGAAGAGAGAGTGCCACTGTGTCTGCGCACAACCTTGTGAGCTGTGTAAGTACTTAGTATGTACACGGGGCAAACTAGATCGGTTTGCAGGGCACACCACAAAGATGTTGGTGTGCGTAAAATCAACGGCCGTCTGACTTCGCCTATTTATTAGTGTTTGCTTCACAATAACCCGTTGTCCACGCACACACAATAAAATTTCTTGTCACTAATGTTGCAGGGAATATGACGCATAAATTTAGCTTATCATACAATCGTCTCCGTGGCGCATTAGTCGAGCGTGCGATAAATAATTACTTACTGCGCCGGCGCCGTAGGATCGAATCCGACTGCCAACAGCTTAATGTTTTTGTATGTTTTAATAAAATATTTTACATTTGTTTGTTCAATTCATTGCTTAACTATTAGAAAGTCTCTTTATATTTGGGTTAGAATGTATTAGTTGTCTACCCTCTAAAAATTACAAATCATGTTTAAGTTAGTAGTTTAAGTTCATCGTCATAATGCTATTGACTATCGGGCTTTCGTTACGTTTTTAGACATTATACCCTGCGTTTTTTGAGAAGTGCTTTTATTTGTGAATCAATATGAATCATTGAACCACACTTTTATGAGCTGAAATAATTCTTTTGCATGAGCAAAATGTTTCAATTAGTGAAATTGCGAGACGTTTAAAGATATCGGTGAGTAACAAAATGTTATAATGATGTTTAGAAGTTTAATATGTTTAAATAATCCACATGTTATTGATTGTTGTTTTTTGTAACAATATTTTATTATTGTTCACAGAGAAGGACTGTGCAATTGTGGGTCCATCGTTATGCAGATTCGGGAAGCATTGATCCTTGCCGACCGGGACCAAAGGCTGGATTTGCATTCACAGATTGGCATCTGATATAGTTGCTACGCATACCGCTGAGCCCTTCCTCACTACTCGTTCCACGGCAACTAAACATGACGTGACATTACAAACTGTACGAAACCACTTGCGAGCAGCTGGTGTGAAATGTTGTAGGCCAGCCAAGAAAATTTGAATGTCAGATATTCACAGGCAAAACCGGGTACGCTTCGCAAGAGAATATTTGGATTTTGATTGGTGCAATAATATAGTTATATTTAGAGATGAAAAATGTTTTAAATCAGACAAGGACGGTCGCAAAATATTGTGGCGAAAAGATGGTGAGCGCTATCATAAAAAAAAATATTCTTCCATGCAGGTCTAGTGGAGACATTTACTTCGTGCATGAATAAGTCATAGATAGCGAAGGCGCACCAATAGGATATTAATAAAAATATCAGGGGGTAATTCGATTTGTTTTATGTGAGTGATGTTATTGTTAGTGAGATAACAATTTAGGATACCTGTATCTTAATATCTATCTTATTAACATGTTTATTCATTTCACTAATAAATAAATTACCCACTAAAATAAGAAAAGTAACGTTATTTCTTGTCCGACTTAGAATATTTGTCATGCACAAAACTTTTTAATTTGTAATTATAATATAAAAAAAAACCTAGTCAATAAATGTTGTTGATTTCTTAATACAAATTGTTTAATTTTTACTTCCATATTTTTTTTCGAATAATGTTCTTATTATCAGGTAAATTACAATAAAAATTCAACAAAATGAAAATAAAAGTTTTTTAATAATGCAAAAAGTTGACGCCAGCGGCGCAGATTCGATCCTACGACACTTGATTTACCAGCCGAATGATTACACATCTATGCCACGACACCAGTTAGTCATAGGGTTAAATTGATGCTTCATATTCTTTACCTCATATTATACATATACTATAGTGAAGCAAACACTAACAAATAGGCGAAGTAATACACCAGTTGATTTTACGCACACCAACATCTTTGTGGTGTGCCCTGCAAACCGATCTAATTTGCCCCGTGTACATATGTTTTGTGTCGATGGCTAGTCTCCCCTAAAATTAGTCGCCATGACCGAAATCATTAGCTGTGATTGGTCGAGTGAATTACTTGAAATGACTGTAACTGAACAAATTGGCACGTCCTCGATTTTTGTTTCAGAAAAAATTTTCACAGATAAACTAAGTCCAAATAAGTTCAATTCCTATAGTCGGCAGTATTTGTTTTTTTTTTTAATCTCGGCAAAGTTCGCCTTTACAGCGTTAATATTATTAAATATTCAAATTGTATTTATAAACAGAATAACACAATTAAAAATGTGTATTTAAAAAAAAACCTTTGCTTCTCTTTGAACCTGCGAAAGCAAAGCGCGGAATAAAAGAAAATGAAATCATTGTAAATCAATCAGTCATTGTAATTAAATACTTTTCATTCTATTATTTTATATAGTTTAAGAACTTTATTATTCCTCATCAAGAATAAAAAATAATTCAATTATTTACTGAGAAAACCAAATTTAAATAACATGTTTATGCGCTACAGAAATCTACGTTCTTAGTAAAATATTAAAAATACGATGGTAAGCGATCACAATAACAAAAACAAATGTATCTAATAGCTAATCACCAACCAAGCAAACACGGATCCAAACTAAAAGTGAGTTGTTGTACTAGATGTGGCAAAACATGACAACACGCTTATTAAGTACGCTTTCAGCATTTTTTAAACAAGCTATACTTTTTGCTTCTTTTATAACCGTTGGTATTTTATTTCTTCGAAAGTGTATGGGAGAGAGGAGCTTCCTAATACAGACTTATTTGCTTAAAAGGAGGTTCCAATCACTAGTAAGTACTTAAGGCTTCCTTGTTACATTTTCACTTTTTTTCATTTTCATTGAAAAGCGTCGTTTGATACACGAGGGCACTTGTTACTGCAGTTCTTGGCTCCATAACACCCTCTTTTGCAGCTCGGGCGTGATTTCCGTGTCGGCTGCAATAAAATAGTTTCCCCACGTGTATCATAATGTACTATCACTAAACATGGGAAGCTACATTGTCCCCGAGTGTCATAGGCTATATTTAAAACGTTATGCTACGTAGGATAATTTCCGACTATAACGCGAGCGAAACCGCGTAGTGGGGTTTCGCAAGGCTTGATTCTGAGCCCGGGCATACCCTACTTGTCGAATTCTGTGACTTATCTCCTACCTATACACACTGTATTCCTTTCCTTCTGATTGCTTAATTATTTAGGAAGGCTCTAACTGCGCCAGTAAAAGGAACACTATACACATATTTATGTCAAGTCTTTTCCGTGTTTACCTTGCACAGATCAATACTAGTACTTACGTAAGACAAGTGACAAAGTCAACTACCAAGACCAATTATTAATTGTTCCCGAATCTTCGAGCCTCGGACGGGTCATGGAATAGAGGCTCGATGTTTTCCTCATAAAAGTTCCACAGCCCGTGTTTGTATATTTCCATCAGGTCATAGGTGCCGGGACCTCCCAAACAAAAGAGCCGCCGTGCCACGAAGTTGTACGTTTGACAATATGTGAATCATCAGTTGATGTTGATAACCGCATAGCGTGATCCGAAACGTTACGTAGTTTCATTATCTTATCGCTTTCATAGAAGTCTTCCTTTTTTACGCATTAGTTGGATGAGCGTAGCGTATTGTTAGATGATGTAAAATATAAACAAAATTATTGGATTAGATCGATTTGTTAATTCAGCCAGAGCCGTAGTTCCCCCGAAATCAACTATAGAAGAACCAACCTATCCGAAGCGGAATGCTAAAATTTTCTTTTATTAATATCGAGCTCGCTTCCCTTGCTCTTCCATGCTCTTGATTCTCATTATTTTACTTCATTCTGTACCTACATAAGTCCTATTTCTGTATAAATGGTGTGCAAAAAATTTCGAGTTCGCTCTAGATTCCAAAATTCCTCAATTGATAGGTTTTTTTATAAGTTGACAAAGTTACTTCTTGTATGAATTGATAAACGGAAACCCAACATATCCTGGATGGAGGGCAAACATTTTGAGCAATTTTCGTGATGTGAAGGTCAATCCAGGGAAGGTTTGAACCGCTCTAGAAAAGTCCTATTAAAAAACATTTAATCAAAAAGTTTGTTAAGTAATGTCTTAGTTTTTTTGATCCTAGTGACCTCCGGCTAGGTATCTCATCCCGATGTTCTTAACCGCTCGAACCAAAATCCTGGTTACGGCCTTGAATTCAGCACCGAAAAATCCTGAAAGCTTAGTAAAAGCGCGTGCATTGTACATGGTATATGGTATGAAAGGTACGACTATTTAGTTTTAGTTCCATAATCTATTACATATAATGTAGACGTGGCGTTACTGTACATTCAAATATTAAAAAAAAAATAGTAGGTGTGTTAAGGGCTCACTCACAGAACCCATTTCTAAAATTTTTAGAATGTTTGCCTGTTTGTCGGTTTGTCTGTTCGTTTATTCGCGCATCACGTAAAATCCCCTCATTGTTTTCAAAATCGAAATATTGAAAGATAAGAAGCATTGTTCAGAGTAACATTTAGCGTTTATTTCATCAAAATCGACCAACATACTCAAAAGATATATTATTAATTTCTAAAATTTTGTTAGTCACCTCATACGCGATTTTTTTATGATAAATTTTAATTATTTACGTAATTAGGTTTTAGCCGAAGTGGAGTCGGAATGGCTGTAAATGATTTTGTTTTTATTTTTCCTTTTGTGTTTACTCTTTGCATGGAAGTAATAAGTACTACGTACAACAGCAGTTCTTATTGCACCGAAAAATAATGGGACTAAATTCGCAAAGATCCTCTCTTTGCGAATTTACTCCCATTCCCATTCTAATAAGGTCACCCTTCATTTTATCTAAAAAGTAGGACATGATGGAAAGGCTGAGAAAATAACATCTATCTTACTACTATTTATAAATGCGAAAGTTTGGAAGGAACGGCTGAACGGATCTGAACGGAATTTGGCACAGAGATAGATTATAGTCTGGAACAGCACATAGGCTATATATTATCCCGCTACTAACTTAGGGGGATGACTAATAGTGCATTTTGTCCTCATCATGCTTTAGAAGAAAACGGCTATTTTAGACCATTTGTCACAGGAATAAGTAGCCTACCGGTTCACCGACCACCCTAGAGGGACCGCCCTGGAGGGTTAGCAAGTTCGAATCGCAGGCAGTATCCACTTTTTGTGATTTTTGTTTTTTTTTTAATGCTGCTAGATATCCAAAAATAATAAACATTATTCGCGAGTTCGATCCCCAACCGGTTTTCACTTTTTGTAAGTTACAGTAGCATGAAAATTAAACAAAATACCTAGATTTTGTTTTATTTTAATGCTTTATGATTTACAAAAGAAGGGGTCCGCAAGGGCCAATACCTGCCGGGACTGCGGGACTGTTCGAAAGAGATACCACGGCCTTGGAACACAAAGGGCTAATGGAACATGAATGGGTTTTAGTCGGTACAAGTCTGACTCTCCCTTCCGTTCCGCCCAGAGCGGGAGGAGTCATTTGATGATTTCCCATCCGAAAAAAAAGGCAACTTTAGACAGACACTGCCAGTTATTGAGAGCGGCACACCGGCGGATGAAATAAATGCATGTCTGATGGCGTGGCCACTGTGAAAACCTCCTAGATCGCAAATCTCCATATCACGTGCAACATGCGCGTCCAACGTGTACAATGTTCACGAAGCAGGTGTCTTTGCGAATAAGCTGCTGCAAATGGGAGATGGGAAAATTTTCCCATCCAGTGGCTACAGAGGACAGCACAGCGGCGGGCAGCTTAGTTCAAAGACTCTCAGTACTAGAAAACTGTAATTTGACATGAATATATTGATTATCTACGCCGCCAAAGTGGTAAAATAAACACCGTTTTAATCTCAACATGAATAATATTACCAAAATTTTTAATCTCAACATGAATAATATTACCAAAATTTTCTTATAATATTTTGATTTAAAAGATTGTCCATGGAGTTTCTTGCCCTTTCCTCTACATAGAGAGATCTACGCTTTCGAATGGGCAACTACAGTACTTTAACAAGTTATTATGTCTTGTGACTGGGACTGTACCTTCATATTTTTTTTGGCATTCAAAAGTGCCTGTAATGGTCTAATTTAAATAAATGCTTCGAGTATGATATATTTTTCAGATATGAGCCACTCAATCAAGTCGTTAAAGAATAGCATGAAGACAATTGGACTCAGAACGAACTAGTGTTGCCCAAATGCAAGACCAAGACGAGACTTAGGCCAGTCTTGGTCTTGGTCTTGCGTCAATACACCTGGTCTTGGTCTTGGTCTTGGTATTGCGCTGTCAGTCTTGGTCTCGGTCTTGGTCTTGCAGCAAGAGTCTCGCAAGTCTTGCAAGTCTTGCAAATACCTATTAGCCTATTGTTATTTATTGAACACGTTACTTTAGATTTTAGATTATGATTCGCGCTGGCCTGCAAATTGCAAAAAAATAAGAAAATTTGAATTTCGCGGGCTATCCTGGAGCATTCACCAATGTACAATGTTAATCAACCAATAATAGAAGACTACAGGCAAAGCCTACCTATGCGGCCAAAATAAGGAAGTGCATGTGTGTTGAGATTAGCAGATTTCATTACAGTGTGCGTAGGTACATTTTTTAGGCAATTTGTCGTACTCGTGACTGGCGCGCTTTGCTACGTAGGTACTGTCATAAGTATGTGTAAGTAAGAACACGTAAGAGCACATTAGAAATAAACAAGCATAATATATTATTATAGGTAGATACCTACAAGGTATGAACTTTGCTAGAAAGTTATTCTAGGTACATTTTATCACATGGGATGATGGGAACAGATTTGTGGGTATTAACACGCTACCTACTTAATATAGTTGAAAATATAGATTAAGTATCTACCTTATCAATACAATACCTTTTAGGGTTCTTTCAGACGAGCGGCACGTTGCCAACTGCAGATACACCTGCAGCCCTTAGTTTAGTGTTATGACGATGCCTACGGTTTTGATACTGGGGAACGTCTATCAAAATCGGGATTGAAACCAAATACCTACTTAATAACGCCCAAATCTAAGTTTGTCTTAACTGCAAGACGCAAGAGTCTTGCAGGCTTAAGTCTTGTCTTGCTCAAGTCTTGCAGGGTTCAGTCTTGGTCTTGGTCTTGCTACAATAAGGCGGTCTTGGTCTTGGTCTTGGTCTTGCGAAAATGCAAGAACAAGACCAAGACTGCAAGACCAAGACCGATTTTGGGCAACACTAGAACGAACCCCTGAGATGATGCAGATGATTTTTTTTACATTTTATTTCACAGTACTCTTATGAATTTATGAAACAAAACGATTTGCATGCCCAAATGGCATGGGTGAGACCACTTAATGGGGCAAAGTGGAATAATACGTTTTTCATCGTTGGAGTTTTTCATCAAATAAGGAAAGACGATATAGCCCGAATATTATGCCAACTTTGCAATTATTTAATTATTTAGAACAATGTTTTTGTATAATATGCGTGGCAACGCCGAGAGGGGACGCCCCAGAAGTTCATAGATAGACTTATCGGTGAGGTTCTTCAGAAAGGACACTTGGAAGGAGCCACCTGACGAAGTGGACCAAATCTGGTGGGGATACCGTCGTTTCGAAGCCGGAGTACATCCAAGTGCTGAGAAGTCTTTATGAAAATGCCACAATGATCGTCTAAACTCAGAACCAGCAAACACAGCATATCCCATTGCGTCCGGGGGTGAGGCGAAGGGACATAATATCTCCGAAATTATTCACGAACGCACTGGAGGATGTGCTTAAGATGCTGAACAGTACATCTCACACTTGAGATTTGCAGATGACACCGTCATACTAGCTGAATCCCTGCACGACTTGCAGCAGATGCTGGATGCCCTAGTTGACTCTTTAATCAGCATTGGTTTCAGGGTGAACTTTGACTAAACCTTATATTCAACGAACCTTATATTCTCAGGACCTATTGTTGTCAATAGCAGTCCTCTCGAGGTTGTTCGAGAATATAATAATATATAAACTGCATGAGTTTGCTAAGAACAACTTTGAAAAGGAGGCTATCAGAAGAATCCAGCTGAGCTGGGCAGCATTTGGGAAGCTTCGTAGGGTCTTCTCGTCGCGTATTCCACAGAGCCTAAAGACTAGGTCATCAATCAGTGCGTCCTGCCTATTATGACTTATGGAGCCGAAATATGGACACTCACGGTACCATTGGTCTATAAATTCATGGTACTCAGCGAGCTGTGGAGCGGGCTATGCTTTTTGGCTCTCTGAGGGTTTGCATCCGGAACGAGGTGATCCCACAGAGAACCAGAGTTGTCGACATAGCTCACAGAATAAGTAAGTAGGAAGTGGGAATGGGCATATTAGCCGTAGAACCGATGATCTTCGGGATAGACGTGTTTTTGAGTGAAGACAGCGAATCGGGAAGCGTAAGACGGGACGCCCTTGGGCTCGGTGGAGCGACGATCATCGCAGGGTGGTTGGTAGTAACTGAATGTAAGCTAGCAGCTTATGTAACGGTGGGCTAATAGTTTTTAAGAAAATTTAAAAATGTAAAATTATATCTCAGATAAATTTAAGAAACAAAAAATTATACAAAGGGTACATTCGAATGAGAATTGTACCAATTCCACAACCCAAGAATTGTAACGTATTATTACAAGAATTATTTTTTTATTAGATGAAGAAGTCGTGGGAGAATACAATAAATTGACTTGCTCATGTTTCTACATTTTAAACGACCTTCGAATTGTTGTGTCTGATCTGCGCAGTTCATAGATCAATCACAACCAATTAAAAAAAAAACAAAAGCCCGAAATAACCCAGGCATCCTACAACAAAACCGGTTTTTTTACAAAGTGAAAAACTGGGGAATCCCGGTTTTTAAGAACCGGGCAAAACCGGTTCGTATGCCCTAGTAGCAGTAGGTAATGCTCTGTGCCTCTGTACTTTCTGATGACCATCCCCATGGGAAGAAGCGTGAGCTTATGTATGTCATGTATGTGTTGAACGTGAAAGGAACCCACGTTTTCATTTCAGTCATTATGATAGGAGAGCTATAATTAACTTCCCGTGAATGTCGTGAAGAATGATGCAACAGTAAACATATTTGCCGTCATTTAAAGGACAAGCGGTCCCTCTCCAGCTCCACGGCTTTTTTACCATGGATGTTTTATTTTTTAACGACTTCTAAAAGAGAAGGAGACACGAGTTGCTATGGCTGACCTGGAAGTCTTTGAATAGACTCCGGACACAGGTTAGCCGAAGCAAGGAAAACCTGTTCAGGTGGATATTCATAGATGACTCTGCCCTGGAGTGTAAATGTGGTTTTGCCCCACAAACGATGGGACACTTGATATCGTGTCCTGCCTGTCCTGTTGTTTGCACATCACAGGAGCTGATGGACGATACTGAAAGTGCCAAACTCGTCGCCAGATTTTGGGCTGACCCAATTTACATTGTCTTAAAGTATTTTTCTGTTTTGTTTTAGTAATATTTATACAGAATTTAAAAATCAAGAAAAATAAAATACTTTAATAATCATTTAATAATATTTATTATTGCTATTATTTAACAAAACTTTGATCTTATTTTACAACAAAGATTTATATTATACAATTTAATAATAATTTACAGTTATCATTCATACAGAACAACCATTTTAGTTCTCATACAATAAATAATTAATTTTAAAAATAATGGATGAATCGTAGTTTTTGGTCTTCGTCGTTTTAAGTGAACTTATAATATCAAACATTGTAGTTATAACTTGAGGGTATGGATTACTTTTATAAAGAAAACGTAAGTAAGTAAATTAAACACCCCTCAAATTATAACATCTATCGATTAGACACAGACCTAAAGATATAAAGTGACTCGGACGGTAGTAGATACAATTTCATCGCAATTCATATGAGCTTGCTGGCTAGTTCGTCAAATTGCCGGTATGGGTATGACGAACGTTCGGTGATGCGATGGTTCGAATCCAAGTCGAAAAATGAACTCTTTTTGATGTATTCTTTAGATTATTCGTAACGAATTCAATGTTGTAGCATTGTAACATTTTAAAACTTGAGGGGTTAGCACATACTGACGCTGTGTGAATACTACTCATCATAAAACAAAATACATTCAGTGGCGTAGCAATCTGAATGAAAAAAAAAATGATGAAGTTTATATATATTTAGGGCCCTTTATACCTTAGTGCGGAGTAGCAAAAAAAGAGGCTTTTTTTGGGATGGGAAATCATCAAATGACTCCTCCCACTCTGGATGGAGTAGAAGGGAGTGTCAGACTTTCACTGACTAAAACCCATCCATGTTCCTTCTTGTGCCCTTTGTGTTCCAGGGCCGCCGCGGTATCTCTTTCGAACAGTCCCGCGCCCTGGCAGGCATTGGCCCTTGCGGGCCCCTCCTGTTTGCTGACATCTCTTTGAGGCGCGCGTGGAACACGAACGCGCCATCGACACGGCCTGTCGTCATAAGACGGACGGACGGCGAGCGAGACCATTACTAACCGTCAACAGGGCAAAAAAAAAGAGGCTAATGAAGTAATTATTTTTGTATAATACAAAGCAGAGATTCTGGAAGAGCATGTAGTCCCTTATGCGAGTTTTGATGGCAGTTGGTTCGCGAAAACCCGCTGTTACGCCGCATAAATTGTAAGATTTGTAAGGCCAACTCAACATCTAGATCTGAACCTTATCGAATACTTTTGGGACTACCTGAAATAGGGAGGGCGGGTCTGAGATCTGGCCCCTACCACACTTGAAGACCTCCTTTGAGCAATGGGGTAACATTTATAAAGAAACTGTCCTAAAAATACTGACTTGATTGCCGGGAGCTGAATAAGGAAAAAGGCTGCTTTTCATTTTGGATATTAGTACTGAAAAATTATAAAATAAAAAAAAAACACGAAGACGAGGTCGCTGGCAACAGTTGGTAGTTTGTAAAAGTTTTAGCCAAACTTCGTGCAAACTACAGAAGTTATGGCAACGCTTTATTTTTTCACCACGAAAATAATGATAATAATTATGTAAGTACCTAGGTAAATCCTAAATCTAAATCCAAGTTCATACTTCGTAGCCAATTAGTTATATGCAGTCCAGAGCTGTTAAAAACTATTTATGTTTGAACTCAGCCGCGTGAATCACTACAATAACAACACAATATTTATTGCGTGACGCGTGTCGTTGGTTTATCGCTATCACCTATAGGCTCGTTCATTCATGTCAGTAAATTACGAACAATAATGTAGATAATTGTTCGTTTCGCAGTACTTACTACACTAGTGGTGATTTTGTTAGAAAAATGTTTAGCTGTGGCATCCGTCGGGCCTCTTAACTCTGTGCCAGCGGAGGTACCTAGGTACTTATATCGGCGCGCCTGCCCGCCGACGCCACTCTTGCACGCTCCGTCACCGCGCGCGCTAAACTTTTTTTTGCAAATACACGATTTTCTGTCGACGACCGACGTTTGTGACCATGAAGCGGAAACTGCTGATGCTTCTCGCTATGTGTGCTTTTACCATCGCCATGGTGCCTACAGAGAGGGTGAGTGGCTTTTTAATAACCAGCTTTTATGGGTAAAGTGTGTTCTTAGCCTCTAAGATGTCAAGTTCGTTGTGTTTCAGGCGAATGGTTTCAATGTTTTGTGATACAGTTTCTTATTTAGCTAGGTAAACAGATACTTTTCAGACTGGTTTTACCTGGGTAATATTGTAAATATTGATTGGGTAACATATCATTGATTTTTTAATGAAATTCAGTTACATGTACCATGTGACTTGAATTTCAAAGTTTGTTCACAACTTCCTATGCATCGGATAATTTGGATAGAATGTAGGTATTGATTAATTGATTAAATATGGTATCACTGCGCTAAACAGCAGCAGCACCTACCTATATTGATGCAAATTTACTAATAAAAAAAAAAGTTGCGATAGTGACTTCCACTAATTACTAGGTCACTCAAAAATTCGAAGTGAATTAACCCTAACGGTCATAACGATCTGGCAATCGGTTTGTTTTTAATGTGAGGGACTGTTTAATATGTACCTATGTATTTGAATTACGATTGTAAAATAATAGAATACCTCCTGGGATCACATATTTTTTTATGCTGTAAAATACATAAACAAGTCGTAGGTAGGATGAGCGCGCCACATGAGACATAACTTAACATTAAACATAACTGCCGAAATGTGGGTGTTCTATTACCTAGATACACCTCTGGCCTACCCTTGGGGGATAATAAGCGTGATGTTATATACCTACTTATTTATTTATTTATTTAACAGTTTATGTACACACTAACATACAGAAAAGAAGAAAGGAACAGAAAAAATAGGTACAAAGGTGATGCTTATTTCTAAAGAAATCCTACGTCGTAGGTACTATTATAAATTCAGTATTGGTCGATAATCTGTTATCTCATTGACATATTGTTTTGGTTGTGGTTCACTATAATCGGTTGTGCAATAAATAAATAATTTTAACGTCATCCTTTTTCAAAGCAACGTAAATTAGTCACAATCATACATAACACAAGGCTGCTGTAAACATGTTTTTGTCATTTATTTTCAGCTATTTGGTACACGGAGTGTTATTTTGGAGAGTGTGAGATATACTTAGGTTCCACTAGTTTACAGCGTTTTTGTTCACGAGATGAAAACCATGTGTTTGCATAGAAGATTTAATGCTTAATAAGATTCTGAATTCAGAAAAAAATTAGGACGTCCAGTTTTCACAACATTTTAATTTGTTAAATTTCTGCATGTCCATACATTGAAAGTATTACAAATTGCAAAGTATATGTTTTAATTCTGATTTGTGTCAGTGTCCTTTTAAGTGGACCAACAGTATTCTGCTAACATATTTTTATCCCAGATACTGTTCCTCAAAACCCTTCAAATTTTGGTGAATACGAACACCACGTTCATCGGTCACGTTACCCAGGTTTTCAGGGAAAAAATCAGGCACGCGCATCCGCTCGCGATCCTTCAATTCAAATCCTTCGAAATCACACATCGTACGTACTACGTAACCAGATTAAGACAAAACTTTGTATTGGTACTTATTGTTAAAAAAATTGACGTGTTAAAAATATTTGACATTTATTTTTAGTTATTTTAAGGTAGGTACATTACCGACTGAAAGCGTTGAGGAGGAGTTTTTCGATGCCCTTTTATAGTTTTTCGCTAGTTTATTTAATAGTTTTAAATTAATAATGTAAACTAAAGTCAGTTCACTCTTTTCTTTTTAGAAGGTAGGTGTAAAAAATCCAAATCCAACAGGTCTTTCTTATGAACAAAGAAAAAAATAATATTTGTAAACTAGTGTTCTAAAGGTCTCTGCACACAGCGGGCGCGGCGCCACACAGAGCCGTCCCGCTCGACGCGACGCTCTGTGTGGCGCGTCGTCGTCCGTAATATCTAGTACATTACATACAACTGCTCAGTGTCGCGTCCGCGTCGCCGTCCTGTCCCGCCGCGCCGCGCCCGCTGTGTGCAGAGACCTTTAGTCTTATCGTTTAATTTACTTACACGATTTTAGCTTTTAAAGTGTTTAATTAAGTAGACTTAATTATGAAAAGTCGGAAAATGGACATCGTTAGGAAAAACTTGGCTTGAATTCACACTTTGTACACGACTCTATATCTAAATCATGACAGAAACACGGTTTTTCGTCGCTAAATACACTGTTAGAATGTGTGTCTCTCATTGTGTATAGCATAACCAATTAACCTATAATGTTCCACTGCTGGTCGACTCACACTCTTTGAGAAATAGTTTCATCGTGTAACATTTGAATAAATAAAGTAAGATTGGCACTTAGATGAGAACTATTTACTAATGATTTGCACGATTTCTCAGATTCAAATAGCTATATGGAATTGCGCATTTTCCTCGGCAATTACACGCACATTGTAAACAACCACTACAAATATTTGTATACGATTTACTAAAGCGTACTATTCATCTACTTAATGATAATAAAATCTTGTTTGCACCGACTCCTGTTCGGTTCACTGGTTAAGTCGATAAAGATGAGATCAATATGACACACGAAGGTAGTTAGATATCCATCTTACAACAACGTCCCCTAAGAATACACACATCAGTACATCACAAAATAGCACGCTTGTAATCCGCGAAGGGTTAGGCAGAGTTACAACAGTACAAACACATTTCGCCAGTGACATAACATAACATTTATTTATTTCCAGGCAATTTTGGCCCCTACAGCCTAAGATACATATCGTAAAAATACAATTTGTGTTAGTAAATAGAACCTTAAAACTATGTTAGTAACACTTCACTTGTGCACTATGTCTCTGTGCGTCCATGTGGCACTTGCCCGTGGAAACGACGGAACACTACTCGATGAAGCCAAAAGCCCTCTTCAAGAACGATAGGGGGGCGCGAGGGGCAAGCCTATTACCATCAACCACAAATAACCACAAATAACATAAATATTACAAAAAATACGCTCGACGAGTGGCGATACTTGAATGTAAGCACGATGCTCTCTAGGCCCGGTCAGGCCCACTACCAGCTTGCTGACTGGCTCAGGCCCGGATCCAATTCTCAAAAAGGTTGTGGTCATCGCCACCCGAAAATCGGTCAAGTGCCATCGAGCCAAAAAAAGGACGAAAGTCTTCGCTACAGCAGGAGTAGGAAGGAGGTAGTAGTTTTAGAGAGAACAGGGCCTGCCAGGAATTTGAAAAATAGGTATTTGAAGAAACTATTACCGTCGCGCTGCGTCAAGCCTGCTCCCGTAGAGTGCGATAGGGACAGCTGCAGCTCAGACCAAAAATTTTGACGAGATCGACGTTTCGTATTCCCCTTTTTCTCCTCAAAAACTGAGCTGGGGCCCTACCATGACCTTTAACAAAACAATCTTATTGCAGGAACGTTTTGTTTTAGGCTTATAATAATATAGAATCCCGCAATTACCAGAAACACATAATGAGAGTTCCTCAAACAGTAGACATATGTAGGCGATGCAATAGTTCATCCGAGACCATTCAGCATATCACAGGTGCATGTAAAGCAGTAGTCCAGACTGATTATAGGTAAACACAGGCATGACCAAACAGCGAACATAATCTATCAAAAATTAGCAATCAAATATAATTTAATCTCCAGCCCACCTGTGCCTTATTATAAATACCTACCACCCCGAAATTGTTCTTGAAAAAACCCACACAAAACCCCCCACAAGCCCCCCCCCACAAATTGTACTTCGATCGAGGAATTTTCACAGATAAAACGATACACTACAATAGACCATCACGTTATTAGACAAACGTAACAAAACCGTAATCATAGACATCGCCGTACCGTACGTACTCACAATCTTCAAAATACAATAGCAGAAAAACTTTCAAAATATATAGATCTTAAAATAGAAATCAGTTGAATGTGGTGCCTTAGCCATGTCGCCAAAGTCCCTATTTGTGCTATCAACAACAGGTTTATTCTTAAACAACTTCACCAGTCTTTAAGAACACTTGACTTACCACCATACACAAACCAAAGTCTTCAGAAAGCCGCAATCCTGGATAGGTACATGCAGGATTGTCAGAAAATTTTTGCAAAATGAAAATTAATCTGTAGTTGCCACCACAAACACACAACATCAAGTCACTGAACACACACAGTTTAACAGACACAGAGACTCGCCATCGCAAAATTCAATCATTTATCATCATCTCACCAAATCACTACTTTCCCGGTGTAGTACTTGGCTTCGGCCCGTGCTATTCTATAAATCCGGAAATAAAGCCGAGTATAAAAACTTGTTAATGTTAATATAATGTAATATTACAACAAACTGCTTGACAGTTTGGCAGAAGTGACATTTTTTGTAATATTTAGGATGTCACCACGAATAAACGCTTTTTCATTTTTCTTCATTTTTTTTTCTTTTACTTTGTTTGGTACCATGACCCCACAAAACAATATTGTTTTACTTCTTGCTTGCGGGGAAAGAACGAACGATTTATAAGATTTGTCTATTCCCTGCTATAACATGGAAGGAACAACTAGCAATATAAACTATTTAGTGCTGTCTCTTTCACAAATAAGCGGTCCGAATCGTATTGTGAAGTCATGGTCTTGAAGCAAAATATAACTTTAATTAACATTAAAAAAAAAATCGTGTCAAAATATCATTAGTAAGGATAGGTTTCATAAAACTGTCAAAATCTTTAGGGAATTCTCTGTAGGAAGTAAGACGTAAGTTTGAAAGGAGGTTGTGGCATTAATTATAACATGATTGGAATCGGAACAGAGTTTTATAACTGGCTTATATCATTATCTTTTTTCTATGTAAAGTAGCATCCATGTCAGTGCATTATGTCATAATATTTGTCAGCGGTTATCAACAGAAATCAATTAACTGTTTAAATTTTAATCGTAAATTAAATAAATAGTGTTTACTTTTCTTGTGTGCTGTGATTGTGACAAAGAACCTTTTTCGAAAATTTTCGAAGATTCTGTTATTTTATTTGATGGACTTCAATCTGCTGCTACCTACCGCTCCATATAAAGATGCGGCCTTAGGTATCCCAAATGACATGGCCGGAATTTGTATAGAGCTGTGCCCTTACAAAAAATATTCATGTACATTGACATACAGTACGTCAAATTAAAGCTTACAGGTGTGTAATCATAATAGTTTAAGTTTTATGATCAGAGAAGAAGCGAGAGATACTATAAATAGGATACAAAAAATGTGCCTAAACATTTTGAATAGCAATGATCATAAATTCCGAAACGAAACAATACGAGAATGCTATTACCAATGGATTTAAAGGCCGTTTCTTCACTATCCGACACGACATTTCAAATCGAAGAAGAGCGAGTACTAGTCGTCTACAGATATTTCTGGATATTATGACTTCCAAGCGACCCAAGCGACTAGCAAAAAATATACAATTGGATAGGCAATAAAACACTAAAATGGTATTTGAATTTTTATTTAAGAATATCTAATTAGGTAGGTAGTATATATACCTACATTTGCAAAAGTATAAAATATAATTATCTACTTCTACTTCTTTTACAGACGTTTTAAGAAAAACATCATTGCAATTACTCAGACAAGACACGTTCATTGTTTTCATCCACTTTTAAGCCTATTATCTTCAAAAATCAACAAAATATTATCAAGGAATGAAGCTGGTGCCGTTATATTTGCTTGATGCCTGGCCCAGCCTAAATACCATAACAACGTCATGTCATGACATGGCAACAACATCCAACTGTCCGTTTACCAACTAGGCAACTACAACAATAGCCTAAAATGGCATCCAAGGGGTTGGGGCTAAATGGGGGAGCCATTTAGCCCCAACCCCTTGGATGTCATACAAAATATATGAAAAATATTGCTTCCGGCTTATGTGATGTGACTTTATTCTCCCTCTCAAAAGATAAGGGCTATTTCCACGCACTTGTGCAATCATGTTTGCGCATTTTGCAATTCTGGACACACAATTCAAGCACCTTGACATCGTGAGCGTCAGAATCCAAATCGTAAACAAACAAGAAGTCTAATAAGCACAGCAGAATATTAACATTAGAAGCGTAAACGAAAGTCCGATTAGCGTGGGGTCAAGTGAAAATATCCAATACAATAACGAAAAGACAACACAGTATTACGTGATAAGATCAACGCAAGACTGCCTGCACCGTAGACAGAGAATGCTATAGACTAATTTATATGTTTTGTCGCATTCACACAAGAAAAAGAACAACTTATGCCGATGTCGTGTAAAGAAATGAAACAGAACGATAAAATTTTTTGTTTCATCGAGCGTGCCACGTTTTTTCAAGGTCAGCACACTAGTTTGCTAAACAAAGTTTGACAGCTGACGTGCAGCTAGCCATCGTCTACCTTTAAAATACAGTTTTTACGTGTTATATGTTAAGTAATTTATGTTATATTTTGTTTTGAACAATTTAGACTTACTATTTCAACCATTTATACAAAAAAATGGTGTGGTGTAGCGTTAAAGGGTGTAAAAGTGATAGTGGAACGAAAATCCCAGGATTGTCTTTTCATTCGTAAGTATGCCACTCTTTATCAGTTCTAGGCATTCAGTAACATTTTATTATGTTCATATATTGTGTATAATGTACGCTAGACGTACGATTCATCCTTAAAAAGCACAAAAACAAAGACATTCAAATATTACGAGCAATAGACGGGACAAGACGAAGAAACTGACAATTCCAAGACTTGTTACTGCTCAGTAATAAGTCGATCAGTCAAGTGCGATACGTCCGCTTGTCAGGTCGCATTCATTTGACATAACATTGAATAAAAGAAAAAAATTTTTGTTAAAATATGCCTTCTTGCGCTTTGCGATATTGCAAATCTAGTTATGGTGAAACAAGAGGACTTGGAGTCAGTTTATTTTCGTTAGTATTTTCTTTATTTACCCAGTATTTGAGATATAAAAAATAATTTTCTGATAACAATCTAGAACGTTTACATAAATTGCAATAAACGCCCTCTGTTGTTCAGTAGCTGTATCACTACTTCGCTACTGAGAGTTGTTAGTTTATCGATTTTGTGTTATCGAAATTTTTCATGTTATGTCGTAAATAATAAATAAATATCAAAAACATAATTATGCTGTTCTGGTAATCATGTTATGTCATTCAAGTGTCAATATGGGAATAAATACGATCTATAATGAGACTTATGCAAATATAAAGCTTCGATTTGTTGCAAAGTTCGATCCTGGCCTTCAGAAAAAATCAAAAAGACAAAAGTTCACGAAACTGATTTTATTTGAAAGGACTTAAGATCGTTTATTTCTTTTATTTAACAATATTTTTACGTTTATATTTAGTTAACATAACTAAAATTGTTGAATAACTACCAGAAACACATTGTGAAGGATGGCACGGTTGACATATCATGTCGGGCATGCCACCGTCCGAGGGAATCGATCCGTCACATTATTTCTGGGTGTTCTCGTCTGGCTAACGGAGAGTACTTGCTTATACAAAATCTCGTTCCCAGGATTATTCACCAGCAACTTGCTTTGAAGCACAACCTTGCGGAACTAGAAGGGCCATACTATAAGTATGCGCCCAACTAGTTCGGGTTTGTTTTATTGTTAAGTTAGGTGTTAGATACAAGTATACATATGCTAAATTGCAGAAAGAAATTTGAAATATAAATATAAAACGATTTTCATGAAATTTCTAAATAATTGTCTTTCTATTTAATTCTTTTCTCATAATAATAGAATTAAATAGAAAGACATAATTATTTAGAAATTTGACACGTAGAACTTAATTTCTGGTATACCACCATGAAATCATGGCAACAAAAGAAATATTTATTTAGGTACGTCATGGTCTACATTTTTAGTTTTTTCGTAGTTCTCACTAGGAAGCTGGATCAGGGGCCTGATTCAGAAAGTGATACTTCTGCAGACGGCTCGTATTCTTAGGAGATTCCCATCTTTGGAACCCTGTCTGCGGGTAGGTTGGATTCTGACCCGATACCGATGTTCAAGTATTTTTTTATGTTTTTTTTTTGTATTCATAGTTTTCATTAGTTTATAAAAATGAATAACTGAGTTTATAATAATAATTATGTTCTTCAGAAGTTAATTGTAACTAAGAAAATATCATAAACGAATTATCGTCCAAAAAAAAATGATTTAAATTTTTTTTCCTAACTGTACTACCCACAGTAGTGCGACCCATACTATCGTAATCTATAGACATGTATGCGTTTATTCTACCCTATTTTATTTATTTCTGTACATCGTGGGGATAGTTTCTATACTATGGTGCCCTATAACTTTTCAAAATAAATATAATTTCATTGCTTCCCTAGTTGTTTATTCATCTTTTTGGATGTATTCAAATATATAACACAAATGTCTAGTTAATGTCTAGTTAAATAGCAAATGTTATCGATATAATTTATCGATAATTTGATGCCATCCTAAAATGTAACACCCCTATCACAGATTTTTAACTAGCGCGATCTATCGGGTAATAGCTGAATTACATTCAAATATTTTTTTATATTCGTAGTTTTTCTATTCAAAACTAGACAGCGCTACTGACGCACGAGATCAAAATTTTTGTATGACAGGAGTCCCAATGTCCGCTCTATGTGTAAGTATTTTTAATCTCTTTGCACAAAAATAACAATTATTATTCAATTATAAATTCTAACCTAAAAACGTTGGTGTTGCCAACTTTTCTATAAATTATTACCCACTATTATGGGAAATAATAATATGATGGCTTCTGCAGTGAGTATTAATTAAATATCTGAAATATTTAATGACTTTTTGCAGTTTCCCTGAACCTGATAATTTACGTCAGAATTGGATTGTAGCTACAGGACGAACAGATTGGACACCAAAACCGTCATCAAAAATTTGCAGCAAACATTTTGAGAATTAAAAAGAAGAATATAAGTTAATTAGAAAGAAGAATTCATAAATAATCATTTTGAAAGTCAACCTTTTATTGGAAACCACAAAGTTTTACTTATTAAGGCAATTGCCATGCACTATTTTGAACTGCGTATACATCACGCAACAAAAGGATTTGAACCTAAGCAAAAAATTAGAAACATACGAAGCTTGTTTTATTTAAAGGACAATAATGTGTTAAATCAATAAAAGCTTATTAAAAATAAACATGTTCTATTATTTACCCACAAACCCAGAACCTACTATCACATCAGAAATGGCAGTAATTTAGAACCACATCATCATCATCCATCGTCACTCCTGCCCTCATCGCAATTAATTTGAGTTCGGCAGCATGTCTTCTCCGCATCGCATGCCTTTGCGTACCGATGGTAACGGATATGTCATTGGCATATTCAGGCTTTGTCTTACGTACTAATTTCCAATTCTCATAAATTGTGGGGTAAATTTTTCCTCACCCGGTAACCCTAAATTCGTGACGTATTTATTTTTTGTCTCTTTTTGCGACACGCTTTGCCGGTGTCTATAGGATACTCTGTCTACGGCCTGCACAGATAGTTTTGAGCTCTTTGGTTTTGAGCGTAGAAACGTCAAAATAACTCTAGGATATTTGGATACACACTCTTGAAAATAAATATTTGAATATATTCATCAAGCCGCGCGGCAGGTCGAAAAGTGGTGTCTGCGATAATCGTGAAACCGTTAACTTTTTAAGGTACCCTAGCAATACAATTTGACAGTCACAGGTGTTTTACATACATTTTAGTCTGACCTTCAGGCGTAATTCAGATAGATACAGTGTTTGTCTCATGCGTGTATCCAAACGTAGATGCATTTTGTATTGCATTCAATGAAACAAAACCACAAAAAAACTATTAACACACTTATTATTTTGAGATTTTTTGTCGCCTGTTCTAGAGATATGTAATTGTTACGATTAATTTTTATTTATTTTAGAAGTAACTTTAATATAATAATAATTAGTGTACATTACGAATTATGAATTGATTCTGAGGGCAGGATTCGGCCATGTCCTTTGTATTGGTTTTATCCTTATTTCCTTGAGAAGTTGGCTTGAAATAAAAAACTTTACATTTATAACGTTCCCTTGAGAGGTAAAGAGCTACCAATGGGATGTATATAATTAAAGCTGCATCGATGCGTTTTAGAAACCACTCTTATCATCTGCCTAGCCTTTTCCCAACTGTGTTAGAGTCGGCTTCCAGTCTAACTGAATACAGCTGAATACCAGTATTTTACATGGAGCGACTGCCTATCTGACCTTCACAACCCAGTTAGTGCTAGGTAATACGACAGACTTTCGGGCCAGTGACTACCTGTGACGACTGTCAAAGATCTACAAATGACAGCCGGGACCAACAGCTTAACAGGCTTTCCGAGGTACGGATGAAACTCGGTATGTAATGCGGTCACCCATCCTCGGACCAACCTAGGTAAGCACGGCTTAACCTAAAGATCGACCCGAGCGGCTGTTCTTATTTAGCCACAAGTTCCTCTTTAGAAACCACTCCATGGAGGTTTAATGGAGCTCGTTGAAATAATCTCAGAAATTCGATTATGTTCATCGAGACGTTAATCTGTATTTATATAATATTTATATTTATATAAAGAGAAAAAAAAAAATAATAATATAAAACATCCATTTGCATTTTATTGCTTTGTGATCTTTAGGTAGATCCAAAAGGTAGCTTCATTGCCACCAAGTGCTTCCTTAACAGTCTCTGGGTCTCCAAGATCCCTGTACTGTTGAGCTGCCAGTTGTGCAGATAGATCTTCATCTACAGCATCAGTGAAGTCTGTAATTGTCGAGTCTTGACTAGAACTCCCTGGAATATAGGTTTCATCCGATGAGTTATCTGTATCAGATGAACTACTACTGTCATTGATACTAAATACTGTTTCCCTGTTCCTATTTCTGTCATCAGAAGGACAATTTTCAGAGACATCCTGTGAACTTTCATCCTCGGTATCATCTGCCCTACATGTCGGTTCTGTATGTGAAACAACATGAACCAATTGTTTAGTACCATCCGCTGGCAGATCCTTCTGCCAAAAACGACACACATGCCTCACATGGTGTGTTTTAATGCAATGCCCAAGGTTTTCAGGATCCATGAGTTTGTAACCCTTTGTATTGTTACAGTAACCTACAAATATATACCTCTTTGCCTTCGAATCCAGTTTCTTTTGATTTGAAGTCAAAGCATAGGCCAAGCAACCAAAAGTACGAAGGTGACTTACATCTATCTTTGTGTTAGTCCATTTTTACAGTGGTGTCATGCCCATGACAGCTTTTGTGGGTGAGCAGTTCTTCAGATACACTGAAGTGTTTACAGCCTCTGCCCAAAAACGTTTGTCAAGACCAGCATCTTCTAGCATACAGCGAGCTTTGTCCATGATGGTACGATTAGCTCTTTCTGCCACACCATTCTGTTGACTACAATGCGGGACAGTCATCTGGTGATGGATTCCTTGCAGAAACTCCTGAATTTTTTTATTAATATATTCACCACCATTGTCGCTACGAATAGTTTTTTATTTTCTTATTAGTCTCGTATATTTTTAAATATTTTTTCATATTGTTTTATATTTAAATATTTAAAAATGTATTAAAATTGTGAAAAAATGAATAAAGGGAATAATAATAATTAAGCTGTAAAAATAAAATTGTAGTAACACAATTAGAGGGGATCGGCACTGTTACTTCTTAATACAGGCTATTACATAGCCTAGAGAGGCGCCACGGCGCCCTCACCTTCCGCCTGACGCAGGTCCTCACCGAACACGGATGTTTCGGGAGGTACCTGCACCGAATCGGGGGGGAGGAAACGCCCGGGTGCTATCATTGCGAGGATCGCCCGGAGGACACGGTGGAGCACACCGTGGAGGTCTGCTCCGCTTGGGCGGAGCACCGCGTGTCCTCGTAGCGGCGATTGGCGGCGGCGACCTCTCGCGTCCGGCCCTGGTTCAAGCCATGGTCTGGGGCGAGAGGGAATGGGAAGCCGTCGCCTCCTTCTGCGAAGCAGTCATGCTAGCGAAGGAGGCGGCGGAACGTGAGTGGGAGAGAGCCTCACGTCCCAGCCGCCGCGGGAGGAGAAGCACCGGGCGTCGGGGGCCACGCCGTGATGGCTCTCAGCCACCGTAGGCGCGGGCCTGTGGACGGTGAGTAATGGGCTAGCTCGCCGTCCGTCCGTCGTATGACGACAGGCCGTGTCGACGGCGCGTTCGTGTTCCACGCGCGCCTCAAAGAGATGTCAGCAAACGGGAACGGCCCGCAAGGCCCGATGCCTGCCAGGGCTGCGGGACTGTTCGAAAGAGATACCGCGGCCCTGGAACATAAAGGGCCAAAGAAGGAACATGGGTGGTTTTTAGTCAGTAAGAGTCTGACACTCCCTTCCGGCGGGAGGGGTCATTTGATGATTTCCCACCCTCCAAAAAAATAAATAAAAAAGCCTAGCTAGGAGAACAGCACGTCACCCACTTGATTGCCAGAGATTTAATACTACCTACTTTGTGAAATCTGTTACATGTACTGCAATCTGTTTTTATATAGGTAAATAAAAATATTATTATTATATTTCAAATTGTATAATAAAGAATTCTCATTATAAACCAATGTATGCAATAATACTTCTATCTATATCTTGGAACTTGTAGGTCTAGTACAATGGATGTCTGTGTGTAAGAAATTGTGGATGATTTGAGGATGACAAATAATGTTCAAACGATGTAAGGGCGACCGCAAAAGGCACGTCGTGGTACCAATTAAATGAACTATTTGAGGTGACGTCATCAAAACTGCTAATTTTGGCAGGAATACAATAAGCTTGTTTTAAGGACGTGATGGTACGAAAACAAAGTAAGGTTAAAAATAAGATTGCTTTAGGACGTCATAGTAAACCCCTGATTTAATTTTTCCTGTTAATTTCTTTTATAAAAAAGAGACATCTTTTGTCAATTTTCTTAACCTATTAGTTGCTGAAAAGAAGGAAATGACAGGGACGTGAAATGATTGATTGATGAAAAATGATTTCTCTAGAGGCATTATTCACGAAAAAAACAAGGGTAATATAATACGAAACGTCGATTTCATCAAAATGTGATGGAGAATCCCAGCCCCTGTTCCGTCCTCATGGTGAATTTTACAAGAAGAAACTTAAATACTTAATATATATGCTAGAGCGAGTGTAGCGAACTCGAAATTTTTTTATACCCGCCTCAAAAAAGTAAAAAGTTAATATTTATAAACAAAATATAAATTATGAGAATAGGCATACATTGGAATTCAGGGAGCGTTACGAGCTCGAAAATGTTAGCAGCTCTCCTCAGATTATACCACGACCTAAACCAAATTGAAGTATCGGTGCAAGTGTGGGAAGGGAACACCGGGGTGTGGTTTTTAGTCGGTTAGAGTCCGACAGACCCCTCCCGCCCGCCCCAGGGTGGAGGACATCCGTGTGGATTTTCCTCCCCGGGAACAAAAAAAAAAAAGTTACTTACGTTTCTTTCCATACCAACTACCTGTATAAGGGGTTGAATATTCAAAAATCCTGCCAAGTTCTCATCTTCACTCTAGAAGGCAGGCTTGAGTGAAATGCTTCCTGTCAGTGAATTATTTTTTTTTATTAAGTAGAAGATTAATTCCTCTTATCTCATTAATCTTGTTTCTTTTGTACTTATTTGTGACTGCTTTTTTAAGCGCAGTTCGGTAAAAATACTTGGGTAGTTGTCAAATTATGTTTCTAAAATTTACTTCTGTTTGTCAAATAGATTACTTGTATAAAAAAACACTTATAATATATGTTTCCGTAAAAGAAATGGTAAATCTTAGGTTTTACTAGTAAATCTTAAGATTTACCAACATGAGTTGGTAAATGTAACCTTATTGTACAAAGAAAAGATGATTTATCCATTAGACTTTGGTACGTGCTAGGTTTTACCAATGACGGTTGGTAATTTTGGTTTTGGGAATAAAACCATGAGTATTTCTCAAATATCTGGCGACTGATATAGGTACTGTAATACTTAACTGAGCGACCGAATAGGTTAAGTTTTAAGTGCCAAAGTGGGTCAAGAGATGGTGTCGCAGTAACCAAGCTAGGGCACCCCGACTAAATGGGTTAGGTTAGGTTAGAACTGTGACCAAAAAGACGAAACTCCCAAGTTGGAGGCGTATTTTCAAGTCACCGTCTTCATGATTTGTAGTGGCTTACAGTCATTCGCCCACAACATTTACCGTGTTCACCGAGTGTATGGTGGTAAAAGTTTGAAATGAACGATGATCACAAAATAGTTCGGACTTTTACCATTAAGACTTGGTAAATCTTAGGTTTTACTGGTAAATTTCTTACAGTAATATATAGACTACATGGGTAGTTGTATGTACACGGGGCAAAGTAGATCGGTTTGCAGGGCACACCACAAAGATGTTGGTGTGCGTAAAATCAACTGGTGTATTACTTCGCCTATTTGTTAGTGTTTGCTTCACTATAGTATATGTATAATATGAGGTAAAGAATATGAAGCATCAATTTAACCCTATGACTAACCGGTGTCGTGGCATAGATGTGTAATCATTCGGCTGGTAAATCAAGTGTCGTAGGATCGAATCTGCGCCGCTGGCGTCAACTTTTTGCATTATTAAAAAACTTTTATTTTCATTTTGTTGAATTTTTATTGTAATTTACCTGATAATAAGAACATTATTCGAAAAAAAATATGGAAGTAAAAATTAAACAATTTGTATTAAGAAATCAACAACATTTATTGACTAGGTTTTTTTTTATATTATAATTACAAATTAAAAAGTTTTGTGCATGACAAATATTCTAAGTCGGACAAGAAATAACGTTACTTTTCTTATTTTAGTGGGTAATTTATTTATTAGTGAAATGAATAAACATGTTAATAAGATAGATATTAAGATACAGGTATCCTAAATTGTTATCTCACTAACAATAACATCACTCACATAAAACAAATCGAATTACCCCCTGATATTTTTATTAATATCCTATTGGTGCGCCTTCGCTATCTATGACTTATTCATGCACGAAGTAAATGTCTCCACTAGACCTGCATGGAAGAATATTTTTTTTTATGATAGCGCTCACCATCTTTTCGCCACAATATTTTGCGACCGTCCTTGTCTGATTTAAAACATTTTTCATCTCTAAATATAACTATATTATTGCACCAATCAAAATCCAAATATTCTCTTGCGAAGCGTACCCGGTTTTGCCTGTGAATATCTGACATTCAAATTTTCTTGGCTGGCCTACAACATTTCACACCAGCTGCTCGCAAGTGGTTTCGTACAGTTTGTAATGTCACGTCATGTTTAGTTGCCGTGGAACGAGTAGTGAGGAAGGGCTCAGCGGTATGCGTAGCAACTATATCAGATGCCAATCTGTGAATGCAAATCCAGCCTTTGGTCCCGGTCGGCAAGGATCAATGCTTCCCGAATCTGCATAACGATGGACCCACAATTGCACAGTCCTTCTCTGTGAACAATAATAAAATATTGTTACAAAAAACAACAATCAATAACATGTGGATTATTTAAACATATTAAACTTCTAAACATCATTATAACATTTTGTTACTCACCGATATCTTTAAACGTCTCGCAATTTCACTAATTGAAACATTTTGCTCATGCAAAAGAATTATTTCAGCTCATAAAAGTGTGGTTCAATGATTCATATTGATTCACAAATAAAAGCACTTCTCAAAAAACGCAGGGTATAATGTCTAAAAACGTAACGAAAGCCCGATAGTCAATAGCATTATGACGATGAACTTAAACTACTAACTTAAACATGATTTGTAATTTTTAGAGGGTAGACAACTAATACATTCTAACCCAAATATAAAGAGACTTTCTAATAGTTAAGCAATGAATTGAACAAACAAATGTAAAATATTTTATTAAAACATACAAAAACATTAAGCTGTTGGCAGTCGGATTCGATCCTACGGCGCCGGCGCAGTAAGTAATTATTTATCGCACGCTCGACTAATGCGCCACGGAGACGATTGTATGATAAGCTAAATTTATGCGTCATATTCCCTGCAACATTAGTGACAAGAAATTTTATTGTGTGTGCGTGGACAACGGGTTATTGTGAAGCAAACACTAATAAATAGGCGAAGTCAGACGGCCGTTGATTTTACGCACACCAACATCTTTGTGGTGTGCCCTGCAAACCGATCTACTTTGCCCCGTGTACCTATTGTTCTGGAATTAAACACTATTAAACAGTGCTAGCGATTTCTTAAACGTTATTATTAGTTGCGCTAGATTGCGCAACAGTTACGCATAATTGAGTTGTTGACGTGATTTTCTAATAAATGATGTCACATTGTCATATAAACATATTTCTTCAATTCGTTTACAATTTCTTAGGGTTGTTAGACTAATCAAGATAAGTAATCTCTATAATATAAAAATGAATCGCAAAATGTGTTGGTAAGCGCATAACTCAACAACGCCTGGACCAATTTGGCCAATTCTTTTTTTTAAATGTTCGTTGAAGTTAAAGGATGGTTTTTACGAAGAGAAAAAATTAAAAAACTGCCTGGATAAGTCTAAAAACAACACTAGGATACTTTTTTTTTGGTAGGATTAGGATAGGATTAGGGTAGGATTAGGGTAGGATTAGGGTAGGAGTAGTGCAGGAGTAGGTTAGGAGTAGGGTAGGAGTAGTGTAGGAGTAGTGTAGGAGTAGGGTAGGAGTAGGGTAGGAGTAGTGTAGGAGTAGGGTAGGAGTAGTGTAGGAGTAGGTTAGGAGTAGAGTAGGAGTAGTGTAGGAGTAGCGTAGGAGTAGGGTAGGAGTAGTGTAGGAGTAGTGTAGGAGTAGGGTAGGAGTAGGGTAGTAGTAGTGTAGTGTAGGAGTAGGTTAGGAGTAGGGTAGGAGTAGTGTAGGAGTAGGTTAGGAGTAGGGTAGGGTAAGGGGTAGGACACCACGCGAACGATGTAGCGCTGGGCAGCTAGTAATGAATGAGAATAACACAAGATTTGAATTTGTGATTATTTCATTATTTGTTAAGGTTTTAACTGAATTGGAATAAAATAACCCCGAAAGAAATGAAAGGAATGATGACTGAATTTAATTATGACTAATGTATAATGCCTAGAGAAATCCTAAATTACACAGCCTACAAAACACCCTGCAGCTGTAGGTAACGTGGTACTGCCAACGAAGGGCATCTCTTTCACCTGTAGAAGTGAAGATAGTGAAACAAAAGGAATACCCTCCCCTCCCCCCAATTATCATAGATTTTATGGACGCTATGATTGTGTACGCGTGCGTAACAGCGTTAGCGTTACATACAGCCAGTTGTTTACAAATAAACAAGTGACTGAATAAGTACTACAAATCAAGCCGCATAGCCCGCATACCTACTGCCGAATGTTGCTTCCTGTTTACGTGTCAGCTAGCGTAGAATGCGTAGATCCACGCGTTGGTCTCGGTAGTAATTCATCGGACATTCGATTCATTCATGGTTACGGTGCTGGTCGCGGGGTCGCGGCAAGCTGATACTGAGCAATATCACGTACGCCACAATGCACGTTGACGTACGTCTAGGTACCTATTTGATAACTTAATTGCCCTTTTATACAATGTTATCAATTACTTGGCCAGATAAAAAATGAGAAGTGTCCATTAGAGAAATATTTACTTTTTCCTCCTGGGGCGCGTACTATCGATAATATTTATGACAAACATCAATCAAAACAGAATCATCTTGCGGACTGCATCATTAGAGTTGTTTATTGCTTTTCTATATCTTCCTCGTACCTAATTAAACTTTTTACAAGAGAAGACGCGTAATAGCTCATAAGGCTAACTCGCACGATTTGGATAGACGACTCAATCCATTCTACGTTATATTATGACTACTAATTAGTAACATAGGTACTATTACTACTTTCTCTACGTACTACAACTATTAGTATTTTGTGTACTTATTTTATGTTTCTTCTCATTAAGAGAAACTAAGAAATCTTACACGCGAGTCAGAACCAAGGATGTTAGTTAACATTCAGATAATTATAGAAAGTGGATGACAATGTAGAAGTCAGTTTTCGGATGGGTCGACAGGTGTTGGCGTTATGGCGTAAGTCCTTGTATGCATGATTTTGGATGATGTTTTCTGTTTGGTTAGGAGGGTATGGATAGTGCGCTGTATATAAAATACATATTATTTAGTATTTGACCATCGTATAATTCCGAAAGCGTATGTGAGAGACTTTGTTATTGCATTCGAGGCGGAATTAACACCCGAGCTGCAGGCGAGGATGTTATGGAGCCGAGAACTGCAGTAACAAATCCCCACGCGTATCAAACGACGTTTTTCAATACACTTTCGAAGGAATAAAGTATTAGAACGGAAAGTATTTTTGTCAGGAAGTATTAGGAAACTATGATTTAATTTGCTTTTTTTCCACGCTTTGCTTTCGCCAGGTTGAAGAAGAAGCAAAGGTATGATGCCGCTAAACAGCCAAATCTAAAAAATTGATAATTCTAATATTTTTGAATTTAGAACACAAATAAATGTTAATTTGTTCATAAAAGTAAATATATTTTTTAAATACTTAATCATGTTTATCTATGATATTCTATTTATAAACTCAAAAAATATTTACGCCGTAAAGACGCACATATCTCTTTGCCGAGATTACAAACTATATGTAGTCATTGAACCCATTTGGACTTAATATAAGTATTTCCGAACGTGTGCGGCAAAATATTAAAAAACCACGCGTCTGAATTTAAAAAAATCCCTGTTTTGGAAAGCTACCAGAAAATTGGGTGTTAGGCCTGGCCTCCTCGAATGTGAGCGGCTTAAGCAATCCGAGCGAGATCGCTAATATGTTTAGCAACCATTTTAGAGTTCGGTCGCCGATCGGTCCTCCTACCGTGAGGGTGGCGCCGCCGCCGCGCCCTGCAGCCAGGGAGAGGCGCCTCTGTTGCGTTTCCCAGAAGTCAAGTTAGTGTACTATTAAAAGAATGACCAGAGGCAAATCTCCTGGGCATGACGGGCTCAGCGTCGAATACCTGAAACATGCTGGAATGCACCTCCCAAGGGTCCTGTCTCTGTTGTTTACTATGTGCATCAGTCATGCGTACCTTCCAGCTGACCTAATGAAAACCACAGTGTTGCTCTTAGTCCAGAACAGAACAGGTGACATCTCGGATAAGGATAACTACCGTCCGATCTCCCTCGCGACCGTGATAGCAAAGGTGCTGGGCGGTTTGTTTGATTCTTGCTTGCAAAAGTATAAAACTACACGATGCGCACTTTGGGTTTTGGCCCGGACTATCTACTGAAAGCGCAATAAGTCTCAAGCACACTGTCCAGTACTACACAGATCGTAGGACGCCGATGTATGCCTGTTTTCTGGATCTTTCCAAGGCCTTTGACCTCGTGTCTTACGAGCTTGCTTTGGAGAAAGCTAGGGGATAGTGGTATGCCGGTGAGAAATGCTGAATATTTTTAAATATTGGTAGGTACAATAACCAGACGAACTGTGTCAAATGGTCAGGCACTCTTTTCGATTCGTACAGGCTTGAGTGCGACATGAGGCAGGGGGTTATCATCTCCAAAGCTCTTCAGCCTGTATGTAAACGACCTCATGGTGGAGCTCAGCAGCATGCGTGTTGGATGCCGGGTGGTATCAGTGTTAATAGTATCAGCTACGCGGATGACATGGTGCTGCTGAGTCCCACTGCTGGGGCGCTCGGAGAGATGCTGAAAGTTTGTGAATCCTATGCCGAGTCACACGGACTTATTTACAATGTTAGAAAAGTCAGTACATGGTCTTTAAGGCCGCCGGTAAGTGTCCTGAATCTGTTCCACCCATTACTTTGAATGGTGTTAACTTAGATAGGGTGTCGCAGTTTAAGTACCTTGGACATTACGTTGCCGACGACCTTAAAGATGATGTCGACATAGAGAGGGAGCGCAGGGCTCTGTCAGTCCGTGGCAACATGCTGGCCCGTAGATTCGCCCGCTGTAAGGACCAAGTCAAGATCACGCTATTTAGAGCGTATTGTCAGGGTCTGTACACGGGTGGTCTATAGGTTAACTATAAGTACCAATAAATCTCTGGGCACTCTGCGCGTCCAATAAAATAACATTTTCAGGATGATATTGGGACTTCCTCGTTTCTGCAGTGCCTCTGAGATGTTCGCACAGGCTGATGATTTGCTAGCCATCATGGTCATTAGGAAAAAAGTCGTGTCACTCATGAGAAGGCTGCGGGGGAGTTACAACAGCATCCTGCAAACTGTAGCTGAAGATGTACGTGCTCCTGTGTTGAGGCATTTCGTTCGTCTGGTGATTTTTAGGGAGGTATCTCAAATTCAAATTCAAATTCATTTATTTTGTGAACATAAGTAAACATTAGGTGGTATAATATATAAAATTCAGAAACTGTCTATGTCCCGCCGTTAGGCATACAAAATGTTTCTCCAATTAGGTACAATAAAATTAAATTGCTTCAAAAAATTACAATAACTAATAAAAAATCTATAAATAAAATCAAAATAAATAAAATAAAATCAATTAATAACAATGCAATTTGGTTCACTAAATAATTAAAATCATCAAATAACACAAAACAACAAAAAAAATTTATGTCATCTATGTCAATATTAAAATTCCATGCATCAAATGTCAGAGTTATGTCAATATAAGAAATGTCAATGGCAAATAGAATTATCTATCTCCCTATAGGTTATCTTGACGGGTCGGGCGGGGTAGAGAAAAAAATAAAAGATACATTTTTAAATATTAATTAAAAAATAATATTAAAAACATTTAAAAATATAACAAATTGTAGCCCACCGGTATCGGGAACAGGGTTCAAGTTACCGGCGGTCAGGGCTCTAGAGAGAGGAACCTCGTAACAATACGAGCCATGTGCGTGTGGATTGAGAGAACTTTTCGAAAAACTCTTCCAATCACAACCAAATTATAAGAGGATTTAGGAAATAATTGTGAAAACTTCATGGTAAGGTATAAAATTTGTGAAACCTAAACAAAGAAAGTTAGAACTCATTAACTGGATCTCTCAATCTGGACAACTGAAGAAAAAGCCATAACGAATATTCTCGAATACACTGCCTATGTGTTTATAATTTGCATTTTAATTAATTGTGAAGGATTTGTGAAAGCTGCTAAACAAAATTTCTATTCGTTTCAAAGCCACGTTTAAGATTTATAACGGTTTATATGGATCACTCAGAGTGGACAATTTTCAATTGAGTGATCTTGTAAAACACGACCTAATACTGAAAAAAAAACTTTTTTGCAAAAAATAAAACCGACTCCAAAACACAAAAAAAGTGAAAAATAATTTTAGCTTCAGAAGTCGGTGACTTTTGTTTAAGTATTTGATTCAGTTTTTTGTCACCGACTTCTGAAGCTAAAATTATTTTTCACTTTTTTTGTGTTTTGGAGTCGGTTTTATTTTTTGCAAAAAAGTTTTTTTATTTTTTTATTTTTAGTTGCAATATTCCATAGAAATAGTTTTCATCATCAGACCTGTAATGGCACTTGTAACCCAGATGGGTGCAAAGTTTTGATCAATATACATGAATTAAGTCCAAACGCAAGGTACCTACTGTAAACAGTTGAGGAGTTCCCTTAACTGTCCTTTGTCTTCATCATCAGACCCCTTATGACAGTCACAACCCATCTAGGTGCACATTTCTCATCAATACAAATTAATCAAACCCAAACACAAGGTGACTGCTGTAAACCGTTGAGGAGTTCCCTCGACTGTCTTTCGGTTCCATCATCAGAGCGATTGCAGACTTTCTTTAAATTATAGTGCTTTAAAATACTTAATCAAAAAATTTACAAACGCACTAGTCGCCACTACAATTTTTGAAAGCTCCCCTCAATTTGTCTTGGAAGCCATCATCAGATCCCGGTTTCCTTATCATGGGACCACCCTTGAAGTATCTCCTTTCCAACAAAAGAAAAATTATCAAAATCGGTTCATAAACGACGAAGTTATCCGCGAACACACATAAAAAAAATATATATATGTAGGATCAGGAGTGCCGAGAGGTATATCTTCAGGGTTTGGAGTTCCCATTTTATTGGGATAAACAAGACTGTATATGCAATTACAGTATTTTTATTACAGTAGGTACACAACACACAATACAAAATGGTACACAACACAAAAATGGTAAATAGTAAAAAAAGATAAATCAGATAAAAAGGTACACACAGTTAGGCGAACAGACCTTTTAAGGTCACAGTTCGTACAGTGGACAAGCCACCCAAACACAAAGTGTATCGCTATCAGAAAGCTAAATACAGCTATGTGCAATATACAGCAGCGCTGTACCAGGTAAACCGACAGTTTTGTCGGGAGCAGGGGAGCTCTGTAATGAGTCGAATCCGAAGACCGACTGACGAGCTTAGTGAGAGCACGCTCTTTTATAGTACGATGCCCCCACTGTAATCCCTCCACAACTCTGTCCGTTGACGCACGGAGGTGCGTCACGCGTTTACAAGATACAAAATGTGCGCGAAATCTAATAAGATTTACGATACAGTAATCAAATAATACAGGAATAATTGTCGTAAATAAACAATGGTGAATTCACAAAGTAAATCATTTAAAAATTAAAATAACATGTCGTTAATTGTTTTGAACAAAACTTATCGGTCACACTTATCGAAATAAGTTGCCAAAAATCAATTACTAGCACGTAATAAATTATGTTTCGATTTATAAGACAATAATTGACCATAATTGATAGTAAAAATCACTTAAATTAATAATCAGAAAACAAAACAACTCATAATAAAATTTGGTGACTACCCACAATTGTAATAATTGACAACCAACTCCGACACGGCCAGAACTGACGTTCTACACGACCTCGTGTGATTCTGAAAAAGAAAATCTCTTGTGAATATCGATCGGCCTTTCTGACAAACAAAAGCCTTAACAAAAGGTATGTCGTAAAGAAAAATCCTGAGTTAGTCAATTATAGCAGTTGCATCGCAACCGTTCAAAATTACCATACTGCTACTGACAATACATAGTTCAACTAAAGTAGAGACACAGTCTCCCAGCCGAAATCACACCATGGGATTCGACAAGTAATTTGGAGTCAAATAGACAACCCGCATAGGCGTCAACATAGACAACCCGCATAAGCGTCAAGTTCAACATCCAAATCCAGGAGTCAACATAGACATCCGATTAAGCGTCAAGCTAAACAAGAGTCATCATAGACATCTTATCAATTCAGCTATACTATGTCAGCAGCAGATGAATCATCATCAGTGTCAGTATTGACATCATCACTAACAGTAACTGGACATTCAGGCATTTTTCGTACACGATCATGGGCATATTTGTAAATTCTATTGCTACTCAAAGCTTTTAACAAATATCTATCACCATCTAATAGTTCTAAAATTCTATAGGGACCTTTAAATTTAGGATCTAATTTAGTTTGATTTCGTTCCTCATTAGCAATAAGTACAAAGTCTCCAACTTGAAACTTTTTCAAAATAGCTTTAGTCTTATCGAAACGAACTTTATCGTATTCGGCACTTTTAGTTATACCCAGGGCTGCTTGTTCCCTTACACGGGACAAATTTACTTCTATCTCGTCACTGTCAACAGTCATAACAAAATGAAAGCGACTCACCAGATTGCTGTAAAACACCAGTGATAGGTCGTACATCACAAGCTTCAACTCGCTTCACGGATGGTTGGCTGCTCGAAGGTCGACTCCCGGTGTCTTCACTTGAACCACCCGGTCGCCTTCCGGTCGCCTTAGGGCAACGAGGAGCAACGTGTCCCGCTTCCCCACAGCGGTAACAGACTATCTTCTTAGTTGTTGCCTTATGTGACGAGCTGGCTGGTCCAGGATATTTGCTGGTTTTCTCGGCCTTCTTGCGACAGTTTGTAGACTTATGCCCCAATATACCACAAAAGTGACATACTATTTTAGCTGGTTTGAACTGTTTCGGTTGAGAAGAATCTTGCTGGTCAGAGGAAATCTGAGACTTTCTCTTAAGGTGGGACAATACACTCAATTCTTGTTGAAGTTTATGTCTAGTATGTACTTCAGTAGTAAATGCTAGTCGATGAGCACGGGAATCAAATTTGGAGACATGGGCCAGTACAGTAGAAACAGCAATGTGTTCGACACTCAGGCTATTCCATTTAGATGTCAGTGAAGTGACCTGTCGACTGGCATATGCGGCTAAAGATTCTCCTTCTTTTGGTTGACTACTATGAAGGTTAATGAGGGTAGCGGCAACAGTTTCCGAAACGGCGTATCGAGAAAGAAAGAGACTCTTAAAGTCTGTCCAGGTCATACCTGCATATGATACTTGGGAAAGCCATACGTTAGCACTACCTTTTAAGGCTTTAGTAAGGGCAATAATGAGAGTGCTACCTTGAAGAGGCTTTTCCGAAAAACAAATATCAACAGTTGTACTCCAAGATTGAGCATCGGAATCGGGTAGGTCTGGGTCAAAATCGGGCAAAGGAATTACAGTAGACGAAGCGGAGTGCGTCTTAATCGCTTCAATTAACTGAGTCATATTTTGATTCTGAAGCTCTAACATTACTCGCCATGGATCACCAACACCTTCCGATTCCTGGGCTCTCCCTAATCCCACTTCTGATGTAGGATCAGGAGTGCCGAGAGGTATATCTTCAGGGTTTGGAGTTCCCATTTTATTGGGATAAACAAGACTGTATATGCAATTACAGTATTTTTATTACAGTAGGTACACAACACACAATACAAAATGGTACACAACACAAAAATGGTAAATAGTAAAAAAAGATAAATCAGATAAAAAGGTACACACAGTTAGGCGAACAGACCTTTTAAGGTCACAGTTCGTACAGTGGACAAGCCACCCAAACACAAAGTGTATCGCTATCAGAAAGCTAAATACAGCTATGTGCAATATACAGCAGCGCTGTACCAGGTAAACCGACAGTTTTGTCGGGAGCAGGGGAGCTCTGTAATGAGTCGAATCCGAAGACCGACTGACGAGCTTAGTGAGAGCACGCTCTTTTATAGTACGATGCCCCCACTGTAATCCCTCCACAACTCTGTCCGTTGACGCACGGAGGTGCGTCACGCGTTTACAAGATACAAAATGTGCGCGAAATCTAATAAGATTTACGATACAGTAATCAAATAATACAGGAATAATTGTCGTAAATAAACAATGGTGAATTCACAAAGTAAATCATTTAAAAATTAAAATAACATGTCGTTAATTGTTTTGAACAAAACTTATCGGTCACACTTATCGAAATAAGTTGCCAAAAATCAATTACTAGCACGTAATAAATTATGTTTCGATTTATAAGACAATAATTGACCATAATTGATAGTAAAAATCACTTAAATTAATAATCAGAAAACAAAACAACTCATAATAAAATTTGGTGACTACCCACAATTGTAATAATTGACAACCAACTCCGACATATATATACGGTCGAATTGAGAAACCTCCTCCTTTTTTTTTTGAAGTCGGTTTAAAAAGTATGAATAATTATCATGTTTATTGCAAATTATGCTTCTGGGGAAATTTGTGAAACAAAAATCGTGATTGAAACCTTACTGGTTCAAGAGAAAATGAAAATCTTGTTTTTTGTCGATCGTCCCAAAGTCCCAACTGAGAGATCATTATTTTGAACAATATTTAATAAACCAAAACTTAGAGGTAGAAGGTAGATACATCAGAAATTGTGAAAAATGTTGTTCTAAAATTTGACGAATCAGTCGTCCCTGTAAGTATTATACTTAAATAGATAAATCATTTTTTACAATCCTTCAGGAAAACGTCCACCGCCAATATATCAGGCTTATTGGCTACAATAGTCCTGTCAGTGATGATGGATTGATCCCAGTACAATGTGATATTGCCATTTTCGAGAACTGGGTCGAGCACATTCCTATAGTACGGAACTTCCGATTCCACAAGGTTGTATTTTAGAGCAAGTTGCTGATGGATAATCCTGGCTACAAGGTTGTGTCTATGCAAGTACTCTCCGTTAGACAGACGAGAACACCCGGAGATAATGTGACGGATTGATTCGCCTGGACGGTGGCATGCCCGACATATGTCAACCGTGCCGTCCTTCACAATAAATCTCCGGTAGTTATTCGTCATCATAACTTCATCCATAATTGCACAGACAAAACCTTTAGTTTCCCCGAAGAAGACCCCCGGAACGTAGCTAAGGTACGGACGCTGATAGGTCTACATCGGGCCCATGTAGGGCCCGGAAAAAGCGTCCATGAAGCTCCTTACTCTGCCATACCTCCCATTTTTTTTTTTTTTTTTTTGGGGGGTGGGAAATCATCAAATGACTCCTCCCGCTCTGGGCGGAGCGGAAGGGAGTGTCAGACTCTTACTGACTAAAAACCACCCATGTTCCTTCAATGGCCCTTTATGTTCCAGGGCCGCGGTATCTCTTTCGAACAGTCCCGCAGCCCTGGCAGGCACCGGCCCTTGCGGGCCCCTCCCGTTGCTGACAACTCTTTGAGGCTCGCGTGGAACACGAACGCGCCGTCGACACGGCCTGCCCGTCGTCATACGACGGACGGACGGCGAGCTAGCCCATTACTCACCGTCCACAGGTCCGCGCCTACGGTGGCCGAGAGCCATCACGGCGTGGCCCCCGACGCCCGGTGCTTCTCCCGCGGCGGCTGGGACGTGAGGAGGTTCTCTCCCTCTCACGTTCCGCCGCCTCCTTCGCTAGCATGACTGCTTCGCAGAAGGAGGCGACGGCTTCCCATTCCCTCTCGCCCCGGACCATGGCTTGAACCAGGGGGTCTACTCTCTAAGCACGAAACCCGTAGTTTCGGCCGAAATTACGGGCGTTTCCTACTCCCTAGCACCGACGGACGGACGATTAGTTCGAGCCCGAACGAAGAATGAATGACAACTCGATTTGACAGTTGTCCCTACTCCCGATGTGTTTTTGCCCGTCCGAAAAGTTGAGTTTGGCACTTCTTAGGACGGATCGTTATGTCAGTTGATACGACATCAAAATAGTTATCGTGCTGTCGACGAAAGTTTAAGTTTTTTAGAAAATCAATACAATGGCTGCTTTTTTAATGCTTGAAGAAGCTCTACAAGAAGAGCGGAGGCGACGCCCATTCTACTCGCGCCGAAACTTCCGCTTGGCGCTTATTCCTGACATGGGGTTGCAAGGGCTCACACGGGAATTATCTGAAGATATGTCTTGCCTCTTTTGCCTCAACAAGCGACGAAATGGTTTTGATCAAAGAATTAAGGTAGGTAATAGTTTGATCCAAAATTTAAGGACTTAGGCTAACGATGTACATTTTGAATATTCTGAAAAATATTGAGTTGTATTACTACTAATCGATCTTATCTATTGTTACTGTTGTATTTGTATACTTTCAGATACTTGATGCTCTCAATTTTTATGCCCGGGGGATCCATCAAGGTGCAGTGGGCCTTAGCAGTGACAGGACAATATAATGGGTGTTGGGACAGGCGGAAGATTGTGATAAAGTAAAGAACAAATTTGCACAATAAAAGCATTTTTTTAACAGAGTATTTTTTCATTTATTTGGCACCAATCGATTTGAAAAAAATATAAATACATTCAACAATACATAATTACAATCAAAACATATGAGGAGTTCAGATAGAATTCGCAAATAAGGCCAAAAAACTGGGGGTGATAATTGACTCTTACTTATCGTAGACTTCCCAGGTAGCTGAAGTAAGCCGCAAAGTGCACTCCAGAGCTACTTGCCTTTGAAGACCAAAACCTCCCTCGCGCAAACTCTCATCCAGCCCATCAAAGACTACGCCGATGCGTGTTATTTGGATGCCACCGAGAAGCTTTTAAATAAACTTGAGCGTTTATAAAATATCTTTATTCGTTTTGTTTTTAACCTCAAAAAGTATGACCGTTTCCAACTTTCGCAATATACTCAGATAGCTCCCAATCCGACTTCGCAGGAACTCTCGAGTATTGTGTCTGCTTTTTAACATCCTTCATAATCCTAAAACACCAGCCTATCTGCGGGAACGCTTTTCTTACACCCGTTTCTCTGATGCACCTTGCAGGTCGCATCTTAGGAACCTCCTTAAATCCCCTCCCCACGCTACTGACTTCTACTCCTACTCCTTTACTGTACACGCTTTGCTGTTGTGGTATTTATTCTCTTGCGCCTGATATAAGGGACTGCCAAACTGTTGCAGTTTTCAAAAGAAGAGTGAAAGAACTATAGGTATATTTCCAACTTGCCATAGTTGCATAAGTATTTATACATATATGATACGTAATATATTGGAGAGGAGCTCGTGGCTACATAATAACTGCTGCTCGGCCCGATCTTTAGGTTAAACTGCGCTTGCCTAGGTTGGTCCGTGGAGGGGTGACCACCCATTACATACCGAGTTTCCTCCTTGCCTCGGAAAGCACGTTAGCCGTTGGTCCCGGCTGTCATTTGTAGATCTTTGACAGTCGTTACAGGTAGTCAGTGGCCCGAAAGTCTGACAACCAGTCTTACGAAAGGGATTACCCAGACCTAACTGATTTCTGGAGATCAGATAGGCAGTCGCTCCCAGTAAAATACTGGTATTCAGCTGCATCCGCTTAGACTGGAAGCCGACCCCAACATAGTTGGGAAAAGGCTAGGCAGATGATGGTGATTCTTATACATATTGTATGTTATATTTAAACTTGTCATTTCCTTTATATTTTTATGTATTCTATTTCCTCTTCTTCTTTTACACACTACGTCTACATCTCCTTTTTCTACTCTCCTTTCGCAGGTATGCTGGAAGAGATTTCTTTAGAAATAAGCATCACCTTTGTACCTATTTTTTCTGTTCCTTTCTTCTTCCTATACTTAAATAAACTGTTAAATAAAATAAAACACATACTTCCTTTTATTTATCTATAGTCGTTTTATATTAAACTTAGTTCGTAGTAATAAGTAACTTTCAATAGATCAATCACTTTTATTTTCAGGCATCGAAGATACACTACACAAAATACTCTTAGAAGTACAATAAACTAAAACATATTGAACACTTTTACGAAAAACTATTAACTATGTTTGGTCGGCCATATAATTATTGCACTGAGTCGAGGTGTCATGTAGACTTCCGCGAATACACGAGACCCTGCAGCCAAAATTCCGTCATAAAAGTCTCGAGATGGTGTTGGGACCCGCATCACAAAAGATAATCTTGTGGCGCGAACAACCTAACCTGTCCATTCTAAGGGTGATCTTGGTCTTGTTTCTTATATACTCCACGACCTCCTCTGGCGTCGTGATGTGATGTAGATGTGTATGTACAGCTGCGTCGATGGAATAGCGGGATGCAGCAATATGTTCGGACCTGTCAATTCGGAACCGCACTGATTGCGTTTAGGCTTCTTCTTTTCCACACGAATGCCTTCTTCATCAGCTTGTCCTCGGCTTGTTACTGGTGGCAACGAGCTTCGAACTCGCCTGGGCACCACGGTATTGTGGTTGCCGCTGGTGTTTTGCAACTCGTTCTCACTCATAAAATGTTGAAGAGTGTGTCTATTTGCGCCCGTGAGTTGCTGCTAGAACGGTTGAGGCCATTTTACCATTTATTACGGAGTTCCCGCGTCGTATTAATAATGCGAATTACGTATGTTGTAGCTCCTAATATTTGAATGTATTTAATAAAATTGTAAATAAAAAACTGACATTTCATTTGAGACTTGCCGTCAAAAGAAAGAAAAGCAAAGGTATTAACAGGATAAAGCCACAAGTCGGGCAAAATAGCAAAAATAGTTCAATTCTATAATAATAAAATGTATATTGTTAAAATGAGGTAATTTTTTTAAGAATAACTATAATATTTTTTATTTAAAAACTTTAAAATCATAAAGTTAGTAAACCGGTAATCGACCAGTAAAATAGCGCAACTCTATCGCCATGCGTCATTCGTTCACGAATATTGTCTATGACTCCGTTCGAAAATCATGAATCCGTAATCAATAGGGAGTAGGGTTTGTCCGTAGTAACGGACTACGGTCGGACGAGCCCGTCCGTCCGTCCGTCCGTCGTTGACGGACTTAGAGAGTAGACCTCCAGGGCCGGACGCGAGAGGTCGCCGCCGCCAATCGCCGCTACGAGGACACGGCGGTGCTCCTCTCAAGCGGAGCAGACCTCGACGGTGTGCTCCACCGTGTCCTCCGGTCGATCCTCACAATAGTAGCACCCGGGCGTTTCCTCCCGCCCGATTCGGTGCAGGTACCTCCCGAAACATCCATGTCCGGTGAGGACCTGCGTCAGGCGGAAGGTGAGGGCGCCGTGGCGCCTCTCAAGCCACTCCTCAAAGAGGGGACTTATCGCCACTATCGTGGCGTGCCCTTGCCATACCTCCCTGCGGTTAGTATCAAGCTCTACAGGTTTGCGCCAGTTCTCTTTAGCCAAGGAGAGCGGGGTGAGGCCCTTGTCCACCGCGACCACATCTCGATGCATCCCCACGTCGGTTTCTAGGAAATATTCCCTGAGACTGCATATCTCGCGATTGTGGAGTCTTAGCCTTTAAAGAGCCTCTACCCCCACATCTCCGCGGGATATACAGTCTTATAACCGAAAACGCGGGTGATGTATTCGATATGCCGTCAACAATGTACGGACCCTCCTATCCAGGGCGTCTAGTTCTGTTTAAGTCCATTTGAGTGTGCCGAAAGAAGAGTACATCAAAACCGGCATAACCCAACAGTTGAAGGCACGCACCTTAGTTCCGCCTGATAAAAGACTAAATATTTTTTTCTGGTGGCCAAAGAAGCGCTTCTTCAACGATTGCTTCATGTCAGCAACATTGATGCCCAGCGCTTCCGACATACCCAAATACTTATAGGTTTCGGTTGCTGAGAGGGATCTAAGATTTATGGAATCCGAGAGCTGGGTTCCCACAGATTCCATAATCTGCCCTCGCTTTACATGAATGACCGCACATTTGTCAAGATTTCGATGTTGACAAATGTGATTCCATCCTGATGGCGCTACTGAAAGTTTCAGTTACCTTCACTAGCTCCATCAGTTGCAAATCGTTGGGGGCAAAGAGTTTAGATTATTATTATGATGAGCATTGTCTTTTTTAATTTTATTTAAATACTAACAATAGTTTTCTAAGTTTTGTATACTAACCTTTGGATCTAGTTGTCCTAAAATAAATAATTTTTAATTTGAAATACATTGCATGTTGAACCTAATCGTAGTGCGATAAGAACCAGTTTTGGAAATAGTGTTTTGAAAAAAGTATTGCAAAGGTGTTGATGGCTTTAATTGTGTTTCTTGAATTGAGATTGTTTTTTAAGATAAGGTTGAGAATTTGAGATGGTAAGAGATTTTTTTGAGTCTTTCCTATTTTCCCATCTTTTCTTGTATTTCTCTAGACTGTTTGAATCCTAGGTATTTGTACTCGTATGTAGGTGTATTCTTTTCATACATTGGCTCGATCGAGTCTCCTGATAGAAGTGTTTAAGTATTATTTTGTATTTTTCTTTTTTTCAAAATTTTACATTTATGTACACCGAATGGCATACAAATATCATCAGCAAATTGTTGTATGGCATCACCTAGTTGATAAAGCGCTTCTTTGTCAGCTGCATATAACTTTATGTCATCCATGTATTTAGGATTTAAGATGTGTTATTGCTGCAGCGTGAATCCCGCGCCTGTTTTGTCCAACAAGTGTGAGAGTAGATTGTGGTTTTGCATAGCAAACCCACAGCGGACTTAGAGCATTTCCTTGAAATATCTACGTCTTATACAGATTGGTTTAGTAGCTACAGTTGAGGAGGAGGAATTGATTTTAAAACAGTTTGCCTATTCTACATGGAAGTTTCTAAAAAATGTTTAAGTGTAAGGGTGGATTTTATAAGATTTAATACGTGTAGCAACCAACTGTGCGGAACTGAATCAAAAGCCTTTTGATAATCTATAAACTTTGCGTGAATTTCCTTTCTGCTTTTCACAGCGCTGTGCATAGTAAATGGCGTCAATGGTAAGTTGCTCCTTACACCCTTGGCTATTCTTACGACAATCCTTTTGCTGTTCTGCTAGAATGTTATTTTTAGTTAAATGCTCATATATTATTTCGATCACGCAGGCTGTTAAGATTTTGTACAAGGTTGTATACAAATGATTGTGGCTGGTATTTCGCTGTTATTAAATGTAAGGTTCCTATAAAATATTTGGTCGTTGTTGATAAATTTTGTGATTTGGACTTATGCTATTCGTACATATCATGTATATTTTAAGTCTACACGATGCTGCGCTTAATTTTTATTTTAAAGTGTCCAAAAATTGTGCTATTTGTGTATGTCATATATTTTTGCGTGTAGCTGGTATTTTATCTTTATTTCTTCTGCAGCTATTATTTTTTTTACTTCTACAACCATTAATGAAAATGTGTCAGCCTACCAATTACTTTTAATATTACAAATGCGAAAGTACCTAACTTTGCCTGTCTATTACTTTTTCTCGTCGTATCGGCTGAGTAAAAATTGGCACGGCCTGAGCTGAGTCAAGACATAGGATAGGTACTGTTTTTTCCATATTCGCCTTTTCCATCAGGAATTTCTCAGTTGCAGCCGCGGATTTGTACCCAGTTGATGGCAATAGGCTCGCCCCCTATTACATGGGACTTAAAACATAAATGGCGAAATGTTGGTTTATTATTAGGTACACCTTTGCATAACCCTTCGGGAATTACCGGATGTGATGATAAATGTAATAATAATATATTTATCATTCCAGCGAGCCGTAAATACTGAGGAGGAAGAACACCATAAAGGGGATCACAAAGTGGTGTGCGACAAACAGACACCCTGTGCCTGGTACGTCTACACTCCGCCCTCGAGAGTAATAACTTTAAACATCACCAACAAATAGTAAGTATGCAGATATTGCAGATCCACCTATTTATAGATCGGCCCCCGCCCACACAACTATCACACTTGAATGGTCATATGGCTTACATTAGAGAGCTTTGGTAGGAGGCAGGCGCTGCTATTAGGGTTCCGTAGCCAAATGGCAAAAAACGGAACCCTTATGGATTCGTCATGTTTGTCTGACTGTCTATACGTCCGTTTGTCACAGCCACTTTTTTCCTAAAGTGGTAACCCTGACAAGTACATATAAGTCTACAAAACGAATCGTTTTCTTTTTTCAGTTGCGATTGTGCTGTTGGAATGGTTTGTGACAGATACGAGGATGATACGTCAGTGAGTGCGTTCGTGCACCGTTGTCGGGTGCCGCCGCCGCCGAGAGACGACGAGGAGATGGACGAGAGCGACAGCTAACGCGCCCCCAAGCGGCGCCACCCTCACGCCGACCTACCTTAGTCTCCGTGCCCGCCGCTCCATCACACCACACCACGCGGTTCACCGCTCACGAACAATCAACGGCTCTTCACAACTCAGATACTCGACTCCCTACAGTTTCCCAACGCACAATGCCTTTCAAGCCCATTTTAAATTCCGTTAGACAAATCCTCAGCAGTCAGTTGTAGAATAGACGCTAACTGCAACACGTCTTTAGCTTGCCAATGCGCGGTTTCTTTTCTGGTTCATTTGCAAATAAATGGTATTGCTATATATATAAAATGGTGATCCCGGTGTGTAGCAACTATAGAGAAAAATGTAGTCACTACAGTCTTGCTTCACCTTCGGCTGGGGCTTTTTGGCGCCTCGAGTGCATTGACAAACTTTGCCCATTTGTGGAGTTCGTTCGTGAGCGCTTGCAAAGCTTTTATGTGACCACTGTACTATTAAACGACTTACAAATATCTCTATATTTGTATTAATAGAAATTTGACGCAAAAAATCAACGTTGAATAAATTGTCTAAGTTAATTTAATTGGTCCAAACTGCTTTAAATACTTTGCTACTGACGAAATATTGAACGTAATTTGCCGGTTGTAGAACAGCTTGTGTTAATTTTTTATGTTATCGACAAAGTAAACGTGCCGTTCCAAAGGGGTTGGAAGATTTTTGTATGAAGCGTGGCTTGCCTAACTTCCGCTATTTTATTTTATTTTCAAAATAACGACCATGCATAAAACCTGTATCAATCAATAGCTGGCATCAAAACAAACAAGTATTGTAATAGAAAAAAGCTTCTAAAGTATTTTTCCGAAATATAAGCTATTTGTCTACACTACACTAAACTGGACGCTTTAGAAGATTTTCTCTCACTGGTAAAATACTTGTCTGTATTGATGCCAGCTATTGATTAATACAGGTGAAATGCGTGGCCGCTATTTTGAAAATAAAACAAAATGGCGGAATTAAGGCAGACCAAATAATTCAAAGCCCTTTCTAATAGTGTGTCTCCTGTTTGTCACAATTTCCTGGAATTGAAATATTTTAAACAAACGTACAATATTTTGCTTAAATGTGACCTAGTACCTACTTTAAAATAATAATAATATCCATATAAATAATTTAAAATAACGCAAACTTTTGAGTCCGCCTCAATTCATTTTATTTTAATTTGTATTAAGTAGTTTATATTGTGTCTTTTGTAATGTTTAAAGATCAACATGACTATTCCGACGGCTTTAAAGCTTCCTGAATTCTCATTTACTAATTTAATTTACTTTATTATAAAAATAAAAGTACTTACTAGTTGTAGTTAATCTTGTTTTATTATAATAAGTCATTCTTAACTTACCGATGGAAATAAAAGCACGTCATTTTTAAAGTTCCTATTTTTATTATTTTATTATTTGTAATGTAAATGTAAGTGATAAAACTTAGTTTTATAACGCCAATAGTTCACGTTGATGAAATTAGGACATGACAAAATAAAGTTGTATTATTATTTATCTTGTAAAATCTTGTTTTGCCAAAATAAATGGTGAAAATGGTGTTCCGACTTTTATTTAAACGATCCCATATCTCACTCCTTTATGTCATGTCTACTTAGGCCTCATTTACGGAGACGCGGGGCGTCTCGCGTCGCGTGTGGCGTGGCGTCTCGCGGCGCGTCGGACGTTTTTTCTGTTTACGGTGGGGCGGCGCGTAAAGCGGCACGCATCATCGCACGCGTAAACACAAACTTATAGCAATATACGGCCATGTTCATAGAGAAGCGAGACGGGAAGCGTGGCGGTGCCCGCCGCGGCGCCCGCGGCGAATCCTCTAGCGTGTAGCGAAGCACGCGGCGGGCATCGCGGCGGCGCACGCTCGCCTCGATCAAATCGACTAGTTTTATGTTGGCGAGAGATGGGAGCGCACGATAGCTTCATCGAGAATTGCCGCTGCGTGCGCCGCCGCGATAAACGCCGCGTGGGACGCGTCGGTGCCATCCGCGGGCTCGGCCGCAAAAAACGCCTTAATTCAAACAAACGCGTCTAAAATCGCTTTTCCGTAAACGCACTCATACAGCGCCATATATTTGAATTCAGGCGCCGCTCAACAGCAGAGATATCACGAGTTCTAGTAGCACAAAAAAATATGAAAACCTAATGAACGCCCCTAGTTTAAACATCTATGAAATAGCTAAATTTGTTAAAACGAACATGAATCTTTTCCAAAATAACTTAAACTTAAATCACTCATTCAAATTTAGAATTACTGGTACCCAGAATATAAATGTTTAGACACAGCTGCGTGTATATGGCACTGTCGCAGGCATTTTGAATGATTTCGCCATTTACATACGGCGTCGGCAATTTATAAACGCTCGCTGTTATGAAAAATGCCGAAGGCAAAATGTATAATGCCGTGTCATTATCTAATATGCCGAAACACAGGTCGACGGATCCGCGCTGCGCGGGGCTCCTATTTCTGTCTGCAAGGTTTACAGGAACCTAACTAACCGAACCTCGGGGTGCCCCTGACGTCGACCGTCTAGGGTTAGCGTTTCCGTCAGCAGGTCGACGGATCCTCGATTCTCTGGTTGTTATTGTATGATTTCGCCATTTACATACGGCGTCGGCAATTTATAAACGCTCGCTGTTATGAAAAATGCCGAAGGCAAAATGTATAATGCCGTGTCAATACAAAATGCCTGCGACAGCACCATTAGGTAGTTTATAACTCGCTGTCTAAAAAAATTGTAGACCTGCGCTATCGCAAATTTTGTTTTAACTTACGGGAGTTGTTAATAAAAGACAAATTTTCACAGATGATATATTTCTGTTGCCGCTGTAACAACAAATACTAAAAAACAGATTATAAAATTATTTAAGTGGGGAATTATTTAAGTGGGGCTCTCATACAACAGACATGATTTTTTGCCGTTTTTATAGATAATGGTACGGAACTCTTCGTGCGCGAGTCCGACTCGTACTTGGCCGGTTTTTATTTATATAAGGTACCATTAAAATAGATGGACAAATTTTCAGCGAACAGCGTTCAATACCTCGAACCAAAGGTATCCAAGCAAAAAAGACACTGATTAAAGTGATTTTATTTTGACCTAAAATAATAAATTGCCGGCAATCTAAAATAAACACATCCACAAAACGGTCAAAACAAAATCACTTTAATCTTTGGTTAGACGTACTGAACGCTGTGTTAAAATTTACCTTATACAGTGCCGGATTAGCCACGAAGCAAGAGTAGCAAATGCTGCGGGCAGCGGGCCCCGCGCATTTGGGGGCCCCGCGCACCAACGTTTTCTGACCATAAAAAAGTATTACTTATATATTAGATTTAGTCACAATTACTAAGAAGAAAATATTTGCATCAAAATGATCAACTATAATTTTATTTTTCTATCTGCTGGTCATACCAAAAATCATGTTTCGCACCGCAGTACACGCAAGTTGGCAATACTGCTAAACAAAACTGGGAATTCCCTAATATTTTCTCCGTGCTAGTCGTAATAACCCGACCGATTTCAAAAGGGTTATATCTATTGACTACCAATCGAGGAGGAATGATCGATATTACGTTTGAATGATAATAATAGTACTTTCGATATGAACCATTCTTGAGAAAAGTGGTTTCGTAATTGTGTTGAGGATTGTTTTCTTACATAATATAGCGGTGCAACCGATTTTTTTAAGTATTCAGTTATCTCAAATAGATCAGTGTTCTTACGTAGTCAAGAAGAGAAAAGTATTCAACGATAATAACTGTGCATAAGGTAAGATATTTTTAAGTTAAAATAAGAAATTATTATTACTTTTCACTCTGAGCAGTTGCTGGGTTCATCTGAAAGATCTGACCGTAGCCAACCTTATAAAATAATAATTAATTGTGTTTTTTTTAAATTATCTGATTGGATGTCCGTGACTCCATTCGCATGGAAAGTGACGAAACTGTTTATTATGTTATTTCTTAAGAAGGGATATACATACTTATGATACTTATACTGTATACGGGTGGGCCAGGTCGTAGATTTGATTTTTATCAGACCCACAAAGACAGTAAGCACCATTTCAGTTTTTACCCGACTGCGCGACGCAAAGGAGGAACAATGCAGAACAGAACGACTAACAGTCGGGGCCCCTGCTTTGGGAAGATTTGATTGGTAAAATTTGAATGGGCCCCGACTGTGAGTCGTTCTGTTCTGCATTAGAATTTATGATTTGTTTTATGTGTGTATCGATTATAATACTATTTCAATTGTGTAGTTATTTAGTATTACTTAACAGAATTCTAAACTACTGGGCTTGTTTCTTTCTTTTTAGTTTTTATTTAAGTTATTATTTCACGTATTTTTTAAAATTAGTTTTTACGCAGTCGGGTTTTTTGTTTTTCTTTAAATTATTTTTTTGCTAATACATTTACTTCGTAATAGGTAAAATTACTTACATATTGTTACTAAAATATTGGCGTATTCACATGCATAGGTACTATTGAAAATACATTTTGTGATTTTTTGAAGTGAAAACTTCTTTAGCGGCGTTGAGCACTTTAAAAAAATTGTTCTGTAATGGGTATAAAATCTTAAACTCGCGTCAGGACACTCGCGTCAGGACACGTGACAAAGCGTAAGACGGATGGAGAGTAGACGATTTTGAACTTAACCTTCAACATTTTATGGTTTAAAATTATTTAAAGAAATTTGGAAAAAGCGTAAGACGGATGGAGAGTAGACGATTTTGAACTTAACCTTCAACATTTTATGGTTTAAAATCATTTAAAGAAATTTTTAAATGTTTCCAATCAACTTTGAACCTAATGCTTTAGGGATAAACACGGAATAGAAAAAACCGTAGACAGAGTATTCTATAGACTGCTGGATATCTTCCTTTGCATTCGCACAAGAAAAAGAAGAACATATAAACGTCACTAGCAAAGAAAAGAGACAGAGTATAAATATTTCTGTCCCTTATCGCGTGTCGGCTGAGCACATCATTGTCAGTGCACAACAAGTTTGACGTTTGTGGCGGTGCCAGATTGACATCCAATTTGTTTATTAACAATTGCATCGAAATTATACACATTATATGATCTTTTCGAGCTTAATTCGACAACAGTACATTTGTGCAACTGTGCAAAATGGTAAGGTGCAGTGTAATAAACTGTAAAAGTGATAGTTTGATGAAGATTGCTGGACTGTCCTTTCACTCGTAAGTATTAGATCTTTTTAAGTATTCAATCGCTTTGTGTCCTATTATTTCTCATAAAATAGTCGCAGTAATGTACCAACTAATTCGTTTAATGGATAAATCTCGTATAATCGTGATTTTTGCAATAATTTTATTATCTTACCTCAAAATTCAGTGTTGCCACTTTTTGACGGGGAATTTACCCTTTAATATGGGTAATACCGAATAATGCAATGTCTATAAAAAAATACTCTTCCGACCTTGATTCATATGATATTAGTAATACGCACTACTTAAAATCTATGTTAGTAACACACGTATTATACGATTTTAATTCGTATAACTGCACTCACCTGACGCAAAAAATGAAAGATAATAAAAAATCTTATTAAATTTTCAGATTTCCGAATAAACCCGAAATAAGAAACTTGTGGATTGCTGCTACCGCATGAATCTTTAGGATGTGATCCTATGATCAACATAGATCATGATTATTTAACAGATCCTTCTAGGCTTACTCTTTATTCTAAAGAAATAATAACCTATATTGCTGGTTTTATTGCAAGAAAGTTGAGGAAAGTTATTAAATGTGAGGATTGTCTTTTGGCTTTGATCACAGATAAGTATCACGGAATCATTACGACTGAAGGACATGTATCCATGGTCATGAATAAATTAAAAAAAAAAAAATCACGGAATCATTGCTAGAAGAGACAAAGGAGGCCTTATTTATCCTTCTACTGACTTAAATAAAGTCTGTGAATTGGCAGAAAAGATATTTCGAGCGCGTTCACATAAAGGAAATTCATTTTTTAATGAGAAAAATGTGATGTCAACACTTATATTATCGTGTTACAAGGAATGCACACGTACCAATATTAATATATTTATTAATGACCATTTCGACAGTCAGCAGTTTTATAGGGAATCACAGAACTCTCCTCATTAAATCAATCGCAATGCATTACTTCGAAACCCGTATTCACCATAGTACCAAACAATGTTTTGAACCACAATCGAAAATAAGAATTATACATAATAAGTTAGTGCTTTTTCAAGGACAGTAATTTGTTTATAAATAAAATATTACAGTTGCATCATTGCTATGTTTTATCGTTTTCTGTGTATTGGAATGTTCATTTTAATTTGCAAGTGTATGAGTTTGGCGACACTGGTTCCCGTACTAAGGCAGTCTAAGGGCACTTCCATAAATGATAGTACTTTTATACTGATAAAGCAATTGGTGCAAAATTATTCCCTAACCATTCCAAAATATCAAACATGCTCAACGTTAATAATCAAGTTTTCACTTCTGCCGGCACTCCCGGAGTGCTAGTTTTTTTTTTTATCGAAGAAATTTTATGATTTTATTCAGAACAGTTTTTTTAAATATGTTCTTGTTTCTAGAATATTTTGTATTATGTACTTACCTAAATATTTTTTAGAGTCTATGTGGTTTGTTAAATGCGGTCGGATTTTTCTCGTAAAATAAATGGAGCGTTAGCTGCGATCCTGCCTGCTGCGTCAAGTTCGATTTTGATTATTCTGAACATTAATTTTAAAAATTGATTAATCGTAGGTAATATGAGCAGCAGATCAAGAGATACTGGCCGACACTACGCTTCAGGAAGTGCAAAGCGTAAGGCAAAAGATGAAAAAGAAAAAAAAACGAAGCTGTTATATCAAAATTCTTTACAATCTTGTTTCCCGAACGTTGAAATTGCTTTGCGCATTTATTTGTCTCTCATGATCACCAACTGCAGTGGTGAACGATCTTTCTCAACATTAAAACGTGTTAAAAATGAATTGAGGAACACGATGAGCCAACAACGTCTTAATCACCTCACTTTAATGAATATTGAACATGATTTACTCCGAGAAGTCGATATCAACAGCATTATTTAAAAATTTGCCCAAATTAAATGAAGAAACGTTTGTTTGTAACAGTTTTGTTTTATTATAATACCATAAACTCGATAAGTACCTAACCTAAAACAGTCTAAGGGCCCCTTGGTAGAATTTGCTACAGGCCCCGCGCTGGCTTAATCCGGCACTGACCTTATATATGTACGGTGTTGTTCTGTTTTTATGGACGGACGGTTGGATTGGTCACCGAGGTTCGCTCGTTAGTACGAGTGTTAGATATTGTTTCGCCTAATACCCGCTTTAATTTTAGTTGTAGTTTCTCTTTAACTAAGTACGTAAGTACCTACTTAAGTGTGTATAATTCTCTAAGTTATGTAGTGGATGATTTTGGTGCACGGTAAAACTCTAATGAGTTTATGTTGGCACCAACTTAAAAGAATAAAAAACTTTTTTGCAAAAAATAAAACCGACTCCAAAACACAAAAAAAGTGAAAAATAATTTTAGCTTAAGAAGTCGGTGACTTTTGTTTAAGTATTTGATTCAGTTTTTTGTCACCGACTTCTGAAGCTAAAATTATTTTTCACTTTTTTTGTGTTTTGGAGTCGGTTTTATTTTTTGCAAAAAAGTTTTTTTATTTTTTTATTTTTAGTTGCAATATTCCATAGAAATAGTTTTCATCATCAGACCTGTAATGGCACTTGTAACCCAGATGGGTGCAAAGTTTTGATCAATATACATGAATTAAGTCCAAACGCAAGGTACCTACTGTAAACAGTTGAGGAGTTCCCTTAACTGTCCTTTGTCTTCATCATCAGACCCCTTATGACAGTCACAACCCATCTAGGTGCACATTTCTCATCAATACAAATTAATCAAACCCAAACACAAGGTGACTGCTGTAAACCGTTGAGGAGTTCCCTCGACTGTCTTTCGGTTCCATCATCAGAGCGATTGCAGACTTTCTTTAAATTATAGTGCTTTAAAATACTTAATCAAAAAATTTACAAACGCACTAGTCGCCACTACAATTTTTGAAAGCTCCCCTCAATTTGTCTTGGAAGCCATCATCAGATCCCGGTTTCCTTATCATGGGACCACCCTTGAAGTATCTCCTTTCCAACAAAAGAAAAATTATCAAAATCGGTTCATAAACGACGAAGTTATCCGCGAACACACATAAAAAAAAAATATATATACAACATGTCCCAAAATTCAACGATAAGCCAGCACCGGAGGATAGACCTGCCCATGACTACTCGGGGAAAAAAAGAAAAAAAATATATATCTCTTTTTTTTTGAAGTTATAAAAAAAAAGAAGAAATTCTTAAAAAAGTGAGACCTTTTATGATATTTTTCACTACCATGACCACACTTTTTTAAATATTTCTGTTATTTTTTTTTATAGGCAACCTGAATAGCACTGCTATCTACCACAATTCTTAAAAAATCCAGAATACCTCTAGTTTTTTCACGTAAATTAATGAAACTTAATTTATTCCCTAAATTTTTTGAAGATTTTTACTTTTAATCAACTTTAACTCATCGTGGTGTAAAAAAAAAGTATGAACACTACTATGGCAAGTTTTTTTATAAATTGACGCAACTAATCAAGATTCCAAAATGGTATAATACTCTAGGAAAATCAACCACAAAAAAATAATATCCATACTAGTTCAAAACAAGAACCAAATTCCTTAAATTATAGTTGACAGTAATCACTTTCACTGCGTGCCCAAAATGGGTTCTTGTTACAATTTCTAGGAATTTGAGTGGGGCATACATACCTTAGAAGTTAGAGAGAGATAGATAGATAGAGATATTTACGTTAAAAAGAGACAACAACAGGGCAGGTAGTGGGTTCTTGTTACAATTTCTAGGAATTTGAATGGGGCATACATACCTTAGAAGTTAGAGAGAGATAGATAGACAGAGATATTTACGTTAAAAAGAGACAACAACAGGGCAGGTAGAGAAGCTGTTATTATTCTCAGAGCAAGTCAGTTCAGTACGCTCTGCTCCTTTGTTTACTGCGCACCTGCGTACTGAACTGACTTGCTCTGAGAATAATAACAGCTTCTCTACCTGCCCTGTTGTTGTCTCTTTTTAACGTAAATATCTCTGTCTATCTATCTCTCTCTAACTTCTAAGGTATGTATGCCCCATTCAAATTCCTAGAAATTGTAACAAGAACCCACTACCTGCCCTGTTGTTGTCTCTTTTTAACGTAAATATCTCTATCTATCTATCTCTCTCTAACTTCTAAGGTATGTATGCCCCACTCAAATTCCTAGAAATTGTAACAAGAACCCATTTTGGGCACGCAGTGAAAGTGATTACTGTCAACTATAATTTAAGGAATTTGGTTCTTGTTTTGAACTAGTATGGATATTATTTTTTTGTGGTTGATTTTCCTAGAGTATTATACCATTTTGGAATCTTGATTAGTTGCGTCAATTTATAAAAAAACTTGCCATAGTAGTGTTCATACTTTTTTTTTACACCACGATGAGTTAAAGTTGATTAAAAGTAAAAATCTTCAAAAAATTTAGGGAATAAATTAAGTTTCATTAATTTACGTGAAAAAACTAGAGGTATTCTGGATTTTTTAAGAATTGTGGTAGATAGCAGTGCTATTCAGGTTGCCTATAAAAAAAAATAACAGAAATATTTAAAAAAGTGTGGTCATGGTAGTGAAAAATATCATAAAAGGTCTCACTTTTTTAAGAATTTCTTCTTTTTTTTTATAACTTCAAAAAAAAAGAGATATATATTTTTTTTCTTTTTTTCCCCGAGTAGTCATGGGCAGGTCTATCCTCCGGTGCTGGCTTATCGTTGAATTTTGGGACATGTTGTATATACGGTCGAATTGAGAAACCTCCTCCTTTTTTTTTTGAAGTCGGTTTAAAAATGTATGTGTACTACTGAATTAATAAATAATAAATATGGTTTCAGTGAATATTTAGATGGGTTTATGGTGTAAGTGTTTCAGTACTATTGTTTTGTTTGATGGTTTAGATGTATGTGTGGTGTAGGTACCTACAAATATAGTGTTAGATAGATACCTAGCTATGTTGATACGTACCTATGTTGTTTATTTTAATGTAAAAAAATGATTTTAAATTTGCATGCTATTATTATGGCGAAATGTGTCCTGCTCTATATCATTTTTATAACACCTGTATAATACTGTATATATACCACGTTTCATGCAAATAAATATACTTACTTACTTACTTTTCTATCTCCTTAACCAACTTTCTATTAGACCACTGGACGTGGCCCGTGCAGTCCGTCCGTTACCTAACTGGAAATCTCCAGGGCCGGACGGACTGCACAACTTTTGGATTAAATGGCTACAAAGGTCACCCGCTTGGTTAGCCTCACAATTCCAGTCATCCTTAGAGACTGGGTCGCTACTACCAATCTTTACAACAGGAGTTACCCACCTGCTCCATAAATCGGGTAGTACTGCGGAACCTAAAAACTATACACCAATTACGTGTTTACCGACGGTCTATAAAGTTCTTACATCCATTCTGAGAGCAAAAATTGTTCGTCATATAGATAGCAATTCAATAATGTCTGTCTCTCAGAATGGATGTAGGAATGGATCCCGCGGTACTAAGGAGCTGCTCCTTATTGACATGACCATAAGCCAACAGGTTCGTCGATCCCGGAGGGATCTGTCGACGTGTTGGATAGATTATATTTAAGAAGGCCTATGACTCGGTGCCACATACATGGCTCATGAGGGTTCTGGAGTTGTATAAAATAGATGCAACTCTTCGTACCTTCTTGGTGTCGTGTATGGGGCAATGGAGGACAGTCCTTCTCTATCCAGGATGTCGGCAGGTTCTTGGGAACGATGAACCGATCAGGATTGAGCGAGGAATATTTCAGGGTGACAGTTTGAGTCCGCTTTGGTTTTGCTTGGCCTTGAATCTTCTGAGCACACTGCTGGAGGATTCAGGTCTAGGCTACCGGTTGAAGAGAGGTGGTCAGGTTATATCTCACCTCATTTACATGGACGATTTGAAAATATGTGCTCCCAGCAATTTGCAACTGATGGAGCTACTAAAAGTGACTGAAACTTTTAGTAGCGCCATCAGGATGGAATTTGGTGTGGACAAATGTACGGTCATGCATGTAAAGCGAGGGGAGATTATGGAATCCGTGGGAACTCAACTCTCGGATTCCATATTCCTTAGATCCCTCTCCTCAACCGAGACCTATAAGTATTTGGGTTTGTCAGAAGCATTAGGCATCAATGCTGCTGACATGAAACAATCAAGTTGCTCCCTCACTCATTTCTCCATATTATCAAGTCCTATCTCAGTGAACGATGTTTTGAAGTAAAATATCACGACGAACTGTACATCTTGTATGAAATCAAATCAGGAGTACCGCAGGGAAGCATACTCGGCCCGGTTCTATACACCATATTTACTGCTGACCTACCAACAACAGATAAGACTACGGCAGCAACGTAAGCAGATGACACAGCTCTGTTATCCTCACACATAAACCCTGTAACTGCATCAGAAAACCTTCAGAATCATCTCAACAAAATAGAAGAATGGCTTGAAATTTGGAGAATCCACGCCAATCAGAGCAAATCAACACATGTAACCTTTACTCTCAGGAGAGATACGTGTCCACCAGTGACACTTCACAATGAAGAACTCCCGCAAGAGGACAATGCCAAATACTTGGGCATGCATTTAGACAGAAGGCTGACGTGGCAAAAACATATATGGACAAAGCGAAAACAATTAGATTTGAAATTACGCAGCATGTACTGGTTATTAGGACGCCACTCACAAATGACCACTCACAGTAAATTGACAGTATACAAAGCCATCCTAAAACCTATATGGACATACGGTATCCAGCTCTGGGGTACAGCCAGCAACAGTAACATAGAGATTCTGGAAAGATTTTCCAACTCTACAAAGTAGATTTACCAGGATGGAATGAGATACCCAACTGGGCGGTGTCCCTCCAAGCTAAAAACCATAAGCAGATAAATAATACATCGGACAAACTAGTGGCTTATTGTTGTGTACAACAAATTGCCGTGACGCAGAAAAGATAAAAAAAATATATAAGTTTACCCTTAAACAGCCTCTGACTCTCGCGCATATCTTGCCAAACTCTACCGGAGTGAGGTTTATTATTTATAAGACACCCAAACCTGATACTTAACCCGCGCTTCCATGTGAGCAGTGCGAACGAAAAGGCATATTATTGGGTGGAATAAGCATTTATTCCACTCAATAATATGCCTTTTTCCTCGCGGCCGATCACCCTCGTGTGTCTGTATCGCAGCCTTCGACATTTGTACAATATCTTGGTACATTATTCGCAAGCCACTTCTATGTTCTGCATTATCACAAACTTTGTCAGCGCAGTTAGAAAAAAGTTAGATAAACTCACTTTTTGAAGAAAGTAGAAAGGCAGGTTTAGAGATAAACCTAAATAAAACGAACATTATTGACAAATCACATCAAGCCACCATATATGTTTTTTATTTATTTCTTTCGACAAGCAGAATAGTGAGATGGAAGTCGATAGAATAGTTAAAAATCCGTGGAAAAAATTTTGAAGTTATGGATACCTGCCTACTTCCATCACTAACATATTCGTGCTAGACATGGAAATTTATCCGGAGGGTAAAAAGTAAAATAAGGTTATGCCAAAGGAGCAACGGAAAGGAGTGTTACGAAGATACGAAAAATGGAAAAGATACCACATACTCGTATAAGACTTAAAGCAAAAGATACAGACACTCTCAACTATTCGCATAAGCTGAAATGGCGACGGGCTGGACATATAGCTAGATTCAACGACGACCGCTGCGCTACTAGGGTGACGTCATGGCCAGGCCCATCAGGCCAAAGAAAAAGAGGAAGACCAATAAGCATGCTGGGCGGATGACATTGATCGCAAGTACTAGCTGGATACGAAACGAAAAGCAAAAGATAGAGACTGCTGGTCATCTCTGGAGGAGGCCTTCACCTTCTACTAAGACCTGGGTTCTTGCTAAAATTAAAAATGTTTAATCATAATTTTTTTTTTCAAATCAAACTAATCGTAATAATCTAAAATTATTCATATAGTAAATAAATAAGTACTTAATAAATTAATAACAATTTAAAATTTTATGTTTTTTCAATGTCAAAATATGAATTTATGATTGCATTGATTTTCTTATTAATTCTTTTGTACTGCAAGAAATAAAAGACTTTTTATATTTATTTATTTATTTATATACGCGCAAACGTTTTGTAGGAAACAAGGTATGGTAAAGGGCCCAGTAACCGTGAAGTTTTGAACTTCACTGACTTTGCAGGTCTGCTATGCTAAAACTAGAAGACTTACAAAAAAAATAATTACATGACTAGAGAGATAATTTAAACTAGTTTTAGTGTAATATTCTTTTTTTTTATTAGTCTATATTTTCTTTAACAATAATACAAAAAAATAAAACAAAGGGCTAATTGTACCAGTACCCGGTAGATTTGTACGATGTTTGATTTGTTTAAACGTTAAATTGTTCCTGAATCCGGTAATTTTCACCGCGAATTTGAACTCTATTGCTTTAAGTTAAAGTTCACAGAAATTCTATTTTTGCATTTCTGTGAACTGTGTAAAATAAATAAAACACGGCTTATCCAAGGAAGAGACATTTTTTGTTCTCCTAAGCGCATGCTTGGAGAGAGGCCAGTTCTCGCTTCGTTGGAAGACGGGGAAGCTGGTTCTCATTCGGAAGCCGGGGCGCCCTGCGGACTCTCCGTCCGCATACCGGCCCATTGTGTTCCTCGACGAGGTGAGCAAGCTCTTTGAAATAGTCATTGCAAACCGCCTCGCCGGGCACCTTGCGGGGATGGGGCTGGATCTTGCGGACCACCAGTTTGGTTTCCGCAAGGGGCGCTCGACGGTGGATGCCATCATGCGCGTGAGAGCCCTCACGGATACGGTGTCCCGGGGTGGGGTCGCCTTGGCGATGTCTCTTGACATCGCCAACGCCTTCAACACCATGCCCTGGAGCTGCATTAGAGAGGCACTCCTGACGAAACGCTGGTGCTGGCACAAGGGAGGTTTCACGAGGTGGCGGCCGAAATTATGACACGCGGGGTTGCGATAGTCATAGAGAGGATCCGGCAATTGGGTCTCGAGATTGCATTGCACAAGTCCGAGGCCATGTGCTTACATGGGCCTCGGAATGCGCCACCGTCATGATCCATGCTGACGGTAGGAGGGGTTCCCATCGGCGTCGAGTCGACGTTGAAGTACCTTGGACTCATCCTCGACAGCCGGTGGAACTTCGTGGAACATTTCCGACGTTTGGCTTCCAAAGTGGAACGGGCCGGGGTTGCCTTCAAGCGGCTCTTGCCCAAACTGAGGGGTCCAAACGCCTCCTGCCGGAGGCTCTACGCGGGTGTCGTGCGGTCCATGGCCCTTTACGGGACCCCGGTGCGGGCGCGATCCTTGAGGCGGCGAGCCGCCCACTACCTGAACGCGCCCTAAAAGGTGGTAGCCGTAAGGCCGCACGATCTCCAGCGAGGCGGCGAGCCTCCTTGCCGGATTGCCGCCATGGGATCTGGAGGCCAGTCCTTGCGCGCCTGCACGAGTGGCGCGCGGAGGCACTACGTCGCGGGGAAACTCAGCTGCCGCGGCAAATTGTCGCTCAGCGGACAGACTTCCGGCGCTATCTCATGGCGACATGGAGAGAGCGACTGTCAAAACCCTGTGCAGGACACGCCACAATAGTGGCGGTAAGTTCCCTCTTTGAGGAGTGGCTGGAGGGGCGCCACGGTGCCCTCACATTCCGCCTGACGCAGGTCTTCACCGGACACGGTTGTTTCGGGAGGTATCGGCACCGAATCGGGCGGGAGGAAACGCCCGGGTGTTATCATTGTGAGGATCGCCCGCAGAACACGGTGGAGCACACCGTGGAGGTCTGCTCCGCTTGGGCGGAGCACCGCCGTGTCCTCGTAGTGGCGATTGGCGGCTCGCGTCCGGCCCTGGTTCAAGCCATGGTCCCGGGCGAGAGGGAATGGGAAGCCGTCACCACCTTCTGCGAAGCAGTCATGCTAACGAAGGAGGTAGCGGAACGTGAGGGGTAGATAACCTCACGTCCCAGCCACCGCGGGAGACGCCCCGGGCGTCGGGGGCCACGTGGTGGCTCTCGGCCACCGTAGGGGCGGGCCTGTGGACGGTGAGTAATGGGCTAGCTCGCCGTCCGTCCGTCTTATGACGACAGGCCGTGTCGTCGGCGCGTTCGTGTTCCACGCGCGCCTCAAAGAGATGTCAGCAAACAGGAGGGGCAAGGACCGAACCTGCCAGGGCTGCGGGACTGTTCGAAAGAGATGCGCTGTGGGTCTGCCCCTTGTATGCGGAGGCTAGGTGCGAGATGATGGATGGGATCACTCGCGTGGAGTTCGGTCCGATCTACTACGGCGATCTCGTAAGCTCACCGGCGAACTTTGCACGGCTGCGAGAGCTCGCGCACGTGTGGCACGCCGCCCGGAGACAGCTCGAGAGGAGAGAGCAGGATAAACAGGGAGAAGAAGCGCAAGGCCAGGCGACGTCCATCGAGTATGAAGAAGACCGTAGCTAGAACACTGGAGCCGACGGGCAGCGGAGTTTTTAACAATGTGGTTCGTTTTGTGCATGCCCTATTAAGGGAGAAGTGCAAAGGGACACACATGTTTAATTTGTAAGGGATCAAGAAGCGCCTGCGGACACAAAAATAAGATAGCCAAGGGCGCTATGTCCGCAGCCGCCCCACGTATCGGCCCGTATGACAAGAGTTGGAAGGGCCATGGGAAGGTTGGAGGGAGTGTTCGAAAGAGATACCGCGGCCCTGGAACACAAAGGGCAAAAGAAGGAACATGGATGGGTTTTAGTCAGTAAAAGTCTGACACTCCCTTCCGCTCCGCCCAGAGCGGGAGGAGTCATTTGATGATTTCCCATACCAAAAAAAAACAACGAAAAAATTAGTCGGGTATCTACAGATCGAGTCATGTAAGTTTGCCGGTCTGAAGTTTGCTTCAAATTACTGCGTGGTTATCAATATCCATACTAAAAAAGCAGCGCGCCACACGATGCGCATCGAAAAACCTGGTTTCAGAACAGCAGAGCAGTAACGCGAAACGTGCAAAAATTTGAAAATCATAAAAAAACTAAAGAGGCAATCGAATCCAAGTGATTACAAACACAAACAAGGAGCATAGAAACTACATTCTATTGATTCGAAAGAAAAGAGGACTTAACACAAGGCAATAAGGACGCTGTCGGGTTTAAATGCAACTGTTATTTGAAGTCCCAATATCAGGCAGAAATGTATTCTACAGTGTTAAAGGAAAATGAGACCTATTTCAAGGCAATAAGTACACAATAACGGGTTTCGGTACAACGTGTACTACCGGGTTGATCGTTTACCAATATCCGGTAAAAAAAATACGATTTTAACGGGTACTAGGTCAAGTAGGGGTTTGTTAGTACCACTACCAATAGATGTGAATGGCAAAAATATTTATTTCTCAATTAGATTCACCTCGATTTATAAGTTATATCGCAAAATAATATACTTAAATATCTTAGAAAATTAACATGTTATCCGTCGCAGTATGGCTAGCTCATCAATGCGACGTGGTGGTTTCGTAGTTCACTGACAGAACTTTGAACTTACATAATATTCAGTTATAGCGAACTTTTGTTTTCGCATGGTTTTGACGCCATTAAACTTTTTGGACAATGATGTCATTACAATTGTACAAAATATTACCGAGAAGGTATTGCTCTTCACAAACTTTAATTTATTATTGGTAGAAAAGTGCAATAATAAAAAAACTGACTTGTTAACGGGTACTGGTACACTAACGGGAATACGTACTTTTACCTTACCTAAGCCGAACATGAAATGATCCAGTTACAGGCAGGGGCAGAAATAGGAGTATACATGTAGGGGAGAACCATATAGAATGAGTAGGCAATGGTCGATTTGGTAGTAAAATGTATATTTTGTTGACTTATTTACATTAGGTACATAAATTTACTTTCATTTTGTTTTTAGTTCATCAGCATTTTGTTATTTACAATAAATGATCAAAAAAGAAATTCAAGATGGCGCTGCCTTGGGCGCTGTTGAGTTGAGTTGTCATCACCAATCAATTGACATACTTTTTAAGAACTGTCAAAACGCGATTCCTCCAAAGAATTTGTATGGCAATAGCAACCTGTGACGGACGTCACTAATTTGCGTACCTACTCAACTATTTATTGATTTCAAAGCAACTTAAAATCTAATTTTATAGTAATTAAAAATAACCGGGTTTTCAGGTCCAAAATTTTTATAGAGAAGCAATTGTGTATGGTTTTTTAGAGAATTTGTGTCTTGGAATAATAATAATTGGTTTCTTTTCTTGTCTCCTCAAAACACTTCCATTCCTATAATTGGGAGGTGCCTACTCATTTCATGAAATAATAACCTATAATTTATCAAAGGTTTTAATAAATAACCATTCTTGACAATGACGGTGGACCTACTTACGATAGCCAGGACTTCGTGAATAAAATTGTGATCTACTTGCAAAAGTCAACTGGCCATTGCTCGCTCGTCTAGTACCTAGACCCACTTCCCGGTGTCCCATTGGGCTGAAATTTTGCATACATAATTTAGTTTGGATGACAATGCATGGTTAGCTAAAATACGTCATTCTTAATCCAATATGGCGAACTCCCAAAGATGGCGGACTAGTTGTTTTTACCCGACTGCCAAGGACGGGTTATGTTTTTCGCGCGTATCTTGTATGCATGTCTTTATTACCTCTTATCTTCCAAACCGCTGCACGGATTTATTTAATAAACATATCGTTAGATTTGTCTTGGCAACCCAAGTGTTCTTAGATAGGTGACGAGAAAAAAACCAACATGACGACTATGAGACGCTGATATAAATTTAAAAAAAAAAAAATTGGGTACTGCAGCAATAAGGGTATCAAATAAAATGGTATATCATGACCATTTTTTTAATTTAAATAATCGTGTAAAATAAAAAATAAATAAAAAACCCAACTGCGTAAAAAATGACTAAGTAATAATAACTAACTACACCCATATTGCATAGAATGATTTTAGTCTAGAGTATTTAATGGGTCCCGATTGTTGCAGTCAATTTGTTCCGGACACTTCAGTTTTTATTTTAAAGTTATTAGTTAGTTATTTATACGCAGTTGGTTTTTTTTTTTAACATAATATGTAAGAGTTTGCTGAGGAGAATATGAGAAATAAAATGACGTCACTCTAAAGCGTGTTTTTTTTACTTTATCGGGCATCGATTTGACACTGAGTTATACCTACTCGTTCACGCTGACATCCCCGAAGCGGCTTTTACAATTCGTTCCGAAATAGATTTATCTAAAATGAAACCCTTTAATAAAGTATCTGGATACAGTTATACCTACCTAATAATAAGTGCGCAAAAGTGCGGTTTCATTTCTTTCTCTTACTTTGTAACGTTATTTTGCTAACCATATTCTGTGCTCTCTGACTCATATAGGTACTTATTACTCTGTATTGTTTACGCAGTTTCTACTAATGATGGTCGCGAAATATTTTACGATGACCCTCACGTTTCTAAATTTGTATAAGTGCATTTAACTTAAATATTAATATACAAATAATATACAAAACAAAACAGATATACATAATATGTATATATCTGTTTTGTTTTGTATTATTAATAACCTGCAAGCTTATCCTAATTCTTGTAGTAATTGTCAATTTAACATTCATGTTTAACTTTAGGTAAGTACACAGTTACCTACTAGAAATATTATCATCTTACCTACATTTTTCTCAATTGTATTTTTTGCAACCGTTGATAACATTTATTAAGTATGTTGTGTGTTTTACATATTCTAATTTGATTTAGAGCTACTGGAGATGGTTAATCATTACGTTTACCTGGGACATGTTCTATCTTTTGATAAGGAGCATTCGAAGAAAATATTTTCCAGGAGGTTACAGCTAGGAAGAAGATATTTTTCAAGTGTACGACGAAACGCCGACAGACACTACGCCGAATGACTGAACACCGACAAGACTTTACTTCGACGGGACTCTTCGCCAACAGGACACTTCGCCGGCAGGACACTTCGCCGACAGGACTCTTTGTCGGCAGGACACTTCGCCGACAGGACTCTTCGCCGACAGGACTCTTCGCCGACAGGGCTCATCAGCGACGCAATTTATCTCCGATAATCAGAAACTTACTTTGGAAATCGATCGATTATGCTTTTCTTGTAATTATACAATTCATAAAAAATAAATATCTTGCATTGGTTATTAGTATAACTTAATGAATGATTTGTGATTTTTGTGATAATTATGTTTATTGTTATTAAGACGTTTGGTTTGGTTTAATTTTTTTTTTTTGTTTTTTTTTTCTATGCATTTTTTTATATTACATACCTAATGATATTATACATATACTAGTTGTGCCCGGCATGCTTTGCAATGCACCTTTTTTTACCCTACCCTACCTACCTACCTACCCCCTTATAACTTAGGGGTATTAAAAATAGATAGCAGCCGATTCTCAGATCTACTGAATATGATTTTCGGAGATAAATTGCGTCGCTGATGAGCCCTGTCGGCGAAGAGGCCTGTCGGCGAAGTGTCCTGCCGGTGAAGAGTTCTGTCAGCGAAGTGTCCTGTCGGCGAAGAGTCCCGTCGAAGTAAAGTCTTGTCGGTGTTCAGTCATTCGGCGTAGTGTCGGTGTTTCGTCGTACACTGATATTTTTCAGTCCAAAAATATACCCCAATGCTAAGGGGCTGTCTCCACGAGCGAGAGAATCGCGACGATATTATCGCCGTTGCCACGTATTTCTATACACTCTCTTAGAGGCCGTCTCCACGAGCGAGAGAATCGCGGCGATATTATCCCATACAAATGCGTAATATCGCCGCGATTCTCTCGAGACGGCCCCTAAACCCGCCTTTTCAACCATTTTGTCCTGCTGCCAAGCTGCCAACCTACGGTGCCGAAACATGGACGCGAACAAAGGAGACTGTTATCGAATACGAGTTGCACAAAGGACCATGGAGCGAGCTATGCTCGGCATAACCTTACTAGACTGACCGAGTGAACAACACCGAAATCCGTCGTCTCATGAAAGTCTTCGACGTCGGGGATAGGGCTATACGCCTAAAGTGGAGTTGGGCAGGAAATGTGGCTAGACGCGGACCTTTGGAGTAAGGTTTTGACCGAATGAAAGAAGAAAAGAAGACAGAATAAATATTTATTTGTCGCAGGGACATGATGTGCATACAAAAAAAAAAAAAAAAAACAATAATCATAAGGCGCATCAAATATTATAAATACAACAGGACAGAAACAGAAAAAGAAAAGTAACCAGCTTGCACGTCGTTACTGCGACAAGCAGGTTACCACACAGCATGATGCTGTGCTATGGAGGGCCCACAGCACAGCGCTGGTTTTCAGTGGTCACCCGTGAGAAAAAAACGTACGGAAATCAAGACAGCATAAATATTAGATTGCATGAATTAGGAAAAAAATAAAAATAAACAGTATTGGGATTATAACATAAAACAACTATGGGAAATATAATAAACACTACAAAAATATAAAAGTATGTGCGCAGGCTAGAACAAAATAAACATAAATACAAAAGCGAAAACATGGAGTGTTTTTTGTCTCGCTCCCACCCGAACTTCGCGACGGCGGCGTCGCCGCCCGCGCGCGCGCCGATGCTCTGAATGCGCTCGAATGGTGGCCAAGGCTTAAGAAACCATGGCCGTCAAAAACGCGTTGGGTTGACGTTATCGTCAAAATCGAGGGAAACAGATGGATAAGGTACGCACAGAACAGGGAGGAATAACGGAAGAAAGGGGAGGCCTATACCCAACAGTGGGTGATTCCGGGCTGAAATGATGATGAATTTGCTTAAGTCAGAAATTATATTTAAACTGGGCTAGGCTTTCTTTTGGTAGAGTTTTTATATTTCTTCTAATTTCGATGGATAAACACAATAGAACTGTTTATTCCTAAAACTGCTAAAACTGTCGAGGACTGCGTACCAAGCTACATACATTATATTTATGGATAATTATCTTGCCTTTTTCCTATGACGTAATAATTCTTACAGAAATCTGGCTTTTATATACCAAGCAATAAGCGTATCCTGATTTTATGGATGACCTTAATTTAATGTTCAGATGCGACCGCGACCGCTGCTCCATGGGGAAGCGTGACGGTGGCGGAGGAGTACTGATCGCAACCGTTCTACGCACATTACAACTAGTGTTTCGATGCGCCACTCTCACGCTGATATTGAACACGTTTTGGTGCAGCTGTCGGGGTCGCACCCTACAAAGCGTTCCTTAGGACAGAAATCTACTTAGTTCGTGTCACCATGTCATCACCAAACTTGGGTGCGTCATTGGTTATTCATGGGTTTGCCTTCCTAAACCTGAATAAAGTTATACACTATTCAGCAGTATAATGGAAGGAGGAGGCTCCTTCCTTCCTCATTTTAGTTCTTTTTAACCCCCGTCGCAAAAAGAGGTGTGTTATAAGTTTTTAGATTAATTGCTCCACTCCAGTAAACATGCTAGATTCAAAACGAGATTCAAAACTCCGCATTTTTCTACAAAATAATATAGAACTAAGTGTGTTTGTTTTTGAGCAGTGATTGGCTTATCATAAAATGTCATGATAGAATAACATAAACTTAAACCACTACCAGTGCTACAACTTTACAAACTAGATCGAACGAGATAAGAATTTATAAACAACTACCCTCCTTCTAGATAATATTCCTGATTATTGATAAATCAAAACATATCCGGCTACTGTGTATGTTTAAACATCAGTGATGTTATGTGACATTATGATTACAAAATTACATATGTTTGTATGTTTCTAGTTTTAGTGTAAATATTGTCAAAATATTGAGTTTATTTTTATATGAGGGTAGATTGTTAACTAGCTTCAAAACAAGTTTCCTACCTATGAGTACTTATGTTTGTGCGTATGTAAGAAAGGTAATTAGTATAAATGGTGCAGCTACGATACAGTGAGTCCTTTCCATCGCCGACGGCTTACTACGTGCAAAGTTTAAGCATCTGATTTAGTTTTGTGAAGTTTATTCTTGAATTTTAACAGATTAATTTTTGAAATGGACTCTGCATCGGTGAGTTTCAATATGGAAGACCAAAAACCTATTTTTACACTTGCTGGTGATCCAAATCCTACATCAACGACCGTGAGTATTCAAGAGGCTTCTGCAAACATTACTTAGTGCCCACTTATCCACACTTTCTTAAAATAATTGGCATATTGAACGATCGCATCAAGATGTAACATTTTTTGATAATTAATTGAGTGCCTACCTGCCGTAACGTTTGTTCTTTTATTTTTACGTACCTATTATTTGAATAAATAAAATATGACACCGTCGCTCATAAAAATGAATGCTTTTTAACGAGGTAGGTAGCTTATTATTCGGCCCATACTCGTAATAACGAAAGAAATTATTATTGAAACCTGTGATTTAAACAGTCTATCAACGAATTTTAAGTCGTGTACCATCCTGCCAACCTGCTATGTATTTTTAGGATAGCTTCCCGTTTCCGGATACAAGAAACGTAGGCACCCCAGAAGGAGTGCTGTCGTCCATGACTCCAATGATGCATGGTCTTGGAGGCAATGAGTTGATGAACTTGCTGGCACAACAGGAGCCCAAAGTTGCTGATTCAGGTACCTCATACAATTATATTACTTAAGTGCGTACCTTCCAATCTCACCGCACGTCAGTGGTATTTCCATAGTTTGACTGGGACATCGCCATTATTTAGTAGCAGTAAGGGTGGTTTTCGTAGGTACAGTATTACCTTATTTTTCTTTAAATCGTTGCAAGGGTCAAAGCACGTTTGTATATTTTTACAGTACCTAGTTAACCTACCGATTCGCTTATTGCCACGCGTGATGAGCAGCGTAGCATAACATAATCATCAGTGATCGGAATAGGCTGACTATATTTGCCTAAACATTGGAGAACACAACAGAAAGTGGAGACTTCCTTACGACTATATATTTTTTTGCCGGGATTTGGGAAAAATGTTCAGTAAGTTGAAAATAATTATGCTTTGTTTAAGATGTGTAAAGGCTATTTTTAACTAAACTTGCAATTAACAAATCTTAGGAATTTTCACTAAAACTAATCAACTTAAATCATGTATTAGAATAATTTGATACAACGGTTAGTATAAGGATCGTAAATATAATTCGAATACATGCATTAAAGTGAGATTATTTATTTCGGGATTGGAAAATCCTGAAATTTGGTAATTGCAAGTTTAGTTAAAAATAGCCTTTATACACCTCTTAAATAAAGCTTATTTTCAACTTACTGAAGATTTTTCCCGAATCCCGGGGAAAAAAGATAGTTGAAAGGAAGTCTCCACTTTCTGTCTCTGTTCTCCGAAATTTAGGAAAATATAGTCAGCCTATTCCGATCACTGATAATCAGCCTATAATGTTCCCACTGCTGGGATACACACGGCCTCTCTATGAGAGGAAATGGGCTATAATCCACCACGCGGGCCCAGTGCCGGTTGGTAGATGTCACATGTTTTCGAATTTTTGGTTCTCGGACATGCCGGTTTGCTCACGATGTTTTCTTTCACCGTTTTTGAGAGCAGTGGTGATGAAATAAATTACACAAAGTATAATGCGCCTGCCTGGGTTCAAACCCACTACTTACTCTCCCACCACTGGGCCACCGCTGCTCTCCCACCTCTGGGCCACCGCTAATCTCGCATGAGTAGCGTATTGCGGACAAATGCAGCGCGGCATGCTGAATATGTTTCGGGTACTACTTAGCTGCAAGATGCTCTGCTCAGGTTCATTGACGAATTGTGTTTTCTCCAGCGCCCTCTGTCGCCGACATGGAGGAGTTGTTAACAAATATGCGCATGAACGGGCCTGACGTGTTCAATGACGATGCCAGCGTCAATAACTATTTTACAGGTAATTTGATCTTTACCCTTTGCAAACTAATGTAAATATTTTATATTCATGAGCAGGTCACCATAAAATGTTTTATTGCAGGCTATGGCAGTCGTTCGGAATCGGGATCGTCCAACATTTGGCCTGATAATATGAATAATAATATGCAAAACTCGAAAAACAACGAAATGATGGACACCTTCGACTTTCTCGTCAAAAGTATGTGTTTTCTATTTTGATGTTACATTTTCGCTTCAGTATCCCAAAGTAAAGTAGACCTAATAGTTCCCAAAAAATGCTTCTTGTTAATCCTGGAATGAAAAATATCCCTGTGTATTGATTTTCAGAAATAGAATCGAATACTATTCTATTTCCGAGCACTTTTTAATCAATAAACACAATGTAGGTAACTAATGCACTTTTGTGTATTTTATTAACAGAAGGTAAAAATTTCAGGTCTATCATCAGCAAACCACTACGTGTCAATGTTGACTCGGGAGCAGCTATCCGTGCTGCGCTCCATTCGTCCCAGTCTGCTGTACGAGTTCCTGCAAGAAGTCGCTAAAGCCCGCAGCGACCGGCGCATGCGACGCGCTTTACCGAACGTAAGCTAATCTTTGTTTAACAACATACAACACTCGGTTTCTGGAAGGTTCACTCCTGGTGAGGGCACCACGGTTTTAGGTTTATTGTCGTTTCGAGTATCTACATTTTTCTTATACCTATACCATCGCTGGGTCATACGACATTTATCAGGTTAATCAACACAAAAAAACCGGCCAAGTGCGAGTCGGACTCGCGCACGAAGGGTTCCGTACCATTATCTATAAAAACGGCAAAAAAATCATATCTGTTGTATGGGAGCCCCCCTTAATTTTTTTTTTTAATTTTTAGTATTTGTTGTTATAGCGGCAATAGTAATACATCATTTGTGAAAATTTCAGCTTTCTAGCTATCACGGTTTATGAGATACAGCCTGGAGACAGACAGACAGACAGCGGAGTCTTAGTAATAGGGTCCCGTTTTACCCTTTGGGTACGGAACCTTAAAAAGTACATATCTTCAAACTCATTGAGTTTTAAGATATGTACAGACGCCAGCAGGTCAACCTACCCGAAACTTGAACCAACCAACCTTGAACCTAATGCATTAGAAATAAAGTTGAAAATCTATTAAAGGAATTTGACAGATTGTAGTATCTTGATGTGCTGGCGTCTCGCGTCTGTACGTTCAGCCGCGATTGCCTGATTGAAATATATTAATTCTTCAGGAATGTGCATTCTGCAAGAACAATGGAGAGAACGAGGAGTGCTACTCTTCGCATGCTCTGAAGGACTGGCGCGGTAAAGTGCTGTGCCCAGTTTTGCGCGCTTTCCGTTGTCCCCGGTGTGGCGCCACCGGAGACAGGGCCCACACTATCAAGTACTGCCCGGAGGGGGGCGAACAAGGTAATATGGCTTCATGTCGAATGCTAATTGAGCTTCTTTTACAAGTGATAGTGCAGTTGTACTGGTGGTAGGTAATAGCAACTCGCATCAAGTTGGCCAATGGCTTGTTCAAACCAATATTATTTATTGAAACTTTCATCGATGTGTTACTTTATCACTTCTTTTAGTTCCTCTGTTATGCTTGTACTGGGGGTCTAAAATGGTCATAAACGTACCTACTATTATGAATTGTCACCTTGTGACCATTTTACAAATTTAAACGTAATTCATAATTATTGTTATCCTATTATGATTATGCTAAAGCGGCCATTTTAGACCCCCTGGTCCTTACTCAGCGCGTAAATATGAATTGCCTCATATTTTAATGTCGTATTATCAACAGGTACCGGTGGCCTGGCATCACGTCGCCGCGCGCCGCCATCGACGTCGCTGCTGTTCAACCAGGGCGCGTCGCGCTCGCAAGCCGCCACGTCCGCGCCCTCGGCCTCGCCCGTCTCCTCACCGGCTAACCCATCTCTTTCTTACACCTCTCTTTGGTCCAACTTCGGTCTCAACTAAATCACCCGGCGATTGAAATTTTCTTCAAGTCTCCTAGATATTGTTTGATCCTAATGACTTTGATATGCCGTTTTTGTCTGAAACCATTATTTGCGAATATGGTTTTCTGTTTAAAATATTGCTACTGGTATTTTACTTACAGGAAGACTATATTTTTTTGTTGACTATGTTCGTTCATTTTTCTACTTCGTAAAGTATAAGAGTGAAATGTAAAAGAACACTAGTTCTAAGGAATCACAGTATCATACAAAAGCATGCAGGTCCTGCTTCGTTGAGAACATCTTGAAAAGTGGTTTCAGATAATTTTATTTCTATTGTTTTTTTTTGTTTTGATTCTTCAATTAATTTTTCATTGGTTTTAAAAATGTAATGCCCTATGTTATCAAATGGCAATAGTTGAATAAAATTAATAATAATATCTTATAACCATCACAATGTATTAACGTCACAAGCTACAATTGAGTAGTTTCTAAATTATAATGAATTTATTAGTAATATTGATTCGTTCTTATCAATTCGCATTATATTATGTACAATGTCATGGCAAAATGTGTAACAACCAATGTCTACCAATGAAAAATGGTTCTTTCGTTTTTTCTATGTATTTGATATTAAATACTGATTATATTAAACCTTCTTTTGTGCATTACTAAATATTTTTATTTCTAGTATTAACCGAGACAGGACAAAGCAAAACATGTGCTGTACGCATATTATTATTATTATATCTGTTGCGGTGGGTAAATAAGCTTATACACTTATGCTAAGCTATCGATAAATATGAACTCATTCATTGAACCATGATTAATCATAAGCTTCTAACTTGTAAAAATAATTATAAATCAAACAAGAACCACAAAAGGGAGAAGACAACACATCAGTAAAACTCGTTCTCCTGTCAAAGATTTTATTCAAATACAACTATAATAATAGACGATACATTAACAGTGTAACAAGAGTATTTTTACGTGGAACAATACGTTTTCTTATAATAACAATGCTGATTTGCCGCGCACTTAGCTAAATCATGAAGAATTATTCGAAAAGAAACCGGTTGGTATGAAGCGAAAAAAGTTGTTCTAAAAAGTCTTTTCATAGATATTTTGATAACTCTACAGCAGCAAGCCAACATCAACTTTAAAATAACAACAATAAAGGTTTACTGTGATTTTAAGAGCGATTTAAAGTCAGACGTAAAATAATTGTGCAGGGACTCCAGTTATTCTTCATTACTGACTTGTAAGTACGCGACAGCCTCGGCTTTTTTAAATTCAACGCACACGTTTATGCACCGTGATGATATTTCCCCGGATCGGGGTCGTCTGGTACACGAGCTTACGTCGGGTCGTCGCCACCTACATACAGCTGTAGCAAAGCTTCGGCCAGCCGAAGGCGTACCTCAGAGGTGCTCATCCGATTCGATTACGGATGTGCTTATATTTATTAACAGATATAACAGATGGAAAACAGTTGCGTGGAACACCTGGTGTGCGTGACCGGCCCATCAGCCGATGTGACGTTGAAGCTGCAATGCTTAAGCGTGTGCGCTAACTTTAATCGATAAAGTGCCCTTGCGATGGCACTTTCATTTGGACACATTAGTCAGGATTCCGACTAATATTAGTCGATTTTGAACACTTCAGAATCAAAACCATAGACAATAGTTACAATGTGTAGAAGATTAAATTCGTTCCAATTTCAAAATTCGTACCACGAATCATTCGTATTACATAGAGGGCACCACTCGTAGAGCTGGTATCCAAAATACGAATCGTTAAATAGATAATATCGTATTAATAGACATAGACTTAAACTTCGAAAAATATCTTAATAGGAGTAACATGTACCAAACATTAACATTATAATAGGTATAGGACTAAAATATATCGGTAAATTCATTGCAATAGTAATACGGGAATAATGCAAAAATCAATATTTAAGAGGAGGATATTATGACTCGCCTGTATATAAAGTTACTGGAAGTTTTTACTAAATATTGTTATGGCAAACTAATGCTCAGAGCTAACTAGAACATGAAACGTCTAAATTTAAAATATATAGCTAGTGAGATAGTGCCATTTTATTTTATTATTGAAATAGTGGCCACGCATTAATCCTGTATTAATAGCTGATATCGTTACAAACAAGGTTTGTATGAGATAATATCTCTTAAAGCGTCTCATTCCTTTGAAAATAAAATAAAATGACGGAAGTTAGGCTGGCCTGGCTTCATACAAAAATCTTCCAACCCCTTTGTTCCCTTATATGTATGTTATAATATAGTAGGACAGAACATTTTAATACGATAAGAAATACTTACATATATAAATTGTACCAGTATTTTTTTTTATGGAAGTTACAATACTTCCATAAAAAATACTGGTAGAAATTATAAAAAAAATGGCTGTATTTAATTACAAAAAGCAATGTTACAAAGGCAAGTTGAGAATATTGCATTAATTTGGCAAGTGATATTTTATTAGATAGGTACACCTATAAATTACATGTATAAAAAAACAATAATAGCTAACAAAAATAAGTTTCGATTGAGATTCATATCTGAGCCGAATTCTTAAAAAAGAAACATTAAATGCCAACATTTTTGGAATGGCTTGTTATTTTTTTTTAATACAGGAATGTGATTAATCGCCATTTAATTCATACAATACATTAAAACCTTTGGGCGTATAGGCCAGAAAGTTATATAAACCTCATAATTTCCAACTAACTATTACTCTTACAATATAAAACCAATACTTAAATCTTTGGTTTACTAAAGAAAATCACACCACCCTTTAAATTATGGCCCTCGACGTATTTGATGCTTTTACGCAGAGGCAGGAGGAAAATCAGAAATTTATGATACGTTTTATTTCATTAAACGAGATAGATTAAGGAAGCAAGATCAACCAATAAGTTGTTGCTGTGAGACTATTCCCTGAATGGTTGGTTGACTGAAGTAACAGTCAAGTTTAACAGAATGATTACAGATATGATGACAGAGTAGCTTAGAGCGGTTTCAAACTGGGGTATTTAGTAGCGCGTATAAGCTCGTTCCTGCTTACGCGCGCCACATAACGCGCTACGCACAAATAGCGCTTATACGTGTGCGCGTGGAGTGAGCGGGTGCGCGCGGAGACGTGTTCTGCGGCTCACGCTAATACGCGCCAACGCTCGTACGAGTCACGCGTTAAACAAAAGCCCTGACAATACGCGCGTACACGTGCTTACAAAAACGAGCTTATACGCGCCGAAAATACGCTAATCTGAACCCGCCCTTACTCTTTAGGAGAACACAATCACTGTTATTATTTTTCTCGATACATTTCTCTGTATCTATAATAAAGTGGTACATACTTAAATGGTTGACATTTAAAGCTTACAAGTCACTCGCCACCCCTGACTTTCTACGCATCAATAACATTAATTATTACAATAATATCGATTATTATGTACACTTCAGCTGAATGTTTTGTCAACATCAATGGGAGAAATCGCTGGAAGCGCTTGATTCAAGTCTTCGTATGTAGATAATGTAGCCAACCTACAAATTCCCAGTGGTCCTGATTTTGCAGTGCAACTGAATTATTGCTATCTTTTTCTTTAAGATCAAATAAGACAGAGACCTTTAAGTTAGGCAGAGCCAAATCCTAGTTCAACCTTATTTTAAAGCTCTAATTTTATATGGAACTTCCATACAAGTTTCGCTGACATTTAACGAGATGTTTCTCTTTCTAGCCCTGCTTTTTGGTAAAAGATAGCAATACTCTTAGTTTAGTTTTCTTATGCGTTGAACAGGCCCAGCATCAGTATTATTTTACTTTGACAAACTGAACTTTAGCCACGGTCACTAAATAATTGTTTTGAATTCATATACATTCAACAATTATCCTACGGTGTATATTTATAAAATTGATTATGTGTGTTTGGCAGCAAAAAGTTTATATTTTAGATTGTTTTTTTTTTAAAGCCTCGTATAAAAATGTATCAGAGATCATTTTGTCGACCCCTGGCCAAAGAAGCACTTTATTATGTTTCTATATTATTTATTACGCTTTATATTTTATTCAGTAATGTTTTAAAATGCCAATGGCCAGCAATATTAAGTCGAAATTAAACTATCCGAGATTTGGAACAAATTTATTAGAAAAGAGCAACGCTAATATCACTATAATTTTCTCAATATCAATGTAAAAATACAGGAAATAACGTAAGTATATAAAAAAAAAGATTCGTAACACGTTCGTCAACTTGAACAAGTCCTTACAGCCTTTTAGTGTACTTAGTACAATGATTACTTTTGCATTTTAAAGTGGGCGATTGTTTACTGTCACATTACATGGGCAAGACAACGAAGTAACAACAGCTAAGCTTACTCAGGATAGTACAGTATGGTACTGAATATAACAACCAGCTTCAGAAAGAGACCTTCGCGCGTAATACATATGCCAATAAAGGCGTATACCGTAAATTCATACGTAGCTAGTGGTAACAAGATACCGATTCCAATGTTTAGAGATCGACCCCATGGCATCAAAGGGCGGCATTGAACATTAGAATCTGTATCTTGTTACCACTAGCTACGTATGAATTTACGTTGTGTAAAGATACAATGCTCTGCGTTGCCGTCCCCGGTGTGCGCTGGCCTTAACGTGCGCAAGTAGCTACCACGCCATTGAGCCATAACAACTTGTGATTGGTGAATGTTACAAGGGCATACCTGCTACTTGCATACTTTTGTCTAAGTTCATAATAGGCATATGTATTATGGGATATATAAATGGACAAGATGACGCTCTAAAAAGCCCAACTTTTTAAATTCGATGTTTCAGTATATTCTCTGTGAAAACCGTAGAGACGCCACAGAAGTCACGACGAATACCAACTTTAGGGTATCGTTAATGATAAAAAAATCGAAATGACGCTCAGGCTAAGCGGCAACACTAGCAGTCACTTCACAGAAAACTATCTAGCGAGAGTTCATTTCTGGTTGTCTTCCCATAAGTGACGTAATTTTACACAAACTTGTGGGCCCGTGACCGCTGGCGTGGCTGACCGTAGTGAAGTGTGATGCAGTCGCTACCACAGCCATCGTCGCCGACCGCCCGGCTCGCTGCGTCATTCACTCGGCTGTTCACCTAAACAAGTAATATAAAGTATATAGTGTGTATCAGAAAGGTGTGAATATAATATGAGGCTAACATCGAATTGTGAAAAAAATGTTAGCTATCCCAGAAAAAACTTCTTCTTCAACCTTTGGTCACCCAATGCTAAGTGGAGGTCTCTTCTAAATCTTTCCAACAACAAAACTTCAACATCTACTGAAACCAACTGTCAAATTTCTCCAAATGATTTTAAACCAGAAAATGTTGATGGTTAAGTTCAAAATCGAATGAGAAAATTTGAGTTTGTGGTAACTTAATGCGCTGGCGACTGTACATGGGATATTTCGTTTTTTTTTTGCTTTTAAATGGCATTGTCAGGAGGGCGCTGCTAGTAAACATTTGTAAACTTGTCTGTGGAAATGGGGAAGACCGTTAAAAGCTAATAGTAGATGGCGCGACCATAGCTAAGTCTCAATCTGACCAATGAGGTCAAGCTATTTTGAAATATAAAATGACATTACCAGATTTTCAACCAATGACGTTGCTTGGAACTAGCTATGCTAGCGCCATTAGTTTCACAGTTGCCATCCCCATTGTATTGAAATAACAAGATGGCGTCGTTAGTTCCAACTATGACCACGAAGCAAAACAACTATGTAGCACTGTAGTAAAAAGTTAGTAATACCTTCGTTGTTGTTATGTTTAGCGCGCACGAGTCGCTCGGGATGCGAGTGCGCGAGCTGCGTGTAGTCGCGGAACACTTCGTTGTACGTGTCGTCGTTCGAGGACATTTCGCTTTCGCGCATCTCCTCGTTCAACTTGGTCAGCCTTAATCTGGAGCCAAAATAATAATAAGTGATTATTTCAAGTGAACTAATTGATTTTAGCGGATCTTGTACTATTACATATAGTATTTTTTTTTGTTGAGTTCTATTTTCTAATAAAGTCATCAACATAATACGCCTGTAGTTTCTGAAGGGTTAGGCAGAGGTATACCTAATAGTACAACCGCATTTCAAAGTCCCATATAAAAGGGGGGGCGAGCCTATTGCAAACAGGCAAAAATTCAGACTCCGTAGCTACTACTAAGAGATTTCTGATGGAAAAACGCAATAACACTGACCGACCTGGGAATCGAATTCAGGACCATTTGCTCAATATTAGCGCTTTCGACCACTAGACCACGAGGCAATCGAATAAGTCCTGATAATATTGTAGCATGGAAAGCTGTTTTTTTTTTTCATTTTCTTAATTCTTAAAAACGAAATTAGTTTTCACTTACAGAGTAACAATATCAGCGTTAGCGTTATTGACGGCAATGTCCAACGGCGTCTGGCCTTCCTTGTCTGCTATCGACTGGTCGGCGCGGTACTTGAGTAGCAGACAAACCTGCAATAGACATGACATTTAAAATATTATAATATAAATTCAAAAATCTACTTTTAACACGACTCAATCAGGTCTTTCAAAAGTTCCTGCTACTGACAAACTCCTGATTTCCCACTTTGCACGTCCTGGGAACCAACGAACACGCAGCACGCAGCGGAGGAGTAAGGAAAATTATAATTTCCAATTCCCTCTATATCAAGTAGAAGACAGAACAGGCCAATAGGCACAAAGGGACGTTTACAACTGGGATATGCCCAGTTGCCTAGCACTATGGATTAAAATCATTATGAATATTAATGGGTTCTAAACTGTGAGCTGTTTATATTTGCACTATTTACTCGTGAGTTTTTTTTGTTCAATCGTTTTTTGACATCGATACCTACCACGTCAGCAGTTACAAGTTTACATGAAAATGTCCTGTACCTGTCCGGTATGGCCGGCTTCGGTAGCGAGGTGCAACGGCGTCTTCCCGTCATCGTCCTGCATGTTCAACTTGCTGCCGTTTAGCAGTAAGAACGAGCAAGCCATCACGGAACCCTGAAATATCAAGTATTGTATGAGCTGCGTTACAGTGCTAGTTATTTACTTTTCTTGTTAAGCAACTGACAGACTACCCCCTCTTTATTTATAGTTCGTTTTGTCCATCCAAAGATTGTCTGGAAGATATCTCGATCAGCAATAAGACAGCCATCACCCATATAATTTGCAAAAAACGGTTTTGATATTCAATTAAGTATATTCTATCTATGAATGACAGTCAAGACCAAAGACTTAGGTCTGGATTGTAATTATTAGATCTTAGACAGGGTTCTGGGCTCAGAAACTCGAAAGTCTGACAACCAGGCTTACCGAGGGGTCTGTGTGCCCAGTGACTTGATCGTGGATGTTAGATTGGCAGTTCCTCCATGTAAAATTTTATTTAGCTGCATCCGGTTTAACTGGAAGCCGACACCAACACAGTTGGAAAAGGCTAGGTATGACGAGTGTACTCACACTGAGCACGGCGGCGTGCAGCGGCGTGCGGCCTCGCGTGTGGCGCGCGCAGGTGTCGGCGCCGGCCGCCAGCGCGCCGCGCATGACGCCCACGTTGTGCGCGCGCGCCGCCAGCTGCAGCACCGCGTCAGGAGATAGGCGGGACATGTCTTCTGCCGCTGAACAATTCATCATAATAATAGTTTTTTTTTTTTCATACATACATGAAGTTCTTGTATCAAATATTTAGTAACACACATTTGGCCAATATATAGCATGCAATAGTACAAGTTTTTACACTTAAGATATTATTTACTAGGGTATTTTGTCGATAACATTTACAGGGACACTTTTCAAAGAACTCATCTATCGGTTAAAAACACTCTTGTAACAACCACATCCGCAACGCAACAAAAAACTTATTGAATCGTAGTTAATATAAATTAGCCATATAAACCCAGCTCCGCCGAAAAATTTCTAGCTTTGGAACGGGCATTTCAAAATCTAAATGTGTAGTTTTCCTTTTATATGTGTTATCTTTCCGTCCAAATAGTTCAAGATTGGACCTCACAAACCTGGCAACTTCGTAAATATAAATTCATGGGACCGTCAATAGATTGTGCGAATTGAATATAGGTCTGCATGAGCCAGACCACTGCATTTTGAATATTGCACGAATAAACTTTTTTTGGGCGATGAAGATCTTCACCATTTCGGAAGAGTTTCCCCACACAACTATACCATATCGTATTACTGAGTAGACGTGTGCGCGATAAACCATTATGGCGGTACGCAAAGATGTAATAATTTTAATGCAAATACGAATTGATTGTTTTTTAATTATTTCTATGTGATTCTTCCAAGTAAAATGCTCATCAAGTGACACCTAGAAACTTTGCATTACGTACCTGTTCTATATTATTTAAACCATTAAGGACTATTTAGAGTGAAATCACATTTACACGCACAGATCAGCATTTTCTTGCTTTCTTGTTCCCTTAAAATTGCAACTAACTACAGTGAGAGGTCAAATAGCACATTAAAGTGCTGTCGATGCGAGTGAATACGGAATTGTTGCTTCACCACATGACACCTTTACGTGTCAGAATAAAATAGAGACACTCGAAAATGCTGATCTGTGTGTGTAAATGTGATTTCACCCTTATTATGCTATACCATAACGGGCGCGAGCTGTGCCCATAAGAGTTACGGACGAGGCAAGTTCACGCTGCACCGTGCCCCTGCGAGTCTTGGTCCCTAAAAATCTAGCAGACACGGACGCGGCTAACGCCCGTGAACGTCTAGCCTAAATCATCCCTTAATGCGTCAGTGGTTGCTCAGCGGTATCGGCGAGTTATTGTGGTGTAAAGTATGTGATGGACGCATCTAGCGGACGCCTTATTTTGTATAATTTATATCATCCCCATTATGCTCTCAAGACGTTGAAAGAAAAAAATCGTGAGGCATGTACAGACGCCAGCACCTCAAGCTACCCGAAACTGTCAAATTTTCCCAATCAACCTTGAACCTAATGCTTAAGCGATAAAGTTGAAATCTATTAAAGAACTGTACAAGAACCAAAAAATATCAAAGACATGTATCATCTATCAACAAGCACTGGGCCCGCGTGGTGGATCGAGGCTCTCTCCCTCTCAGAGAGAAGTGGCCTGTGACCCAGCAGTCCAATAATTATAAGCTGATTATCCTATTACGTTAACGATATACGGTTCTTATAACAATTTGTTATTTTTTTTGTCTTTCTGTTTGTTCCGGCTAATCTCCGAAACGTGTAGACCGATTTTGACGGGTTAGTACGAGTAAGGAGTAACAGAGGCTAGTTTTATTTTAGAAAGAGAAATAGGGTTCCGTATAAAAAATAAAACCCTTGAAATTGCTAACAAAATCCAATTCAAATAAGGAAGTAATATTTTTATAATAATTTCGCGCGGACCAAGGTCGCGAGGCACAGCTAGTGATAAGATAAAACTAACCTAATTCATCGGTGTCCTCTCCCTCCGTCGAGTCGTGGTCGGAAGGTAGGCTGAGATCGACGCCGCGGTCGCTGGTCAACTCTGTACCGATCAGTAGCACAGGACTGCCCTCCGATTTGCTTGAACTTTCTGACACTGAAACAATACAATTTTGTAAGCAAATATCCGAAGAGTAATGGCTAAAATAATAAATCCGCATCATGCCAGTTACTCCAGAAGGGTAAGGCAGAGGTGTATTTGTAATTAAACCCCATTTCGCCAAATTATGTTTAAATTAAAACCCATGTAATAGGGGGCGCGCATATTTCTATCAATTCAGACTCCAGGCTGTTACTAAGAAATTCCTGATGGAAAAACCCTAACGAAATTTTGCCCGACCTGGGAATCGTACCCATGACCTCATTCCCAGCACTAGCGCTTGCAACCACTACACAAACGAGGTAGTCAATTGATACAAAATGAATAAAAATTACATGCATTATGTTTATAGAGTATAGAATGCAAAAATGTTTAAGTTCTTTCGATATTTACCGCTGGTATTGCTGTTGGCATCACTTTTTTCGTCAACGATGGTTTCTGGCACCGAGGCCGTAGCTCGGACTCTGAAACCCAAATTAATATGTAAAATTAATAAGTTGCAAAAGATGCAAAAAAGGCATGCAAACTTTAAACTGGAGATGGACAGAACATAAATGCTAAGAGAGACGAATGAAAAATTGACAAAAATAATAATAGAGTGGACAAAAATAATCCCAGGGAAGGGAAAAAGAAGCAAAGGGCTTCAAACAAAACGATGACCAGATAACCTCAAAAAGTGACTGGTACAGGGTGGACGAGAACGGCAGGAGACAGGCAGACATGGAAAACTTCACAGTAGGCCATTCTCAAAGGAAAAGCTATTGATTAAAACCGATCGTCTAAGATAAATAAGTATAATATGGTATTGTAAACATTGTAAAACAGTAATAAAGGCGGCATATTTTATTTATTTTCAATGTATGACTGTAGTCATACATCAACTGACGCCTTATTTCCAAGGGGTAGGCAAATATTACAGAACGTCATCTGCTACGATCCTTACACTCTTTTTGCTTCGTCCACCTTTATACATGACCTTCATGCACCTAACCTTTCTGACGAATATCACCAATAATGTATGTCCTTCTAGGGTGTACCTTCCCGGCGTTTGCAATCAGATCTGTCTCTGTGTATATCTACTACTCTATCTGTATCGTTACCTGCCTAGCCTTTTCCCAACTATGTCGGGCCAGCTTCCAGTCTAAGCGTTTGTAGCTGAATGAGTATTTTACATAGAGCGACCCCACAACCCAGTAGCTGAGTAATACGATTTTTGACGATTCTTTGTAATTCGGAAGCAATGGTTTCCGGAATAAGGGGCAAAATCATCAGAATCATGCTTCATCTCGCCAAACCTTAACTCGGATTTCAATGGTTAGCCACTAGTCATCACCTTCTGCCTAGCCTTTTCCCAACTATGTTGGGGCTGGCTTCCAGTCTAACCGGCTGTAGCTGAATGAGTATTTTACATAGAGCGGCTCCACTACCCAGTAACTGGGTAATACAACACCCCTTCTTCCCCGTCAGACTTTCTGGCTTCTGACTACCCGTAACGACTGTCAAAGATCTACAAATGATACCCGGGATCCTAACGTGCTTTCCGTGGCACGGAGGAAACTCTGTAGGTAATGTGTGGTGACCCATCTACTGACCATGAGTCCCTATACGGGGTGGAAGGGACACTGACGCGAAAACGGTTACCACGTATTCAGTACATCATTCTGAGCCCCCCCCCAAGGCCCCCCAAATAGAAATTTTTCATCGGTTTTTTATTTCCCACAAAAGTGCAACACCTATATGGTCAAAATGTATGGAATAGCTGTTTTTTTACATCGTCGGTGCCCCTTCTACTCCGTATACTAACATATAGTTACCTGCGTCTAGCTCTGCGCACGGACCAGCGCCGGCCGCTGCGCAGCGGACTGTCGCTAGTAGTGAGCGCGCCACTGCTGCCCACGAGGTCCTTCACTCCGTATACTAACACATAGTTACCTGCGCCTGGCTCTGCGCACGGACCAGCGCCGGCCGCTGCGCAGCGGACTGTCGCTAGTAGTGAGCGCGCCACTGCTGCCCACGAGGTCCTTCACTCCGTATACTAACACATAGTTACCTGCGCCTGGCTCTGCGCACGGACCAGCGCCGGCCGCTGCGCAGCGGACTGTCGCTAGTAGTGAGCGCGCCACTGCTGCCCACGAGGTCCTTCACTCCGTATACTAACACATAGTTACCTGCGCCTGGCTCTGCGCACGGACCAGCGCCGGCCGCTGCGCAGCGGACTGTCGCTAGTAGTGAGCGCGCCACTGCTGCCCACGAGGTCCTTCACTCCGTATACTAACACATAGTTACCTGCGCCTGGCTCTGCGCACGGACCAGCGCCGGCCGCTGCGCAGCGGACTGTCGCTAGTAGTGAGCGCGCCACTGCTGCCCACGAGGTCCTTCACTCCGTATACTAACACATAGTTACCTGCGCCTGGCTCTGCGCACGGACCAGCGCCGGCCGCTGCGCAGCGGACTGTCGCTAGTAGTGAGCGCGCCACTGCTGCCCACGAGGTCCTTCACTCCGTATACTAACACATAGTTACCTGCGCCTGGCTCTGCGCACGGACCAGCGCCGGCCGCTGCGCAGCGGACTGTCGCTAGTAGTGAGCGCGCCACTGCTGCCCACGAGGTCCTTCACTCCGTATACTAACACATAGTTACCTGCGCCTGGCTCTGCGCACGGACCAGCGCCGGCCGCTGCGCAGCGGACTGTCGCTAGTAGTGAGCGCGCCACTGCTGCCCACGAGGTCCTTCACTCCGTATACTAACACATAGTTACCTGCGCCTGGCTCTGCGCACGGACCAGCGCCGGCCGCTGCGCAGCGGACTGTCGCTAGTAGTGAGCGCGCCACTGCTGCCCACGAGGTCCTTCACCCACAGCAGTGACACGTATTTAGAGCGGATCCACGTCTCGCGTACGTTTCTGTTGGGAAAACAGTTATTTTTAGACAGTAAACTAGTAGTATGGGCACCTACAGACCCTACAGTCCTTTCACAATGGGCATTGTCCAAAAAATCTAATCTATATTTTTTTATATTTTTAGTTGAAATATCGTATTTTAAGAAACAAATTTGAATATTTTTCGAATTCAATGACTAGTTTAATTTTAAAGTTTTAGGGCTAATGACTTCATCACTGGAAAAGATTCCTTTGCTCATTCAACGATTTATTGAATACGTGAGAGACAATAACAGTTTGTTTTTTAATGGCATCCACATGAAGCTAAGGGCTCATTCAGACACGCGGGAACCGCGCGATTGCAAATCGTGCAATCTAAACGCAGGCTTAAGCGTATTACACGATCTTTCATGAGATGACGTCATTGAAGGTCAAATAATGTTTAACCATATTTCTTCAAAAATCTAAATTAATATTGTGGGAGTATTTTTTTTTTCATGTTAACGAGAAATTATTAATAAGACACCTTGTTCCTCGAACAAAATCTTACGTTTCGCAGTCCGGGGTAGCCCTTGGGATGGTAGTTCCTTCAGCATTGGCTTCATAGATTAAATTCACTATTTTATTGCCCAGTTCTGCCATAACCTGGAAATTAAAAAAAAACTTATGTCATAATACTGATTGAATAAAGAGACTGCTATACAAGTTGGAACAAATACGGTTCCACTACAGGGCAATGACCTCTTCTCATACAGAGAAAGCATGAGCTTTGATCGCGCCTTCTCAAGGCGGATTGGCAATGGTTGACTTATACAATTACAAGACCAGCTTTTTCACGATTCCTTTCAATGTTAGTGATGTCAAAGAAAAACTTGAGATTACAATCATATGTACATACATTACATGTATGTATAAAGTCACACTGTGGTATTGCCCGGAATTCAACCCCACTCACTTTGCATGAAAGGCGAGGCCATAATAACGACTGAGCCATCACGATATTTATGTTAAACGGCCTAACAAATAGACTGTAAATTCTTTTAAATTAATAAGTACCTTTATTATTTCAGGTTCCCAGTCATCCAAGGTAAGAGATCTTACTTTACTAACATGAACACCTAGCGAGCGATGTATGCCAGAACATTCTAGAACAGACGGATACACACATAACATGATTTATAAGAACATAACTATATTTTCCGTTTTACTAATTAAAACAACAAGAAAAAATATCTCAATATATTATAAGAAATTGTATTAAAACATATGGAAATATAAACAATGAGTTTACTTATGCCCAACTACGGCCCGACGAGCGGAGCAAAGAGGACATGTGGAAGTATCGACCAATCACAGGTCAAACCAAAGACGCTATGTGGATTTCAAACAATGTGACTGGTCGATCGGTCCCGCAAGTCTATTCTCTGCTAGTCGCCTCTTTGGTGTTGCCATTTAGTACATACCTATACAGAGTGTGATGCCAAGATTGATGCTCGCCCAGCGAGGGTTCGGGCTGCCACAGTCACAGCAGTAGTTGTTGCCGGGAATGCTCAGGAGTTGTTCCCATATCCTAGAAAGTAAATATTAAAGAAAAAGTTTTTTTTTAAATATAAGTTAGCAAACAGATGTGTTTCAGAGGAGCAATTCCCGTATTTTAAGGGCGCTGATACAATTTAGACGCGCTCAAATTACGATATCTGAGTCGCAACACGACAATACAACGCACACGCACACATTAAAATCGCTGGACTTTGAATTACTTTACTAATCTTGGTATTTGAATTTATTCTTTTACACATTTCAGGCGTGTTATTTCGACGCATGGCTTTGCGGAATCAGGCAGACCCGCATTTGTATGTACTAGAACTCATTGACTCCGCTTTATTGCGAATTGGGTGCCGTCATTTTTGTGCATACATGTACCTGATCTTCCGCATGCCCCTGACATTGGCGACGCTGTGCCTGTTCTCCGAGGGCCTGTCATCTGGCACCAGTATCAGCTGAGTGTCAGGGTTCTCACGACTCTGACCCTGCTGGATGGCAGAACGGATGCCGTTCTGAAGCGCCGTGATCCAACAGGTGAGCATCTCTTCAGAGTCCGCTTGGAGCATGTGACTCCTGGGGACAAAGTTAATTTGTTATAATTTAATTGAGTTCAGAATCAAAGACAAGTATCAAGTTTTGAATCAATAAACTATGACAAAGTTCAAATTCCATTTATCCTTCACTACAAATGCTGAGTCAAAAATCAACTTAGAATACATAACAGTTAATTAGATAATTGAGTAAACAGATGTTAAATGAATGGCAAGTTCATTTCATTAAGGGTTAGCCGCGTCCACAACCTGGTGAAGGTCACGTGTGTTAGACTTCTTTACTGGCCCTTAAGGAAACAGGCCTATGGACTCAAGTTCAGATCCTTATACCATGCTATACCTACTTGTAAATCTGTCACAAAATGCCAAAAAAAATACCTCCATGTGTTGCGAGGCCGATAAGCCTACTGTGTAGGGTAGGGGAGACGATATGTCTATTCTTTCTTTAAACTTTTTAATTACTAACATTAGTTTTAAGCAAAATTTTTTAAAAACCTTATTTATTATTATTATTATTCATGTACACACAGATACTTAACAGGACAATATATTAACATAGAAGAGCACAAAGGTACTGCTTATTTCATAAGAAATTTCTTCCAGCAGACCTGCGAGAGGAAAGATGGATTAGAAATGTAGACACAGTGTGTAGAACAGACAAAACAAGGAAATTTAACTTAACTTAAAACAAAAATGGATCTATAAAAAATAAACATACAACCTTCAAATGTTCTTTTTTTAATTTATTTTTATCCTACACTTACTTTGATGGTGACAATACTTCGAAGCAGTACCGCCTCTCGCCGTCGAGCACTGGCTTCACAGTACACAGTCTCAAGTCTTCCTCCATTACAGTCACGTTTAGTTCACCTGTCCTTTTCCTAAAAATAAAACAAGGCTGGTCAATGACCACATAAATAATACCGATGATTTTAATAGAATTCTGACTCTGAGGGCCTGGATAAAATCAGGGACTTGAAACGTTACTCAAAATAACGTTACGCGTAGTTCCAGTACCGATAATTTGTACCGTTCCACCAGTATCGTAACAAAATTAATTCCTTGGCTATAACGATACTGACAAACGGAACGAAATCTTAAAGTGTTCACTAACAATATTATCAATATATCGTTATTAGTATAACGATATAATAACGTTATTCATTTCGATACGCCGTGCAACGTTGCTAGCTTCATGACCTTGGGCTGTGTGCGGTGCGGCCACGATACGAAACGCGTCGTCGTCGTCGTCGTCGTCTAGTATTAGGTACTTATTTCTCGAGCGCAGTACGGCAACGTAGCATTTCGCTGTGTTTATTTATTTACCTACATTATTGCATCTTGATTTCAATTCGTATAGTTTGAGTTTCGACAGTTTCTTTATTAAATCATGGGCCGTAAGAAGAAGAACTTTGTATACAGGTATTTTTCATTGAGCGACGACAAACAGTCATCGAAATGTGGTGTTCCGGGTTGTAATAAAACTCTTAGGGTAAGTAAAATCTTATATTACTAAGTACTTATTAATATTATTGATAGATGAAAGATGATTTAATCGTCCGCGATAGCAAAGTGTGTGTGATGTTTACAATTACAAAAGGTTTGTCATAAGTGTTTTCTAAATACATGTAGGGATACGCCGAGTACAAGTTTTACCGAGTACTCTGCGGTTTAGTTGACACAGGTCTTGGGCGCGAAAACAGGTTTAAACTTGCTCGCAAAATTGCTGGTTGCAACGTGCGGCCGGCGAGCTAGCGCGCATCAAGTACCTACCTACTTGCCATTTGTTTTGTTTGTCATATTATTATATCACATGCACATCATATTATATTTACAAAATTATAGGGGAAAATTTCAAAGTAAATAATATCTATTCTGAGTTTGTTTGTAACTATTTGAGAGATGAGTGGCCGCAAAAGATCATTGATTTGGAGATTTTATGACGAAATACAAGGCGATAAATCTAAAGACATCAGGTTATAAGTTCATTAGTTTTCGTGTACCTCTGCAGTCAAACCGAGTTATTCGGTCGATAACGAATACTAACTAAATGGACGAGTATGCCGAGTAGGTACGGAGTAATAAAAAGTAGGTACTCAGTGCATCTCACATAGGTACTGTGTTGTTCAGGTTTTGAACTTTTGAGACATAATTATGTAGGTACCTACTAAGTAAATAAGGTAAAAACCGGATTCTTAAAAAAACGCTTTTTTTTTTCGGAATTGTCGTTTACAAAATCGGTGAAACCGGTTTTTGCGGGTTTTTTATATCTTTATACAAAACATATGAAAACTGTAAAGAAATGAAAATGCTGAGGTCTGAATACGAATACACAAATCCAAAAATGTATAAAATGGGCATTATTTGTTTCAGACACAACACGGTGCAAATCTTGCAAAACATTTATCAATACACCATCCACAGGAGTACAAAAATGTTTGCGATCAAAATGAAAGCGGCTCAAGTAGCCATTCAACTCCATTAAAAAAATCTGAAGATACCCTCACTGTACTATCCCAAGAGTGCGTAAAATTAGTTGCTATTCATGGACGCCCATTATCCTTAATCGATGATGAGGCTTTTCAGAAAATTTTATCGTTAGTTCCGGTAAAAGCCGAAAATGAAAATAAAAAAATTAATTCCTATAACATTAGAGATCAGGTGGTCAAAACTGCATATGAGTTAAGGACGGAACTAGCAAATGAGTTGCGTGGAAAATTTATCAGCCTTAAAGTCGATATCGCATCGATTTATACAAGAGGTTTTATGGGTGTCAACCTGCAATTTATTCAAAACGGAAGAATCATTTTAAGACATATTGGCCTCATTGAGTTACACCAAAGCCATACATCCGAATATTTAAAGGAGAAGCTTTTATTTATATTAACAAAATTTCGAATTGACACAAATCAAATTTATTCCATAACCACCGATAATGGAGCCAATATGATAAAAATGGGTAGATTAATGAATGTTTTAGATGATCCTTCCCCAGGCTCTTCAAATAATACAGTTTTGACTTCGGAATCAGATGAAGAAAACGACGGCGATATAAATATTAATGAGAGCGAAATAGAAGCATGACTGGAAGAGATCACAAATTTTGAATACTGTTTTGGAATAATTAGACCCCATATCTGTATTGTCAAATGCGCTGCACACACGTTGCAATTGGCAGTTAATGACGCCTGCAAAAATCCTGAAATACAACTGTCTTTTGCATCTGCGCGAAGAATTATAAAAAAACTACGTACTCCAACTTACAGTATGGCACTCAGAGCAGAAAACAAAAATAAGCCCATTCTGGATTGTCCCACTCGATGGAATTCCACCATAGATATGATTGAGAGTCTATTTACCCTTAAAGATATATGTTCCTCAGATCCTAGAAATCTCTTTTTACCTGATTCGACATGGAAAATTTTAGAAGAAATAGTTGCTGCACTGAAACCAGCGAAAAAATTAATGATAAAATTACAATCAGAACAGTTAACAGTAGGTGACTGCTACTTATCCTGGATGACCTGCAAACTTGAGACATCGGATTTAAATACTACATTAGCCAACGAAATAACTAGTAATATAGAAAACAGAGAAAGTATGCTTTTTAACAGTGAAGCGTTTATAAATGCTATGATTATGGACCCACGAATAAACTCCACCTTGAAAATAGACCAACAACAAGCTGCGAAAAGTCAGATTACGTCCCTGTATACTAGATTATTGAAATTTAATGATTTTGAAAAAAGCAATGATGATATAGATACGACAGAAGTTACAGACCCACCTGATGAATATGAATCTGACAAAGAAAATATTAATAGTGTACAGACCAAATTACGAGATTTCTTAAATACCAGTTACATGGAAAGACATGATAATATTTCAACATTACTGCAACCGAGACTTGGAGGCATCATAGATGAATGCGTGCAAACATTTAAAGAGGCACTCAGCGTGTTTTTAGAAGAGCCGTTGTTAGATTGTTCTGCAGACATATTAAAGTTTTGGGAACACAAGAAAGAAAAATATCCATCACTGTACAAGGTAGCTCAAATTGTATTGGCAACACCAGTCACTGAAGTAAGCGTCGAAAGATTGTTTTCATCGATGAAATTCGTTGTGTCTGATTTAAGGTTAAATTTAAAAGACGATATTATTGAAGATATTTTGTTTATTCGAAGTAATCATTTGCACAAAAAAAATAACAATTAATAAGGAATTATGATTATTCAGTAATTATAATTTAATGCTAAACAATACGGGTTGATTTTTATCTTCTTTTTCTCCAAGTATAAAATTGTATTATTAAAATTAAAAGAAATCACATAATTTGTAGCCCGCGAAATTCAAATTTTCTTACGTTTTTTGCAATTTGCAAGTCAGTGTCAGGTTGTATCTTGATCAAAATATGATTTGCGACTATAACAGATATGTGTTTACAGAATTATAATCATTAGAATAATTGAAATATCTCTCTAAGTTTAACTTAGTCGCGAATCATATTTTGATCAAGATACAACTTGACGCTCACCTGCAAACTGCAAAAAACGTAAGAAAATTTGAATTTCGCGGGCTACAACTGCGGATCGCCCTTAAGGTGAATGCTCCAACCAGCCCGCGAAATTCAAAATTTCTTGCATTTTTTGCAATTTGCAGGCCAGTGCTAGGTTGTATGTTGATTAAAATATTATTCGCGGCTGTAAGACGTATGTACTGTATGTAGTTACAGAATAATAATCACCAAAATCATCAATACAACCCTCCAAGTTCATAAAGGTGTAGGGCTGACTTTTTGTTTTTTTTTTGTTCCTACGTCAACATACAACCTAGCACTGGCCTGCAAATTGCAAAAAACGCAAGAAATTTTGAATTTCGCGGGCTGGTTGGAGCATTCACCTTAAGGTGAATGCGCAAGGGTAGCCCGCGAAATTCAAATTTTCTTACGTTTTTTGCAATTTGCAAGTCAGTATTAGGTTATATGTTGATTAAATGTATGTATGATTCGCGGGCGTAAGAATTATGTATTTTCAGAATTATAACCATTCAAGTCAGCAATAAAACTCCATAGGGCCAGGTAATCCGAAAGAATGACTATTTCATGAAATCTTGACATTTTAGCATTACACCGACTTATGGAGTTATTTTACTAATTTTAATGGTTATAATTATGAGAATACATAATCCTTACGCCCGCGAATCATACTTTAATCAACATATAACCTAATACTAACTTGCAAATTGCAAAAAACGTAGGAAAATTTTAATTTCGCGGGATACCCTTGCGCATCCACCTTAACTAAGCTTTGATTAATCAAATGATAATGATTCTATAAATTAATGTAAATCAGCACACGGTTTATTTTTGGGACTACTCATTCGACCCGTGACTGTGCTGCGAAACCAGCTCATGGCTAAAGATTCCGTTTGTGAGTCTCAAAAATATCTCGTGGGTGGATTAGTAGTAGTAGTCTTATAATTTCTATCATAACGGCAAGCTTCCTGAAATACTGAAATACACATGCTATTAAGGCGAAAGCGTAAGGATGACGCCCTTCAAATGTTCTTACGTTTTTTGCAATTTGCAGGTCAGTATTAAGTTGTATGTTGATCTAAATGCGATTCGCGGCCGCAAATATTTATTTATAGAATTATAATCATAAAAATCATCAATACAACTCTCTAAGTTCCTATAATCCTATTGAATGACTATTTCATGAAATCATGACATTTGAGGATTATTCTAATTTAAGGAGTTGTATTGCTGATTCTGATGATTATAATTATGTTAAATCATATTTGTTACGGTCGCGAATCATAATTTAATCAACATACAACCTGACACTGACCTGCAAATTACAAAAAACGTAAGACCACCTTTACTAAAATTTGCTTCATTTATGTGCATTTTAAAAGTGGAATATTATTTCTTCCTCTTAATAGTCTGAGCGTTTATTTATATGCTTATGTTTTAGTGCATCAATATATTTCAAAATATTGATGTAAGCGTTAGATCTCATACATGGAGGTAAAAATTGTAATTCTCCGATAAGTAAATTACCAAAATAATAATTACGTTTATCTAATTCTTTATCAAAAGTGCAATGAATACATTGAACTTCAGAGTTGTCTTCAGAGTTATTTTCTAATGTTATCTCGTTGGCGCTGTGTTTTTCGTTCACTTTCTCAAATAAATCTTGTGTATTCTGTTCGCATTTGTCTGGTATTTTCTCTTTATTACCGTCACAATTATCCATTTTGTCCTTCTCTTGTACATCCTGGTCATCGTTTTCTTGTAAACGTCTTCGTTTAGTTAAAGAAGTAGTTGGCAGCAATAAAGATTGTGACATGTCATATATTTCATCAGAAGAATGTTTTGTGCCTGAAAGAAATACAACCTATAATATTTTCTAAACTACAGGCTATAAGTAATATACCTATGTGTGATTCCGTAACATCAGGCGATATATTCTAGCAATATATCACTTGATTGATTGATATCACGAAATCACACTAAGTACTAGTCGTTCTTTAAATAAATTGAAATAGTTACCATTACTATTGTCGCTATACGCGTTCCTCTTAAACTCATTCTCATTGTGAACCTCCGCAAAAAGTGGCTGACTATTCTCTTGGAATATACAATCATCGTCACTGTCACCTGTAAATAATGAATAATTATGACTCCAACTAAACACCCGTAAGTAACGAGTACTTCGACAGTCAAACCGAGTTATTCGGCCGATAACAAGTACTAATAAAATGGCCGAATATTGCCGAGTACTTAGTAATAAATGACTATGAGTACGTACAGCATTAACAATTGTATTCATTATTAAATAGCGAAAATGATAGATACTCACCCATTATAATAGTAATAGAACACACCGATGAGACGTATACAGAAAAAAAAATTAAAGTTGACACAATCACATAAATATGAAGTAGGCAGATGTCGGGAAAAGATGCGCACTCTCGAACGAATACAGTGGTGGCTTGTGCCGAGGCTACTGGGCGACGACGGAGCGGTGGTCAGCGAGAAAAGTTCTTAAGAATAACGTTACAAATGAATCTGTAACGTTTCACCTGTAACGTTATTACAAGCGGATAAGCTTAATGTTACTGATACCTGTAACGTTACTTAAAATTTTGTTCTACGAAAATGATATTCTTTAACGTTTCTTTCTTGTAACGTTATTGGTATTTTTAGGTTTTAGTATCGTTACAAATTTTGGAACGTTATATGATAACATTAATGATAACGGAACGAAATTCATTTCGTTTTCAAGTCCCTGGATAAAATGCGATTGAATTAGTGAGAATGATGGTAGAAAATTAAAAGTTCTCAATATATTTATGATTTTTCTATCACAAAACTGTTCTGTTTAGTAAGAAATTTGAAATGCTTTTAAACAGATTGCCACTTCATTATCATCATTCTCCTGTCCTTATCCCAATTGATTTGGGGTCAGCGCACCATGTCTTCTTCTTCCATACTTCTCTTATACTCATCATCTCATCAGACACATCCTTTCTTGCCATATCACTCTTCACACAGTCCATCCATCGTTTCTTTGGTCTTCCTCTACTCTTATACCCATCTATGTTCATACTCAAAACTATCTACACGACATTTTCCTCATATCTCAGCATCACATGCCCATACCAATCCAACCGATTATATTATCATTATCTAAGGGCATCTTGTCGGTGAAGTTTCAAGTCGAAGTTAATAGCATTACGAGTAGTTACAAAACCAAACTTTCTCAGTTCGTATGATTCTATTAGATAACAGGAGGTTACAACCAACTTCCTAAACGTTCGAAAGCGATGGTATGATTAAAAATGACAACTAAGATCGATAATTTCCTTAATTAATTTACTAGTAACACACAAACATACATTTGTATAATGGATTCATTAAAATAAATGACCAGTCGGAAGTTACGTCAGGGACACGTAATTTAGATCCAAGATGCCCCTAATAATCCGTCACGGTATTTGCGGAAAAACAAAATCAATTGAGCAAATTGTTTTGCCCAATCGTATCTATCGAATCTAATCGAACAAATAAACAATAGATAAAGAAATAGACCGGTTAACAACGTATGACATCACTGGCCTACATAACAAGCCTCCGATCGGAAACCGCAATATCTTATACCCATACTTTGTACCTATTGGAGGACATGATTATTCCGTCTTCACATATAATTTTATAATTGTTTTTTAATTGTGTATTCGGAATATTGTTCAACATTTTAAAAGCAACATTCTTCTCCATACGAAACGACCTTTGCGACTAAGCAACAGTACCTAACTAGAATTGATTCCTTTTAACCTTTTGACAGTCATAGTCACATATACGTGACACAAATATTGTGACAAAATGATAGGTGAAATTGTGGCTTGGCGTGGAGGGCACGCGCGTGCGTTTATTCTCTGGCGGTCAAAAGGTTTAATTTTGACTTTCTCTCTTTCTTTCTCTTTCTTTCAGAGGCACTTTGCCTCTGCCTAATTGAAATAAATGAATGACTTTGGAATCGAAAATCGAGAACTCACCTATACACGAGACGATTGTCGTACAAATAGAACCATCTCCTGTTCCACGTCTTGAAGGCGTTCGAAGTCCTTTTGAACAAATAACCTTGCATCCGAGGCATGTTTTTAAGGCACGGAGTACTCAACAACCCATCTTTGCAGTCGCCTTCAGCTTGGCTCGACTTACAACTCGGGAGCACCGTGTCTTTGCTATTTACAATCGTATGGCGGTTCTCCATCTCTTTGTCGAGTATTTTTGTGTCGTTACGCATAGCTGCAATCTGAAAATGTGATCATTAGTCGTGAATACTCGTATGATTGAATATTTCTTGTAACATGACGTGCTGTTGTAACGCTTTGTGTATCACGGTCAATTGACGTTGTTATGTTGTCAATTTTAAGTACATCGTTAACGGGGAATACAGTTGATTAGTGAAGTGCGGTGCAGTTAGTATGGTATTTAGTGGAGACGGCTCATTATGATAGATTGAGTACGCTTTTTGTAACCCAATATTGTTACACAGCTCCTTTAAAATAATTACGTAATTACACTTAGTCGCTTGCCCGTATTCGGTTGGTCGAAGACTATTTGAATTCGGGAACCCGATGCATTTAATACACTACAAGTAGTTTGAATGAAGTCGAACCATGAAACCGCAAAAGATTGCCCGAATACGGGCCTACTCGACCCCGTTCTTTTACAAGTCGTTTGTCCGAATTCCAGAGGCAATAGAATTCGTGCAAACGACCAAGTGTAATTGCGCCATCACAGCAATAAATAATCTATCACAGTGTTATATTTTGTAGTTATTGATCAGGTTGATGCGTGGCCCATTAATCGTCTGTGAACGCACTTATGATGGGTCAGAAGAATCTAATCATTTGAGTCTAAAATCAAATCATGCTTTGAAAGCGGACTAGTCCGACTTTAGTTTCTTTTGGTGTACAATAAAGTGTATTCTATCTTCACTTCTGTCTAGTCTATTCTTTCTATCTTGACTCACATCTTCAGCAATTGTTTTAAGGAAGGGCTCCAAATCCTCTGACAGGTCGGCGCCTTGATGATAATATGTGTTGCACGCTTGCAAGTACGACAGGAACTGAAATAGATAAACATGGTTTACACAATAAGTCTTATGCCACTTGAAGTACTGGCAGTACAGTCATGAGCAATTAAATGTATACAAAGCAAAATTCAAAGGCTTTTTTCTCGTGAAATAACAGTTTCTACTTTGAGATAAGACCTATTTCGTAATAGTATTGATCTAAATTACTATGTTCGGGAAACGTAAAAGTTAATGAATATGTTAGGATTTAAAAGTTGCTGCGTGTATACTTTTCACTTGACTGTACTCAGTACCTACATAGGTAATGAAAGTAACAACTGTGTGTGATAGATACTGCCTATCTATGAAATCAAAAGAGCTTCTAGAAGCGACAGTACTTGAACTTCAATTCATTCGTCGCACCTTTGACAGTAAAACACGTTTAATCAAATTAAAATCAGAATTCAACAGTCTTTTCAGATATCAGGAGAGACAATTAATAATGCCTCTCATGTCACCCCTTACATGACAGGAATTAGGCGTACTTGGATGCCCCTGGCTTTTCATAGACACAAAATTATAATGAGGCTTGGTCTTGAATAGCACCCATTTGGTTTGATTACTCTGGTTAGGGCTTACCATAAAAGTCAATTAGTAAAATTACAATCGAGCGTTAATTTAAACGCGGTCACTATTTACTTGAAAACCCAAATTCATATCGTTATCAGATAAATGTGGGTTAAGATTGCGAACTAAAACGTGTTTATCGTGCAATTTAAGCCTTTATCTATTTGGTGAATGAGACAGTGGGTACCGAGGAGTGACTGAGTAAAATTAAACTAACTCTCTGTGCAAAAAGTGACACATCGATTTTCTGCTAGAATAAAGGTGGACTTCATAAAAGTCTGACCTGCCCAGAATTTCAGTACTTTACTTTATTATACTACGAGTATTATAAATGCGAAAGTTTGAGAGGGTGGACGGATGTTTCTTACTCTTTCACGCTAAAACTACTGAATGGATTTGGATCAAATTTGGCACACCGGATAGTTTATACCCCGGTAGTTTATAACACATAGGATACTTTTCATCGCAGTATTCCGATCCCGTGGGACATTAACCAAAGTCCACGCGGTCAAAGCCGCGAGCATGCTAGTTTCATTATAAATGAGCTATAGTAACATAATAAAAGACATTTTCGCACGCTATTGGAGCACTTCAGTGTAGTACACAGTTTAATTAAAATATTCTCTCTATTTCAGCACTAACATAGGCTACAGTGCCACACCTTGCTACTTGTACCCTCTTACCTAAATATAACTGTACCATTCAACAAATTTTGCGGTTGACCCCAAATACTCGTATGTCTAATCTTTGAGCCGTTTGGGGCTAAATACTTTGGCTATAGGATCCGTGCTCATAGTCTTTCAGGATATCGCTAAGAGGTTGGTCGACTCTTCGCGTGACCAGAGTGCTGCTTTATTTTTGGGTCAAAGAATCAGCATGCCATACAAATACAACGTGGCATTGCCGTCAGCCTTCTGGACGCTTTTCGGTTCTTCTTTTTATTTATACATAATTATTTTGTCTTAAATTTTCTAGTATCTAAGTGAACTATATTTCAATTAATAAAGACCCATAATACGGTTGAAAATGTACAACGCGAATACGCCGATTGTACATCAATATTGTGTGAAAGATTTTTATTACCTTAAAAAGCATAGAAAGTAGAATTGAGTGCGGTGAGTCGTGACCTGTTGCTTTAGTTTTTATTTATACAACATTACGGTGAAAGTCACGATCGAAACGTTATGAAATTGGCGAGTGGGCTTTCTTCTCCGTGTCCTGTTCTCCGATATGGCTGTATTTTATCTTGAATATAATCTTGTACAGAGCACATCAAGCTACTACAATCTGTCAAATGTCTTTAATAGATTTTCAACTGTATCTCTATAACGCTTTAGGTTCAAGGTTGGTTGGGAAAATCTGACAGTTTCGGGTAGGTTGACCTGCTGGCGAATACAGAACATTAATATACTAAATTTATTTTTACCGCCATAATTATCGGTAAAGTAGTCTTAAACGCAGGCACACACACACTGCGACCTTAGTTTAGTTAGTACATTCAGGAATTCGCAACACAATTACGTATCGTAAGGAATTTATCGGCAAGTTAAACTATGAGCTTGACTGACTAGAATATAGAATATATCTCATAGCTCACAAATTCCAAACATTACACAAAAATCTGTCGTGTGATCATAAAGTCCAAATATAATTTTACTTCAGTTGTAATGTATCTGTAGCAGATGGATATTTATAGCCGTAATATAGTTATATATCCCTAGTGACAGAACTACATTCATCCCGGAAGATAGGATTTATAACTATCTTACTCGACTAATCTAGTGAAATAATACGACATATCTAACAAAAACAGTTGGCGATACCAACACAAGATAGTTTTGTCGATAATATTTTCGGGCATTGGCAGTTGCATGTTCAATAGATAATTACGATTCTTATATCAACAGTCGAAATACAGTTAGGGCATTGAAATATACCGGTACAATTGCGTAGTTTGTTTTGTACTCAATAGATGGGCTGCTAAAGCCACAAAAATTACAAGCAACTATTGACAGAAGTATCTTTCCAGGGTATTACATTGCATGAGGTATAAACTGACCCTTCACGAAGCCGACAACCAAGTTTTCTGTACATCAAACTAAAACTGTACGCAAAAATTATAGCTGGGAAACGACTTTTTTTTGGTGTGAAAAATTAGATTTTACGGTAAAACTCAATGTAACGCACTCAAAACACTGTGCTGATGGATGCTCAATAGATCCATTGGCACTATGTTTTGAGTGCGTTACAGTCTTGGAACAGAGTTCTTACAGTCTTGGAATTCATGAAGGTATTTAAGGTAAAGTTAAAAAAGAAAAAAAAAAGAAAAAAAAGTTGTGAAAAAGTTGCAACTTTGACCTCCAATATCTCCGCAATCCTCCAATATCTAGATTCTAGACTTGGGAACATTCTCGAACGTTCCCAGGTATTGTCCAGAAAAACAAAAAATATCGCAACGACAGGGAGGACAAATATCCTTCAGCTTCGTTAGGGTATTTTTACATCCATTATTTTTACGACAGCGCCTAATACAACCTTGTTTATGTAGCTTTTTTCTGTTGCCTCTTGGGTACCCCCATCTAAAGAAAATTAAGGGTTATGCTAGACAAAAACCCCACGGTCCTCATGCACAACGCTTTCGCAATCCCAAATGAGGCACCTGTCCCATGATCCCATCGCGAAGAAGCGACTCTATTGGATATTTTCTCGCTCAAGATAAGTATAAGATTTATTTTTATTATTAGTCCCTTCTCAGTAAAAGAGTTACATTTACTAATATGTAGTTGGAATTTCTTGGAGCAATGTGATCCAATACGACGCCATAATGATACATCAGCAAGTGGTCTACGTGAGACAAATCAGAGAGGACTACGGCAGGTCTTTGGTAGAAGTAAAAGGCAAAGCAGTGTGTTATTTATATAATAGGATTATGCTAATAATAAATACCATGGCTACGTTATAAAACAACTGAATGACGTCAAACAAATGAACTCGACGCTCCCGAAGATACGTACACGTATCTAGGTAATGGTTGTTTCAGTCACAAGTAATAAAAAGGTTAATGGCGACCAGGTTACCGGATAAAACGAGCATTATTTTATTATTGGTGTTATTTATTAAGCAAACAAACTCAGAGTCATATAGAGCATGCCTAGCCTTTTCCCAACTATGTTGGGGCTGGCTTCCAACATAGTTGGGAAAAGGCTAGTCTAACCGGAAATAATAATATGTATGTAGCTGAATGAGTATTATACATAGAGCGGCTCCACTACTTAGTAACTGAGTAATACAACACCCCTTGGTAAGACTGGTTGTCAGACTTTCGGGTCTCTGACTAACTGTAACGACTGGCAGAGATCTACAAATGATAGCCGGGACCGAAGCCGAGGTAATTGAAGCAAGCTATCTGAATATTATAGATAGATATACAATACAGCATAACTAGCAGTTATTATTTATTTCCTGTTAGACATGTAACGAGTTTTTTTTACTAGATACACACATAGCCGCCGTTTTATGTTTACTATGCATATAAATCATTTATGGGCCATGTTTCAGATAAATAAGGGTGTCTTAACCCTAAACCCGGGGTGTGTTGACATTTACACATGCGATGTGTAAATTATTATAATGGCCGCCAACCCCTTCAAGTATTACGTTTACGAACCTTGACCGACATACTCAACATACATTTAGGGCATTTTAGGGTTGACATTAGTACTTGAGTGTCTAACTTGAACGTACAATAATTATCTACGTACCTACATAATTTTATAAGGGTAACCACAATTTGCATTATTGATGAAGTACGAAATCTAAATGAAATAATTTGACATCAACTAACCTGAAACCTAATTATAGAAGCATTATATTCAGTCGACATCGGCTCAGCTGTTGCAAAAGAAGAAAAAAAGCATTATTTATTTTTATTTATTTCAAGTTTGATTGTTAGTTTCCTTTTCATCGTTTTCACGGGATTTAACTAATGAGTCACTGAATGAACTCAGTGTGTTACCTTCTTAGAAGTGTGAGTCAAAATATTATGCTAATTATCTATATCGTTCATTTACACAGTTCTTAAAGATAAAGGTATTATTTTAGTATCTATTAACGCCCTATTTAAGTGCTTGCCGAGTGCTCATATGCACGTAGGTAGGTAGTTACGGCTATTTTTACTTGATAGGATCTAATTCAATTCACTGCGCACTTGTGCCACATAATCGGCTTATAAGGATTTATGGTCAAGTGCGTACGACGCTCGCGACGGGTATATTATTAAGAACGCTAAAACAAAATACGCACGTACGAAAATATTTTTTTATTTAGTGACCCAGACAAGAAAATCGTCCTTGACTTTTTTTAAGTAATCAAATCACATCCCTATTTGTGTCAATATTTATTATTAAACACCATACTAACAAAATTAAAACAATCCTACCTGGCAGGTGACAGGTTCCAAAATTCCAATTCCACTGCACAAAGCTATCTATTCACTGATTTGTCACAGAACTAGTAGACTATGAACACTGTTATTTAAAAACAACAAAAAACAATTCCACCTTTAGCAACACGATACATAACTGTCGTTCGAAGACGCCATCGCCAGATTAGTCGTGCAGCCGGTCAGACTGGCAAACTAGAGGTGCGTTGCAAAACTGCTTGAAAATGATAACTGTCAATAGTGCTAATGAATAACTAGCAAAAGATACGCGCTATCTTTATCAAGGAAGTGAGCTTGATAAACATTTTTTTTTCAAAGAACACCTTATTAGGGCATTGTTTAAGTAATGTATCACTTCCTGTCTGTGTTATTACGAAATTAGGGATTTGAGATTTATCTTAAGACTTTTGGTTTCTTGCTACAAAAACATTATTTAATTAAAATTCTCAACATACCATTAAATAAAATAAATAAGGGGTACGGCAGTGTAACTTCATAAAACAATGCGAAAAGGTTGCATAACGAAATATGTAATATGAAATGGTCGTCGCAATTACATTTTCTAAAACGTGACCTTATACAATAGCATCACGTTAATGATGAAAACAAAACCTATGACTCATGTTTTTTTTTTTAAATTAGTATGCGTGATAGTGATAAACAACGCACATGCACAGCGGCAAGCAGCTTCTCAATTCCCACAAATTATACGACGGTACCTAGTAAGAATATTACCTTGAGAATGTTATTAGATGCGTGTTTTATAGTTTATCTGTACTGTACGTTACCAGAGCATTTCAAAAACAAAGTATTGTTTTATGGCCCACACACGCTAGACTCTTCACCTCGCTGGTTTGTCCTTGATCGTATATTTAATGCAGGCATTAATTACATCGCGAGTAGTAGGAAATCTTGTGATACGAATTAAGTCGCTCCCGCTGTTTGCACGCTTAAATCTTTTAAACTACGCAACGGATTTTAATGCAGTTTTCAGCAATAGATAGAGTGTTCAAGAGGAAGGTTTATATGTACAGGGTTATTTGTAAAACACCAACAACCTCTTAAGAGGTCATTGTACTCATCATTATGAACAACTTTTACTCTATGGGACCAAACCTGAAATCGCGAAAAAATAACAGCCGTTCCCTACATTTTGACGAGTTAATCGATCATAAATTTAGGGAACAGCTGATTTTTTTTTTCGCGATTTCAGGTTTGGTCCTATAGTAAAAGTTGTTCATATTGATGAATACATAAAAACACATATTTATATAAAACACCAGTTGGCTATAAGTCAAAACGAGTTAGGCCTGTAAGCAGATTATTACACTCAGTCTAGGTGAAATCTGGGACGGTCTGGGCGACGTGTTATAAATAATTCCACATTCTTGAATAGCGAGCGACCCCTAGCTTGTCTCAATTAAAGCGCAATGAACCGAAGCGCTCAGCTAGTGACTGATGAAGGAAAGGTCAAAAGAGTTCGTGAGCTCAGATTTTCAACCCTTTGTTGGTTTATTCTAGTCATAGATAATCCCTATTCCCGAGGCCTTTCACCGTAGTTTCAGGATTTGATGGATTTTGATAGGTATGTTACGAGCGTGTTTTCTATATTTTTCGCAGGTTCTCGAAGATGCTGTAGAATTAGTATTATCATAAAATGTATGGGATTCGGATAGTTCTTTCGGTTATAGAATATGTATTTAAAGACCGAAATACATAATCTAGAAACAAAACTTAATACCGTTATACACAAAATCCAGTCACAACTTCAATACTAGAATCACGGAAGCCAGTGACAGTGAAAGTAGGTGCACCTCAAATGTCGTGTTCACGCGCACATGCTAAGGACAGCACATCAGGCCGGTCGACCGTGACGGTTGTAGCAGAATTAGGCATTGGGGGCAGCTGCTGTGAATAGCCGCGCAAAACTCGCTACTTACGGTTATTAACCTATTGTCCCGGAGTGGAGCGTGATTATTGTCTTCCTATTGTTATTTGACACTGACCGGTATGGTAAATAGTGTTATTTGTTATGCTAGTTGGTGAATTTGTCTATATTGCAGTAACGGCCTTTGGGGAAGGATGTCTTGCAATGGACTGAATGGTTTGAGTTGATGGGATACATCTCTAAAATCTCTATCTCCTTTGCATTAGGGGTCTTAACGATAATACAAAACATTTTTGTGGTCTTTAGTTAGAAACTTAACTCGTGGAGGAGCTCGTGGCTAAATAATAAAAGCCGCTCGTGTCGATCTTCAGGAAAAGCCGCGTTCACCTAGGTTGGTCCGTGCACAGGGGAACACCCATTACATACCGAGTTCCTCAGTGCCTCGAAAAGGACGTTAGGTAAGCCGTTGGTCCCGGTTGTCATTTTTAGACCTTTGACAGTCGTTACAGGTACTGCCTATCTGACCTCCACAACCCAGTTAGGACTGGGTTGTGGAGGTTAACATAAGCAGGTCACATAAGTAGTCACTTCATGTAAAATACTGGTATTCAGCTGCATCCGGTAAGACTGGAAGACGACCCCAATAAAGTTGGGAAAAGGCTAGGCAGATGAGTTAGAAACTTAACTAGTCATAGCATGACGCTGCCAAAACTAGCACATTAAATAAATCTGTTGGTGTACAATTTTTTGTTGCTATTAATATTTTACACAATGAGGGACTAGTTTTTACTCAAGTTATGATTAAATATATTTCAATTATGATTTAAGAATGAGGCCATTTATTTGCAGCTGCGGGGCTGTTCGAAACAGATACCGCGGCCCTGGAACATAAAGGGCAAAAGAAGGAACATGGATGGTTTTTAGTCAGTAAAAGTCTGACACTCCCTTCCGCTCCGCCCAGAGCGGGAGGAGTCATTTGATGATTTCCCATCAGACTAAAAAAAAAGGCCATTTATGCAAAGATGGGTCATCTAATTGCTATAACTCACTGTACTGTGCAATCACCATTGGTATTCCGATGTCTCGGTTAGACTGGCGACCTAGATATAAAAAGGCTAAGAAAACGATGATGATTTTGCTATCTTCGCTATTACCTCTCTCCTCTTTTACTCTCCGCCTTGTTGGTCCAGTGGCCGCAAGCGCTAGTGCTGAGCATGAAGTCTTAAGTTTCAATTCCCAGGTCTAGCAAAGCATTATTGAGTTATTCCATCAGATTTTTTTTAGTAGCAGCCCGAATGGAGTCTGGATTTATGCTTGGTTGATGGCAATAGGTTCGTGCCTAAATAATAACAATTGCTCGGTTCGACACATACCGAGTTTCATCCATTGCTCAGAAAGCATGTTAAGCCGTTGGTCACGGCTGTTATCTGACAACCAGTCTTACCAAGGGGCATCGTATCCCAGTACTAACTGGGTTGTGGAGGTCAGATAGGCAGCCGCTCCAAGGAAAATTCTGATATTCAGCCGCATCCGGTAAGACTGGATGCCGACCCCAACATAGTTTGGAAAAGGCTAGGCATATGATATTACATAACACCTAAACATAACTGGTGAAAAGTAGGAGTACCTTCTTCAGGTACACCCCTGCCGGACCCTTTAGGGATTACATTACAGGCGTGATGTATTGTTTGTTTATGCACTCCACAATCGTAGCTTGTCTCCGTGTAGGTATGCAACTGAATCGGAACCATCATGCTTCGCGTTCCGTTGCACTATAAGTATTATTCCCTTTATTCATATTTTTTCAAACTTTATACATTTTTAAATATTAATTTAAAAAAATATATAAAAAAACATTTAAAAATATAAAGTAAGTATTATTATAATTATAGTTTCTGCTACGTTTATGTGTCGAGAAATTGAATTTTCTAAATTCAATTTCTCGACACATCCGTCAGCCAGTATTATTGATTACAAAAAAAAAATATTATTCGAATATTTGAATGTTATGTTTGGACTGTTTAAGTTTGTTGACCGAAAAGAACCCATTGAAATCGCTTGATACGATATGACGGAACAAATTGAATAAGCTGTCCGACACTGGGGTGTCAGTCATTGCAGTCGAGGTTCAACTCTCAAAAACGCTAATGCCCGGTTTCTCGAACGAAAATGACAGAAATGAAATGTCATAGCTGCTGATGTCGCATCGCAATCGCGTCATTTGACTTCTTCTTCATCGTGTGGTTAGTGCCTAACCTGGTGTCAGAGTTTTATGCCGTGCATGGGCTTCTGACTTGGCTTTACATGCCATCAAGAAAATCTCTCATGCATGCTGGTTTCCTCATGATGTTTTTCCTTCACCAAAGAAAGAGATAGTTATACAATACGCATCGCACATGAATCCGAAAGAAGAGGTGCGTGTCTTGGGTTCCAACTCGAGACCTGTGCTACTTGGTACCTATAGTATGCTAGTCCGACGGTCACACCACCAGCCACTAGGCTATCACTGCTGTATCATTTGACTTGTGTGACTTAATTATGGATATTTTTCGTTCCTAAATACATTTTTGCCTGTAATCCCCGAAGAGTTGGTAGAGGTGTCCAATATAGTCCACCCCTATTTCACCAGCTATGTGCAGGTCCCACATGTAATAGGGGGCGAACCTTCTCCCATTAACCAGGCACCAACAAGACAACGTGGCTGATATTGAGAACTTCCTGATGGAAAAACCGAATAACACTTTGCCCGACCTGGGAATCCAACCCAGAACCTCATGCTCAGCAATGGAGCTTGCGAGTAGACCAACAAAGCAAGGCAGTCTACATATTTTTTTCATCGACTGTTATTCTCGGAGTTTCCTACATAGTGCCAATATCCGCAAGGCTTCTTAATATCGATTACTACGTATTTTTACGACAGCTATAAGCCTGAACCATTATTATCTTTTATCACGAACGTTATAATATTCCGTTCCTTTTCATCGCAACTATCAACTCAATAAAAGTATGTTTTATTTAAACTTAATTGCATGATATAACAGTATTGAGATAACATAAAAATCATCATGGACAATACCGTGCAGGAGCTTGATATAAAAACCGGCCAGGGTTCCGTATTACAGTACATTTTTTGTGTTGAATAGTTATAACAAATCACGTTTTGTATGGAAAACCACACACATACCGAGTACATGGGGAGCCACTATTTTTTATTATTTGTTTTTATAGAGGCCATAGTAAAACACACTCTGTGAATATTTCAAATCTATATTACGGTTCAAAAGATACAGGGCCTGTATGCACCCTTTGGATACGGAACCCTAAAAGTGAAAAAAAAAAACAATGACCGCGTGCCAGTGCGCTTGCCTCGTAAAAGCCAGTGTTATGTTACACTGATAACATTTAATTTTCGTGATTTATCACGTATTGTTGCGTTTGAAAACCTGTGTAGTAATAATAAAGAAAACATTGCCGTCTAAAAGCGGATCACACATGCATGTCCGATGTGAAACTCATTGCGTTGCACTTGTGACCCTCACGGTCATTCCTTGCATCTTTTCTTTTTATAAACTGCAATTATGAGTCTGCAATTATTACATTCCTACTAAGTACTTAGGTTGCGCTTACATACGCACTCTACACATACACGCAGAAAAGCACGGTGTGTGTTAAGAATTAAACTGTTGTATTTTGTATAGGAGCGGCTCGAATCTTTTTGTACGAAATGGCATCAATTGTAGTTACTTAAATTATGAGATTTGTATGTTTTCACTTCAGAATGGCTAATTCTATTGAAAAACATCATAAAAATGATTGAAATTTTAGTGTAAATTGAACTTTTAATTTATTTCGCCAAACACTTTTTTAAACTAACTGCAAACGCGCGGTGTCGAGATTGGAAAGAGTTTTGTCCAAGAGTGAGACAGAAAAGCCTAGGAAAAAATAAATAATTGCAAACGTAGTATAGACAAAACTGCACTGCCTGCTCAATAAGTTAAAATATAACACTCACCGTGGCCAGTATCTCGTGGCGCTTCCTGGCCTGCAGCATGGTGATCTTCTGTACATGGTCGAGGGCAGTGTGACGGAAGCACGAGCGAGTCGCCAGCAAGAGATTCATCACCTCCTCCACTTCCACACATTTGTTCCGAGACACCTAGTCACAAATATTCAGGATTTGAGTACATCGGCCATTTGCCAGACTAAGGGACCATTACAGCTGCAGAAGAAGGTTTGCATAAAGAAGTTTCCAGTACGGACAATTCGGAACGGAACACCGATGGGTGAAATAGAACATAAATCAGTAAAAAAAAACAGATTTTCTGGAAAACCTGTATCTTTATGCAAGCTCCCACATATCATCACATTTGTCAGATTTAGTACGGCGCGGTGTATTGTCGCGATATCCGGACCAACCGAGAAGAAATCTTTTCGCTTTTATTGTATAAACAATAGACACCTCTGTGTCTATTTTTCTCGTTATCTCGTATGGCTCAAGCCGATATCGCGTCAATAAGTGTGGTCAACTCTTAAATCAAATAATGTTCCAAGTCTGGTAAATGGACGATGACGTCCATTTAATTGATTATCTCTGAAGCTAACGGCAGATTTTTAGATAGGTACCTATTTTTTTCAGAATCCATATTAGAAGAGTTAAAATATTGAAGTTATGCAACTTAATTAACTTGTTAATTGTGAGGAAAACATTTTTGGCCAAGAATTGATTTATCCTGTTTGTTCTTGATTGACTTGTATTCTAATATATTTCCCAGTAATAACATACCTGTGAATTTCTATTTAAAGCTGTATCCAGATCATTTGAGATTTTTTCAAAGTGATTTTTACTTTCTTTGACACCTTTGATATCCCTGTAACAAAATAAAAGCTATTCAATGTGATAAATGGAGATTGATTGTAATATGTATTGTAGTCATGGAGGAAGTGGGGTGTCGGTAATGCTTATTTGCTATCAATCAGTTTTATGAGTCAGCCTTGTAATATGTTAGGGATTTTATAGATATTTCAAAGTCCTGTAATTATTCATTGCAAAGCAAAAGGTATATCGCCATCAATTCGCTATCCTCCACTATTCATATGTTTCCGAAACAGAAACTAATTCCGAAGTTCGGTAATATCAAGTTAAGAAGACTCCATTCTTGACAATTTGTCAAGAAACAAAACTTAAACAAACCATATCAAATATATTCTGCAGTGACGAAAAAAACCATCATCAACATCTTGTTGCCCTTGTCCCATGTTACTTGGGTCGAAGAAATTTTTTCTTGCATTCTGTCAACCGTCACAAACTCACAAGTGATGAAAAAAAAACCAGACAAGTACGATTTCGACTCGCGTGGAGAGGGTTCCGTACGTTAATTATATAAATTCCGTAAGTTGTTTTAAATCTGAGATTTCTTATAGGTCCTGTAATCTACAAGAAAATATCATTTTTTTTCAAAATTTTCGGCCCTTTAGTTTCAGAGTTAAGGGGCCCTTAACTCTATCTCAATTTTCGCCTATTTTCTTAAATAACTTAACTACTTGTCTTAAAATTATAAAATAGTTGAGATTCCCACAATAAGCCCTTTCATTTGTTAAGTAACACGATATAGTTTTTTTTTTCATTTTCTAATTTACCAACAAAAGTGCCCCCATGTTTAAAATTCATGAATTTAAGTTACTCGCCCGTATTAGGGTCACCGGCTTACAAATGTGTACCAAATTTCAACTCAATCGATTCAGTAGTTTATGAGTAAATTGGCTGTGACAGACGGACAGACAGACACGCGAGTGATCTTATAAGGGTTCCTTTTTTTCCTTTTGAGGTACGGAACCCTAAAAACCATAATTCCTGAAATAAGTTAACGACTACCATCTTTAATACTTCAACAGAGTAACTGGCATAAATCAATGAACTTTAAGGTAAATATTATTATGTATCTTAGCTCAAAGCTATTAAAACTAAAAATAATACTGTTTATTTTCCTATACTTAGTCACTAATAGAAGTCAACCCACGACCAGGAAAAATTTGGCAATTAGGTAACATGAAATTATGATGGATAGGGTTTATTTTATTACAATTAAATTGAATTAAGGAAGGATGTATCATTGATTAGTAAAAACTGTCCGTGTGCTGTACTACAGTTCCATTGAAATTGTTGAATTTTTATAGCTCTGTATTTAATACTAGTTCAGGATAAATATTGGGCATGGTCATGTCATGAAAAATACACACAAACATTAGAAATGACAGTAACATTAATTTGTTTGTGGTAAAGTAGAAACTAAGTGTTTTTTTTTATGTTAGGACCAAATTACTTTTGTCAATCGTTTTTATGTACAGACGCCAGCAGGTCAAGCTACCCGTAACTGTCTAATTTTCCCAATCAACCTTGAACCTAATGCTTTAGTGATAAAGTTGAAAATCGATTAAAGAAATTTGACAGATTGTAGTAGCTTGATGTGCTGGCGTCTGTACAACTAGCTGTTACCCGCGATTTCGTCTGCGTGGAATTTAACAAAAAAATATTTGGTATATTACTCAACTTATCTTGTTTATTTATATTAAACAATTCAATTTTATCCATGTGTATAGATTATAATATGATTGTTTCCAATGTTTGCCGATGCAAAATATTTATTCTGTAGAACTAGTTTCTTAACTATTTTGTTTTAAGTACTATCGTATAATATTATTATTTTACTATCAATATTGTATTGTGACAAGACGCACATATTTACTGTTACATATTTTATTACTTTTCTGAAACTACTTTTAGTTCATGGTGTCATTTGTATGCAGTAACAATAACACTGCTCAACCTCTCTGTGATGAAATGCTTCATAAAGTAAACTTTGCTTGAAAGTAATTAGGAATGACAACTTTTATAGTGACTTATTTCATATTGCTATGATTAAAGATAGTCAACAGACATAATATGATGAACTAGACAGACTCAAGGCACAGGTATTGATCAACAAGCCTCCTCATAAAGTGTTGGTGATTTCATACTTCTTTTGCTTAGTAAGTCCATAATTCTTCACCAGTATTCCATCTACTCAATATCAGTGATAATATAAAATAAAATAAAAAATACTTACACTTTAATAAAAGCAGTGAGATTCTTGAGCACAGTTCGAGAGACTTGGTCAAGCAGGATAGAGTGGAATTTGTTCATCTCTTGCAGAGAGTGTATCATTCTGTTGAGGGTTGCCATTACTGGTGGGTCCTCGGCAAAGCTTCCCGTGAGGTCCCATAGTGCATTTGTGAATGTGCTAAAATACAATAACAATAGCGCTTTGTTTATGGTGTTTTTTATCAAACATATATTTAGTAAGGATGCATAGTGTGTTTTTTTCTCCAAAAACAACAGGTTCAATTCCTGGCTTTGAATATTGATTTTTCAAAAATCCACTGTTACAGTTTTCGTTTTCATCAAACTCGGGCCCAGGACACGTTTCAGTATTTGTCGCTATTCCTAGTTTCGGATTTGGCCACCCACGGCCTGTATACATCATCCCCTTATGGGATGGGCCTATTGGAGATGTAAGTTTGTAATGAAGTTCATAATTTTGGGAAAATCCAACTGGACGCTTGGTTTGATTCCCATAAAATGAGCTCCACTCATATACTCTACAGAAATTTTGCACATGATACCATTGAGAATTACGACCAGTATATACAATATGTTAAAAAAGAACCCTGGAAAATCCATGAGATTAGATTCTATCTATGTAATCCTTTTTAGAGAACAAGTAAAAATGAAATGTACTAAAATGGGTAAACTTTTATGACAACTCAAGGGCGTGAGCGGTCGCCTCTCGAATAGTGACGTCTTAAAAAACCAATTGACAACATACTTATGTCGAAGATGGTGTTGTCATGTTTTAAAAAAATTTTTGAATTTAGGGAAATTATGGTAATTTGGGACATTGGCAATATCATTGGTATACCTATATGCCCCTTTAGGATTGGACAGGGTTTTTTTTTAGCATATTGCATAATGATTAAATCACGGCAATGTCTTATTAAACTACTGACAGTTTCTTCCCACAACTAAGTAAATTGCATTATGTAAAAAAATATATTTTAATAACTAGTACAGTAATGCAATTAAATTTCTGAACATTGCAGTGCACTTGTTCTTGGGAAAATTATTGCTATTTTGGTAACTTGTATTAAGTTTCATAATATAAACAAAAAAAAAAATATACTAAAGTATGTTTATTTTTGTTTATAACATACTATTATGTATAATAAAAATATGACATGGTGACCTGATATTCTTTATAAATGAAGAGATTATTATGAAGATAATGATTAGAGCTTTAGGTTGGAGTGTAGCCTTAGGGGCGCAAATGTTTCGTTTTTTTTTTTTTCAAATTGGTTCCATACGCTTATAGGCACCATGAGCCGTGCAAAAAAACAAAAAAAAAAAATTAGGTAATAAAAATTTTTGGGACTTAGAAAAATTTCTCCTTACTTTTCACCTTGAGTATGGTTAGGGGCAAACACTTAGAAAATTTTTCAAAAAAAGTTTTTTTGGAAGTTGATGCCATACGCTTATAGGCACCATGAGCCGTGCAGAAAACAAAAAAAAAATATTTAGGTTAAAAAAATTTTTGGGACTTAGAAAACTCCTTACTTTTCACCTTGAGTACGGTTAGGGGCAAACACTTAGAAAATTAGTGACTGATCCTGCCTGACCTGCTGACGGAAACGCTAACCCTAGACGGTCGACGTCAGGGGCGTCAGAGGTTCGGTTAGTTAGGTTCCTGTAAACCCTGCAGACAGAAATAGGAGCCCCGCGCAGCGGGGATCCGTCGACCTGCTGACGGAAACGCTAATCCTAGACGGTCGACGTCAGGGGCACGCCGAGGTTCGGTTAGTTAGGTGCCTGTAAAAAAAATTTTTTTTTCGAAAAATTTTCTAAGTCCCAAAAATTTTTTTAACCAAAAAATTTTTTTTTTCGTTTTCTTTGCTTCTCATAGCGCCCCTAAGGATATACTCCAACTCCTAAAAATCCGCCCCTAAGGCTACCCACTGACCGAGCTTTAGTACTCTTATCTTTTTGGATTTAAGTAATTTTAGCAATTTTACTGACAACATACTAATAAGAAGGAAATACAACCACACTGCCTTAATCTGATAAAAAATATGTGTACCTACTCAAAACACTATCCTATCTAATAAATCAAGGTATTTTAACAATGACTATAAACTTCATGAAACTAGGACACATTGTTCTGAAGAACAATCATGTAAGCAGTATGCCAGTGAGGAATTTTAATGCTAACGATGTATTGATCAATGATTACGGAAGTACCGCGTCGTGTGAGAAAAACTATACAAACAAAAAAGAAAGGAGTACAATCCTCACCCTCTATGACTCATGTAGATTTTGCCAGAGTCTATCATTACAGAGCATGCCTTTAGAACTTTATCAAGTTTTTGCTCCAATGAGTCGATACTGGCTTCCTCAGTTTCCAGCTGCTCCCTACAATAACAAACAGGATGGCTTATACAACAATTATCACGCACAACACGTACAAAATTTCACTTTCTATGAATAACTTTCATTGATTACAATTTTCACAATACCTAAACTTGGGAGAATCTCTGAGACACTCATCAAAATCTATTAGTGGCTTCATAATTACTAAAACTGTATCACTGGAAGGTTTAAACAAATATTTTATTTCATTTCCACATCAAACACAAAAAAAGTTCGACCACTTCTTCAATTTGACATAAGTATATAACATTACACTGACAAGTAGTGATGCGATACTGTACTGCTTAATAGTTTTACTCATCATATCTTCTATGACTCTACTATTTGAATTTGTTGACATAATTTTAAGTTTATTTTTTGTCATCAGATTTTAAAGAAGTTTTTATGATGTAGTCGTGCCAAACCTAAAATACTTTTTTTAAAGGTGGTGGAAGCGACAGGGCAGCCCGCGAAATTCAAATTTTCATTGGTTTTTTGTAATTTGTAGATCAATGTTACGTTGTAATATTGATGAAAATTGAGTCGCACCAGTAACAAGTACAGGACACAACCCTTTAAGTTCATTTAACCCCATTGACTGACTTTTTCATGAGATAGTTATTGAATGGGGTTAAATTTTAATGAGCTTAGAGGGTTGAGTTTCTGATTTTAATTATTATAATTTTGTAACAACATACGTTTTACTGGCGCGACTCATTTTTCATCAACATACAACCTGACATTGATCTGCAAATTGCAAAGACCGTAAGAAAATTTGAATTTCGCAGGCTACCCTGAGTCCCTGACTGTTCCACCTTAAGTTTTGTTACTTTTCTGAGTTGTCAAAAATGTCGTAAGCGATTGAGGGCTATCGTTCAGCTCACCAGATGACGCCACTTTCGGGTTAGGTCCTGTCAATGATTCTATTTTATACTTTATAAGTGCCAATGCTTCATAAATTTTTAAATTTATAAATTTTATTTTATTACGTATAATAACATAGTAGAAATTTCAGATACATATTTACAAAATTTTCCCTAAAATTAGCAAGCATGAAACCTTTAAAAATCATTCCACCTCCAAGTACTAAGTTGCTACTTAAAATCTTCAAGTCTTAATTAATCAGAAATGGCTCAATCTAGACTACAATCATGAATATTAGTAAAAATACGTGATAAAAAAGTATGCAACGCACGAACACTCCATAACATCTGACATTTTGGAAGACCTTACTCTACACGAACGCCTCTGGCGGCGAATTCATGCGCGATAGCCCCCATTCCTCTAAAAATGCAGGTGGTGCGAGTGCGATTCCTTTCACACAAAGGTCATATAGTCATATGACCGCTGACACGTAAATAACTGCTGGTACTGACTTAAAAGCTTACGAACTGGGCGTGTACTTTGTGGCATACCTCCAAAATTAACGTGACAACCTACACAAATATCTGGCGTCATCATCATTCAAGAATACAACAAACAAACTTTTAGCACGCCACCGTTTGACAGCAGATCTACCAGAAAACTCGACGTAAAACATGGTGACGCACGCGTTGAACTTATGACGCCACACTTAAATTGTTGTCAAAATAAGCACTTGAAAAACTGTAGTTGTCTCTTTTTTTTCTATGCAGCAACTGCTTTATTAAAAAGCAACAAATATTTTCACATATTATGTGTGTCTATGTTATAGATCTATTTGTACAACTATTCTATAGTGAAATATGCCGTCTCCATAGGTATATCTCAATGACTACCGGCGATAATACGACGCTATGTTTTCTTGAAACAATGATAGCCATATTCCCATTTTACGTCTACGGAAATATTTTTACAGCCGCCTTTTAACGCTTCGTCTGCCACAGTATTGCGTCCATCGTGTGATGTGATCGCTTTCTTACATTGTGACCATTGTACTTTCTTTACTAACGACTAAAAGGGGATGACGGCTGAAATCAAGGAACAAAATTAAAGGCACTGGTCTGGTGGCTCGTTTTGAATTAATTTAATTATTGATTAAAGTTCAGTAACTGCTCAATTTTTTCTTTATCAAACTCGTAAATGCTAAGTCCCTTGGTATTATTTAAAAAGGGAGCTTCTCTGTTTTGTGTTTCGTAACTATTATTATTTGAATAATCAAACACAAGGTGAAATGCAATGAAGATAGATTCAAAGATGAAAATGTCAAAAAATATTTATAAATATTCTAGGCAACAACGTCAAGGTCATGGTATTAACATAATACCATTTACACAACGTTACATCACATCACTATTATTATTTCGTAAAGGTTGACGTTTGTTTGACGTTGACCAATCAAACAAAATAAATAGGTTACTGTGAAAATTAACACCGGGCTTAACTTTCTCTAATATTTTAAATGTTCGTTTAAATTTTCCATTTTGAAGCACACTTTTTGATAAATTAAGTAGGATGTAATATATATTGTGCAGCATTCCAGTACTTTCTGTCATTTAAAAGAATTTTTAGTAAAAATTTGTTCACGAGAAAGTTCGGAAAAGTATAAAAATGGCTATAAACAATAAACTTTTAAAGGACGAACATTTAATAACTGTTCTTTTGTGCGCCCTGGCGATACCCCTGTCGATGTCAATGTGGAGTATCAACTTGGTTTATTCAAAGTTCCTATCAAAGAACGAAGGATTTGACGGTAGTGTATTTATTTAATTTACTTATCTTTGTCTGCGAACTTTGAACTTAATGCGCCTAGTGATTAATATATAATCTTAGTTATACGTAACAATTTGTTACAGACAAAACATGTAGATAATTACAAAACACGAGTATTCTTTATGTAAATTACTTACAGTGTAGGCATTTTCTTAAGATGTATCATATGATGTTTCAGAACCAGTAGTGATATCTCCAGGCAGATGGCTGGCATCATGTCTAATACCACTTATAATAGCAGTGCATGGGTACAGGAAAAAAAGTATAACTCTAAATGGAGCCATACTTGGCTGTGTGTTAGCTTTTGTTCTAACGCTGAGCAATTATTCCTTCCTCGCATGCCTGATCACATTCTTCTTATCATCATCAAGAGCTACAAAAGTCCGGTCTCACATAAAGAGAAAGATTGAAGAAGATTTTAAAGAAGGTTTGTTACTTTTGATTGATTTAGTCTTGTGTGGCTTAAATCAGAAAAACTGCAAAAATAACTTTTCTCTTTGCATGGATTTCTTTAGCACAACCATACAATTTTTTTAAACCACTATTTCATATTCATAATTTAAAGAGGTAGTGGAAAGTATTTTATGCACTAATGGAAAGTTGTGTGCTCTTTTCAGGTGGGCAACGGAATTGGATCCAAGTACTCTGCAATGGGGGCATGGCTGCGCAACTGGCTCTCTTGTATTTATTGGATGTTGGAGGATCTGAGAGACCTATAGACTTTGTTGGAGACTACAGGGCTTCCTGGCTTTCTATAGGAATTCTTGGTAAACAACCTGTTTTATTGTAGACTTGTCTATAACTAAAAATATAAAACTTTTAATTTTTTTAACATGTACATAGTAATAATACATGTACATAGTTTTAATTTTGATTATGATTTGAATTTTGATTTTAATTTGGTTTTGAATTTAATTTAATTTTGATTTAAAATTTTAATTTGGGTTTTAATTTTATAATAATTGTGATTTAATTGTATGATCCAAAGTTGGTTGAAATAAAAATATAAATATAGTAATATGTAAAAAGTATATACCTAATTATGTAATATACATATACAGACACCATCACATCAAGTTACCCGAAACTGTCAAATTTTCCCAATCAAGTAGTGCTTTAGCAACAAAGTTAAAAATCTATTAAAGAAATTCGACAGATTGTAGTACCTTGATGTGCGGGAGTCTGTACTTGAATTATTTTTTATGTTTGTGTAGTATTAGCAGTACAGTACACCACTGTGTACCCATGTTTATATTTTATGCTGTACAGTCCATGAGTCCATGCAAAGTTTGTCTGGAAGATATCGCTATCAGCTATAAGAGGGCCCTAGTAACCATAGAATTGACAATATTGTAAAACAGTTGTGTTTAAAGTTTGGTGTACCACAAAGAATATTCTATTCTACAAGGTGTAAACAGACCCTTCACGAAGCCGTCAATCAAGCATTATGTACATCAAACTAAGTAACTATGCAAAAATGATTGCTAGAAAACAATTTTCTTTTTTCGGGTGAAAGTCGTGTAATATACAGTATGACACAATGTAATGCACTCAAAACATTGTGATGATGGATTGATTGAATAGTACGAAGGTCGTCCCCCATTAGACGAGATTTAAAAAATATAGCCGGTGAAAAGTGGGTGTACTACAATTATGAATAATATACCTTCTGTAAGTAAAATATCTTTTTCTTTTCAGGTGTATTTGCTTGCTGTAACGGCGACACTTGGGCATCTGAACTGGGAACTGTTTTTTCTGACTCAGATCCATACCTAGTCACTACTTTTGAAAAGGTGCCGAAGGGAACAAATGGAGGGGTCAGTGTGATGGGGACATTGTTCAGTACAGTAGGAGGTCTCGCTATTGGAATATCACAATATATTACTCTTTACTATTTCTCTGAAAAATCTTCATGGACATATGCCCCTCCCCAGTGGCCCATTATTTTCTTTGGGGCTCTTGGAGGATTTCTCGGCAGTTTCATAGATTCTTTGATGGGAGCAACCTTGCAATACTCAGGTGAAATAAATATTATATATAACTTTTATTATTTTCATTGAATAGGTTTTTTTAGGTTTCATAAATTGCTCATAATGCTATTAACCATTCATGTTTTTTTTCAGGCTTGGACAAAGACGGAAAAATTGTCTCTCACTCCAGTGTAACAGTTAAACATATCAGTGGAAGAAATATTCTGGACAACCACAGTGTTAACCTCATATCAACAGTCATCATGGGTCTGGTTATGCCTACACTGTGCAAGAGCTTATGGCCTTTATTCTAACATATTTGTAGCATGTAATTGGTGTTTGATAGGGTGTAAAAAAAACTCGGTAGTTTGAATGGGAATTTTATGTACTTTAACTAGTTGAAAATGTCAATTAATTTTATAAATGAATGTTTTAGCTACGTGAGGCAGCTAACTACCTTACGCGCGTACTGTCTGTATTCGAAAATGTGTATGAAATAGAAAGTTTTTTAATATGTTAGTAGGTTATTAGGTCGCAGTCATTTAAATGTACTTACTGGCGAAGAATGGGTAATAATTTAAAGTGTTTATATTAAATGTTATTCGGTTTATAAATATTTTGGTATAAAGCATATCTTATAATTTTTCCTTTAAAATCCACGCTCCCAAGTACACCTATCTTAGTACCTATCTTATGTCCCAAAACCTGTTTAAATGCGACTACTGTGTTTAAAGATAACTAGATACACTTACATAGCGTAAGCGTAATACAACAATTAATCTACTATATAAAAATAAGTCGGGTTTTCCTTCCTGATGCTATAACTCCAGAACGCACGAACCGATTTCCACGGTTTTGCATTCGTTGGAAAGGTCTCGGGCTCCGTGAGGTTTATAGCAAAGAAAATTCAGGAAAATTAGGGTAGGTAGGGTAGTGAAAGTAGTAGGTAGGAAAACATGCATTGCAACGCACGCATGCCGGGCACAGCTAGTTGACTTATAAAATATTGTCTAACGTATTAGAAAAGCCGCAGTGTATCTGCTGCTTTACCCTAAAGCCAGTATATATACAATGTACTCTGTGCCTAAAGCTGTATCCGAACATGAAAAATGTCAAAACCTCGTTCCAGGTTTCACTTTCTATCTAGAAAGTGAAACCTGGAACGTGGTTTTGACATTTTTCATGTTGGTTTGTATGCATTTGCTTGCGTCAATCAACTGGTTGTATGTAGGTATTTCTATTTTCACTCGTCATAAAAGGTACAGACGCCAGCGCATCAACCTACTACAATCTGTCAAACGTTTTCAACTTAATCGCTAACGCATTAGTTTAATAGTTTCAAGGTTGATTGCAAAAATTTGTCTTTACCATTTTAGAGCTTTTGACATTGTTATAGATATTATTTTTTTGGTTGGGTATGTAACAAGAAGTTGAGATGTGCTGTCAGAGCCACTATAATGAAAAAAACTCTAATGCTAGTATTTCTAACGCTTGCGGTCAAGATAAATGGAACGCAGAAACACGGAACACCCCCATTCCATTTGTCATGATGTGCCTGTCAGTCTGTCACTTCTGTCAGTCAGTCAGGAAGAGAGCTGTTCTTTGTTTACGAACAAATTAAATAATTCTCTAACAAAAAAGTCTATCGTGACTCATACTTGGAGTGCAGTGCTACAGTTTTTTATTGCAACGCCTTGCCTACTTGTTCTATTGTGTTTGTTGATATTGAGTTCAATGACGAAGGTTCAACTTGTGTAAAAATTTAGTGCGGAATGGTGTTATTATTGTAAATTGAACATTAGAATGTCATCGTCAGCAGAAGAAAGTCCGATTATAAACTCGGATATAGAACATGATGTTACGAGCAGTCGTCGAAACTTGGTGGAGGCGGAATATGGTACATTTCTCTTGTTTTTTCGATTACCTCAGAACAATAGGCGCAGGAGCGGACTTAGATAAAGGTCATCCAAAACAAAGTTCGTTTAAATGTTAGACACGCGCAGATAGAAACGCATATTGACTAAAACTATAGTTTATTGGTTAACTATACATAGCCAATTATTAAGCTTTGTGTAGCTAGCAAGATTACATGATGAGATAATGAATAATAATTGTTATGGTATGAGATCAAGTATCCTCTTGCTGCAGTAGAATAATGCGTATTTGTTATGGAATAATATAATCTTAGCAAGGATAACTATACCTACAATAATAAATTACTGTAATTTTATAATTTAAAAACTTTTAGTGGAAGAAACAACAGGATGGATCAAATGTCGGACTGTTCTTGGCATTATGGGCTTCCTGGGCTTTGCCAGTGTCTATGCCATGAGAGTAAATCTGTCTGTGGCCATAGTGGCTATGGTCAATGCAACTACACCAACACCAACAAACTCATCTACAGATGTTGATGTTTGTCCAGCAACTCCAGTTAGCAACAGTACTGTACCACAGGTGAGGTTTCTGAACTATTTTAATCTGACAATTGTTGTATGAACTGCGATATATAATCATTCAAAAAATTGAGCTTTTTCAATTCAATTTTTGTATGATTGTAGGCAATCACTTGATGGTTTAAATATTTTATATATAATATTTTTTTTGATGGAGTTTAGGCATCAATATTCTTTTGTTTCAGAGGCCGGGAGACTTCAACTGGACTGTAGAACAACAAAGTATAGTTTTAGGTTCATTTTTCTATGGATATGTATTAACACAGGTAAAGGAAAACCTTGATTAATGTATATAATTAATTAGGTACCTATGAATAATTTTCCTTTGTGACAGTCATTGACAAAAACAAAAGTGTGGTGATAACAATAATTATTTCAAATCTATGATTAAAATGTTAGGTATCTGTTCCAGTATGTACTGTATTTAATTTAACCATATAATATATCATAGCTCATCATAGCATCGTCATAGAAGCTAGTGGCTTAATAAGAACTGCCGTTCGGGTTGATCCTTAGGTTAAGCCGTGCTGACCTAGGTTGGTCCGTGGATGGGTGACCACCCATTACACTACCGAGTTTCCTCCGTGCCTCGGAAAGCACGTTAAGCCATTGGTCCTGGCTGTCATTTATACATTTTTTGTCTTTGGCAGTCGTTACAGGTAGTGACCCGAAAGTCTGACAACCAGTCTTACCAAGGGGTATCGTATTACCTAGCACTAACTGGATTGTGGAGGTCAGATAGGCAGTCGCTCCATGTAAAATACTGGTATTCAGCTGCATCCGGTTAGAGTAGAAGCCGACCCCAACGTAGTTGGGAAAAGGCTAGGCAGATGATGATGATGATATAATATAACATAGCTATTGCCTGAAAAGGTAGACAGAGATGTTTACGCAGTATCTATTCTCGCAAATATTTGTATTAGCTGCCCATTTGATCTACACATATAAACCAATAATGACGACTTCTTTTTTATGTTCATTTTCAAATATTGTCATAGTTTTAGTAAGTTTGAAATTAGTTTGTATTTTTTTAGATCCCTGGAGGGAGAATAGCAGAAATGTATGGAGGGAAACTTGTTTATGGTTTAGGAATATTTTTCACGGCATTTTTCACTCTACTTAGTCCAATTGCGGCATATACAGATATTAGATTCTTCATTGCTGTGCGAGCACTGGCTGGCTTGGCGGAAGGGGTTACTTACCCGGCGATGCATGCTATGCTAGCCAGATGGATCCCACCTCTAGAGAGATCCAAGTTTGCAGCTTATGTGTATGCTGGTATGTATTCTTTGAATTTTTCTTTTTAATATTTGAAAGCAGTATAGTTCTTAATATGAATGTATTCCATAATTATGTTGATTTTACTCTATTTATGTATTAGTGCATGGAAATTCTTAAACATACATTAGAAAGAAGCTAAGTCAAGTTATGTCTTCATATTTGTTTTCATGATTTTATAATCATCATTGTATTATTGAACAAAACAAAGAAGGATAATAATTTTCTGTGATTCCTATGTGCTAGGTAGCCCTAGCTAGATATTTGTGCTATCGAGATTTCTTAAAAAATCCGGTACTGGTGTGGGCCTGTTGGCAATGTTAGAGACCCTGGGACCCGGCAACAAATTATACACAAAGCTTTACTTGATATAAAACTTATCAACAGCCTTATAGAAATTAATTATAACCTTAGATGAAACTGGGTTAGTCAGTTGATATTTAACACTTAACTCTCCAATATACAATGCAGCTAATAACAGTAATGCCTAACAAGTAATATATCTCCATATACTTTCAGGTTCAAACATAGGCACAGTGATTACCTTGCCTATATCTGGATGGCTATGCACCCTTGAGTTTGGTGGTGGATGGCCACTATGCTTCTACATATTCGGCGGCATTGGCGTTGTATGGTTCATATTCTGGCTATTATTTGTCTATGATACGCCCCAGAAACACCCCAGGATTTGTCCGAAGGAGATCGAATATATTTCATGGAGTATTGGACCTCAGGTGAGAATCATCACCCTTCTGCCTCTTTCCCGATTAATTTATTATTAGGGGTTGGCTATTTTTTTTTTCTTTTTAAAAACGTTGCCCCACACTAGGAATTTCACCTGTATCGTGGGTGCGTTTACAAACATTTAAACTCACATACACAAGCAGCCAGACCCGGAACAACTATCTGTAGGTCATACAAATATTTGTTCCGTGCGGGAATCGAACCCGCAACACGAAGCACAGCAATCAATCGCACAGCCACTGCGCCAACCGTGCCGTCTATTATTAGGGGGGGGGGGGGATGTTTCCTCCATATATTGATACTTAATAATATGAAAGAAAGATTAGATTTATTAATTAAAATACAATGACCAAAAAAGGGCACATAGGAGAGTATTTTTTGATGGCATTGAATGAAAAACTTGTTAGTTAGTTTCATAAAGTGAAATAGGACTATCCCAACAGTGGGTGAATTCAGGCTGTAGATGATGATGATGATTATAAGCTTTATGTATAAACTAGCTTAGCTTAACTTGAAGTAACATATCCAGCACTTTATAATAGTGTAATTTCCCACGGGTGAAGAAATTTTTGAAATTGTATGAGGAGCTTCGGAGATTACCACTTACATCCACACTTACTAACCGTACCTCTTTATAATATTAGTGTAGTAGGAGTTATTTAGACCGATAAACCTAAAGCTCGTTGGGTCGACGATATCGTAAAAATCGCAGGAAACACCTGGATAAGGGACGCATAGAACCGGGAAGTGTGGCAGAAGAAAGGGGAGGCCTATACCAGGGCTCGGAACCGGTTTAAAAAGAGCGGTTAATTTCGATTAAATACCGGTAAATATATCGTTCCTTCATTTACCGGTTAAACAAGTGAACTTTTTTTATGTAACCCAAATGATAAAGGTTACCGGTTACATAAACACAACGGTTTTTAAACCCAAATTAACCGGTAAATTCCGTAATTGCTAAATTATTTTCGTCTATTTTAACACTTCCATTGACATTACCCCAGAAAATATTATGAAAAAAAAAATGTTTGATCTGAGGCAGTCAAATACAACCGGAGTTCGACTTGCTTAGTTGCGCCTAGACCCTATCAACTTGATTTTAACCGGTTAATTATCAATACCAAAACCAAAATTCATAAAAAACCGGTTATCTGCATAAACCGGTAAATACCGGTAAAGTGCAACCTTTAACCTAAATTGATTTCGGTTTGAGGTCAATGAGCGTAACCGGTTAAGAATTTCAACCGGTTTCCGAGCCCTGGCCTATACCCAGCAGTGGGTGACCGACAAACAGACAGATAATTTAGACTGATTAATCATCGCCGCACGATTAATTTGCTCAAAAACCATTTTTTGTTAAATGGATGTTGGTTCTTAGTCATTATTATAAACATTCCAAATAAAATTAGTTCAAGGATGAGTTATCGGTCTAGATAAACATTAAGAACTAATGTAGTGTTAAAAAAAACATCCTATTGATTAAAGACTCTGGGTCCATATAGGCTGAATCATAAATCCGTTAATAGTTTGAGAATTCATACATTATATAAATAATATGACAAATATACGTAATAATTGGTTAATAAATAAATTGATTTTATACCTACAGACTGCGGATTACGAATGTATAGGTACAGTGTGCGGACAGATAATGTGGGACAAACATGAGTCACCGGTCGACCTCACAGATGTTTTGATGCGTTTCGCTTATATCACAAGTTTGAACATTATTTTATAAAGTTTTACGTGAAAAATACTGCATGTTTTCGGAATAATGACACAGTACTCTCTGAATAAAAAGGGGTAGATAAACAATAGTACTGTTGCTGTAGAGTCAACACATAAAATTAATTAATTTACACTTACGCATATTTCAAGAGGGATTTTTATAACGTCCACAACTTTGAGATAGTATTTTTTCATGATATGTAAGGTTTCGAAAATACGAGTAGGTACTATGTTTGTAGAAAGATTTAGGAAAATATCGCTTTTGAATCTTGTGCAAGCATTACGAATTTATGCACGTATCTATACTGCCAACATAGGAGAAAAATAAACGCTTATGCAGCAGACATGTACTGTCAAGGCCGTAGCCATATTATAAGGCCTAGTATTTAGTTCAGGGGGCGACCAACAGCTTACCGTCTTATCCGAGGCGCGTAGGTATCATACCGCCAACTTCCAAACTCCGGGACGCTACTGAGATATTCCTATTACTGGCAAAAGCCAATAATATAAACGCTTTGCGCGACCCGGATATAAAACCCACGACCCCGCGCTCAGTATGTGCGCTTGCGATCACGATACTAAAATGGCCGTTATAAAATAGTAGTGAATCTTCTACCAAGCCCCAAATTTGGTTAAGGCAAGGTTAGTTTAAAACGACAAACTATACAATCTTTAAAAATAGAAGTGGCAAAATCCACGTAACTGTCGATGACCCAAATCGTGGTTTTATTTTAGCGGTACAGTTAGTAGGCTGTTGGAGGTTCACACTTCACAGTGATCATTATTGTATTCACCTCAAAGTATAACTTACACACATACATACACCATTATTTTGAATAAATTTAATGTTTTATTTTTGTGAAATAATGAGAATTGATCGATGAATAAATTTTTCAATGGGTATCGTTCGCATGTGTTGCCGATCGTGGATACGTTTTACACACACATACGCATTTGAGTTCTCATTATTTCACAAAAAAAACATTAAATTTATTCTTTCGTGTTTTTTTTTATTGTTACTTTTTGAAAAAAATAGTCCCAATCGTTTTGAGTTCGATGATCGAGTTAATGGTATTCGGTTCCAGAACGACCTAAAAATCATGGTGTATAACATCACATCACCGAAGTTTTTGAGCAGTGATGTAGGTACCTAATATGAATATTATACCCACATTTCACCAGTTGTTTAAGTCCCATGGCGAGCCTATTGCCAGGCACAAATCAAGTCTTCGGGGCTGCTACTGAGAAATTCCTGATGGAAAAACCCAATAACAATTTGCCCGACTCGGGAATCGAACCAAGGACCTCATGCTCAGTAGTCCCGATTGCGACCACTATACCAACGAGACAGTCCAAAGTATAAATACCTAGGTAAATCAAAAATTAATTGTACGTTTTGTTTTTATTTTTAGCAAGAAGACAAGCCGTCGTCGTCCATACCGTGGCTGAAGTTCTTAACCTGTGTCCCACTGTGGGCCATCCTCATCGCCCAGTGTGGCCAAGCATGGGTGTTTTACACACAGTTCACAGAACTACCCTCCTATATGAACAATATACTGCATTTTGATATTGTATCTGTAAGTAGATTTTGTATTTTAGTAGTGCTATTTTCATAGATATCATCAAGCCCGAAGGAAAATCTATCAAATTTCTTTGATAGATTTTCAACTTTATCGCTACAGCATTAGGTTCAAGGTTGATTGGGAAATTTTCTCAGTTTCAGGTAGCTTGATGTGCTGGTGTCTGTACGGCTACATGTCGCTATAAAGTAAACGAGCTGTTACCCGCGACTTCGTTCGCGTTATAGTCAGAAATTATCCCACGGGAACGTCGTAAATAGTCTATGGCACTCAGGGATAATGTAGCTTTCAATTAAGTAATTTTCGGAATCGAATCAACAGTTCCCAAGTTTACCTCGTACATCAAAACATATACAATATATTCATAGTATTAGTATAGATAAGACGTTTTCATCGTAGTTGTACACATGACAAACCTAATGTATAAGCATTAGAAAATCTTCCAGTTCAGCTATTTACTTAAATGCATTTTATTTCCAGAATTCAAGACTGAGTGCTCTTCCGTACTTGACAGCATGGATCGGTGGCATATTGCTGTGTATATTCGCCGACTGGACGCTAGCCAAGGGATGGATATCAAGGCTAAACAGTATGAAGCTGTGGAATACAGTCTGTAAGTACTTTTTATAAACCGTGTGTCCAAAGATTCATCCCATATTTAACCTCTTCAGGAGTGGAATTTATCAAGAATCCGTCCCAAGTGCTCACCTTCGTTATTATAAAGGTTTTGCTCCCTAACAAATAAAATAAAATTATAAAGGAAATTTTGTGAATATTTTCATGCCGAATCACACACACACCACACACATGCTGACACATCCATTAAAGCTGTGTCTGTCGACTATACTGTCTGTTGAAGATACTTTTTATAATATACTAGGAGCTTGTGGTAAAATAATAACAATTGTTCGGACAATCTTCAGGTTGGTCCGTGGATGGGCCCATTACATACCGAGTTTCCTCCGTGCCTCGGAAAGCACGTTAAGCCGTTGGTCCCGGTTGTCATTTATAGATCTTTGACAGTCTTAAAGGTAGTCCAGTGACCCGAAAGTCTGACAACCAGTCCTGCATATCGGGGTATCGTATTTATTACCCGGTAATAACTGGATTGTGGAGGTCAGACGGGCAGTCGCTCCATGTAAAATACTCGTATTCAGCTGAATCTGGTAAGACTGGAAGCCGACATCAACATAGTTGGGAAAAGGCTAGGCAGATGATTTTAGAAGGTACTTTACGCTCATAAAATGTACAGAGTCGGCAACATGGAGATTTGAGAATTAAATAAGACTTGAATATTACTTTACTTTAGTATCAAAGACAATTAATCTTATAAACTTCATATTAATTATGACGCTATAAATTAATTAAGTAGAAGTATTATGCGGTGATAATGCTTAAGGAAAATAGAGTCTTGGTAACTATTCTTGGTTAATTGATTAATTGAATTGGGCCGAGCTTTTCACGCAGAGAGCACGTCATTCCTTGTTTAAGTATAAGGCATGACGCATCTTATATCCTTTGTTCAATTATGGAAATTGTAATAATCCTACTAAAATTATACTTTAGAGTTTAATCTAGGTATATAAATAAATAAAATTGAATAGTTTCAAAATGGAAGGAAGGCTATGGGGGAGGCCTTTGCCCAGCAGTGGGACAATAGAGGCTAAGAAAAAAAAAAAAAAAAAAAAAAAGTTTCAAAATACTAGTTTAAATAAATAAAACCCATGTAATTGTTAACTAAATCCGATTCAAATAGGGAAGTAATATTTTAATTATAATTTCACGCGGACGACGAAGGTTGCGGGCAACAGCTAGTATAATATACGAGTATAAGGACATAAGGACTCGTCTTAAAAGTACTCTTGAATTTTTTTTTGTCTCGACCCAGTACTTCTACTCATGAAAGGGGTTGAAATATTTATGCCTGGCCTGACTAACTTCGGCCATTTTTTATTTCTGTGTAGGTATGTTGCAACCACGATTAAAATCTATTTTTATCAATAGCTTTCATCATTACAAACTAGTAATGGCGAAACCTGTACTCAAGACATTTTGTACACACAAGCTGTTGGACCAGCACCTTTATTAATAAATAAATAACTAGTAATGTGAGAAACAACGCCTAAAAATAAGCTTAAATTACTGAAGTTTTACAACGTAGATTTATGCAAGTACACTACCCATTTATGACGCAGTTTGGTAGGCTAGATCAAGTACATTTAGAACATAGGTTATCTAACACCCGACAGATAACACATTCCGAAGCACTTAGAAATAATAATCATAATATAGTATTAAGTACCTAAATGATTTCATTAATACATAACATATTGATTTGCTAATCAACGAAATCGATCTTGTAAACACGGTAATGTGATATACAGGGATAAACATAATAAACGCAAGACCTCTCGTGTGGTCTCTCAGACCGTGAAACTGAACAACTTTTGTTCTATGACTTTTGGAAATTCATAACAATTCGATCAGCTGATCGCGTCAGTTCCTATACAAAGTCCAATTTTTTTGCGAATTTCAAGATCTCGTAGAACAGTTTTATGGTCCGAGAGACCACACGGGAGGTCTTGCGTTTATTATGTTACACCTTGTATAAACCGGGGCGTGAATATGACATAGCAAGCTTTGGAAAGAGACTAACACAAGCATGGACGACGGTGAACTTTATTTTAACTCGATGCGCCATCGCCATCTTGAATATCGAAGCACACGATATTGCCATGCATCATGAACTATGATATATTCTGAACTATGATATTCTGTGATGTTATCATTTGGCAAGGTAGCTATTAAAAATACTTTTCCTGTTTTTTCACTATCTTATTTTAGCGGTTTCTGACGAGACCAATGTCATATCTAGTTCTGGTGGTTAAGGGCTATTGCACGCTACCTACATTTTCGAACCATTGCGGTCAACGCGGGTAAACTTGGATTGGGCTGGCACAGCAATATGAAGGCTGCCACAAGCAAAAAGAGGCCCCTGAAGTCTATAGATAATGATGGTGTGTTATTTGCTCCACAGCGGCGTTCATTCCCGCGTTCGGTCTGCTGGGCATCGCGTGGGCTGGCTGCGACAGGATTGCTGTAGTTCTACTGCTTTGTATCGCCTCGGCCTTCGGCGGAGCAGCTTATGCTGGTGGGTATTTTTTATATTGTACGGACTTAGTTATGTCAAAATTATCCATCCCAAGGTATCTCAAATTCAAGGTTGACTCATTTTGGCACTACATTCTAAATTCTATATACATTGCAATAAGGACTCTTAAGCGCGCACACACAGCAGCGTACATGAGTAGGGCTTCAAAGATAGAATGTGTTATTCAGAAAATTGCAACTTTGATAAATAGTGAAACTTATCAAATCTGCATTTACAGTTTTCCGTAACAGCATCTGTTTTTGAGCTGAATAAAATAAATATTTTATACACCCGAAGTAAAGCTAAGAGAGGCTCAACTAGTTGCGCTAGACCTTGATATTACCACAGCTGATTTTTCCGGCCTACTGCCACGGTCAGCTGACGTAACGGAAGTAGTTACGGAAATTAGTATAAACTTATTAGGGAAATTAGCAAGGACATGATCAGCAAATTAGCCTACCTGAAAAACTGCATGCAATATTTTACTATACATACAGGGCGACTAATTAAAAAAGAAGCATACAAATATACTTATTATTTAATTGTTGCATTTATGCAAGATGTAACACCGCTCCTGTCCATAAACATATGCACATGCAGAAGATGCAATTTAGCTTGCAACTCTAAATTCATGCTCGATACGTGTTTCGCCCCTAAACGGAGCTGTTTCAAGGAGATGTTGATGTTGCTCCTGCATCCAAACCTGGATCTTTTTTGCTGAATTACAACTGATTACTTTGCATATCAGTTAAATTTTATTGTCATTGCTTGTCCTCTAATGTGTTGAACAATGTTGCAGGTAATCAGATGAACCACATCGATCTATCGCCGCAGTTCGCGGGCACTATGTACGGTATAACGAACGCCGCCAGCAACATCTGTGGCTTCATGGCGCCTTACGTTGTGGGACACATTATTAAGGCCGAACAGGTAATTTTAATTATCATCTCTTGGAGGAGTGACCACATATCGAGGTGGAGCAGCTCGAGCCGGTTTTTTTTGCACTAAATAAGCTTGTATTTAGCTGCAGCTCGCATGATGTGTAGCGATGACGCGGCATAGTCTACTACGGCCTACTACGGTCCAACTTTCTTCTTGGTCGGAGCTTAGAAAGTCGTATTCGTGGCCGTGTAGTGCGCGAGGTCCCTTAACTCCATACCCTGACCGGTCAGAATCGATCATTGTTTCAAACTTTTTTTTTAATACACAAAAATATTAAATAAAATGAAGATCGAGCACCGTGAAGAGATTTTCTTAAACAAAATCTTTTTCAGCAAACCCTGGGACAATGGCGTGAGGTGTTCTACTTGGCGGCAGCCATCGATCTCGGCGCCAATCTCTTCTACTTATTCTTCGCGAGCACTGAGGAACAGGTAAATATTTTTAATTGTTATAAAAAGGGAACCCAAGTTGTGTGGTAATCGGTTGTCCTGGTTATGTGGTATGGGCATGTGATGCTGAGGAATGAGGAAAATGTCGTGAGGAAAGTTTTAGAGTATGAATCTGGATGGGTATAAGAGTAGAAGAAGACCAAAGAAACGATGGATGGACTGTGTGAAGAGTGATATGGCAAGAAAGGAGTTGTCTGATGAGATGACGAGTAATAGAGAAGTATGGAAGAATAAGACATACTGCGCCGACCTTAAATAAATTAAGATGAGGGCAAGAGAATGATGTTGATAATTAGAAGGGAACCCAAGCTATATGTGGGGCAGGCATATAACTAGAAGTGCATTTTGGCTTAACTTTTGATATACTGTGCATTCTTCTATTACAAAATTTGGTTTTCAAAGAATAGAGACTGTTGTTACAGTGACAATGAGAGGTATGGTACATTCGAATAAAATTTGATGTCTCAAAGTGTTCTAACACCATTTTGATAGATTTCGGAGGAAACGGCATGTCGACGTCGACATGGCATATCCTTGAATCGATATTCAAAGACATGTAACCTCCACCACCCCACTCTGGGCCCATATACTGCTGTCAATTGTAGATCTTTGACAGTCGTTACAGGTAGTCAGTGGCCCGAACGTCTGACAACCAGTCTTACTAAGGAGTATCGTATTTCCCAGTTCTAACCAGGTTGTGGAGATCAGATAGGCAGTTGCTCCAAGTAAAATACTGGCATTCAGCTGCAGCCGGTTAAACTGAAAGCCGACACCAACATAGTTGGAAAAGGCTAGGCAGCTGATGATTCTCCTAAGTGTTTTTGTGATTTAAAGTAAAACAAATGATTCCTAATTCCGTGTTATTTTACCACCAGGACTGGTCACGCTCCGATCACGACGACATGACGGCGCCAGCACCCGTCGAAAGCATACTCTTCCCCGAATCATAAACAAGGTCACAAATGAAGATGAAGGCATAAACAATGAACGTTTCATTCAAAAACTTATTCGTCAAGATCGTAGCATGGATTCACGTTTGTATTGTTTTCGGATAATAATTATTAATGCAGTAGCTATTTATGCAAATAAAAATAAGAGAAGGAATGATTGCATTTAAAAATCAAAATACCTTTTGGAAAATAAGTTTCCCCAAGTTTCTGAACGCCTAATCAGTTGTCATGTGATTCGATTGGCTCTTGTTATTCCAGTCGCCCAATCACAATAGCTAAAGGCTTCATTCAAGTTTTATGAAATGGGGACTTAGTTATTCTATCAAAGATCCCAAAACAAAGGTGTTTACGCTGTTGAAGCGAACTATTATCATTTTGAAGCGACAATAAAGTGAGTTACGGTAACAATTGATACTTATGCTAAGGTTTATTATTTCAATGTGTTTATCACGGATTTGCTTTTATATTTTAGATTAAGTCCCGAGCCTGTGATAATACGAAAGTTGGGAGACCGATATTGCTATAAAAAGAGTTCTTAAAAGGGTTTCAGTTTTTTACTTTTGAGATAATGCGGAACCCTAAAAATATGAATCCCTGTGTTAAAATTTTGATAAAATTTTCTGACGAATTGTCAGCAATGAATGGCTAAAAAAGCTTTTTCTTAGCAATATTATCGCGATTCCTGTAACTAAGAGAAGGCAAATCATGTTTTATCTTACAATAATCCCAAATCAATCAATTTTTAAACTTATGGTGCTTTCAAATAAAAAAATTTGAAACTGTCCGATACAACCGGCCAAAGCAGTTTTCGGGTAAGGTAAAATAATAATTTTAATGTTTTTATAATGCTGTAATAACGTATTAGAAAAGCCAAAAAATATTAAATTATTTATAATTAAAAAGCAAATAAGTTTCAAAAAGGTTTGGAGAAATAAAGTTATTTTCAAGTAGCGGAGTCCTTTTTAAAGCAAAGAAAATAAATTACTGTAACATAATTACTACGTATTACAATTCGAAGGTTAAAAGAGTGGAAAGATGTAAAGCCGAATCATGTCAATCAATTAAAGTCTTCGATATATTCTGCTCAAAATTAAATACCTAAACTAAATTTTTGCTTACACCTTTGATTAGGAAATAATAACATAAGTTAGCTTATTGCATCACGAATGGACGCTGTAGCGAATTATTAGCCAATTTATTTATAACATGGCTGTTAGAACAAAGTTCAAAATGTCAGCCACAAAAACAACAACACATAATGGGGAATATGCATGTAATTTTTTCTTCACTTGAATAAATAAAATATAGAAAATAGATTAAAAGTTAAGTTCAATTACTGCTTGTCGCTTAAAAAAAATTAAACTTCAACAATTTTCTACAACAGTTCAAACGTCCGTGACTGTCGCGGCCATTCATGTCATTTTATGTGACGTCATTTACCTCTATCTGCCTTGTTTACGTCTATTTTTGCCCTTAATAGAATAATTTTACTAATTGTATGTGCTTTATTCAAGCAAAAATTGCAATAACAATATTATAATAAAATCTTATTGTAAATTTAAGTACTTTTCAAATAAAAGTGTTTCTTTGATACATAGTATTTGACGTCACTACCGTTATGGACTATGGAGGACGATGCGTTTTGAGTTTGCGTTCCGCATTAAAAACACGCTACATAAAATATTAAATTGTCAAATAAGTGTGGTGCACTTGTTTAATTCTCTAAATTACACAACAAGTGTACCACAATGTTTTTATGGGCCAATACAACGCATTCTTAAGAAAAAAAAAGTTTTGTATTTCTTGCATATTCCCTATTTTTTTATTTTAATTAAGTTAACATTCATGCTCTCATTAACTAACAACACCGAACAACGGGTTTTATAGCTAAATACTTATATTGGTAATTCATTCATTGATTCATTGATGTTTGACATCATAGCAATATTATGGATATGACAATTATGACTTAAAAATAATACGGATAATGTAGCTGCAAAATTGTAACAAACAGCTACAATATCTATAACCATATTTTTGGTGTTAACGTAATATAGTGAGGCTGTATAACATCCATTTGATATATTTAAAAAACTCGTTAGCTTTTTCTACAAGGAGAGATTCATTTCTCACAATTCACTGGAACATTATTAAAATTAAAGGGTATCTATTTTTTTTTTGTATTTTTATTTAAAAATGGATTTAGACGTGTCGATAGATTTGCTCGACCTTAAATGATCTAATCGCGATCAAACAAAATCGAGTAGAAGACAGGAACAATCGATTAAATCGAGCAAATCTGTAGGCGCCTTAAGAAACTTCATGAACGTTTTTAAGTGAAACAACGAGCCAAGTAATCTTATGTTAAATCTTATGTACAATCGGGCACACACATAATATAATATAAGATTTCACTCATCTCTAGAGATAATAAGAACGTAAAGTTATATGAATTATAAAAATCTTCCGGCTTACTGGTATCATCAAACAAAACATTACATTATTAATTTGCACAAAATTATTTATACTTAATTTTATTATTAATGGATTATTATTAATTTCGCTGATTAAGTTTAGTGCCTGCCAAAGACGATTTCTGTCTTCACTTATGTAAATGCCTTGCCGTATTTTGTTTTGTACCTTTATGGAGATGTAAATTGAAATTCGCCGTTAAAATTCAGACGCTAATTAAAATCTTTATTTCTTTACTTAAAAATAATACATAACATTTGAATATCTATTTGTATAAAAATACAAATGGATATTCAAATTTTAACTTGAAAGAGTGACCACTCTTACGGATGTTGGAATGTACTAAATGTGATGGATGACAGTTTATCTGCCAAAGCCGATTTCGCGTCGTTAAGTGTGGTAATTTGGTTATTAAATCACCCAAATATACAAATAAGCAGTTTCCCCAACACGATAATCATTCCAAACATATCATGCTTACGATTATTGAAATGTATTTACTCAATTAATTTAAGTTTCAAAGAGTTCAACTGTAAGCATCCAGCAGTATTCATGATGTGATGACCTTATTACAAATTATAATGTAATCATATAAAAATACTTTATTATGATGTTATATTTTATTTTTATATAAATACCTTAAAGGTATTTAAATAAAAATAAAATACTATTAATATTAACCGTAGGTATTGTGTTATATTTCATTTATTCCTAATTAAATGTATTGATATATATAAGCTTAAAATAATTATGTCACTTTATTTTTTAGAATCTCTAACATGTCTCACTATTACATTATAATACCCAGTTATGTTAATTTTCTTAATAAAAATCCCATTAATTGCAAACAAAAATGTTAAAAAGGCACGTTTAGTTTATTTGCTGTGATTTTAAAACTTATGAATGCAAAGTAAATGTAAATAAAAATTATAATGTATATGACGTAGGTACCTATTTTTTTAGCGACGGCCAATAAATTTTACAAAAAACCAAAACGTTTTATTTTTACTTCTTCCCTATATTGAAAATTTGCATGAAATTATGAAAATAAATTTAAAATTCAGAATCGAAACCATGTCGTGTGTAGCGTTAGTTTTTTGTGGATCTCCTAATTGCTTTACAAAAACGGCGAGAAAATTATAACTTGCGGGCACAGTCCACCGCGAGAAAGAAAGTGAAGGTCATCATTATTTTTAATCCATTGCACTTTTTGGTCGAATGCTTTGTGTTATTTGATTCTGGATACCGCAATGGATAGTGGAATGGATTTTGGACCTTGGTGTTTGATGCTTTTGTGGTAGTGTGTTGGGGTGTGGGCGAAATTCACGAGTAATCTCGACACTATCAGTGCTGCGTCCGCCCGTGGCCCATCGCACGTAATTACAGAGCCAAAGAACCGGGCGTCAATACTAATATTTGCTTACGCCCCGAAGTGAGGCTTCGCTCGGGATGCAAGCGTTTATCTCGTAACGAGGTGTGGTTCACGTATAATTATGACAGTCGTCAATTTTCGAATGATTGCTGCAGATACGGCAGGTGCCACATTCTGTTCTGCGCGTGATTGTACCCATCGTGCCGTCCACAAACTTAGAATTTAAACAACGTTGGTTTTATTTTGTGAAATTATAGGCCCCTTGTGTTAGGCGAAAAAAAATCTAGGCACTTTATTTTGGTAAATTTTTCACTACATTGTCCCAAAGTAACTGCCGAAAATAACAGTTAAAAAACGGGTCCTTAAAATATTTCTTCTGCGTCGTCGTAAACTTTCTGTAAATAAAAGAGTTGCGAACAAAGCCGAGGTTATTGGCAAACCCTTGCAATTAACTGTTAACAAAGTATTATTGTTAAGCGCGTGTTTGCCAACATTTCGGTATATTGTTCTTTTGTCGATTTCGCTTCAACCCGTCAATTTCGGTGTGCGAATGGCCGAAAGGACGTCGACGGTCGATCTGCGATAAAGTTTAAGAAAAACTTTACGAGCCGCCAAAGGCGGGTAACACGAATACAAGGAACAAAGCTTCTTAACGACCAATGTGTTTATGGAGGTGGCCTGTTTAACTATACTTTTTGTTGTGAAGCTGCAAACAATTGTTGTGTCTTTGGGGCTCTTTGGTTAGGGGTGATGGTTTAACGGTGATGTTATGATCTGCTTTTAGGTAGTGTCTGTTTCGGCTTTTATAGTTTTTGTCGTATCGACACGTTTGTCTTTATTGTTTGTAACGGACGCCGCGCTTTGATGACCGCGCGTGCCCTAGTTATAGCTTTATCAATAAATACGAATTACTTTTTATCACCAAGATATTTCCTAATCTGCCTTTCATTTCTTCCTCATTGGTCTTGTGGTCGCAAGCGCGATTGTTGAGTATGAGGTGCTGGGTTGCATTCCCAAGTCGGGCGAAGTGTTATTGGTATTTTCATCAGGAGTTTCTCAGTAGCAGCCACGGAGTCTGGACTTGTGCCCAGTTGATGGCAATAGGCTTGAGATATGATGCTCCAACGTACCTAACTAGCGAAATGTGGGTGTTCTATTACGTACACTTCTGCCTAGCCCTTCGGCCGGGGAATGTAGGAGTGATGAAGTTTGATGATATCTTACCTAGTTTATCGTACATTCGTACCTACTTGTATCTGCAGTCTGACTGTCTATCTGGGTAGATATTGGTATGTTTAAATTAAACATAGGTACCCGGTGTGGATTAACGTGATTTATTTTCTAAAGAATACCTATTCAAATTGCATGATATCTTCAGTAACATACTTAGATACCTACCTACTTAAGTATATAGGGTCGCAGGGACACCGACGCTAAAATGGTTCCCAATCGTCGGTTATTAAAAAAACAGCTGTTTCCTACAAAACTACAAACCAATTACCGTTACCGTTTTACAATACCTACACGGTCAACATGTTTCTTCTCGGTCAACAAAAATTATATGGGGTTCAGAATGATGTAGGTAAGTACTGATACGTGGTAAACGTTTTAGATCGTTGTCCATTCTACCCTGTATAGGTATCTATTACCATTCTAATAGAGAACATGTATTTTAAGCAATTCTTAATACCCGGTAGAATTTTATAGCAACCGCACATAACCCAGTCTAGTGTGTCACCTAAGCATACACGTGTAAGATACACCTATGGCAAAACAAAAGGTGAATCAATATTTCTATAATTAAAATATGCTGTAAATAAATACCGATGAAGAATGTCTATGTGGGGGGGGGGGGGGCTCAGAATGATTTACTGAATACATGGTAACCATTTGCGCGTCGGTGTCTTTTCCATCCTGTATAAATGACAGCTGGGACCACCTTCGTAACCATACAGCACTGTATAATTTTAATCTCCATATAGCAATCATTCTGCAGGCACGATGATAAAGCAGCCGTTGCGTCATCGGCATTGTTCAACAAGCACAGATTTTGAGCGCCCACAAATCAATATTAATTTAGTAAGATACTTAACTCGTGCGTCCATTTTGTGTGTTGTGCAATACCGTGATGTAGCAGAAACAGTACTAGGCGACAACATGAATAAATTCTTAACGGTCTGCGTGATGATTATGTCAACGGCCCAGCTAGAAAACTGGAAGAGAGAGATGTAAAGTGTGTTCTGCTGCTCTTCTCTAGAAGACCATCCGTTCGGAACTTCGGAACCGTGATCTTGATTTTGACGTTCTGAAAATAAATAAAATGTAGCAGAAAATTCTGTATGTTTAGCTTTTTTTAAGTAAGGTGGAAAATTTGCTTCTGAAAAACTCATGAACGGTTATTTTCAGACTGTTCACTGTGTTTAAACTCAAAGCATTTATTTAAATTAGACCATAACAGGCACTTTTGAATGTCAGAAAAACAAAAAGGCAAAGCTACAGTCACAGACACAAGACATAATAACTTGTGAAAGTACTGTATTTACCCATTTCAAAGCGTAGATCTCTATGGAGAAGAATGGGCAAGAAACTCCATGGACACTCTTTTCAATCAAAATATTGTTACAAGATCTTGGTTACATCATTCATGTCGAGATAATACATATATGTGAGAACGATGTAGAAAGACGTGCACATTAAGAGCGTCCAGAGTAAAGTTTAAATCAATATTTTAAAAACAAATTAGTTAAAATAAACCGTGGCAGCTAAGAGATAACCAGTTCCAACTGACAGCGCCCGTTCACGAACATGACGCATGGAGCAGCCCCTTTCAGGGCTAATCAATATAATTATAATTGGATAAATATAATTAAAACGACTAATAAGTAGCTTTGCCCAGTAGTGGGACATTCAAGGCTATTGAAAACAAAAAAGTAGCTACGACGGTTTAATTTTCTGAAAATGCGTATTCACTAGCCCATTGTAAAATGAACGTATGTACCTGCTATATAGTTGATTTATATGCACCGAAGAAAGCAGGGCTCATTCGCTAGTCTCACAACAAACAAACGCAGAGCCCGATTCGCTTCGGTGGTAAATTAAAGCGTACGAAACGAGATTTTCAACAGAAAAGTAATTATAGAGCGGTACCAAAAAGCGGTTTTGGTTTCGGTAGCAATAAAACTTGCGTTGTCAGCGACAAAAGGGTTTGTTTTTGGGCATTTCGGACCTTCTTCGAACAGCGGGAGCCGAGGAAACGAACAAATACTTAAACGGTGTAAGTATACGAAGGTTGGTTATCCGACGAGCGCAGCTAATAACGTGTCGTCTGACATAATAGGCGGGTCGGCGAAAGACGATCCTCATAATGAGCCCGTACCGAGCTTTGTTCTGCACAGAATGGGCTTGAAATGTCACCGAGATAGGTTTATTTACATCAGAAAGTTGTACGTCGCTCAGTATTGTGTGTAAAGTCGCACCGTACTAAATGAGTTTTATGATTTTTATGAAAAGAAATGTTTTGAAGTAAAGGCCTGTTTACGACGGAGAGTTTGATTAGTGGGAGTCGTTAGTGGGCTTGTTTTGTGTGTTACCGCTAATCAAAGTGTTATTAGACGTTTACACTCAAAGGCATATGGAGGAATGCTAGCGTGGGTGATGGAATACACACAAATCACTTACGTAAACAGTAGACTCCGCGCAGGGCTACATGTATGGATGACGTAAGTTTGATTTTGTATCTATGCACAGGAATAGAACCCGCGCCTCGATGCTCGCGTACAAACTCCGTGCCTCTAAGTGGAGAATTGGATCACGCAATGTGTAAAGTAATTTCGATTTAGTTTTAAAACTTAGGAAACACGTAAATGTTTTACCACTAAAGGAAAACCTCAATTTATATACCTAATTACCTTATAAGGTAACATGAAAATCCTCTCAGGTATCGCTTTTGGCCTGGAATCCCGAAATTTGCGTTTGAACATACTTAGTCGAAACTGGGTCGAGACTGCGTTTAAACTTAAAAATGCTGTCGGCTGGACTTAGAATGCCTGCATTTAAAGTAAACTTCTTTACATAACTATAAAGTTAAATGTTACGGTAATGTTTACAAAATGAGTACCTAAGTATAAAAAGCAAAAACTGTTTTGTGTAACGGTATTAGCGGTCCGATAAAAAATTGGAGCAAACAATAGAAAAAATGGTAACAGCAAATCTTTGCAACAAACCAATTCAAAGGAATGCTCTGTTTTTGGACTCATAAAAATTAGTAAAATAGAGCAGGACTTTTGTCTAAAAAGGTTTTATGGCGGCGCGGCAGTTGTAGTAAAACAACGCTGTTGTTATAAAAATATGTTGACCGTTAATTGTAACAGTTTGTTGTTTTTCGTCCTACCGTAAAATACCACAAACAACGTTACAATTTAACAGTCACTGTTATTTTCTCAGAAATCTGATATAAAAATTGAACGGTACTGTTTTTTTCCCCTGGGCTCCCCTTGGACTCACATTTTAGATATTTTCCAATAATTGCTTTCATTTGGTAAAAACTTACATCTTAAAAGAGGGTGCTATCGTCTTGAAAATTTCCAATTCACGATTGAACCTCACCCGCACCTAGATTTTAACTAGTCCCACTAAATATGTGTTGGAATGAAATCTTGGAATGTCAACTCAACGAAACAAGTCGTTTCCAATCCATCAGCCTTTCTAGAAAGATACAAGGAAGCGTTTCAAATATTTTAATGAGTGAACCTAATGGTAATGTGCACTACTTCAGATATCTACCGGTTCTAAGATGATCCCTAATCGAGCAAAAGGTGCATATTATTTACTTTTTCTCGTATTAAATTTTCAGGTAGACCGAAACTGGATCTTATATGAATGTGGTCTGACACGCCTAGATTGTGAAAGACGGGGACGAATAATATTTTAATCAACATACAACCTAGCACTGGCCTGCAAATTGCAAAAAACGTAAGAAAATTTGAATTTCGCGGGTTGGTTGGAGCATTCATACAGCTTTTATTTAGACAATGACAAGAATAACAAGTGCTTAAAAATCTCATCTGCTGTAGCATAGGTATATAATAACAATAACTGGTGTTTATCTTTGAAACACACTAATGCTACCCATAACTGGCACTAGCGTTAGACTACACTACGGAGGTGTACACTACCTCCGTAGTGTAGTCTTACTTACTAATTACTCGTGTAGTGTGTACTGGTTACTAACCGCTTACTTTTACCCGTCTTTGCACCAACACTTAGTTGACATTTCTTAACTCATAATTACCTTCGTTCAGTGACACAATAGATCATTTGAATAAAGATCTCAAGCATGTAGGACAATGCTAGCGGGTGGGCCAGAGGCGAGCTAACCCGAGCCGGGCCGAAGCAGCCCGAACCTTTGCATATGCAAAACAGAGGCTGTATCACTGCCAGGCGGCTGCTTTGAAGTCAGACGGTAGACGCGAACAAATTTATGCTCAGTGTCAATACATTAGAGGAGAGCGGCGTCGCGACTGATGTCAGAGTCGGCTGTGTTTGAATAATAAGTGCACGGCTCCATTGTGGGATTACATGACCCAAGGGTGACAGATAATGAAGGATTGCATTGAAATTCAGAAACGTTTCTTGGAGTTCAGACCTTTTGATTGAAAATACATGACGGTCGTTGCCGTGGTGATGCACATCTTTTCGTCAGCCGTCAAGAGTTTACAAATCGTAATCGCTCCAGGATTCTCAGGCAACAAAGGAATGCTGAACTGAAAGTCAAGCAAGGTGAAGTTGAAGCCTGTTAAAGCAAAGCCAGACATAACAACAATGGTTGCTGTGGCGAGTTAGTTCTAACTCCTAACATAAACATAGAAAAAGAGTGATGATATCATTAACATAAGCCACAAAAAAGAAACAAAACGTGACGTACGATAATGGAGCTCGGTGTAATAACGCGGAGGCACGCGAGACGCCTCGCGCCGCGCCCGCGCCGCGTGCAGGGAGCGCGTGCCCGCCGCGCGGCGGCCCGGCGACCCGGCGACGACGGCGGCGGCGTGACGCACGGCCCGCACTCAGTCGCGCGCCGACCGCAACACCGAGCGCACGCACCACACGCTCCCTTATCTAATGATGCTGTGATTATAAAGACGCTCTTACGTACTGGATGTTTTATTAGTGAAGTGTGAATTAGTAACTATGGTGACAGGTATTGCCGGTAGCCCTCAGCAGGCCGCTGCAAACCCAGTGGTGGTGAATATGAGCCCTTCAGCGACGCAGGTTGAACAGAAGAAGAGCGGCGATAATAGAAGGGTATGTATAGTTTTGTTTTGTTTATTAGTTTAGGTTTTTATTTTTTCTAATAAAATTATATAAAAAAAATGGAAGTTAAGGTTAATGCATGAGAATGATTGATTACTAGATTAATAAAATGGTTGACTTAACGTAAACAGTGCTATTAAAGAAAGACATCAACGCGCTTAATATTTTTTTTCACAATATTCGTATATTCATAATTACTTTTTTTTTCTATCACTTCTTAATGTTTTAAAAACCAACACAACGAAGAGTATAATGTATAGTTATAGAGTTTACATAATATTTTCAAGTTGGTCTACATTGTAGCCTGAAGTCTACGGCGTAGTACGGACTTGTAGGCATTCGTAGGCCTATATATTTTTACTACTGCAAATACTGCAATTCAAATGATCTTTTGTTGATTAATCAATTTAGTAAACTATGGCCTCTTTGTTATTAGTAAGAATATTAGCGAGTTTAATTTTTAACGTTGTAACGGTGTTTTTTCCTAGATGCAGTAAATCCCTGTAGCAACAAGATCGTGTGTTTATAGTTAGTGTGTGTGTAGTTAGCTTACGTACACGTAAACCTACATATTGCCACTAAGAAGGTGGGCAGGGATGGTGCATCACGCTCGCATTTTAGCGAGGCGATGCGAACTGCCAGTGGTGTCACGATTCTGTGCTCGAGACGTGCAAATTACTATGTACCCTAGCTCTTACTATACACTTATGTAGATGTAGAACTTGTATACATAATATGATATAAATAATTTTTAGTCTGGGTTTGTGCCCGGTTGATGCCTATAGGCTCGCTCTCTAGTACGTGCGAATTAAATATTACAACCAAAATTTGAGTGTACTATTAGGGACACCTTGAGTGTACTATTAGGGACACCTCTGCCTAACTCTTTGGGGATTACAGGCATGATGTTATGTGATATTCCCTCCAATTTTTACCAAAAAAATCTCAGGTAAGCTGATATGATCGCTTAGCCGAAACACCAGCAAGTAATTTTGACAACAGATAAACGATTGCTATGTTTTATTTAATTCAGACTCTCAGTGGCGCCTTTTCATCGACATAGCTGTGTCATTTTAGTAAAAAGATTTCCACATGTGGCATGTGGTAAAAGCAGGTAGACCATGTTTAGCAGAGGCCTTTTATATTCAATTTATAATGATGATGGTATTGATAAAATTATTCTAAAATCGATTGTATGTTGTCGGGCGATTTAGTTGAACTATCTGAAAAAAAAAAACATCATGGACTAGAGTTACCTAACTTACTAAATCGGTCCAACCGTTTCGGAGATAAGCCGCAACAAACAGATAAATAGACAGACAAAAATTTAAAAAAAAATGTGTTTTTGTTATATTTAAGTGCATTTTCATACGCATTCATTAAAAAGCTGTTATTTTCATATTACAAAAAGACACTTCAATTTTATTTATTTGTATACATTACAGTACTCCAATGTATACACTACAGTTAATTATCTGAAGCCTAGGTTTCAAACAGTTCGTACAAATAAATATAAGCCGAAGAGGCAACAATCTCGTAGCATTTGTCACACGAGACATTTTCAGGAAAACCCATGACGCGAAGCGCTAAATAAATGTGTGTGACGATATCAAATTCCTAATGTGTGATAGGTGTTCGAATTTCAGACGGACGTTAGGGCCAAAGACATTCAAATATTTACGAGCGATAGACGGGACAAGACGAAAAAAAATGGTAATCTATAACTTGTTACTGTCCGTCTAGTGTCATACGTTCTTGTCACTCTTGTCAGGTGGCATCCGTGATTCAAAATCGAAAATGTTCGGGATCAAAATATATTTATATAGGTTTATAGGTCAGAAATTGAAAACATCAGAGCGCAAAAAATGCACTGTACTGACATTTTATCATGTAATTTCTAACAACTTGTAAGGATACCAATAATGTAAAACAAAGTTTGGAACTATACTCCATCGGTTTAGGTAGTTAACTAAATGTAAACAATCTTAGCATGTCTTTTATCTAAAAAAATGACTAAAAATTGTATCTAAAAATGTTTACAATTAGGTATTTACTTAAATAGATGTTAGGTAATTAACTTCATTTAAATAATCTTTGTATGTCTTTTATACGATTTATTTTACATAAAAAGACATATCAAGATTGTTTACCTTTAGTTAACTACCTAAACCGATGGAGTATAGTCCTTTTTTAACTTTGCAAATTGCTAGAACGAAACTTTAGGTCTTAGATCGAAATCAAATAGTTAAGTTTCCGCTCACATTTATTCATATGCGAGTAAACAACATCAAGCCTGCTACTACGTTAATTACATAGCATATTCTCGACAGGGAGCAAGTAATACGGCTTAATCTATTCTCAATAAACAAACCAAGGATACCACCAAATAATAGGAAGTATTCCTCAACAACAGTGGGCTGCAACTCTACAAGTTTTAATTAACCTTTAAACGCCTCAAAGATTTTCCCACGCATCGTGGCGCGTCGGCTTCGACTCTCCGAGTGAATCCTACGCGAGCGCTTTAACACCAAATAATGCAACACTCAAGCGCCACCCACATCGCATCCCTCTTATCTTGCGAACCACTCGAGCCGACTAGAGGCAGGCTAGGGTTATCACCTGCTGGCTTTGGCGGGGTCTAGTTTTAGTAATGACGTGTTATTGTTATCGGAACGCTGCTGGTGTGATGTTTAGCGCTTAGATAGTGAACAATGAAAGCCAAAGAGTAGCGATTAACCTGTCGAAAATTCCATGTGGTCTCGTTTTTTATAAACGCGATGTAATTTCGGTCTGATTCGTTTAAAATATTTTGCATACAACAACAGGCCAAACTTTTCATCTTTTGCTGTCCTTTCGTGATCTTCATGAGCTTCGTTTTTTATTTATTTTAAGTATGAAAAAAACCGGCCAAGTGCGAGTTAGACTCGCGCATGAAGGGTTCCGTACCATCGTAGTAGGAGAGCCGCCTTTAATTTATTATTTGTTCTTAAAGCGGCAATAAAAATACACATTCGGGGAAAATTTCAATTGTCTGCCTATTACGGATCATGAGATAAAGCCTGACAAGCGTTGACAGGCAGACGGACTGACGGACGGTCAGCGCGGAGGCTTAGTAATAGGGTCCCGTTGCTTACCCTTCGGGTACGGAATCATAAAAACGAATTAATTATTACTAGGTGAAAAAACTTCGTCTTGAGAATTCGGCATTTAGTTCTGCACTTCCTTCCTTATGCGTAGCACATGATGCATGAAAACCTTCCTAAAACACGCGCTAAGTGTGTCTGCCTCTGCCATGTTAAAAGGCAAGACGGATGAGCACTTTCACTTGTTTTGCGTTGAGAATTAACTCTTCCATTTCTTGATTATCTTTTCTACCTTGACTTTAAAATTCGCTTTTCGTTTTATAACCTCTCTTTTTATGTAAAAAATATTTCTAGCTAATGCTGTACATTCCATACAGATATTCATTTCCGTCTCTACTATGACTATTCTTCAAGAAGTCTATATGTCCAAAATTCCAAATCACCAATGTAAAACATGCAAACACGTTCTAAAATCCGTTGCCAAAATCCATAAATCGTAGTGTTGTCGGAGTCAGCCCTCAGAGCCGTCCAGACAGTAGGAGCGTGAGTCAGGCGAGGCGTGGGCGGAGCGTGGGTGACGCGCCGTGTGGGCTAATTGTCGTGGGAACGTGCCCCCCCTCCCCGACTCCCCCCTCCGTGCTTGTCGCCTACACCAGGACGCTAGAATGCGTCATAGGATAGCATAATGAATGAGATGCCGCCCCAGACCTGTCAACATTGTGTTTTTATGACTGTCGCATCCAGAAGTGAAGTAGACATGTTTATCTGAAAGTTACGCTTCGTATTTCGTAGACTTCTATGTTTTAAATCTGTAAGACTAATCTAATCTGTATTCTGAGAGGGTCTGGAGTTTTCAACTGTTTCTATGACTCTTATGATAAGCGCCAAAGAGGTTACAGGTACAAATAAACTGACCATATAAAACACGCCTTGTCCCTGCCTCTACGCTCAGCAGATGCCAGATAATTTGACAGGTACAATTGGAAAGACAGCCTCGTCCATCACCTATCCGATCGATCACGAACGTACTCCCCGTATTAATCACGATACAAGACAAGTAACAGACAGTAGATGGATGCTGACGCGTAATTACACGCGTCTGTGACTGGAGGAAGCTATTAGGCGACCGGCAATCCATCATGTGATGATAAACATCATGGCTGCCGTGAGATAAGCCGTCGGCGCGTCGCGTGTGACCGGCCTAACGCCCACGTGTCCACGCTGCCGCGCCGACCGATACCGCCTACAGCGACCTACAGCGCTAGATAAGGCTTCTCTGATTGTATCGTACTCAAGTCGTGGGTTTGTTGCACGCCTTAAATGGAGAAGAATGTTTTGAATCTTTGCAGTGAAAGGCGTAGTTTTTGAGTCTTTGTTTGAAAAATTAGCAGTGTTATCATTGGTGTGGTAATTTTGTGAGATATGAGAACCTTTCTCGGTTTCTTACTTGGTAATCGAATGATGTACGAGTAGACTCAGACCCATCCCAGATCGATTATCATAACACGAATCGCTCAAAACAAAAAGGCATCTAGCACTAGCCACTGGCACATCCAGACGTCTGGCCAGCTATTATAGCGTGGCGGAAGTTCGGCGTACGCTCCCACGCATTGGCACGCGTCGCCGCCGCCGGCGCGTGGCTGCCAAGCGCATGCCAGCGGCCGCCCGCTGCCCACTGGCAAACCGTGCCAAGTGCCAACTGCCTGACTGGAACAGAAGGTGAAGTCTGCTAGGTAGTCGGTTTAAGCACCAAGAGCGGTTTTGAAGTTGCAAGGAACTACAGGTTCATGATAAACCCTTGAAGGCCCACTTTCTGCAATGATCTTCCTTTTGTTTTGGGTTGCATGTATTATGCAGTTTTTACTTTGTCGTTCTTCTTAGTCTATTTCTATACTAAAAAAAACAATCAAATAGAAAACAAGTGATGCTTCTTGTCTATTACTATACCATACCGACGCTTTATCACCGTTGACCATCCAATACGTAGGTACCTAAGTGCAATTAAAATCCTGACCCGCTAATATTAATAGCCATGCGTCTTTGCGCAGTCATGCGCTATAAAACCGTAGTGGATCTTTTTCAATTTATTCCATTTTCCCTCTAAAAGCGTTCCGCACTCCGGTATATTTCGAGGATTCCGCGAATTCACCGTTTGATGAATGCCTTTTAATTAAACACTACATAACCCTGTTGGATAACAGCGATCAATATTAATCGCTTCACATCAAAGACGCGATAATTAATCCTTACAGACATCGTTAGGACTAATGGTAGAGGCGGCGCAAATGATGTCAGTACTTTAAGTCAAGTCGATGTAATACGATGTTTAATTTCCTACTTCCTTATTTGTAACTTGACTTTAAAATGTTGATAAAATGCTGATAAAACGACTTGAAACAAGCAACAAAGACCTAATTAATTTAAACCTTTTTAATTGTCAATGCGCAATAAGTCTCACTATGAAATGAATCAGAAAATATCACCTCATTAAATATCTCCGTTCATGAACAAAGCATTGCCGGCAAGACAATACAGACAGATACATAATATAATGCGCAGATTAAACGACTTATCTTTCAGAAGGTCGTCGGCGGCCGTATGGCGTCGCATCCCTATTTATCGCATGCATTAGCACCGAGCTGTCAACCATGCGGATTTAGGCGATACGAATGTATAATGACCACTGGGCACTGGCCGATTGCCAAACAGAGCAAAATAACCGTCTGTAGGGGTACTCAACCAGCGGGCAGGCTGAACTGCGGCTAGGGTCGGACTGGGAAAGATGAGAAGCCCTATATGACATACAGTATTTAGGTGCAGAATTTAAGCACTGGTAATGCAGTCGTGCATTCTTTTAGTCTCATGAAATGTGGAAGATAATACAAATACTTGTCAAAAGAAAAAAAAATGTTGGGAGTTTAGTAGCTTTATGCGAAACGCAGCATTGTGCCAAACACTCTTGGTTTTCTTTCCTTCAATTAGAAAACTAAGAAAAAGGTTGACGATTCCTGTCCACAAGAGCGCCAATGACATGGCACGCTGTGTAACCAGGGTGCATGGCATGACTCAGCTGCTCCTAGTAAATAGATATTGACGACTTGATCACGTCTCTCGCTCCATTCGCTATGCGTTTATATCAATTGGGAATGTCGCTGGGGCTCTTGTGGCGAGAGATGTGAATTGACAGTTTGAAAATGGAGTTTTGGGGAACGACGTAGTTGAATGTTAGTAGAACTGACAATTGTTTAAAAATGGTTTTAAACGAAGTAGGTAACTAATTTGACTTAACTGTAAGCCAGATCTAGCCATGAAATAAGAAAAAAACATATTTCAACTTTGCTGTCAGCAATCCTGAGAAAACCAAATCAGACCAGTACAAAATCTTCGTAATTACTCATGACTACGCTCGGAAGAAGCCAGCATATCAATATCAAAGCAGATAGAAATACAACAAAAAAAATCGCGCGTCACGAATACCGGAACGCAGTCAGTGCGTCTCAGTCGGTCGCAGACAGAAGATAACCCTGGCACGTGCGCCGGCGCCCCGCAACGCGACGCCGCGACTAAATCCATTCCGCATGGCGGGCCAAACGTTACGTAAACGATAGTGTGGCCATGGCATGTGGCAGAAGTTCCACTGAACAATGTGTGATAACGATAATAAATAGAGACGCAGAATACGTTGTCTAAGATTATGAATAGAGACGTAGAATCATCTTCTGTCTAACCGGATGCAGTTGAATATTAGAATTTTACATGAACCGACTGCCTATCTGACCTCCGCGGCCCACTTAGTACTGGGTAATACGATACCACTCGGTAAGACTGGAATGCAGACTTTCGGGCCATTGACTACCTGTAACGACTCTCAAAGATCTATATATGACTGCCGGGACGTGCTTTCCGAGACACGGAGGAAACTCGGTATGTAACGGCTTAACCTAAAGATCAACCCGGGCGGCTGTTATTATTTGGCCATGAGCTTCTATAGAGACGTAGAATACAAGGTGTAAACATCGACCTGCAAACTGTTACCATGAATTTATGTAGCTATTGAATTGAGTATGATGTCCATCACACCGTGTATAAAAACGTAAGGATGCTGGTTCGCTTGATGAGTTCGTAGTAGAGGCCGCTTGTTTTGATTTGGCATCGCAACTGTAAGAAAAGTTCTTGAACTTCTCAAAAGTACAGCTAGATTTTTGTCTTTAAATGTCGAAGTGACCGCTGTTATACTTAGGCTTTATTCTAGTTGGCGATTAGTACGTAAAAGGTTGGGTTGGTCTCTCACACATCCTTATTTTATTATACTAGATACGCAGAGCTTAGACAATCAACACAGATATCTTTGTGGCTAGGAGAGTATATCACATGGGTATCAATTAGCGTCAGCGGTTCGAAGCGAACCCCTTATCTAGCACCTGTTATCCGAAACTATCAGCTGACGTTATCGGGTCAACACTTACGTGGGGCAGACATGAGTGTGTGACAGATAGCGTGCCGCCCCGTCAGATAACAGTTTTTGTTTTGGGTCATCACCTCATTGACTTACCGCTACCAACCTTTGATCATAGCACCTACTTGTATATGTAAAAAAATTTGATGGCCTCGTTGGTCCAATGGTCGGAAACGCTTCTGCTGAGCATGAGATCCTAGATTCGATTCTCAGCTGGGACAGTCTTTTTCTTTCTCAGAAGCAGCCAAGAACCGTGGATTTGTGTCTGATTGATGGCAATAGGCTCACCTCTTGATACAAAGGACTTACAATAAACATAACTAGCGAAATGCTAATAGATACTAATAGGAGCTCCTCAGCCTATCCTGCATGGATTACAGGCATGATGTGATATGAAAAAACTTTAAAAAATGCCAGATTTTATTTAAAAAAAATGTCACATTGAAAGAAAAATATAAATGTCACATTGTTAATAATCGTTACATTCAAACAAGCGGCTTGTTATTGGCATCTTGTATAGGCGATTGTAATAATGTAAACGTGTAACAAACGTCGTGTTTCTTTTGACTCGCCTGACAGCTATTTAGTTAGCAGTTAATATATTCAGAAATACACGTGATAGTTGAAATGGCGCCTTTGTAATCCGCATGCGACGGTAAAATGGGGAGGTGTGGGAGCTTGTGTACTCGCTGTACCTGCATCTGTGTGTGTTCGCTATATCGGGGCACCGCGACGCCGCCGCAGGGCGCCTGTCGCGCGTCGCCCGCTTGCCACGTGCCGTTTCCCGACTTCGCGCGTCTTTACGGTCTGCGGAAAACTAGACGAGTTTGTTTCAATACGAATTCTCTCTTTCATGTTTTTAATAGGCATTAAACTTTTAGTATGAATAAAATATCTCATATTTAGGATATTTTAAAACATTCACGATTTTTACGATGGATAGGTGTTATGTTCGTGTTTTGCAATTGATGGTGATTTTATTAAAATCAATATAGATGCTGTAATAAATTATTTACAATTACAAGCTTTGAAAAACCAAATGCAACGTAATATTCAGTCGTCTACAAATTTATTTATTTAATCAACAATATTTCACTTGACAATATCTCTGTAGTACTAGACCACTCTTTGCGCTATTATCAACAGATTATCCTCTTAACATCAACATAGGCAATGTTCCTGTCAATCTCTATGTCACCTCGCTGAACAGTTGAACACTAAATGATGGCGATAGGAACATCGCCTGTCAATTTCCACACCTCTGTAATTAAGCTGTACGTGCGTAGTGAACATTCACACCTACTCTACTAGCTACGGGCACGCTTAGAGCACACGCGAAGGAGAAAATTAGAGGAGAGAATTCTATGGTGACTGTTAGAAAGTTTCCTACAGTCGAAGCGGTGTACTGTATTCAAATATCTTTTTCGTTCTATATTTTATTTCTTCGAAAGTGTATTGAAAAACGTCGTTTGATACACGTGGGCATTTGTTACTGCTTTTTTCGGCTCTATAACAACCTCGCCTGCGGCTCGGGTGTGAATTCCGCCTTGTTATTGCATTTGGCAATAACCAAGTTTCCCCACTTACCTCTATCTAAACGTACTATTGTTAAACTCATTTTATGCTTTAAATATCTAGGATAATATCATTACTCTGTGTTTGGGCTCCACCATAGTCTGTTAAAAAAATGGGAAATTTTCAATGCTGATATTTTTAGCGTTAAGTAGATTATTGTCGTGAACAATGTGAAAAACAAACGCCGATCGTGAAATGTCAGTAACAGTTTCAGTTTTATTGTAGGCAGTAGAAACTGCTGGCAATTATTTACATGCAAGTTCATGCCATTAAATATGAGGGCCCTTTATCCTCGACTCCGGAAGCGATGTGTCGTGCGGAAGGCGTCGGAGAGTTTCCCGCCCTCGCACAGCGCCGCGCCGCCGCTATCACGTTCTATATTTTTTTATTTATGTGAAAATATAAGCGGTTCACCCGTCTGACATTGGCGTATCGGTCAGTCAGACGGTGTTTGCGAGAGCTAATTTCGAACACGTACCGACGACGTTTGTGTACTCGCCCGAAGTGTTAAAAGTGTGCTAACGAAACAAGATCAAATGTGATAGACGAGCCGCTTACTATTTCTCAGATATAGTGCCAATTCCGACGGAATTTTTATGCGTATAATATTATTTGATGTTTCGCTTTGGATTCGTGCCAAGGACCGATACAGAATCGTCGTCATTTGTTGATTAGAGACAAAACACGCAGTTATCATGATGATGTTAACAAAGAAATGGCGATGCCGGTCTGTGGCAGACTAGTAACGTTCGTTTGCCCGTCACGTGGTCTCGCCACGCGTGATTCAGCGTCACGGCGCGCGCGCCGCCAATCACGACACGGACGACCTTCACCTTGAGGCAGTCGCACGCGCCGTCACCGGCGTGTAACCAGAGATTAATGGCTCTTTTTGTCACGCGCCTTACTTGGTGTCACCCGGCGATAAAGCGATAACAATGTTGTTTAAACACGGCGTAAATAATACAATAATGCATGTACCACAAACTTGTGTGACTGTTAATAATGTTTTAGCACTGTGTTACATAAAGTTTGTCCACTTGGAAACTGATCATGTGTCGCGTGAGAATAATATGCTAGCCTTTATGCTAGTGTTAGGATGGCGAATATTTATGTGTAGGTAAATCTGCGTGTGTGTGCTAGACTTTAGCCTTAACCTTGCGCGCAACATTTAGTAGTTACACGTGTTGCTAATGGATGCAAATGCGGCGCGTTGACGCAAGACACAAGGATACCTGCTTATTATCAACTGTTCGGAAAGAAACTGAAGTTAGTTTTATAGACTTTATTAACAAACTTGTGTTTGTATTGTTGCAGAGTAACAAGCCGATTATGGAGAAGAGACGACGGGCGCGCATCAACAACTGCCTCAATGAACTGAAGGCGTTGATATTAGATGCTATGAAGAAAGACGTAAGATAACATTTACATAAATCTATTCCTCTGTGATCTGTCTATATACAATTATAAACTCTGGCTATATCAATATATTTGCTCAGGCTTTGAGGATTTGCCGTCTAGACTAGACATTTAATATTTTAAATGAATATTAAATATTTAAGCAAAATAATTATGCATTTGTTTAACGGCCCTTCTTAAATTAAATAATCTCTGTAGAGCCTCCATCTTTTCAATGCATACCTACCTATGTATTGTTCTAATAAATTTTTTCATCCTTGTTATAGCCGGCGAGACATTCGAAACTAGAGAAGGCTGACATCCTAGAGATGACTGTGAAGCATTTAGAGGGTCTTCGGTCTGAAGGCGCCGGTTCTCCCGATCGGTTCCGGGCCGGATACAGGCACTGCGTCACGGAGGTGTCGAAGTTCCAAGGCATTGAGCCGACGTTGAGAAGAAGGCTGGTCAGGCATCTGGAAGGGTGTGTAAACGCGCCCGGGAATAGACCCGCCGGAGCACCCACGCCACCCTCGGACGTTGAAGATGCCCCGCAAGGCCAACATTCAACTATTTTCATCTCGGGTAAGTTTTAAACGACGTTTTGACTTATGCTCGTAATCGCCATTAATACTTCCATACTCATGGTCTTGATAGTTTATTTTTGAAAGAATCCAAAAAATAAGTAGCCGAATCTACCATAATAACTACAACTATTGAGTATTGTCTTATGATTTTCATGTTGTATTTTCTAACTGGTGTCTATTATTTCAGCTGGTCCCGGCTCTGGCGTCCGCCTAGTACCAACGAGGTTATCGAACGGTGACATCGCGTTAGTTCTACCGGCTGGTGTCAACGCGAGCACCTTAGGAGCACTACCTACCCTGGTGCCACTTTCACCAAGGGACGCTTCATCCTCTACCTCCTCGGAAACCCGCTGCTATTCCCCCGCCAGCTCAGGATGGGGGACGCCTCCCCCTCCCAACGAAGACTCTGCCCCCCTTGCCCTTGTCACAAGAAAACAGCCCCCAGAAGAAAAACCCTGGAGACCTTGGTGACGCACCCTCCATTCCTTTCATAACTCTGTGATATATTTTAGCTGTACATAGTATGTCTACGTCGACAGAATATAGTTCCTAGTGTTAGCTATAAACAGAATAAACGCTTTCCGCATTGAAAGCTACTTTTACTTGAGTTACTTGCTCGGTCAGTTTAGAATGTGTGATAGTTTTTATAAAGATAACTTTGACGAGAGTTTGTATGATTCCTTTCTGTTTAACGAAAGGTTTGTTTTAGTTTTAAGGCATAGAATATTAACGTGTATATTCGCGGATGACATCTGAGGCAGTATTTCATGTATCATTTACGTAGAGACGTAGTATTCCTACGTTATATTCATTAATTAGTTTTTAAGTAAATAACTAGTGCCATTAATTAATGTTCTTCATTTTACAATTACTATGCTTAAAGCTTTTGTATTATACGAGTTTATACTAATATTGAGCACTCCAGTTGTAATCGACGATAGAATTCTGTGTGCCTTATACAGCAAAATCGTATAGTCTTCCATTGCATAGGCGTAGTATCAGTATATTAATGTTTAACATGAATAGTTGATTACAATGATTAATTATTGGTTGATAATTACGCTCAATATTCATTTAGTTACGTTACCGGAATAAACCAGTAGTCATTATGGTCTTCCTTTACCAGTTACCGAACGGGGACAGTTTATATTTAACATATATTTAGTTATATGTTTATTTGTATGAAGAAATATTAAGCCTTTATAGTTTTACATGCCTAAGTAATGTCGAATGATGTGTATTTATGTTTGCATCTTATTATAATATTAAAGGAATGTTGTATGAACAATTACTTAGTTTATTTTAATTGTAAACAATTACCTATAACAATTTGCCGTCTCAATGTAAATTATTAAGAGAATAACGTGATATTATTTTAGATTAAGTGTAGTAAATATAAGAAGATGTACCTAAAAGAAATATGCCATTAATCTAGAAATAAAAGTATGAATATATTTAGCCGTTTTATTTTAAAAGCTGAAAGAGCATCCAATAAAACTACAACAAAAAAATAAAGAAAGAAAAAGTATTTATTAGATTGACACAGGACAAAACAAAAAAAAAGGTTAAATTAACAATAAAACAAAATCATTTAAAAAACAAAACAAATGAAATTGGTCCTGTATGAGGCCAAAAGGCCCTACCTCAAAAGACCATACAATCCATGGCTTAAACCACAAGCCACGTCCAAGTTGTTTTCTAAAATACTTTCAGTTGAGTAAAGACGTTACTCAGTTAAGTTTTCAGGCAATGAGATCTACCATAAAATTATATACCTACACAAGGTTGTGGCGAAATAGAAAACAAAAAGTTTTCAAACACGCAGTGAATGGGTTAGACCATAGATATAATAAAGAAGCTGTTTTTAATATTTCTGTGGGTTAGACACTAGTTGACCCTAATGTTAAAGGATATAGGGAATAGTATTGTATAGTAATAGTATAGTATAGTAATAGTATAGTATAGTTGTGAATGCTGGTCTCACTATTGGATTAGGCATTATATTGTGCTGTCACGCGCTCCTGCGAATTCCTGATAAAAGCAGCTAGATACCTAATATCTGTGGTAACCGGAGGCTTAGGACTAAATCTAGCTTTGAGCTGAAGGTGGAAGCGCTAGAGTAGCCCGTCAGTGTCAGACTGTATGTTGAACAAAATATGATTCGCGACCGTAACAAATATAGCTTTACAGAGTTATACTATACTAACTGCCTCCGTGGTCGAGTGGTTTAGGCGTTTGCCTTGTGACCCGGTGGTCGTGGGTTCGATTCCTACGGGAAGCATACTTTGTGAAGTTGTTTCCAGTTTGGTTAGGACATCGCAGGCTTGAATCACCTGATTGTCTGATAAAAAGATGATTCCGTGCCTCGGAAAGCACGTTAAGCCGTTGGTCCCGGCTGTCATTGGTTGATCTTTGGCAGTCGTTACGGATAGTCAGAAGCCAGTAAATCTGACTCCAGTCTTGCCATGAAATACCGTGTTACCCAGTTAATGGGTTGTGGAGGTCTGGTAGGCAGCCGCTCTGCGTAAAATACTGGTATTCAGCTAAATCAATAATAATGACTGGAAGCCGACCCCAATACAGTTGGGAAAAGGCTAGGCAGATGATGATGATGAGAGTTATACTATACTATTAAAATCATCAATACAACCCTTTAAGTTCATTTGATCCCATTGAATAACTTTTTCATGAAATAGACACTGAATGGGATTAAATAGTTGTACTACCCTGGTCCTTCCACCTCAACATAAGCACGTAGCGCGTAGGCGGCTCAGAGGGTATGTTCTGAAAAGCAGAAGAACCAATCGGCTTCATGGCCTAGATGTCTTAAAACCTATACATTAGGCGTTTCTAAATTGTCTTAAGGTCTAAATGATCTATTTGATAGAAATGGGACGCCCCCCCCCTTCGTGACTCGAGCCGTCTGTAGTTTTTATTCTGTGTAAAACATGAAACATCGCACCGTGATCGCACCTGTACTTCCCCTAAGAGTAAGCTAGAGGTGTTCATAAAGTACATGCCACATTTGGCCAGTTATGTTTTAGTCACATGTAATAATTGGGCCGAGCTTTTTGGCGCTATTCCAAATTCCGCGCTGTTCCTATGACATTCCTTATGGAATAACACTTTGACCCGCATGGGAATCGAACCCAGAACCTCAGGCTTAGCTTGCGATTAGTAGACCAACGAGGCCAGAGGGTTTTTTCTTTAATAATCTTTATAAGAATGCAGTAACGTTGGAACCTGTAAAAACATTTTCGGATTTGAAGATATTTTCAAAGGTTATTAAAAATCTAAGATTGATGAGCTTTTCTTTAGTCCATCCAAAATCGAAAGTCAAACAACCTCCCCTGTCATTTACAGCGGTGGAACCACCACGTAGTTCTCCCTCGGTGGTCGGGCTAATTCGTCAAACATTCAATTATAAGCGTTTGTTTGCGCTGTCCCGACACTAATGCTGGGTATTGGAGAATTATTGCACCTGCGGCCGCAATTTGCCACAATCGCCGGCTACACTAATTATTTATACAATCTTCATGTCTACGAATGCGGTGGCAGGGTTTATTTTTGGCAAAAGGGTTAACGTTTTGCGAAAAATGTAATGCATTTAACATTCATCATCATCAGTAATCATCACATAGCATTGAGACATTTCTGCAACTTACAGCTGTAATAATTCAAATAATTCAATTATTTATTCAATTAACGTAGCTCATAGTGTTAGTAATAACTTGACTTATTTATGTTAGTTAACTATTTTATATAAAAATAATGAACACAAATAATGAACAAACAATGAAATGAACCCAACACAAATAAATAACACACACACACGAAACTACGACAGCTACCTATGTGAAGTAAAATAAGTAAAGTTAGTCAAAATGAAAGTAAGTAATCTATCTTTTAGATTTTACTTAATTTAAGTTTGACATTATAACATCAGGTATGTAATCTCCCCGCGGGAGGAGAAGCACCGGGCGTCGGGGGCCACGTCGTGATGGCTCTCGGCCACCGTAGGCGCGGGCCTGTGGACGGTGAGTAATGGGCTAGCTCGCCGTCCGTCCGTCGTATGACGACGGGCAGGCCGTGTCGACGGCGCGTTCGTGTTCCACGCGCGCCTCAAAGAGTTGTCAGCAAACGGGAGGGGCCCGCAAGGGCCGGTGCCTGCCAGGGCTGCGGGACTGTTCGAAAGAGATACCGCGGCCCTGGAACATAAAGGGCCAATGAAGGAACATGGGTGGTTTTAGTCAGTAAGAGTCTGATACTCCCTTCCGCTCCGCCCAGGGCGGGGGGGGGTCATTTGATGATTTCACACCCACCAAAAAAAAAAAAAAAAAAGGTATGTAATCTCCGAAAGGCTGGACAGATGTGTACCTAATAAATTAATACACCCGTATTTCGCGTGTCATGTTTAAATCTCATTTAATAGGGGACAAGCCTTTTGCCATTAATCGGGCACAAATCCAGACTGCTGCTACTGAGATATTCGGGATGGAAAAAACCACTTTGACCGATCTGTGAATCGAACCCAGCATGCGGCATCACCTCAGCAGTCATCTAGACCAACGAGGCAGTAATTTAATTTTGTAAACCAATATCATCAGCTTATGTTAATTAGAATCAATAGATTAGCGCAGGTACAACAACAGTATGAGTGAGATAAGCTCTCATAAAGTTTACACACCACTCGCCAACTCATGTCATCGTGTAACTCGCCAGTTGTCACCACAATACCTGTTACACAAACACTTGATAAATTTCCTATAAAACTGACGCAAAACGAGTCTCATCAATTTTATAACCTATCGTCGAATATTACGCAAAAATAAATAAACTGGAATCAACCGTTGTCGCCAAGCAAGTAATTATTAATTTAGAAAGCGGTAACACGATACCGCGTCTACTTAGTCAGTAAATATGTCCAACACATAATCCAAGATACGGCAGACGGGCACTCGGCTCATCCGATAATGTTCATTACATATGTAGCTCATTAAAATTCATAAGATGATGTGTTTACGTGTTATGTCCGTAATATCAACGATGAAAGTAATTGAAATGTGATTTTTTTTAATCAATCAGAGCAACATCTGCCGAGCCACCCAAGTCGACCGGACCCCGGGCGCGGTTGCTAACTACTGTCTTGCTTATCATAATGCCGATACCCGTGTAATTTTCTCTCAATACCACTCGATTCCGAATATATTAATTGAACAGCCTCATCGATTACTCGTTTAATGAGTACGAGATATAAATTCGCATTAAGATTCGCATCGAAAAGAGACTACGTAGATACGAACGATATTTTATGATAATGTTTCGAAAAATATTCGGCGATAATGTCGATAGGTACCGGTGCCGTGACTTTATTGCCTATCCTTCAAGTGGAAACGAGTGTAGGCATCGAGTTGCATATAAATTGAAGTTGTCAAGTGTATGCTGGCCGGCGCTCGGCGCGCCTGACTGACGGGTTCTCGTTACCGAAAGGTCGTTGCTTACTTGTCATTGTTTTTTTACTTCTCTTTGTATTCGCATCAAGCCTCGGAGGCCAATTAATCAGAGATATGACGCGTGACACGACCTAATGAGCAGGCGCAATGGCGGCCGCATGCAAATTGCCGTATTACCACTGATTATTATGTTTTCTACACACTGCTGTTGATTGAAATAGTGTAGCAACTACGGGACTTCATGCAACTTTAATTGGAGTCAGTGTAAATGTTCGAAAATGACATTGTGAACGTGAAGTTATTACTGAAAGAAAATCTCTCGATGAGGGTAAAAAACGTACACGATTTATGTAACTTCCTTACTAAATTGTATAAAAACTGCAGACCTTTTTCGCAAAAGAAGAACTACGTAAAATAAGAACCTATAATCGCATAAGCTTCAACAAGGATTAGTTCATCATTGGAGCCTTTTTGCTACCTAAGTCAGCGGTGGTCCGGATAATGTCCTTTTTATAAAACTTTGTAGTACGAAATCTAGGTGGTCGCAGTCGCAGAGTTGCTGGTCGAATTTTGATCAAACTTAGGGCCACCGGGTTAGAAATATCTGTAGCATTTAGGCGGGTATTTGTCGAGATTGCGATTTATTTTTTTACAACCAAGATTATAAAAGGATATGCGAAATCCATGTCAGATCAAGACTTAAGATTGTGTTGAAGTCATCCGAAAGTAATTTGAATCAAGTTTGAAGACATTTGTGATACGGTGGTCGAAGGTCCCGAGCACGGGCTCATATCAGTAACATACAGGTACATATTTTATTTTATAATTTCAAGTTTTAAGGCGATTAGGATTTGTCGGGTTGTTGAAGGAGGTTGAATTCCTTTCTTGTATAAGTTTATTAATTAAGATTTGATGAGTTTGAGTCATCGATTCAAGATCGATTCAAGGAAGGCTAAAATGCAAAAAATGGCGGAATTTGCATTGTTTAAAGTTTCAAATATTTGTCTCTACGACCTTAAGTCACTAAACAATTTCATTAGTTAATTAAGGCGCTCCTTGTCCGAAATACAGAAAGGATATTTACCTAAATAAAGACCTAAAATTAAAAGTCACTTTCCTCCAATATTACATGTAATTAGATATTGGTAGCCAGTTGATCGTCCTCCCTAAGGACCGCAGGTGCATCTCTTCTGAACATAATTCCGAGTTTAGACATCTTTGTTTTAATAAACATTTTTTGTACTTTTTCACTTTTAATAAAGCAATTGCCTTAAATACTGTTTTGGGCTATCTGGGTGGGCCGATTGGTGGTCGCTTTTAATAATGGCAATTTGAACAGAACCCAAAATTGAGCACCTCCGGTCCGGAGTACCTACCAACCAACTTGGAGGATACTTCCAAGTTTTAATTTCTGTAAATATGAGAACGAACATGAATGTACTACCTAAAACACCAAGATATGCTCCTGAGGATATGTCTGGTAATGAGTTCTCATTTATTCGTTACATTTACATAATTTAGACTGTAGAGAGTTGAGAAAATAGGAAGAGAGTAATTTCTGTGAGGTAGTTATTAACCGAGTTTGTTTGCAATTTACTTAAATAATGGTCAAGGAAATAGCCGCAATTATGTGTTGCTAATTCGTATAATCTTTGAAAATGATCTTTATTGAGAAAATTAGAATAATTAAGAGAAATAAAATGCAGTCTTGATTTAAGATTAAAACGTATACAAGACGGGCAAATAAATTAGGCGGATATTTAAATACCCGTCAATCATCTTCACACCCCAATTAATCTAAGTAATTAGACCATCTTGTTTGTTTTTAATACAAATGCGTCCGCGCCATCCAAAACGTCTCAGTCTTACAGGTCGGTGGTCTGCCTAAGGCTGTTTATATGGTCATCACGTGTCGTTAGAAAACAAAAAAATGCGAAAAAACAAGGCCGGTCCCACACACCACCCACGGCGGCGGGCTCTCCAGACACACGTGGTCGCGTCACTTTGACAACTAACAACGGACATGTCATGTATTAAAATGTCATTCTTTTAGTTTAAATGTTTACATGTTGATTTGCGTAAGTTTTTGACGAAGCAGTCTTTAAGTAGACGATTAGTTTTTTGTCATGATCAAGTACCTACTTAATAACGTAGATTAAGTACCTAACGAATAGGTACTCATATTTAACCTCCTAATTCCTATGCTTACGGTATCACGTCATTAGTAAAATGGATGTTTTTCTGATGTTGAATCGCAACAGGTAACAAATCGAATGCTAATCGATACGACTAAAGTATTAATTGATTATCAAATCAATTAATATAATTAATCAATTAATGGAATAAAATAAATGCAAAGCAAAAATAAAAATAAAACATTGCAGAACCCAAATAATTTAGAAATACGCAACAATACTTCGATTAATTAAACGAATATAATCCTAGAGCCTCTCTGTAGATGTTATCAGCACCCAATAAAGCGTAGGTTGTTAGTTTTCAGTCCGATTCATTCCGAACATGCCTTCAATATGTCCGATCTCGATATAAAGAAAGAATGGCTCATTCGAGGCGTACATTAATCGTTCCAATTACAGTGCTTCGTCGATCGGTCGGTAGCTATCCCTTCAAATTAATTGAATTGATTAACCAATTGAATTTAGCGCAATTCGGTTTTTGTTCGCATCGCGGCGCGCGCAACAAGCGTTTACAGACCGTAGAATATCAAGGATCACTAGTCGAAGAGTTACACTTAGCTTTAATTAGATACACTGCCATTGTTTGGTAATTTCTACATGGTTTACTTTTTTTTTTCAAGTCCTGCAATTAGTTCTCTATGGTTGTTTTTTTTTCTGAAAAGTTACGAGCTATGTTGAGCATGTCCTGGCTGGCGTGGTTGGAATCGGGACAAGAACAAAGAATCTAGTTAATTGACCTAGGTAATTAAAATAAACTATTGCAAATAAAAGTTGCCCAAGAAATTAGGTGATTCAGAAAAGATGGGTCATTTTGTTTGGGCTATCCTAACCTATATCTATTTCTAGACAGTTATTAAAAGCAAGTCCTCCATTCCACATCTACGTCATCTGCTAACAAGCCGGTGTGGTATTTTATGATCTAAACCGTGAAGATAATGGGGCAAATTGTTGAGCGACGATTATTTAGAACGACGCGACGCCTCACTGCGGCGACATTTCGATGCTTAATTACCTACGTTGTTAATGCGAGACTTAAAATAAACGAGACGGGAATTTTATCGAGCTGGCAACACTGCCTTCGAGAGCGGGAGCGGTTCGTGAAAAAACAAAGGTTTACTTTTTGGTACTTACTTGAGAGTAATTTTGTCGCATTTTAATTGTCTTACATGAGGTGTTTTTAAGCGGAACCGATGTACCTCGTTTGCTTTTGCGCGATTTTAATGAAAATACAACGAGCTTTCTTTTCTGTTTTTTTTTTGTTTACTCAGGAACTTGCTGCTTATTCAGAGTGACTTAAGTAATAGGTAATATTAATGGACAGTTTATTTAATTCGATCATTAATGATTCTCTTTGTGTGCTATGTATGCAAACAAGGGTAAAAGGTTATTTGTGTCATATTGTCCAGTTTCTGGAACGGAAATTATCGACGTGTCAAAATGAAACGCAAGTCAAGTGATCACATTAGTTGAATTAATTATCAACTGCCAATCGGATCACTTAGCATAATCAGCCTATAATGTACCCGCTGCTGGGACCCAGGCCTTCTATGATAGGGAGTGGGCTGTAAACCACCATGCGGGTTCGTGGATGTCACAGGTCTTCAAATATTTTCGTACTTAGACATGCCGGCTTCCTCACGATGTTTTCCTTCCCCGTTTTGAGAGCAGTGGTGATGAAATAAATTACACAAAGTAGGATTGTAAGCTCTTCTTTTTCCTGTCTCCTACCATATTTTAATAGCTCAAAACTTCGCCACTTCCTTGGCTTCGTCGGTGGCAGCGCAGAGGTCGCCCCGACTGCATGTTTTAGGGCTCAATAGGCAGGATAGGAGGTGGAGCATAGTTTGCGACGCAGCTCCAGATCCACACCTCGCTGCGCCGCTGATCCGTCGAGGTAGCCCTACTTCACGAGGTTGGAATTACATCTTCCCACATGAGTCCGCAGGCGTTTCAGGGACTTCCATGTGGGCCTGAAGGAAGATGCTCACTAGGTGATAGATAGTGAGTGGGAGGGGATATTTTGCCACAGTTTGCACCGGGCGTCGGCTGGGTTTCCTGGTAGTCGTAAGACGGGGCCGTTACCACCGGACTACCACTACTTTTGTGGATCACTTAACCCGCGTTTAACTTTGACGCGTCAATAATTTTCGTTCCAGAAACCGGCCGTAATTATGTGTCATACTCATAATTATAGTTGTCAGTCCGCCGCGCGTTAGGTACGACATATCAAGCTATACATTTCCAGTGTAACATGGTCTCGCTTTGTATACATTTCTCGTACAATAAGAGATCCGCTTATACTGGATTTTGTTTATATAGCTATTTTTTACAACATCAACCATCGCGGATCGCGATTATAATCGACAATTAAACGCGCTGTGCAAACAGTTAAATTACTTTGTAACGCCAGTACATAAGCAAATATGAGGTCGTAAAAACATATAATTGTTATAAAAATAGTGACAACGCATTAAATGTCAAATCATCAAGGTCGGTGGCTCTATTAAATCCGGGATCTTAGTTTTTTATGGTTTAGTTTATTGCTTCATAAAGATTCAAATATAGTGTGGTGTAAGGTTTGCTATGAGAGAAAAAAAAACTGTTTTCTTTTTTTTTGGATAGGGCTGTTCAACTTCTGAGGCTGGCTACTGCTTAACCGGACTATCCTGTGGATGCCTTGAGTGTAAGGCCTCCAGCCAGGGGGGGAGAACAACAATGTATATGGGTAATTTATAGCAATTGGTGCGAATGATTGTAAATAATTGTGTTTTGGACTGGATTATCCGCTTTAAGCAGATCGATACCTTATTATGTGGTAGGTAATCGTCACTTTTAACCGATGAAAAAACAGTAGGAGGTTCTCAATTCGACACGTATAATATGTATATGTATAATTTTTTATGTAAGTAACCAAAACTTTTTACAAAGAAGTCTGACTTGAATGATTCTTTTATTGGAAAGCGTATATCTCAAAGTTGGTCCTATTGAAAAAATAAATTCCACCCCTAAGGGTAACAAACAGGGGTTGACGAATTGTTAAGTACTACGAAACTCCGATAATTAACTACGAGAAAGCTGCTACGGCGTAGCTTAGGCCTATTCGTAGCGACTTTTAAACACTTTGTGCCATGAAAAACCTCTAGCTTTTCGGCAAGTGGTCTACGTACTATCTAGTTACTAGCATCTATTTGGTAACTCAACGGATTTTCAAAATGTTAACACATTATTGTTGGAATGCACAGATAATTACGGGCAGTAAAAACTTGTGCGTGTAATGTGTTGCCTAGTAATTAAAGACATCTCATTACAGATGCTTAACATCTAGCCGACTGGCCTCAGTGTCTCATGTGATGTACACAATTACAGCGTTGGTTTTAGATCCAATATTGATACGCTTGTCACTCGATAAGAGTTGATAAAGCTACACCGTCTGGTATCAAACTTTTAAGTTACTTTTTTAGATAACCGGACCGACGATAATGTCTTTCTAACTTTTAAAAAGAAAGGTACTAAGAAAAGATTACCTAAATATTTAACTAATTGCAGGCCATTATCACCCTATAAAATCAAGTACTTTGTAAAGAAATATGTACACGCAGCGTCAGTAAGTGCATAATCTCTTTTTTTTTTAACAGCACTACTGCTATTAATGTACAATATACAGGTCTTTACAATATAAGTTCCTCGGTACTGTACCTGTAGACTGTAGGTACAATATTGACCTTAATAATTTTCGCATGCTGCTCGCGCGCGGAGGACGGACATGTCACGAGCCAGCTTGTGGTTGGCTGTAATCATTATACGTCGCTGTATGTACCTACGTGCGAAGTGTCATCCATATCTAAAGTCTAGAAGTGTGGGAAAATTTTGTTGTGAAGACAATCATCAGTGCAGCGTCTGTACCTCTTTGGTAAAGTAATAAGATAAGAAAGCTCCAATAAATAGATATAAAAGAGCGTGCGAATGCTTCACAAACATGAGTTTCTCTTTTGTTTTATGTGACCTATTGGACAGATTCTGCATCCGGAAAATTAAAAAAACAATAATAATTAAAAAATGAGTCACATTTGATAATTTTCCTGGCTAGTTAGTCCAGATTATATGGTAAGTGTCGTCTTTATGGGATGGTATCTTTAATTGCGTTTCTAATGTTCCCAAGCTCTACTTCTTCTAATAGGTCCTAGGTCCTAGGGTTCGATTTTCATGCTGAGCAAAGTAATTTCTATTTTTCACATCATTTCTCTTTAGCCAAATGTGGATCAACGTATATCTGTGTCTAACCCTTCAGAGAAACACAAGCGTGATGTTTTGTTTTGATTTTTGCTCTACAATCGAATGTGAAAATACCAAATATGTAATTCCTTCCTGCCCTCAGGAATTCGCACATTCATGATCGTCCGGCTTACTCAGAAGCAAGGAATGTTTTCTTAAAAGATTAAAATATATAATTTATCGGTACTACTACATCTCGCAGAAGTCTCAAGTTATAGATAGATTAAGTTACAATGTATATTCCGGTCGTACATCAAACCACTTTTATTGTATGTAACTCATTACTAGTATCTCTCTCTGACTGAAATCTAGCAAACATGAAAGTAAGAAAAGTTAAGTACCTATACCTACTTAAAATACTTATACTTTATTGTACACCAAAATTGATACAAAGCTATTTACAATATTACTAATTCTATGGGTAAAACCATAACTCCATTACTGCGGTAAAACCAACCATAGCTACATTAGAATAAGTTCTTCATCATTTAAAGAAGCGCAAATTGACTTTGAGAGTGAGACAGCCATGTAAAACACTTTCTCAGCTTCGAGAAGCCAAGATAATCTATCTTCCATTCTTTAACAAAACAATCTGGGCCGTATATCCTCTGGATCTCAAAGAAGATAAGCCAAGCCATGGCCATCCACTTCGGCTGCTAACACAAAACAGAACCGATGGCACAGATATAGGTATCCTTAGTGCAGCAAGGATCTATTTAAGTGTGCATTAAATAAACGGTGTGTAGCCTGTGTAGGTCTCGGTTGCGCGCGTAGGTGCTATTTAGCCCTCAAGGTGGCGGGCGCAGCGTCGTGACTTACTCGCCGCGTGCGCACCGCTCCCAATAAGAAATAAACGCCCACACCGACTTAAAAATGTTAAAATAAATAAAATGCGCACGTCCCAGCTTATCTTGAGCGTAGTCGAGGACAGGGAAGGGAGCGTACACAGAGCGTACCCGATCCAGTAATGAGGGAGTGTGCCTGTGAAGTTCTGGCGTAATTGTACGTTTTTATGATGCTTTAAAAATTGAAATTATAGGAGTAGGGGACGTAATGATAATGTGTGAGGTGACTTACGAGACGGACGAGATGAAAAACGGTTTTGGAAAGTTTTGAACTAAGCTGATAATGACGCTTTTTAAAAGAAACCGCTTTTTAAAATATAGGTTGATGGACACAGATAAATGGTTTGCTTTTAAACAGCATCACTGTCATTAGCCAATTAGATAATTTACTAGGGGTTACTGGATTGGTAAGCTGGAACGAGGGCTGGACGGATAACCTCCAGTTTTGGAGTCAAACATGAATATACTTTTTGAGCGGTATTCTGAACTTTAAAAGTTCAATGGGGTTTCTTTATGAGTAGTTTTCGATCTTGATATCGCTGCATTGAGGTTAACCTGGATTTTAAGTAAGTACACTTTTTTTTTTCTAATCTCGGGTCAGAACTGTCTAACAGAAGCACTTGCCAAAATAAAATAATCAGTCCTGCATAACATAATTACTTAATAATCCAAAGTGAACCCTTTCCCGCCAGTGTGCAGCGCGCCCTAGTGGCGTGTGCCCGAGGCAGGTGCGTACGCGCAGATCGGACCGGTCTGCTCCTCTCACACAATACCGCACACTACCTACGGCCCAGCGTTACGTACCGACGACGCGCGAAGCGACGTACCGATAGTATTAACATTTTAAAGTTTGTAACATACTTATTGTATGTAAACGCAGCTAAGTGGAAGCAAGTCAACATTAACACAAAGATTGGATGAATCCATCTCATCATCTATTTTTGATGCTCGCGGAATTCGAGAATAGTATATCTTCATTCGATACTTAATTATCGACAGCGTTATTTATTAGAAGCTTTGCCAAGTCCACTGCATCGCTACTGCTGAGTATGAGGTCCTATGTTCGACCACCAGGTGGGGCAAAACTTTAGTGAGTTTTTCCATCACATATGAATTTCTCAGTAGTAGCAGTTTGGATTTGTGTCCGGTTGATCTCAAAAGGCTCTTCCACAAACAAAACTGGATATACGCTATAGGTACCTATACCTCTGCCTAGCCCTTTGGGGATTACAGGCGTGATGTTATGCTTACGAATTCCAAATAATTCCACCCTAGTTAATAATTGCTAGAAAATACGTCTAAAAACTATTCGTATTTCGAACGCTGCAGTTAGTCTTAATGCTGAAAGTAGAAAATGATTTCCTGTATCTCTTGTGAGTATCACTAATTTATTTGATTTAAGTTATTAAAGTAATCGTACCTTAGGTGGGCAGCACACTGCATGCAATTCCGTTTTGTAAACACGGCAGTGCAATAAAAATATGAATTGAAAATACTCAAGCAAGGCTTCGCGAAATTGAAATTGATTCGTAATTTCACAATTACAGCTGAAAAATTACGTGATGGTATTTTTAATATATTTTTCTGATTAAACAATTTTGGTTTTGAAATAAATGATAAGGATTAAGTTTTTTTGTCTAAAAGATTTATTTATTTATCACTCAAGCACAAAGTACAGAGGCGCACAAAAGAGATAAAAGATTAATTTTCATGTTGCCAAATGGGCTCACCATTGATTTATTAGACCTAAATATTTTACTTTAAAACTTGAAGACCAGAAATTGTAGAAGTACCAAATACCATTGCATATATAAGATTTTGCGTTTATTTATGATTTATTCCCATATTAAAAGCTTTACCTAGTAACATTTCAAAAGGTACATTACTGCCCACAATTATGTTGTTGCACTCACAATAATAAATTGCAAGCAAAGTATTTTAAATATAGCAGTCAGGCGGTTGTCTTTCATCGCTGTCTCGAGAATCCATTCACGGTACAGAGCGTTCATAATTTGGGGTGCTCTCGACTGCACTGACTTGCGTTTTATATATTGTACCTTGATATGGCCGTACGTGTACCGTGAGGGTTATAACGGTGTTTAAGTACTGGCAGATTTGAGGATCATACGGTGTACTACACTCTTATTTTAATATAGCACTTGGCGCGACTTCATCGACAAAAAATGTGATAGATACGCATGATATAAATATAATTTAAACCCACGAATAATGTATCCTTCTAACAGTGTTTTTTTTTTTTTTAAATTGTATCATTAGTTCCGGACATGGCTACATCCCATTTGGTAACTTTCCCGATTCGCCAACTAAACAAACGACCTGCAAAACCAGTGGAAAAGTGCCCTTTCGTAACTATTTTAATCTTCACACCCGTATTCTAGAAGCCGACTCAATTCCATTTTCCCGTTTCGTCAACCATAAATTTCAACTGTTTTTTGTACAGTACAGTCAGCTCCCTTAATCACAACTAAAATTACCCCCTTACATACAAACTTACAAACCTCTTGAGAATATTAGTATAGATTTTTGACATGGGATTCATTTATTATTCAAAAGGTCCTAAGGATTGCTACTTTAATTAATTTTGTTTTTAAAGCGGAGAAGGCTATTAAAACAATTTTCGTAAGTCCCTTGCATGTAATATCCCATTATAATATAAAAGATTTCTACTTAAATTTTATTATATAATTTCAAATAAAATATGAATCGTAAAAACTAACAATTAATAAATGTTTCAACAGTTCTTCTTTCCAATGGACTGGGGGTTGCGGCATTCACGGCCACTTTGCCGGCTGTCTAATAATTACGGTATGGTTAAATTAATTTCCCCGACGATTATTAGTGTCACGATAAAAACTCTCATTAAAAATAAAAAGTGACATAAAGTGTGGCCTAAGACTTCGCCGACCGTGCTTCGGTTAAATCCACGAATCCGGTTTCAGAAACATCGACCTCTCGGCCCCGTTTGTTTTTTCATTCGCAAAACTGTCTTATTTACGTTAATTAAGTGAAGTATAAGTTCGTGACTAGTACTGTGGGAGAGCGGAGGAAGACGACGAGAAACGTGACGGCTCTCACTGCGGCACTGTGTCATAAGTGTGTTTTATTTTAACCACACAATGCGGCTGGTTCGATCCGAGGGCGACTGGGAACCTATTAAATACAAGACACTCGTTATATCCCGATAATGAAGCTGTTACTTTCTTTATTATGTACGTCCCTTTGAGCTCGCAAGTCTATGATATTTTGACAGGTGTTTAATCAGAACAGCGCAAAAACTCTTATTTGTTTTGACAATAACGAATAACGAGCTTCCATTGGTAAGGAATTAAGGGTGCTTACGGAATTATGTTTTATAAATAAAATGTGCAATTCAATCCATTTTTCTCATCCTACAATAAACTCCACATTTCTAACCCACAGTTTTCTTTTTTTCGTTTAATTAATACCTGTTAACCCTTTCATCTTTTTGCACAATTTTCTTTTAATAGGCCACAATTTGTTATCTTTTAAGGACGAGGTCTGAGAACCACGTTTGACATCTCTGAAGGAAATTAAAAAATATTTCGTGTGCAGTTACTAAGTTCTTTTCGTAATGAGGGCTCCGGTTTTACAGCGAGCCGATGTGACTTATGGTGGTCATGGCATGTCTTATTACTGTTATTACGGGCCTGAGGCCTCCACGAATTATAGAATAACAGGTCCGAGAAACGAAGCACGGTTTTTTTTACCGTTTTTTCATCGATACTGTGTTACCCCAAGGGAAGTAACATATATCATGTATTGTTCGTGCTGGTACAGCGAGTGTAATGGCGTTATTTTTTACAATGTTACTACGTGTAAGTTATAAGTACAATGTTTTTAATAGCACGCCATTCTTTAATCGTCGCTTCACTTGAGGTGTTGTAAAAGATTTTAGCGCGGGATTCAGAAAAAGAGAGGGACTTTTACTGAGATATAAATATCGTTATTATTTGTATTTTTAGTCGGTAATCTTTTTATAAAGGCCTATTTGCCTTGCCTGCAGTTTATTTTAACAAATTTGTTAAGGCTAGTATTTAACTGTAAATCAAAAAATCTTCCTTTTTTATTAAAAAAAAAATCCCAATGCTAATCAAAAATAATGATTGCACAACAAGATACGATGATGGAAGATTTGCCTCGCTCTGGTAGGCCATCAACGTCTTCAACTGAGGTTAACATCGCAAAAGTAAAGGAAATAGTGATTGAAAATCCTCATTCAAGTTTGAGAGAGATAGCCGCTGAACTTTCTGTGTCTCACGAGTCGATCCGTACCATTTAAAATAATCACTTGGGTATGAAACATGATGCCGCTCGGCTAGTCCCAAAAGATCTGAATTTTCTCCAAAAACTCTATCGCTTATTAGTCGCTGAGTCAACGAGTCAATTCCGACCCAACATTCATTAAACGCATTGTTACTGGTGACGAGACGTGGGTTTACAAGTTTGACATGCGAACTAGTCAACAAGCTTCGGAGTGGTGCCTTCCAACTGAATCGAAACCGAAAAAACCACGACCACATTGATGCATACGAGTATTTTCGAATTATATTTAGTACTAGTTTTGTTAAAGATTTGGTTTGTTTGCTTAACCATAATTATTTTGATGTAAAAATTATTTAAGTGATGTAAATAAATTGACGGGTGATAAGTTTTTTTTATGTGCATTTGAAAATAAGTTATCTGTTAATTACTTAAGACCGCTTGCACCACGAATCCCTAACACGTTTAACGTTAAACGTATTTAAAACATCGTGCTGTTACTGCCAACGCCTTGAAGATGGCAGAGACGGAAATGACGTTTAAAATATGTTGTGTTTAGTGATTAGTGATGCTGTCGGGCCTAAATGTTGTAAAACGATCGTTCAATTATTGATCTTGCCAGAAAAAAACAAGATCATCTCCGAATAAAACTAACATCGTCCTGTTAGACTGAAAGCCGACCCTAACATAGTTTGAAAAAGGATAGGCAGATGATGATGATGGTCTTGTTCATCATCAGTCTTTTGGAAGTTCGTTGTAGGGCCTGGGGGTGTAAAATGGCAGCTTTAGCAGAATCATAATAGGATAATAATATATACGTTTAAATTCATAAAATGGTCATAGACGTATCTACTATTATGAATTGTCACCTTGTAATAATTCGTATTATTATCCTATTATGATTCTGCTATAGCGGCCATTTTAGACCCCCTGTTCTGTTCCTGTTAAACAATGAGTATTGTTAAACCAACCGAGCTACTTTTATGTGAACAACTCAAAAATATCATTACTACCTTCACAATATCTTTATTAATAATGTCCTTTATTTCCTCGAAGATATCGCCCGACGATATCGTTTACTGCTATTACTTACAAGTGACATGCGGAACTTGTCCGCTCATAAACTGTGTGCACTGTGCAGTTGTCTCTTCTGGCCCCTCAGACGCAGTAATTGAGACATTCAAACAGATAACCATCATCCAGGGAATCGCTTTAAGCACCAATAACCTGTTATCATGGGTACTGTTATAAATCTGCTGGTTTTCTTCTGCGTAAAGGTTGGCAGACAAGTGGACCTTTGGGTTTGAGGTCCCGGATGGAAAGACCAATATTTTCGGTAATGAAGGTCAATTTCGTCGAGTGTCGGGTGATATTGATAGTCTTCTTCTTGAAACGATGACTCAGATTTTGTCCGACCAGTACGTAGTGACTAGTGACCCGGACAGCTGTCGTTTCATTGATAGCGAAAAAACCTTAACCCTAATAAAAAATACTTCACCCTTCGAATGGCCCACTAGTGGGCCATTGCCCACTTCAATGAAGACTTAGTACTCAGTAACTGGGTTTTACAGGCAGTCGCCCCATGTAAAATATGTAGATGTACTGATATTTAGCTGCATTTTGTTAGGCTAGAAGCCAATTATGTAATTCATTAATAGTTAGGAAAAGTATAAGTAGATGCCATGCCAAAATACTATGTACATAGTGTCTGTCTTTATTCTGGCTTACAGTCTTACAGTGACCAGAATATTTCTTCGCTAACCGATCGGGTATTATATTTAACATTCAGAATCTCCACACAAGCCATGAAATATAGGCGAATCCCTTTCAAAGTTTGTAAACTCGCCCGCTTTCGACTTCACTTTCTGGATGGATATTAAATCACGATATATCTTGTTATATATCTACACTACACTAAGCCGCATCTTCACGAGTGGTACCTGACTGGAATAAGGAAACGACTGCGTAAGCTTCGTAATGATTGTTACATGAAGATATCGTGATATTTTCACTTGTCTTAATGTTAGGTGAAGGGTACTTTGATACATTGGGTGTAATTAGCGAAATTGATCTTAAGCGCTGGAGTGAGCTTCGTTGTCTCTGCCAAAAGTTTTAATGTGTAGTCTAGACTTCCAAAGCTTAAAATAGAACGATATTGAATTGAATAGAATATGTTTTTAATCAAAAAGTCAACAATGGTTCGGCTAGGTTGAACTGTCTAAAGTGACTAATAAAATTGACAAATTAAAGATCCCGTTTTACTTGGCAGTTAATTTCATAAAAAAACTATTCCATTTTTGACTTTATTCGGTAAGTAGTGGGTATTCGGACATCGTGAAATAGGCCCATAGCGTAGTCATTTTTATTCAAAAGTCGTTTTCATGTAACACATAAAATAAAACAAATTATAAATATGTTGGACAATTAATTGACCACCTTAAAGACGTAACCAATAATTTAATATGGACAAATTATATAGCTTTTAAACCGAGAAATGGACATAAAGTAGTACACATTTTATGCCTTGAATAGTATCTTAAAATTAATATCTGGCATCCTTGATAATTCTGAATACCCTCTCACTTTAGCATTTTATGTAGCATGGTAATAAGTAAGTATATTACTTGGTCCGTTAAAATGTTGATATAGGGTGTGTAACCGTAGTATGTATTTCAAAATAATGTTTTGTAACATTGTCAGTGATATTGGATTAAAATTAATTGACAGTTGGTGTTTACTGTCAGTTGCATCTGGGTGGTTTGCCGCTGACTGCCGGTGAGCATTTGACTCTTTGTTGAAGACGTGTGTATATTTCATTTATTTATTCCCAGTACAATAATCGTCTTACCATTTTCAGTTGCAAATTGGACCACCTCTAAGAAGATAGGAGCGATGTCTACACGTGTTGTATAGGCTATGAAATGTCAACTGAGAGAAGCGATACACCTGCTGAATACACAATCAATAGGTACATCTGGAATAAAATAATGCTTGTGTGTATTTATTCTGTGGCTTGAGTTACATTCTAGTGTCAACTGAATTGTGATTTGACTGACACCAGCACATCACGCTGCCGGAAACTGTCAAATTTTCGCAATCAACCTTGAACCTAATGCTTTAGCGATAAAATTGAAATCTATTTAAGAAATTTGACAGATTGTAGTAGCTTGATGTGCGGGTGTCTGTACAACTGTACAGTCTCGCACTTGATGATGAGCAGATTGATATAGTGCACTGTGCAGCATGGTTCTATAAGCGCTTGAATGACATTGTCAAACTTTGGTAACAATTTGAGAAATTGTATATGAAAAGCGCGTTGAAAAAAAGATGGCGGGGAAAGTTCCGACTGCGGGCATGCGCCAGGCACCACTTAACATCATACACTACGTTAATTTGACGTGTTTGTTATAGCTAATCCATACGACGGACCAGTTGCGGTTTGGTTGTACGGATCACAAAGTTACTGTCAATTTAGGTTAATAATCAATTTGCTCCTCAATCAAGTTCCCTGACTACATGTAAGTCAATACATGACTATTAATTAACTATTATTTTCAGTTTCGTGTTGTGAATTGTCTTGACTACAAAATATCAGTATCAACATAGTCTATTATTATGTTTGGAGTTTCCTCACACCGCAGTCAGTATTCTCGGTGTTTATCGAAAGTGTTTGACAACTACTATGATTGACTGACTACCTTAGTGCCTTGGTATCAACTATTAGTTACGCCTCCCTGCATTGCCCGCTTGGGCAACTTCCACAGGTTCCACTGTTTACCAAATTATATGCGAGTCGTTATGTGACGAAACCAAAAGGAAATCTGTTAAAGAAGGAAGTGTGAATTGTGGATTTCACAATATCTGGAAAAGACGGGTGACGCTTACGGAATCTTGATTTTGATAGCACCAAAAAATACCAAATAGGATGCAATCTACAGCCAAAAGTACGGTACTGATTAAATAAGAATTCAAAACAAGAGGTAACCTGGGGTTAGAATACCTTACGAACTCCAGTCTTTATCGCTGCTTGCCACTCATTTAGTCTAGTCAAACTCGAATCAAAGCATTTATTTCAATCAAAGCTCTTACAGGATATTTTGTATCCTCAATTGCAGCTAGTCCTACGTTCCAAAACGAAGATCTACCTATACATATAGAGATGACCGGACAAGATATTCCATGGTCACGTTTTAAATCATGTTAGATATTACAAAGTCCTAGGCTGTTCATTAAATGTAATGCACATCAATTCCGAAACAAATTCTAAGGGAATGCTTAACACTATCATCCCGCATTTGTATTCGCAAATATATAGCAAGAATGTAAGAAAAGGTAAAGCAGAGTCATCCAATATAACAAGTATCAGTCATGGTGATTATATCTTAATGGATATCACTCTAAAACACACATGCACAGTCTCTGCTACTGCTCAATAATTAAACGTCGTAATGTGCGGGTGAAAACTTTGCAATCCTGCTGTACAGAACCCCTTTTTGAGATCCAGGTATTTGGTGTATCATGAATTCATGATCATCATATGTTCTCATAAGTTTTTAAACTGTTAAGGTCACTAACATTATCATTAACACTGAAAACAGGATATTTACCATGTTTACTATTCGATTTGAGTTCCCGATATTTCGGCGCTGTTGCAAGCCTTTGTTCTAATTTTTCGTTGCGGGATCCAATACAGTTATATTGTTTCTCTGGGACTCCGTCGAGCTAGTGCCGGCGTAAGGGCCACTGACACCCCGGGCGAAAATATTGTGGCGCTCACTTGGGGGAACCAATATCAAGTGTTAGTTTTTTGCTGATCCCAAACCCTCAAAAAATCCATCTAAAAAAAATCTCAATAAAAAATATGCACAGAGGGTAGAGCACAGTTTTGAGGGTTTGCACCAGGGGAGGCCAGAGACTCCAACTCCAGACCTTGGCGCCCCCCAGAATTTGTCGCCCTGGGCCGTCGCCCCATCGCGCCCCCCCCTAACGCCGGCACTGCGTCGAGCTTTATTGTCTCGGCGCTTTTCTAGTGGTCGCCACTGTTGATTCTGGTTTTCAGTAGTTACAGTGTTTTGCGAATAGTGGTCTTGTCCCAAACAATTTAAAGCCATTCTTTATATTCTACGTTTGTTTTAATTAAAAAAATTACCCACATTTCTGATTATAGGTAAAAGTAGTTTATTTCCATAAATCGGAACTAACTTCATACTTCGAAGACACAAACATAGAATTAAATTACGTTCTGAACTTCTGACATACCGTTTGTATTAAGATTATTATTTCCTTTATTTATCTTTTAAAAACACTTTTAAATTAAAAATATAAAAAATAGTGGCCCGCCGGTGTCGGGAGCAGGGTCCAAGCTACCGATGATAGTTAGGGCTCCCGAGACAGGAACCTCCTTCCAATGCGAGCCGTATCGAGGAATACTGCCTTCGATTATTCTTATCATCCTTTTCCTCTTGTTAATTCCTATACTGAATTACATCACATTTTCCCTTCGTTTATTGTCAGTAAATTATAGAGTTAAGTACCAAATCTTAAATTTGAAGAAAGTAGAACACAATCGATACCACAATATCTTATACAGTTTATTTTTATTTAGTTCTTAGTAGTAGTTAGTAGTAGTTTAGTTCAGGTGAAAAAAACACAATTAATATATGTATAAACGGCAGAGATATTAAATGGTATATTTTATTGTCCTTCTGGGAGATTTTTTGACATGGCAACACTCAAGTCGTGGCACAAGCGCAGCGGCTACTGGTATTAGCTGCGAATCATCACGAGCCGAGCTTAATTCCACAGTCTGCGCCTCAAATTGAACCCTTAGCCTAGGAGACCAAGAATTCTACCTTCGGCTAATTTCATATCTTCGTTGATGAAAGGGTAGAGTCTAGATTTAGAAATTTTCGCTCTAACAACAGCTTGCAGATTTGCTTTCTGACTGTCGACCTTGTGCATTAAACAATAATTTGGGTAACAGTAGTGTTTTCAATTTTTGTCTTCATATTTTATATTTTTTTTAGTTACAGTATACATATATACTTAAAATATAAAGTATAGTAGGAAGAAACAATGAAGATGAGATCTTATCTTCACATCAAGAACGAAGATGACGACGATGACTTTTTACTGATTGTTATTTTGATTCATGATCTCTTCTTCTTACGGAAGATGAGAGCGAAGATGTATTAAGTACGAAGAACCAAACCCGTCTTTAGAACCACGACAAAATGTCAAGAACAAACCGCTACTTATGGACTATGGTACTTTTAACTTCGCTATCTCCTTTATAAGGACTCATTGTGCGAATAAAGAACCCTTTTACGCTAAATGCAAACATTTCTTAGGAGTTAGGACAAACACATCAATCAGTGCGCAGGCGTCAGCTTTGATGTAAATAACTATAGAACAGAATGTTGGAGCGTGCGCCGTGACTGAAGAGTCCTCACGCATGGCCACACGTGCGATCATCTTTGTGATGGTGAGCCATAATAAAAAGAACTACAACAATGTCTTATTGTCAGCTTTCTGGGGGTCAAAGTTAATTGGGGATCTAGAGGCGGCAGGATCTAATTCTTGGTCGCGTCCGCGCGTCACGACTCAGGGATGCTCCGCAGATATTTGGGTCGAGACTAATCACGATCGGGCGACCCCAAAAAAGATAAAAATATCTTTGTGGGTTCGAATCTTATTACATTATCACGATTTATATAATCAGCCTTATCTCGAATGATCTAGCCTAAGCGCCGGTGCAATGCGATGCCCCCGCTAATTTAAAAGTGACGGAAGGGCAAAAAAACTTGTAACCCAAGAAAATGTGAAGAAGTTCATGAATCCAACAATATGGGACGAGCAATAATTAAAAGTATATGTTATATCTTTTTACACCTGGAGCTAATACTCGCCATAATATGGTATAGAAATCTTGAAACGTGTCCATCACAAAATTACCATAAACCCTTCTAACCGAACTCGCAAAACAAGAACAACAAAAAAGAGAAGTAGCACACTAACACACCACCAAATATGACTATAAAGCAGTCAGGTAAAAATGTAGCAGCCATGTTTTTTCTACAGGTATGTGTAGCAGCCCTCCCAAAGGTGCGCGTGCGCCGAGCGGTAGGCGAGCTGCGCACGACCGTGCATAAATTAGAAATGACGCCCGTCGCCGCCACCGACGACGTGACTGCATGACTGAGTGGAGAAATATCTGCGATGCGAGAGCAGTTAAAGGGATGCTGATGAGATATGAGGAGATAATTAGATAACATAACGTCAATATGTGATATAATAGGTCGGGGAAAAAGTCTTTTCGTATTTAAAAGTATGAAATTTAAGAAAAAGCTCTTTGGTGGTACTGTTTGTATCTGCCTGGTTTTAATATCAATAAATATAGAACATTAAGAAAAATTCAAAGTAAAAAAAAACTTACCCGCCATTTTTCAATTGTTTTTCTGTTCGTCAGAATGAGTGTAGAAGAAATTCGATATTTCTGAAGTTTTATTACAAAACAGGGACAAATGCGACTCAAGCCGTAACGTTAACTACTCGTACATGAGACTTAAAATAATAACTAGCGAAATGTGGCTGTTCTATGGGATACACTAGCTGGGGAGTGGAGTTACCACAGCCTTTTCACTTGGAGCTCTTTCGCTGCTATGTACACGAGTGTTCTGGAAATTGAAAGGCATGGTCTCACTCACCAGATCACCAATATTGAGCCAAATTGCTTCTACGAATTCGAAAATCAGTTCCCAAACATGAAATGAAAATTCAGAGACTGGTCACTAAAGATGAAAATAATATCTATATCATTTTAGCTTGACAATATCCATTGCTGGACATGGGTCTCACCAACCGTCGCTACATGGACCAGGCCTGTGGTTCTCGCATCCAACATAATTTTATTCTTGAATTATTCTATTACTGATAGAAGCTATTTATAACCGCCGTCATGTAGGTACCCGTCCATTAAAAAACAAACACCGCTCGTCCCTATCTTTAACATTACAATTTCCAGTGGTATCTCGCCGCGATGTTAGTAACAAGGTGGATTCCTCGCTAAGCTTGCAGGCTATGCGCTTCGCGTCTCACCTCTAGTGGCTCTAGAGCTGCTCCCACGAGAAGGGCGGAGAGGCGACCGCGGCGACCCCGGTGACCGACTCCCAACTGAGATAGCGTACACCTCTACTACATTGTGGTTCGAAAGAGGGTTTACTTTTTTATACAGGAGATTTTTTATTGATTCTTATGAAAAAAAGTCGTCTACGAGTGCAAATGAATCGAATTTGGTAATGAATGAAAATTGTTAGAGAAACTGATTGTTGTAACACTGGATTTTTGGTACCTACATGTGGAAAAATACATTCCTTTCTAAACTCCCTCTTTTACCTCAAACTCAATAAAGTTTCAAGAAATTCAACTTACAATAGGTACCTACCTAATCACCACTAACCACCCGAATTACAAGCAACCCAATCAAATGTTTCATCTCACTAGTGTCTGGCGGCTGCGGGCGTGCGCTGGTCGCGCGCGCTTCTCGGCGCGTGCCTGGGAACCCGACGCACGCGCAACTTCTCACGGCCTCTCTGACCCGCGCCTCCCCCCCCCACTCCCTCTCTCCTCCCGCCCGCCAAGTCGTGCCACACCGAAACTGCCTTTCCTTACGCCTCATCTGTGTGGGTAACCTCCTCCTAACACCGAAGTATTGAACACTCACCGCACCGGTAACCATTAATTTGTTGAACCGAAGATTGAATGGTAGGCAAACATTCTTAAATTGGTTTCGATTGGAAGCGATATTATTCAAAGATTTGTGCTGGGTATCTATTATTTTTGATAGCTAGACTATCAAAATAAAACTGAACATAGGTTAGACCTTTATCATGGCATCGAGACCTTATACTGTCACGTACGGAGGTATGGGATTTCTTCTGTGATTGACTGATTGTTCATGTGTTGAGCTCCCGATATTTCGACGTTGTTGCAAGAGCCATGGTCGCGGGTTGAACTGCGACCATGGCGTGACAGTATAAGTTTAATTTAGCGACTTTACTTTACAACAAAGTAGTAGAAGTACATATGTATATCATGTACCTAATGCCAACTAATTTTTCGCGTTTGGGTCTTCAAATCAAATCAAGAGTCATTTATTCAAATAAGGCTGATAATCAACACTTGAACGAAGTTTCAAAATTTACAAAGACAGTCCCACAAAACGCCCACCCTTCGCCGTTCATTTTGTGGTCAGACGTTTTACTTCCTGAGACAGAAAGGGCGTAAAAGCATAGAAACTGAAGCGTCTGATTTCAGATAAACCGAGAAGTTATCGGTAAAAGATAACGATGATTAAAATGACAATTCAATAAAATAAAATAAATTCCTTTGTACTCAATGATACCAGGAAGTCAACAGATTCATTAGTCATATTGAATTACATCGTGTATAAATGTGCTTTAAAAGATTTATGGTCCACAGATGATGTATCTTGTAATCATCCGCTATCATGAGTATCAGGTATACAATATACCTACATGTTCCGGACGTGTGCTTTTGTAGGTAATAAGACGTAGGTAGTCACATAGCTTTATGAGCCATAGGTATAGGAGATACGAGTACCTATATGAATCACAAAGTAAGTCTGTGTGTTCGAATTTGCAGGAATGTAAAGGCTTAAAAGTAGTGAAAGAGCTGTGACGATGTTATGTTATTGTGTAATCTACCAACAAGATGAACAGCAGTTCATAAATTCATCATACCAGCAGAACATTTTCTTCCTGGACAGGAACTGCAGTGGCCAATCTGGAAATCTATTGACTGTTGGCGGGCCCAGGTTGGCCGCTGTACAAATAATCTGGCCAAATGGGGTATCCTCGACCCGTCCCAAGTACAATACCAGTGGAGCCCCTCTGCAGGATATGCCCCACCTTCTTTCTTGGCCATCTTGCACAACCTCCTGCACTTTCCAGGAATAACACGAAGCCGATAGAGCTGTAAGCTGGCTAGATACTGGTTGGATATTATTTGATTCCATCGGCACGGAAAGAAAAATTAACAATCTAAGCAGACTAATAAATAGCGATCGCGATCGTCACCGTGCTAGGAGTAGTGATTGTGCCAATATCCACTTTGTTCGTATAGGCACCCTAACGCAAACGTGGTGATCATGGTGATAAATGCTAAACATTTAGGTATCTGTATCAGAAAACATACTGAGAAGGGTACAATTGTTATCGTATCGAAAGTTCTGTCTCTTCAGAATCAAAAATCCGGGCGCTACTCGAGCGGAGCTAGGTACAGCAGTATGTATCACGTGAAGGTTATATTTCAAAGCGAGCATGATTGTGCAGAGTCCGAAAAAGAATGTTACGTAGTTTCCCACGAGCCTCGAGTGTGTATTACCGGCTAATAGGTACACGGCACTGCGCCCCGAGCTTTTTGCCTCGCCTTACACAATAAGCACTAACATTTTCTGAGCATCATCATCATTAAGGCTGATGGCAGCCTAAAATGTAGCTGAAGTGTTTATGGAAATGAAAGATGGGGCAGGTGGTGATGTACCAAATTATGTCTGTGTCAAATATATTTTTGGTACGCAGATGTCAATTATACCAAATTGTCTCTCAATGGATATTGTAGACTTTTCCGTACGAGATGAGTTGCTATCGCATTTCCAGCAGTAAATATTTACAGCCACATATTACCGCGGAAAGTTAAAAACGTTAATAATCCTCTTTATCTCAATAGGATCTGCTAGCTAGACCAGAAAACCAAATCAAGAAAAACGATAATGACACCCGAGCAGTAAAACGATTCCTCTAACTCGATTAATTCCTTACTCCCCACAAAAACAACACCGACATTACAAAAGCAATTATTCTACAACATATCTAAGTAGCAACTTTGATAAGGCCAGCGGCTACAAAAACTAAGCGATGAATAAACACGAATAGAGAAACAAAACGGATCAAAGTGGGCCGCGGCGGTCTACGGTGTACTGTGGGCTGCGGTAATCCAGGGCCATCGCGCACTTATCTTCACGAAGGTGCGCGCGCGCCGGTTCCTACGCTACGTGATTCTGCGCATCTCATTCGACTAGGGCTGTTTGTTTTGTGCTAGGAGGTTTATTTTGTTATGAATACGGACAAGATTTCATCTGGTGCTGTTTTTCACTGTCCCTTATTGACTGGATTTAAAAGCTTAGGATTTACTAGTCTGTCAAAGTTTCATATTCTGAAATATTTCTCTGTATTTCTTCATTTGTAGTGTCGTTTCCCTACTCTGTTAAGTTTTTCCAGCTCTATGCTATGCTTATCTAGGGCCATCACGCACTTATCGGCGAAGGCATGTTAAGGTGCCCTTGCGCATTTTATTGAGGTAAAGCTGCTGGGTTAAATTGTCAGGTGTTTCTTACTTCAGGCAAGTATTATTAAAGGGAAATAAATATAAAGCTGTAGCTGCCTTTGTCAGACGATTTTCATTTGTTACATAAATGCTCATTCAGAGTGTTGCACGTACAATGCTTTAAGATCTTTTGGCATTTTAGAGCGCTGTCGGTAAAATATTTTGTGTAGATAATTGTTTACAAGAAAATAAGATGATAAGAGTTAGTTCCGATACTTTTATACATATATCTAGATGTGTGAGGAACTAACATTCAGATGACGAATTTAACAGACTGAAAATATTAGAACCATGTTAAAGCTCCTTGATAACAACATATTTAAAAGAATTGTCAGTAACCGAATCGAATTCATAAGTATTATGTAACTAACGTAACCATCCCGATTACAAACATAAAGCACCTCTGCTCTTTCGTCATAAAAAAGGAGTATCTATTTCCAAAAAAAGGGATAAGATTTTTTTGTTCTCGATATCAAGAGATTTACCATTCGGCTCAGTGATTTTATAGACGACACGCCTATGGAACGGCGCGTGTGTAGCCGCGGCACGTACGACACAGCACAGATGCAATCTGTTTACTTTATAAGCTTTGCCTTCGACTTCACTTGGCCCATAGAAACTTCTTGATATAGTGCCGCATAATGGTTTTAGTGCGTGGTCATAGTTGAAACTAGCGCCACTGGTTTATTCGGTAGATATTTCACAGACAATTTCACGAATGTTTAAAAAACAAGGTTCAAAGTCAATCAAGCGCGAAAAGAACCATGCTACTTCATAACTTATCCATCGAAAATGGCTTGCATAGGTCTTCAATTTTTTCTACAATTTCTTTCAACAAGATTGACATTATGGCTAACACATTTTTGATTTCTTATAATCGTTATCACTGATTGAATGTTACTTTGTCTGGTCTTGCTAGATTCGTGAGCGATTTTACACATGGATTTTGGCGATTTACATGAGATTTGATGCAAACATGCAAAGAGTTCACTAAATGTTTCTTGCTGCATTCAGTGGTATCCAAGGATGTGGACTGAAACGGCTGTCGTAGCTCAAAATGGTAACCGGATCAGATCAAATCAAGGGTTCTCAAGTTTCTTTTTCGGAGTTTGTTACGAAACTATTTTTCTCTTTGAATCAGTTGGCCGAGTTTACCATAATCAAATAAATTAATCGATTAATCGTTCCACATATTTTTACTGAAACCGTTTCCACTATCTCAATAAAGTATATTCTTAATTCGACACGTATATCCTCGCGTATACACTTCCAAATCCACATCTCCAACGGACCAACACATAAACATATGACGTCCAATTTAAACCCGTAACTTACCAATATCACACTGAGTCGGGCTTAACTTTATTACTATCAATATCAAGTAAGGAACATTTACGTCAAAGAGCGGCACATAAAGAACGTATCCGTGCATATATCGTGTCGTGTCGTGAGATGTAAAGAACAATATGTTGGCACGAACAAGTGGTCAGGGCCTCAATTCTGCTATTTTTATAAAATTCGACATTCCAACACGATCCCATTGTCATTTTGCTTAAAGTTCGTAATCTGCTAAATTCATAATGGTCGATCATTGGTCGGTCAGTGGTCTCGTAATAGAATTGTGTTATAATGACATTGTAGTATTGCCATTATTATAAAATTCCTTGGTAGAAATGATTTTCGAAAAACTACTACTAAATTTGAACATCTATTCATGTGAGATTTTATTTATATATATTTTTACATATTATTTATTAGTATTATAAGCAATCTGAAGTAGTAAGAAGTTCGTAAATAGCAAAAAAACATTAAATTTATGTTATGTTTAGCTGTCAAAGTCAAATGTGACATTACTTTGACGTTTATCTGTTTATTTATTTCTAGCAGCCGGTGTTTTGTTAATGTTATGTTTTTACATTTAAGTGTTTTTATTAGATTTTTGTTTGTATATTTAAATTCCCTTTACAGAGAAGCCTATATTTATTGATTTTATACAAAATGGTGCTAATTGAGCAAATGAAGGGCGAAGTTCATCGAAACGATATTGTATGAAGTGCGCCCAATTTTTAAATTGGGTATCGGTGGACTGCCCCAATAAAACGCCGGCAGAGTGGCGCACAGTGAGTACCTAAATACAGTATAATTAGGTATGCATTATAAAATGTATCATTATTGTAATGTTTACACTTTTTTTAGTTCTAAGTACAGTGAATATAAGAGTAAAATGTTAAAGAAAATTAAATCACAGAAGAGTCACATAAGTGCAACAGGTTACTCATTGTATGTACCTACAAACATACCCACAATAAGTATTAAGGAGCATTGAAAACAATACAATAAAAATTAATATAACCGCTCCAGCTAAGCTTAAAACCTTTGTTAGGTGTAGACTCACATCAGTGGTAGTACATTGGGCAGAATTTGACATCTTGATTGTAACTCAGATCAGATACTGAGCGCTAGGTTACACATCCTATTGAAGTGTTGTAACTATTGTATTAAAGTTAAATTTGTTTTTATAGAAACTCCGCAGAATTATAATGTCATCAGATTCTGAGTCTGACTAATGTTTTCTAAAGTATGCAAGAGGTTTTGTCAGATTATTAAAAGATAAATGAAATCTATTTAAGGAGGAGTCTATGTCCAGCAGTGGATTCCAAATGGCTGTAATGATAAATGATTAAATGAAACAGTGTTTATAAAAATAGTATTAATTTATTTTAAATCATATTTAGTACAATACTGTGGATCTGTAAAAAAGAATTAAATCATTTTAATAATAATTAGAGCATTTTCGCACTTCACTAGAATATTGGGGTGGGTTTACATTACATATCTGCTAATTTAATTTATGTATTTCTCCACAGTCTGTCAACAAGAGCCTGCTGCAGTGCCCGACCTTCAAGAAGATCCCGATTCACCCTTTGATGGTCTTGATGATTAGGTGCTGCTTAATTATTTTCCTCCTAAATGAAAAGACTGATTAGTGATTAATGACATGACTGTTATTATTTTCATTATATATGGTAAAATTTGTTATTTGTTTTTGAAATGATGATTAAAATATTATGATAATTTAACTTGGATTTGTTTTATTATTTAAATGATTTTCACATTTTTCAATTGGCTTGAAAGTCGTCTTAAATATTGTTAAATAAATATTTAGTTTATGATAAATAAAAAGTAATTGAAATGTTGATTTTTTAACATAGTAGGTAGTAGTATCATTTAAAATTCCAACTTCATTATATTCCAAAATAATGAAATAGAAATCACATACCTATTGCAAGGCCAAGTGCTTCTGCATAAACTTCATCAGGCAGGTGGCAACGGTGCTCTTGCCATGTTTGCAATATTGTGCAATATGCAACATGCATTCACAATCTTGCCTGCAGTTGTTGGACTATAACGTAAAGCATGTGCTGCAACGCTGCAAGCAAACACCTGCAAAAAATAAATTTACTTTTATACAACCCCATTTTACTGAACGTCTTATTACTTTTAAATACTCACTGTTCTTGACATATAGGTACAAGAACTGTTGCATCTAAAGTTCTATAACAAGAAATTCATTCAATACCTCTCTAATGCCTGTTACTTCATTAATTGCTCCTGATACAGTAATTTGTGAAACATTATGGAGGGCAATCTGTCCAATCAAATTTTGGTAGGACCCTGATGCATAAAATGCAAGTGCTATTAGAATCTGCAATAAAAAATATAACATTAATCAACCTATTTCGTGTATATAGCTATAGAATAATAAATCAATGTCAAATTCAGTTTTCTCACCTTCATTTCTGCCGTTACGCTATCGTTTCGGCGCGGTCTGGCCATAAGGGGAATGAGTTCTTTAATTAACCCCCTTACTGAATCCTTTCAAAGGCGAAAAGTTTTTACAAATTCCGCCTCGGGTATATCATGGGTTCGTATTCATTCTCGTCAAGTTATGGGTTCGACGACGTCATCTGCATTCCACCCATCTTCTTTATCTAACATCCACTGCGTTGGCTAGCTCGAGAATACATTGTCTCCATTCAATATTCCACAAACACTTTACTCGTAACTAAATAAAAGCAATGACTGCACGATGACGTTCTAATGGTAGGTCAGTGATCAAAGGAACTGTCAAAATTTTAGCAGATTACCGCCTAAGTCAGTCATTCATTTGTCATTATGTACAAGATTACCATTCTATGCCATTTCTTTCAATGGACTGTCAGTGGTTGACCATTGGAAAGTCATAATGACACCATTAAATTAGTAGATTACCAAACTTGTCAAAATCAACAATTATGAAATCAATGACAGACCATTCTGACACTATTGTAATAGCAGAATCGGGCCCCAGGAGTCGGCGCACGTTCGCCGCGTCTTCATCTGCATTATGCGAAACGAATGGTTAAGGCTGGACCACACCTAACCTAATGCCAATGAAAGAATAAGAATGAGAACCTTTGTTTTCTACTGATATAAAGGGTGTAACAAGACCATTAACGAAGCTGAAACTTATTCTCCTCGTCATTGCGATCATTTTTTTGTTCTAGCTAGACCATACCTAGGAACCTTCTAGTTACGGAGATATTGGTGGTCAAAGTTCCAACTTTTTCACAAGTTTTTTTTTTTAAATAGGTACATGTTAATGTAAGGTTTTTACTTTAAACACCTCAACGACCCCCGTACTATTCAATCCATTCATCATCACAATGTGTTGAGTTGAGTGTGTTACATTGAGTCCTACCGTAAAACGTGATTTTACACCCCAATTTTTTTTTGCGTAAAGTTACTTAGTTAGATGTACAGAATGCTTGGTTATCGGCTTCGTTAAGGGTCTTGTTACACCCTGTTTAGGTTTTTATGAGTGTTTAAGAACATGTTGTCAGGCCCGAAGGCGACTAAGAAGCCGATTCCTGCCCGTTTCCTCTCGGGAACAAGCACTCTACGTAGTGTCTACTGTAGTCAAATAGAATATTATACACATATTGTGCTAAATATTCCCATGGAAAGTTTAAAAGACGTACTGCGGCGTACCATCCACACTTGGTTGATATCCCGACAAGTCGTACTCGGCGCTTCTCCTCCACGTTTATTATGCGCACAGCCAAAGTGTGGAACTCTCTGCCGGCATCTGTGTTCCCTCCCACATATAACCCGTCTCCCTTCAAAGCAAGAGTGAATAGGCATCTTCTGGGCACGCTCGTTTCATCATAGACCTCATCCATCGCTTTCCATGAGGCGTGATCGAGGTCAAGAGCAGGCCCATTTTGTAATAAAAAAAAAGGATGACTGAAAGCATCTGTAATATTTATCTATCCAGTACCACAGTTGATATTGTCACTTATGTGCAGATCACATCACGCTAATATTATCTTTGCTTCAAGTATATTTATAACAGAAACAACTGTGTTATTTTCTTTCAACATAAAACTTAAGCACTAACGTCGTATGTTGGGAGATAATAAGAGATTCAAAAGTCTAATAGGCATATGTTTGCCAGCCAACACTACTTTAAAATCGGCTTCCAATCTAATCGAATGAGCTGTGTACCAGTGTTTTTCATGGAGCGATGCCAGCCAATTATAACAAGTTAATTATATTGAAGCTACTAGTGTGGTCCAGTCTTTAATTCCCCACGATCAGACACGATGCGTGTCGTGCCCCGGACTAATTCCTTATACTGAATTATCAGTTGCACTCACAATAAATTCATTTTCACCTGCTAATAAAATGCGGTACCAATCTCTATTTCTCTGAGTTGTGTTTTTTAGTGTTCCATAAGGTGTGCTTTCAATGGTTTATTTTTCTTATTAAATTATTAAACGTAATTTTATTCCGTTCGAGTATGACTCCACGGCATATATTATGTTCAACTTTATAACAATTTTAGAATTCACTGACCGACAAAACATACAGCTAAAACTGCTGGATCTTTGCACAATAGTTATACAACAAAGGAAGGAAAAACATCCCCTAAAGGGGTCAATGAAAGTTGGTCATTTTTGTCTATGTCAAATCCCATATCGTCTATGAAATCTTGAAAAGAATCCGATAAGTTCAATACACACGATCAAACATTGAAAAGTTAGTGCTAGCGTTAGGAATGTGACAGCTAGGAACCTGTCTCTTAGAAAATAAAATATTACACAGGAAGATATTTCAAGTGCGAGGAAGAAGCAATTCTTTGCATATTTGATACTAGGGTGAAGTAAACCTTTTTTGTACTGAGTAAAAAAGCCTTTACGAAATACTGTGCTGTGCCTCATTTGTATCCCAATTTACAAACAAAACACAGACAAACAAATTCAGCTACATTTCAATTTTATTGTACATCTATGTCTGAAGAAGTTTGATTTGTGACACGATTTTCCGCATATGCAATTCGCTTCGTGACTTCGTGTACGGTTTATCCCGAGGCTTTTCACAAAATAATGTGACCCTATTCTAGCGTTGTCTCGCGTTTCGCACTGCATGTTCACATATTGGACAAACTCAACAGCTCTTCTTTACACGATCTATTTGTCAAGTCACGTGGCACGCTCGTGCGTACGAGGTCACAATACAAACAAAAAACAACCGCCGCTTCAGATTAGGCGAGAGGGACCTGCAAAAACCAGCTACCTGCGCCCCCGTCATTTTGGGAGCTTATTACAAGGATGCCGCCTCGTCCGCGTCTAAAATGATGAAGCCGCTTAAGAAAGAGATAAACTATACAAACTATTGGAGGAGGAAAGAAATACTGCATCCCTTCTAATTTAAGGGTTATGTCAAAGGCGGTTGGAAGCCGAAACAAGTTATTTAAATTCGGCTCTTGTCTCGGAACCGCTACGCCCACGTCGTCGACCACAGGCAGACTCATCGCTGATTTAGTTCTCTTACTTTTTACATCCGAATGCAATAAAGGATCAAGGCGAATAGAAATAAATTGGCAACAAAATGCTTCACGTGATAGCGGGGTATGCGTGTGACCAATAAAGTAATCATCGGGACGGCCGGACCAATTACGGCACTGCCGACTCATTCGTTGGCGATCGAAAATTAAAATTTAATTGATGGCACACTGGCCGCCGCTCCGGAGCGTGCGCCGGCGCAGCCCCCGGGCCGCACCACGCTCTGCTCCCATAGCGTTTATTTAAAATGAATGGTAATTCAATTTGCGCTTTTAAACCACCAATTTCGTAAGTAATTATGTCCCGTACGTGCTGCTCGAGCTATGCACGCGTCGCTCCTTACATTCAGTTACAGACGATAGCTTTCTCTACTTGACAACTACCGTATTGTATAGCAGTCGTTTACTTATTCACTTACTAGTAGACTGGACAATCGTCGTTTGTTCCGGACTAAGGATTCCCATATAACGACAAGTTAAGTGGCTGAAGTCGTGGTTATCCTATAAATGGGTATGTAAATGCAACTTTTCAAACGAGCTATTTTCGCGACAATGATTGACTTTTAAATGGGTATAAACACCGGAGTATCAGCGTATCTCACGGCGGCAGCGTCTCGCGTCGCCGGGACACCGAGGCGGCGCGTCACGTCCCCCGGGACTTGTCCCCAATTACTCATATATCCGACTTAAAAAACGCGCGACACGTCGGTTTTTTACCGAAAAAGGATCGCCGCGTTCCATTTTCACAAAGAGTAGCCTCTAGTTAAGGCAATTTGTTTTGGATTGTGCGGCGCGGATGAATGGTTCGGCGCGGTGGCATGTGGCGGCCATGGCTCCGCTCCGCGCATACTGATGAGCTGCGCTTGCCGCCTGCCTCCTCACATAGACAGGAGCTCCCAATTATTTCTGTCTTCTCTCATCTATTGTGATACTCCGACTTTTTTCGGCGTCTCGTTTGTCGCACGTATGCATACCTCCATTAGTTCTCAAACGTCACAATGTATTATTGTACACTGAGTTTTAAACCAAAGTTTAAACCGAAAGATTCTCAGAAATAAGTATATGTGCCCGGATCTTTAAAACTCTCAGTAGAAACACTTGAACCAACTATAAAACCGATTCTTAATTAATGGTTAATTGCTTTTAAAGCTCATCCGTAATACTTAGATACCTATAATACAAGATTAAAGTGTGTGCAATTTAGTCTCATTGAGCATCGAGATTATTTAATGCGTCCGGTTTTGAGAGGTGAAAAATAAGAATCGAGTGGGCATTTTCAAAAATCGATTAAGAAAGACATGATTAAGTACCGGAGTTTTTGTGCTCGTACGTTTCTCTCTTGGCGCGATTGTAGTCGGTGCTCTGAGTTAAAATGTTTGCATATGCGGCTATAAAGCAATCCTTCGGTAAATAATTACGTTAGCGCGGTCCCTTTTTGTTGGTCACCGTAACGCCATAATTATTTCCATTCAGCTCCACTGTCAAGCAATGTATAATACTGCGAGATATCTCGTACAATATAATGGTATGCCTCGACGTCAGCGCACCGGGAGATTAATGTTACGGACAATATTTTAAAAGATGGCTTGTAAGATAACCTTTAAGATTTACTTTCGTAATGGCTTAATTGAAAAAGTCAACAAACATCACTAAAAATCTGCCATAAAGATAATTCATGCGAGCGAGTTGGTTCGCGACACGCCCACCGACGCGATTTAATTACAAAATCAATAATCGAATTGCGGAGGCGAGTTAATTGATTGTCTCTCGATACGACGCGACGCCGCGCTATCGATGTGCGTGCATCGGGTGCTTGCTGCCTGCAATAAGAGTAACGTAACGTCTCGTACCTGCCAAGAGGGGAAGGTGGCGCAGCCATATCGTTTATATCCCGCTAAAGTGTGTATATCTTTCGAATATGGTATATTTTTAAAGTAATTACAACTGATGGTCGCGCTATAAGTGTGGCACGCGTCTGCTACGCCGGTCGTACTACGAGTCGGGTAAGGAAATAGTTGACTAAATAGAGAAGTAGTTTTGGCATAATTATGGTATTACGATATTTTCCTCATCTCTGTTTGTCATGGTCTGTTTGTTTTTTTTTACTTTCTTCGATCTTTTTAAAACGTTCTGAAAAAAAAAATGCGATCATAAGTATCACTCGTCGTCGTAGTGCGGATATAGCTGCCCCTAATACATTTCTACAATAATTTACAGATATCAAGGTTTTACCTTGTAACATGGTATTTCAATGAGAACTAACTGCTTGTTCCTCCATTTACACTAACTGTTTAGTCGTTAAGTGAGCAACAAAAACGCCTCCGTTCGTCTGGCGGTCATTAAAAACGCATCAGCGTCATATAAATTATTTTATTAAATGTCGATTCACACCTTTGCTCCTGAGCGTGTCTAATCGATCGGGACCTTGCTCGGGTTTATTGCTTTTCATATTTCTGGTTTATAGGTATTTGGTACCTATTTATTTTCATATTCGCACATACGTGATTTGATTACCTACAACAACAAAAAATAATATTTACAACATATATGTATAAGGTTACTGGTGACTGACTGATACCTACTTAAACACGTGACTGTACTCAAGATAACAAACAACTTTCCCAAAGAAAGATTTTTTCTATACTCATTACACAACTACCGTCAAACACGCAGTCTTTGGATATTATTACGTCAATAATTACCAGTCACCCAATATAATTTAATGGGTGTGGTCTGCCCAATATTAAGTCGTGGAATAAGCCTGCTTATAGAGATATTACAGGAGCAATATAAAACAGCTTACTAGACCATCCTATCGCCATCACTTATCTGCCATTTGCGGCAATAAATAAATTCTTTCCGAAACAATATCCAAGTTTATTCCACTTTTTACTTGTCTTTACGTAAAGCTGTATCCGACTTGACATTATAAGTAGTTTTGACAATATAACTGCAAGTATACTTACCATTTAAGGATTAATCGTCTTCTCCAATTCCCCGTTTAGTAAAACTTTTAACAAAGGGAACTTTTATGGTACTTTTATTTAACAAAAAGAAAGACGCAAGAGCTAAGTACCTTACTAAAGTAGTACTCGTCATGGCCGACATCAGATATAAAAATAAAAGCTTTTAAAAAAGTTATTTTCGTCTAACATTTTAAAATTAACGATAATACATAATTAATCTTTGTGTCGATAAATATCGTAAGCGATTATTATGGGAGGCTTTACGACACAAGTATGTAAAAATTAATGAACGCCAGTTACACGAGCGGTACACGCGTGCTACGTAATCGTCCGTTTAATTAGCAGATAGTTAACTGGAGTTTATGAACAGCGCTCTAATGTATTAGCTGGAAGTCTTCCAACACTATGTATAAAAAAGAGATGTGTTCGTTGTAATAAAAGCTTTGGAAGTAGTGGCTGCCACTCTGCCCGCAACTTTGCATATCTAAGTTGAGTGACGTAATTTATCAAAATCTCCGTCGCGAAAGCTCTAATTAGTTACACGTCAACGTTGAGCCAATAAGCCTGACTCCGCCAGTGTCGCCAAAATATTTTATATTCCCAAATGAGGTAGCATTTGGTCGCTTCAGGTAATTAGCGCGTAATTATTTGATTCGTTATAATTTCACTTCCTTAATCAAAAACGACCGTATGCATTTGAACGATTCGCCTAGGTAAACGTAAAACGATATTTTCAATCATTCGTACAAGTAACGAAATGAGGTTTTTAATACTTTAATGTTGTAATTAAAGTATAATTTGTTAGTAAAGGCTGAAACGTCTATACGGGCTCTAGTGTTGTATCGGTTACAGCTGCGGAGCGATTATCCCGCCACGACATTCGCTTCACTTGATACGATCTCGATTCTCGTTTGAGCCCCACTCTAATTCACGCAAATTTCATCTTTGATTTCTATCTTGCTAATTGAATGCTGCGTTTCAAGTGTCGATTTTTATCAACAGAACTTAATATCTACGCCATTGAAAGTTAAACATAAATCAGTTTATATTTTTCACATTACATTTATATGAATTATTACTTCGCACATACATACCTTCAACTTGGAGTTGCTAAAAATAGGCTTATGTATGTGTTTTTAATTATAGTTTGTCTCAATTTATTGGACACGTAAGCCATTTTAATTTCGTATCTCTATAAAGGAAGTAAATTCAAGATATTATTTTTCGATTATTAATTCTTACTGCCCGTGGACTTCCAGTCAGTCGTATTGACTTTTTCTGAAGATTATATAAATATATAAGACTATATATTTGTATGGGCTCTTGCCTGAAATAAACGCTTTTTTTATTTTTTTTATTGATTTATTTAAAAATAAGCTCGAAATAACAAAGCTGGTGACCAAAAAAACTACGTTTCGGTTAAAAAAAATGTTATATTTGTAACAGTTGCAACATTTGGTGTTTAAGGTCGAATCACAAACAACTGCGCTAACGCTAATCCATTTTGTACATACGAAACCAAAGAAAATTTAAATATCGTACCACATGGAAAAGCTTCCGATTAAAACCAAAGGGTGTTGGAAACAAAGCAAGCACAGACAGTGGCAGGCAGTAAACTAGTCACTGGCTACGAGTGGTTTGTTGATGCTTACTGTCCGTAGTATACCTGGAACTGGTGACACATTGACTCGTAAATCTTGGAAACAACTCTCGGACGGACGAGCGCACCTCGGTGGTCTCGAAAAGTCGTAACTAACGCTACCTTCTACGGATGTCTAGATTTTATATGGATTCGAATTTTACAAGAAATATGTCGTTACAATTATAGGCAAGTACTTTATCTTGCACAAGCTTTTGTCCGCGGTTTCGCTCGCTTTAGGATCGGAATTTATCAACGGGAACTTTTTGAATATAGTCTATCTTAGATATGGGAATAATGAAGCTTCCCATTAGTGAAAGAATTTTCAGAATCTACCAAAGATTACCTTTACATACAAACTTGAAAACTTGACCTCTTTAAAATACATATTACTGTACATAGATGTCTACATAGGTAAACGATCCTTTGTAGAGGTAAAAAAGCAAAGTAAAGTAAAATTTTATTACTGTCTATGAAAGTTCGACCAAAAAACAACATAATATATTGGATTGTTTATTTAATTCACTATAAATCGATCACTTCTGCGCCGTCCCGTGAATGAGTCAGGGATGTTGCCAGCCATAAAATATTTTAATTTTGGAATCAGGTTTTGAAAAATCCTTATTGATGTTCCAATTTGATATTGAACTCATATTGAAAGCTGGAAGGCAAGTAAAAACACAGTACTCTTGAAAAGAATGAATAAATCTAAATGAAGTTGTGTTGGTTTTAATAATTAGGTTATCAAAATCAAAGTCCTAAGTACCTATTCAAATTCGACTGATATTATTAACACTTTTTAAATGTCAAAATAACATGAGTGTCTCCCAAAACGCCCTCTACCACTTCCTAATGTTTTAACTGGGAAGAAAAAATGCCGGAGCATACTCCTCAGCACCATCACCTCCAGCCCGACTTCACACATTGCTAGGTATAGACCTCTCTGTGTAGCAATCACCATGCTCCTGTGCTAGCTTCATCCATCATGTACATTTTAGTATTCATTTATACAGAGGTACCTATATAAATGAATGTTCAAATAGTCAATAAACAGTATTTTAGCATCCCCAATCTAGGGTAATATATCCATACCGGTAACAAACAACCATTAGGCCGGCTCCACACGTTGGCCCCAACGTTGGTCCCAACGCCACTCGTTCAATGTGTGGATCTAGAAAATAGCATTGGCACCAACGTTGGGACGATCTTTGGGAGTTAGCAGAGGCGTGTCGGTTTTATCAAAGGAATCTGCGCCAACGTTCGCGATCCGTCCACATGTTGGCGCTTTGCTCAGTCCTGAGTCCTGTTGCAAGTGTTGCAACACGCATCGAGAGCGTGCGACGAGAAAATGTCAGCCTCATCTTGAAAATCGCCACCCGAATGGACAAATGAAAAAGTTATTGAATTTTTAGAAGTTTACCAGGCACACCCAATAATATGGAGCCATTTCGATTTCTGTATCGGACACCTTTACGTTGGCTCTGACGGGACAGGACTGGTATAATAGCCAACGTGTGGACGCCTCACGAAATGAACCGACCAAGGTTGGTACGAGCGTTGGCGGCAACGTGTGGCGCCGGTGCTTACAAAGTTCTGCAACTTGCATGTGTTTCGATTTCTTTATTATACTGCAACTAAATTATCTGTGCAGGCGGGACAACACAGAACTAAAACAAATGTACCAAGCTTGAAATATCGAAGCAAACTTTCTTGACAAGCAACGCCACGTTCAACTGCACACTTAAAGTTGTCATACTATACCCGATTTTACGAGGGGGCAATTGACGCAGGTAGTACCGTACTCAGACCTGCGTGCAATGACGAGTTACGACATTTTAACTGATGGCATGTTATTTTAGATGGTAAAGCCAGGCATGCCATTTAGTCAAAATGGTTAGTGTGGGGTTCCCAGAACAGTAACCAGGCTTTCTAGACTAAATTCTGAACATTTGAAGAAAATTCCGGACTTTTCATTCCTTTAACTTTATTATGCTTTTTTTTACAAAGTTATATAAACAGAGAACGATTTGTTGCAAAACATTACGGTGAGCTTAAAATATAAATTATTATAAACGCTTCTAGCACTCGCTGGCCGCAACCGCGGCACCGCGCGCTGCGCTCGCTCGGCTCGCACGTAGATAGTCACAGTTCTAACCTAACCCGTTACAGTTCTAACCTAACCTAACCCGGCTACGTTTACAATCATTTAACCTCACATACACAAACAGCCAGACCCGGAACAACTACCAGTAAGCCATATAAATATTTGTTCCATGCGGGGATCGAACCCGCGACAGCGCGTAGCAGCTAATCGCTTAGCCACTGCGCCAACCGTGCCATGAATTAATTCCACATAGCAGCAAACGCATATCAAATCAGAGGCAATTTTAATAAAAAATAACCAATCTCCGAAGTCTTACTGCACCTCATTGTTTCCACACAAATAAGCTACAAAACGAACACTGCAATTTAATCGTATATTACGCCGACTACACAATAAAATGTAATTACAAATTATAGAATAGATTGCTTAATCAATGCGTTGCGCCTTCACGCAAATTAAGAGCTATGTCAATTGAGCTGTACAGACGAACAAACTGTTAATTACATATTATTGAAGTAATTACTTTTTGAAATTATGTTATTAAGCTTAATAAACCCACGGCACACAAGCGGCAGCACAAAGCGAACAGACATCAGAATGAACATGTGCTTTTCTCGCTAAAGGATTATCGAGCAATGGAATTCCGAAAATGTAGCCCTGTTTATGCTAATTTCTTTCACTTTCAATTAGATGAGACAGTAACTTACAACTTACAAGATACAAGGCAGTTAATCGTCCCTTATTTAGCTCTGTTTAATTCTCGTCAACGACGCCACACCGCCATCCAATACATTTCTCTTGATAATTTAATTCTTCAATCTTGTTTAATGTGAAGATACGAGAGCTGTATGTATTATTTTCTGGATTCTATTACCATAAATGTATTTTGTACGCTTTCATCACCTTTAATACGAAGGAGTGCCCGATGTGTGAAATAGGCTTTTTGAACGTTAGATTTGCGTCGTGATGAAAATAGAAACCGCTAATGGCGTTTGATGTCATTTGACCATTGTAATCCAAAATACGACTGTGTCTGAAAATGTCGTACAGCTAATAATTTTATTTTTGTTTCTTCTTTGCAAATTCAGCCTATTTGTAACTGGAATTTGAAAATGAAGATTAAAACTAAAAAAAGTCATCATCTGCCTAGCCTTTTCCCAACTATGTTGGGGTCGGCTTCCAGTCTAACCGGATGCAGCTGAATACCAGTATTTTACATGGAGCGACTGCCTGTCGGACCTCCACAACCCAGTTAGTGCTAGGTAATACGATACCCCTTGGTAAGACTGGTTGTCAGACTTTCGGGCCACTGACTACCTGTAACGACTGTCAAAGATCTACAAATGACAGCCGGGACCAACGGCTTAACGTGCTTTCCGAGGCACGGAGGAAACTCGGTATGTAATGGGTGGTCACCCATCCACGGACCAACCTAGGTAAGCACGGCTTAACCTAAAGATCGATCCGAGCGGCTGTTCTTATTTAGCCACGAGCTAAAAAAAGTAAGTGATGAAATTTCCTACTTGACTGTAGATTCAACGCAACCTCCTTTGATTAATATCAACTAGAACCTGAGTTTGGTAACACTGGCCATTCGGAACAGTGGCCACACTAACAAGATTTTTTTTCTCCCCAGAAGCTCGCGAAGATACGGACTTGGCCGGCGTGTAATAGAGGTGGTCAGTAAGCCACGATGCGCGGGCGCCCGTGACAGATTCGATTTGTCCATTGTCCGGTAGCGGTAACGATTCGTTACGGGAACGCTCGGTTTTACAATTAAACGAAGGTTTGTTACTCGCAGTAGGTTAATTGAGGAAGATATTTTTTTAATGTTTGAAGTGTTTTGACATTAGAGGCCGTAAATAACATGAGTAGAGTAGGAGGTAAATCTCATTGGTGTGCCTGTCATAGTGATCTGAGTTTGTTCTACTTCTGTGTACGTGACTTGTATGTAATGTAGATACTTTATATATACATAGTTTTAAACGACAACAGAAGGTACATAGCTTTTATTATCCTTGATCTAGAAAATGCTTCAATCTTCTTTATCTGTTAGTTTCTTAGGCAAATTTGTGGTTGCTGTTCTTGTAAACTGTTACAGCCTTGTTCTAGAGAAAAGCTCTTATTGTAATTGTAACTTTAAAGTTAATCTTGTTCTAGAGAAAAGCTCTTACCTATTATAATTGTAACTTTAAAGTTAACCTTATTCTAGAGAAAAGCTCTTATTATAATTGTAACTTTAAAGATAACCTTATTCTAGAGAAAAACTCTTAATATAATTGTAACTTTAAAGTTAACCTTGTTCTAGAGAAAAGCTCTTATTATAATTGTAACTTTAAACTTAAACCTTGTTCTAGAGAAAAGCTCTTATTATAATTGTAACTTTAAAGTTACAATCAATTATCTCTAACCCTACGGTGCCGGCGACCGCAAGCGCCACGCAATCTATCAGTGGCATCGATTCAATTAGCGGTAGAACAATAGAATGGCCGCGCGTCCGGACTTGCCCGAACACCGCCGAAGTCGCCCGACCGTAGCCGAACGCTATTACGTTTTATAACCAAATCCTATTGTTTGGGAAACAAATAAGATTTTCTTACGGATCAGTGTGTTCGTAAAGTCGTTCTCCGTTATGTTAATACAACTTAATTTTCTGTATCGCTTCACACGTTTCAGTAACTACTTCCTTTAATGATAGCCCAGTGGTTGAGGCCTCGTCTCTCATGCGCGAGTTTATAGCTTCAAAACCGGTAGGTACCAATGTGGCTTTTTTTATTCATATACAGGGTTATTTGTAAAACACCAGAAACCTCTTAAGAGGTCATTGTAAATCGCGAAAAAAAAATCAGCTGTTCCCTACATTTATGATCGATTAACTCATCAAAATGTAGGGAACAGCTGATTTTTTTTCGCGATTTCAGGTTTGGTCCCATAGTAAAAGTTGTTCATAGTGATGAGTACAATGACCTCTTAAGAGGTTTCTGGTGTTTTACAAATAATCCTGTAGGTATAGGTTACTTTCTTAGTTTAACTTAGAAATCTCTGATATCGCTGAAGGGATACCTCGAGGGGAAACCAGAACTTGTAATTAATAAGTATAAGTCTGAAATCGCCAATTTGAAGCAAGCGATTAATGAGAAGAGGCCTCTGCTCTACAGTGAGACAGTTACAAACTGGTATTATTAATATTATTATTATTAAATCATTTAAGGATCTTTTCAGTAAGTAACATCAAAAACAGCACACGATGGAGCTCAACCACGCACTGTATAAAATCACTTGCTTCGGTGAAGGAAAACATCGTGAGGAAACCAAACGAGCATGCCTGAGAGATATTTCTCGACGGCTTGTAAAGCCAAGTCAGAGGCCCATGGGTGGCATAAAAACTTTGACACCAGGTCAGGAACTAACCACATGAAAAAAATATACACCAAATATTCGTGGAAGGTATTTCAGTCAATTTCAGTTTCCTAGAAAAGCCAACATAGATACATCTATGGTCTATTTAATTAGTACCATGAATGATGCCTATCGCTGATAAACAGCCCCTGCCCAAATTCAGAAACCCCATCAAAAACAATCATCTCGTGAGTCTTCTTAAAACACTTTATTTTGTGTCCAATTACAAGGAGAGTACAAGGCACATATTTCACACGCACATTTAACCTATTCCTGAATCTTACGGCATACTACGACATAAAAAGATCACTTCGCAAATCGTAAGGTAGGTATGCACCGACCGTAAATCGATCGAAGCGACTCTTATTTCAAACGTCGGCAGCATCCAACATGGCGATCAATAAAAGAGGTTGAATTTATCTCTGCGCGGTAATGCTAGGATGTTTTAATCTTTCGAAGCGTGGGCAGAGCTTTAAGCTCACGTTAAGTTTCGACAGGACAAGGTATGGCCTGTTATGCACTGATTATATCGGTAAATCAGTGAGGGGTTTCTGTTGGTGCAGATTTTTTTTGTAAGGTCTTTTTAAGCATGACGGCTGTGCTCCTCGAGAAGGTAACCAGAAATGTTTGATACCCTACATATCATCGGTTTTGTTGATAGTGATAGGAGGTGAGCTGACATGAACTAAGTTTTTGAGGTTTTTTTCTTACCTAAGTCTTAAGTGATTGACGTTACCGTTTATTAAATAGATGACTTGGAATTGTGTCAACAAAATCATTCACACCATTTTTCGGCAACTCTACTTTGTAACAACATTATCTGCCAAGGCTTTTCCCAACTATGTTGGGGTCAGCTTTGAGTCCAACCGATTGCAGCCAAATACTAGTATTTTACGTCAACTCCACTGATATGAATGTATGAGTTCCTGAAAAACCGCCCAAACGACAGCCTAGATTCTGCTAGAGCCTAGATCCGGGATCAACGGCTTAACGTGCTTTCCGAGGCACGGAGGAAATTCCGTATGTAATGGGTGGTTACCCATCCACAGACTAACCTCGGCTAGCGCGGCTTAACTTGAAGATTGATCCGAACGACTGAGCCACGAGCTCGTTTCTTTGGATTATGCGACACTATAGTCAATAAAAAGGGCAGCGGTGGCCCAGTGGTGGCGGCCCCGACTTACGAACAATGAGTCGTGGGTTCGAACCCAGGCAGGCGCATTACTTTGTGTAATTTATTTCACCACTGCTCTCAAAAACGGTGAAGGAAAACATCGTGAGGAAACCGGCATGTCCTAGAAGCAAAACTTCGAAGACATGTGAAATCTACCAACACGCACTGGGCCCACGTGGTGGATTATAGCCCATTCCCTCTCATAGAGAGGAGGCCGTGTGTCCCAGCAGTGGGAACATTATAAGCTGATTATGCTTATGCTATAGTCAATAAAAATGTTGGAAAATTCAAAATATTTGTGTGAATTTGACTTATGCTATAAAAAGGTTATTGAGCAACCCTGTTGAGAGTCGTTGTCATCATTCTCGGGTCGGCGCTGCATCTTTTCTTCTTCCATACTTCTCTGTTACTCGAATTGTTGTTGAATCGGTGTCTCTAGAAAAGCATTAAAAGTTCACAGAACCGCATTTTCCATGCTGCTATCCTTTTCCGTCGCTCAGTACCATAATTTGCTAGAGCCAAAAACAGAGCGGGAGCGCTATCGCACGGATTCCGTGCTGCTAGATGAGGCGCTACCCTAAAAGTGTAAAACATTCCTCTTTGTGAGCAAGATTCATTAAAAAATAGTTATCCATGTTAATTAAACGTGTCTTAAAATGTTTACAAGTACAAAAGCCATTTCCCCAACCAACCTTGAACCTAATGCTTTGGAAATAAAGTTTAAAATCTATTAAAGAAATTTGACAGATTGTAGTAGCTTGATGTGCTGTTGCCTGTACGTACCTCAACATGTTCTTGTAAGCAATATTCTTCTTATAATTACCTCAGCGCATTGTAGTCTAAACAGGGAATAAGCAGATTGACGGCTTCTCAACTTGTGATTATAACAAGCGCGATGTATTGAGACGTCTGCGCCCGCGGAGGACAAACAACGCTAATTAAGTATGACCCCAGTGATTAATCGATCACTAATAACGACAACTGAAATTAACGCATTACAATGTTATTAATTGCTTGTCATTGTGTTGTGTGTGCTAAAAAATAAATTAAGTAGGTACAAGTGTCAATCTTTTAGGATAATAGCTGTTTTTTCGTTTTAAAATATTTGTGCATCTTTGTATTATTTTAAAAGAAAAGCAACAAATCCAAAATGCACTTTAGGACCTCCTTAATCGCAAGAAGTTTGAGCACACTTTCTTCAACGGGCGTATTAATAAACCTCACGCATAACCAGCAAAATAAACCAAGTAGACCTACTTGTAAATAAAACAAAAGGACAAAAGCACCCACTATAGCAATTATGATTCGCAAGCTCATCCAGGCCAGTCATTAACGATCACAGCATAATTACAAGAAATAATATCCACCACCGATAAGCAGACTCGCTAAGTGGTCAACACTAAAGCCTTTTGCGAAACGCGTAATGTGTCATTACACTTTACCACAGATAATATAATACTACGCTCATTAAGCTACCAGCTGTCAAAAAGATAAAACTAAGTTTAATCGGGCGCGGACATTAACGTGTGCATCGTTATCGAAGTAGCTTAACATTTCAATTAAAACCCCGATTAAGAAATTAAAGGTAATGAGTGGTTCGAGGTGCCGATTACACTCACTAAGGGATTTACGATCCAAAGAAGTGCCGTAATTGGTGGCATTTAGAGAAGCATGTTTTTAAATTTTAGAGGAGAGAGGCGACGTTTTTTCCTCGAGATTGTTTAAAAGATAGGTAAGGGCCAAGGACTGGTAAAGAATAATGGCGAATATCTACGTGATGGGCTGACGATCTCATTGGTATCAATGAGGATAACGATAGGCAACGATCAAGACTTATGGAAATCTTACTAGGCAGTCTAACACCATAAAATTAAAATGTGCATTCTAAGGTGGACGAATACGAGTGGAAGCTGATAGTCAAAAACTTTTGGAATCGGGCTTTATTTTGCTGAAATCCATGGCAATAAAACGTTATGTATTTGACGTTACTTTATTTGGTTTTTTATTGAAGATTAGTGGGTCAAAACATTTTTTACTAAAGGAAGCAATGAAAATAACACTTGGCCAAAACAAAAATGTTTCTCAGCATGGAACAATCCACTTATGGAGATGCGAATTCAATGTGAAATGTAAGGTCATCGCAATTGTATAGCATTACAGGAAATAAAGAACAATCGAGCTCAGATGCGATAGGTCACCTATCAGGAAACATGTGATTAACTGATAATGTTGTTGCCAAGTTGCCACTACCGTAGTGCTGCAATCAATTCTAAAACGCCGACCGGGACATTTTCAATAGAAGTAAAGTAAACCAAGGATGATGTGATGTTTTAAACATCTAAGCATACATACGGACAGACAGACGGGAAGCGACTTTCTTTTATACTATGTAATGATGAAAGTAGGTAGTGTCCGACCGAAGCTTAGGCTTCGGCTTCGGCTTCGGCCACCTTCGGCCAAAAAAGCACCTTCGGCCAAATCTTCGGCTTCGGCCAAAAATTTGCCGAAGGTTTGGCCGAAGCCGAAGGTTTGCTAGTTGTCAAAATTTGAAATTTACTGAACGATGCTAGAGCGAGACGGAGAGTGTGCAGAGCAGCAGAGTTTCGTTTGGTCCGGCGGCCGGACCAAACGAATCGCAGTTAGTAAACTAAACGAGTCAAAACAAGTTTGAGAGCGCGTCTTAAAATTCTAATAAGTGTTTTGTTTTTAAATATTTCATATTTGTTATTACAAATTATTTAATTTTCTCAAAAATTCCAAAAAATTATATGTTAAAAATAGATATTGAAAAAGCGTTAAACTTTGCTCAATTATTTTATAGAAATACTTTGTGTTCGTCTGATAATTAAAAAAATGTGACTGATTATTTGATTATTTTTGTTAAAATTACTTTAAGTAAATAAATATTTAATTAACATTGTATATTTGAAACTTTTATTTTAGACAATATTTTATTACCTACTTGTATATGTTGGTCACTCGGCTCGTTATTGGGCTAAATCTCTAAAGCTCTCACAATATGTATCTAGTATATTCTGAGATGAAAGTAACTATCGTATTTCTCAAATTCAATGACACCTTCGGCTTCGGCTTCGGCTTCGGCCGAAGGTTTTGGTGAATACCGATTAATTGGCTTCGGCTTCGGCTTCGGCCAGAATTGCACCTTCGGTCGGACACTAAAAGTAGGAGACCATATTTTGTTAAGATGAAAATTCAACAAAATATGGTCAAATTTTCCGGAAGCACCATGATTTTTAAAAACAGACTATAGATCACAGTTGGCTGTTGCAAAGGACTTTTTAGAAATGCCTTTTCTTATAGTAAGAATAAACTATGTACATGATATTCTTCATGAAAATTGCTATCTAGGGCCGTACTTCCCCAGCCTATCAAAAAGTTTCACGAAACATAATTCACATATTTTTACTTCCTCTATGCAGCATCTGGCCATTGACCCGAGTGCAGACAATTCAGACAATAAAGGAATAAAAAAGCAAACATACGAACAATTATAAGTTATTCGAGCTTTTACTGCACTCATCACACCTGCACACATTTTATGTGCGTTTTTAATAATTGTAAAACGGTTTTAATGACATGTTTGAAATTTGGAGACGTGTGAACGAATAGCTTTTAAAACATTTTATTTTGATTTATTCATAACAACATGCAATAAGAAATGAATTATTATATGTTTAAAAATAATTGTTTTTGGTAACTGTTAATGTGAAAGTCTTTGACTCGATATGAAAATCGGATGTGTGCTACCCAATACCAGATATCATTATTTTTGTTTGCTTGAAAACTTCAATAATCAAGTACTGCATTAGTAGTACGATTGAGCCTACTTTTTATAGTTCGAAAACCATCGTTCTACATTCACTTGATCAATAGGCGCTATTTGAATTTAGGTGCTTCTTTTCCGAATATCACGTCTGGCACATTTTTACATTTTTCCAATTACATACAGTGCAAAATTCAAGGAAACATGTACGACCAGCTTATTTTAAAATATGAAACTCTCAGCCTCAGAACATTTAAATGTAAATTATTTAACTTTCTTTTAAGCAAATGTTATTATTCGACTCGAAAAATTTACCGGAATATTTGTTTGCAATTCTAATTCTAATGATTAATAATTTAATTTTAATGTAATGATGTCCCATAATTTAAAAACCAAATTTGTACGCCAGAAACGGCAGAATATTATGATCATAATACATAATACACGTATTGCATATACATAACAACTTTGTACAATATTCTGACAAATAAATGCTTCTATTCTATTCTATGAATTATCTTAAAATAATAACGATAATAAGAGAATGCATAATTACGTAAATATGCAATGGCTATGGGTATGCAAGTTAATTACCCCATCTCTACAGAATCTTCTTGCTAAAACAAGCCACAGAACTGTCAATTTGGCACATCCATAAACAAGCAACAACAATTTATAAATAGAACACAGTATTTTATTTGAACCTTCACCCGTTTTATAAACAGCCTGTACATAAAAGAGGTTGCGTTTCAATAAATAAGAGTGAAACCTACACTTTATGTAAAGTTTTTACATCAGTTACTTATGTACGTACGTCTCATTAAAGTGACATGAAAACAGTAGGTAAGTACCTCAACATACGTTTACGGCAACTGCAACAAGGCATGTGCAATGAACAGATATATTACAGAAGTTAACAAAGGAAAACTAAAAAGTATTACAATACATCGAATTCTCGCTTTGGCTACTAAAATAATTCGCTTTCTTGCACAGACTTTCTTTCCAATCCTTGCTTTGGGAAACGGCTAGATGTGAGTAGTGCAGAAAATTTCTGACAAGTGTATAATAAGAATCTTTATATATATAATTCTTCTGTGAGTGTGTATGTCACTGAACTTCTCTCAAACGACTGGACCGATTTTGATGAAATTTTTTGTGTGTGTTCAAGGGGATCTGGGAATGGTTTAGATTCACAAAAAATTAGGGTAGGTAGGGTAGGTAGGGTAGTAGGTAGGAAAACATGCATTGCAACGCATGCCGGGCACAGCTAGTAACACTATGAAACTATGTAGGTACTTACACGACGAACAATTTAAGAAATGTGTGGCTTTCGTTGTGAGCAGAAAATATACAGTGCATCAGTGATTGCCCTGTACAAGAGTACCTAACCTACATGTTTCATATTCTTTCCACAATACTGGAACACTTTTCCCAAAATCAAGGTTTGTTTCAAAGACTCTTGTCATTAGTCCTACTTCTGTTTGTCCGTACATTGTCGTTATTCTGTTATGCATTGTTCGACATCGGTGCGCAGCCTCCTCTCCATACGCACCGCACTACTCGATAATTGGAACTCGCTAACTTATCTGCGGCGCGAACAAGGTGCCTGTCGATTCGCTATCGACGCAAAGGCGGTCACTTTTAATGGAAATTCTGCATGAAAAATATATTTTAAGACTGACGTCCAACAGTCGACACATGTTCATTTGTTAAAGTTTTGGCGAGATGGCTTCATTGACTGCTCTCCAGTAAACCAAATTATGAGTAAGTTATGCTAACGACTTGTTTTATCAGCCACCAAGCACGTCATCGACAAATCACCTCAAAATATGATCTATCTTAACGGTGATTAACTGTGGCTGATTGCTGCATCGTGATATATCTGGCACCGATATGTAGTTGTCGATACGCCGCCGTCGATATCGCCGGAGGCCCTGTTTCGACCTCTCTATATGGATATTCACCAAAAACCGTTGCAAAAACTCGCACAAGTGCGTATGTAAGGCGGGCAAGCCTTACAGGATGACAGCGCGCTCGCGTCGGACAAAGAATGATACAAGAAATAATTACGCCCATTGATCGGAGCTCATTAAAATGGACCAATGGGCGTCGGCGCGGCAACCACTACAAAAGGAAAACGGCACGGGTAGGCACAATTTGCCGCGGCGCCGCCGTCAGCCCTTTCTTATTGAAATAATTCAATTTATTCAATTAGATACAAAGCCGTTATTCTGTGGAATTCATCAATTAAACGTCGTCGTCTGTAAGGTCGCCTCGCTTGTTAGACACGTTTTTAATACTAAGCACGGACACAGCCTTGGATCAGACGCGCGTCAGTTCCGCGGAGGACAATGTTGCACTTGAGTGCTTCCATGTTTTGAGCTTAGCACCTAATAGATTTGCTCTACTAAAAATTATATGATATTCGAATTATTTTAGAAGACAACATTTCTTTCAAATGATGAGATGAAACTGTATTGTTTAAAAGAAACAAGTTTTTTACAGTTACTCCTTTTTGATGATCACTCTCGTTGATGTCTTTACTACGTGATACAAGGCGCAGGCGTTACCTATACAGCACTTTTTGGTAAAACTTTTGTATTTATTTTCTTTTCTTTTCTTTTCTTAGTGTTATTGTGTAGAATGTCATCTTTACCAACTTCCATTAACATGCAATTCAACCAGTATTATTTTAAATTATGAATTTTAAATCACAACCTACATCACATGTCATGTCCTTCTTTAATCAACCTTCCCAGTATGTCGTGAGAGCCTCCAGGCCCTAAAGCCTTTAAAAAATCAGTACAACCAAAATCAAATTCTGAAAATCTTAAACACTGTTACACAGAAACAGCTGTGGCCGGCGCGTGCGCGGCATCGTCACACGCGACGCGCAAATTGGCGCGCGACAAGATGGCCGCGGAATAATAACGCGGTTAATGAGACGCCCGTAGTGCCCCGAAGTTGCCCGAAGGCCCGGAGCAGACCTGCCAAATATCATCGCTGTCAGTACGTGTTTAATGAGACTGGAGGAAACGTTTAAGATAAGCGTGCGTCGGACTTTGCATGCAAAGAATTTTGTAGGAAGGTAGGAACGGACGATGGTTTTATTTTTGGGTGTTGGACCGAACGGTTTTCTAAAGAAGTTTAAACTGTTTTCCCTATTGTTTTTGATTTTTCCGCAAAACTGCGGCGCACAAAAAAAAATGTGGGTTGCACCCCACATTTTTTGGCACTTTTGCTCTGACGTGTCGCATTCCAGAGATCAGAGGCCCTAGCACGAGCGCGCGGTGCAAACGTAATGTTGATACTTCTTTTTTAATCGAAAATACAATTATCCTTATAGCTTTTTAGTTTCATTGTTTGCAACTAGCACTATCAGTATCATTCAGAAATATGAATAAATTCCTAATATTAAGAAAGTGCTGCCTAAATACATCGATTTTAAAATCGATGTATTTAGGCAGCACTATCTATTACTAGATAACATGTGACATCAAAACTTTGCCACAACATCCGACAATTTTCTATGATTATAAAGAATTAAACTATCCAGATTATTCTTGCAATGGACTTTGTCATAATAATAGTCTAAGAGCTAGCTAAACTGCGTCTCTGCCACTCTTTCAAAACTTTGCATAATACATTTAATTCAGTAAGCAGTTGTGCAATTAAACATGCCGTCAGTGACACGCAATTTTCTAGTACCAGAAAACGTAGTTAATTTGGAGTTGTGTTTGGATCTTTTTATTTTTCAGGTAGTTTATAGTCTGCACCTAAAACATGAGTTTTACACGGTCTAATGTTTTATGGCTTATTAAGATCTCATACCAAGCGCCACCAGACTTTCATTCTGGACCCGATACCTTAGAAATTGAAATATCGAAAATAAATTAACAATAAAATAAGACTTTCATTTAACGATCATGTATTGCACTCACGCCCGTATATTCAGGCTATTAATGGGTTTTATATTACATGTTAGAGACTATTATTATATTCGGCATTTAACAACTTATGACCATCAATGTATCGCCGTTACCATTTTATTGCACGCAGCCATTTTGGCAATGCACGCCTTCTCCACAATACATATAAAATACTAATTAGGTACATACGATAAAACAGTTGCGTTCGTAAACTTGCAATCAGCATAAATATTCAATTATTTATAACTCACATAAATGAAGGAGGTGATATTTACAATATAATGCTGAATGTTGATTGGGTCAAAGTTTTATGATTAGTTTTTGGTATTTCTTTTGATATTAAAATATTCTGGTGCTACTCTCGAGGTGTAAACCGTAATTGCTAGATGTTTATCTTGTGGGCAATGTACTAATGTGTATTTACCTCAACAGCCTACGGAAACTGGCAAATAAAAACGTGATCAAACACATAAACATTTACAAACAAGAAACAGGCTAGGTTATGTATTGAAAAGCGTAGATCTATACTATGTGTCTGACTATCTACAGTCAAGCAAGATCAAGAAAATAAAAAAGAAAACCTAGCAGTCGCTACCTAAAAATAACTGCTCTCGGAACCCGAATACCAACAAACAATTGTATAGGTACCTGACTACCCACCCCATTAAATATTCACGTCGCTTTACCAAAACAAAAACGGATCACGTCCTTGTCGAAACGAAAACAAAAAGTGGCAATGTTAGTTAGTTTCACGTACATGATCAGTGACCAGTTTTTGCGTGCCCAGTATCAATGGAGCTGAATGGTTCGAAGGCGACGCAAAAAGCGATTCGCCGCGTGTCGCCATTAGTATGTGTGGTGGCGTCCGAATGTGAGCATTAATTTATTGATAATATTGTATTGAATAATGCACTCGGAGGAACGCTGCTGTACCGAGCACGCGCACGCTTCCTGCGCCAACCAGATTTCGGTAGCGGTACAATACGTGCCGATTTTATTAGCACACATTACGTTGACAATGCCCGTGTGGTTTCCTGGTGTTTTCACTTTTTCCTGTTTTTTGGGATGTCGCTTATCGATTGAAGAAACTTTTGCATCATATGAAATACTGGAAATTACCGTTACTACCAAGCCTGATATTAATGACAATCTTCTTAGGTAGCACGTTAAAATGGAAGTACTGGATTGAATAGAAATTGTGTACTTAACTTCCATATAAGGTGCATAAAATTAATTTTATACCGTTGTTAATTAGATTTTAATATAAAAGGAATTACTGTTTTGCTGTAAATTTGTATAACGGTAGTAAGGCTGGGTTATATACTTCTAAAATATTGCATGTCTATTTATAAACTCTATAATATTCCACAATATTAAAATTGATTTTAAGTATACCTAACTTTTATTATCAAGCAAAATATTTTATCTTCAGATAACTACGACCCACGAAACTGACCAAAAAATGGTAACGCTAAGAAAACCTTAATCAGAGAAATGTAGGTAAGTACTGGAAATTTATGTTCCCCTGGTGTGGCATTAATTAAAATACCTTGCAGGCATTGCGCGACCATCGGGCATTCCGCAATCTGTCCCCCGCATTTGTTAAAAGGCAAGTTTTGATAAAAACACCGATTGCGACCATTTTCCCTATAAACAAAATGTTCGCACAAAATAAAGGTTAAGAGCATCCGATAAATCTTTGTCCACCTTTTTGTAGTTGCTATGTGGAACATAAAAGTCATATTACGTTTTTGTTATAATCCTTTTTCGATGTTATAAATTGAACTTGTTTTTTTAGGATGATGATGGCACTTAAAAATATTTTTCTTGCTCTTTGATATTCCGTTGTACTATTTGAATTCGCCATGGTTTCCATTTTTCAACTACATTTGCTGCCATTGCTGACTAATCAATTAGGCAGAGGATACGCCATTTATGCTGCATGATTTTAACATGTTTCAAGATATCACGAGCCATCTAAAAACAAACCCAGCAAACAGCCATGTTATCAATGTCCACGCAACAACGTCGAAACTAATTTAAATATCGAAATGCATTAAAAGTCAGTGGGCACACGCAGCGCTCCTTTATTTCTATTTAATTAAGTCCAAATTAGAGCAACAAAAAGGTTTAGTAAAAAAGTCTGCAGTACAAAAGTATCTCGTATATCGAGGCTTGTTTTGCATACGATGCCGGGGCGGGAGTAAGGGACAGTCGATTGACAACCACGACTCATTAAGTCAACCAGATCGATCGATACCTGATCAAATTTCCAACTGACTTGCTGAACACGTTCACGTCGTATCACTTAATGTAAAGTAAAGTTTTACGCTGGATAGGGCTATGGCAGAAACTGAAGCGTGTTGTTATGAAAAGGTTAAACCTCATGATAAAATTCCCAGATCATATTTGGGTTGATGGATAGGTAACACTTTTTCTCTTAAGTCATCATCATAGCCTAGCCTTTTTCCTAACTATAGGTAGGCTTCCAGTCTAGCCGGTTGCAGCTGAATATCAATATTTTACAAGGACCAGAGACCTATATGACCTCTAGAACCTAGTCACTAGGCGATACGGTACCGTTTAATAAGACTGGTTGTCAGACTTTCGGGCTTCGGACTACCCTAAGTGGTTGCGAGGAAAAAAGCGAAGTCCAGAGCAAATTACATTTGAATTATGAACAAAGAAACATGCACAGCAGCAAACCATAAACTAGATCTCAAAGCACCCATAGACCACTACACGCTTAATGAAACAGCTTCAAACTACTTACAAATCGACTGCACTATTCATCATTCAGCCAAAGCTGAAGGCATCATTTAGACTGACCAAATGAGCCGACCATAGTTGCAGCGCCTCTGGTCTGATATGACAATGATTTATATATTGTCAAGCGAGAAATACCCGCGGCGGGCGTTACTTTCTATATTGTAAGTTGTAACGAGCTTGACGCATATCCAGACGCAACTACAATTAATATCTGTCCGAAGCACGTCGCGTTGCGTTCAGATACATAACTTTATTACAATAGCCTTTTTAGCATCGTTTGTTAGCTGATTGATTTGTAACGTGTTTTATAGGTTATGATCATGCAGGAAATGGTGCGGCGTATGGAGGGTTATCGGTTTTGATTGTGCGATTGTAATCGGGACTCAGGACAGTGGAAGAAAGAGATAAATTCAAGGATAGGAGAAGAGGAAAGTTCTAGAATTACTTCTACTTTAAACACAGGAAAGGTCAACTCCAACTTCTTATAAAGCGAGAATGGAGTTTCGGATCGAAAGACAATTCAAAATGTTATTGAATAGGCACATACTGCAGAGCACAACTCATTGAAATCTTTACAATAGCACTAGCCATGTTCATATTGTAATAGGATATATTTAAACATCGACTGGAATGAAAACCCGGGAGGTCAGTAATCCTTTTTATTCAGTAGAATGATTTATTAATTTTACATTACGAGCGTACACTCGAATAAAAGTAAATGGACCAAGTAACCGTCATGCAAAGAAACAGGTAGGAGTAGGACTGGACTAGGTGCGTATAGTAAGTAGGTACACGTACACGGCCTTTGTATAAGGCACTTTCTTGCGACGCATTCATTGGGGACAATTACACGAGATCGGAATACCGACAGCATCTTCTTATATTTATTCAGGCAATAAAGCGAAGCACCCGGAATCCGCGGCATCGGGGCTCGCCTCGCCGACCGCCGCGCCGCGCCCGCCACACAAAAACCTGACTACAGATACGCTGACCAGTTATTTGTCAAAAATAAAATTATGTTCTGATTATTATTTCAAGCAAGACGCGCCATCCGCCGGCCAGAGGGTGCACGATGCAGGCGATAAAGCGACAATAAAATATATAAATAATTCATATCACAGAGCCGAGTATTGATTCGCAAGAACGTGTTTCAAATGTTTTATTGTCAGTGGTAATAATAAATGGGGCAGATGTATGGCCCGTTGTTTTTCGCTGCCACATGATTGCTCTGCTTGGCAGTTCAATTAATAAAAATCAAATTTGTTATTTTTGCAACGATGACGTTTCTTTGAATGCGTTTTGTGAACCTGACTTGTTCAAAGAATTTTAAAGATACCTACTTCTGATTGCATGTTTACAGCATCTGTGCCTCAATTACAGTGTGATGATGATTGCTCGATAAAATTAAATAATATTTCCTTTAGGTATTCATTTTTTCGTGTAGATTACGCAGAAGTTATGGGCAGTTGGCAAACTTACTGATTGCCTACGTGAGGCCTACGACGTGCTACGAAACTACGACGTTTGTTCTACGAATTCTCGTGCTCTTAATAGACCGTTGTTTATGAATTCATACATAATTATGCCCATAAATTATATACCCGTCTACCGCATATGCCTACATCATAAAAACCAAGAAGCCATTCATAACATGTATTTCAAGGACCACGTAGCTCTATGGTCACCACAATCAAAATTCATTACTTTATTATAATACATCGCTCAAATGAAGCAAAAACAGACTCATCAACAAGTTTTACAATCGATCATGATCGGCAATTGCCATTCATTTATACATCCTAAGTATAATGAAAAAAAAAAATTGTGTCATTATAATTCTGCATTGACTTCGAGACATACCGAACTCGTAATTACTGATGCTGAAAAAGTATCACGTACTACTTCAGTTATATTACACTTATGTATGTACTTTTAGACCAATGAGCTGATAGCCTTAAGGTCAGGCTCGAATGTAGGCGGAACCTAGCAGGTGCATCAAGGATTTCAACTCATTTCTTGTAAGTACAACCTTATATCATATTCAAAACGTTTTTGTTACAATTTTAACTGTTTCTAGGAACACATACGCGTAAGTATTTAAGAACCAAAGTAGTTCAGCCATTAAATAGACTTTTCAAAAACAGAATCGACTGGCTTTGGGTTTTTATTTTTATAAAGCTGATGTATTCATGTCTTGTCGGCCAGTACGATGTTGAATATTGTAGAAATATAAATAAATCTAGACAGTCTAGGTATGAATAAGCCAAAACAGAAATTCTTTGAATGTCTGCTTTGATGATAAATAAGGCCTTCATATCAAAACTAATAATGGGTGTAAATTACATTATTAACCTAGTTTAACTGCTAAAGCAAAAGAAGTTCTGCATACGTAGTACCCACGATATAATGAAAGTAAAGTTACAGCAAGCTAAGCTTTCTCCAAATAAAACTTTCTTGCAAAGGGGAAGACCGTTAAAAGCTAATTGTAGATGGCGTGACAATAGCTAGGTCTTAATCTGACCAACGAGGTCAAGCTATTTTGAAATATAAAATAACATTACCAGATTTTCAACCAATGACGATGCTTGGAACCAGCTATGCCAGCGCCATTAATTTTATAGTTGCCATCTCCATTAATAAAGAAGAGAAGAGAAGAAGAAGAAGAGATTTCTTTAGAAATGAGCACCACCTTTGTACCTATTTTTTCTGTTCCTTTCTTGTTTTCTGTATTTAGTGTGTACATAAACTGTTAAATAAATAAATAAATAAAATGTTTTGTGATCTACGAAAAAAGTAGGGATTACATTACTTAAGCTTTTAGGGTATATTTTAATTTCTTTTCTAGAAATGAGGTTTCATGCTTGAGAGGTTTTTAACTTTTTACTAAACCAACATAATCCCTGGCGATTAATTTACTTGACGAGCTTAAAATAATGAGATAGCGCAGAGGTCCTACTTAGGAAACAAAATACCTCCACATGTCAGAAAATTACCTCAACATCAATTCAAGTATTTTTCCAGTAAGATTCACTTGGAAAAAAGCACGCCATGTCAAGGATAGTCCAATTACATTATTTATAAAACGTATAAGGCGTACATCAAAATTAAATAATACAGTGGTTGGGATCAAAGGGGCCGCGGAATGAAGATTTGCCCCACAAAATGTCAACAAGACACTGTGCGCCGACAAAGGCGAGGCAAGCGACTCGTGGGCAAGGTTGTCACTGGACAAGGTTGGCTCGTGAGGAGGGACAGGATTGCCCCTCACCCGAAATATTTATTCATTTGTTTCACTGACACTTTTTTAAAGAATTATTAGAGCGCTAGAGCAGAAATGAGACACTTTATTTTCTGTTCATTTTGGAATCTTTTACTCGAAATGAAACGTTTGAACACAAAATGAAGTGGAATCCTACTAATATTATATGTAAATGCGAAAGTTTGTGAGGATGGATGGAAGATGGATGTTTGTTATTCTTTCACGCAAAAACTACTGAAAGCACCACGCGAAGCCGCGGGCATAAGCTTTTTATCAGCTTATTAAGCAAAAAATGAACCCCATAAAAATATTATCGATCAGGGTAAAATGTGAATCAGGTAAAACTGAGTCATGTAATCCTAAAACAACGTTTGTTCTGTTATGGTCAAGGAAAGTCCTAAGTACTTATTTTATTTTTATGGCAGAAAGTATCCAACCTACCTACGTAGAATAGATTGTAAGTTTCCATCCGTTTAGTAAGAAATTGATCCGACCTTAGTTTTGTTTAAAATCTGCATAATTTGGGAGTCTTTCAAATCATTCAGACGAGCCGAAATGTCTAGTCAAACAATGAACTTTCTCTTCATACGTTTCGCGACACCCCTGAGCATGCTCCAGAGGTCGGGTTGTCGGGCATCCGCGGCCCGCCACGCTTATTTCACAGTAATCGGTTAATTGTACACCCTTAACGAGTGCGACTATCGGCCGCAGTCGGTTACACCAGTCAGCACTGAGGCGACCAACAAGCGCATAAATCCTACAAGCTCAGAGTATTTTCAAATAGTAAATTATTTAATACAATAACTCAGAAACAATGAGTTACCTTACAAAGAGCATACGCAAGTACAAATTCTATTTTAAGTATAGGTAAGTAAATTCACGTAATGATCTGAAATACTTATCAGATTTTAAAGGCTGCTGATGGTAATTTAATCTTGAAGTCAAGTCAACAAAGAATTCAACCTATTAGGTTGAATGAATAGGTAGTGCAATACAGAAACCAGACAGTCTCTACATGACTACGGATTTAAGTTAATCCTAACTAGCGGGTAACAATGTATAGAAGACCTAGAAATAACACACGCTCCGGCACGACCGAGTCTAATAAACAATGCATTTACAGCTAAAAGTCAGTTAGAAGCACGTAACTGAAAAGTTACTCCATTCTGAACTCAATAACTTCCACTTAATAAGTATTTTGCATAACCGCATATCTCAGTGGCGCAATGTGTTCACATTTGTTGATAAATATTGAAATTTGCGTTGATTTCCATTAGGGCTCAGTGGACCACACACAGCGCGGCGTGTTTGTTCCGTGCGAGCGCGATCTTTTAACGGTTTACTGCGCATATTATTATACACACATGACATGTGACGCCGGCGCACCATCTTCTTTATCTCCCCAACAAAGAATTCGATTAATCCTTGATTAAAATAATTAGCCATTCGCTACGGAGCCCGCGACAGCGGACCAGCGACGACCACCTGAACCAATGTGAAAAATAAATGAGATAACAATCAATAAGTAAACGTTGACACAAACTTTCAATTGAAGTCATAGCCGGAAACTTTATGGCTATATTATAATACCCTTCGTACGGAGAACATGATAAGTGAGACAGCACGAAAATTTAATTTTAAAAACAATAATAATTTTCATTATCTTTCATCCATACCCTTTTTAATTAATAATATAATATATCTTTATTTTCTCTCTTCACAAATGTTCACATAGTTATAATAAGTACAATTGTAAGAATAACATTTTAACAAAATGCATAATTACACTTACAATTAATTTGTTGTTTTTCTTTATCTATGTATGAATTTTAACTCTTTTACTTTGTATATTTTATATTTGTATGTATGTATACCTATATGTATTTATTACTATATTTAATTCTTGGTAATTTTCTGTATTATTATTGCACCTACTGTTTTGTCTCTGCATCACCCTAAGGTAGACTGGTAGAAAATGCCCAAGGCATTAAGTCCGCCATTGTACATTATGTGCATAAAGTTTTTAATAAATAAATAAATAATTTCAATACATTTGGTGGAAGCGCCAGGATAGCCTGCGAAATTCAAATTTTTCTACGTTTTTTGCAGTTTGCAGATCAGTGAGAGATTGTAATCGCAAATCATATTTTAATGAACTACTAACCTACAAATCGCAAAAAAAAACGTAGGAAAATTTGATTTTCGTGGTCTACCTTAGCGCATCCTCCTTAAATATTGACTTGATCAAAACCTACATGCATAAAATATGCATAGATACATAGCAGTGTTATCGAAGCCGGTAGCGATAGAATGCAATGAAAGATCCTTATTGCTTTACATAAATACATATTGAGACCATAACCATTAGCCGAGTCGGCCGGATCAACATAATTAACCGTCGATTAAGATTAACTGATAAATGTTAAGACGCTACTAAAATCGTAATGTAATTCGATTGGTATGAAAAACACGTTCGGAGTTCGGACGCATCGACTACTTACCTTTTCTTCAAAACGTTGTCTTTCCTGACTCCAGTACTTAGCTATGCAAGTAAAAAGTCCATACTAAAGACATCGAGATTTAAGTACATGACTAAAGAGGTAATTTAATCATATATTTAAAGGCCAATTTCATAATTGAAACTGAAACTGACCGCGTTGAACACATCTTATCAACGTTCATCACATCATCATGTTCAAGACCTGTCATTGTCATCATTGTGACGGAATATTGACGTGTGAGTCTATCTAGCAGGCCCCAACGAGATTTATCAACAGGTGATAGCTTTTCATAAAGACAGTATTTTGTACCTAAAGAAAATAAATAAGATATATTTTGTACCTCGACAGTTTTTGATTTAATGACGTTTCCATGAAGTGTCTAGCTAGCGGGCCCCTTATGATTATTTTTTTTGTTATTATACTTTCAGATCGCCTAATAGTGCTGGAAGTTACCAACTATTATGTACCTTACAAATCCAAAATTTCGACTTTCTGCGAGCTATACTTTAAAAGATATTCGTTATTTAGACAAACGTCGAGGTACAAAATATATCTTATTTATTTTCTTTAGGTACAAAATACTGTCTTTATGAAATGCTATCATCTGTTGATAAATCTCGTTGGGGCCTGCTAGATAGACTCACACAATATTGACGCCGACATAGAGAACCGCGTTCTATCACATAACATATCATCACGCCTGTAATCTTCGGGGATTACAGGGTTAGGCATAGGTCTGCAAACATGAGGGGCCCGCAAGGGCCGATGCCTGCCAGGGCTGCGGGACTGTTCGAAAGAGATAACGCGGCCCTGGAACATAAAGGACAATAGAAGGAACATGGATGGTTTTTAGTCAGTAAAAGTCTGACATTCCCTTCCGCCCAGAGCGGGAGGAGTCATTTGATGATTGCCCATCAGAAAAAAAAAAGGCATAGGTCCAATTAATAGTACTCCCATGTTTCGCCAGTTAGGTATGTTTAAATCCCGGTGGCGAGACTATTGCCATCAACCGGGCACAGATCTAAACTCCGTGGGTGCTACTAAGAAATTCCTTATGGAAAACCCCAGTAACACTTTGCCCGACCTGGGAATCGAACCCTTATGCTCAGCGTTCCGAGGCGTTCAGTTCCATTGGTTAAATTCACTCTTAATCTATGGGTTAGTCTTATGGTCCAAAGATCTTCGCTCCAATAACTCTCACCACAATTTCTTCCGCAATTTTCATATCATACTCCTGCTTCGCATACGAATTTCTCAGTCTTATTGATTGTCCAAATGAGGCATTGTGTCGAATTATGATGGCAGGAAATCGTCGATCGTCGCCGAAATCGATTGTCGATGTCATATAATATTATTGAGGCTTTTTTAAGTCGCTCTCGAAAGATTTAATGCGGCTCCAGGCAGGATATTGGTACTGTTGTCTTATTATTCGCACGTTAAAGTTTTTGTCTTTAAAGTAGGTCGTGTTGGGTAACACTGCCTGTGTTACTTAAGCAATTCATTTTTCTTACTGAAAAAATATTGGTTGGTAAAGCATATCCACAATAGTACCTATGTACCTACTATACGCTACATTACCTACTATGAGCTACCGTTATGAGTTTAAAATGTTAAGACCATTAAAGAATTGGTTTTTCTTTTAAAGGTTCACAAATAAATATTGATCACCCAAGTACTTATTTTTACAATAAGTAGTGAAGTAGTTACCTCTATGGTATGCCTGTAGCTAGAGCAAGAATGGAGGATGTATAGACCTGGGGGTCTAAAATGGCCGCATTAGCAGAATCATAATAGGATAATAATATGAATTATGCTTAAATTGTTAAAATGGTCATAGACGTACCTACACTACCTACTATTATGAATTGTCACCTTGTGACCATTTTACGAATTTAAATTTAACGTAATTCATATTATTATCCTATTATGATTCTGCTAAAGCGAACATTTTAGACCCCCTGGTGGCCTACCATGACGTCTTAAAGCAGGACTAATTCCAGTGTGGGATAGAGATGGCGCTAGACGACCTGTATAGCTCTGTCTCTTTCCCACACTGGAATTACTCCTGCTTTAAGACGCCATAGTAATTCCCATGATATCAATATAATATGAATTATTATTATATTACATACTTTTTTCACGCGTTCTTTAAGCAGATGCTTTACCTTTTTTTTTTACTATTCAAAGGATCTTGAAAACATGTCGCAAATACAGCAAAACCGAAAAGGGCAAGGAAAGTGTTGTAAAGTGAATCGCAGTTTGATTCCCATGGACCGGTGCACTTGCTGGCCATCGCATTTCTCCCACGCTAACCCACGTTAAGGCGAAGACGGATCGCTATGACGGAGAATACGATTCAAGTCTTCAGAAGATCAGATGTAGGTATTACAAACTGTGTAGCGTAGCTACGTCTTCAATATATTTTAATTCTCATACTCATTTTTGATTGTAAGGTATATTTAGTCATTGTAACTTAATATTACGTAACTTTCTAACTACTACTACTTTTTAACTATTATATAAATTAAGACATCTATACAAACAGATAATTTATGTAGTCTATGGAACGCGGACCGGCAACACTGGGCTGGCTGACAGCCGAAAACCGTCACAGATCGCAAGCGTATGGCACTCTTATTTTTGTATCGGAAAACATTTGACAATATACTCCTTCTGTTCGCAAGTTGTTGTGTTTGTCTGTTACCGCAACCCACAAACCGCTTCCACTGCAACATCACTCATCCAGCAAAATACTAGCACCATGCGCTGAATGAGATATCCATAGACCATTTCAAACAATACTTGTACTTTACACGTGCTTGATTACGAACAATATTTTTCTAAAAATCGCTCCCTATCTACACTAATATTATAAAGAGGAAAAATTTGTATTTTTGTGTGTATGTATGTTTGTGTTTGTGTTGAATCACCCTGAGTAACATAGGCACCCGAGCAAAGCCGGGACGAGCCTCTAGTTATCCATTTGCACGAAATGTGGGTGTACTAATAGGTACCCATTCGTATACACCTCTGCCTAACCCTTCGGGGATTACAGGCGTGACCTTATGTTATGTTATTTTTCTAACTAATTAAACCACAGCAAATCCTAATAAAAATTAAACCATTTCTGAGTGGGTCACCCGCCTATTTCTCAGCCAGTACTTACATACCTACCTACTCGGCCTACTCCACTTCGATTCACACTATAAAATATAATACTTTCTATGATAACGTGACAAACTTCCCCTTAACCTAACTCCATTGAGCGCAGCAGCAAGCCAGCAAAAAAGCGTTCATTGATTGATCCTTTCACTCCGTTGGCTATGGTATTATGGCACGCTATGGTTACCCGAGATTCCCACAATAAAAAAAAACGCAACACACGGTGATCAAAAGTGTATAAAATCCCTTCAATATTGGGTCGTTAAGAATTTGTGACAATCCTATCATCTTCCTCTACAACAGCAGGGTTGGACCGCAGTGGGGTTGCGTCAAGATAACAAACGCCGCGCCACTATTAGATAAACCATTATTTGCCTTTAGAACTTTTAAACTTCTTAAAGCAGATTTTACTATTCGTTAGTCTAATTTATTTTATAAGGTATGCCTAAACAAAATACCGTACTACAGAAATCTACATGCACCACAAAATTGCTTAAAAGGCACTGATTCTACAGGTTCTTGTTCCAGCAACGCATCAACCGGGATGTCAAAGAAGAGAACAAATGACAAGCAGTTCTAGAGCATACGATCGAATCACGATACAACAAACATGCATTTAAATTGCAACTGTGAAGAGTATTTGTTTTATTTATAAAAATAACTAGACAAAATACTGAATACAATATAATCCTCTAGCATGCTGAACCACAGAAAACACGCTGAAAAACTAAAATGAAGTCTTCAAACCGAACAATGAGATGTGACACATTGTATAGAACCTCACATGTATTGTGCCCGTGATTTGTAGGATATTGAAGAAAGCCAGGACAAGTGGGCAGACTTGCGATGACCGTGGGAGGCTTACTCGCAAGCCTTTTTACCGTGGGAACATGAATAATTGGGTTTAAAAGTTTCTTCTTGGAATAATATGCAAATAGATTTACGAGATATATAGTTATTGGAAATGTTATTATATTATCTGTGGCAATGACAACTGGTTAGGTACGTACCTACTCGTATAATTTCGAAACAATGTGGTCGACGAAGACCTAGATAAGACTTTGAAAATTAATAGAGTTTCTTTGATTAAAAAGGTTGTACCTAACTCTCATCACTTATGCATCAAAATAATACAAGACCAATGAAAATTACCTATAAGAACTTCTGATTATTCAGTAGTAGTGTAGAAGATACCTACCTACCGAAGTAAGTATTTTAAAACAGCTGCTTAGCCATCGAGTAGGAATATCTATACTTACTAGGGCAGTCTCAAAAGTAGGTAGGTACCCGGCCTGACGTATAAATGGTGGTTGTTGTTTAATAAATATAGGGTAGGTATTTGGTAGAGAGTTGGTACAGTCACGAGCACCAATATGTTAACACTTAACAACTTTTTTTGTGACATGTAGATAGCATATTTTTGTACTCGAGACTACCTACCAACCTTAGAAAACTAAAATGTAGACTTTCAAACCGCCATATTATTTATTAAGTATTTGTTTTGTGCCCATCAACGCTAGTCAACACCGTCATGAATTTTTGAACATGGAGAAAATTGGCCACCGCCGTTATTATATACAAAATTTTTATTTGCAAACTTCAGTCCGACCAATATCAAAAACCGAGTTAGATTCTACTTAGCCCTCGTACACAAGGCGACACATCAAGCTAATGGAACCAGTATAACCTGACCTCGCTTGGTATGAGCTTCCCGTACGATAAGAGATCAGCTTAATTTGGTTAACATGGCTTGATTGGTCGTCGAGCGTACCTATCTACAAATAATAAATAGTCTACCGCAGCGAAGGGAATTATTATCTTATACCACCTTTTATTAAACGCACGATACTTAAAGAAGACATCATCAGACTCCAATCTTGATAAGGAATCAGCCATCAATTTCAGCCTAAGTATTTACAGTTAACAAAACAGTATTTTCATGCAAAATTTAACGATTTACACCAACGTTGGACGCAGACCATTAATACCAAAATAAGAACAGCTTTTTATAAGCGTCTTCATCTTGCTTGATGAGTGCAATCATAATTTAATTTAATACCTAGGCTGCACTAAAAGTATCGGGAATGGAGTATTTCCACTGTTCCTGTCATATTAAAATCTTTTTAATTGAAAACTCCTTGGTTTTAAAAATCGAATACCATTTATTTATTTAAAAAAGATTCTCGGTCTTGTCACAAGGTTTTGTCAAACTTGTTTAGTCGTTGAGAAAATGGAATTGACTCGAGAAAATTCAAGAGCGATGATTTATTATGACTTTCAAAGTGGTTTAACACAAAAACAGTGTGTTGACCGGATGATTTCTGCATTTGGTGATGAAGCCCCATCCAAAACCACAATTTATCGCTGGTTTGCTGAATTTCAACGTGGACGTGTCAAGCTCAGTGATGATCCCCGTCAAGGTCGTCCAAAAACTGCAGTCACCCAAGAAAACGTTGATGCTGTGTGTAAGCTGATTGAGGAAGATCGACATGTGACATACCGCGAAATTCAGGCAACTTTAGACATTGGCATGAGTCAAATACAAATAATCTAGCATGAACCGTTAGGTGTAAAAAAGTTGTTTTCCCTATGGATACCGCATTCGCTCTGTGAAGAGCAAAAAGCGGCTCGCGTTACTTGGTGCGTCAGAACTCTCGAAACATTCCACGCAGGATCCTCAAATGCTGTATACAACATCGTATCAGGTGACGAATCCTGGATATACGCGTACGAACCCGATACAAAAAACTAATCACGAGTTTGGGTGTTCGAAAATGAGTTACAGCCAAAAAAAATTGTTCGTTCACGGAGTGTTGCAAAAAAATGGTGGCCACGTTTGTCTCAAAAACCGGCCATTTTGCGACTATTCCTCTTGAGGGACAAAGAACGGTTAATGCAGAATGGTATGCTAGCATTCGTGTGCCACGGGTCGTTTCTGAACTCCGTAAAGAGAAATGCAACCGCCGCATCATCCTCCATCACGACAATGCGAGTTCTCACACCGCGCTCAGAACAAAACAGTTTTTAGAGCAAGAAAACATAGAATTATTAGACCATCCGCCGTAGAGCCCTGACCTAAGCCCTAATGATTTCTATACTGTCCCTAAAATAAAGAATAAATTGCGTGGTCAGAGATTTTCATCACTTGAAGAAGCTGTGGACGCCTACAAAACGGCCATTTTGGAGACCCCAACTTCCGAATGGAATGGTTGCTTCAATGATTGGTTCCTCGTGTAGAAAAATGTGTCAAATTTCGCGGAGAATACTTCGAAAGGCAATAAATACATTTTTAAATAGTAATGTTGTGTCACTTCCTTGATTCCCGAAATTTTCAGTGCCGCCCTCGTAGCACCCAGTACCTACTTAATTTTTCGGAAAGTGAATATGCACCGGCAATTACCTTGTAGGTAATGATGGCATAACGTTAATTCAGCGGTAATTTATCGCACACTGTATTGAGATTTGAGAACAGACAATAAGTAATGACAAGAATATGTTCTATTTATTTATCCAGATTTTGGACAAAACTGTTTACTTATAGCTTTCGAGAGTCGCTTCATCTAGAGGTGCATGAGTAGAACGGTAGAGCAATACATCTAGCGGTGGTGAAAATGTAAGAGACTGAGATTTGGCGTGACTACTAGCCAGGAATAACAATTACCTACCTGCCTGCCTAAAATAATAAAATTTAATAATAATAAATAGGTAATATTATTTTTTATTAAATGTTAATAAAAATGTAAAGGGTCTTTGAAGTACCTACTTAGGTAAAGTAATGTAAAGAGAGCTTCTTAATCGGTATCGGACGATTCATTTAAGTATTTTTTTCTCTGCAAATGCTTAATTATTTATTTACTTTTAAGAAACGATAACTAAGTAGGTACAGACGCCAGCCCATCGTACTACAATCTGTCAAATTTCTTTAATAGATTTTCAACTTTATCTCTAAAGCACTGGGTTCAAGGTTGGTTGGGAAAATCTGACAGTTTCGGGTAGATTAACCTGCTGGCGTCTGTACCTGACCACTATCCGTCTTCCGTGTCCATTAGATATTCAAAGGCAAGACACTACTTTCTCAACTGTAAAGGGGAACACCGACATTATAATATAACTAATAAGTATTAACAAGATTTAGGAAAAACGAAAATTATGTCAGCCTAGGATAATTTAGGAACAGTCACATGTGATATAAATCCCATTTATCATCAAGGCAACAAGGTAGGTACAGTCGTCAATATACGCTTTATGATCCTCATCTAGCCTTTCACGGCGGTGAAAAGACTCTTCCTTTACTGGACACACTATTTACTGAGCACGAGGTAAAATTATCATTTATTCGAGAAATGGTGTCCATTATAAAATGTAGGAACGCGCTATGACAGGCCACTGCCAACCAGTGTCTTTAACGACGTCGCGTCGCCGGCGCACTTAACTTTGATCAATATTTCGACTTTTTCATTAGATTGGAAATTGTTTGTGTTGCCATTAATGAGACAACATCGTTGAGGCATTGCCGTAGTTGAGTAATGTATGTACCGCAATCATCTTTGAACGAGTTTTAAGAGTTAACTTAGACGCAAATAAAATGTATAGTAAATGTAGTTTTGTATTGTAACATGAACACATTGCTCTTATTGTAATATTATCTATCCTTTGTAATCGATCTGTGTTTTGAGAACTTAGACATCATTCATAACAATACACCGGTTTTCTCCAAAAGGGCTGAGAGGTGCTAAGTAGTACCTAGGTTGCATGTCTGACGGTCTTTTACAGGCTGTACTTCGGTGAGTGTGCCCAAGAGCTCCACCAGATCATTCCATCATCTCCCTTCTTCCATCGGGAGTCCAGACGTACTGCACATAAAGAACAAAATTATCTATACAACCCTATGTTTGAGAGGCCTCGTACCCAACAGTCTGTAAACCCTACAACTGTATATTATGAGCGTGATGTAAACCGTCGTCGGTGCATATCAAATACGCACGTGCTTATAAGTGCCAAACCATTCAGTACTACTAATTTATGATTAACTCATGAATATGCAAAACTCGTAATCGACTACTAAAAAAGACCTTTAGTTGATGAAATGAATTTTATATTACTTGCAAAAAAACTATTAAAAACTGTAACCCTTTCATCTATTGCATTATTATAAGAACAAAGCTATCGATTCCTGCCTATAGTATAATGTATCATTTTGGAAGTCATGAATATGCAAAAATAACAATTATGATAATCAATAATATTGGCTTTGATCTTGAATTTTAGTCGAGTCATCTTGAATACATTAATCTAATTCGAATACAATCGATGTTCTGCACAAGTTCGCAATAGGAAGGGTTAAGTTTGCATTAACACCTGCGCGGTTTTGAATGCGAGAAAAAAAGTGCACTAGTATAGAGTACCTAATATACAGGACTGTAGGAGCAAATTTGCTTGGAATGATTAGGGGAAAATGAAAGGAGTTTAAAAGGCTCCCAGACTATATGACCCAACCAATGTTCTTTGTGAATAGATGCTATTACCTACTCATGATGTGATAATCCGTTCCTAATAGGGTGCATAGTAGAGGGTCATTTTTAAAAACTCGTGGGTTGTTATCTCAACTTTGTGTCAATGTGCAGCAGTCTCCCATTAAGCGCTATTGAAGCCAGCTGTCTGATTTCAATCATTTAAGGTGCCCTAAGGGTAGGCAAATAGGCGATGGTATTATTGACACCTTTTGTTAGCTGGTGCATAATCTTGGAAAAGCAAAAGTGGGTTAAATTATTTCGCCTGCGTTTTGTATCAGTGTGCAGAAGTCTCCCATTAAGCGCTCTTAAAGCCAGCTGTCTGATTTCAATCATTTAAGGTGTTTTAAGGGTAGGCAAATAGGCGATGGTGTTATTGACACCTTTTGTGAACTGGTGCATAATCTTGGAAAAGCAAGTGTGGGTTGAATTATTTCGCCTGCGTAACTCCCGCCATTTTATTTTATTTTCAAAATAGTAGCCACGCATAAAGTAATCAACGTTCAACGTTCAACAATCTTTGCCTTCAGTATAACTTTGATAGGTCTCTGCAACAATCCAAGATTCGATTTTGTACAGAAACAAGTGAATCTGAACTGGTACATTACCGGCGAATGCTCGCGGTGGGGGAGCGCCATATATTGGCGCTCCCCCACCGCGAGCATTCGCCGGTATCGCATTATCCGGAAACGTGATTCTTTAGAAGATTTTGTCGCACACAATAGTTGTTTGTATTGATACCAGCTATTGATTAATATGTAGCGGCACTACAAAAAGTACTTCAGCAACATAGAACAAAAAGTACTACAGCGCCATCTATGACGCAGAGGACAAACTAAACATCGAAATCCTGCATCGCGCAAGTAAAGTTATTCGCGACTTAAGATTATATAGAAGAACCCGACAACAACTGTCGGGCAGTAGCCCACCAGACATAACACCCGTCTGGTCGGAGGATCCTCCCTTCTCTATGGGGGTTGAAGAGCTTTACACCCTGTTCTTCATACCCCCAAAAATACATGGTTTTTTTGCATGGCTGCTATTTTGAAAATAAAATAAAATGGCGGAAATAAGGCAGGCCAGGATTCATACAAAAATATTCCAACCTTTGATAAACTTTTTGGAGTTTAGACATGCGTATGGATACAACCACATCAATAGTAGAGTCAGTAAAAACAAAACTTTAAAAAATCAGTCAAGCTTTATTTATAAAAATCCTTGACAATAGTAAAATACATACTTACATCATCAAATGCAAAATTCTTTGAGAACCCTTACAAGGATATCCCTGCATAAATATTATTAAATATCGGACATTTTCAACATCCTTTACAATAAATGCATTCTAACATATCTCAGTACATCCAAAATCACAAAGTTAAACATTCAACAAGTAAATGAAACGAGGTATAAAAAAATAATTAAAAGAATGGAACAACTGTCTCAACCTCAACAAATATGTACTTTGAAAAACCAAATCATCCACTCCAATACAATTTTGACCACTTTTGTTCTTAACTATCGTGAAAAAGCACTTCTGAGTAAAAGAAAAAAAATATGAAGCCTCAAAAATAACAATGTGGTAACTACTAAAGCTTTGAGATCCAATCTTGCAAAGTCTTGATGTCCGCAGGCGTGTCATCATCGCCAGTGTTAGCCGAGCTCTCGGCTATGTCCACACGGTTGCTGAGATGGGAGAACTCGAAGTCTTTGCCCATCTTGCCTAGGTAGGTCGCGTTATTGCCCTGGGATGGGTCTACCGATTGCAGCTGACTGGATTTTGTAACACGGACTAGGTTCCTGGAAATAAAATTTTTGTTTGATTATATTTTAAATCCAATTTATATGGAAACTAGCTTCTGCCCCCGGTTATGCTCGCGTATTGGTCAGAATGTAGTACCGGGATAGAAAATATTCCAGTCTTACACTATTTCGGCCAAGGTATACTTATGTGCTTTCAATGAATTCCATTCAGACAGAGGTGGGAAAAATTAACAGACAGACACTTTCGGATAGTATGGAAGTACAAATATGGGTATAAATTAGTTGGTAAGAATTAAATGCCTTATCTTTCACTTCAACAAAGAACTATAGATTCAAAACAGACTGGGCTCTATTTTTTCCCAAAACCTATGATTCAAAATAACAGCAGCAAAATATTCTCTGTTGTTAAAATGTTTACAAATAGCAAATGTTTAAAAATAAGTTTTCTTGATAACTTTCCTTTGAACCCAAGTGGTTATCTATCTGAGTTTTGTTATTCCATTTAAACATACCACAATCATTGTAATTTAAACCTTGTGCCAATGTCCATAATGTTTGTTTCAACTATAGTAAATTGTTTATAGATTAAAGGGTATTTTTAGTACTTACATCTCCTTTTCCAGAAGACTCTTGATGACTTGGCTGCCTTTGGCTAAATCTTGGTCCTGTTTGTTGCATAGAATCAGCAGGGGAGTATTGTAACTCTGCACAACTGGGTCTGACAGTACTGTGTATAAGTGTCTGAAATAGATAGTTAATCATGAAAATGTGAGGTTTACAAGGTTTATTGAACCAAAGTAAGCCTGTAATGCTCACATTGCTAAGACACAAGCCTTGACAACAAATATGAAAGTGCAGATTGAAGGATGCCATAGTTCCTTAAATTTTTGGTTCTCGAACATGTTAGTTTCCACAATGTTTCCTTCCTTCAGTGTTTTGAGAGCAGTGGTGATAAAATTGTTAACACAAAGTAGGTAACTGTCTGCGTTAAAACCCACAACTTCTACTATAGTTCACATACTTTTCGCTTAGGAGACATCTTTTCTGTTATTATTTTCAGCAAGCTATTTGAGTACAACATCTTTCAACACAGCTGTGTGCATGCTTTGGGAAAATTGTTCTATTGTTCTATTGGAAATCATAAACAACAATGCTAGCAACTCAAGTTATATAGAAAAATAACTTTGAGGTGTTAATAACTGAGTGTCTTTCAGATTAGATGATTTTCTTGTACAGTGGCATTGCTAGGCTACTCTTCCTATTATTGTGGGTGAAGAATTGTGCAACATTTTACTATATGGCAGGTAAAAAGATTTGTAAGGATTTTAGCAGGTGATTGGTCTGTAGTTTTCACCTACTGTCATGGGAAAAAGGTCACGATATGGCCCACCAAAGCATTTGTCTTTAGAAAACAGGCTTTAGAATTTGAAACCAGCTCGATAAAATAATTGTTTCTCCTTATGAACCCATTCTCTTATGCCAGTATCTAGCTAGAAATTACTTTACTTATTTTGATTATGAAAGTATATTTATTTTATTTAGCCACAATAGACATCAGAAAATTAGTGTTATGGTTCAAAAAAATTACTGTAGGCAAGTTTTATTTACTAGATGGCCTGCGATGACATGGAATCAAAATTTTTGCCCATCTTCAGAAAAACTTGAGCAGCCTTGGTTTAGATGGTCTGCTAGTATTAGGAAAGTTTATTATTATTAATAATACTTACTCAGCCACATCTCTGATCTCCTTCTGAATGGTAACAGAGTCAATGACAAACACAATAGCTTTGGCACTATTCTTGTACTGATCAAAGAATTTGTTTCTCAGTCTTTCCTGGCCAGGCAAATCCACTAACTTGAAGTTATTCTGAAAATAGTAACAATACCTTTGATAATTAGCCCCTTTATTAATCTTGGCAGAATATTTTTTTAATGTTTTCTATACTAGGTAGGTACCTAAATTCAAATATTTAAAAATAATTAGTATTTATAATTATTAATAAACACAAAAAATCATTGTATGTTTGCTTAGGAAGTTTACATGTAGACAAACTCGCTGTTAGCAACACAATGAGTATTTATCTATTGAAAGTGAATGTTAATCAGTAGTCAGTCAAGTGGAAAATTCTCATTTCAGAAATGACTCATTTGAGGTCATTGACCTTGAAGAGGTACTTGGTGGATAAGAAGTTAGCTACTGAAGCCTAAATAAATCACAACTTGTGTACTGTAAAAAAACTATACTCAAATTTAAAAACTTACATTGGATGTAAGGTACTCTTCAACATTTTCCTTCATAGACGTAAAAGTCTGTCTGTATTGCGAGTATACAAGTCTGACAAACAAAAGAGTTTTGCCAGAGTCTGAGAGCCCCATCAACAACACAGACTTACGAAGCGTACGTCTTCTTGAGAAACACCACCAGAACACTGAAAAAAAAAACAAAGATATTGGCCTATCTCATTTTGAATGACTGGGGACAGTAGGCAAAGTCTGAGCCAAGCTACGTGAAAACTTTCCGAAAAACTGCCTTTGTTCCTTTCACGTGTTCCATTGGTTCCATTGCAATGTTGGCATACATTCCAGTATAGAAAAAGTACCCACTGAATTTAAGTAATTATGAGAGTACCTAGGTACCTAACTATGGAAAATAAGGTGTTTCGCTAATGAATGGTAATTAAGTACTAAGTTATTCATTCGTTTGATAATTTAATCTACTTACCCAGAGTAAAAAGAAGAACTATGCCGCTCAATAAGGTTATATACCGCGGGTCATTCAGCATTGGTTCGGTGTGAATCTTTTCCTTTACTACTTCGGACTCCATGACTGACCTTTTGAATAAAAATTTAAATATTCTTAATATAAAATAAATTCAAGTTAAAGCGTAAATTAAATTCTCAAGCAATCTCCAACACACCAACACAAGTTTTGGCAAATAGGGATGTATTAATTGATGACGAATACGATGTTCACTTTTGTTTCACAATTTATTTAGTCGATTAAATAACTGATATAAAAAAAAAATACGTGAAATGCGATAATTGGACTGGCTGTCTCCATTGGGTACTTATCACCTAATTACAAGTTATTTTTCCTGTTGTTTTTCTATGATCTATTAAGTAGCTGAGTTTTCTGAAATTCTATTATTAAACTAGCTCTTCAAACTTGGCAATTTGCTGTTTGTAAATAACGAACAAACCAAGTGGAATGCCCAAAAATCGCCCTTACACAAGTTTAAAATTTGTGATAGTTTTTCGTGGTTTGGCAAGTGTCTAGAAACGGCATTATACTTTATAAAATATCAATTTTAGCCATAGAGCATTTATACCTGGAGCTACGACCTGGAGCCTGGAGCACGCAACACCGAATCGCCGAACTTTGGCTGTCACTTTTTGCGGGAGGTGCGGTAAACACAGTACACTACGGGAGTTTGACAATGACACACAGAGACAACTTCCTTTTTATATTAAAGTACTCTGTGGAGACAACAATCTATCTAGTGCGTCTGTCTACGATCTATTGCTATCAATCCTATACCTATTACTAAAAAGACATGCAAAGCAAAAACAACCACACCACTCAAACACATTGTCAAATTAGCGTGTATTTAAACAATTGTCCTAAAATTGTAATTTAATTTGGTTTTCTTGTACTTACACTTGACTGATTTCACGAATAAATAAATACATAGTAAAACAAATGACCAGCGAAACTGCGTAGGTCAGTATTATCGACAATAACAGAGATAACGATTGTACTTATTTATGAAAACTTTATCACTACATAGTATAAAACAAAGTCGCTTTCTCTGTCCCTATATCCCTATGTATGCTTAAATCTTTAAAACTACGTGTGTGTTCGCGCACCGGAATGTTGTTGAATTAAAAGATTTTAATTATGCAGATATTTAGTGTATGACGTCGTATAATTGTGTATGGTAAAAAAAAATTTGTGCACGCAGCCATTGTGGAGAAATTCACCAAAAACTGATTCCGCTGGGCGAACGTTGTCCTGGCGGAACTTTTTTTAATCCATAGACTTTAGAAGAAAAGAGATGTGTCCAAAAATCAGTGTGTATTTGTGTGTAATTGTGTATGTACGAATAAAATTAGTGCATGCATAAACTTCGGCTTCGGCTTTGGCCATTAGCTAGTTTTCATATAAAGCGCTTACAGAGAGAGCTGTAGATTATTACATACGTTGTTTTGAATTTGTTTAAAAAACAGATTTAGAAAAAATCGTAGGGCTTAAAAGATAAAAATGTAAACGTAAAATACGCTTATTACGTCTTAGTTCTTAAAGTATGCACTTTGGGGTCTAGATTTTCACGTTTATACAAACCTTGTAAGTGTCTGCAACATGTTGCCAAGTATCAATGATGTTCCGTTAGTAATTAAAGAGTTATAGGACAAATTTACCATGAATAGATCACTGTTTACAAAGCAGTCAAATATCACGACGTTCTAAAGGAATTGCATGGTAATATGTATGCCAATAATTAGCTTATTCATTCAACTATTCACATGCAAAATTTCATGTCATTAAATTCAGTAATTAAAGAAAAACAATTATAATACTGACGAAGCATCGAAAACCTACATAACCCGACCAAGTTCGGATGGCTACAAAAAAGCGGCCGTGCCATATATCTAACCTTCCAATATAGTATTTATTAATATGGTACAGTTGCGTACACAAGCGTTAGGAAAAAATAAAACAATTGCATTTCTTGAATAAAAAATATTTTTTTATTAATAACGCCGTGGCTAATGAAAACATATTGCCATCTCTTTTCTTCAAGGATGGAAGTACCGTTTCAAGCGGGAAGCCGCCTATCGCTCGTTGCGCGCAGCAAGCGCGTTGTCTATTTTTTCACACTAAAATATTTTTGATCAATTCATAACTACAATACGTAGTCTATTTAACTAAAGGACTAGCCTTAAGCGTAACGAACTTTGAACAAAATAATTCTGCATATTTTGGTGGGGTGCGGGGGAACACGCTCACATACATAAGTTACTACCAGTACCAGTACAACAGTATACATCAATTAAAAAATCGATTCAAGAAGTAGTTTTTTTTTTAAGTTATTAGATTGTTTGATCCACTAAAGTTGCAAAGGGGAACGCTCGTGCATGCCTAGTCTATTGGTTAAATAGTGTAATAAACTACAATATGATAAATATTTATCTAAACAATAGTGCTTACATGTGGTAATTATTTAATTTCTCTAAGGGGTCTATAGTTAGAATCCTGGTCCGTGAAATCTTCAATAGAAATTAGCTGTATGAATTTTATTTGTCTTAAATAATATATCTAGATTATATCTCAAGTCTCAAGCGCATACTTAAATAAAGTAGGTACCCACTTTCTGTCATAGTCAAATACATATAAAGTAGGTGTACAAAAATAAATGACCTATAAATTATATCTACATAACAATTGTGTTATCGCCTATACCAATTCAATACCGGTATTATACTATAAATTTTGGGATGTTACCTAAATATATTGCACGGCCGCTTTTTTGTAGCCATCCGAACTTGGTCGGGTTATGTAGGTTTTCGATGCTTCGTCAGTATTATAATTGTTTTTCTTTAATTACTGAATTTAATGACATGAAATTTTGCATGTGAATAGTTGAATGAATAAGCTAATTATTGGCATACATATTACCATGCAATTCCTTTAGAACGTCGTGATATTTGACTGCTTTGTAAACAGTGATCTATTCATGGTAAATTTGTCCTATAACTCTTTAATTACTAACGGAACATCATTGATACTTGGCACATGTTGCAGACACTTACAAGGTTTGTATAAACGTGAAAATCTAGACCCCAAAGTGCATACTTTAAGAACTAAGACGTAATAAGCGTATTTTACGTTTACATTTTTATCTTTTAAGCCCTACGATTTTTTCTAAATCTGTTTTTTAAACAAATTCAAAACAACGTATGTAATAATCTACAGCTCTCTCTGTAAGCGCTTTATATGAAAACTAGCTAATGGCCAAAGCCGAAGCCGAAGTTTATGCATGCACTAATTTTATTCGTACATGCACAATTACACACAAATACACACTGATTTTTGGACACATCTCTTTTCTTCTAAAGTCTATGGATTAAAAAAAGTTCCGCCAGGACAACGTTCGCCCAGCGGAATCAGTTTTTGGTGAATTTCTCCACAATGGCTGCGTGCACAAATTTTTTTTTACCATACACAATTATACGACGTCATACACTAAATATCTGCATAATTAAAATCTTTTAATTAAACAACATTCCGGTGCGCGAACACACACAAAACTACGCAACGGATTTTGATGAGGTTTTTTTTAATAGATAGAGTGATTGAAGAGGAAGGTTTATATGTATAATACATGCACCCATGCGAAGCCGGGGCGGGTCACTAGTATTTAATAAATCTTTATATTAACATTATTTTCATAATTAAAACATACCCCATTGGTTGGGCCCGTACCTTTCCAATAAGAATGACACAGACACTATAAGTTATAAGTAGCTCATTTTCAACGTACCTACTTGTAAAAAAAGGATATAAAATGGCATATAGATTTAGAGGCATTTTTACAAGTACGTTGACTATTGGCGAATGAACTATCTATTCTATGGTCTTATGGCCAATATGTACTTTGGCAGAGGCCAACTCTAGAGCTAGTTCCTGTATGATCAATTTAATTTTTTGTGGTGTCATGTTATATAAATATGTCAATGTCAGCTGTTTGTTAGCTGTTGTTTGCAGTTTGCGTGAAATAGTAATTTGAATTTCCTTGCGTATTTGCACGCTGCTCTCAAAATTCCTTATCGGCGTTTGTTATCTTTTTATTGACAAGATCACTCCACAATAAAATTCTGTTCAATACCACTAAAACAGACATCCACAAACTGTAAAGCGCTCGTTGGGTGCCTGTTGAATTAAACCTAGCGCGATAGTCGGTAAATATTTAAAATTTAAATAGTTGTATGGGTCCAAAAGGCTTACTAAATCTTACGTATTCTAGTTGCAAATTGGGACTAATCAATTTAAGAAACATGAGTATCGATATTGGAGGTAAGTTCATAAAAATGAATTTAATGTGACTTTCACACTACTAAATACAAAGGTCAATAATTATGGGCACAGTAAGTAATTGATGCGCACATTTAATTAACAATAACTATTTTGTTTTGCAGGCATGAGAATAAAATACAAGGACAAAGATGAAACCTTTTTGGAGAAACATTTGGTGTCCAAAGAGCCTTTTGGGCAATTCAAGGCATGGTTTGAAGAAGCTTGTTCAAGGAAGGAGATTCTAGAACCTAATGCTATGTGCTTGGCAACTGTTTCAAAGTAGATATTTTTTCTTTATCTATTAACTCAACATCATAATATCATTATCTCTCTATTTTACACTATTGTTATCAGTTAACATAACATTAATGTTGTTGTATTCTAACAGTAAATAATTTGTGTTTTACAGAGACGGCTTTCCATCAGCAAGATTTGTTTTGTGCAAGGGATATGGAGAAGATGGTTTCAAATTCTTTACTAACTATGGAAGCAGGAAAGCCGGTGAAATGGTTTGTATTATATTCATTTTTTTAAATAGCTCTACGGAGGACCTGTGCTAGAGTAATAGTGCTTTATGGTTTTTTTGGCATGCCATGAACTGTGTTAGTTCCATTTTATTTTTTCAATACAATTTCCACAGACTAACTAATTACTCTTAAGTGTATTTTTAGTCAGTCTGATCACAATATTGTTATCTGTTCTAAACAACCAACATTAAATTTGATTAAATGTAGACCATTTTTTCTCATTCTAGGAGGCGAATCCTAATGTAGCCGCAACCTTCTACTGGGAAATTCTAAACAGATCTGTTAGGATTGAAGGGCATGTGGAGAAACTGGATGAGGTTGAATCAACCAAGTATTTCCACTCAAGGCCAGTGCCTAGCCAAATAGCAGCATGTACAAGTTTTCAGAGCACTCCCATTGAATCAAGAGATGTTTTGTGTGAGAGAGAGTCCGTCTTAGAAGCAGAGTACATGATACCTGGGAAAGAAGTACCAAAACCCAGCTTTTGGTAAGCTGTGTTATCCATGTTTTTTTGAAGTGAAAACTTCTTTAGCGGCGTTGAGCACTTTTTCTGTAATGGGTATAAAATCTTAAACTCGCGTCAGGACACGTGACCTGATCGAAAAAGCGTAAGACAAATTTTCTCATTCGATTTTGAACTTAACCTTCAACATTTTATGGTTTAAAATCATTTGACCTGACCGAAAAAGCGTAAGACAAATTTTCTCATTCGATTTTGAACTTAACCTTCAACATTTTATGGTTTAAAATCATTTGACCTGATCGAAAAAGCGTAAGACAAATTTTCTCATTCGATTTTGAACTTAACCTTCAACAGTTTATGGTTTAAAATCATTTAAAGAAATTTTTAAATGTTTACAATCAACTTTGAACCTAATGCTTTAGGGATAAAGCTGACAAATCTATTAAATAAATTGCCACCCGCCGCGCGCCGGCGCAGCGCCGCGAAACCTACTCCTCTGGCTATCTTCATCGTCCTTAAGATTGTGATAGAACCGTGGTCTTTGGGGGATTCGCACCGTGCTAACTACGAAGGCAATTTACGTGCTATTTACAAACGTTACGTACCTGTAGGTATGTTAGTGTAGCTAAAATTCCGTATTTCCTTGCAATTTTATTGATTGACGCATAATGACAAGAGATTCTAAAATCAATAAGACAGTGTTGTCTTTGAGTTTGCAGCTTTCTTAGTATCTAGTAGCTATTAAAAGTACTTGTGAAGGCTTTTAAGATGCAAGCACAATCATGATAATAAAATAAAATAGGAAATCGTTCAATCGCAATAAGTACCTTCCGAGTATTAAATTGCTAAACATTTTCACTAAGGCGTTTGTTGTTTGGTAAAATAAAGTTCAGTTTATTTAAAAACCTGCTTTAAAAATGATTTGATTACAAGTATTTACAAGTAAGTTAAAAAGCACGAGTGTTATTGGTATAGGAAACCGATAAATTCTCAGCTAATTCTGTAGTAAGATCGAATGTGACGTTCCTGCTTACGTGCTTACTAAGCGCCTGTGAAAAGATGTATCGCACACATTTTTATGTGCGACAGATTACTTCCACACTTTTAATTACAAATTCTTTAGGCAGGATTCAATGATAACATAACATCCTGTAATCCCCGAAGGCTCAGGCAGGGGTGCACCGAATAGTACACCCTGTTCTTTATACTGATAAAGCAATTGGTGCAAAATTATTCCCTAACCATTCCAAAATATCAAACCTGCTCAACGTTAATAATCAAGTTTTCACTTCTGCCGGCACTCCCGGAGTGCAAACCGTTTTTTTTTTTTTTCAATTAATCTGATTCAATAAAGACTAATTTCAGTTGTAGCAAAATTAAAACACCCCATCATCATCAGAAAGTGAGCTGCTCTAGGTTGAAGTAACATATGACAAAAAAAAGAATTATAACAATTGTAGTGTTTACTTTATTAAGTTGATTTCTTTCTTAATACATTGTATTAGGAAAGCAACTCACTCAATCGGACTCATTGAATGTTTTCAGGGGAGGGTACATAATTCGTCCCAGAGCTGTTGAGTTCTGGCAAGGACAAAGAGACCGGCTTCATGATAGAATCAAGTTCAGGAAGCCCAAGGAAGGAGAAATTCCTGATGGAAAGCTCTTGCATGAAGGAGAAAAAGGGTGGGTCTATGAAAGACTGTCTCCTTAAAAGTAAATAAATAAGTTGTTGTAAGAGAAACTTTTCCAGTATGTTGTAAGTGATCACAATTTTATTGCAAATATTTAAGTACAAATCACTATTAAATGTTTTTATGGTTTACGAGTGATTTTTAATATTTCCCTTTGAATACCACCTGTGCTCTTCCAGCAAACTTTGCTGAATAATTTCCCATGTTTCTGGATATTTTGTTCAAATTGTCGAACTCCACCTCCTACACCAAAGTAATATGTTTTTGCTGCTACATAAGCTGCTCCTTCTTCACTCAGTCTATCCACAAACAGGGATATAAGTTTGTCATAGTTACTTTCATTGTAGATAGTTTCAGATGTAAGGATAATATCATAGACTTCAGTATTAGGTAGCTTTTTGTTAAATAAATCCCAGTCTCCTGAATAAAACTTGCACCTCAGTATTTCTTTTTCTCTTCTATCTTCTTCTTCAATGTTTAATATAACATTGGGTATTGTGAAATGTTCCAAAACTTCCTTATTCTGAAATCAAATTTCAATGACTGTTAGAAATAATAATAATAGTTTTTTTTTATAAATAACACTAGCTGTTGCCCACAAATTCATTATTGTAGAAATTTAGATGTGTGAGAAAAAAGCAAAGTAGCCTATGTGCTATTCCAGACTATTAGTCTCTCTGTGCCAAATTTCATCCAGATGTGTTAAGCCGTTCTGGTGTGATTGAGTAACAAACCATACATCCATCCAAACTTTCGCATTTACAATAGAATAGTAGTAAAGTAATAGTAGTAAGATAATACTGAGGAATGGGTACATTTCACTTACATAATCTTGAAAAGTAACATTTGAATGATTCAAAAATGCATAAATTCCTAAAATCCCAGCTCCGCAACCTAAATCTAAGACATTACTCTGATCGAACTTGATTCCTGCTTGATTTTCTTCCAGATATGATATTAAATCGTAAGTGCACTCCCAGATTTTTAGGCCACCTGAAAATATGTCTAATAAAAAAAAGTCTAAAAATATACCAAAATTTACTTAAAATTCAAAAATGTCTCAAAAGTACTGACTGCTGAGGCTGAGATGACAAGTAATAGAGAAGTATGAAAGAGGAAGACATGCTGTGGCAACCCCAAATGAAGGATAAAAGCAGGGGAATGATGATGATTTAATTAAAAGCCAAGCTTGTATTGAAAGTAGGTAGGTATACTAGAAGTGTGCTGTGATGTGACTATTATCGGCATCAGTCTAGAGGTGTTATAGCAATAGCATGCATACTTGCCTTCATATTTCCCAGCAACAAGATCACTATGTTCGTTTTCTGCTAGTTCAATAACATTCTTCAATCCACTTTCTTCAATACTCGCCATTGCCTCATTAACCACGACATGCCCAATCTCTACATCACCACAGGCGAACATTTTAGCGCGGCTAGCTACATCATCCAAATTTTTCATTTGTTTATTAGGTACAACTTCTTCACTGTCCAGCCATAGAAAAGTTTCTTTTTTTTCTGTTGAATTAATGCAATATAATATGTTAAACCGACCATTTTATCTCAAAATAAACATGATTATTTGTATTGTAAATGTAATGGTTCACCTTCTAGCTGATTATTACTGTCATCTTCACCAGAAAAGTTAAATCTAAAAGTAGTCATGTTTTGTGTCAACAATTAATTCTTGTTTCATGGAAGTAAGAAAGTAAAATTATGGTTCTGTAATAAAGCACAAAATAAACTTATTTCACAATAATCACACACCGCGTGTGTTTGTTTACTATGTAAAAGTTGACACTTGACATTGTTCGTTGACAAGTAGTGACAACGTAGCTGTCAAATGAACGCAAATCTGATTTTGGTCTTTATTTTGAGTTTTTACAGTTCCGATTGATTGGTGCTAGAGCGTCATAGAGTTTGTGTACTTGCTATCATCAGGGCAGAGCGGAGGGAGGAGAGGCTACGAACTTTTTGATATTTGGGAAAATAGTAGAAGAAAAGCCATTTTTGTATAAAAATTAAAAAAGCTGGTTATGTCACACCACCATAACGTGTAAAAAATAAAGTATTTTTTTTTCAAAATAATGGATCCAGCTCTGAAGGAAAACCCTATCCTTAAGAAATCGGTATTAAAGTGTTTGTATTTTTTTAGTTTAGTAACATATTAAGTTCTTGAAAACTTCGAATGAACGCTTCGGAACCAACAAACGAAATTCATTTCATTCATTCACACGAGTTGTTAGCGTAAAAAGTTGTGTGGAATTAATACTGTATTTTGTATTACAAGTGTAAAAAGGGTTATAATATAGTTAAAATCCCACTAAAAATAATACTATCACTATGACAGACGTAGCGAAAAAGGTAAACCTAATATTCATTTTTTATATACATCGCTTAATCGCTTTGTTTGACATGAGTAGCGTACTTGGATTAGTGTGTGTGTGACCTCACAGTCTGTCTGTTAAAGTTAGTGCTGTTGAATAATATTGTTTCGTGGTGAAATCCTGCTCTGAAAATCACTCTTACTTTTGGAAAAACACCGGAACGAGTAATTATTACAATGGGAGCGGTAGGTTTTATGTTTTAAGAGCGTATAACCTCAACATATTGCGCGTCCGTGGGGGATCTTAGCGTAACAACGGATAATGGCTGTTGTTAGGTGGTTCATGTAAATTGGGCACGTGTACTTGTTACAGGTACAGGATTACAAGGATTCCCTCAAGCAGAAGGCCGAGCATCTAATAATAAAAGGATTTCCAGAGAAGATAGTGAAATTAAATGAACTTCTAGAAACACCAAATTTCCAGAACCGGCAATTAGCTGATGTACATCAGGTACGGATCGTTTTAATCATAATAATAAATCACTTTTCAATGTGCTATGATAACTGCAAAACGTTATTTCGTTTTTCAGTTTATAGATGAGGCCATTTTGTTTCATGCTCAGACATTGTCATGAGACTTACAGCACATTGGTAGTAGGTGACTGAACACAGTGTGATATCATTGCAGGACTTAAACATTCCAGTGCCACCCCCTGCAGCAGATATTATTGAGCCAAATGCTAAGCGTCAGCGGAAGGACTCATCTGATGTGTCAAGCAACACATCTGAGGGCACTCGAGTGTATGCCTTGCCCAACGGCACCGTGCCATGCAACAAACCACTCAGTGACCTCATCAATCTTGTAAAGCCACACATTAGGGAACTGGTTGAAGATTCCAATTTGGTAAGTTATGTTTATGTTAAAATGTTACGAATATCATGAAGAATTCATCAAGTTACAGTATCATACTAGCTAAGACTTTGATCAAGGACCCATGCAAGAGGATTTATTCTTACGAGAAGCTTCCATTATCAATCAGCTCAGCCCAGTCTAGTCTAGTGTTGGGCATAGGCCTCTTCCAAGTTGCTCCAAATGAAACCTGCGACAAGGACTATCGTCTTGATTAAAATTGCTATTGAACTGTTCTTGCCTGCTTCTATAACTTGAACAGTCAGGAGTAGATAAGCATTTCAGATATAAATTCAATCAATGAGACAAAGCAAAGTAAGATTTTGGGAAAGAAATGTTAGTGTCAGTGGAGTTCTCACAGTGGAAGTCTTTGTTGTAATTCGGAAGTGGCCTCTATTCAAATAAAGTAACACAATCCTTTAACCATAGTCAACTTGAGACAACCATTAGGTATTTTATTTGTCGAGATTCAAGCAATTTCTATTTCACTATTAACAACATGCCTACATGTATTTGGAAAACTGTATAGATCTTTCTGATTATATGCTATTAAGCCTAATGGAACTCAATCGATATCGACATCTGCACAAACACTGCGTATGTCGTCGCGACAGTCGCCAATTGAAACTACGCCGTATGACGCGACGCTGCAACCATCCAATGATATGATGTTTCTTTCCCTGCGCACCTCACAAATTGGGTGAGTTTTATTCTAGGGAGAAATATGCAAATTATCACTTCATTTGTTTACTACTGTGTGGTGTGATGGAGGCTGACCCTGTATCCTAGATGAGCGACGAATGAAACGACGTGACGTGTTGCTGATCATGAAGCAACAGCTGCTTGCTGTAGGTGGTACACCTGTCACTACGACTCGTGCAACATACCATAATTATGTCCATGACACACAGGGCCGTCTTGAACAAATTAGAGACCCTGGGCACTTGAGATTAATGGGCAAGGATGCAAGTTGTAACAGCGAGGGAAGCAAGCTCCATTTTTTTTGTACTCTGCCTTGGATACGCTAGATTTTTTTTCATATAGAAATAATCGGTTTTTTTTACAGATTGAACTTTAAATTGTAATAAAACAGATTTTTTTTTAAATCCATGAAATTGGTTTTATTGGGCTGCTAATTTTATGCCATTTATGTTTGAATGTGATTAAGGCCATGTGTCTACCGCGCCTGGCGTGTAGCTGGTGGAATCGGGAAGTCCAATTTGCACACACTCTTTTCCATAATCAGGCTGTATTTCGGAATAATGCGAAAGTTCTCCGCCTCATAAAACAATTCCCTTTATGAGTAACTAATGCCTTGTGCTGAAAAACTAGAGAATCATAAGAATGCACACTCCACTTCTCCACGTTTATTATGCGCACAGCCAAAGTGTGGAACTCTCTGCCGGCATCTGTGTTACCTCCCATATTTAATCCGTCTGCCTTCAAAGTAAAAGTGAACAGGCATCTTCTGGGCACGCTCGTTTTATCATAGACCTCATCCATCGCTTTCCATCAGGCATGATCGAGAGCAGGCCCATTTAGTAATTAAAAAAAAAAAATAAGAATGTAGGATGGAAAAACGACTGAAGGTAGCTCGAAAATTTTAGTATCCTGTCTGGGATAAGTTTCTTTTGACTGCCACTTATAGGAACTTGGCCCCCCTTGGATCGTGGGCATTTGCACAGGGCCCCACGATTCCAGCCATCTTTTTCAAAGATGGCACTGAAACATCAAATTATCATTCGAATTTAGGTGACTTACATTCAATTGCGTTACATTGTGTAATTTTTCGTTGCCTTGTGTCGTGTCGCTTTCGTCGCCCATCTAGGATCAGGCGTGACAATTGGCCTTTCCTTCGGTCTCTTTGTAACTGACGACCGAGGGATTTTTGCAGGTAATAAGGCAGCTGGCGCCAATCTACACAGATCGACAAAACCAACAGTTGCGATTGCGTCATTGTATTCCACGAATGTTGTTTACATGGGTTTCTGTTTAATAAATGTCGAACCGATTATTCAGTATTGCTTACAATATTGTTCCAGCTGAAAATGTGGATATCATTCATGATTCCTAAAATCGAGGACGGCAACAACTTCGGTGTATCAATACAGGAGGATACACTCGCTGAGATTCAGTCCGTGGAGTCGGAGGCTGCCGCGTTCTTTGACCAAATCTCACGATACTTCATCTCGCGAGCGAAGATTGTGTCTAAAGTCGCAAAGTACCCACACATTGAAGACTACAGGAGAGCAGTCCAAGTCAGTATTTTACTCTGTCCACTTTCTTTTACCTACATGTAGTAGAAACTATAAGCAAGAAAACGCTTTATTTCTAGAACCATTCACCATGTATTAAGCGCAGGACTCACCGCTAGCTCGCTCTCTCGCGAGCCGGGCGAGCCACTTTTCATACTTCGTGCGGCCCTTACGGTAGTTCGCGGTGTGAACCAAAGTATGAAGAGAGGTGAAACGATGCCTCGCCCGGCTCACGCGCTCGCTCGCTCGCTAGCTGCCGGTGTGGCCTGCATTTAAGACACCTAAAATGCCAAGTTCATTCCATTTTACATTTAATTTGCTTGATAATGCTATCATGGAAAATTGGTCATACATTCCTTTTGTAAGTCAAAAAAACAGGAAAAAACAACTTGTTGAGTTTTCCTTATTCGACACGGATCATTCACACAAGTGTAAGCACGGCTAACTGCGAGAATAGTAGTCAGGTGAATTCATTTTGATACTTTGAAAGATTCATTGTTTTTACATATTTCTTTGTAATAAAACTTTGGTACCTACAAAAAATATTTATTATTGCTGATTTTTACGAATTATGGAAAGATTCTGTCTTCTGTTGCAAATGACGAAACAAACGGAAACTGCATATTTGCGTTTTTATTCTACTATCGTTTAATCAACAGCAGAACCAAGTGATTTGTAACTAAAACTAATTAGGTAAATACCTACTTAGAATATTCTTTATTGCACACCAAAAATTTAAACAACCATTTCACAACATTGTTAATTCAACACAACGGCGCGGCGGTCTTATCGTTGATAGTATATAATAAGATAAATGTAAAAAAAAACATTCAGAGGAATTGATAACCTCCTCCAGGGCCGGATTTATGGGTGTGGAGGCCCTGGGGCAATCTAGAAGTGGAGGCACCGAAATTTGTTTTGGGACAGACGAAAAAATATATTTAAAGAAGGTGTAACATAATAACCGCACAACCCTCTTCGAATAAATTACGTTCTTTTTCCTCATTCATTCAGATGTGAGAAAAGGAGTAAATCTGTCAACTAATATTGATTTGAGATAGGATTAAGATGTATAAGCGAGCGAAGCGAGCTCGAAAATTGTAATATTCCGCCTGGGATAGGTAGATCAAACGACAGAATCTAGAGTTCGAGATTTCGGGGAGTGAACACTCTTTGATGGACTCTTGGACGCAAAGGATGTAACTTATTCTAAACCAAGTTGTGGAGGCCCCTTCCTTGTGGAGGCCTGGGGCAAGGGCCCCTGTTGCCCTGCCCTAAATCCGGCACTGACCTCCTCGTTTTGGAAGTTGGTTTATAAATTAATATTGACTGTTTCTTTGTCAGGAATTGGACGAGAAGGAATACCTGTCGTTATGGCTGGTGATGTGCGAGATTCGTAACCGCTACTGCTCGCTCCATGACATCGTAATCAAGAACTTGGAGAAGATCAAAAAGCCCCGTTCATCGAACGCGGAGTCTCTATACTAGGCACTATTTCAATCTCAAGTAGTAGCTCTTTAGTCACAAGCAATTGTAAGAATACATTGTGGATCTAAGAGTAATACTGATACTGGCTTTTATACCTTAATTTTTATTCACTAGGCAGCATTTATGTAAATATTATTTCTACATGGACAAGAGTATTAACTTGTGCTTTAATATAATAACTTTGAAACATTTTGTATTAGATTTCACGTATTTTTTAGATCTATGTGAGTTGTTGTACACTATCATATTAAACTGAAATCAGACGCTCCACTTTCTCTATCATTAACATTGAAAACGGGATTTTACCATGTTTAATATTCGTTTTGAGCTCCCGATATTTCGGCGCTGTTGCAAGCACCATGATTACGGATAAGCTGCGTGCCACAATATCGGAAACTCAAAACCTTCACGTTTTGTTAAATTCTGCCTTTCACTCGAAGTAAAACGTCTGATCACAAAAAACAAACAAGTCAAGAACCTGAGGGAACTATTTATTACTCGAGTGTGAGTGTAGCGTTTGATGTCGGCATTACTGTAATATTCAATTTATGTGCTTTTGTCTAGTGATTAAAAACTAAGTGGGTACATCATGTTGTGGTCTTATAGCAAGGCGAGAGGCTGAAGACTTATTATAATGTGAGACTGAGTGCTGTGTCGTAACAGATTTCTTTGTGACATAACATTGTAGTAGTTACATGCTTGATTGTGTGATTTTATGACCGATTTGTTTTTATGGTATCATCGACAAAATTGTGGTTCCAAAACCCTGAATTTTTGACATTAAATAATATTATTCCCCACAGTATTTAAAAAGTCGAACTTGCTATGAAACTACAATATGATCATATAGACAGTTGTTCCAAAACTATTCATAAATAGGTTTTAGTTAAGCTAAAATATTATGTTACTTAATAATACCTTCATTTAGCCTCAGTGGTTTACATTTCTATATAATGGAAACATGAAATTTCTGTTCTTAAATTCGTATATTTCAGGTTTCATTCTATCCAAAAGTGATAATGATTGGCTAATAGTCAATATTTAATTTAAATATGTACCCTATGTCGATAATGAATACATTTCTATGAATGTGTATAAATGCAGTTTGTATTTACCCTATCATTTTCTGGTTGAGCATTTAAAGATAATCAATAAAATAATTACTAACACAACCTATTTATTATTTTTCGTAAGCCAGAACTATCAGAACAGAACAGGGCCGGCAGTCTCGACATAGAGTCTGCTGTATTAGTACTTCAAAAGATAAATTGGATCTAAAATATACATTACAACATAAGGGGTAACCATGATTCCACGTATAAATGGATAAAAAAGTGCTGCATAAATTCAGTAAATCTTTAATAAAACAAACAAATCAACAATAATGTAATCCATATTAACGAAAACTATATAGGTATCATAGTAATACTACTATGATACCTACATAGTTTTCGTAGTAGGTAGTAGTAGGCTCGTATCAAAATAATAACAGCCTTTCAAATGGATCTTTAGGTTAAACCGTGCTTGCCTAGGTTGCTCTGTAGATGGGTGACCACCTATTACATAGGTACCGAGTTTTCTCCGTGCCTCGGAAAGCACGTTAAGCCGTTGGTCCCGGCTGTCATTTGTAGATCTTTGACAGTCGCTCGTTACAGGTAGTCAGTGCCCCAAAAAGTCTGACAACCAATCTTACCAAGGGTTATAGTATTACCCAGTACTAACTGGCTTGTGGAGGTCAGATAGGCAGTCGCTCCATGTAAAATACTGGTATTCAGTTGCATCCGGTTAGACTGGAAGCCGACCCCAACACAGTTGGGAAAAAGGCTAGGCAGATGATGATATAGGTATATAGTAGGTCGCTCATCGAACAATCAGCAAGTGTCGCTAAGGCTACATAGCTCAAAAGGCTTAAAAAATCACAGACATATTTCCAATAAATCACATGGATTGAACCGTTTATTACAATAAAATTACAGATTAATCTATACATATAATAAATCTGTAGACGTGGCGTATCTGTACATTGAAAATATTTAGAAAAAAAGTAGTAGGGGTGATAAAGGAGCACAAACTGAACCCATTTCTACCATTTTTAGATTTTTTGTCTGTTTGTCGGTTTGTCTGTATGTTTGTGCGCGCATCACGTAAAAACCCCTCATTATATTCAAAATCTAAATATTGAAACATAAGAAGCATTGTTCCGAATAACATTTAGCGTTTATTTCATCAAAATCGACCAACAGACGCAAAATATATTAATGTTTAAAATTTAGTTAGTAACCTCATACGCGATTTCTATGATAAATTTAATTATTTACGTAAATAGGTTTTAGTCGAAGTGTAGTAGGAATGGCTGAAAATGAATTTGGTTTTATTTATCCTTCTGGGTTTACTCTTTGCATGGAAGTAATAAGTACTACGTACAATACATTACAAAATAAAATCTCTAAAAAGTTTAAAAATGAAAACAAAATTAAAATTGGATAAAATCTACGACGTCGTGTGCAGCGCCGCAGTCAATTTGCTCAGCCACTGCGCAAACCGTGCCGTCACAAAAATGTGGTTGTGACTTCGTCGGGCATTGATGCAACTTTGCTTAAGGGTGGCCGGACTGCACATTCCATTTTCAAATTGCCGCTGAATCCTGCAAGCGAAGATACCCCAACATACAACATCACCAAAAATGGGGGAGTCCTTTTGCAGCAGTGGAAGTTAAGCCTATGCAACGAGTAAACAATGTCGCAGAATCACGCATTAGAGGCGTTGAACCGCAGCTTGCAGGACATCCGCGGCAACCAGGCGCTGATGGGTGGCGTCGTTCGGCGACTTTAATCCCTGTGGACGGTGAGTAATGGGCTAGCTCGCCGTCCGACCGTCTTATGACGACAGGCCGTGTCGATAGCGCGTTCGTGTACCACGCGCGCCTCAAAGAGATCAAACCTTCGAATCAAAGTCAAGGGCAAGGGCCGATGCCTGCCGGGGCTTCGAGACTCTTCGGAGAGATACCAAGGCCCTGGATCACAAGGGGTTAAGAACGAATATGACATGCACGTTTTTCTCAATTTGTAGGTTAATATAAAAAAATAAAGAGTGGTTGTGTGAGTGGGGAGTGGGTCAGTAAAATAAACAAACAAAAAAATTGACATTGTCGTCGGCGATTCAAAAGTATACATATCCATAGACACTGTGATGGCTAATGACGATAGTACTGCCTACCCCGTTGAATTTCTCAACTCCGTGGAGTTAAAAGGCGAGGCGTCCCATCAGCTGGAGCTTAAAGTTGGCGTTCCAGTTCTGGTGATGCGAAAACTTGATGCAACCAGACTGTGCAACGGCACCAGGCTTCGTATCACAGAGCTGGGCAGTATCATTATAAAAACGGAGCTGCTAAAGGACATAGAGTTTTAATTCCCCGCATGCCCACTATTTCACATGCGAGAAAAGTGTTCAAGACTTAGCTACACATATTGCAACACATCACTCGACCATTGATGTTTTGGTAAACAACGCCGGCATCCTAGACTTCGATAAGGCTATCTCATCACACGAAGACGCTAAGAAACTCATTGATACGAATTTTCTGAGTTTGTTGTCAATCTCAAAGATATTATACCCTCTACTCTCAAACACTGCCAGAATAATAAACATTAGCAGTGATTGGGGGTTACTATCTAATGTACGTAAACAAGTATGGCTAGACACATTGGTTAAAGAAGATCTCACGGTTGAAGAAATCTTAGACTTTGTAAATGAGTTTTTGCAGGCAGCTAAAAATGGTAAAAGTTCTTTTGTTTCAATTGCGGGCCATTTTGGAGATTATAAAGTGTCTAAAGTGGCTATGTCAGCATTAACATTTGTCCAGCAGCGGCAGTTCTTTGGAGTTGTCACTTTGGAGTTGATGGTTTGAGGTCCTTGCTTGTAGATCAGAAGGTATGTTGAAGATAAACTCCGTTTAAGAACGAATATTGAATGTATTTTTTTTTTTTTTTTTTTGATAGGGCATCTCGCAGTTCAACCTAGGAGGTTGGCTACTGCTTAACCGGGCTAGTCCTGTGGATGCCTTGAATGTAAGGCCTCCAGCCAGGGGCTTAAACTAAGCTTATATACTAAGCGACCACTCGCTAAGGGCACCCCCTGTGGGGTACGGGCCTCGGCTTAGGGCGTCGCTGGGGGAGGGCAGCAAGGGGACAGGCTGGATCGGATTTCCATTATTTAGGGGCTGGTTTAAAGCTACTGGCTCAGCGTCGCGGGCTGGCTCTGACAAGAGACGGGGGGGAGCGTTACTGGGACGTCGCGACGGACCTCGGCGGCGAGGTCGGAATGACGGCGGTCTGGTTTTGTATTTTCTAAGAGTACTTGTTTCCCTACTACTTTCTTGAAGGAGGGTAATAGGGTCATAGGGGGTGACAAGGGTATGCCGAGGACGGCGAACTCTACTTATACGGGATGGATTGTAGCGGGCGGCCGATACGATCAGGGGATTTTTGTGCTTGACAGCACCGTCAAAGAAGCGCTTGGAAAGACGCTTCATGAACTGAACTATGGTAGGCAATCTAAGGTCTAGATGGAGACTGTCATTACGGACGTAGGGGGGGGGCACCAGTGATTTTCCGGAGGAACCGGTTCTGTAAGGTCTGCAACCTGTGTATGTGACGGGGATGGGAATGGGCAAAGACGACGCAAGCGTACGTCATAATGGGGCGGACAACTGCTGTGTAAAGACGCAACTTGCACTTGAGTGACAACTTGCTCTTTGCAGTGATTAGGTAGTGGAGTCTACTAATAGCAAAGGCAGCCCGGTTCCGGGCTGCTTTTATGTGTGCCGCGAAGGACAGGTGGTGGTCGAGTATGACTCCGAGATACTTGGCTTGCTTCTCCCAAGGGATAGGCTTGCCGAACATGGTGATGGGTCTGGGAGGGGGACATTTTAACCAAGATTTGAGGTAGAGAACCGCCTGACTTTTGTCGGGGTTCACCTCAATCCTCCACTTGCGGAACCAAGCGCCAAGCACATTGGCTGCTCTCTGAAGGTTGCGGGCGATGAAATCAGGGTCTTGCCCGGAGTAATAAATGGCCGTGTCGTCGGCGAATAGGGCTATGCGGGTCGTTTTACCTCTAGGAATGTCGCTGGTGTACAGCGTGAAAATAAGTGGGGACACTACGGAGCCCTGGGGGACTCCTGCACGGATGGGGTGTGGGGAAGAGAGAGTATTCCCGACTCTGTAACGAAATGTACGATTTGACAAAAAGTCTGGTAAGATGAGCACGAGACGGTCCGGCACTCCGAGTTGGTACAGCTTATATATTAAGCCGTTGTGCCAGACTTTGTCAAAAGCTTTCGCTATATCGAAGTAAAGTACACCTGTCATCGAGCCACGCTGGAACCCAGCGCTTACGTGCTCTACGATGCGGTGCACTTGTTGGACGCACGAGTGTTCAGTTCTAAAACCGGCCAAAATGGGTCGTCTTTTATACAATTTTACTAATTAACAATAACCAATAGAAACTTGTACATTAAATTTGAAACACTATTTACAAAATAAAAATCCAATAAGAATCCAAGGATTTTTGACCAATCGCGTCACAGCACTGTTGTCGTGTTATTTCCACGAGAGGCGCTAGTGTGCTCACGGCGCGGCACGGCGCGGCGGCGCGGCGGGCGACTTTTCCCGCCATTTCGCCGCTCGCGACGAAAGCATAAATATATGTGCCATGTCGCGCGCGCGTTAGTGTCGGGCAGGCCTCCGTCGAGTGAAGACTGATGATGCAGTGATGAAGATCGAAGACACGTCGAACCGAAGCTAGAAGAGTGGCCTCACAGCTCCCGACACTCCTATTTCTTTACGGAATCGTCAAAACGTTGAAATAGTTCTTTTCAGAACTGCTTGCTTCGATGTTTCTTATCAGAACGTCAGAAACGTATACCAAAGTTCTTATCAGAACTGCTCGCTTCGATATTTCTTATCGGAACGTCAAAACGTGGTAATGTGCAGTGACTGGTGATGGTGGCTACAGTACTCCCCCTCAAGCGAAGCGTACCGGCAGCTTGACGACACGGCCTGAGCGCGTTGACCTGTTGATGGCGGGCTGTGACGTCACGTTGACCGTAGGTACTTTTGCTTGTTGCTTGGTAACAGCTGATGTGGTACTGGTTTTCTTGGTAATGGTTGGTGTGGTACTGGTTTCCTTGGTAATGGTTGGTGTGGTACTGGTTTCCTTGGTAATGGTTGGTGTGGTAACAGCTTGGGTTAATTTGGTAATGGTAAACTTGTTTGGAGGTAAGGTACAGGTATTCTCTGAGATGACATATGCAGGCTTAAGTCGATCAATGGAAATGTTGGCTTGCCGATTCGGTAGCTGCACAGAGTACACTTTATCTGTTCGGCTTATGACTCGATATGGGCCTTCATATGGAGCTTGGAGTGGTTTCTTGACTGCATCGGTTCTAACAAACACGTGACTGCACTTGCGTAAATCTTGATGCACGAATACGCGTTTGTTGTTGCTATGATGCTCTGTGACGGCTTGCGGTTTGTTCGCTTGGATGACGTCACGAAGTTTTTCCACGTAATTGTAGTCCATTGTAGGTAGGTACGTAGGTATTTGATGTGAAGAAATCGCCTGGCAGACGTAAGTTGTATCCGTAGGTAAGTTCAGCTGCACTCACGCCGGTGTCGGTACGTAGCGCGGCTCGTAACCCAAGTAAAACGGTAGGTAACTCGTCGATCCATGTACTCGTGTCGGATAGCTTGGCGCGTAATGCTGTTTTGAGCGAGCGATGCCATCGTTCGACCATCCCGTTGCTTTGAGGATGATACGGTGTTGTGCGATTCTTCTTAATACCCATTTGTTTCATTAGGTTTTGAAACAGCTGACTCTCGAACTGGCGACCTTGGTCGCTTGTAAGTGTAGTCGGGCATCCAAATCTTGATATCCAGTGTTGGTAGACGATATCGGCTATTCGATCAGCTGATATTTCGTCGGTAGGTATTGCTTCAGGCCATTTCGTGAGTCGGTCGATCATTGTTACTAAGTAGCGATGTCCTTGAGCTGTTGTAGGTAAAGGTCCTACAATGTCCACATGTAGATGTTGAAAACGATCACTTGGCGGGAAAGCAGAGATGTTCGAGAATGTGTGACGTTGTATCTTGCTTTTCTGACAATGTAAACAAGTTCGGGTCAAACGGCTGATGTCGGAGTTCATCGATGGCCAGAAGTATTTTTGAGTTATAAGTTTTCGAGTCGTTCGCGTACCAGGATGACTGATGTTGTGCACGCTGTTGGTGCAAACTTCTTGTCTATGTTCTTCTGGTATATAAGGGCGTTTATACGACGTAGATGTTTCGCAGTATAACTCGACGTCAGTGTTTGGTATTATTATTTTCTTGAGAGTGATGTTTGTTTCTTGCAATAATTGTTGAATGTTGCTGTCCTTTTCTTGTGCGCTGGCTATTTCCTTGAAGTTTATTGTAGATGGGCATGAGATAGTTTCGATGCGGCTGAGTGTGTCGGCGACGAAATTTTTTTTTTACCGCTCACGTGACGTATGTCGGTGGTGAATTCACTGATAAACAAGAGTTGTCTCGTTCGTCTCGGTGTTTCAGTACTCGATTGAGTTTTAGACATAACATATGTTAGCGGCTTATGGTCGGTGAATATAATAAGGTGACGTCCTTCAAATGTCTTGCGGAAATGTTTGACTGACATGTAGATTGCAAGTAGCTCTCGGTCGTAGGTAGAATATTTCTTTTGTGCGTCGTTGAATTTCTTGGAAAAATATCCGAGCGGTTGCCACGTGTCATCGATGTATTGTTGTAAGACGGCGCCAGCAGAGTTATCGGAAGCGTCGCAGAATAAAGCAAGTGTAGCATGATGTGATGGGTGAGCTAGTAAAGCTGCGTTTATGATGCTAGCTTTACATTGCTGGAATGCTTGAGTTGCTTCGTCGGACAACGTGATCGGAGTTTTGTCTCGCTTCTTTACGTTATGTAGGTATGAATTCAGCGGGGCTTGTAGTGCTGCAGCGTTAGGTATATGATCGCGATAAAAGTTGATCATTCCAAGAAATCTTCGTAATTCTTCGATTGTGGTAGGTATTGGATAATCGGTGATTGCTTGAATTTTATGTTGCGGAGGTTTGATTCCTTCTTTTGATACGGTGTAACCTAGGAACTGGGCTTCTGACTTGCCTAGATTGCATTTGGCGGGGTTGATGGTGATGCCATTGTCTTCTAATCTCTTGAGTACGATGTGGAGGTGTTCTCTATGTTGGTCTTCGCTTTCTGATGCTAATAATAAGTCGTCTATGAATGGGAAGACGAAATCTAATCCTCGTAGTACTTCATGGATGTAGCGTTGAAACGTTTGTCCCGCGTTCTTCAAACCGGGGCACATACGTGGGAATTCAAACAATCCCATTGGGGTGATGATAGCTGTCTTCTCAATGTCTTCTTCTCTTACGCTCAGCTGTTGATAGGCGCGGTTGAGGTCTATTGTTGAGAAGATAGTTTTTCCGGATAGGTGATGTGTGAAGTCTTTGATGCGTGGAACAGGGTATCGATCTGGTATGGTGATGGAGTTGAGTCGGCGATAGTCACCACAAACTCTTATGTCGCCATTCTTCTTAGGTACGATGTGTAGAGGTGGTGACCATGGGCTTTTACTAGGTCGACATAGTCCTTGTTCAATCATGTTTTCAAATTCTTTCTTCACTATTTCGAAACGATGTGGTGGAATTGGTCGAGCTCGGCTGTGTATCGGTGGTCCTTTTGTTTCGATGAAATGTTGCACTTGGATATCGGAGTTTAGTTTCATCGATGTTAATCTCGTTATGCCGGGATATTGGGCTAAAATGTCGTGGTAGGATTGCGACATGTCGATGCTGCGTATCGTAGGTACGTTCGATACTCGTACCGGGGCATTGACCTTTAAGCTCGTAACACCGTCGATTAATCTTCGGTTTTTCAGGTCGACGATGAGTTGATGATGCTTGAGGAAATCGGCTCCGAGTATAGGTTTTGAGACGTCAGCTACGATGAATTTCCATAGGTATGGGCGACGTAGATTGAGGTCAAGGGATAATGTTTTGCCGGGGCGCCCTGCGGACTCTCCGTCCGCATACCGGCCCATTGTGTTGCTCGACGAGGTGGGCAAGCTCTTCGAAAGAGTAATTGCAAACCGCCTCGCCGGGCACCTTGCGGGGATTGGGCCGGATCTTGCGGACAACCAGTTTGGTTTCCGCAAGGGGCGCTCGACGGTGGACGCCATCATGCGCGTGAGAGCCCTCACGACGGGGGATGCGGTGTCCAGGGGTGGGGTCGTCTTGGCGGTGTCTCTCGACATCGCCAACGCGTTCAACTCCATGCCCTGGAGCTGCATTAGGGAGGCACTCCGGTATCACCGGGTGCCGACCTACCTTCGTCGTGTGGTCGGGGACTACCTGACGGACAGGTACGTCATATACCCTGGTCACAACGGAGAGTGGAACCGGCGAGAGATGTCGTGCGGTGTTCCACAGGGATCGGTTCTGGGGCCGCCCTTGTGGAACATCGGCTACGACTGGGTGCTGCGTGCCGATCTCCCTAGCGGCGTCAGCGTAGTCTGCTACGCTGACGACACGCTGGTGCTGGCGCAGGGGAGGTCGCATGAGGCGGCGGCCGAATTGATGACACGCGGGGTTGCGATAGTCGTTGAGAGGATCCGGCAGTTGGGTCTCGAGGTGGCACTGCACAAGTCCGAGGCCATGTGCTTTCATGGGCCTCGGAGCGCGCCACCGTCGGGATCCATACTCACGGTAGGAGGGGTTCCCGTCGGCGTCGAGTCGACGTTGAGGTACCTCGGACTCGTCCTCGACAGCCGATGGAACTTCGTGGAGCATTTCCGACGTTTGGCTCCCAGACTGGAAAAGGCCGGGGCTGCTTTCAAGCGGCTCCTGCCCAACCTGAGGGGGCCAAACGCCTCCTGCCGGAGGCTCTATGCGGGGATCTTGCGGTCCATGGCCCTATACGGGGCCCCGGTGTGGGCGCGTTCGCTGAGGCTGCGTGCAAAGCACTACCTGAACGCGCCCCAAAAGGTGGTAGCCGTAAGGCTGATCCGTGGGTACCGCACGATCTCCCGCGAGGCGGCGAGCCTCCTTGCCGGATTGCCGCCATGGGATCTGGAGGCCATAGTCCTCGCGCGCCTGCACGAGTGGCGCGCGGAGGTACAGAGCCGGGGGGTAACTCCGCTGCCGCGGCATATTGTCGCGCGGCGGACAGACCTCCGCCGTGATCTCATGGCGACATGGAGAGAGCGACTATCGCAACCCCGTTCAGGGCACGCCACGATAGTGGCGGTAAGTCCCCTCTTTGAGGAGTGGCTAGGGAGGCGCCACGGCGCCCTCACCTTCCGCCTGACGCAGGTCCTCACCGGACACGGGTGCTTCGGGAGGTACCTGCACCGAATCGGGCGGGAGGAAACGTCCGGATGCTACAATTGCGAGGATCGACCGGAGGACACGGTGGAGCACACCGTGGAGGTCTGCTCTGCTTGGGCGGAGCACCGCCGTGTCCTCGTAGCGGTGATTGGCGGCGGCGACCTCTCGCGTCCGGCCCTGGTTCAAGCCATGGTCCGGGGCGAGAGGGAATGGGAAGCCGTCGCCTCCTTCTGCGAAGCAGTCATGCTAGCGAAGGAGGCGGCGGAACGTGAGAGGGAGAGAACCTCCTCACGTCCCAGCCGCCGCGGGAGAAGCACCGGGCGTCGGGGGCCACGCCGTGATGGCTCTCGGCCACCGTAGGCGCCGGCCTGTGGACGGCGAGTAATGGGCTAGCTCGCCGTCCGTCCGTCGTATGACGACGGGCAGGCCGTGTCGACGGCGCGTTCGTGTTCCACGCGCGCCTCAAAGGGTTGTCAGCAAACGGGAGGGGCCCGCAAGGGCCGGTGCCTGCCAGGGCTGCGGGACTGTTCGAAAGAGATACCGCGGCCCTGGAACATAAAGGGCCAATGAAGGAACATGGGTGTTTTTTAGTCAGTAAGAGTCTGACACTCCCTTCCGCTCCGCCCAGAGCGGGAGGAGTCATTTGATGATTTCTCACCCCCCAAAAAAAAAAAAAAAAAGGGATAATGTTTTCTCGCCATACGTAGCTATAGTCGTGTTGTTCGCTGCGTATAGCTGGAATGGTAGCGGCGTTGGTATTTGTCCCTTACTTCTTGGTAGCACGGATATGTTGGCTCCAGTGTCGACTAAGAATGATAATTTGGAGTTTCTGTCGGTGATATAGAGGCGGTGGGATTTTTCTTGAACGCCGGTGTCCGCCACTGCCAACGTTCCGTCTAGTTTTCCGTGTTCTGTTTCTGTTGCTTGCTGAATGAGCAAGGTGATGTACAGCGTCTAGCTTGCTCCTTGAAACGGCGGTGATAGTAACAAAATGGTGATGGCGAAACATCGTGGCTTCGTTGACGTGATGTGCTGCGGTGACGAGATGAGTGACGACTACGACGATAATTGTTGTTGTGATATCGATCTGACTTCAATTCTGCTATTTCTAGTGATAGTTTTCTGATCTCGCTGATTAGGTACTGCGTATCAGCTTGCGGTGCGGCTATTGAAACTGGTGCGGGTGCATGCACGGCTGCGACTTCTGTTGATGCTGTCTGCTCCATAATTTTGTCGGCGAGTAGCGCGAGTTCGTCGAGCGTTGTCTTGGTGGTGAATGTTTCGCTGACTGCGAGGACTGACCGGACGTGTGATGGGAGGTGATTCGTCCACATAAGTCGCAAGGTGGAGTCGGGAACCTTGTCTCTGGCGAGATTTCGCATGCGGCGGAGTAGTTGCGTTGGCTTTTGATCGCCGAGTTCCATGTCGGACAGTAGTTTCTGGAACTGACGGCTGTCGGATTCCTCGTAGGCAGATATGAGCCTATTTTTGATCTCGTTGTACTGATCAGTCTCTGGTGGGTTGTAGAGTAGGTCCATAATCTGCTCGATATCCTGTCGCTCGAGCTGTGCGATGACCATCTGTGCGAGTTGGGCTTGGCCTTTCTTGAGATCGTTGGTTGCTGCTTCGAAACTGATGAACCAGAGCCGTGGTCGATCACGCCAGAAAGGTGGAATACGCATGGTGAGCGATATTCCAGCTGCTTCGGCCTTCTGGACTGGATTTGGGCTTGATTGTGGTTCTTCAATTTGGCAGGGATTCGATATCTTGATTTATTTTGCTGGAGACTGGCAGAGCTTCGTTTGACGATACTGGCAGAGCTTCGTTTGGCGATACTGGCAGAGCTTCGTTCTTGATTCTTCAGTGTTCTGGCAGGAGAGGTCACCACTTTGGAGTTGTCACTTTGGAGTTGATGGTTTGAGGTCCTTGCTTGTAGATCAGAAGGTATGTTGAAGATAAACTCCGTTTAAGAACGAATATTGAATGTATTTATTTTCCAAAATGGGTCGTCTTTTATACAATTTTACTAATTAACAATAACCAATAGAAACTTGTACATTAAATTTGAAACACTATTTACAAAATAAAAATCCAATAAGAATCCAAGGATTTTTGACCAATCGCGTCACAGCACTGTTGTCGTGTTATTTCCACGAGAGGCGCTAGTGTGCTCACGGCGCGGCACGGCGCGGCGGCGCGGCGGGCGACTTTTCCCGCCATTTCACCGCTCGCGACGAAAGCATAAATATATGTGCCATGTCGCGCGCGCGTTAGTGTCGGGCAGGCCTCCGTCGAGTGAAGACTGATGATGCAGTGATGAAGATCGAAGACACGTCGAACCGAAGCTAGAAGAGTGGCCTCACAGCTCCCGACACTCCTATTTCTTTACGGAATCGTCAAAACGTTGAAATAGTTCTTTTCAGAACTGCTTGCTTCGATGTTTCTTATCAGAACGTCAGAAACGTATACCAAAGTTCTTATCAGAACTGCTCGCTTCGATATTTCTTATCGGAACGTCAAAACGTGGTAATGTGCAGTGACTGGTGATGGTGGCTACAGTTCCTTGAACAAGGTAAAGACATTTCTATAAACTGGGTCCACCCTGGATTTGTAATGACTGATATGACCAAAGGCATGGGTGATTTCACCCCAGAGCGAGGGGCACGAGCGCCTCTGTACCTGGCACTAGAAGCACCCCAGTCACTAAAAGGAGCGTTTATATGGCATGATTGTCATCATGTGAATTGGGATGACTAAGGATGTAATGGCTTTTTAAATTGTTAGTGTTACAACCATGTTAATCCTGTGATATCAGTGTCACATGCACTTTAAACTAAAATACAAAACTTGCCATTTCAATTTAAGAGGTTACAATTTTTCACTTAAAATTGATTTTTACAATGACGATCAACAGATCCCAGGGCCAAACCATAAATGTGACAGGCATTCAATGGTGCACTCCATGCTTTTCAGACGGTCAATTATGTGTTGGTTGTTCACGTGTTTCAAGTGCCAAAAACTTGCACGTTCTGACCGAAAATAATAAGACATTTAATGTTGTGTACAGATCGGTATTGGAATAAATAACGCTCGACAAAGCGTTTGATAGTTCACTTTGAAAAAAAAGTTGTATAGCGCTAAAATAAACGGTTTTTAAGCCATATCGCCGCCATTTAATTTTGTTTGGGACTTCTTTTTGTAGTTATCACCCACATTATCAAATTTTGATCAGCCAGTCCGTTCTCACACATCACGCCATGTAATCCCCAAAGGTTTAGGCAGAAGTGTACCTAATCGTACACCCACATTTCGCGAGTTATGTTGAACTCCCATGTGATAGGGGCTGAGCCTATTTCCACCAACTGGGTAAAAATCCAGATTCCATGGCTGCTATTGAGAAATTCCTGATGAAATAACCAAATAACACTTTTATTTATAGTATTTTTTTCAATTGCATACAATTTTTAAATGTTAAGTGGAAGAGCGGAGTCACACAAGCATCATCTCGCTCAAAAGGTGATCTCTAAATCATGTGCGTTATAGCTTTATGTCATTAAAATAAACATTTTTTTAACACTACCCGACCCGGGCGTCGATCCCAGGACTTCATGCTTAGTAGTCGCACTTGCGACCACTCGACCAACGAGGCAGTCTCTCACATGCATACCAAAATTATCACGCGAACGAAGTCGCGGGCAACAGCTAGTTACAAATAAAATAGAAATAGAAAATAAATCAGAAGTAAGTAGGTATATGAAATAGAATTCACTGCACAACCACACGTAGAAAATACGTGAATACTGAAATGATTGGAACAGTGTTTACTTTTACTGCTGTAGGTAGGTATATTATGCGCGTAAAGATGTGACTGATCGATCAATAAACACTCGAGCGCAACATGAAGTATCCTCGACACCAGCGCCACTTCAAAAATTACGGTAGCGTCAGTGAACTAATAGCGACCGCATACGAAAAGTTTTAACTGATATTATAATTTTCCTTTATATGCTCGCTATTATAACTAATATTAATTTCGAAGAAAAATAAATCAAATTGTCAAAATCTTCGGAAAACAAATCTTAGGAATTGGGAGTGGAGGCGGAATGCTATAATTTTGTCGCTCGCTTCGGTCGCCAATACATTTTATACTTTTTTAAATCTGCAAGAGTTTACAGGACCCTCTTATTCTCATTTCTGTATAAATTAATAAAAACGAGTGGTGCTACAATTTTCCAGTTCGCTTCACTCGCTAATGCATCCTGTACTTTTTCAATTCTCCATAAGTAGGCAGAGTTCCTCCTAAAGTCCTTATCTCATTCCTGTATGAACTAACAAAAATAGGTAACTTAATTTCGAGGAAGGGCGCGAAAATTTTCGAGCTCGCTTGGTTCGCTCTTGCCCTAAGCACCTACTGTAGGTATAACTCCTGTATGAATGGTCAAAAGAAAATCTAACCTAAAATGTTCGAGCTCGCTCTCACATTCTGCGTTCTTTTCAGTTTTTCTTTATAAACTGACACAATTTGTAAAAGGCTATAAAATTCGAACTGGGTGCTAGATTCTAGAAGCTCGCTGCGCTGGCTCTTGAATACTTTTTTTTTTTTGGGGCGGTAAATCATCAAATGACTGCTCCCGCTCTGGGTGGAGCGGATGGGAGCGTTAGACTTTTACTGACTAAAATCCATCCATGTTACTTCTTTTGCCCTTTGTATTCCAGGGCTGCGGTATCTCTTTCGAACTGGTTCTTGAATCCTGAGTTTTTATTTCTTGCATGAATCGAAACCGACAAACGAAAACCTAACATAAGTATTCGTGGTGGAGTATATAAAGCTCTTTTTGGGAAGCTGAAGATGCGCACCCCCCTCCCCCCGGGAATAAATCTAGATGGATGATATAATTTAGTTTTTGTTCCTAATAGTTTAACCCATTTGTTAAACACCCCCCCCCCCCCAATCTGTCTTTTTTATTCGGGGTAACCCGTCCCGACCAAATTCCTGGCTACGGCCCTGTGTGACCCCCCCCAGTCTTAGGCTGGGACCGCGCCTGTCATTGTACTGATTGTTGTAACGGCCAGTAGCCTTATGGCCAGGAGCCTCGATGACGTCTTTCGAAGCTTTCCTTAGGCAGATGGATCAAGGGCCTGATTCAGAAGGCAGTACCTAGGTACTCCTTGATACGGCTCGCATTGTGAGGAGGTTCCTATCTCTGGAGCCCTAACCACCGGTACCTTGGACCCTGCTCCCAACACCGGCGGACTACTATATTTTAAATTTTTATAAGTATGTTTTTTATATTATTTTTGTTCAAATATTTAAAAATGTAATTAGTATGTAGGAAAAATTAATAAATGAAATTGTAATTTTAATAATATATACCAATAATATTGTATTTAATGTTAATGCCAATTTAATATTTAATGTTACACTTACATGTTAAAGGCTTTTTTAAATAATAATAATATTTTTCAAGTTACACGGGGGCCGTGCTGAAAACGTTTGGCTGACACGGCTGCCTTTTTTGCATATTTCTTCAAAAGTACAGAGGTACATTGACAAAAGAAACAGGTACCTATACTCCTGGAGAAGTACATTGCATTGGTGCACACCTAAAAGGTAAATTCTGGGGGCCTTTCGGGGCAAACGTTCAACATTTTGTGCAACCGCACGAGTTTTAGGCCCCTATCCCACTGGCGTTATACGAGCGTTGCCGTTCTTCCAACGCGAGTCTTTAATGGAGAAACGCCAACGCTTGTAAAATGCCAGTGGGATAGTGGCCTTACCGGACGGGCAAGCATGACATACGAGGAACGGAGGAACTGTCTCATTGGTAAAAGCAAATGGCGACATGGGATCCTGGTTTTGATCGCACAGGTCAAACAATGTAAAGCAGTGTTGTTTCTTTTTAATCGACTTTCTTCTTAAAAGGAGGAGGCGAGAACCTCCTTCCTCCTTTTTTATGTTACCTCATAACTCCGTCATTAATGAACCGATTTGAAAAATTATTTTAAGTGAAATGGTGAATACTTTCTGATTGGTTTCATAGAAATTTCATCGAAATCGATTCAGATAGTTCTCAATAACTTCTAGTTACAATGTAAAATTGAAGCATGCCAAGAATTTAAAAACTACTACTTACTTAAAAAGTCAATGAAACAAACGACTTTGAAAGTAAAGTTTTTAGCGTTTTTTTGGAAATCGTTTTTTTTTTTGCAAAAAGTTTTTTTCACATTTTTAATTTCTCAGTAGCAGAAAGTGCTATTTAGTAATTTCGAAGGTTACAGTTCGTATTTGTGCCCGGTTGTTGGCAATACCTGCCCGCGCCCCCTGTAATGTTACCCTGGACTTAAACTAACTAAGGTAAGGTAACTAGCGAAAGGGTGTACACTGAGAGTTACAGACTGTAACTCTGGCACTCCTTCGGAGAGTACAAGCGTCAATGGTACAACCCCGAGAGTTTTTCAGCAAGTTTATTCGACGTTTTTTGTGTTTTTCGTTTTTCACCATGAAAACTTGACAGCGGAGTAGGTAGGGCGTGATGAGAGAAGAGAGAGGTATCTATGAAATGATTTACACCTTCGGGCTGGGTTTCAGTTTGCAAAAAGGGCCAAAATCTACCAACGACCTGTTGAACAACGTTGATTTTCATTTAATCGTACTTTGCCACGGCGTCCTACGTACCTACGTACTTACCTACAATTAAGTTTTAATTTATTACTCAGCAAACAATATAAAATTATGAACTAACTAAGCTACAAACGTTAACAATAAACAAATTGGATTACAAACAATTGTTTTACTTATTTAACATATACTAGAGCGTTCACAATCTTTCGTCGCACATTGTTTGTTACACTACACTACACCATAAGTTTGTTTGAGGTTTGCACTCGCGATATTTGCTTGTAGGTTGGGTACCCCTGGTGGTACGCCGATAGCACGTTGTGTGATGGCACGGCTGATTCTTGTCTCGACGGCGGCTTCGATGCGGCGCCTGCAGTAACCACCCCACGTAGAGTATACATAGAGTTACCGCAGTGCTGACTAGGATGACTGCGGCTAGTAACATCTTGTGGGTGATGTTCAGGGTTTCATCTTCCACCAAGGCGCTATTCTGTGCAACGATAGTCATCTTGCTAGCTGGCTGGCCATGTTGTCTGACTGCTGAGTGGTATGAGTGTGGCGATAGTGAGCGCTTGTTGACGTGTGACGGTTTCGTATAGAGCTGATAACGAAGTTGATGACGGCGGCTCACATGTCGAATCTCACGGTCTTCTTAACGATGCGGCCCGATTTCGTTGTAACCGGCGGTGTCATCCGTTCCCAGTTACGGCCACCTTATTTTATTTATTTGTTTAAACAGATACTTGCTGCACTTACAGTAACCAAAGCATGCAGCCAGCCAGCAGCATAACATCAACTAAACAATCCAACCATCCAATCCATCCTTTTGAAGTGTCGTCAACATATGATCATCCGGCTCGAAGGACCATATGTTGACGACACTACGTCGACTGCACTGCTGAGGAGCGAAGAAATAAAAATACGTGGACTAAATAAATGTGGTGTAATACAGTAAAATTTTTAACAAGCGCAGTGCCTTTGTCGTGGTAAGAATGTGAAGTGACGTGACGCTCGGAGCGCGAGACCGCGCGAGCGCCCACGCCGTCCGTGCGCCCCTCAGCCGCCATCAGCATCTGGCGTCGGCCAGATGCTGATGTCGCAGCCCCCGCGCCCCCTCAGCCTCCGCGCGCCTCCATCCAGTCGTAAGCATGCCATGCATAGACAAATATAAATAAAATTGTATTGGCGGTGAACCTGTGGTATATCCGTCATTGACGTTGAAAAGTTTAAACGTTCATAGTATCAAACAAAAAAGCCCTCTTCTTATTTCGTTTTCATTTATTTGTCAAAATGTTACAATTGGTCTTAAAATTAAAACAAAGTTTTTATTTGGTTTAATAAAGGTTTTGCAGAGTTTTTGATTTTTTCACCTTTTATATGATTCGCCATTTGGAATTACACTGTACTTGCATAATTTTTAGTAATCACCTTTTTAGTGTTCCGTATCCGAAGGGTAACCAACGGGACCCTATTACTAAGCCTCCGCTGTCCGTCCGTCCGTCCGTCCGTCAGTCTGTCAGCGGACTGTATCTCATGATCCGTAATAGGCAGACAGTTGAAATTTTCACAGAATGTGTATTTCTGTTGCCGCTATAACAACAAATAATTAAATTAAAAATTAAATAGGGCTCCCCTACTACGATGGTACGGAACCGTTCAAGCGCGCGTGTATATTCTACTATCACGATTTGTAGTCAAACAAGTCATATGAAAACAGTTAGAAGAAGCATGCGATGGAGCTTGCGTCACTATTTCCAAATGGTTTGAAGTTTTACCGTCCGGATCTGTCCGGGAGTAGGTATCTCTAACAATGTAGGTACGTATTCTACCTAATAAAATGAATAGCACCTAAGTATTTAGCGGATTTTCGAGAAAGTGAATAAATCCTTTTTGTTAAATGTAGGTTCTTACCGAATCAGTACTGGGGACTAACTAAAGTCAAATAACTTTCGTTTTCAGAACCAACTGTTTCAGTTACGTAAGTCATCTTGACAGTCTATTTGTACTAAGTACATTTTATATTTTCTTTAGTCCATTGTCTGGTATTTTGCTTCGTCTATTTGATTTTTTTAGTCATGGTTAAAAATTGTTAAAGGGATTTGGAGGCAATGGCGAGCGACATCGACAAAGGGAATTTTGGCGACAGCGCCCGTAACTCTGCGTTGTTTGAATTGAAATTAAGAAATTCTAACCATATTTTTGATGGTGCTGGCGAAAATATACAATATTATAGTGATTCGGAATCCGATGCTTCGAGAAAAAGCAAAACACGTTACATAAATCCGGCTATTTACATTGAACCAGTGGAGTCGTCGCACTCTGTGACATCTCTGCAGGCGGACTCTTGCGTCTCAGATGTCACTCCGCATCCTCACAGTAGCTATAGGAGTAACTCCACCCCAATGCTAAGTGGTCGAGAGTCGAGTGTTTCATCAGGTAGTGTGAAGAGAAAGTCATGTCGGCTGACAGCTCTAGGGAAACTGGAGAACTTAGGCAATCAAGAAGAGACACCACGGTTTGGTCACACATATCGAGAAGATGGACCCGACACATTTAGGTTATCTGTAGCATCCGTGTCGACCACTACTACAGCTAAGGAGGAACGAGAGCGCAATGAAAGTAAGAAGCAGGAAGCCTTTAGACAATGGGTGGCACGAAAAGACCAAGAGGTACCTACCTGAACTTGAATTAGGATTTAGTCGTAGATTAGGTTGCGGTAGCTTGGTGCTGCGGTTTGAGGCAGGGTTTTTTGCCCTGTGGGTAAGTCGATCGTGGTGGAATTAATAGGAGAGGAAGTTGGACAACTACTTAATCATTCAGTGAGAACATTTTAATGTATCTTAACGTTAACAGAAAATAGTAACATCTAATGAATGGTCTTTGAACCTGGAACTATAATTAAGCTAGAAACTAAAAGGAAAACTAGACTGTTTTCCAATCTCCTTAATACATATTCAGTTTGTTCTGCAATCTAGCTACAGCAGTTTATCCAAAATCTTGCTTCACTCATTTTCTAACCTTGAAACATTAAATGCTACAAATTAACTATAACATCCTTTACAAAGCAATAAAGTATTTTTACGAATTTGATATTTTTGGGATGCCATGGTCCCGAACCTTTAGAGGGCTTACAAGGAGCCGAAGTCAACCCGCAAAGTCCTGTAAAGCACTTTTAAGGAGGTAGCTCTAGTACCTATCCAAAATATTACAACGAACGCATTCACTTTTATGTTCTTAGAAACGCGACAAAGCTCGTCTCGAGAAGATGAAGGGTGAAGGGATGAGACAGTCTGGCGGCATGGGTCCTTCGATATCGCAGCAGCAACGCGAGGAGTCGTACCGTCAGTGGCTGGAGCGAAAACGAACCCAGACAGAGCGACAGAGAGCCGATCAGATCATGCGACAGTACCGACATAACGAACAGCTCGAGAGAGACCGAAACAATCGTGAGAGAGCTAAGGAAGAGAAATTAGCGGACTGGATACGTAGAAAGGAATTGGAAATGAAAGGTAATGTTGTGAACCTTTTTGTTTCAGATTTCATGCCAGACTTGGGCAATATTTTTTGACAACAATTTTAGTGTTTGCTTAGAGATACAGGTTCCCGAATGAAGGTTAGCCGAAACGGATCGGTAGCGTTCGATGAGGGACGGATACAGGTTTTCAATACCTACAAATCGGGACCGGAAAATCTGTTTGTCCCAGGGCTCAAAAATCAAAATAGTCACTTCTGAATTGTCGCAAAAAAGACGACAGTAAAATGAAGCTACAGTCCCAGTCACAAGACATAATAACTGTGAAAGTACTGTAGTTGCCCATTCCAAAGCTTAGACCTCTATGGAGAGGAACGGGCAAGAAACTCCATGGACACTCTTTTAATCAGAATATAGTTATAAAACCTAGGTTACATCATTCATGTTGAGATCGTACGAGTACATTAGGTGAGAACGATGTAGCAAGATGCGCACGTTAAAAGTGCCCATGAAAAAAAAAATGTGTTTTAATTCAGGCAAAATACCCATAGACAACAAAAATAATAAATTAAGATGAATAAAAAACAATAAAATATATCATTAAAAAGACAAAAAAAAAAACTAAAAAATCGACTGAAAAACTGAAAAGCATATTTTAAATTAAACAAAATTCCCATTCCATTTTCATAATTTTATATTCAAATTGGGTTTTTTATACTTCGCCTGATACCAATTCCCGAGGGGACGGGGATTGGTTCAGGCGAAGTATAAAAAAACAAACGCGAGAAGTAAAGCAGCAAACGTTTAGTCGGCAATGTGTTTAATACGCGGTTGGCGGGAGTGACTTTGGTAAGCAGTTTTTCTTTGTCTTGCCTTTGGAGTCACGGTTCCTCCTTACAGGTTCAGTTACCTACTCAATATAAAAGTAAATGTGTTGCAGCGATGAAAACTCGCGAAGAGCGTAATAGAGCACGCGCGGCCATCGACGAGGAGCGCAGGCGCTCGAATGGCGAGCGAGCGTACAGAGACTGGCTGCGCACCAGCAAGAAGAAGCCCCTGCCCGTGCCGCTCAACCAGGGCGAACTTAGTAAGTCATGATTTGTCTAGCTTCTTCCCAAATAAACTAAACTGCGACCGCCTATCAGACCTCCACAATTCAGTAAGATATTTAACAAGAATTAAATATGATCTCCACGTTTTGGAACTCGGGGTACTGCTGCTTCTATGCGTCGTCAGTCTTACAATAAAGTTAAGTCATCTTCTTCGGCTGGAATGCATTTATTAACTAGTAATGTGATCCTACACAGCAGGACTTTTGTACTGGCACAAAAACGCATCTCCTCCAATTTTACGTCGAATATGTACCTACATAATTATATTCGAAATACGCCGTAGCCGTGCAATTCAATTTGAAACAAATTAGCATTTTTTGCATTACATTTTATGTATCACGGTTTAGGATCTTATACCTTGATGCGCTTTCATATTTGCAGGTATGCGTGGTTCCGTCTCGGAAATGTATATAAATCCTATTCCTTGGCAGTCCCCCACATGAACATCTCGTTGAAGAAGATATAATTAATGTTGTAGGTATCTAAAATTAACAGATTATTGTACCTAATCGTTAGAGCACTGTTCGTTCATGACCGGTTTTCACAGCTTCGCCGACCGGGCCGGCGCCGGTGCCTTGCCGGGCAGAAACCGGTCGTGAACAAGAACCCTTATTATTTTTGGGTGCGCGTCAAAATCGTAATTATTTGTTATATCCCTTATATAATGTGTAAAAAGGTGTAAAGGGACCCTTAACGAAGCCGAAAGACATTTATTCTCTCCTTCGTAGCGATCATTTTTATGTTCTGGACCATACCTGGGAAGAACCTTCTAGTTACGGCGATATTGGAGGTCAAACTATTTAAAAGCATTTATTTACTTTTTCACAACCTTTGTTTGAAATACAAGTTTTTAACTTTACTTTAAATACCTCTCATGTCCCCTGTACTATTAAATGCATGCATCAGCTTAATGTTTTGAGTGCATTACAGGGGGTCTAAAATGGCCGCTTTAGCAGAATCATATTAGGATAATAATATGAATTACGTTTAAATTCGTAAAATGGTCACAAGGTGATAATTCATAATAGTAGGTACTTCTATGACCATTTTAAGAATTTAAACGGAATTCAAATTATGATTCTGCTAATGCGGGCCATTTTAGACCCCCAGAGAGTCCCAGCATAAACCGTGATTTACCCCAAAAAAAAAAACGTTTACCAGCATTCATTTTTGCGTACAGTTCCTTAGTTTGATGTACCCACAGAATGCTTGATTAACGGCTTCGTGTATGGTCCGCTTACACCTTATGTGCCTGTTCTGGTTATTTAGTAAAGTTTGTACCTACGTTTTTAGAATAAATTTTAGATTTTTAGAATAACATTTTGTTGTAGTCGCGTTATTTACTTTTGTTAGGCTTATTGTAGTAATAGTCCATGATCCAGGGTCCATTTTTACAATTAATTACTATCAAGCTAATTTTTCGTGAGTAGCTTAACTTTGGTGACGCCCAACTTTTCCTCTTACAAAAATTCTCTATTATTGCTAATTCTCTCGATAATAGCGATTGTAGCTAACAGGGGTAGCAGGGATAAAATATGTCGATTTGACGATTCTCAAAACTGTATTACTAACTGTGGGTTTTATTTGTTAAATCTCGAGATAATTATCTAAATTATTCGAATAAATGGTTGTCCTACAAAATGTATGGTTTGATCAAAGAGATCCAACATGTACTTATCCATAACGAGGTCATCAAAAATGATTAGTCACCAGCTGAACTTACTTACTTGTTGCTTAGTTTATATTTATATAACTTAACAGCCACATTGTCCTACAAATTGCGTGGTACGTTATCCCGGCCCTACGCTCAGAAATTGTTAATACCACAAGACCATTTTTCCAATTACTAACTGTAGGAGAAAGATATTACATAATAGGTCAGTGTGTTCTCTGTCCAAATGAAACAATATCTTACAAGAAAACAGGTATGTATCGCTAGTTCGACAAGAATTGGCATTTTCTATTTCTAACATAAAGAGAAAACATCTTTTTCGAAATTTAAATAGCTATATTTTTTAGTAAACTTAGTACATTTTTTTTTGTTTTTACATACAAAAAATAATCTTCATCAGATAAATCTTCATCTTCTTCGCTACTACATCACTCTCATCTTCATCTCCCTTATTTTCCTCATTCGTGATATCTGACTCTATAATAACATGAAAAAAATAAATTGCCGAATAATCAATCAATAAATAACAATAGTATTAGGAGAGACGTAGCATTCAGTGACGTCACCTGACGCCTAGACTATAAAAGTCTAGTAGTAGTAGTAGTATGTCGGGCACGCCGCCCGATACGACTCATCGTGTATCAGTATGACTCGCCGACCACGGCATGCTCTAATCGCCCCCGACGACCTTATAACCCTCCTCCAAGAAAGCAGTAGGGAAACCAGTACTCTAAGAAAACACAAATACAGACCGCCGATATTTTAACTTCACCGTCGAGGTCCGTCGCGACGTTCCCGTCCCTCCGACCCTTGCTTGAGCCAGCCTGCGCTTCTGAGCTAGTGGTATTAAATCAGCCCCTAAATATCTATATAAATATAAATCAGATCCAGCCTGTCCCCTTGCTGCCCACCCCAGCGACGCCCTAAGCCGAGGCTCGTACCCTACAGGGGCAGCCCTTAGTGTGTGATCGCTTAGTGTGTTAGTGTGCGTTGCTTAGTGCTTAGTTGGCATCTCTCAGTTCAGCCTATGAGGCTAGCTTCTGCTTAACCGGTCTAATCCTGTGAGTTTAAGGCCTCCCGCCGGGGGCAAAAACTTATAAACTAAGCGATCACACACTAAGGGCTGCCCCTGTGGGGTACGAGCCTCGGCTTCTTGCTCGGCTCTCGCACGAAAAGGTTGTCAGGTGATCGACGCTATTTACCATCGGTCTTTCTTTTGCATTGTTTTTATTGTATTGTGTACATGTGCCTTTAAATTAATGGTTGTTTGCTTATGTGAGTTTAGTTGTGTTTATTCGAATAAGTTAATGTGAATAAAGTTAGTAAAAGCTGTGTGATTATTCTTTTTTTTATTATTTTCTACTTCGGGTACCTAAAAATAGTATTAATAGGGGGTACCTTGTAAATCGGAAGATAGTTCTTAAAAACATGACTTTGGGGGACCATCAACCCTTAATAATATTCATATTTGCCATCAATTAATGTCCATCCACAATTTTTCCGTGGGGCACCGCATGTGTGCATAAAAGCGCATACCCACCGCGGCGCATGGATAGGCCACGCACGTATGTTAAGCTTCACTTTGCAAGAAAATGTATGTGACTGTGTCCACTGTAAACCACGGACACAGTATGCATCAAATGACGTCATTAGTACATGCGTTGCTTGCTCGAATAAGGCGCTCACATAGCTCAATGTCGTCAACGCCATGCACGCTGTGCATGCGTACCGCATACATTATACACGAATATTAACCCACGACTATGCCGCGGTGGGCCACGCACGCTACAGTTGACGCCAGCAGGTCAACCTACCCGAAACTGACAGATTTTCCCAACTAACCATAAACCTAATGCTTTAGAAATAAAGTTGAAAATGTACTAAAGAAATTTGACAGATTGAAGTAGCTTGATGTGCTGGCGTCTGTACATAGTAATGGGTGTGTAGCGTGTACTGCAATGGAAACGTAGACCCACGTTGTCAAACAAATGAATCCACGCAGCTAAAATGCGCCGCGTGCACCAAGGTGGTTTTGCGCCTTTACACCACAAGGTGGTTTTTATAGACGTAGGTACCTACTATTATGAATTGTCACCTTGTGACCATTTACGAATTTAAACGTACCTAATTCATATTATTATCCTATTATGATTCTGCTAAAGCGGCCATTTTAGACCCCCCTGTTCTTTTAATTTGTTGCAATAATTCTTGTTTTGTTGGTGGCAAACTGGAATATCCTACGATTTTTTTTTAATTTCATCATTTTAATTTTTTGCTTTATATCCCCTTTTTAGGGTTCCGTACCTCAAAAAGAAAATACGAAACTCTGGATCACTCGCCTGTCTGTCTGTCACAGACAAAACTAACTATTATTTAACGATTGAGTTGAAAGGTACACATATGTAAGTCGGTGACCCAAAGACGGATGGGCGGGTAACTTTTGTGGGGTAAATTAGAAAATTAAAAAAAAGTTTTGTAAACTATATCGTATTACATATCAAATGAAAGGGCTCATTGTGAGTATCTCAAATATACATATTTTTTAAAATAATTTTTGAAGTTATTTAAGAAAATAGGCGAAAATTGACCCCCCTTAACTTCGAAACTACAGGGCCGAAAATTTTGAAAAAAATACAATAAATAATTCTTTGCCTATAGATTACAGGAAAATCCTATAAGAAATCTATGTTAATAAAAGTAACATAGATAATTTCTCAAATTTGGGTCAAATTCAGAATAACTTACGGAATTTCGATAATTAACGTACGGGACCCTCTCCACGCGAGTCGTACTCGTACTTGTCCGGTTTTTGAAATAATTCATACCGTCCTTTGTTATATTATTTTTTGTTTTCACTTCGTAGGAGTTGAATAAAACCCTCTTGAAAATTTTATTTTTCTTTAAAACACTGAAAGGTCTCTTTTTTTCGTTTACGAAAGAAAGCAGGATTGTAATCATTCCCAGTAAAAATATGGCTATGGCGGGCGAACAAGACAATTGATCTCCAAGCTTGCCATAAAGGAGATTGTCAACTTCGGTCCAAGTGTGTTGCAGATGTATGTACCTTAAATGACAGGTGTCACCGAATACAACATTTTTTATTATGACAGCAAAACAAAATATCCCAGAGGAAATTAGATTTTTGCATGAGTATTTACGTTTAAAAAACAGTAAAAAGGGTGAAAGAAGAAAGAAAAAGAGGAAAGAAATATATTTTACTTATGTTTGTTACTAACATAGACAAAACTGATTATAACTACTATTCTTCTTCAATAACGTAATCTAGAAACTCTCCTGGGCGATTAATATTATCCCCGCGCCCACCCCAAAAACCATACTACACACATTATATAGGCGAAGCAGATCAGGATACGTTTCCCTGCATGTGCAGTAATAATATACGGAGTATGTAAACGGAGCAAATGTATCGCGCGCGGTTATAGGTCTGTAAAATCAATTAAAACAACATAACGTAAACGTATAGTAATTATTGAAACACGACATATTTTACCCTTTTTTAAAAAGTTAATACACAAGTTAATACATACATAAAAATGTCAATACTTCCGGGATATTTTTTCTTGCTACCGTAATAAAAAATGTTGTACCGGTTGAGACCTGTCATTTAAGGTACAAACAAAAACAAACAAACTTGGACCAACACCCCTTGTAAAACTGACATTCTCCTTTCATTTAAGTTTACTTGTGCTTAAATTAATTATTATTTGGATTTGTTTTTTAAATATTAAATATTTGTCAACATTATTACTGGTATATCAAAATCTGTACAATATATATGTGTATCTCACACGATACTTAGTATTAAACTAGCTGTACTTAACATTAAACAATGTATGCAATTGCAAAAAATACTATAAAAAATAGTGTTATTGGGTTATTCCATCAGGAATTTCTCAATAGCAGCCACGGAATCTGGATTTGTGCCCAGTTGGTGGAAATAGGCTTGCTCCCCTATCACATGGGACTTCAACATAACTGGCCAAATGTGGGTGTACGATTAAGTACACTTCTGCCTAAACCTTCGGGAATTACATAGTGTGATGTGTGAGAACTAACTGGCTGATCAAAATGTGATAATGTGGGTGATGACTAAAAAAAGAAGTCCCAAACAAAATAAATGGCGACGATATGGCTTAAAAACCGTTTATTTTGACGCTATACAACTTTATTTTCAAAGTGAACATCACACGCCTTGGGCACTATTTATTCTAATACCGTTCTGTATACAACATTAAATGACTTGTTATTTTTCGCAAGCACGTGCAAGTTTTGGGCTCTGAACAACCAATATATAATTGACCGTCTGAAAAGCATGGAGTGGACAATTGAATGCCTGTTTGGCCCTCGGATCTGTTGATCGTCATTGTAAAAACCAATTTTAAGGGAAATTGTAACCTTTTAAATTGAAACGGTCTCTCCTTTAGCAGCTCCGTTTTTATAATGTTACTGCCCAGCTCTGTGATACGAAGCCTGGTGCCGTTGCACAGTCTGTTTGCATCAAGGTTCCGCATCACCAGAACTGGAATGCCAACTTTAAGCCATGCCAGCCTCTAATGCATGCTTCTGCGATGTTGTGCACTTTTCCCATCCACTTAACTTCCACTCCCCCGTTTTTGGTGATGTTGCATGTTGCGGTATCTTCGCTTGCAAGATTCAGCGGCAATTTGAAAATGGAATGTGCAGTCCGGCCACCCTTAAAGCAAAGTTGCATCAATGCCCGAGGAAGTCACAACAACAATTATATGTCGGCACGGTTTGCGCAGTATTACTTCCATGCAAAGAGTGAACACAAAAGGGAAAAATAAAACCAAATTCATTTCAGCCATTCCGACTATACTTCGACTAAAACCTATTTACGTAAATTTTTTTTTTTTTTATAGAAATCGCGTATGAGATTACTAACTAAATTTTAAACATTAATATCTTTTGCGTTTGTTGGTCGATTTTGATGAAATAAACGCTAAATGTTACTCAGAACAATGCTTCTTATATTTCAATATTTCGATTTTGAATACAATGTGGGGTTTTTACGTGATGCGCGCACAGACGAATAGACAAACCGACAAACAGACAAAAAATCTAAAAATGGTAGAAATGGGTTCTGTGTGTGCTCCTTTAACACTTACTATTTTTTTTCTAAATATTTTCAATGTACAGATTTATTATTATGTATAGATTGACCAATGTGGTACTTACACAATTTTGGTGTCAGCTTCTTAATGATAACACCGCTTATAATCAATGACTCTTTTTATTTTATTTTCACTAGACACCTCACTATGATAGTCTTTCCTGTGATCAATATAATAAATTCGTCCTTTGTCCAATTTTCAATTAAAAATTCTACAATTTTTTCTTTAAAGTTGTATAAATAATTTGCAGAAATCTTCGGGACGATTATTGTCTTTACGCATAACGTCATGTGTGTCCTCTTCACCTCTCAGATCATATTCAAACCATACATTTTGTAGGACAACCATTTATTCGAATAATTTAGATAGGTTTAGGTAGGATCTTGTGATTTAACAAAAAACCCACACTTAGTAATACAGTTTTGAGAATCGTCAAATCGACATAGTTTATCCCTGCTACCCCTGTTAGCTATCACAATCAAAAATATTCGTAAAGGAAATCGTTGGCTTCTCATCGAAACGAAGCTATTAATTCACGAAAATTCAGCTTGATAGTAATTATTTTTACATCGGGGATCTGTACTACAACTATACTACAAACAGTGGACATGGTAAATATCCCGTTTCTAGTGTTAATCATAATGTTAGTGACCATGACAGTTTAAAAACTTGTACTACAACTTTTGAGCGTAGGGCCGGGATAACGTGCCACGCAATATGTAGGACAATGTGGCTGTTAAATTATATAAATATAAATTAAGCAACAGTAAAAAAATCAGCTGGTGAGTAATCATTTTTGATGACCTCGTTAACGATACATGTTTGAAGGACTCTTTGATCAAACCATACATTTTGTAGGACAAATATTTTTTTGACTAATGTTAGTAATTATCTTAAGATTTAATAAAAAAACCCACAGTTAGTAATACATTTTTGAGGATCCTCAAATTGACATATTTTATCCCTGTTACCTCTATTAGCTACCACAATCGAGAATTTTTGTAAGAGGAAAAGTTGGGGGTCTTATCAAAATGAAGCTAGCTACTTACGGAAAATTAGCTTGATAGTAATCAATTGTAAAAATGAACCCTGGATCCTGGACTATAATGAATATAGTGGAAAAAATTAACGGCTGTTAAATAAAACAAGGTTTTTCGACGTGTAGTTTTATTTTAATTATTTTAAGAATTTCCAAGGTATATTAGGGTCCCATCAAGTTTACATACGTAAATACATATCATAGAAAATTGACAAATATCTACTATTCGGCACGCGATAATTTTCCTATATTACTAATATTACCTACGATTACTTGAAACTAAAAATTTGTGAGTTGCAAAATGTGCTTTAATAAGAAGCGACGAGTTTCTAGATGCTAGTTCCTACGCTAACCTTTTTTACAAAGTTTCCCGTACAAGCCACAGCCATATTTGACGCCTATTCTAATGTATGCTAAAGTGTTCAGTAAACATCCTCTTCCTCTTTGAGGCGCAGTATCTCGGACTTGTTCATGAAGTAGTACGTGGGTTGTCGCCCCTTCAGGTCTTTGAGAACGCGTTTGGAGCCGGCCCTGATTAGCACTCTGCTCAAAGACTCTATCTTCTCCACGCCCATCGCGTAGTGTAGCGGTGTGCGCTCCAACTGTTTATAATAGAATCATTAACACAGTTTTTGCAACCTAAATTAATCTGAGAATGTCTTTCACATTTTTTTGTTAATAACGTTTTTTCAAAGGATTATCACATTCCCTTACAATACTGAGACGATGTGATAAGAGTAGTTGTGTTACATACAGAGGAACCCGTAATATTATGAAATAGATCTTATCTAAAAGAGAGTTTTGAACTTTGCTATATGTTAACATATTAGTGCTCTTGGCTTGTACATATTGGTGCTTGTGACTGTACGGTGCCAGGTCATCTGAACAACTCACGTTATCCCCGAGCCGCAGTAGCTCAGGATAGGTCTGCGCGAGATAGGCCACCACATCCTCATGCTGCGCCAACACGGCGACGTGCAGCGCCGTGCGACCGAACGCGTTCTGACAGCGCGCCAGCGTGCGCGCGCCTTCGCCCGTCAGCGCGCTCTGCACCGCGGGCAGGTCGCCGCGCCGCACCGCGCCGTGGAGAGACTCGCGGGACTCCTGATACGGAATAGTTTTAATGTAGTAGCGTACCGTTACGGCGTAGCTAGTAGCGGTGTTGCGTAGCGGGTTGGCGTAGCGCGTACGTTTTACGCAGCAACTTTATACGGCCGCTATAGCGTAATAACGCAGCCGCTACAGCGTAGTAACGTAGACGCTACAGCGTAGTGACATATCCGCTACAGCGTAGTAGAGTAATCTCTACGGTATAGGAGGTAGCCTCTACGGTGTAGGAGGAGCTACTGGGTAGCTACAAGTGCAGCGTAGCAGTGTTGTCATTATTGCGTTATATGTTAGGTTTAAACTGTATACCAGATTATGAATTATGTAAAAAAAATCCTTTGAAATTAACAGGCAAAATAAAAAACCCCACGCATTGGTTACCTCAAAAGCAGGTATAGAAGCGAGCAAGTTGTTCATATCGCTGTCACCTCGCTGAGCTATCACCTCCGTTATGGACACTCCCTCTTCATCGACTACATCCAGAATGTGGTCGTAGCCTTCCATTAGTAGTTCCATTATCTTATCCGTGTTACCTGATGACCAAAAGATATGTCTAATATGAAAATTAATTATTTTTTTGGTAAAACTTTCAGCTTATTACTACAAACTACAGCTAGTACTAACAAAGAATGGCTACAGTTTTTATCATAAGGCCAAATACAAGCTTTCACTTATAAATAAAAAGGAATGTAAAGTACAAGTACAATGTAAGAGCTTTCATATACTTCATTAGTTCTGTCTCACTTTGATTGTCTGTTTTAAATTGAAATAACCTTGACAGAACTACTTTTTATAATTATACCTACATCTATGGTTATTACAAACATCATCAGCTGCCTAGCCTTTTCCTACCATGTTAGGGTCGGCTTCCAGTCAAACCGGATGCAGCAACCCAGTTAGTACTGGGTAATATGATACCCCTTGGTAAGACTCGTTGTCAAACTTTAGCAAAGATCTACAAATGACAGCCGGGGCCAATGGCTTAACGTGCTTTCCGAGGCATGTAGGAAACTCCATATGTCACCGATCTACAGACCGACACAGAAAGCGCTGTTATTTTCTAGCCACGAGGTCCTCTTAAACATATTACAAACATGTCAAAACATATTTTATTACTTAAAATATTGTATTTTTTTATTAGTATGTGAAGACATTGAGTAAACATTTTTGGTATCGTAAAATGTTAACAATTTTATTGCAATTTCTTTATCCTAATAGAATCCTTACCTCTGGCAGCCATGTGTAGCATCCATTTGTCAATCTCCACAGTGTTCTCTGGCACATTAGCCTGTATGGACACGTCCCGGGCGGTGCGGTACAGCTCATCTCTGTAACCGAGGCTAATGTCTGACTCCTGAAGCAGCTGGAACAGCGCATTACGAGTGTGTGTGCGAGCGGCTGCGAAGTGCAGCATCGACTGGCCGTGCTCGTCCTGATAGAGAAAAAATGTGCCGTGAGAACTTTAACTCAATCAACCTATTATGTGTCCATTTAACTGAATTTTCAAACAGTTAATCCCGAAGATATATTGAAAGTGCTGTTCCGATAAAAAATCTTTATCAAGAGTCATTGACATTGTTTGTAGCGCATCGTTTAACGTTAACTTCGAACTTAGATTCAAGACGACATTCAGGATTTCTAAGCCAAAAGCATACAAAACAACAAAAAGTACGTATAGTTTACTCACTCTAGTGGCACTACTGAAGGCAGACTCAGGTGCATCAGGGCTGGTAGATGGCTGTGGATCCACGGTGACGATGTCAATAGGCCTTTGCTTGGTGGCCGTGCGATTCCTGTCGATGGCCACGCTTGATAGTACTGGTTCGGCTGCAAGCTGCGGGGCCTGATCGTTCTCTACTTCGGCTGCTTCTCGAGTCACTAGCATTTCGCTTTCCTAGTGTTGGAAATATTTTGATGACTGGCATTGATCGTTTGTAAAATAATAGTTTCCAATAAAATACTTAGAAATTTCCAATGAAGAAATCTAATTACACCTCACCTGATCAGGGAATTGAACCCATGATCCCACGCTCAGGAGAACAAAGGAGCAGTTGGGCAAGGCACTTAAAAATAATGGCAGTAAGTAACGAGTGGTGACATTATGGAATTATAGATGTGTGCGAAAAATCTACTGATAATGAATATGATGGATAGCTATCGGTTACTGCAAACCATTAAGGTGCGATTCCACCAAAATTGTGCGTGAGCATTTGTACAGCACATTTGCTTGTACTAATCTGCAAATCCGTTTCCACCGGCAGAGCTTTGCGTAAATTTTGGTTCGCGCACAGTGCATCACGTTTGTAAACGAACATGTTAGTACGAGAGCCCACGAACCAAATGTTTGCCTCATCGTTTTACGACAAAAACCGTATAACATCAATAGATTTGGTTATAATGATTCCAACGTCTAACCTGACCGCATTTTCAAATAGGTGTGACAACAAAAATATTACCGAACTGTTTCATAGTAATTCGTGTGGTAATGCATGAACAAACATAATTTGCGAATGGGTTTAGGTGGTATTAGGTCGCCTAAGTATAATCGGTCATGACGGTTGTCGCAGTTCATATAGTCTTGATGTAATTTTATCAGATAACATGTACTAAGCTTGCTAAAAAATAATTTTCATATGGCAAACAGGTGACTGAAGGTCGGTCTCCTAGACTACTAAACTGAGTGCGCGAACGAACCGAGTGCGTGTACGCTCACGCCACTCCACCGTAAACAAAAGTTCACAGTTATGTCGCACACCGCCGGTGGAATCGCGTATTTAGGAATTGCCATTTGTTTATGAGCTTAATACAAATTGCACCGTCATCAATCAATAACCTTGAAAAAGAAAGGTAACACAAAAACCTAACAAAAAAGGTTGATAAATCTGAAACAAAAGTTTGTATGGAAGTTATGCTCACCTGCGTACCTAAATTTGATTTCTCTTGCTCAGGAAAGTTGTGAAGAAAACTGGCCAGGAACGCAATCGGGTCTTTAGGCTTTATATTAGCCACCTCGGTCAGACCTTTGATCAAAGGATCGCCGAGAGCTGTGAACACATCGTTCAAGTCACCTTCCTTATTGTCTCTCACAATTTCCATTTTAACGTTAAACAAAGTATTTTAAACTTAAACAGGAGCTTACACTTAGCAAGATATCTGCCCTCTTCGGTCCGAAAGATGGGAATGTCCATATGACCGTTGTCGGCGTGGCTTGTGCCTGAAACCGATCAATTATTCAGTGACGGCCTTCGATATGTTTGCGTGGAAGGGGGAGGGTGCGAGAATACATCAAACACGTGGGTTTTTACGCGAACGTGAACATATGGTGGGGGCAGTGGGTGGTAGATGATTATAGTCCGCGGTAGCAGTGGGAACTGGACAGAAAGGCTCTATTAGCATTCGCCAGTCATAATTGATATGGCCTATTGTTATCGATCGTACGGTAAACGTAAACGCTGAGTAACGTTATTATGTTTTAAAAGAATCGACATATATAGGATATCGACAGAGACTGATATTAATAGAATGTGGATAAATACGTATAGTTACAATTTTTTTATAGTAAACAATGCTTACTTTCTAAAAAGCACACACCATCTAAAGACAGGACAACACATTTTGTGTATCTAATGTTGGAAAGATAAATGGTTGATGGTGAGCGTGCAGTTAAACAAAGCATTTTGTTGTAACTATTTGATGTGCAAGCGTGAACGTTTGCAATGACTTCACTTGGTGTAAGACTCACACGAACACGCCACCACACTAGGATATCAACGAAATCTTTAGTACTGACCTAAAACTATTTAGATATCTAGATGTTGCTCAGCTGCAACCATACATGGGCACGCTTTCAGTACCTATAATCTTTCCAACATTCGATAAAATTATTTTGTGAAATGTGAACTGTTGTGTGAAAGTGAATAAAAGTTTATCTATAATTATTTTAGCATCTAGAACTTTTCCCTCTTCTCTGGGGTTTCGTGACCAGTAATACTACTTCTTTTTTTACGAAAGATGTTCGATAGCATCGTTGCAATATGTGCTGAGTTTTGCATTGATAAATCTTTCTCCAGGTGAAGTAAGTTTGAAGCTGCATTCGCAAAATCGTTAAAACAGTGTATTTCCGTTATACTTAAACATTGATAGTTGCTGATTCTGGCAATGTCAGCACTTAAAGTTTCACGGTACTGCAGACCTCTCATGGTACAGAGATATTTCATGTTGTCGGTGTCCTTTGATAGACCCGGGAAATTAACGATGAGGCTGAAACGAACGCCAGCGCCTAAGTACGTTGGTCTAGCAGATAGATATCCCAGCTTTGCATCCCAAATAAAATCGAGCTTCTCGTGAAGATAACTCATGATATAACATACTTTACTGAATGCTAGGCCAATTTCTCCAGGAGAGTCAGGTGATGTAGATACTAGTACACGAACGTGGTCGTGAACATTAATCCATACAGCAATACTTCTGTCATCAGTGACGAATACTCCACGACCGTAAGGCCAGTGCTTCCCATGCAATCTCGCACAGTCATCGATCTCATCTCTATCGCAAAGAGCTATCAGAAGACCACTTGACGCTAAAGCTGCACATATCTCTGACGGCTTTTCCAAAACTTCATTTAAGGTGTAATAAGTTCCACCCCTTTGGTTAGATTCGGGATTAGAATGTTCGGTGAATTTCGAGAAATCTTCTTTCATCAATAGTGTTGTAACAATTCTTTCTATTGTTTCCAACTTTCCCACTTTTAGGTTTAAAGGTAATTCAAATCCTTCTAAATTACGTGAACATTCCACTACCCCAGAAAGCACAAATTCGTCACTTGGATCAATATTTAATTCTACAAGAGGTTCCGAAGATAGCTTTGCAGACGAAGTGGTTATAAAATCAGATCTTGGATGTGTTGGTAAATCAGAATTCACGTTTATATTATGAAGATCTTTTACAAGTGGATATAAAAACTCATTAAATACATCATATACATAGTAGTCTGGGGCTGTGATTCCTCCAGGAAAGTCTTCCTCGATAGTTTGGATAATGTTTCTGCTATCCGGGAGTTTTTTTACAGCAGGCCAGATGACGTCGAAAAGGTCATGATCTAATTTGGTGACTCTGTATTTTATAACATCAAAGATTGTTCTCTTTAAGAATCGTGCAAGTACGAGTGGAGGCGTAGCAGTATTAGAAGAGGCGGACAAAGGCGTTCGAGGTGGTTTCGAAGACGCTAAGAGTTGATAGCATCGTTCCAAAGTATCCAAAGCTTCAGGCGTGTCCAAAACTCGGCGAGATGACACTTGATCCTCAGGCACTAGACATACTCAAGTTAAAACATGCGGACAACATTTTAATATTAATATAAGTTATAGCGAAATTCTTCATTTACAGTGCGGTTTTGTTAGTTGTAAAAGCTACCCTGGTCGCTGATATTACATACCTTTATCGGAGAACATACTTTTAGCTGCTTCTTCACTTATACCATATTCTGATAACAGTTGATCAAAGGGTAGTAAGTTTGGATGATGTTGATACTCTTCAGCAGATTTCCCATTCTACAACAAATCAAAATTCTCATTTTACACACAATTCACAAGTTTTAATTAAATTTAAATCTCCGTAAATGGCTAAATGTCAAATCAATGAAATGGTTAATCTTCTGTTTCTCTTACATCGTCTAAATCTTTCGAGTTGGCACCAAGTTGTCGAAGCAGACTGTAGTAGTGTCCATTGTCTGGGAGCACTGCCGCGTAATGTAATGCTGTCCTTCCTTCAAAGTCTACTGCTGATAGAGTTTCAGGGAACCTATAAAAATATTATACAATGTAGTTAATAACAAACATTATTACAATTTAATAGTTCTATCAAATATTTGATCATTCGTTTAGCAAACCTTCCACCCAAATACTTGATGATGTTAGTTTTCCCGAATATGGTCGCGACATGTAACGGAGTTGCACCATTTGGTGATATTGGGTCTCGAGCTATTGCGAACTTTCGTCTGTCTAGCGCTGCTTGAAGATCTCTTATGTTGCCCTCTCTTGCTGCTATGTGTACTTTGTTTATTTTTTGCTAAAATAATAGTGTAAATTAATACTTTTGTTACGTATAATTCTTTAATAATATTTGTGAAACTATGAGTTACCATGTAAGTTGGTACATTATCCAGAAAAGCTTGTAGTTCAGAATTTCTCGAAACCCTTCCTATAAGCCTCGATCCTTCGCCATTTAAAACCAATGTAGCCAACATTTCCATGTTTGCATTACTGATCAAATCTGTTACTTCTGGGTCTATTTCGTTGTCCTGCAAAATTGTAAGTAACATATTAATCGTCAAGATAAAATAAGTTTGTGGTGGCAGTCTTAGAGTTAGAACTACAATCGCTGACTAATAGTTTACTTGATAGAAAGTACAAAGATCTAAGAAGCTGGCAAATCAATTCATGACAGTGGTGTTACGAGGTGTCTGTGAGAGTACACAGTGCTACAATACAATGATGCTTCTAGTCTAAAGAACACCACAATCAACTAATCAATTTACTTATTACCTTCTTTAGTCGGTCGATTGTCTTACTTGATGGTACAAGTTACAGATATACTTACAACTACGAGAACTTCTCCGTGCACTGATCCTTCTCTTTGCGTCATACTTGCATCCTGTGAATCCAGCTCGGCTTCACCATTCACAACACCTTCTATAAGACTTTCCTGTGTACTTCGGCCGTTGGTCACGTTTCCTTAATTAGCAAAATAATCAAAAATATTGAACTTGTCAGGGACCCTCTTATAATTGATTAAAATTACGAGGATTATATTTTGATTGTTTCGTGTATAGTGCCAGAAGAGATTTCGGCTTTACCTCTCTTGGCACTTCCCCTGTCAGACAGTTCTGCTGTGCTCTTAAGATTCGACTCACTATATTCAGACTGTGTTTCTCCGGGCACTTGTACGTCATCATCGTCTTCACTGCGGTCCACATTTTTAGCATTACCTTCATTTGAAGTAGCACCATCATCCTCTGCATCTTCGATACTATCATTGTCATAATGGGTTTCGTTTTGTTTTGTTTCGTTCTCTTCGTTATGATGGGACTGATGTTCCCCAGTTTCCCCGGTATGGTTCTCATTTTCGTGATGATCGTCATGTGATTCAATTTTTTCGTGTTCTTCTTTTGCTTCCTCGTCATGAGACTCCTGAGAGGGTTCGTTATGTTCTTCCTTCTCCTCAGTTGTTTGTTCCGAATGTTCACCGACCGCCTCTTGCTCATGAGTATGTTCATCGTCTTTTTCTACTTCGGTTACAGCCTTCTCTTCATTTTCTCCCTTGGGACCATTCTCATCGTTGTCTGCTTCGTGATGGGTATCTGCTGCACTTTCTGCAAAATTTTCAGCAGCTTCCTCCTTATGTTCAGCAGGTTCTTCGTCATGTTCAGCAGCTTCCTCATTATGTTCAGTAGGTTCCTCATTATGTTCAGCAGGTTCCTCGTTATGTTCAGCAGCTTCCTCGTTACTTTCAACTGCTTCTGAAGCGTGATCAGTAGTTTCTTTGGGACTATCCTCTAGTGTTTCGTCTTCTTTTGTTTCTTCAACATGTTCCACTGCTTCTTCAGCATCATCAGCCTTTTCTTCGTGTTCTTCGGCCGGTTCTTCTGCGTTGGTTTCATTTCCTTCTTGTTGTTCATGCTCATGATTTTCTTCCACTACTTCTGATTCCTAAAATGCATAAAATAAAAATTCATGCAGATGTTCATAAAAAGCAACGCAACTTAACTATAACAACATTCCGTGATAATGTGTCATGCACTGCTCACCTTGTTACTTTCTACATTTGCAATGTGATTCTCAATATCGTCTTTAGTCTGTTTTGCATCATCTAATTCAGGCAAATTGTTAATGAGTTCATGCGTGCTACTGCCCTTCATCCCACCAATACGATTATCTGTACTTTCAGACGCAGTCATCGTATTTGTATCTTTTGACGAAATATTTTCGTTAGATGCCTTATGATTCCTCCTCCTGGATTTTTTGTTTAATTCGACTATGACCTCAGTGTCGAGCAACTTCCAATCCCAAGAAGTTGGGTAAGCACTCGATGGTGTTCTGGGTGCATCGGGTAGTGTTTTGAACATATTTTTATCTATTTCCTGGGGCCTATTTATGTAATAAGCTGGTGTTTTATTTTTCTAAAACCAGAAAATATGGAATAAGTAGTATATAAATAAATTAGTCAAAGTAGTGACAATGAAGTAGTTATCTGAATATTTTAATATAAATGATTAATAGCTCATGGATTTGAGCATGCAGTGTCAAGGAATAAAACCTATGAAAACTTTCTAGTTGTAGAGATTGTATGCGATCAATACTTACGTTGTCAACAACACTTTCGTCAGCCCCGAGACCAACGAGTGTGTTGTACGTGTGCTGATCATCTTTCATGGTGGCGGCGTAGTGCAGCGGAGTACGACCGTCGTTATCGACGTCATTAATACCTTGCGGATACCTTTCAGCGATGTACTTGAGGATACCACCATGGCCTAAACCTGCAGCCTGAATATTTTTTGGTTAAAGGTAAATAAATCTATAATTAAAATAATATAATATAATATCATTGGATTGGATTCATAAAGAGTTCATTTGGACGAACTCGAGAAATATTATCAACAATCGATTAGAATTTAAGATTACTGCTACTTCACATTTCTTGCATATCAAAATCTAATTATTAATTATTTTACAAATTCATACAGTAATCAATATTATTTTAACCGTCATCGTATCGACCGGTGTGAAAAAAGACAGCTTGGGCAAGGTTACTGGCAAGGCTAACGTTTTGAAGAAGGTCGACAATTATTGGCTATACCTTATGCATGACAGTCATGTTGTTCCCATCCCTGCTGGATAAAGCTAGGGGAGGCACAGGGTCCCCGGCGTGTTTCATCAGACCTTCCAGATCATTCTGTACTACGGCGGTGTGGATGTCTCTTATGGTATTCTGGAAAAACGAAAACGGTATGGTAGTTATAGCTTAACATCGACTAAAATGTGCCAACTGTTTAGTACGGCTACATAAATTGAAGAGAATCGGAAAGTTTTTGTGGACTGGTCGATGAATGTGGTCTGTTGTTATTGGAACATATTATGAAGGTGCTGCTATCTGCTGCTCCTTTAACGAACAACAATGGAAGGAACAATCTATTCTGCGACCACAGGAACTTAACTACATAGTAACTTGATAATTTTACTGGCCCAAGATACTAAGAAACAAAATTATTTTGGTCTGGATCACATTTTGAACAATGAGATACACGCTCAGAGTTGTTTAGTACTACGATTTCTATTCACAATAAAAGCTTGTTGGATTGTCGGTCAACGTTAACATTATCTTACCATGATATAAGGCACGGCCTCCAAGAACTTCTTGACCACGGGCTGGTTGGAGACCTCGCTGAGCAGCCGCGAGCCGTGACCCTCCCACACCACGCGCTGCAAACGCGCCATGTCGCAGTCGTGGCACCATATCCTGATGTTGTGGCGTTTTATCACCAGACCTAATAGGAACATAGCGATTTTACATCTAAAATTACAAATTTCAAACTTCTTAAACTATTAATACTGGTATTCAGCTGCTTCCGTTTAGACCGGAAGCCGACCTCAATATAGTTGGGAATAGGCTAGGCAGATGATGAAACTATTAGTAGTTGTCTATAGTAGAGTTTCAGACGATAACTAAGGAAATATATTCTGAAACTATAGCTGAAGTTTGAATAAGAATTTAACCGACCTAGAAGGCTAAGGCAGAACTTATTTTGTTAGTTGGACTTTTTTCGTTTTAGATAATAACCTGAGCAAATACTAGTAGCGACGTAATTAACAGTTTAATTAACCACGGCGTCAAACTAATGATTAATGATGATGTAATTGGCTTTAAGTTACCTACATAACTGTCAATGTAACTAAGGTCCAAGGGTCTTTTTTAATTTGCTAATAAATTAATAAACATCTATAGATTTTAGGATTCTAGTATAAGAATGATGAAACTATTATAACTAAAACTGCCAAGGTCCAATTTAAAGTAATACTTCAGGCAAACCGTTTCAGTATACTCAGTTCAATCATTACGTCACTCACAGTAATATATACGTGCTACATTATTCAAGTATGTGCTATGCCAACAACCCGCTCCAGCACTCGTTCCGTCGTAGAAACATGCAAGATAAGGCGTCGTATCGCTTTACCGACACATTAGTTCGAAAGGAACCTCCAATATGTGCCACTACTTCTACTTGGAATTGCAATCGATGGAAAAGTTCAAGGTGAACCAACCATTGAAGAAAAACGGGTAGAAAATGCTTCTTTTTTGTGGATAGGGTGAATTCATTAACGGTTATTGGATGTCGGTTCACGCAGGTAATGCGTACGTTCGTACGTTCATAAAGTTTTAGTGCGGCTGATAAGGTATTACGTTGGTAATATCCATCATCATGATTTTTATGGAAAAAGTCAAAATACTTAGCAGGAAATTAAATATGTAACACCTAGTCCTTTTAGTTTTCATCAAAAAGTCAGCAGTGAACTTTACTTAGGAAGTCAACCTCAATTCTTCAAGTGTAGCTTAGGTGGAAGTAAATAAAGGGAATTGACAATTCTAAGAGCAATTTCAGTAATTTACGTTAGCATATCTTTCACTGGTGTACATGGATCTTGAAAAAAACCTTTCTGACCATGATTTACTTCGACGCTTCAAACTGATCAAAAATGTTTAGCCCTAAAGCTGATTGTAATCGCTAAATAACAGTGCTCAACAAAACAACCAGGTATTTGGGGAAATAATAAAGTTTTACAGACCGATTAACTACGTGCGTGCCAATCAGGGCAGAATCAATCGAATTGAATGTCTATTGAGTTCGAGCAAATAAATGAATACCGATAAAACATTCTAGTTTCCTATAACGAGGTCCGATTAAAACAAGGCTTAGTAATACTCGAATGTTGTTATATTAATTATATAAATGTAATATTTATTCTTCTATACTGGCGTAAAAGTGGAGTAATAGGTAATTCTGTTTCCATAAAATCAATAGCGGGGGCATGGAAAATATGTACAAATGTACCTATGTATTGACTAATGTTATTTATATTAGTATTGTGTGTATTAGGTACTTAGCAGTACGACCTACCTAACTTATTGAATGGCTTCATATTATAGGTGACAAATTGTAGCCTGCGTTTGTGAAAACAAATTCAAAATATATCAACCGGAAAGTTTTCTATTAAGTAAAGAGCTATTCTGAATTTGTCTGATTTCATTTCTTTCTATATCTAGTCAACTTATTTTATGATGTTTTCAGACAAAACGATTTGATGGTCATCGCGTAATCAGTCATTAGAAAAATCCGGAGACCCTCCTAATACTGTGTTCAGATTATAAATCATCTCATAGAAAATAGTATCAGAGACAAATCGCCAAGCAAGCAAAATTATAATTGCTTTGCTTTGCCTCATGGTACAATTTTCAAAGTAGTAAAGTAATTACTTGGCCTGTTTTGTTACCCTAAGAGTTCCAACCAACATTTCAAAAGTGAAGGTTCATAATCACATAACATGACAATCCTGTAATCCTCTAAGGGTTAGGCAGAGGTGTACCCTAATAGTACATTTAACCCTTAATTGGTTGTGTGTAAGTATGTTTAAGTCCTATGTAATATATTGCCTATTGCCATCAACCGGGCACAAGTCCAGACTCCGTGGCTGCTACTGAGAAATTCCTGATCTAAAAACCCACATTTTGCCCGGCCTAGGAATCCAACCCAGGACCTCATGTACAGCAGTGTCGCTTGCGACCAGACCACGAAGCAGGAATAAAAAAAAACTAAACAATACTTCTAGTACACTAAACGCTTTATTAGCAGCATACAGTTTGAACAAATATGTACTTAAAGTCAAACAAATACAATGCATAATACATTAAAACTTCCATCTTTAAGTCATATTGATGGCTAGCTACATTCATGCCGACTTGAAGTGTCAAGGACATTCGTTATATTATTCAGGTAGACTGGAAGTCAGACAGATAGGTTTTAATGTTTAATGACTTGGCCATCGATCGATCACATACACCTGGTGTGCCCTTCGGGCCCCTTCTTTTCAATGTAGGACAATCATTGAGTACAAAGTGTTCTTTTGAATGGTATTCAATGTAGTTGGATTTTTAGTTATAACTTTTTATTAAACAAACCTTTAGGTTTATAACTTTTAGGTAGTGGATAATGGTTAACTGGGAAGCTACCATAATACAGTTATTAGAAAATTAATTACTCCCCATACAGGCTACAGTGTGTTTTGGTTAAAATCAGGCACAAGATATTTTAAACGAATTTGTACCTATCCTTTTTAGGTTTGATACCTGAAAAGGGTCGAAAAAAGCTTTTATCGATGTATTATTATTTTCAGCTTAGGTAGGGTTAGGTACTCTGTAATCCTAAATGTGAAACATAACACCGAATCGCGTAGGTATAACAAATGTTTTTGACATTTTGAGCTTTTTGATCGGGTCTTAAAACGTGTGTAAGGTAAGTAAGGTTTATTCTGTTTATTTTATTTTTGACTGATATTATGGTGTATTGGATTGTTAATTCTTAATGATTGTTGAAATTGTTTTACGTCAGATGCCAGTCAGCCTTGCTAAAAACCTCACTGAAGAACTTAACTTTTTTCCAGACATGAGTTGTAGTCATATCTAGTAGTAGAAAAGTGTTATGACAGCAATATTTTTCAAACGCACAAACTTTATACCTATCAAAAAAACACACTTTGACATCCAACAGCCATAAAAAGGTGTCGGATTTTATTACGAACAAATAATATGAAGTTACGAAATTGGCGAAAGCAACAAGTTTGCGTGCCACTACACGCTAGCCGAGATTAACATAATGGGAACCAACAAAACAGTCCGAAAACAAACTAGATTGTACGCGTGATACACTTCATTACCAAATTCTTTAAGTTTCAAGTGTTAGCTATTCGGGCGCGATGTTAAGTTAATTAAAATTGCTGTTATAGTGTTATGAATGGGCCTTACTGTAATTTTCGGTGTTGTTAACTATTAGTCCCAATTTTCTAATTAATTAATTCAACCAGAATGAGTTTAAAACGTTCGGGCAGGAAATGCCGTAAAAAATAAATCATGCAACGTGTTTTAAAGGGGCGATCTGTAAAAGCATCAGGTCTACCGTAATTTCGAATCGTACAAAGTAATTCAAGAAAGCTAAGAAACATGTTTGTTTCGGCAAAACATTCTACAGGGTGTAAGGGACAGCCCTCCGGATAGGGTGCATTCAGCTCCTTATTTTGAATGATATTCTACCGTAATTTTACTCCGGTAAATTTTAATTTTTTATCGTTTTTTCAGTTATGTACTATTCCTTTATTTCAGTGTAAAATTACATTCTCTGTACGCAGGACTCCATTTACGTAAATAATATGGCTAAAATAAAACCAACAAATGGATGTTGAAATACTCTAACGAACGACGCGTGAAATCAGTTTTTCACTTCCTGCCTAGTTACAGAGTTCATCGAACTCGTCGTCGCGCTTGCCGTTCGCTACGTGCGTTTTGCCACGGTAACGATACATTACGTATGAGGAAATAAAACAAATCAAATTATTGGATTCCCGTAACGTTCCTGAAATAATTTCTTGTACCGGTCACCCTAGTATGATAAACTGAATTAATTCACCCCATCAGTCTCGCGGAGGGCTGTCCTTTACACCCTGAATTTTACAAGGAAATATTCGTACAAAACAAAGCGTATAATTTTCATTTTTTCGTTTATATTGTTGTAGACACGTTAATGACTTATTTTGCCAACTTAATTGAAGAGCCTCTAAACACCCTTCAAGTAAAAATAAGTTTTACGTCAGTGCATTTACCTATTACTAAAACACGTAACGAATCGATGGCCTTCGCGGATAAGTTACACTCAAGAATGACCAATCGTTTTCGGGAGTTATAAATAAAAATATAATAAAATGGGTGTGTCGTGCCTTCAGAATAGAAAGGCTTCCATAAAAATAAATATTCATGACCACGCAACACCAAGCCTGAAAGCCGAGCCTTCTACACGTTAATGAAATTAATGTATGCCTGTAATATCGGAATGGACAGGCCGCTGACAGACAATGTCGTGACAGAGGCACCATGCAACCGTTATTGATGTGTCTGTTGTGTGATAATTATTATAATACGAGCTGTAATGGAAAGGTAAAATAGTTCTTTAGTGTAAAAAAACACCCACAAATTGCTTTAAATGTGGGAGCTAACAGGAACATTATCTACTACTACGAAAGTTGATAACAATTCTGAAAAATGTGATTGAAGAAAAATGCCTTTTTAGTTTGAAGACATAGTTTAGAATAGTTAATTTATAAGACTCCAAAAAACCAACCAAAAAAGTTAATATTAAACCCATCAACGAATTAATATAATTCTTTCAGACGGATTCAAGGTACTCGATAAACAGATCTAGGACTCTCAGATTGATACATTATGTATGCGACAAGAGACCTACTTAAGTGTTTAGACCTGCTTACCATAATGTCTTATGTTTTGTCACGAACAACATAATACTACAGCTTTATTAGTAACGAAGTCGTCTGTGTTGATATGCATAGTAATGAACGTAGCAGCTTTCTCGAAATCAAAGCTATCAACTTTTATGACGAAGAGGGTTAACTTAAAGAATTACACTTGTTTATAGTCAACCGTTTTTGGTCTATGGTAATAATGTTACTCTAGTCTATGCAACTCAACTCAGCCTAGCATAGTTTACTAATGGACGTAAGCTCTCCCAAGCCGCGCCACAACGCCCTTGCCACCGTGCATCTAGTATCATGATATGTGGCTCCCGCTAGAGATAGGTGGATGTAATAATGACTTTCTTTTCTTTCCATGAGGGAATTGAACGCGCGACAGAAACGCGGCACTCCATGAAACATACCATGCGTCCACAACTATTGTGGGGGCATTACATAGTTCTTTTAGGTATGTAGTTTATAATGTCAGTAAATAATACATATTGTTACGATGTAAGTGATTAATATCAACCAAATACGCTATTATGCAGCTGGGCACCTAAACCATAAATATTTCATAAGCACCAAAAAAATAAATTAATGCAGTTTTCAAGACCATAAAATTGGGTCTTAAATTTGACTAACATAAACATGTCTGGTACGTCCGACACTTCTTCAACGTTAAAAAACTTATCTATGTGGAGGGCATCGCGACACGAATGGCTACCAACTAATACCTTGTAGGTATTTTATATGCAAAGATAAAATAGACTTATTAGTCTGCAATTTAAATGCTTGTTGGCATGTCATAGGTACACGGCAAAACGAAACACATTGAAAAGAAAACTGTTTTGGATATCGGGTTCAGCACACTAAACTTTTACTCTGAGTTTCTACATTATAGAGCTGAAGTATTTAGTAGCTAATCTTGTCTAAGTAATACTCCTGGTACTTCCAAAATAAACCTAATCGTCTGATAACTATAGCCCTCAAAATTCGTAAATTTGCATGTATAATGAATGATACAGAGGCCAAGTTAAAACTTTTACTGTCAACAAAATCCTAATGCAACTGAATTCGTCCCTGAAGTTTTCCAGCCCTTACTTTGTGAAAATTTTCTAGGTGTGACGGAACCCTAAATCTGTAACCAAAAAAGAGTTGCATGCATTACATGCTACCGAAAATCTACCATTAGCTCACACTTATTACAATTTCAAATGTGCGATAGTGAATTGCTTTTGTTTTTTTCTTTTTACTGGCTTGTGTTTTTTTCCAGTAGTGTATTAGTACGGCGTGTGCCGATAATTGGTGGTTTCAAACAGTGCAGCTATAGTCGGCACGTGTTTTCATAGGAAAATGTAATCAATATGATAATATCTGTCTGTATTGCGATTGGAGGAAAAAATATAAGTGGTTGTAAGGTTTTTATCTGTTTATAGAATATAATGGCTACGTCGCCGTCACTTGTTATTTTGGTGTTGTTTTTGTTGATTGGTATCTTTTGATATTGTTTTCTGTGTGTTATTAACTTTTGTTTACCAATATGACGCTGGTAGTGTTTTATGAAGATACGAATCTCGCAAAACGTTTGTTTAATTATTTTTTTTATCAATCGGGACAGGTTGGAATTAGATTTCAGTGTTGACGTTAAGCGAAAACACTTCAACGAATTCGGTGGAATTTATTTTTACTACGGGTATTCAAATGACCCATTTATCTGCGGCGAGGGAAACGTACTGCCTTCTCATTAGCGGCATGTCAAGTCGCGCAATTTGTAATGGTCAACTATTGTTTAACTTAAAGACTTGCTCGTTACTTTTCTTTGAAAAAACTTGACGCTTTACGTTTTCCTTCTTCCTTCTTTAGTTTTGTTGAATTTTATCATGTTTTAAATATGTTTCTAATAAAATATGTTTGAAATTATAAAATTAACAGTGAAAGTAACTGAATAGGATCAAAAACATAAATACTTCTTAAATCTTACTTAAAATATCCATTTATAAGTATTGTTTGGTAGCTTACATTCGGCCGCATTACTGCATTTTAAGTTAACCGCATAGCTTATAACCATGCATATTGTACATACAATCAAATTTAATATAATGTATGCGACAAATTGGGTGATTACCCACCGCTGGTACTAGGTACTCGTGACTTTAAACTGGTCGTTCGATGGTAGTTGATAGCTGGCCTGATTTCGTGTACAAACATTGAAATACAATGTGAAAGTTCTTTTACAATGACTTGGAAACTTTAAAGGAGTTTAGACTGCTATATGTGTTCGGTTAACTGCGGAAACGATATCGGTTTTTTTTTAAATTCAGTTTAGACAGCACGAAATTAAAATTACAGCTGAGAGTGTAGTACTGTTCTGACGTTACGGATAGTCAGAAGCCAGAGAGTCTGACCAATGGGTATCATATTGACCAGTAACTGGGCTGTAGAGGTCAACCAAGTTGTTTCATGAAAAATACTGTAATTCAGCTGCGTCCCGTTAGACTGGAAGCCGACCCCTGGCTAGGCAGATGATGATGAGTGTGATACTATTCGCTCTTTTGTTTTATGAAGTCAACGTCACGTACGTTGACTCTTGTTCTCAATTTGAGTTATAATAAATTACCATTTCTCCGTATGGAAATGTTTCAAAAATTACCGTAATCGATTTAAGTAAGAACCGTGTCGAAAGCAATAGATAGATTAAATCCTCATTACACAAAGGAGCATGTGGTGATCAGTGCTGTTCATACCTAACGTACCGATGAGTACGTTTTGAAGTGATACAATATTCAATGCTAGTATAAAACTTATTTCGCCGCATCGGCAGCGGAATAAATAAATAATTTTAATTTGTGATGAATATAAATAAATTCATTAAAAATTAAGAAACTTGTGAATTTGATGTGTGTTGGTGCTTATATACTTATTAATTAGGAAAACACTGTGTTTCGTTATAATAAATAAATGGTTTCTAGCGCAAGTGCGCCGTTCGAACTTTGCCGTTTACGTTCTACCTTTCAGTACTTTCAGATGAGTTTAGTTAAGTTATAAGTTTATTCGTTTTTTAAGAATCCTTCCAAATTGTATGGTTTTGATATAACTTTAACATTGAATAAATTAATTAACAATGTAAAGAATTTAATGAATTTAAAAAAAGACTGAAACTTTTTGGTTTAAAATAAATAAATAAAGTTTTATTTACTTATTACATTTTGTTAACCAATTAATAAGTGTAAAAGAAAATTTGGTATCCTATCTTTCCAAATAACTCCATTTCTATCTAAAACTTGAACAAAAATTAAGGTCCATGTCCACTAACCTGGTGTGCTCTTGTTATCGCGCGCCATGACGTCGGGAAGCGCGAGCAGCTCTCGCGCCTGTCCGCGGTAATGTGCGGGCGTTCGGCCTGTCGCGTCCCTCACCCCCCGCGCCGCGCCCGCACCCTCCAGCAGCGTGGACAGCGAGGCAGAGTCGCGGCTCACTGATGTGTAGTGCAGGGGGGTGCGACCTTCCTGTCAACGTAAGGACATGGGTAGCCCCAGGGCTGCGGGACTGTTCGAATGAGATACCGCAGCCCTGGAACACAAATGGCAAAAGAAGGAACATAGATGGGTTTTAGTCAGTAAAAGTCTGATACTCCCTTCGGCTCCGCCCGGAGCGGTCACGTGATGATTTCTCATCCCAAAAAAAAAGGACATGGGTAGCAAGCAATGCGCCTATCGTTTTTGTGAAGTTTGATGATTGCGTTTGCTTGACCTATGCTTAATTAATGTCGTGATGGTAGCAGGGTGTACTATCTTTCTTTTCTTTCTTTCTATGATTGCGACGTTCCTGTGGCCGTAAGGGTAATCGATATAGGTAGCATAGTATCGTTTTGAAGAAGACAGTCACAGGCCAGATTGTGTTTAGTAAATGTCGTGATGGCTCAGAGCTTTAGAGAATTGCTTCTCGAAAAACTGTGGGTTCCAATCCTGCAAGCAATAATATTTTATCATGTTCACGACACAGGACATTTTCTAAGTAATAATAGCGAGGGGAAAAATCGTGAGGAAATATTTGCTCGTAATGATCCGAAATGGCCAACCATGACTGAGTAAGAACAAATATGCTGTTTTCAAATTCAAATATTTTATTTCAGAATTACATCCATATATTGTTAGTAGTAGTATAACTTAGCCTAATGTTAGTATTAAAATAAATTTAATTTATAAACAAGCAGTGTACCATTGAACTGTCCGTTCAATGGTGTTTATGTTTATGACGATAATTAGGACAACATTCGGTATTTCACATCAAAATGGTCTCATCTACTAACAGATAATTTATTTTGTCTATTTACTCAATTAGCGTCTGCAAATGGATGTTATACGTAGGATTTTACAGGCAAACTTCGCCAGTACAGTGTGTACACTGTACAGTGTGTAACAGTTACAAGGTGTTTACATGATATGTCTATAAACTATATAGGTACCAAAAAAAAAAACTCACAGAATCCTTCTGATGCACCATCTGAGGGTAATTCCTAACAAGATACTCAGCAATGTCCATGAAGTCGTAGAAGACGGCTTTATGCAGCAGCCCCACGCCGGCTTCGTCCCGACACATCACGTATTTACGCCGATTGTAGTCGCTCTCCAGCAACTCCTGAGTTAAACATTCAAGGAGTTGAACTCTCGTAAACAATGTAAGTTATCGTGCTACGGTTCGTAGCGCTACGGCGTAGCAAACTACTACGAGATCGTAGATGCTGGGTAATTTCGTGTTATTATGTAATTATTGTTTTAAGTGTTATATTTCATCGATTGTCTTAGAAGAAACATAAGATTTTTCTTCTTTTTCAGGATATTTTATACAAATTTATCGGCACGAAAATTAGTTCAGTTCCAAAAAATCATGAAAATCAAAAAGTTTACACCAGGTTGTTAAAATTACGTATAGGAATATAAAAATTGCGTATAGACATAGGATTAATGCTTGTTTCTCTTTCATTGTCATGTCAAAATCCAGATTTAACACTTTCATATTTTTAACCAACTTCAAAAAAAGGAGGTTACCTATTTGGTCGTATTTTTTTCACTTTTTTTATGTTTGTTACCTCATAACTCCGTCATTTATTGGGCTATGTTGATGACATGATGATCCTTAACTCCTAGATACAATGTAAAAAATAATTCATGACAAGAATTTGTGTGGTAAACTGCAAAAAGGGTAAAATTACAAACTTTCCGCAAAAAAGTCGTTTTCTTCTGCAGATTTTTATGTACATGAGTTAATTTCCATGTAAATGTGCCCATCGCTGTTTCAGGGAAATGGTGAGTGTACTAAACTTTGTTTAGTTTCTAGCCAATGCTATTCCATCATTTTGTGTATCAAGTCGAGTACATATTTACAGAGATACTACATGTCATGAAGCTACGCGCCATATTGTTTGCGTAGCGCTTGTATTTCAGTCTGTCCATGAAATATGTAAACGGGGTACCGAGGAAGTAGTCGACTTTAATAAATTAATGTTAATAATTATGTAATTATTACTTTCAGTGTAAAACTCAAAACAACCAGTGGACATGGTAAATATTCCGTTTCTAGTGTTAATTACTTTCAGTGTAGCTTCTAAAATCAATAATATTAATAGAGTAATTAACTGCCTCGTTGGTGTGTCGCAAATGATTGCAAGTCAACTGCAGAACTTGAGGGTTCAGATCCTGGATTGGACAAAGAAATGTTTTTCCGCCAAGGTCCAGTAGTCGTCCATAGACATATTTATCGAACTTAGCCAGTTACCGCCATTTGCAAAAACTTTGAGACCATTATCATTAAGTACGTCACTCTGTAATTCAAGGGCATATTACCAGTAGTACCTGGAGCTCAAGCAGCGAGCCTTTTTCCACAGCCGCATGCAGTGCATTACACTTAGTGACCAATGTTGACAGGTGGTTGGACAGCGAGAGACCTTCGGCCTCGGCCAGCAGGCGCCGACCTTGCCCAGCCAGGACTGCTCGCTCCAGCCTGCTCTCCGCACCGCCCCGCGCCCACTGGCGAAGCTGGGCTGCTGATACTACGCCCACGACTAATAAGGGAAGTTTTGTGAAGGTTAAACACGTTCATTTCAGATGGTAAAGCTGATTATGTTAATTGTATTATGGTGTAAGTGTTCTTGGAACTATTTATGGTTTTCTAAGATAAAGTACTTGATTTTTCTAGAAAAATATAATGTATCCTACATTTTATTTTTCTAGAATGCATTTAATAACAATGATTATTTCAAGAAAAGGCTTCTTTTCTAAAAAATAGACATCTTTATTGTTATATTCCGGGATTAAAATTAGAAAAATTTTCTTTCCATTTAGAAGTTACTTTTAAATGTAAAGAACATTTTTAAAATACTGAAACTTGACAGAACTTTTCCACAAAAAACATAATTCTTTCTCCGTAAGTTACGAAGTAAGCGCCACAGATTGACTACAATATGAGTCTGAAAACTTCATGAGACTAACAGATACCCAGTATGTAAATAACGCTATTTATAAGAGCCTGACTTTATAGAAATACGATCTTCTTCTTCTCGTGTGTCATCTGTCAGCCGATCCCACCAGCCACCAGCACGAATGAATAGACATACGATGAAATTACTTGTACGTAAAAGTGTTGGATAGAATTCAATGAATTGAAGTAGGGTGTAGGTATAGAATAAGAGAAATTTGACAATGAAAAATCATTAAAAGGTGTAACAAGTCCCTTAACGAAGCCGAAAGGCTTTTAGTTCTTCCCATCATTGCGATATTTTTTTTAGTCCGGAGATATTGCGGGCAAACTTCCAACTTTTTCACAAGTTTTTTTAAGTACATGTTTTTAATGTAAGAACTTTACTTGAAATACCTCCACGAACCCGGCACTATTCAATCCATCCATCAGCATAATGTTTTGAGTGAGTTACATTGAGTCCTACCGTAAAACGTGATATTTCTCCCCAAAAAAGGCGTTTCCCAGCAATAATTTTTTGCATAAAGTTACTTAGTTTAATGTACAAGATGCTTGGTTGATGGCTTTGTGAAGGGTCCGTTTACATCCTGTAATTTCGCCAGTAACTTGTTACCACATTATTTTGATCACATAGAACATTTTCTTTTATATAACGTTTATTTTGTACAACTTTACTTACCTGGATTAAGGTATTTATTTATTCCAGAAATTCAGAACATTTTAATTAAGCAAGATAGAAGTAAAGTGAGCGGTAGCAGAAGCTCACTGAAACTGAAAGTAATGTCGGCGCAGTTCAACCGATCGTCTTCTGCGATATTGCGACTAGTGATTTACTGATTGACTTTATACAGAGTGCTCAACTTTATCAGCTTGTTGTTTTCAGTTTTTTTTATAGAAAATGCTGAATACACACTCTCATATTTAATGATGTTATTAGAAACACGATCGTCTGAAAGCCTGCAACCTGTCTTACCAAGGAGTTTCGTATTACCTAATAACTGGACTGGACTGGACTTGTGGAGATCAGATAGGTAGGTATAAGTTTTTAAACTGTCATGGTCACTAACATTATCTTTAATACTAGAAACGGGATATTTACCATGTTTATTGAAATATCGAGAAACAAATAGTCAACATGGTAAATATCCGGTTTCTAGAGTTAATGATCAGAAAGGTAGTCTCTTCATGTGAAATATTGGTATGCAAGTGCATCCGGTTCGACAGGCCGGACCAGGCGAATAGGCTAAGCAGATGATAACGATGAAGAGTTTTGGGTACAAATGACGCACTTGGAAATTACTAACCACTTAATTTTGTATGCTTTCAGTAAATTAAAAGTGCAAAATACACGATGCTATGCAGTCCTAGTTAAAAGTCTAGGACTGTTACGAAAATATTGTCTTGTCTGACGCAACCCGCGCTCGGTTTTAGTATCCATTCCAAGCATTTTACGACGGCTGAGATTGAATGAAACTATGAATAACTATGTTATTACCTATAGCTTCGTTTCTTTATTCAAACTATTCTTAGAAACAAGTGAATGAATGATGAATAAATGGCATAAAACGTGCCGTGCGTACATATAATTTGTAGAACGTGGGTGTAGCAAGCACTGTATTCCTACATCTCTCAGGTTCTCTGCCTATACCGTCGAGGAATACAAGCGTGATATTATGTTAAGGTCACATGGAAATAATGATGATTGATAAACTGTTTTATTATTTCTTTTATTATTACGTGACTGCATAAGAAACATCCTGTTCGAAGGCTTGGTTATTTCTAGTGGTAGATTACAGGATTTATGCGCTAACAGCCCGTTGTAGGCGACTTATCGCGACATATCTGCTGACCTTACATTCTTAGGGCGTAAACACCTACACCTACTTGCAAAAATAAGGGCTCCAATAAACAGTGTTTTTTTGCAGAATTCGAAAAAAACTCGTTTGTCTATATTTTGGTAATTTCTAGCATGTCTTCGACTTTAATTGTGTTCGTTATTTTTAATAATCACTTTAGCTGTTCTTTAGCACGTCAAACAGGTTCAGTATAATAATGATATGTGACAAGTTCATGCTAGCATAATTCAGTGTTTGCATGAAACTGGGTTAATTAAGATTAAGTGTTTTTAATTATGCCGCGATTCAAAAGTGCTATGGGGTGTAAAAAATAAGTAAATTAGGTATTTTGTAGGTAGATAAGTATGTGTATATTTTGCTAAACTTTAAAACGAACGGCGGTACATTCTGAATAAGTGCTGTGGCCAGTGTGTTACGACTCAAATGATTCTGTTATATTTATTGATAATAAACCTCAATAATAACCATGAAATGTAATTTCAGATTTTGTTAATAATTCATTGATTGTGACAGTAAAAAAAGCTCGTCATTCCTTATGTCAAATATATAAAAAAAGCAATGCAGTTTAAATGTACAATCACGTCTTATGAGAGAAATCTTTTACTTTTAAATAAAATAGGTAGTTACATACAAAAAAACATTTATAAAGTATTTAAACAGTTTTACTTTGCTTCTTTTTCATAGCTTTTTGATTCAAATTACGTAAACTTATGTACATATGTAAAATAGATGTATTTAAAGTAGGTACGGATCGTATACCTACTAACTTAATGCTTACATCTTCCCTAACCTTTAATATGCCACAGATGCGTACCCAAGGTATCCCCATAATAACATATTAGTTGGTGTGGCGTGTGTGTTGACACCATTTAATGGATCGTTATTATAGGTGAACAGCCGGGGGTGATCGAACTCCATCAATATTCACGTACTAGCACAGTGGCTCAACTTGTTTAGCAGTGTTTATATTGACGCTTAGTATGTTTAGCAATTAGAGAGTCTACTGTTAATAATGCAATGCATTGGAGTTTTTTTTATTATTATTGTTTTGGCAATTTTAGTGCGACACATTGATGCGAGCCGGCCGACCCCAGCTTTATATCTGCTTCAAATAGTTAAATTTTACATTGTTCAGTTTAACTCAGTCGAAATTTTTGATCGATGTGATTTAATTTCATTAATACTCGTATTATTAAATATCGATTGTTGTGTTAGGTAAATTGTTTGTGATAATATAACTTTATCATTATTTAATTACTGTTTTACGGTAACCTTGTAATTTTCAATGTAATTTTGTTTTAGTTAAAACAGTTGGTTAGTTTAGAAAGCTTACGGTCTACCTATTAGTATTGGGGCAACATGCTTATGTTGAAGTTATTTTCAGATGGTTACCTATTTGCAGAAACTGCAACATTGACTCGTCGAAAAACTTGGGAGTTCGGTCAAACCAGAGACACGAACTAATTATCTCCGGTATCTGCAGATACCAAAGATTGATACTTTACTGAAATATCTGTCATTGTAATGTGTTTGGTACCAGTTTGACTAAAGTTTAACGATTACAATTAAATTATATCATTATATGGCGTTCTTCACATGTAATGTAAGAATCAAAGATTCGATTTTGTACGAAATCAAGTGAATTTGAACTGTTACATTACAGGCGAATGCTCCCCGTGAGTGAGCGCCTTTACAGGTGGCACTTGCACACTGTAACGATACAATTTGTAACAATCACTTGTTTCTGTATAAAATCAAAACGTGGATGACAAATGACATGACAGGCAAATGCTTTCCACCACCGGGAGCGTTTATTTCTAACATAATGCTCAAAAATCGAATCGAATCTTGAATTGTGATTGTTAAAATAAGAGGCGAATGCTCCCAGCTGTGACGGAACGCCTTTAATTTGGAATTTGTTTCAGCTCGTTGAAAAAAGTTACACCTATAAATTATGTCCTCCTCTTATAATGTACCTACGAAATCTGGTCACATGGTATGTTGTGTAAATACTTATGACATTTTCTGCAAAACCGTCGGACTCACGACATCACGCTAAGGTCGAATCGCACCCACGTCGTAACCAGCACTTGTTGAGTAAATTATAAAAAACATTATTTATAATTATGCTATTCAGTCTATAATACTCACTTTTTTGCGCTTTGACCTACTAGACTTGACATGGTTTCGAGGAATTATTTTATTCAGTTGCTCGTTTGTGCAGACTTCAAACTTGCACGCAAAATATTTAGGTAGGTACCACACAATATTCAGTAATTAGGTTAAAAATTATTTATTTCTTAAAATCATTGTTGATCGAAGCTGAAAATCAACTTATGATTTTATTTGACATTCCCGCCAATTCCGTTACCTTTCAACATTAAATTGTTTTTTTTTTGGCATAGAAATGTTTTTTTTTCTAAAGCTGCCAGTATTTTGTTCAAAAAGGTTTTCGTATTCGGATTTCAAATGACATGCACGATTGCAGTACGCCAAAATAGTACTTATAATTCCACAATTACGCTTTCCATCATTAAACCTCGCAAATACATTTTTTTCAGCAGTAATAGATTTTCTCTAGCTTCTTAAACAATGTTAGACAGACAAATTGCATAGGAAAAAAGCTTTCAGCTTTATATGGCAGTTTGTGTTTACATTCGTTTTATGGGGCGGCTGTAGGCGAATAGTTTCCTGGCTAGCACGCAAGCTCCCGTTTTTCCAGACATGTTTCAGTCTACCTATCTGTTTATTTCATGTACACAATGTTTTCGTCGGGCTGTGTTTAATAAATATTCTTTTTCCAATATCGATTTTCTGTTGAAACTAGTTCTTTTTTACTGTAAATAGAATCGTGAATAGGTTTTGTTTGTAGTAATGGTCTTGTTTAAAGTTTAACGGTTTAAGCTCAATTATAGGTATAAGACCTTTAATATTCTAATAACATACCTATTAGAAGTAAACTAAGGTCTTTAGTTAGACAAGGCAAAGTCCCATTTATAAAGGCTATGGTGGAGGCAATGAATCTCAAGTAGGAAAGTAAACAATTCATTATTCACAACCTAATAACAAGTTAATAACGATTTCAGTTCAATTGAACCTTACAAATACCTAAGTTGGTCTTAGTTTTAGCATGTCATTGCCCTGAAATTTATAAGATAAATAAATTGCTTCACAGTTCTTTTGGCTTGTGGAAATAATTGGAACTAATGCCGCCATCTTGTTTTTTCAATACGAGTTTACTTAGTTTTTCAATACGAGTTTAGTTACGAGCACAATTTCACTAGTGTTTCCTGACAGAATTACCCTGTCAATGTAAGACGCCTAAAGAATTATGCAGCACTAATTATTACATACGTTAGTATAATATAAATTTAGGATAAAATACAGGAGAAAGAAAAGAATACTCACGTTTAGGCGGACTATAATGCACATACATCCCGTTCTTCTTCGCATTTCGTTCTGTCAGCCATTTCTTCACGCCCTCCATGGTAAGGAAGGAGCAAGGCAGTCACGTCACATTCTCATACAAAACAACTGAGTTTCATATCACTGATAGTCAATCAATCTATAACCATTGTAATTAGGTAATTAGAAATGTTTTTAATTGTTACCGGTGGGTGTAGGTCGATTGATAATTACAGAATTTAACGAGGGCCGATATTTCTTCAGCTAAGGTAAAATACGAATAGGTAGATGGTGAACTGAAAACTGAAGGAAGTTGAAGGCTAAAATTAATTGATCTAAAAATTGATTAATCAATTAATTTAAGTGTGTTTTCAATCAAATTTCGTTGATATATGTATGGAATGAATTAGTTGTTGGCAAATCTAGGGTATTTGTCTTAATCGGCACTCTTCGAGGAGTTGATGGGTGATTTCGTTTGTGGCCTGAAGAAAAGCAAAAGTTAGAGCTTAGCTGTTATAAATAGCCAAGTTTGTCTATGCACTCAAATATTTCAATATTATATCTAAGGAGGGGGCACTAAAGTAGCCCGCGAAATAACTGAATGACTTTTTCATGAAGAAGTCATTCAATGGGATTTAATGAACTGAGAAAGTTGTACCTATTGATGATTTTAATGATTACAATTCTGTAAATAGATACTATATATAGTGTTACGGTCGCGAATCATATTTCGTTGAACATATAACCTGACACTGATAGTTGGGAAAAGGCTAGGCAGATGATGATATAGCCTGACACTGACCTACAAATTGAAAAAAACGTAAGAAAATTTGAATTTCGTGGGTTACCCTAAGATTAATCTCTACAAACCCTCGGTAGGTATTAGAAGGAAGAGGGTATTTAATATGTTAATAACGTACATAACAACTTTAAAACTTTTCTAGAACAGTTAAGTATATATTCATATTGAAATGTCACGGTCTGTACCTTAGTCTATACTTATAAATATCACCTTCAATCGATACGAAGCTACTGTGTGCTATGGAAAACGTTTCCCATAAAATATTTATAGATGTCCGACTAACATCGTTTGGCTAGCACTGTCATCGAAAATTACTTTCAGAAAACTATATTTATTTCAGAAAATACGGGAGTAACTGTTAAGAGAATTAGTGTACATGAATTTTAGAGAATGTTAAGTAACTTACTCGAACTTTACTTGAAAACAATTTTTGAAAAGGTATTCAACCCAAAATACTGGCAATGTCGTAAGTACCTACTTTCCTATTTTACAGGTTATAGACCTACCGATTTTCAACTATAGGTTCACCTTCATATAAGAATAGACACACTGTATCCAAAGCTCTGACGTCATCGCTCAACGGTCACTCACAAATTATCCTAGTGTCACTATAAGTATCACTATATGGTGAAGTCGGTATAGAACAGAAGTGATAGCAGGTGTACAATCAACTGGACGGACTCGTCGTTTCACATCACGGTGGTGGTTTAGCGATGCAACAATACGTACACCCGACAGCGCAAGTTGCTACTGAAGGAAATTAGTAGGTAGGAAATTTAATGCTGAGAAATATTGCACGCAGTGTATTGGAGTTACCTTTTTTGACGTCGATATTTCTGTTCTGCTGTGAATGTTATTTATTGGCAATTTCTTGCTTTGTTTCACTGGTGGCAAGCGTTATTGCTAAGTACGTGGTCGGGGCGGAGTGGATTTGTGCCCGGATGATAGTAATTAGTTGTAGACTCGCTTATTCTAACGGACTCATACATGAATGGCTAAATGTTAAATGCTTTAGAACCCAAATTAAATTGAAGTGGAGATAGTTACACCTCAGCCAAACTGTTCTGGAATTACAGGCTTGATGACTTGGACACCATAATGAACGTGTGGGGATCACAGGATCATTTTCACCCCACGTTCATACGAAGGGGACTTCGTGCATTCTTATTCATACATCTTTAAGACATCTCTAGACTTTTCGATCAATCCTGAAGCTTCATACGGTAGGAACTTTACATCACTGTTGTATGTGATTCAGCGAAAAAAAAGAAAATATAATGCGATGACACAAAGGCAGCTGACATCAATATTAATGATCACACCACGCTACCCTTTCTTCTTCTAATCATGCTGCTTCGTGTGACGCGTTTTTAGAAAATTAGTAGGTAGGACTCTTGGAGATGGCTTTGTTAGTGTACAGGGACAGCTGCACCTATGTATATGATAAAATTACTAATATCTTTAATATTTACCCATGACTGCCTCGTTGGTCGTGTTCGCAAGCGCGACTGCTGAGCAAGAGATCCTGGGTTCGATCCCCGGGTCGAGCAAAGTGTTATTGGGTTTTTCCATCAGGAGTTTCTCAGTAGTTGTCACGGAGTCTGGCTTTGTGCCCAGTTGATGGCAATAGGCTCGCCCCTATTATATGATCAAAATCAAAATATTTTTATTTCACATAGGCCTACATGGGCACTTATGAAACGTCGACAAAAAGGTGCACGGTTCGGGTTGGTCGTTTCCTATGGAGAAGAACCGGCAAGAAACTCCATGGTGGTATGAGACTTAAACATAACTGGCGAAATGTAGGGTCTTAGGTACATCTCTGCCAAAACCTTCAGGGATTATAGGCGTGATGTTGTTTACCCATAGCACCGGTTAAGGGGCTCGTGGCTAAATTATAACAGATGTACAGGTCTATCTACTGGGTTAAGCAACGCTTGTCGAGGTCGGTCCGTGTTTAGGTGACCATCATTACATACTGTACATCCTTGTGTCGGAACGGAATGCACGTTATGCCGTTGATCCCGGCTGTCATGTGTAGATATTTTATCGGAAGTTCGATAGTCTGAAAACCACTAGTCTTACCAAGGGCTCCAAGGGATGTCGTGTTTCCCAGTAACTAGGTCGCGTTGTTAACATGTAGCAGCTACCTAGTCATAAATGCAAATTATTCTGGTATTCTGGAACTGAACTGGACTGGAAGCTAGGCTGATGGCGATGATGGCACCCCAGCTCAGGTTCAAGAAACAGTCAGCTTCAACTTTCATCCATGACTACCTACTGCACCTTTGAGCTCGCTGCGTTCACTCTTGCCGGTTACCTTCTCTTGAATCTTAACATTGTCTAAAAGTCGCCCAAGTAACTCCAGAAGGTCGAAACAATTCTAACCAGTTAGGGTATTAAAATTTGCGAGCCCGCTTCGCTCGCTCTTCAGACTACTTTCTCTTGAATATTGACTGTCTAAAAGTCGACCAAGTATCTCTTGTATTAAGGATCGAAACAATTCTAACCAGGCTTTCTAAGGCAAGGTGTCAAAAAACAAACATTCATGCATGACCTACTGTCTACCTACTCTCTCAGAAACTATAGGACGCCATCTGCTACGATCCTCATATATTCCTTTTTCTTCGTCCACATTCATACATCTAGTCATACGCTCACCACGGTTGCAATTATTGAAATGACAATTCCTCTTCAAGTGGACAGTAAAATTCCTTTAATTTTGAAATCCAAGAAAGGTTGCAGGCGAGGCTTCAACGCTGACTGGCCAGTCATAAAAATTTAAATGTAACCAAGATTAAGATAGAAGAATATTATGTAGGCAAACAACGCCACGTGCAACGGTTCCGGAGCTTGGCCTTGCTCCATGCTATACATTATTGAATACGGCTACATGTTTCGTAGAAATGAGAATTGCGGAAAAATATAATTTTTCGGAGAAACCAATGTATGTGAGTTCAATTATTATCTATACATATAATAAAACAGTAAAAAAACTGTGTCTGTACATTGAATATATTAAAATAATAATAATTGAGGGGGGTTTAGAAACAGTAATAGAGCACGAAACCAAAAAAAAAATTCTGTCTGTTTGTTTGTACACGCTAATCTTCGAAACTACTTGACGGATTTGAATGATTTTTGTTTTGTTGTATAGGTATAAAGTCTGAGCAACACATAGGTTATAATTTATCTTGGAAACTTGAACACCTGATGCAGAACCGCAACAGACCAGCTAAACTATAAGAGATACAAAAATGGTACCTTAGCAGAAAATGCTCATCACGTGAAACAATTTTTGCTAAGGTACCATTTTTGTATCTCTTATAGTTTAGCTGGTCTGTTGCGGTTGATGAGCATTTTCTGCTAAGAGAATAAAGGAGATCCGCCAAATCCCATACAAAATTACCCCAGGCCCGGCGCCAAAGCAATTTATCTAAGATTTTAGAGTAAAGGTAGAGAAACTATTATAAAGCATCCCTATTCTTAAATTCAGTGGCTAACATATTTTTTTAGCTCGGAGAATTTTCGTAGGCGTTAGATGTAAAAATTATATTTATAGTGAAAATCGCAATCCTTTTTATTGTTTGTGACCGACACGCACCTGTAACGTGAGGGCACAACTGTACATCTTATTGTCTGGCTCACACATAATGGTAGAGGGAGAAACACAAAGACGCCAGCGCTTATTTTACGACGACTTCGGCCCCTGGCTGGAGGCCTTACACTCAAGGCATCCACAGGACTTGCCCGGTTAAGCAGTAGCCAGCCTCCTAGGTTGAACTGCGAGATGCCCTATCAAAAAAAAAAAAAAAAACGACGACTCGCTCGCTCTTGTGATTTATATTTTATATATTTAACGACGACTTAGCTAGTGCCTCTTGGACTTTGGATTTTCTTGTGAAATGGCAGACGTTTGTGTTTTGTGTACACGACCTCTTCGGCGACTTCGTAGGCATGTTCTGTCGGAACATTTTGCACAATCACGTCGAGAGTTCGTGGTTCATATCGTTCATGCAATCCAACCACCTCAAGAGGTAAGAATAAATTCGATTATATTTAAACAAAATGTTTTTTTTTCATACTAGAGAGATAAATAGATTGGCTTTGGTGGAATAGGTACTGCATGAATGATACTATGTTTTGAACAAAGCGCAGCAGCATAGTTTCTATCTATCTATCTATATTTTCACGCCGGAGGTAGGCAGAGAGAAGAAATCCAGAAGAAATCCATATAATAAACGATCGAATTATAAGGTCGCAGTCGCCTACAAACAATGTACTGATTCGCTGCAGAATTAATTCACGCCATGCCAGATCAAAGTCTCTGGAATCGACGCAATTCAAGAATATTATTGTTCCTGTTATCATGGGAACAGAACACTGGGAAGTTGCGCCCATGTAATAAGTGTCATATATTATTTGGGTTGGGCTAGACATAACGAACGTGATTTAGACCACCCAGCTCTAGGTTTAGATTTTGTTTTAGTGGATTTAGAATCCATCAACTGAACATTTTTCGCAATATTAGTCAAAAGAATGTGTATCTTTTACTTGACATTATAAATAACTACTTATTGTATATTTTTGTGAAAAAAAAAAAAAGATAAAAATAAAAAAAAAATAAAAATAAAAAAAGTAAAAAATAAAAATAAAAAGAAAATAAAAATAAAAATAAGTTATGAAGTTATGTTAACGAACAACTACCGGAAACATATTATGAAGGACGGGACGGTTGACGTGTGTCGGGCATGCCACCGTCCGGGTGAGTCCATCAGACATATTATTTCTGGTTGTTCTCGTCTAGCTAACGGCGAGTACTTGCACAGGCACAACCAAGTGGCCAGGATTATTCACCAGCAACTTGCCTTGAAATATAAACTTGTGGAATCTGAGGTACCATACTACAAGTATGTGCCCGACCCAGTTCTCGAGAAGGACCATGTCACGCTGTACTGGGATCAGTCTATCATTACTGACAGGACTATTGTCGCCAATAAGCCTGACATAGTGGTGATAGACCGATCAGCGCGCCGCGTAATGATAGTCGATGTTACCATCCCGCATGACGAGAACCTCGTGAAAGCTGAGAAAGAGAAACAAATAAAATATCTCGACTTGGCACACGAGGTTGTCGACATGTGGAATGTGAACTCGGCTATCATTGTGCCGATTGTCGTGACGGCCAATGGCCTTATGGCCAAGAGCCTCGATGACCATCTATCGAGGCTCTCCTTAGGCGGTTGGATCAAGGGCCTGATTCAGAAGGCAGTACTCCTCGATACGGCTCGCATTGTGAGGAGGTTCCTGTCTCTGGAGCCCTAACCACCGGTAGCTTGGACCCTGCTCCCGACACCGGCGGACTCCTATTTTTTGTATTTTTAAATGTTTTTTTTTAAATATTGTTTTATATTTAAATATTTAAAAATGTAAAGAATATGTTTAAAAATGAATAAACGAAAAAAAAAAAAAAAAAAATAAAAAAAAAAAAAAAAGTATTTCATAACGATATACCCTGTTTTATTTTTCACTTTTTTATAGTTTCGAACTGAAGAGCAAAAAAAAAAAATCATTAAAAATTGGTCATTACGGCTAGCTTCCACGGCCAAAAAAACTATGTTAGCCATCGAATTTAGCAATAGCGAAACCTGATTATTTTTTTACTATTTTTAATCTAAAAACTGAGATTCATGTCTTTTGCGCCGGAGCTGGGGCCATTTTGGCGGATCCCCTTTGAAGATCTGGAACACCTGATGTGGAACTCCAAGAGCCCAGCTACACTATAACATATATAGGAATGACGTCTTAGCAAGAGTTGTTCAGCCTGATGAGTACTCTCTGTTGTCGTATAAAATTTGAAGATCTGGAACAGCTTATGTGGAACTCCAAGAGCCTAACTATACTATAACATATATAGGAATGACGTCTTAGCAAAAGTTGCTCAGCCTAATGAACACTCTCTGTTGTCGTATAAAATTTGAAGATCTGGAACAGCTGATATGGAACTCCAAGAGCCCAGCTACACTATAACCTATATAGGAATGACATCTTAGCAAGAGTTGTTCAGCCTGATGAGCACTCTCTGTTGACGTATAAAGATTGTAGATCTGGAACACCTGTTGTGGAACTCCAAGAGTTCACTGTGTAATTATAAAATAACATAAGCTGGGAGTACCTCCACGCGGTGAGGCGGTAACAGTTTAGGACTGATTTTCGATGAAAATTCTATGAATCATTGAAAATTTGACTCTACTGGCTAAAACTCCCATTTATTTCCTTTTCCATTTATCTTCGTGACACGGTAGCCTACCCGGTAACGCAGGGGAGGAGTCACTTAGATTTTAATTGATCAGGTATTTTCAGAATAAAACTATAACCATGCCTAGAAAGAGGTCAAATCTTTCCCAACGTTCCAAAGGAGCTAAAAGCTTGAGGATCATAAGATCCCAAGAATCTAACGAAGAGCGTCAGGATAGACTTGATGCTGTTCGAGAACATCAGGCTGCAACTCGCTCTGTAGAAACCTCTTCGGGTCGCGAAGCTCGCTTGCGTTCTCAGTGTATTTATGCATCTACATCCAGGTCTCTAGAGACCAGTGAAGAATATGATGCGCGACTCTCCGCTGATCGTGAACGTCATGCATTGTCTCGCGAGTCGGAGACATTCACGGATAGAGAATTGCACTTGAGTTCTCAGCGTATCTACGCATCTGCTTTAAGGTCTCTAGAGACAAGTAAGGAACATGATGCGCGAATGTCCGCTGATCGTGAACGTCAGGCATTGTCTCGCGAGTCGGAGACGTTCACGGATAGAGAATTGCGCTTGAGTTCTCAACGTATCTACGCATCTGCTTCAAGGTCTCTAGAGACAAGTAAGGAACATGATGCGCGACTGTCCGCTGATCGTGAACGTCACGCATTGTCTCGCGAGTCGGAGACGTTCACGGATAGAGAATTGCGCTTGAGTTCTCAGCGTATCTACGCATCTGCTTATAGGTCTCTAGAGACAAGTGCGGAACATGATGCGCGACTGTCCGCTGATCGTTAACGTCACACATTGTCTCGCGATTCGAGTCGGAGACGTTCACGGATAGAGAATTGCGCTTGAGTTCTCAGCGTATCTAAGCATCTGCTGCTAGGTCTCTAGAGACAAGTGAGGAACATGATGCGCGACTGTCCGCTGATCGTGAACGTCACGCATTGTCTCGCGAGTCGGAGACGTTCACGGATAGAGAATTGCGCTTGAGTTCTCAGCGTATCTACGCATGTGCTGCTAGGTCTCTAGAGACAAGTGCAGTACGTGATGCGCGACTGTCTGCTGATCGTGAGCGACATGCATTGTCTCGCGAGTCAGAAACGTTTACCGATACAGAATCACGCTTGAGTTCTCAGCGAATTCGCACATCTACTAACAGGTCTTTTGAAACGAGTGATGAACGTGATGCGCGACTAACTGCTGCTTGAGATTATCATACATTGTCCCGAACACGCACACAACAAAGTATTCATAATCAGTTAGAAAGTGAGAGAGAAAGGATTGCTGGAGTACGGCATGAATAGACAGAAGTTAATTGGTGTACCCTTGGGATCTGCTGCGGAGTAACGGGAAGAAAAGTTTTTTGTTGTATAGTCTGGGCAACATAAAGGCTATAATTTATTTTGGAAAATTAATACCTGATGCAGAACCGCAACAGGCCAGCTACAGTAGAAGAGATATAAAAATGGTGCCATAGCTAAAAATATTCCACGTGAAGAGCATTTTCTGCTATGAGAATAAATTTGAAGATCTGGAACACCTGCTGTGGAACTCCAAAGCCCATGGCAGCGCTATAACAAATTAAGGAATGACGTCTTAGCAAAAGTTATTTAGTCTGATGGGCATTTCCTGTTGACATACAAAAATGAATGATCTGGAACGACTCCAATCGTCTCGCTCATCCCGTTGTTTTCCCGTCCCCGGGCCTTAGAATTCTACATCAGACGTTTCAAATTTTCGATTTTGACGACCCCGTTGTCGCTGGCATAAGCAACGGGATCCGCGTACGAAGTCGCGGGCAGAAGCTAGTTTTTAAATAGTTCCTGTAATTCCCGTGAGATTCTTGACGAAGAAAATAAATAAGAAGAAAAAAAGCTTGGTTCCTAAGGGTATACTGTATTTGAAAAAGATTAAAATTGCATATGAAACATTTTATATGAAATATGAATAATTATCTTTCGGGAGATTCACATTGATATATATTTTTTTCATTCACAGGTATCTAATGGTTGGACAATGTGATATTGATGTTTAGTCCAACGTCCTTCGTGTTGGGGCCCTGGGAGGTGCTCGGATGGGCGGGATCAGGAGCGGTACTGTTTTGAGCTGAAAAAAATGATATCAATATTTCAAATCTGTTGCAAACTAAAGTCAAATTAGACTATAAAATTTAACTTTGACTTTGGCATTCAATTATAAAAATATGACATTTCGTTCATTCGAAATTGTTTTCCGAAAAGAAATACAAGAAATACCTACCGTTGTTTAATTGTATGTTAAGAATGCGATGATACAATTCATTGAATTTCTTCTGACGTTTCATATTAGATGGTGTGCGTACAACTAGGGTTGGCAGTAAGATATAATGTTCGAGGTTAGGCTCCTCTCTAGCGTACTTGCGATGTGATGCTACTTTTTTGACGACCAGCCGAGGATTCCTTGGCTTGCACGTAGAACTACTGCCGCTAGTTAACTCATGGCTTCCATTGCGACGCTTCTTCGGAATTGGAGCGCGCCTGTCCGCCTTCATCGGGCTGGACGTCTGGTAGCAACAAGTTGGGTCTCTCCTCGTTGGGGATCTGGTTGCGTAACTTGGACCTGGAGCACTATCTTCGTAACCAAATCTGCGCTCCAAAGAATGACGTTTTTGTCGTGACTCTAATCCCAACCGGTCATGACTTCTCGGAGTTCTGCGCGAGCTCGACTCATCCCAACGACGGTCGGCGATCATCGCACTCGCAGCGTTGTGGTCGCTTATCGCCACCTCCTCGCCCTGTCTATTTTTATGACTCGCCACGATAATATCCCCAGTCTTGCCCATTGGTCTACAGCTTTCATGTCGATGGTTCAGTTTAACTATTCTATAGTGACGGCGCCGGCGACGCTCCACGTGCGCGACGCGCTCCCGCAACAAGCTGTCTATCAGTCGCTGCAGCTCACATCTCGTGCTACATCTTTCCGAGTGGGCCATTCGTCGGCTGAGCCGAGCGTTGGGCCAATGTGTCCGACAAACGTCTTCCCAAATAATATCGCTAAGTACTGCTTCTCTTGAAGGTGTTAGTTTGATGCCATCGTCGCGCGGAGCAAATTCGCCTTGTGCTAAATAATGTACTGTGTCCATCAGCCGATAATCTCGCACTGGATTGAGTTTATGACGAATCTTATGGACTCTTTCGGCTGCAATTTTTGGGATATCTTCACGTTTGCATGGCACTGACGCACATTGTCGCCGGCCTCGAGCGGTGATGCCGTCGTATGCGGTAAAATCTCGGCCATATTGCTCAGAATTATGTTCTTTTTCTAAAGTGGTAGCTTTGCTCGGCGAAAGTGGTGCCGCTTGCTGCGCGTACCGCTGGAACGCCGATGTTTCCGGCACGTGGCTATATTGCTGGACGTAGCTACAGCCAGGCCTCCCATTACCAGATGTAGTCCCCATTATGTTACCTTTATGCTCTTCATCTGATGAAGACAGAGGGATATTAGGATCTATTGAACGGAAAACCATTTCTTGTCTCAAAATTTTACGCTCCAAATGATCTATTCTTTTATTCAATTCGGTAATTGTGGCACCAGTAGGTGGTACAATATCTTCTGAAGATGTGTTCGTGACAATTAATGTGGCAATATCGACTTTATTGGAATTTAACGTCTTTTTATCTGATTTGGCTTCGATTTTAGGAAGGTTCATATTTAGTTGTGGTTGAGTATAAACATAGCATTTTTCCGCAGACCTTTGTTTTGTATTATACACATTAAGCTTCTGAGGCCTGTTGTTAGTGTGGGAACATTTCGAAAGTACTGCTGAGCTGTCTACCTGAATAGTGACCGAGGAGGCTTTATCTGTTTCTGTTTCACTTTTCGTATAAGGCTGTTCCGTACCACAACCGATTGAATTTATAACATTTGTATCATCTTCACTGAAATCTGCAATAGCGACAGAACTGAATTAATAAACAAGATGATCCAAAACAAAAAATGTCCAAATATTTACTTACGGGTAGTAAAAGAAGAATGGTCTCCAATACCAAGACGTGAACCCGACTTATCTGAACCCTGAAAATAAGTTAATATTCAAAAAAAATTAAATATCCCGTGACACAATAGGAAGGAGAAAATATTAGTTACCTTTTTGGCCTTGAAACGGTTCTTTTCTGCTATGTAAATAGTTTTGATGGCGGGCGCTCTCGGTTTGATGGATACGAGTACTCTTTGTGAAGCCGGACGGTGCGTTGGACTCTTCTGAAGTATTTCTAAATCTGTAAATTAAAGAAACATTTATTAAAACACATACGTAACTAAATATACCTTTGTTATTAAGGGAATTTTACCCAGAAGAAGTTGTTTCTGAGGCAGGCGGCCCGAGCCTCCTGCGAGATAGTCGTAATCAACCTCACGTATCAATTTCTCTTCTTGGATGGACAATAACTTCTTCTTGGATGGAGACTGTTTATTTTCCATCACATTTTATTTTCCTCTTCGCATGCATAGTTCTAAAATCAACCGGCCTGAACTATAATGATATGAGGCTAAAACAATAATTTATTTTACAGTAAAAAGAAAATTTTACATTATTCTGACAGGTGCTTTGACTGGTTTTTTTTTCTTCTTTCATCTTCATCCTAGTATATTTATGGAAATGTTGCTTTGAAGTTTGTATGCTAAATGATATTGTTTGACTGAAGAAAATTATAAGTCGCTATTTTTTGCAGGCAATTCAAGTAGGATGAACTCGAATCCCACCAAAGGGGTTTCTCCGAAGGAAGGTGAAAATGTCAAAAATGGGTAAATTAAAAGGTAAATATTCCAAGTGAGATTAGTAATCGCATTATGTAATACCATAAATTCTGTAAGCTTAATAGTGCGCGAGCCAGTAACAGATTTTCATGACCAAGTTTCTCTCGGGCGATAGAGAGTTGTATTATGAAGCCCCCTGTGAATATCAGCTATGGTTCGATGGGTAGGGCTAAGTAGCGGTAGACTCCCACGAACGTTGAAAGAATGAATTTTAATCATTTTTTTCAACGTGCGCAGTTGACGTTCACGGAGCTCATAGAGAATGTGGTTTTATAGTCTTTGACGGAGCTTCATGATACAACTCTCTGAAGCATTTTACAAGTTATCAGCCGAGAGGAAATGATTGCCCTTTACCCTGGCTCGCGGACTACAAAGAACAGAGTGATTTTAAACAGATCTTGGATTAATACAGAAACGTAAACGGAGCAAAAGGGTATGTAAACATTGCAGAACCTACCTACTGCAACCTTTTTTTTCAACGGACCAAAAGGTGTATGTAAACATACATACACCTTTTGGTCCGTTGAAAAAAAAAAGCAAGAAAAAAGTGTGAGTTTGTGTATGTAATTACGGATACACCCTACAACCCTATAATATGTTTTACCGATAAACCGCGATCAGTGAGTTCACATAATTATTAACTGTAATAAAGTGAATCCGACACCGACCTCAGTAACTCGGCAAGTCACAGTCAAGGAATATGTCCAGAGAGCCAGCCATAACATAACATCACGCCAGTAATCCCCGAAGGGTTAGGCAGAGGTGTACCTAATGAAGGAGGTGGCGGAACGTGAGAGGGAGAGAACCTCACGTCCTAGCCGCCCCGGGAGACGCCCCGGGCGTCGGGGAGCACGTGGTGGCTCCCAGCCACCGTAGGCGCGGGGTGGACGGTGAGTAATGTGCTAGCTCGCCGTCCGTCCGTCTTATGATGACAGGCCGTGTCAACAGCGCGTTCGTGTTCCACGCGCGCCTCAAAGAGATGCCAGCAAAAAGGAGGACCCCTTCCTTTTTGCTGGCATCTCTTTGAGGCGCGCAAGGGCGGATGCCTGACGGGGCTGCGACACTGTTCGAAAGAGATACCGCGGCCCTGGAACACAAAGGGCAACGATGGAATATGGATGGGTTTTAGTTAGGGAGTGTCAAACACTCCCTTCCGCTCTGCCCATAGCGAGGGGTCATTTGATGATGTCACACCCAAAAAAAAAAAGAAAAAAAAGAGGTGTACGTCCCTTGTTATAGGGGACGAGCCTATTGCCATCGACCGAGCACAAATCTAGACTGTGGTTGCTACTGAGAGATTCCTGATGGAAAAACCCAATAACACTTTGCCCGACCTGGGAATCGAACCCAGGACCTCATGATCAGCAGTCGTGCTTGCGACCACTAGACCAATGAACAAGGCACATATTCCCGGCCGAAAATAGCGATTTATTTTGATGCGACGCCACTCGCGACACATTGGGGGTGTTTCGTGTAGACGGTTATATATGATGCTCTGTGGTCGACGGTAATTCGATCTCTCACAATAGACACTACACTACTTTTTCAAAGACACCATATTTCAAAAATGGAAACAGAAAAACAAGTAAGTTATTTGTCAAAATTTACTCGTTTGATCTCTGTGCTTTTAGCCAATTTCTTGGTGACAAATTAGCAACGATTTAGGGTACATGTGACGTATGGGTGTATTAACAACTGTGACCGTGAAGCATGACGGATAAAGATACAAAAAGCAATGCACCATCAGCCGCAGGGTCATCAGTGATGTTGGTGGATGGGTCAGCAGTGGTGATGGTGGATAAATCGTCATCGAGTAGGCACAAGCCATTCCGTCCCACTGACTTGCAGGATGATGGCGCAGTCGAACAGCATCACAAACGGTCACGTGCACCCGCCGTCCCATGTAAATAAGTTGTTTTACTTTCACCTATTAATTGTAATAATTTCTGATATTGTAAGACATCACAATAATACAAGTAGATCTTTCAGTTATTTCACGATAGATTGCATCTCTATATTTGATTAGTAAGTTTTATGACTTCTTTTTTAATTCATAAAAACTTCAAATTGTCAATTTTAGCTGTGACTCCTGAAACATTGAACCATGTTTCCTCGAAAGTAACTTCGAAGCGAGCGTCGTCACCCGAGGCAATTTCTACGGCTACTATAGAAATGGACGTACAGGTGGGGGTCAATGAATCAGTTCTTTGTTTTGTCACAATACCTTTCTATCACGCTACTGTCGTGTGATAACGGACGTTTCTGTACATGATAATTTAAATGAATCGTTAACGATGGCAATTAAATGATTTCACGCGATGCTTTAACGTTGTGAATCACGCTGCTGTGGGTTTTATGTACAGTGTCGTGAAAATATTTCAGAGAGCCGACATTGTCCCAACTCTGACGCAACCCATACCATCAACATTGGTTCCTGCGTCAGGTCTCACTGGGACCAAGGACCTGATTGAACAAGATGACAGCATAACGGAAGAGGTCACCGAATTGCGGACCTCCGAGTCACCACGCAGAGAATGGGTACGAATATTTCTATTCTCGATATTAAACTACCTACTCATTTTATTTATAATTTCATTTTGTTGATGTAAAAGAGAATGACGATAGCTTTCTAATAATGCAATACGTCAACGTTCCAACATGTGGTTTGTAGCTCTGGATGGGTCGAGGGCAACAACACATATGGGCAAAATGGGCATAAACTTGGCATATTGGGCATAAATAGGTTTACGCCCAAATAAATGACCGATCACTGGGCACAAAAACTAACAACTTTGTTTTGTAAAAAGTAAAGCAGAAGCTTAACTTAAAATGAAACTTAATGTCAGTATTTTGTAAATAAAAATTTTAATCAAATAATCAGTCTTGTTAAACAATCACAGTTGAAAATTCGAATAGGTAATTATAGAAAATATAATGTTAACTCTTGTAAAATGAAACATGAAGTGAAGTCTTGTAATTGGCTTTGATACTACCTACAATAGTCTTAGAAAGTAATATATGTTCATAAGCTGTAAGACTTCCAAATAAAATAAAATTAATAAATCTCAATTTCTACAATCATCGTGGTCCTAATTAGAATTTTGGCTTGATTTTGATATCTATTACGTAAACATTAGGTAGGTGATGAAATCACTCAATACAATGTAGATAGCTTCAGTCATCATCATCACTAAAGTTAATGTCAGATGCAACATCAACAAATTCTACGTTTCGGTTTGTTGAAGTGGATGTTGATGGGCGGGGGGAATCAAAATCATCAGGTGTATTCAATTGAATCGAGTTAGATTCATCTTGACTATCAAAATCATCTCTTAAAAATCGTCAATTTCCGTATCAAAATCGTTAACATTGGACAATTGGATATTTTAGAAGGATCATTATTTTCCTTTAAAGTCCAATTGTATGTTAAAGATGTGATTTGAGCTGCTCTTTCTGTAGTAAGGCGATTTCGTTTAGCACTGTGTATGAAACCATGGATGCTAAACGAGCGTTTAGTAGCCGCAGATGTGCAAGGTGCAGTCAGGATAATGAAGTGCCACTTTACTTAACGGCGAGGAACCACAAATTCCTTTTCACCATAATACAGCATCTAGCTTCTCTGTAGCTTTCATTCGTCGCATTGAATATGAAAAAATGGCGATTTTGCTATGTCGTCAGATAATTCTTTATTCAATTCATTGTTAAGTTTTTCCAAATACTTTGTTGCAAGAGCCTTCCGAGTTGGTAGCTTAAAATTTAGTTTTTCAAAAAACTTTTCCACAGCGGATAGTCCACCATAGACATTGGAATTCCAGAGGTAAATAAGGCCTTAGCGAAATGTTCTTTTAAATTTACCTTTTTATCTGCGACAGAAACTTTAGGCACAGGAAATGTGCTTTCATTAGACTCGGATGTCGAATTTCTTTCTTTATTAATATCATTTCTTTGCTTTTTGACAATAATCTGAGCTTTAACACAAACTAACAAATGATTGGCCATTTTAAAGATATGTTTCTGTTTGTAAATCTTTTCACAGAAACTATAATTATTTAATCGATTTATCTCCGGTATCTTGATAATATTTCCAAATTTCTTCTTTCTTTGGTCTTACCATTTTACATCTAAAATAAAAATGAATATATTTAATTCAAAGAGTATCTTTAGAATAATTTGTTTGCTCAATATTAACATGATTATATTTACATTATTTTAAGTACATACATACAAAATGGATGTTATTATTTTAATCTGCACCCTCAAACACAAAAACATACTTTTAACTTATTTAAATCAATTTCTTAAGGTTCATTGCAATAAATTAGCTATAATCCAATAGGTATGTATTTGTGAATTAACATTTTCTGCACACTCAAATATAGCTATTCGAATGAAAAATGTAATAAAAAATCTGTTAAAGTTTTTGCCCATGCAAAAGGCATTTATTCGGCGTTTACGGGCATTTGTCCGGCGTTTATTCAATGTGCCCAATATGCCAGGGCATTAACCCATCTCTCTGCTCTGCATAACTGCGGAGCGTCCGGTACGTTAAAAAAAAAATTGCTGTAGTTATCGTACTGTCGATATGCGGCAGCCCGCACTCCACATCGCCGTTCTAGCCTCTTACAAAATTGCCATTAAGTGTATAACGTCTGATACTTAGAAAAATTAACATGCAGTTTACTAAACTGCTTTTGTATACTTAAAATACCCATCAGACAAAAAAAGCTCAATATAACGTGGTGAATATTAAGGTCATGTCATGATTCTTGGCAAAAAAGAGCTTTTTATGCGTTGAGCATAGTTGCGAATGCGCCTGCGGTTACCGCTGCGGCGCGGTCGTGTGTTTCTTGGTAACATGTTGCTTGTTGTAGTCCGACGAGGAGGCGGGCGGGCTGCCGCGCAGCGAGTCGCGAGTGTCGCGCGCGTCGCGCAGTTCGCGAATGTCCCGCGTGGTGCGCCAGCTGTTCTGTTGCGGCGTGCCCTACAACCGCCCCTCCGAGTACAACGTCTCTTCTCCGCGCACTGGCGATTTCCCCGGCGGGATTTAGCCTTGCGATGTATTCGCGAACATCGATGTTACCTGGCCGTGATGTGTTCTTGAACACCGATGTTTTATCCGCTGGCCTCGATGTGTTCGCGGACACCAATATGTTATATCAGCTGGACATTTTCGAGCGTCGCCTTCAATCTTATTAATTAATTTAGCGGTTAAGCGATAAATGTTTAGTCGATCCTATAAGTGTGATGAAATAGTTCAGCAGCTATAGATCATAGGTGTCCCGTGATGTGCTACTAAGGTGCCATCCATGGGTGACGGCGCTCGAAGATGGCCAGCTGATCGAAAAGAAAGTTTACTACATCATGTAAACATTACGAGCCTGTGCTGTGTATATAAAATTACTAATAATAATGATATTTTTTACTTGCTAGGATCTGGACACTTATGCAATTGGTCTATAGATTTTAGTATGTCCAAAGCCGTGTAGTGTATGTGTGACATTTAGAAAAATATTTTTATACCTACCTGTTCGTGTCTATTTTATTATGATACTAATATTCTTCTGGTTGTGTTAAGCCAAACACTTTAAAACAAATACTGCTACAGTACTTTTGCGTTTGACTTTGCATCGCTGTGAATATTATTATGATTTTTAATCCCGTTTCAATAAGGTTGCTATCATAATGTCATTGACAATTCTGTCATAATTTTATTGAAGTTTATTCTCGTTAAAATAAGACTGCTGTCATGTTGCTCCTGTCAGAGGTTACTTTACTGTGAAAGAACTGTTAGGACTGATTCGACCAAACCGACTTACATATCTACTCATATATATCGTCTTCGAATCCGCCCTAAGAATGATATACATATTATGTAGTTTAATAGCCTGTATTTATAGAATAATGCAAATTAAAGTTTCAATTACCAAAACCAATTTATGTTTTACTATGGTATCATGAGCAACCTTAAAAAACGAAAATTGGGTAGGTATTTAGTCATTCATGTAGAGTTCTTGAATTCCTGAGATGTTTTAGGACTCTGAAAGCCGTATTCAGGAATGTGTACCTGATAATCCAGAGGCTGAAGATAATGTGCCACTGCAAAGAGAAATAGCCAGTGAGATAATTAGCAAAATAATTGTAAGTGATTTTTTCACTTAATTACTAAATTAGGAAATTAGCGACCGACGAAAGCGACGATCGTTTTCTATGCGGACATTTGGCCAGTACTTACTAAAGAACCCACAGCACTGAGACACTAGGACGAATGTGCCGTGTAAACGTAAAAAAATGAGCGATTTTAAATTTGAAAATACTCGTTTCACATGTTCTTCATATGCGTGGTGCTCGACATGAAAGCGGCCTATGGTAAGGTAATGTGGCAGTAAACTTCCAAAGTCCGAGTTCGTCGTAGGGGTAGGGAAGCACAGCAATCCAATGGTCATATACATAACGCAGAATTAACTGATTCAATGTGGTGACAAAAATCTCTCCTTAGTCAGGTCATTTTATGGGACCTCGCGCACTACGCAGCCATGACCACGACTTTTGGCCGCAGAGGCTTCGACCAGGGGCCCAATTCTGCTATTACAATCATCGAGATATAAGTACTAAGTACGTTAGTACTTATATCTCGATGATTACAATAGTGTCAGACAGAATGGTCTGTCATTGATTTCATAATTGTTGATTTTGACTTGTCAAAACTTGTCAAAATCAACAATTATGAAATCAATGACAGACCATTAGAATTACCATTATAATGGTCTGTCATTGATATCATAATTGTTGATTTTGACTTGTCAAAACTTGTCAAAATCAACAATTATGAAATCAATGACAGACCATTCTGACACTATTGTCGTCTATTGTAATAGCAGAATTGGGCCCCTGAAACAAAGTTTGGTTGCACGACCGGGCGTCCGATCAGAATAATTCGAGATAGCGGCGGGTCATGCGCCAAGTCTTAGCTGAGGCTGCGTGAGATTCCTATGGGTTGTAACTCATCTAGCAGCACGGAATCGCAGTTTTCCATACTCCTATCCTTTTCGTGCTGCCGACCGCAACGTCGATGCTGCCGCGAGCAATAGCCTTCCATTATCCCATTTGTTGCCAGTAAGGAAAAAAAATACACCACCGCTATAGTGCCCAAAAAATTAGTAGGTAAATATAGAAAGAAAAAAAAACATCATAAAACAAACAGTAAGGTGTTCGTGAGTGCCTGAATCCAAACAAGAAGTGAGGGCTTGGCGGGAGGCAAGTGGTCATCGGCAATTTTACAGCACCAGTGTTGGCTTGGATCCGGTTAACCGTTACGTATGAATTTTTAACAAAGTTTGTTTAAAAGAGAATGACCAAAGTTGGTACCAAAAAGTCTCGCGCCTCAAAACCAAAATATTATAGTAATTAGTTTCATATTTTTTTACGGCATTACGCGTCGGGGATTTGATTTTTGAACTGGAAATATACTTTTCGAGTTTAAAAGTATGAATATTGTTTTACTCCCTTTATATGACGTTCCGTTTCAATTGAACAAACCCTTGTCTATCGAGCGGACTCTAAAATTAATTACAATTAAGTAAGATCAGTACACCAAATCGATTTAGTTTGGTTTATTGCTATTTGCAACAAAATAGATTTTCTCAGCCTAAAGATTTTGATTTATCGATTACATCCCTAAATCCCGACTAGTTTATAACGGACTCAAAGAAAATGATCACGGACCCACGGAGGCGCGGACCCCTTGAGACATAGTTGCTGGAGGGATGTCATAGCATTCTCTGTCTACGTTTATAGCACTTACTATACTCTATGGTTTATAGTTATCTTATCTGTGGCATCTGACATTTGTACTGTACTGACTGACTATTGGCAATATAAAGGTCTAAAATAAAATCGAGTTTCAGTCAAGCATACTGTGGATGTTACTTTAACTCGTAATTCTTACCAATATTAGTGTATTACGCTGTTTTTAGAGCAATAATGTAATGTATGTGTGTTAAAATACGTCGTTGGTAGCGTCGAAAAAATAGACCTACTTTTTAGGTTAGTTTCGATTTTATAAAATAACTCAGAAACGCGGGTTTTTTTTCAAAAATAATTTTTGTAGGAGTTAATACGATCAGTGTAGTCTATAAAAAACAAAGTTTGATTTTGATGCAGCATGGTACGGGATTCCATATATCCATGAGCATTCTCTATTGGTTGCTTTCTTTGACTTTGATAGCTGATAAAATATGCATTAAATTATTTATTGACGTTCAAAATAAGGAAAGTTTGTTAAGAATAGCGTGAAGAATGTATGATGCAAGAGCGAGCGAGGCGAGCTCAAATATTTTTGCGTTCCGGTAGATAAACATTGGGCCTGACCCAATTTTGATCTACCGGAATGTAAAAATGTTGTAATAAAAGTGTTATAAAAAGTGGAGCAATCACTTACCTTTGCGAACAATTATGCCACACGCCTTGCAAATACACGGTTTCGGCACGCTGAATCTGGATTCCCTTGACACAAGAGGTGACCGGCGTTTTAACCGGACGTGTTTTAAAACCCCTCCTGAACGGTCCACGGACGCCCTCTAAACTAGAACAAATTCGGGGAAACCCGGACCACAGATAATATAATACTACGTCTCGGACGGACGGCAACCCTAGTTCCGCGGGAATACCTCACTAATGGAGCAGGTGGGTAACACCAATTGTTAGAAACTGCGGTAGCCACCCGGACTCTGAAGATGACTGGAATTGGGATGCCAAGCAAGTGTGTGCACTACTTAGCCATTTGAGCCAAAAATTATGCAGTCCCAATCCCAATCCCCCAATCCCGGAGATTTCCAATGGACGAACTGCTCTGGCTACATCTAATTGCGTAATTGTAACTACTGTCATATCTGGAATAGTTTAACACATGGACTCGACATCGCGCATCCAGTCAGCCTCAGCATGTCAGACGGGCACCGACCACCGCTGCACCGTACGGCACGTTATACTCTGTAAGTATAATGCTGCATGCTTCTTTTGGCGCGTGGTCATAGTCGGAACTAACGCCAACATCAAAATCAAAATATTTTTTATTTCACATAGGCCTACATGGCCACTTATGAAACGTCGACAAAAAGGTGCACGGTTCGGGTTGGTCGTTTCCTATGGAGAAGAACCGGCAAGAAACTCCATGGTTACTCTTTTAAAATGATTAGATTTTACAATATTATCATGTTACAGCATTAGTACTCAAGTATCGGGGGACAGCATAGGCCCGACAATAAGTCGTTGCTTACTATACAAAAAAAAACGGAAAACAAGATAAGAGGTTAACAAAAGTTATCACACCTCTAGGAATCTACAAGGCCTACACTGTTCACACATTCACAATGTTAATGTTATCGTGGAGCTCGACTTATAACTCAAGGAGCTGAACGTCACGACGAACAATATCAAAGAAAGGACATTTGGGTGGGTCGCTTATAGTACTCAAACTGCCAGACAATAGTTAAAATTAGAGAAAGACCCACATGGTCCACATTCACAATATAAAAATAAGAAAATATTTGTCATATTAAATAATCATGTCAATTAATTAAATGTCAATATACACAAAACTAAATAAAAAACAAAATAAAATAAAATATTTAACATGTATGTCGGATATCCGGTTGATTTTTGATTAAAAGTTGTTATTTTGAATTAAAACGGTAGTTGGTGAAGCACGTGGTTAGATCACGTGGACAGAGTCATAGTGGGGTGGAGGCCATTTCGGACGGACATTGTTGGACGAACTGTCGAAGTGAGAGCACCACTCTGAAACTGTCTCTTCACCTACTTCTGCCTTAACGTATTTTGTACTTGTGATTTAATCAACGCAATACAATATTGATCGAGTATGTGTGGTTTTCTTGCTCGAGCACCTACGCCATGTCAGAGCCTGAAACGGGCAACCTCCCTGATGCTGGTTCTGTCGCAGAACCTAAACGCGTTCCGACATGTAAATATTAGTCAAAAAATAATATCATACTTGAAAAATCATCATTGTTTTATATTATATTATTTTTATTATTCAATACAATTTACATAGAATAGACAGTTTCACAAAAATGAATGATATTCTTATCATTCAATTGTTTAATTGAAACCATGCTGAACTTCACTTGGAAATTAATGAGTTGATGTGTTACAGATCACTAGCACGAAGCAGCTAACGAAAAAGGAAATATCCTGGACACAATCGGCTTATCTGGACAAAGTGCATTTACAGCAGGTTTACCTTTATTCCTATACTTTTCAAACTTGATTGATTTCGTTTAAAGAGGTGAAGTTCGTAGTTTGGATGTAGGAGGTGATCTTCAAAACTCCTCATACGATTTCAAAAATTCTTTCACCAATATTTAGAACGGACGCTTAAGAATGTGCTGCTATCTAGTTTTGCGTGGCATCATATCAGATATACACGAGGGCAATGCCGCAGACATTAGCTAGTTTGATGCATTTGCGAAGTAGTAATAAGTATAGTGGTTTTTTTAATGGGATCCCTTCTTTTCGCATAATATTTTTTTCCTAATATACTTTGGCATAACTATTGTGAAATATATTTTTTTTGGTATAATACATAATACTTTGCCATAATTGTTTTTAGCATACAGTTTACGTTGGCATAATTATCTTGTAGGCTAGTTAGTTTATTTTGGCATAATTTTAATTCGTATGATGTTATTAGGCGTACCGCGTAATGACATCATACGATGATGTAATGATAGATCCTTTTTTAACTACTAACTTTTAAATATTTTCTTATTGCAGAACTTTAATTCTCGAAGTGTATCTTGGGTGCTGGATCGGAAAACTTCTGTAGGGCCTTGCTTTAGAAAGACTCTACCGCACGGAGAGCCCTCCGGAATTACCATCTGCCTACCGAAGGTTAGTTAAGAACCAAGCAAGGCAGAATAGATTAAAGCTTGTTTTATACACGGGGCTTAACTTAAACTTCATCAAAAATCAGAGGTCCATACTCCACAGGGCACACTAACATACATAGATATAATAAAGAAGGAGATATGGCGTGGAGTTCAAAATGTATAAAAAATCAGTGAAGCCACAGTTGCACACATAGTTCTGTCAAAACAATACTACGAACAAGTGCACACACGCGCCATCGATAACTCTGTCATTTAAATATAAACCTTATTCTTTAAAGCACAGCGTACTTTTTCCGTATAATTTACTCACACTAAAACAATTATCATTGTGTGTTGTCGGGACACGGGGGCGGATACGACATAGTGCTTGACAAAATCGAAGAGTTATCGATAAATATATCGGGTTTTAGAAATAATTTAATAAAAACATTATGAAACCAACAAAACATTATTCAATTAATAAAAATATTTTGGGAAACTACAATTACAATTTGTTAGTGACTTACTGAATTATAAACGAAGATAATCTAATGTGTGAACAGTGTAGGCCTTGTAGATTCCTAGATGTGTGTTAACTTTTGTTAACCTCTTATCTTGTTTTCCGTTTTTCTTGTGTAGTAAGCAACGACTTATTGTCGGGCCTATGCTGTCCCCCCATACTTGAGTACTAATGCTGTAACATGATAATATTGTAAAACTAATCATTTTAAAAGAGTAACCATGGAGTTTCTTGCCGGTTCTTCTCCATAGGAAACGACCAACCCGAACCGTGCACCTTTTTGTCGACGTTTTATAAGTGCCCATGTAGGCCTATGTGAAATAAAAATATTTTTGATTTTGATTGATTGAATCATAAACTTGTATGTTAAGCAGGCTCCTAAAAAACCCCTAAGCAAGCAGTATTTTTAAGAAATTAAATTCTTCTTTCTTTAGCAACTAGGGGTTTATGTGACAAAAAGACACACGCATGCATAATAAATAGCATGAATGTTGACCCATTGCCAAAATTTTAATAATATTAAAGTAATTTTCATATTATAATTGTATATTTTAGAGCGTGCAAGTGTTAAAAAAAGCGTACATGACGTCACAATATAGCGTCTTCAAACCCTCTTTAGAAATTCTGCGGAATAGTACATAATTTATTATGACTCTAAAATGCTGATTATTATAATGTAAATGAAGCTAATGGTGCATTTATGAAGACTTCAGTTAAATACCATAACCATAACAAGTGACGAAGTAGCTCATAATTCAAACCCAAGGACATTCCATAGATTACTTAACTAACATTAATGAACTTATTTCACGATCTTTGGTTACGCACTACTACGCTGTAAAATAATAAAAATTGGTAAATATGCATAGAACCACATCGGTCTTCCAACCGGATTACAAGAGTTAACATATTGAAGAAAAATCGACAAAAATAAAAATAGTAATATAACAACTCGCAGTCGACTTTCTTGTCGGTAGACTTTGTCAAACCTCCACGAGCACATCACTATCCGCGCTCAAATACGGCGGACCGGAGCAGCGGACGCACCATGCGACATTACGGCTTAATGATGTTTCGTTATGTCAGCTTTACATTGCTTGTTCAGTCACTCAGTGACAGACTGAGGTGGTTGTAAAAGAGCAATGTATTTAATGCAAACAATACAGTCGGAGTAATACAAGAAAACAAAAATAAAGTAGTACAAGTCAGATATATTTTAGGGATTGTTGTTTTTCGTGATTTTTAAGACAAATACTGTAAAATACTTGTACTTTCCTGTGGTAACTGATGCCATGACTACTAAAATGTTTGTCTTGGCTTCGATTTTTGCACGAAACCACCGAACAAGACGGCATAATCGTTGTTATTACGAACGCGGTTGACAACACACTAACTCGCGGTGACGGCCATTTTTTCAATAGCTGAGCGAGGCGCTCAGCACCACGTGGTCGCCGACACGCCCCCTTGCCACTTCTCCTGTTTTTAATATTTCTGTGCTAACATAAGTTAAAGCAACAAATAAAATGCATTGTTAGATCGTTGCATTGTAAACAGTATTCAAACGATGCAAGTCAGTTATCGTTTCAATTGTATTTTATTATATCACAGACAAAAATTTTAATCGAGGAAATGGGGCTTTAGTGTAAATATTTCTTCAATTTCAATTTTCAATTATAATTATTAATTTTATTTAGCAATTTTCTTTTTTTTAGAGCATTTTTTTTAAATTTTTTAGCCTTGAAGACACTGATTTATTTACTAGGTGGAAACTTTAGTATTTTGCTCAATACTACTCATAAAATGTGGTTCCAACCTTTTATTTCAGAAATCGTCAAAAAACTTTAATGAGAATATTAAACAAACTAAATCTGGAGGCATAAGCATAACCGTGTCCAAGGTATTTAAGTACTTCTCTTTTATTTAACCATGTCCAAGAAAGCAAGCTGAAGGCAGGTAAAATTTATATAGAAACGTAAATTGTGACACCCACGTCCCACACACTGCGTTTCTACATTAAATTAAAAGCCGCATCGCAGTGCGCGCATATTTGTTTTCGTGTGGAAATCTTCATGGATGTCCTCCACTCTGGGGTGGGCGAACAGCCCTGTCAGGCTATTACTTTTAACATAGTTTTAAGCTGCTTAAACTAACAAAAATGTTATAAGTATGTATATTTGGGTTAAGGTATTTATCTATTTATAGGCCTTTGTTACCTGAAATATTAGTTTATTATTATTATAATAAAGTTGTCTTACAAATAGATCGAATAAATAACTAAATATTTTGTATTTTCAGAGATGCTTGGGCAATAATACAACATTTTCAAGCGATTTTGAAATTTGGAACAGAGCAGACCGTGTTGTTATTCCACGTAAGAAGGATAAAATAGACGTAAATAAACTTTGCTTTATACTAGGATTACTAGGTGTAAACGCATAACGCGCCCTTCAAGAAGCCAAGCATTCTATACAACAATTTAGTAGTAACTAGTCACTCTATGCAAAAATTATTACTGGGAAAAGACTTTTTTTTTTGGGGTTAAAATTCACGGTTTGCGGTAGAACTCAAACGCACTCAAAACATTGTGCTGGTGAATGCATTGAATATGACAAGGGTTATGGAGATGCTTACGTTACGCACTCAAAACATTGTGCTGATAAATGCATTGAATATGACAAGGGTTATGGAGATGCTTACGTTACGCACTCAAAACATTGTGCTGATAAATGCATTGAATATGACAAGGGTTATGGAGATGCTTACGTTACGCACTCAAAACATTGTGCTGATAAATGCATTGAATATGACAAGGGTTATGGAGATGCTTACGTTACGCACTCAAAACATTGTGCTGATAAATGCATTGAATATGACAAGGGTTATGGAGATGCTTACGTTACGCACTCAAAACATTGTGCTGATAAATGCATTGAATATGACAAGGGTTATGGAGATGCTTACGTTACGCACTCAAAACATTGTGCTGATAAATGCATTGAATATGACAAGGGTTATGGAGATGCTTACGTTACGCACTCAAAACATTGTGCTGATAAATGCATTGAATATGACAAGGGTTATGGAGATGCTTACGTTACGCACTCAAAACATTGTGCTGATAAATGCATTGAATATTACAAGGGTTATGGACAGGCGCGGTTCTAGGGGGGTGGGGGGTCACAGGTCAAATTGAAAAATCTTCTTAAAATAGCATTTTTCGGATAAACATAAAAGTGCTATACTTCAAGTATGCACCCGACCCAGTTCTCGATGATGGTAATAATATCACATTGTATTGGGATCGACCTATAGTCTCTGACAGGTCTATTGTTGCTAATCAACCTGACATTTTGGTGATAGATCGATTAGAGTGTCGCGCAATGATTGTTGATATTACAGTTCCGCATGACGAGAACCTCGTGAAAGCAGAGAGAGATAAGCAATTTAAGTATCTAGATCTGGCTCGCGAGGTTGGCGACCGTGATCATGTTTCTGGACTCATTGATTTAAATAAAATCAATCGAGCAAAAGTTGACAGTCCCTTCTATTTTCATTCCTGTATGAATGAACAAAAAGAACTTCATTTATCCGAGGAACGGTGTGCAAGAAATTTTGAGCTCGTTACGCTCGCTCTTGCATCTCAGTACCTACATAGCTCCTGTACGAATGGTCAAAAGAAAATCTAACCTACCTGATGTAGTGCTAAAATTTTCGAGCTCGCTTTGCTCGCTCTAACGTTCTGCATTCTTTTCAGTTTTTCTTAAAACTGACACTTGCATAGCCATTAGTTTAACAAATCTGCCTTTTTTTATTCGGGCTAACCCGTCTCAAACCACATTCCTGCCCCCCCAAAGTCGTAGGCTGGGACCGCGCCTGGTTATAGAGATGCGTACAGTAAAGTTAACATAAAAAACCGGCCAAGTGCGAGTTGGACTCGCGCTCGAAGGGTTCCGTACCTGTAAAAACGGCCAAAAATCATGTCTGTTGTATGGGAGCCCCACTTAAATATTTCTTTATTCTGTTTTTTAGTATTTGTTATTATAGCGGCAACAGAAATACATCGTCTGTAAAAATTTTAACTGTCTAACTATCACGGTTCATGAGATACAGCCTGGTGACAGACGGACGGACAGACAGCGGAGTCTTAGTAATAGGGTCCCGTTTTATCCTTTGGGTACGGAACCCTAAAAACTTGTGAAATACTTGGAACTTTGAGCTCCAATTATATCTCCATAACGAGAAGGTATGGTCCAGAATATAAAAATGATCAGAACGACGAGGAGAACTAATGCCTTTCTGTTTCGGCAAGGGTCTTTTTACATCCATTTATAGATAGGATACTATGGTTAGACTGCCTCGTTGGTCTAGTGTTTGCAAGCGCGACTGCTCAGCATTAGGTCCTGGGTTCGATTCCAGGGTCGGGCAAAGTGTTATTGCATTTTTCCATCAGCACGCGTAGCATGACTCTCTCCATCTATAGAGATGGAGAGCTCTTTCTATACAATATACTCTTTTTATAACATGTCTTCTGCCTGAGCATGGGGCGACCCGTAGACTCGAGTTTCTACGAAGACAGATAGAAATTATTTCCAGAGCAACGGGAAAATAGCTAGTATTAATGAGATTCTAAATCTCGACCGTCGTGTCACTTAGTGTTGGTGAAAACGGGCACTAGGCATTGAGTTAGGTGTCACTTAGTGCTGATGAAAATAATAATTAGGCATCCAGTTCTGTAGCACGATACAATATAATAAAATTATTTTGAAGGCTTATTCATAATTATGATGTATTACATTCAAGAGCAAAACTAAATTTGTTTTTCAAAGTATGTTAGTTAAAAACAAAGTAACTGCTGCAATTTGATGAAAAAGTCCCATATCTCAAAAACTAAACATCAAATCTTATTCAAACCAATTTCCGTTGAAAGTTTTTTTTACGTTCTACAATCTTACATTTTTTCTAAATTTTCGTCCTCTTACTTTAGAAATTAGAGGGGCGGACACATTTTAGCATTTTCAAACGATTGACTTTGAGATAAACTGGTTTTAGGAACCTCAATGACATTTTTAAAGACCTATGTATAGACACACGCACGTAATGTTTAAAGAGCCCTTAATCTTTTTATTTTTGTGTAATAATCTTAAAGCGGTTCACTGAATACATCTACCTACGAAGTTTCAACTGTGTAGTCCTAATAGTTTCGGAATAAAGTGCCTATGACATACGGACATACAGTACAGACAGACATAACCAATTTACAAGGGGTCCGTTTTTTGCCATTCGGCTACGGAACCCTAAAAAGTGATGATTTAAATTGATGTTGTATTTGAAATAATCACTACTTGTGGTCGTTTACCCAACAAAATGTCATCAAATCCATTTTTTTTTGTTTATTATGTTTAGATATCGATATCCATCACGCGTGCGGAGTATCGTTAGCTAATTTAATTTAACCCACTATAACAAGTGAAGGAATAGGAATATTTCATGAATACCACCCAATAACTACTGGGTGGTTCACACAAAACTAATTGTCAAAGGATATCTACCTATAAATAGGTACAATGCTACGTTAGAAATCATTCAAAAGTTTTAAAATGTTAGTAATTAAATTCGAAAAGAAAAAATCATTGCGATTAAGTAACTTAAATTAATAAAAAAAAATTGCATGAAAATCTCACAAAAGGTTGAACACGCCTGTCATGGGATCAGAGCGGGCGATTTTACTCTTTCAATTTTTTATTATTTTTTATTGTTGCAAATCTCCCACCCTTCTAGGGCATGAAAATACCCCCACAGATAGTAACTGTAGCGATAACTGCGACAAGACCCCCTGAAAACTTTATTTTACCACTTATTTTAGGGTTTTAAATCTTAGTTCCAAACCTAATGCCGAGAACCCTCCAGGTGGGTTCACTTTTGCGCAAACATAATGCCAGTGGCAGTGACCCACCTGGAGGGTGTAGGGCACTTGAAATATGTTTGGTGGGATGGCACATGAGTTCTATGAAACGGGGGTGGACTCGAATGTGTTAATGCTCGTACAGCATTCCTTTCGGAGTTACTTTCTGGCCTAAAAACTGAGGAGACGGCGACGGTAGGACCCCGACTGTTTTCATAATCAATATAGGTCAATAAACACGAAAGAATAGTAATAAAAATAATCTTGTCTAGGTCTAGTAATGTGATGTAGAAGACTACTTGATATTTGTTTCTGCCCCCAAGTATCAAAAGTAGAGAAAAATATTTGTCGTGATATTTGACGTTGTAGATTTTTGTCGACTGAAGAATAGAAACATTTCTTTTCTAAAAGTGCATTTTTAACATCGCAATGGTTACGACGATAGAAATCTTTCTACAATATGTCATTTTGACGATTCTTTCGTCGACAAAACCCGTTTCCTCGATGGTCACGAAGTCAGGATTTGTGCCCGGTTGATGGCAGTAGGATCGCCCCTCTTTTACATGGGATTTAAACAGAAGTGGCGAAATATGGGTGTGGATGTGAAAAGTGAAGAGTAGTGTAAGAATAGGCGGAGATTCAATTTGGATTGGCCAAAAATGGTCCAAGATTCCAGGGCCTTATTTATTTTATTATTAACAAAATGTGTGGGACCGAGTAGTGTTAGTATGTACTGTGAACCAACATACTCGTATGCGCATCTGTTGGCTTGCGCCGACGACGACCAATTTTCAGGTATCGGGTGCTAAAGTTCCGTAAAAATATTATTTACTTTTTTAATTTCCGAGCGCTGATTTTTATGTTTGTTATAGATTTTTATGTTTGTTCAAAATTATTAATAACCAAAACTACCAGACACTTTCTGTAGGCGGAAATTTGTGCCAGACGCTATAAAGCTCGGAAAAAATCACGTGAATTTACTTATAGTCTGAGTCTTAATTTTTATATGCGATACTCGCTCCATTCAGTGTTATTATTTGTTAACAATATGTCATACATGGGTGCTTATACTATTTCTCAATGCAAAGACTCGAGCCGTAAGGCAGAGTTTCTTTTTGTGTCACTGGTTGTTAGAATTTTCAAAGTGTTGTATTTTCAGAATGACGAGAGTAAAGGCGTCAACTTTTTGGAAAATCTGAAAGGAAAATTAAACAACTGGCGTGCAAGGATAAAACATGCGTTTCACATATAGTATTCGTCCGTCACCCACAAAAAAAAATATTTAATTTTTTTTTTTTGTATTGTTGAAGTATTTGGAAGTTTTAATTAAAAGTATTTCATGAAAAAACATTTTTTATTTGTAAATAACATTTTATAAAATATAAACTCGTTACATGGACCTTAGCATACAAAATGTACAATTGTAAGTATTATATATATTACTGTATTTTCGCCACCAAAGAACTACAAATTCACGGCGGAATTTTTACAGGCTCCCACTTTTTTCGCATTGTTATACGGTACATAGGTTTACATTTGAACAAAAAAACTCGCAATTTACCTACCCAAATACGTGTGCCTCGAAAAACTTCACACTTTTTATTTGAGACTAAGCGGATTCTTGTACTTCAATAGAAGATGAGTGTACGTGGGGTAAGACGCAGTGGGCATGGCCTAAATTTCATGTATTGAGAATTTGAGATACCGTACTGGTGTAGAATTCCACTCTTGCTACTAGGAAGGAACTTGAAAACATCGCGGATAAACCTCTATGAGTGAGGGTGTTATTCTACAAATTATACCGTACTGGTGTAGAATTCCACTCTTGCTACTAGGAAGGAACTTGAAAACATAGCGGATAAACCTCTATGAGTGAGGGTGTTATTCTACAAATTATTTTGGCACAGAAAAGCCTAAGTACATTTGCGATATCACGATGTGAATGCTTTTTTCTCATGACCCTCAGTTATGAGTGTACGGTGTACTAAACTGCCACGCCATCTATTTTATTTCTTCACAACAGATGGAGTCTTCAGATAAGAAGATCTTTCCTTCATCATCGTTCAAAACAAACCATTACATGGTCATATTGACATGACAAGTTTCTCCAAGAGTTGACAAACCAGGGTATCTGCTGATCTCTCGGGTCGCAAATGCCTTACCAGGTAAATTTGCTTTGGTCGCATTCCTTTCGGCTCTTTTTCAGGAGTTCTTGTGTGATGCGGACGCTCCTCGGGATCTGGGCTTGACACGAGGGAATGTAGGTAGGGATCTGGTGGGTGATATTGGCAGCCCGGGCTGCGTCGTAGTCGTTCTCGCGGGGGCGCCAGCATAGCTCGTTGCTGCCGCACATGCACGTCATCTCACGACATATCTGAGGAAAACAAGTGCAAAATAACATCCATACTTAAACGCACGTCTTTTTCTCATGGGCAAATCCTTAAACACTCTTTTTGCTTGTCCAGATTTATCAAAGTGGTCGCACTTAAACACAAAGAAAAGTTCGCTCGTTCTAGCCTTCATACAGGTTCACAGCGCTTTTAGCCTGAGGTTCAAGTGTGTAAACGTAATTGTGTCGAAAGGCCAATCAGATTGACCCCGTAATTGGAAACTTTGATAAAATCTTCCAATTGAAATTAGGGGGAAACTGAATTTTAGAATATTACAAACTTTTGTCACAATGATAATGGTAACGTCTTCGCAAAATTTTCATAAGTCCCCCAGGACGAGTACCATACTAAGGGCTAATTGCACGAAAATCTTAACTCAGAGTTAAATGCTGAAGACACGAGGTTACATTGACAATATTGTATGATAAACTGTCAATTTAACCTCGTATTAGCCTCGTATAGTTAAGTTTTTCGTGCAAGTGGGCCTAAGAGTGACTGAGTGATAATACTGAGCGTCGCGAGATACAGATGGGCGGCGTGTAGCACTGATACTAATAATCCTGACCGACGACGCAGGATACTCGTCCCTGCAAGCGTCGGGACAGCCTCAGATAGGGGGCACGCAGGGACAGATGGGCGGCGTGTAGCACTGATACTAATAATCCTGACCGACGCAAGATACTCGTCCCTGCAAGCGTCGGGACAGCCTCACACCCAGCAGGTGGGCGGTACGCAGAGACAGATGGGTGGCGTGTTGCACTAATACTATAGGCCATTCGCTGTAGAAAGGTGCAGGGACATTAGATGTATCGTTCCTTTTCAATCTTGAACGTTACCTTGATTTAAAATCATGACTGAATATTTTAGCTGCACCCTAGCCCATAGACATGTTTAGTGATGGGGTGTGCTGCTACGATGGATGGTCGATATTTTTTATAGAAAAAGAAGTTTACCTTAGTATTTTAAAAATTTTATATCTTTAACTAATATAAATTTTAACCCAAAAGAAAATAAACAACGGAACGACAAATGACAAGCGTGTCGCATAACAGGCGCTAGGACTCGTATTGACGCAAAATTGCCGCCGACGCACCACGCCACATGGCAAAAATGATAACACGAAAAAAAACTTTTATTTTATTCTGGTTTTAGATTGTGTTTTGAATGTACTTTTTTAATTATTTGTATCCAATCTATATTTTAAAATAAACAACATGATAATAGTAAAGAGAACCAGATTTTTGCTTTGAGAATCGTTTACAGATAATGATGATAATGATTGAATTGCATATTGTCTTCTTTTTTTCTATAAAAATATAGACTAAAATATCGACATCATGGTAATATATCCCACTACTAAACATTTCTAGGCGTCTAATGTCACCAAATATCACCTGCAATATAATAATACTAACCGACGCAAGATACTCGTCCCTGCAAGCGTCGGGACAGCCGCACGTCCAGCAGGTGGGGGGCACGCAGGGACAGATGGGCGGCGTGTAGCACGTGCTGGGGTGCCAGCAGCACGTCGGACAGCAGCACTGCTGGCACATCGTGTATACCTGCAAAAACGCATTCTTGGTATAGAATAATAAAATCGAAAACTAAAATTTAAAAAAATCACAGATATACTTAGTGTAACCAGTTCTAGAGTAAACGCCGGGAAGTTTGTGTACGTACCTACATATACAGGGTCGCTCCGACAATACGACAATAAATTAAACTACGTATAATACCCCATGACGCTCCCAGTCTGCATACAAAAATTCGTTCGAATATATCCAGTAGTTTAATCACAGGACATTATTTTGAATGTCCTGTGAATAAACTACTGGATTTATATTCGAACGAATTTTTACATGATGTAGATTATTAGGCTAGCACCAACAGGTTACCTACTGGGGGCATCGGTTTAACACTAAACACATCTTGCCAACTCGCTACTTCAAAAACCTTTGTCAAATTCGTTCCTTATATTTAATATCCAAATGCGAATTAGTGCAAATTATGTCTAAGGTTAGTGAAAAAATATTTTTAAATGGTGTTGTTTGAAAAAGAAAATTGTTTCGATTTTAGAATTTATTTGAAATTTAAAAAATATTCCTATGAACTAGTATTTCCAGTGTTTTCATTTATTGTCGTCACCACCTTGTATAATTCCAGCCAAATCAGATATTTCGGGTTTGTCTTAGGAATGGCAATGCATCTTGATGTACCATGTTTAAAGTTTGCTCGAAAACTGAAAAGCGTTTATTTCAAACTCACCTCTCGCTATATCGTTCACCAAGTAATTATACGAACTATGTTTTGTTGTGTTATTTTATTACTTACCAACCAAATTGCTCGGGCTATCTCGTTCCTAACGATAGGCAGAGAAGTACATAGAAGACAGTGCTCAAACTTGGTCAGCTCCGGTACGCCTAAGATCTGCTCTATTCCGGACGGTCCGAGGACGACCTGGAAAACCAGGATAAAATATTTTTAACTTTTTTTTTTTAAACCAAGCATTTATTGGAATTAAATGAAAAAAAATAGGGCTATCTATCAACATTGAATAAAGTTTCGTGTCCATACTATTAACCGTTGACGAATTCTCTCGTGACTAGGCGATCCTAGCTGCAGGATTAAGGGCCCTCGCTCACGGCGACTTTTTGTAGCGATGCAGTAGCGATGCTGTCGCGCGTCCGCATCAATACAATCGCGAAGCGGTCGCTAGCTGTGTGCCCTCGCCCACGGGCCCAGATTCAGTCGCGATGTAAACGCGATACTGGTGCGATTCCGTCGCGATGCAAACGCGATTCAGTAACGACTCTCGACCTGTCTGTGTTGGCCTGATGCTCGGTTCTCCACTCACGCGTCCGTTCTCTCCCCGATATCGTCCGATACAGTCGCGATACTGTTGCGCGTTAGTAGCGCGTTGGCATCGCTTCTGTAGCGCATTGCAAATGCGACTAACGCGCGTTAGTAGCGATGCAGTCGCGCATTTCGTGAACGCGCGAACAGCATCGCTACAAAAAGTCGCCGTGGGCGAGGGGCCTAAGTCATGTCTGTCATAAAAAATGTATTGTCACCAAACGTGTGTGTTAAACTTCCGCTCATTCGGTTAGTGGAAACTGGTTTGAAAATCATTTTGAATGATTTGATCAATACCTACATACTAACTAAACTAACAATGCAAGTTACTTAAAATCTTACAAAAACATACTGGGCGAAAACGAGTTTGTTGTATGTACATGTAAGGACAGTCACTGAAATCGATAAACACTTAAGTTTTGTTTAACTTATCTTTTGATTAAAATTAGATATTTCAGATGTATTTTTTTTTATAAAGGAATGTTTCCTTTGAGTAAAAGCTATCTGCAGTATTTAGAGTACTTTCCCTCCAGGTGTGGTTGAAAAATTCCAACCTGAATATGGCTGCAAAAAATCTACCAACCCGCACTGGGCCCGTGTGGTAGATTATAGCCCATTCCTTCTTACAGAGAGGAGGCTGTGTCCTAGCAGTGGGCACATTATAGGCAGACGACCGGGACGACGGGCCGCCGCGCGACCTGTTCGAGCTTTTCAAGCGATACTGGTTTTTTTACTATGTAGATAAAGTTTAAAATTATTTCACACTGAAAGTGCTCGCCGCGCCGCTGCCGGCCGATGCTTTCCCGGTGTGAATCGGCCCTAAGGCTTAAGCGCCAGGGTTAGCCCCCGGAATACAAAGTTTCTCACAATTTTCAACTTAGAATACAAGGTTAAATATGGTTGTATGTTAATCAGAATACGACTAGCAACGGTAAAAAGTTGTATTGAGGCTTGTTAACTCACCTCAGTAGCAAAGTACTGGCAGTCAGGCGCGCAGGTGCCGAGACTGTCGACATACCCGCACTGAGTGGTCTTCTTCCCCGACATCCCTTTCAACACGTTGATGGTGGTGCGGGCTATAGAGTACGCACCGGCCAGGCAGGCGGTCGCCGTCGGACAGCCTTTTGCCGAGCAAACCGCCTCGTTGCCAGTCATGATGCATGATGTCACGCATTCCACCTGTCATTATTAATCACATAGATACTTACATAACATAACATCACGCCTGTAATCCACGAAGGGTTAGGCAGAGGTGTACCTAATATTATAGCCACATTCACCGCTATCTTTAAATCCCATGTAGTAGCGGATGAGCCTATTGCCATCAACCGGACACAAATCCAGATTCCGTGGCTGCTACTGAGAAATTCCTGATGGAAAAACCCAATAACACTTTGCCCGACCTGGGAATCGAACCCAGGACCTCATGCTAAGCAGTTGCGCTTGCAACAACTAGACCAACAAGGCAGTCAGTGATCTTTATGGTGGTCTAAAAAAGGTTGCTGTTGGATTAACTGCTGTTTGAGGTAAACTAACTGTAATTGGACTGTATTACGGCATTTTTGTGCCTTCATACACACCTGTTCTTGAGTCATGCTGCAAGGATGCACAGCTGCAGATAACACAGGCACCATGGTATTAGCCGTGCTGCCACCTATGACTGGCACCTTCACGGCTTCGGGAGGAGCCTACATGACAAGACTGGTATTATTACCTTTTTCTTTTTTTCTTCTTATTTATTATAAGTTATGGAGTCAGGCGTTACTTTGCGGAAATCCTTGATATTAAATGTTATGCAAAATGTTTAGTGTTAATTCCGCGAAAAAGAACCAGGTATGGATGTAGGTTGCAGCACCGACCTCCCGCCGGAAAAAATGTGCGCATGCAGGAAAAGCAAACTCGACACGTGTTTCGCCCCTCAACAAGGCACCCTCAGGAGATGTTGACTCGGCGACAGCACGGGCGCGATTTTTCGCGGTCCTGCATCCAAGCCTGGTTCTTTTAATACTAAATATTTGTATACCATTTAATTAACTTCATATTTACGTTGAAAGACGATAGATAGTACCACAAAAATTGATCATAGCTATAAGAAACATTTCTTTATTATTTCAACCGAAAGTCGGCCACTGCTGCATTCTGGAAGGAAGAAGACTCAAGAATCAAACTGATATTACGAGTAAGTAAATACTTACGCAATAATACCATTTCTTATTTTTCCCCATAGATTACTCTATGGATAAATGACAAACATACAGTAATATTTGTATTATAATAAGTTCATCTCGTCTAAGCTTCTCTTTGAAATTACCGACACCCGGACATTGGTGGACGAAATACATCGTGAGGAAACCAGGACTTATAATTAATATCAGTCTGAAGTCGCCAAGTCGTCTTGAGCTAGCGTGGTCATCAGTGCTGGTGCCTTCTCTGTATTAGAAGAGGCCTTTGCCTGTAGTGGGACAGTCATACGTTGGTATTTCTATGTACATACGAGTATATGCCTTAATTTGCAAATACTGACAGATAATGTCACAATCTAGGGAAACGTTATCATCGAGTAACATGTAAACCATCTGTGTCGCTGTAGCCTTCGAAGAGCAAACTCTTTATTGAAGGAAAGCAGAGAGCAAGCACCTTTATTGAATAAAATGAGACGAACCTTCAGAAAGTTAGCCAGCACTGTGTTGGCCCGCACACAGTTCAGCTCCACGCAACCCATGAGCGCGCGAGGGTTGTGCAAGCCGCGGAGGCGTCGTATCTCACCGAGCAGAGGGACCATGCTCATCACTGGCTCAGTTGCCACTAATGTGAATGCCTGACACAGAAAATGGAGAAGTTAAAAAAAGGATGTCAATTTTGTACTGTTATTAGTTACTTAACCGACCGTTAGTGATGATTTTGATGATTATAATTCTGTAACTACATATCTTACAACCTACAACCTAGCACTGGCCTGCAATTGCAAAAAACGCAAGAAATTTTGAATTTCGCTGGCTAGTTGGAGCATTCACCTTAAGGCAAATAAAGCTAAATAAATAAATAAATCGTGCTATATTTTATTTTGTATTGTTCTGTTGGCGCGTGGACATGACGAAACTAACTCCGCCGCCATCTTGTTTTTATCAATACAATTCCCACGGATAATTGAAATTCTACAAACGTTAATGAACAGTGCCTCTCCCAACAGCACACCCCCCCCCCCCTGACAACATCTTTTAATCACCAAAAAAACTATGCTGCACTTTAGTATAATAATTCTCTTTGTAAGGAAGTGTGTACGAATTAATTAAGAAATGAACTATTAATTGTGTTATATTGTGTGAGAAACAAACAGAATATAAAGTTTACTTACAGTCGGGCATGTGTTACAAATCTGCAAGGCTATTTCAGTGACAATCGGTGCACTGTACTCGAACGTGTCCAGCGCGTTTCGCGCCACGAGGACCACTACTTTCGCGTCCTGAAATAAACAACAAACATAACGCATGTATTTCCGGAGGGGCCATCCATAAATTACGTCACACGTTAAGGGGGGGAGGGGGTCGATGAAGTAAGACATTGTGTGACAAGGACGGGGGAGGGGTCAAAAATACATGAAATACGTGTGACGTAACTTACGGATGGCCCCTGATGGGTTAGGCAGAGGCCACGGCACGGCACGGCCACAAAGCCAACAAATATGAAAACGTCAACTCATTTACTTAATAGCTTAGTTACGGCCGGAGCACACCGATACATAATTTTTATTATAAAATAGATTTTCATGATTTATTGAATGAACACGTTACCACCGGTTACTGTAGGTCTCCGTATAATACATACAAAGACTCGTGTTACCAACTGCTAAGATCCTCCATCCATACTACTACACTTTCATACATCTTACTTATCATACGCTCATATTAGCTTAGGTAACTACTTAGATTATACCCGCAACTTCGCCCTCGTGGAGTTCGGGAATTGCCCACGGGATCTTACTCCTGCGATAATAAGTAATCTATGTGCTATACCAGACTATAATCTATCTCTGTGCCAGGTTTCATCCAGATCTGTCGATTTACATTACTTTTTGAATACAAAAAACTACTATTTGTGACTTAAATATAAAAGTTAGACATATGCAGTGCTGTCGTTGACTTTTTTGTAGGCATTATCAAGCTCTACAACTTTTCTCTAGAACTCAATCATATATCTCTCATCCTTAAGGTAGCGTTCATAAGAAACGTGTTCGTTCGAACGTTTATTCTCCGACTTCTTCCGAAAAGGAGGAAAAGAAACGATGGTTCCGGTTTACGACTTTTTTAAATATGGATATATTTAGTTACTATTTAATTATAATGTGAAGAACAACATTTCCCTCTCACTCTCACTGACACACACACACACACCTACACACACACACTCACTTACACACACACACACACCTACACATATGCTCCACAAAGTCAAAACCCATTCTTGTCAATTCGTGTAATTTTAATTTATCGTGTAAGTAAATTGAATGCAATTATTAATTATGTCATAAGATAAATGTCCGACGGAGGGTTAGCCTGGTGATCTGTAATACAGGTTTTACCTAAAACAGACACCACATGTTTGTGAAAAAAAAAAAAAGTTAAAAGTGACAAGTAAAACCACTACTTGGAATAATATTAATAAGTTGAGTCACTGTCAACTACTCAATTTTAAACATGAGTATTCTCATTGTCCACCAATGACGGACAGTGACTCTGTTCATTCCCACTACTTAGTTCTATTAAACAGTTATCGGTAAAAAAAGACGAGCTTCCCTACAAACTTTCATTCCCTATGTAATTCATCCTTAGTGCTCACTTTCATTATATTAGAAACTTTTACGCAAAAATTCATGCTTCTCTTTTCTGATTAAGGAGTTAAAGATTTTTTTTGTATCATACTTTAAGTGCATCGCAAAGCATATGTTTCCCGGAGAACGAGGTTATTTTGCACTTGGTGTCGACGTGACTGAGTTCCATGCCGTAGCCACAAATGGCGCACTGGTCGTACAGAGCTAGCTCATCCAGCAACGGACACTGCTTCAGTAACAGGGCTAGCGGCTGGCCTGCAAAAAAAAACAAACTTATTTAATCAAGGAAGTTACTTAGGTATTTAAATTAGATTTAGCTCCTTAGCTGGGTAATAATTTTACAAATAACTATTGACTTTGGAAAAGTTTATGTACCTACATGAAGTTAAGTACATATCGGGTCAGACGAACAAAAAAGTCCCTGGGTAAATATTTGAAGATACTCGTAATATTCAGGATTCGAAAATTAAGTTAAAAGAATGCTGCCAATTACAACTTTTATGGTTTTAATGCGAAATAATAGGCTTCTTTTGGGTTAGCTCGTTCCAACGTCGACCTCATCTCTGTCCTCTAGGACTAGATTGAGGTCAAGAGTAGGACCATTAAACATAAAAAAAAGTTGATATTGCAGGTTAGCGACAGTATTTGAACTGCTATACAGGGTGGAAGGGACAGCGACGCGAAAATGGTTACCACGTATTCAGTACGTCATTCTAAGCCTCCCCACATAGATATTTTTCATCGGTTATTAAAAAAAAGGAGTTTCGATACAACGGGAAAAATGGTAATTCGATATTTGTACACTTTCTCACATTGTACGTTCTATAAAGAACTTAATAACTTGGGAACTTAAACAAAGAAAAAGTATCTTAAGGCGACTATAATACAGTGCATAAAAATGACAAATAAGAATAATAGCCTTACCACGGGAAACTCGAACCTAAGGAGACGATGTTCGACAAACACAATTTCTGGGCGATTAATAGGCTACAGTTGGCGCCAAAACAGTCCGGGACTTGTGACGACCCGCAGGAGTCGTGACGTGGGTCTGAGTGCGACATCTGAGTGGGTAACTCAGCTTGTAGGTAAAGCAACTTTGAGATACTTACGCCGAAAAATAAAACCCGCGACTGCCACATCACAAATGGTAGTGAGTAAAAGTGTTGGGACAATTTTCAAAGTCGTTACAAATTACTTAAAAGTGTTCTCTAATGTGTAAAGTTTTGCTAATTGCATTTCAAAAGCATGACGTGTACCTACTATTTAAATTACTACAAAAAATACGATTTTTAGGGTATATTTATAACTTTTCGATCATGAACTGCTCAATTTTTGGAATTGGGATGATGAGATTTGAGGAACGTTTATGAATATAACTTTGTTGTTTATAACAATAGGAATACGTTATATACAGCTGAATGTAGTGCTGGAACTATGTCTTACGGCAAAAAAAACCGTAAGTATTTATCTCTCCAAGTAGAACTTATTTGGGGAGGGCCGCGTGATATGCACGTATTCAAAGAATCACCCCCCTACATTATCAACAATTTCTCGTCGCGTCGAATCCAAGTAAATGAAGTTTGGAAAGTGGTTAGGTCCATACCGGTGCAGCCAGCGGCCCCGCAGATGGTGACTTTCGTCCCGCAGTTAATGTATCTCCTCCGGACATATCCGCCATACAATTCATAACAACCCAACGCACTGTATCTTCCGTCTATCAAATGCCGTCTACCCACACGGCACGCTTGTAAAAATAATCTACAAATAACCATATTTTTTTTACACTTATAAATTTATAATTTTTTTAATTTTACATGACTAAAAATGCATGTTTTTTCTTTTTTCTTCTGTCTGTTGACAGTAGAATTTTGTCTGTGATTTTGACAGTAGTTTCATGGACTATGAGGTGCACGAAAAAGAATTTTATACGATTCTGACTATGACACGAATTAATAATTATATTCATATTATTCTCTGATCTTCTCAAAGATCAGAGAGTTGGGTTCCGTAGGTTTTTTTTTATAATAAATTGGCCTACTATTGACCCACCCACCCTGGTGGTTACCCTTTTGGGCCTCTCTTGGGCTTACTCTTGGTTGAGACTATTCGAGTACATAAATACTGAAGAGTATTTATTTCACTTATAAATAGAAGAACTGAAAACCTATGCAGTTTATGAAGCGTCGTTTTCCATCTCAACTAATCTTAAAATAAGACTGCTTAGTTGGTGCTTAGCAGTCCAACCAGCATCTTGCGCATACTTGGAGGTCAGGGTTGTGACTTCAAAACTGCTAATACTAATACATATTATCAAAATTTCCTACCTTAATTTCATATCTACCTATCTTGTAGGAGTCTCGAGGAACCCTACACTATATTAAAAATAATAACATAGCAAGCATACATTTTTCGTATAATTGTTAGCTAGATAGCAGTTTATTACACATAAAATAACTGTGACACTATGGTTAGTTTTACGTAACAGATCTGAGATTACTTGATATTACACAATCGGCGAAAATGTTTGAACCGTTGATATACATTTAATACTACGCTGTGCACACATATAGGTACATAAACCCTCTGAATAAATAATGTGCAAAGATGCTATCGCCTCACTTTGTATAGTAATTGTATTTTACAATAACTCGTTGGCGGTGTGCTGATTCATTTGTGAACTAGGGGTTAGTTTCTCGCGTAACTTCATATGCCCACTACTTATAAAAACAATGTTTTCGAATGTAAAGAAATATTTTTATCAAAGCAACGAGAGTCTACACATCCGCCATATATTTAAACCTCTCTACATAGTGTTATCAACGTTTGGTCTGTTTCCCTATAGTGTTAAATTCAACAATAACAAACGTGGTTTGACGATCATCAAGAAGTCAATATACATTAATTCCCTGTGTGCAATTTCTTACTTATTCCTTCTGCTGTCTTTCCTAGTGTTGCACGTACAGTATGTGTACGACTCCATCGGTGACACAGTCATGACCAGGGAACTACTGACACAAATGAACTATATTGTGGAACTTGTCATTTACATTTTTTTCTGCCTAGCTGCATACTTCTGTGCATTTAAAAACCGCTGTACGTACGTGAAAATAATAAACAAATTAGCAAACAACACTGAACCTCCAAATATGAAGGAAGCAGTGAAACAGTTTCGTTTGCAAATGAATATGATAATGGTTTTTCTTCTAACAGCACTGTTACTACAAATAGCTGTGAACTTCTCCAGGGACGATTCCTTCTGGAAGATGATTTTAGTGTTCATGTCGTTCTTGCTACCACAAATGATGCAGTTCACTGTGCTAACGTTCTACTACGCGCTCATAATGATGCTGTTGGTTTTACTGAAGAATATAAGACTACACATAGCGAACCTATCAAAAGAAAAAATTGCTGTAATGGATTATTTTGAAAAGGTTGAAAGCAAAGTAATGACACTACAATATATGGAATCTTTGTACGCAAAGGCTTTTGAAGCAAAGAGAGATATTAACAAAGCATTTCAAGCGCCCTTGTTGATCACAACGCTACAGTGTTTCCACGCCATGGTTAGCGAATCTCACATCATATACCACGGTCTGGTTGTTGAGAGAGACTTCACCGTACACCCAGTCGTCAATTGTTCTATTTGGATCATTTATCAAATCATTAAAATTTATATTATTGCCCGTACAGGGAATTTATTGAAACGAGAGGTAAAGTAGATAACTAGGTCAGTATAAATATGATATTTATAATTCTCATGATCGATAAGTTTTCTTCTATTTCAGGTGAGGAGAACAGGCCAAGCACTGCACAGTATACCAACGGAAAAACACGATATACGATTGTTACTAGAGGTAATGATACTAGTAATGATATTGATAATTTAAACTGTTCTTTGTAAGTATAATAAGTTATTTTGCTGCGGCCTAACAGGGTAATGTATTCATTTGTTTTTAAGCCAAGCTTGTAACGGTGTGTACATTGTGTAATAAATAAATAAACTTTATTCTAGGAGTTGTTATAACAATCACACTGATAATATTCTTAGATTGCTTACACATGTCCACAATAAAAATATTCTGGTGTTGGTTAATTTCCAGATACAACATTTTTCTTCGATGATTATGTACCAAGGTGATGAAATTACTGCATATGGGTTGTTTTCACTGGATGCCGCTCTGCTGTCTAATGTATGTATGTCTACTGTGTTAGGTATAATTACTTTATCACAGCAACTAGGGGGTGCATTGTCACTATTAGTGTTAAGTCGTCTTGCGCCCGTACTACTACTCCGACGTGCTCAGTCTTTTCCCCGCAGTAGGAATAAAACAACACTGCTTTTAGAGGTCATGGTAGGCCACCTGTTACCACCATATTGCTTATCATTAACACGCTTTTCTTAACTTCACCAGTAACTATAAAAATCCTAAAACATTTTGACCCACATTCCGGTTTCAGACATTTGCATAGGTACTTACATTATCATTTTTTAGTTTGAATGACAATGCATGGTTAGCGAAGTGACGTCATTCTAAATCCAATATGGCAGACTCCCAAAGATGGTGGACAAGTCATTTTTTATGCATTCCCATGATATATATGGGCAAATAACATCATTGTATATGGGTATCAAATGAAAAGGTTTGCTGATGTACGAACATACAACAAAGTGATTCTTGTACCTACGATTTTTCCTTTTGAAAAAAAAAAACCAATTAGTTACCTACTTACGTTTTATTTTTTTACAGATAATCGCATCGTCAGCCATGTATTTAACAATTTTGGTGCAGTTTGACAGGAAGTAAATTTAACCGCACACACACAAAATATACATCTAACAGACTTTGGTACATACCTACATAGGAAAATACACGTTTAAACAACTACCTTATGAATGCCACTAATTTCACTAATACTAAGCGCCTACATGATTGGCTAAATAATTAAGTAAGGCTCGGCTCGATCAATTAAGGTGTTTCTCAGTGTTGGTGAAAACAGGCATAAAGCTCAGTACCTAATCGATCCAAGGCTTTCTTCCAAGAAAATGATAAACATGAAACCGCCTTTTTAGGTACTATACGTACTACGTACCTAATAACATAGAACTAATTATTATTTTTTATATTATGTATTTCCTATTAAAACTAGTGTTTACTAATAAAATATATTCCTAATTCCTATCTGTATTGTTATTATCTATGCCTGTCAGTAAATTAAAATCTAGATTTAATTATATGACTGTAGGTACATTTATGTTGAAGTAGGTTAGCGTGGTAATAGTCAGGCGATGGGCGAATTTGTCACGTATGGATTACCGGCATAGCGTATACAGGGTTATTTGTAAAACACCAGAAACCTCTTAGGAGGTAATTGTACTCATCACTATGAACAACTTTTACTATGGGACCAAACCTGAAATCGCGAAAAAATAATCAGCTGTTCCCTACATTTTGACGAGTTAATAGATCATAAATGTAGGGAACAGCTGATTTTTTTTTCGCGATTTCAGGTTTGGTCCCATAGTAAAAGTTGTTCATAATGATGAGTACAATGACCTCTTAAGAGGTTTCTGGTATTTTACAAATAACCCTGTATAACTATTGGGCGTCCGTATATAGCTGAACGTACGGACGCCCAATAGCTTGACGACGTTAATTGTAGGAGTACGTTACTATACGAGGTGGTACTATTTGGCTGCAAGCTATTGTAAGATACTGTTCTCAGTCGGGTTGCACCAGATTTGAATACGAAATCCCATAATGCCTTTCCTTGCTCGCGATTTCGTCGTTAGGGAGTCCAGTTTGCAAATTGACCATTTTTTTATTATCTTCATATGTTCCCACCATGTACTCGCTGAGTCACCGGCCTTATCCCGAGGTAGAGACTAGGCCTTCATCACCTCTGTGACCCTTTACCTACGGGTCGTATGACAAGAAGTACCTACTTAAGATTTTTCTTGAATTTGTTATTCTGAGAAATGTCTTCAGGATGTTTTACATAGGTACACATACTTAGCTTATTAAGGATATTGGTGCAGGCCATGGCAAGATCCGATCCTGGTTCCAATACCTACCTTGACCCACACGTAGATAAATATTATATCAAAATCGGGCATCCGTAATTATGTATAGATCTTACGAACATTGGAATAAATTTAATGTTGAAACTGTATATTACAAACAAGCGATAGTAAAAGAAAGAGATAAGTAAACCCAAAGCTAGCAACGTCGCACTCCCAAATACCGTCCATCCTGTGAGGAAGTTAAATAACAATCGATGCCATAGGAATCACCATGATTCAGGGTTCAAAAACGTTAGGGCATGACTGCAAGAGAAATATCACGAAAAATACAATTATCGGAAAATGACGTATCCCATGGAGCTGGATATCGAAAAACTAAGCAATATGCATTATGACATGTTAAAAAAAAGTAAGGGGAACTGGGGACGTCGTAATGATGCACGATTTACATAACGCCTTAAAAGATTTCAGGATGTAAATGTACTTACTAAAACGTAAGTCACCGTCAGTACCTATAGGTACTTCAAATTCTTTCGACACATTCCTCTACGTTTCGACATTACGCTACGCACTCCCCACTCATTTTTATTTAGGCTTCTGCATGATTTACTTAGCCAGCAACAATACAATCAAGAGAACATTATATAATTATTCGCACATGGGCCATTACTCTAACAGAGAAGAAGTGAGCTTGATCACCACGCTTGCTCAATGTGGGTTGGTAATGTCAGACTCAAGTCCAGGGTTTCCTCACCACGTTACCCTTCACCATTTCATTCGTCATCACTGGCCCCGCTAAACCAATATATATTTCCGAGAGCCTATCAGCAAGGAACAAAAAGCTCTTTTTCTTGGCACGTGACGCAGCCAACTCAAATGACTACAAATTTTGCTGAGTAAAACATGGCAAGATTTTCGTTCGTAAAAAAGTGGGCTGCATATTGAAGTCAAGAGTGAAACGGACCTGACTAACATTCTGAAAGCCACATGACTAAATTCTGTCTTACTTCATACTTCCATGCGCAAGCATAATTTCTTGTATCACTCATTTTTGTCTTTTTCGAATATATATATATATGTGTTAGAATAGTTGAATTTCACACTTACTTTACAAACAAAAAAAAGCAATATACACAATCTATATAACCCAATTTTTTCATCTCATGCGCCATATTATCCACATCTACAACAAACCGTTTATAATCACAGGCGGCGGGATAGTCCGGGGGGAAACTCCGCTGCCGCGGCAAATTGTCGCTCAGCGGACAGACCTCCGGCGCGATCTCATGGCGACATGGTGAGAGCGACTGTCGCAACCCCGTGCAGGGCACGCCACGATAGTGGCGATAAGTCCCCTCTTTGAGGAGTGGCTAGTGAGGCACCACGGCGCCCTCACCTTCCGCCTGACGCAGGTCAGGACACGGTTGCTTTGGGAGGTACCTGCACCGAATCGGGCGGGAGGAAACGCCCGGGTGCTATCATTGTGAGGATCGCCCGGAGGATACGGTGGAGCACACCGTGGAGATCTGCTCCGCTTGGGCGGAGCACCGCCCTGTCCTCGTAGCGGCGATTGGCGGCGGCAACCTCTCGCGTCCGGGCCTGGTTCAAGCCATGGTCCGGGCGAGAGGGAATGGGAAGCCGTCATCTCCTTCTGCGAAGCAGTCATGCTAGCGAAGGAGGTGGCGGAACGTGAGAGGGAGAGCACCTCACGTCCCAGCCGCCGCGGGAGAAGCACCGGGCGTCGAGGGCCACGTGGTGGCTCTCGGCCACCGTAGGCGCGGGCCTGTGGACGGTGAGTAATGGGCTAGCTCGCCGTCCGTCCGTCTTATGACGACAGGCCGTGTCAACGGCGCGTTCGTGTTCCACGCGCGCCTCAAAGAGATGTCAGCAAACCAGAAGGGGGCCCCTCTGGTTTGGGCCGATGCCTGCCAGGGCTGCGGGACTGTTCGAAAGAGATACCGCGGCCCTGGAACATAAAGGGCAAACGAAGGAACATGGATGGTTTTTAGACAGTAAAAGTCTGACACTCCCTTCCGCTCCGCCCAGAGCGGGAGGGAGTCATTTGATAATTTCACATCCGAAAAAAAAAGGCGGCGGGATAGTGCTGCTTCCATAAGCATGTACATTCTGACGCTTGTCTTTTCCATCTTTTTCTACGTCCCCCGGTTTATACTATTAATAAAAAATGGATGATCTAGAACACCATAAATACTGAGATTGAGCAGATTTCTGTCTCCAACTCATTCGTTTGCTCGCCCGAGCTCAGCCATAACTATGTCAACTCATCTTGTTCTCTAAAAATTCTACATGTTATATTCGAAGAATAAACTGTAATTTCAACCACTTGTTAGTACTGATAACAAGACTAAAGTTCTCACTTGACGTGATATTACTGTCCGAGTGCTGGCTAAGCAAGTGTCCAAATATTCCCTCTTTACCTGGGTACGTAAACCACGCTTCCCGTTTTAAAAACCAGAACGAAGGTGTTGTTGCCTTTATTAAAAATGAGTTTTAACTCATTTTTGTGTTCTAAAGAAATCCCCTTCTTCAATGACGCACAATTGCCTGGTCCTTAAATTTTCCAACGAGTTTGCACTTTACTATATCGATCTCCCTCGTATAGAGACTTGTCACCTTTCCTTTGTAGCTTGGATGATCTACTACGTCAGCTTGCAACATTCAAAACAATCGCTCTTATTGGAGACATAAATATAAACATCGTGCCAAGCAGTCTCGACTCATATGCTGATGAATATTTAAATACTGCGGCATCACACGCAATGCTTCCGGCACATACCTTCCCCACCAGACTCTCAAATTGTCTTGACCATGTATTGTTAAGATCCCCCAACACTGCCACTACCCTGATACTTGACTGCCCTATAACAGATCATTTCCCTGTACTTCTTTTCTGCAACCCAAACATGACAGTCAATACACCCAAAAAATCAATCTTAAAAAATTACATGCTTGAGGTTATAAATGATATGAAAAGTGTAGATTTTTCTCCTATTCTTCACTGTAATAACCCAAACTTAGCAGCTGAACTTTTCGTATCTCTTCTGTCTACCACCAAAAAATCGCACACTTCAGTAATTCCTAGCAGACTGCCTATTAAAAAACCCTGGATAACTCCTGGCCTATTGAGATGTATACGACATAGGGATAAACTATCTAGGACCTTTCTGAGAAATCCTGAAAATGACTCACAATCTAGTATTCCATCGCTATCGAAATTACTGTAATAATCTGCTCAAAAAATTAAGACAAAACCATGAAACTTCCGAGTTCCAAAAGGCCAGGAATAACCCAAAAGCGACATGGCGACTTATCACGCAAGTAGCGAACCTGAATCGGGGTAACAAAGAACCTGCCTCGGAGTTGCTGAAATGCTGTGACGATCCCACCCAATCAGGTAACGAGGTCAACCACTACTTCGCTAATGTCGGTAGTAATCTAGCCTCTAAAATCCACCAACCTATTCCTCCCACTGTCAGTACAGATTCTCAACTTAAACCTGTAGTGCTGAGCTCTGTCAAGCCGTCTCCATCCGGTTCAATGGTTCTGTATGACGTGGACAGAGATGAATTAGATAAAAAATATTCTAAATCTAAAAGATAAATGTACTGTTGTGGTTATGACGGTACATTTATCTTTTAGACACTAGGACACTATCATCCCCATTTTAGTACACATCTTTAATCTGTGCCTTTCCTCAGGTGTTTTTCAGGATGTTTTTAAAATCGCGATGGTTCATCCCATATTCAAAGCTGGGGACAGGGACGGTGTCTCTAACTACAGACCTATATCAGTCTGTCCTTACTACCTTGTCCAAAATTTTTGAAAAAATTATTAACTCTAGATTTGTGAATTTTCTTACAAAAAAAAATTATTTAAGCATACAATCAGTTCGGCTTCAGAGCTGGGAAATCTACGGAGGATGCAGTTTTGGAGCTCACAGACACAATAATTGGCCATATAATAAACAAAAAAGTGTTGGCATCTTCCTGGATTTATCCAAAGCATTTGACACCGTGTCTGTCACCTTACTACTTTCCAAGCTAGATAGCATTGGAATTCGCGGTATTGCTAACGATATCTTCCGCAGCTACCTGACTGACCGCCAGCAGGTAGTATAAATTTAACCTTTATCAGTAAAGAGGAGACAGTTACTTACGATGTGCCTCAGGGTAGTGTCTTTGGACCTATTTTCTTCCTCATTTATGCGAATGAACTCTGCCAACAGTCTCCTCTAAACTGTAAAATCATCACATATGCCGATGACACAGCGCTAATAATTAACAACAACAACTGGTCTGATACCTTCAATAAAGCGGAGATGGCCCTCAGTATGGTCATGTTCTGGTTAAATACAAACCTTCTCACTCTAAATATCAGCAAAAGCAAGTTCATACCCTGTACCCCAGGCATTTTAAGCCAGCCCCCCAGTGCCCTCAAAATCAAAGCTCACGCTTGCACACTTACTGATTACTCTACTTGCACGTGTACACCTATTGAACGTACTGACAACATTAAATATCTTGGAGTAATCATCGACAATCTACTTAAATGAAAAAAACAGATCGACTCTGCTGTGAACCGAGTGCGAAGATTAATTTAATTTTTAATATTTAAAAACTTAGGGGGGTTGCTGACTTCAAAAGTCTGATAACTGTCTACCTTGCTCTCGCTCAGTCAGTTCTTGGGTATTGCGTGACCGCGTGGGGTGGAGCGCACCAAACTGCCATGCTACGTCTAGAAAGGGCGCAGAGGGCCGTACTAAAGGTCCTATCAAAGAAACCAATCCACTTTCCGACATCTGACCTCTATTCTCAATGCAAGGTCACAGTTAGGCAGCTCTTCGTACTACAGACTGTACTCAGAAAACATAAAGAGATTCACTACGACCCAACTTATATTACTGCAAAACGCCTCTTTGACAGAGTTTGCAAATATTTACCCTGTGGAACAGCAGTAGCGAGAAGACATTTCAAGTTTATCAGCCCCAGGCTCTATAACAACATAAATAAGACTTTAAATATTTATCATTTACCCCGTAGTCTCTTGAGAAGGAAGTTGACCGAGTGGTTGAAATCATTGGCATACGACGCAACCGAAAAAAATGTGGAAAATGACTAGCACAAAACACTGACACACACATACACACACTCCACACAAGCACACTCAGACACTCACCTACACACAACCCTTTTATACCCATCCACTCCCACCCACACACACACTCCCAGCTGCGACACTGTTATAAACGTTTGTAGCTATCATCGTTTTCTTTGTAATTGTGCCCTGTATATGTTCCAAAATAAAAAATTTACTTTAAAAAAAAACTCAGTTGTGTCCAACTAAATAGTTTCTGCTTTGCTGGTTCTGTGTTTTGCTTTTTAATTTTTTATAATATGGCTTTTTCAAAGTCATACGTGTATGACTTTGAAAAAGCCATATTATTGGTAGTTGGTACTATTCGCAACTTGGGGCATTAGAAACGGATCAGAAAAAGAACGGGCCACCACGACATTAATGAGCTCAACATAGGTCTATGAATTTACCTACGTTCGTTAAAGGTTTTTAAATTTAGTAAATATGTATTAAGAACTTGCTCTTCCTTTTGCAAGTATTTCACTTCCTTTCCCTTGAATAAAATCAATATTGCACTTGCCTTAGAGCATTTAACCTATGCTCTAAGGCACTTGCAGACCGGAAATAGTATCGTAGTATTGCAATGTGGTTTGCAACAATGGCACTAGTATATTTTTAACACCTATGTTACCAGTGAATAAAATAATTTTGTTGTATTCTTTCCACATTCTCTAAGTGAGAGTTGCCAGACGCAATATAAATCCATGAAATGTGGGAAATTTATATACAGTCGAATGCTCAACATTTTGGCCTCGGTTACTTATATGGAATACACAGATTATACGCGAATTCCCAAATAATAAACAACAATTGCGCCCTTTTGTATCATAATCGAACGAGTTTGCATACCTTATTTTCTTCATAATTAAATGAACACTGTACTAGCCATTATCTAAGCTGTTTTTTTCTTCCACTTGTTGCTTTTTTTTTTACTTATTTATTGAAACGTACAACTGGTTCTATGTAAGTACAGACGTGATAATAATATGTTTGTTGTAAGACGCAGATTATAGGTTTTTGATTTCACATAAACCTAATAATTTGTGAATGAATCATTTACATTTCTATTACTTATTTAGAATTCTTTATTCTACTTGCTGGTTTTATTGTATAATTAATGAATATTCTCTGACTACTTTTTCTATTCCAAAGATATAACGTACCTACTGGCTACTAGTATTAAAAGGGATGAACATGAACTATTTTTTAAATACATACAATATTTTTTATGAGTTGCTAACGAGCTGGCATTTGCACTAAAAACTATTTAGCTACTAAAACCAACTTAGGTCCTTTTTTTACATCTGCATAATGTTGGGCTGTCGGGTCGTGGTAGTTTTAAATTTTCACTCTGACAACCGGTAAATCAAATTTCAATTTCTTGTTGAAGCAGCTAGCTAGCCCAGCTTTCCGTGGTTAGTATTAATTTTCCGAATAATTTAATACTATTCAATTATACACAAATAGTTAATCGTTTATTTAAATCTTTTCAGTGTTTTTTCACTAGCAAGTTGCTTCAGAAAAGGAAATTGCAAAAATGGTAAGTCGTGATTCGTGATATACTTTCAGGAAAGGAAACCTCACGGTAAAACTTATTTATTCTATTTCATCCGGAATAACAGCTTAAAATCATGTAAAATCTTAATAGTAGTGTCAATTGATCAACTATACTGAGTTTGTTATGAAAATGTAGGCGCCGGATGCCGGCATGCGGTGTAGTGTAGCCATTTTGAGATACTGTAATGGCTGGCGGCCGCCATGTCACAGAACTGGAATCGCACCTCAAGTTCGCACGCTCCTGAAAAATCTATCGATCTAATGCATCTAGACTTAATTCAAGTGTAATTCCCTATTTTTATTTAATTTCAACAAATCGGAATCTGTTTCTAGTGTAGTGATTCAGTTTACGTTTTTGTGGGAGTGGTGAACTAATGAACAATACGATCGTGCGATAATTAACAATGTATGTTCTTAGGCATCAGGTACGTTTTCATTAGTATTGTGTCTCGTTCCGTACAGGCATAAATCACGCCACGTCATGTTGTAATCTGACAAAAAATTTTTCGTAACTTGTCAGGTAATTGGTCCGTAATTATTGCACTGCAGTGGTTGCTTTACTATGATGGTTATTGTTGAATACCTAGATGGACGGAAACGTAGTGCATCCTCACCCGGGAGTGGTGCCGGGTGGCATCCCCGGCGTGGTGCACGGGATGGCGGTGCATGGAGCCGGTCCGGATGGCGAGCACGCCCCGCACGGCCCGCGCCGTCGCTACCAGAACAGGCCGAAGCCTCCAAACAACTTGGAACGCTTGCCCCTCGATGAAGCTGCTAAGAGAGTAAGCATCTTTTATTTATAAAACCCAGGTACCCACATTTTCTTAGTGTTTAAATCTGACTCATGGCAGCATTGCTACAATTTTTACAGATACTTAGGTAACTTATAATCACCTGTCAAAGTAGGAAATCAATCAGTTGGAGATAGTTGACCAGTATGTCTATCCGGGCCATAATAATGCTTTCATTTGACAAAGAGCATCAACAAAAGGAAATATCCCAAAGAAAACAGCTTGGGTCTGTCATGTTTAGCCTATTGGAGAACTTTTCGAAATCAGCCAAAATTCCACTTCTAAAGTCCCACCTCTATAAGCATTGTGTTCTGCACACAATTGTCAGGTGCAGAAACATGTCGCTCATACAGGAGACTGTACGGACTGAGACTTTAAAGGTACAACTGTTCGGGTCGCAACCGCAGCAGCAGCAGTCACAATGACACGACTGGTCGCGGTCGCTTCCGGAATAGATCAGTGTTCCATTCTCAGCATAAAGCTGATAGATCTAGTTCCTTAGATTGATATCTGAATACATACAAAGGTTTTTGATTTTGGAAAGCTCATTATGGAATTTTCAAATGGCTCCTGTCCATTTGCTGACTAAACCTAGCAAGGCGGGGTGATGACAGTTGGAGTAAAGCTGTCACCGAATGCCATTTAAGAACTGGGGAAATGTGGGTTATCTGGCAGCTAGATGAGCAGACCACATAGTTGCCATTGGGGGAAAAATAACTCTACAACTAATGGATAGGATTCATATGGGCGGTCATTTCTGTCCAGCGTATGTGTAGTACATTGCCTGTCTAGTGCCGTAATGAGTTGGAGTTGGTGAATAAAAATTTATGTTAATGATTACACTTTGTTTCAGGAAATGGAGTCTCTTCCATTGAAAACTCCTGTGTCAGTGTTGCAAGAACTACTGGCACGTCGTGGAACTGTGCCCAAGTATGAGCTGGTGCAGATCGAGGGCATGATACATGAGCCAACCTTCCGCTACCGAGTGACAGTTGCTGATCTCGTTGGTAAGTACTTACTAGTGTGTAATGAACTGTGTTTACATTCACGACAATGTAATAACAGATGTAATTACAGCTATGGGTACTGGACGCTCCAAGAAGGAAGCTAAGCATTCTGCAGCTAAAGCTTTGCTTGATAAATTGACCGGGGCGGCTCCTGCTGATCAGTCTACGAATGGCAATGTTCCTGAGACGTAAGTTCAATTTTAAATTCAATTTGTATGTTTATTTTAATGATACATACTTATTACTTAATGATGAATATCAGATTTAGATTATTAAAAATTAAATCTTTTGTTTACAGTGGAGCTGTGGTATCATCATTTGAAGATAAATTGATGGGCAATCCTGTTGGATGGCTGCAAGAGCTTTGCATGTCTCGCTTTTGGCCACCACCCTCTTATCATGCTGAAAATGATGACAATGTGAATAGGCGTAAGTTTACTTTATACTATCTTCAGTCTTACTTTGTAGTAGGTATTGAAAATGCAAAATAACACTTAAACAGCCAATAACTTTTTTTTTTCTCAAGGTTTGCCTCATGAGCGCCAATTTACTATTGTGTGCACTCTGCTGAAACGCCGTGAAGTGGGAACTGGCAAGTCTAAGAAGCTTGCTAAGCGCCAGGCTGCCTACAAGATGTGGCAAGCTCTGCAGGACAACCCTCCGGAATCGTTCCAGCCTGAGGAAGAGGTATTTTTGAAAAGTTGAAGACCTGACCACAATATAATAATACTTTCAAGTCATTCAATTCTAGTTAACTTTTTGTTACCTCATTTGTTGATTCCAACATTTTATTTTAAAGTATTGTTTCCAATAATTTAGTTTCACATACTAACTAACCCCTATAGCCAATAGTAACATTGTTTACTTACACTTTTTAATGACCATTTTATATTATTGATAACATTTCTTAACAGATCCCTTGACTAGGCATCAACCAGCCATATGGGTGGCTCTTTTGTATCATTCCCTGAGAGGTTTGCACTTGGCCAGGTGTTTTACTATCTTTCAGTCAGCTTCTGCAGGCATGAATGGACAGAAGGGTCACTCGCGTCAAAATTTCTTGTTTGATCTAATGTTTCGTGTTATGTTCTAGGGCGGCGTCGCGGCCCGTTATGCCGACTTGAAAGATAGTAAAATCTCCACTCTGACTACAAGTCACAGCCACAAGGTGTCGCAGTTCCACAAACATCTTAAACAGTCTGTCGGCCCTAACCTGGCCAAGTTGCAGGTATGATATACTTTGAAATATTATGCATGGATAACTTTAACTGGTTAATATGAACAAAAAAACCCGGACTGGATATTGTATTTCAGAAGCATGAAGTTATTTGTCTATTTTAATTTATTACTATTGTGGCAGTAAAAGGATTTCTGCAATTTTTAAGGTACTGATATAAATGTTTTCTTACAACAGGTTACCCCACTTAACAACAAAGACTTCAATTTCGTGCAATTCTTGCAAGAGATCGCATCTGAGCAGTCATTTGAAGTAACCTATGTGGATATTGAAGAGAAGTCAATGACTGGTCGTTGCCAATGCCTTGTCCAGCTGTCAACCCTACCAGTGGCTGTTTGCTATGGATCTGGACTCACCAGCAAGGATGCCCAGTCATCAGCAGCTCAGAATGCTCTTGAGTACCTCAAGATAATGACAAAAAAGTGAATGGCTTCACAATCTTGCGACATCAGCACCACTTGCCGGGTGCTCCACAGTTCACATATTATTTAAATGAGTTATTTTAACAAATAACTAGTGGTGAACCCATGGCACTAGAGCTGGTGATTGATGTCGCTAGGTTTTGAGCCTATACTTAACTTTATCACCACTTCCCATTTGAATATGGCATAATGCCTGTGTGCCAACAGCACTTCGGGCTATGCTTTATAACTGGCATGTTTGCAGTATCTTACTTGTGATTTTTTTCCCTGTTAGTTTCAATTTGCATTTGGCCATCTTATCAGTGCATGTCTTCAAATACTGCTGTTTTAATTTCTTTTACTTAATCTAACATTGGCAAGTGACTTTTCACTTGTACTATTACTGCCAACGTGCGAGGGTAAATGGCATAGCCCGTAAATTTAAATGAAACAAAGTATGGAGTGGTTACATAACAAATACAAGCTATACTTTGCATAGAATTAGTGTAATTTTCCCAGCGTGGAAATTACGTAAAAAAAAAGAAAAAAATACAAAAAAAATATAAAATACATAAAGGTAAAAAAAAATACGTGTGGATATTTCCAGTTTAATATTCAGCATTATTTAGTCATGATTTTTGCATTCATATTAATAAAAACGTATACTTATCAAACAAAAGTTGAAATCTTAGCTTTTAATGTATATTATAATCATGGCATAGCCAGTCATATTTTTCATTTTGTTAAACCAGATATATACTTATTTATATAATAAAATTAGTTAAGTGTCGTGTGTTAAGCAGCTATCTAACATGCTGAGCATTAAACGGAAAAATTATTCTCAGCTAGTAATGTCTTGTTGACGAACTGCCCGACCTTTGCTTTGTAACAAAATCCAACATTGCGGTCAGCTTGAACTTGGAAATGTAACTTTATTTCTAACGCAAGGGTTGGAATTTGTGGATGAATCATGTGAGGCAGGATTGCAGAGTGTTTTTATTTGAATTTGAACCAGTGAGTCTAGGTTTTCTTTTGAATACAAGATGGTTAACTTTGCAGGGAAGCTGAGAACTACGTGCTAGAGTGAATTTATCACTGGAATTAGTGGTTGCGAAGTTAGGATCCCTTGCCTGTGAAAATGGGCATTATTTTAATGCAAAGTATAGAGGTTGTAACAATTTCTAACTGTACAGTGTCGTCGTCGATGCTTTGCCTTGACATGCCGGGCAATGACGAGGATCCTGCACGCACCAAGTTTCTTTTAAATTGAATGGTGTGAGTTCAACCTGCCCTTGTAAAACATCGCACTGTTCAAGTTAGAAAAGACTACTCGAGTAAAGGATTGGAGTTCCGTTCAACCAAGACCAACTAAATAAAATTACAATGTCCGAGCGTCGTGGCATTGAAGTTGAATGTATTATTTTTGTGTTTAGTGAGTCTTGGTTTTACATGTTCTTGAGATTATTCTCAAGTTATAAAATAGTCATGATAAATTTTAGATTATTGTCAACTTTGTGGACATTATCACACTTCTCACCTATTTATGTGAAACGGTTTTTTTAAACGTGTAATAGAGTAACTTTAATTTTTGCTATGAATTATTTCTGCGCTAATTTAAATAAATTTGATGTTGCTTATGATATTCACTTTTTTAATTAAAATTCCCCATTATCTTTTTAAACGAGGCGGATAGTTGAAGCGTGCCCCAGACGGGAAATTCCTGCAAGTGGGCCATTATTTTTTTCCAGGGCCCAAATTGAGTAACTATGTCGTAAAAATAATTGTAAAACCAATTAGTTTATTTTTTAGGTTAATTTAGTTTTATCAATATTTAAAGTAAACAGTACAGGCATTAGCAGCGATGTTTTTTTACTATTTATTGTTTTGTTTGATATTAATACAAGGAAAGGAGTAGAAAAACAACAACTGTGTTACTTACTTAGAATAATCAGTTTTATTGTAGGAACTTTTACCTCAATTTTAAAAACCTATCAAACATAAACTTAGACAAGAATTACAATAATCTTATAATGTAAAATCACAATCATCTCAGTCTAATATCTTATTTTCTAATTAAGTTTACCAATGCGTTACGTTATTTTAATTAAAGCTACTGTAATTTCTCAAAATATGCCTTAATAATAGCAATTTAAACTCAATCTTTATAGCACAGGTTGAAAAATGGTAGATAAACAAAAAAATATAAAATTTGTGGTGGTTCAAAATTATATTAAAAGCTTTATAGCTCTTAACGTATTCAGAAAAAGAGGGACAAAAAAGTAACGCAGTAGTTGGATAAGTAACACAGTGGTAATCTTATCACAGCACTAGGTGTTTTTTTTCGCTTTAACTAATAGAAACGCTCTAAAAACAATAATAATAATAATAGGTATTTGAAATAAAATAAAACTTCTCCTTAAAACAAAAACAAAACGAAATATCCTCTCAAATTAACATTTTTAAACATAAATTCTTTGTCTTATCAGTCTTATTTCTCAAATATATTTAATGGAACATCAAATTCGTAATTTTTTTTTTTTATTACAAAATGGGCCTGCTCTTGACCTCGATCACGCCTGGTGGAAAGCGATGGATGAGGTCTATGATCAAACGAGCGTGCCCAGAAGATGCCTGTTCACTCTTGCTTTGAAGGCAGACGGGTTATATGTGGGAGGGAACACAGATGCCGGCAGAGAGTTCCACACCTTGGCTGTGCGCATGATAAACGTGGAGGAGAAGCGCCGAGTACGACTTGTCGGGATATCAACCAAGTGTGGATGGTACGCCGCAGTACGTCTGCTAGTCCGGTGGTAAAAGGGTGATGGTGGAATCAGATCGTGGAGCTCCTGTGCACACTCCGAAGTACAGTCTGTAGAAGACCGACAAGCAGGCGACATTACGCCGATGAGCTAGGCTGTGAAGCGAAGCTATCAAAGTCTCGTCGCCTATGAGTCTTTTAGCTCTGTGTTCCACCGAATCAAGTGCAGCGAGCTGGTATTTTGCTGAACCATCCCACAAGTGACTGCAATACTCCATACAGGAACGGACCTGTGCTTTATATACACTTAAAAGCTGTCCAGATGTGAAGTATCGCCTCACCTTATTCAGGATGCCTAGCTTCTTAGCTGCGGTCTGAGCTTTCGACTCGATGGTTGAGCCGAAGTTGAGATCCGATGTCAACTCCATGCCCAAAAGCTGTAGGCGGTCGGTGACTGGTACAACTGTACCTCGGAAAGCTGGAGACAACTGGAACTGGCTCTTTTAAGCAGTGAAAAGACATGCCTGTGTTTTTTCAGAGCATTGAATCTGACCAGATTGTCGTCGCCCCACTTGGAAACGAGATTTAGGGTCAGATTCATTCGCTCCACCATGGCCTCTCTATGAGTAGCAGTTTCTTCTCTGCTGGCTCTTGCACTGGACAGGTATCTTTCTGCGACTGTGCTGTCATCAGCGTACCCGATTGCACCAAGCTGTAGGTCGTTGATGTGTAGCAGAAATAAAGTTGCAGAAAGAACAGACCCCTGAGGAACACCGGCATCAATGGCCTTATGATCCGATGAGCAGCCATCTATGACCACTCTGATCGAACGGCCACTCAGGAAGTCGGAAATCCAGTTGCAAAAGTTAGCAGAGATGCCGAATGCAGGAAGCTTAGCCAACAGACTAGCGTGCCAGACCCTGTCAAAGGCCTTTGAGATATCAAGCGATACAGCAAGGGCTTCGCCGTGTTTCTCAATGGCCTCGCCCCAGTAATGCGTAACATACACAAGAAGATCCCCAGTTGAAAGACCACGACGGAAGCCATACTGATGGTCACTGAGGAGCTCATTGTCTTCGAGGTATGTTAGCAGCTTATTGTTAAGTACCCTTTCCATCACTTTGCCCAGTATGGAGGTTATGGCGATTGGTCACTTTGGTGGTTGGTGGACTGGTTGGTAGCAGGATCGGCACGGTTACCCTTTCTGGGCACTGGCTGCACATTAGCAAGCTTCCAGGACTCCGGCACCACTCCGGTTTTTAGAGATAGGCGAAACAAGCGCGTCAAGACAGGAGATAACTCAGAAGATGTTTTCTTTTAGCCTCAGCATTTTTCACAGGGTCCTGTTTCAATTTTCCCTATAACGCCGTTGTTTTTCTGCCGGTGTTAACGCCATTATATTGAAAATAATATACTGTAACAAAATAACCCAATAATTAATTAAGTGAACTGTAAAATAGATAAAAACACTTCGAAAACTGTTTACTTTGCAACTGCGTTACTGCACCTACAACTGCGTTACTTCTCGTGGTAACGCAGTGTAGTGGTAACGCAGTTGTAAAAATAACGTGTATTCTAACATTTGGGTCATATGATAATAAATACCTAATTATTTTTGAGTGCATGCAAATATTTACTTATTCTATTACAAAACGCAATAAAAAAAAAAGACGGGTTGCACTCCGGGAGTGCCGGCAGAAGTGAAAACTTGATTATAACAACGTTTTTTATAACAACGCCCTCTAGTAGCAGCTAAAAAAACTGTCGCGCCTACCAGTAACAGTGTTCTCTGTTTCAATGCATCATTTTAGTTTTCAATATCAAAGATAGATGGCGCTTTGTGCTAGCGCCATCTACCAGCGGTCTCTCACAACAGTTACTCATTGCATTTGCTAATGTACTTTCTACTACATTCTACAAGATGTCGCTAGGAGTTATAAAACTACGATCATGTTCCAAAACATTTAAAAATTTCTTTAAATAATTTTAAACCATAAAATGTTGAAGGTTAAGTTCAAAATCGTCTACTCTTCATCCGTCTTACGCTTTTTCCAAATTTCTTTAAATAATTTTAAACCATAAAATGTTGAAGGTTAAGTTCAAAATCGTCTACTCTCCATCCGTCTTACGCTTTTTCCAAATTTCTTTAAATGATTTTAAACCATAAAATGTTGAAGGTTAAGTTCAAAATCGTCTACTCTCCATCCGTCTTACGATTAGGTCACGTGTCCTGACGCGAGTGTCCTGACGCGAGTTTAAGATTTTATACCCATTACAGAACAATTTTTTTAGAGTGCTCAACGCCGCTAAAGAAGTTTTCACTTCAAAAACAATCAAATATTTAAAAAACTCACCGTTTGCCGTCGGTAACTCAGCGGCCGCACAATAAACACACGCGCCTCTTCGGATGACTCGAGCTCGACCGACTGACGCGACCAGCGTCTAGGCCACGAACACCCGCCTCACCCCGCCAGCAATTCACATTAAATCAAACGAACTTAGTCGAAAATGCACGAAAAAAGTCGAATTTAAGACTCACTTTTGATTGGTAACACAGAGTACTTACGTTTTCTTACTTCAACAGAGACAATACAAGAAATATTTCGTAAATAATACACGGTTAAAGAAAAGATAAACTTATTAGCCTGTTAATAAAGTTCATATTTACCTTAATTTCCGTAGATATTTTAATTTAATAGCCGTGAAGAGTTTTAATGTAATGTCAATGTATTTGAAGCGAGTTGCTTGCTGGGACAGCCTGATTTTGTATGAGATACGACTGCGTTACCGAGAAAAGCGACTGAGTTACCGTCATTTACGTCAAATTATAACATTTTTCACTAATGTTTATGTCTTCTTAGAGGGATATTATTGTTACGTTTCTACCAATAGAGATTTTATTTTAGTAATCATAGTTTTTTTTAATGTAATAGGCTCTGTTCTTGAGAGACCGATTATGGGCCCTGGAAAAAAATAATGGCCCAAGTACCCTACGTGTCAATTCCGACAACGGAAAAATCTCTCGCAATGCAGCCATGCATTGAAAATAGCACCGTAAACTAGAAAACTGAATGAATAGCGACGCGGCAGGGTCAGCGCACACCAAGAGCAGAGCATTTTCGAGACTACTGAAAAATTAAACTTCAACAATTCCATACATTGCTAAATTAAATAGACGTCCAAACTTAATGCTCGCACATGACACTGTCGCCCGCCTCCTCGAGCATACCAGAGAACGCGCGAGCTAATATAAACTCCACGAGATCATTCCTCCATCTCCCTTCTTCCATCGGGAGTCGAGACGTACTGCGGGTTATCACCCATGGCTTGTCGATGTTCCACACATTCGCACGAAGCGCTTTGCCACATCGTTTATTATGCGCACAGCCAAGGAATGGAATTCCCTGCCTTTGTCGGCGTTCCCAAGTTCATATGACACCAATCTATTTAACACGTTGACTGTCCCATCTATTTTGGATAATCTCGTGGTACGTCCAATGGTGTTTTTTTTATAAACTACTTTAATTCATACGTCCCTAGAAAATCAAAGTTCTAGCTCACACGTCCAGCGCAGTAAACGCAGTTCAGTTGCCACTGACTTAATGCATTACATATAATGCACGGACGTCACAGCCAGATCAACATTGCATTACATGTAATGCACGGACAGTCTACGTGTTAAGTCGCGAGTTATTAGGCTTCTTTTGGATTATCTCGTTCCATCGTCGACCTTTTTTTTCGGATGGGAAATCATCAAATGACTCCTCCCGCTCTGGGCGGAGCGGAAGGGAGTGTCAGACTTTTACTGACTAAAAACCATCCATGTTCCTTCTTTTGCCCTTTATGTTCCAGGGCCGCGGTATCTCTTTCGAGCAGTCCCGCAGCCCTGGACGATACCGCAGACCTAACCGTGAAGGTTAGGTCTGCGGTTTTGGAATATTTCTAGTTTTTCGTTAAATTATTATTATTGTTTAATAACCCACTTCTAATTCCATCGTTGACCTCATCTCTGTCCTCAGGACTAGATTGAGGTCAAGAGTAGGCCCATTAAACATAATAAAAAAAAAAACATATTATTTAGGAATAAGAAATATGGAAATATGTGTGGGTTGGGTGGTGGTGGTGGGAATATGGTATGTCTTATGTCTATTAATATTCGGATACGAACACAACGTATGAAATAAACACACGGTAAATACAATTCTTAAGTAACTTTATCTGTCATGTCTAATCTATTACATTACAACGATGCATTTATTTTCTAATTTTTAATTTACTCTTTTCACTGAATCTGAATGCTCTCAACTTTCCTTGTGTCGACAAAATATTATTATGTGAAAAATTGTCATTATTAGTATTTCTGCGCATCACTGTGAACGACTGAGCAGGACTAAAATGCATTGCATTGCAAGGTTCCCAACTTTCCTCTTGAGATAAATTCCAGGTTTCAATTTCCGTAGACGGAGTTAGATTTGTTGCAGAGCATTCATCAAATATACTCTCATTGTATTCCATATCTTCTTCCGTAAAGATATGCTGCTTAGGCGATCTTACTGTATCATCAGCCATCGAAGCTTCAGCATTGTCATAACAAGGCGAGTAAGTTATGCCGTCACAAAACTGAAGAGGCGGCGGAACTATCTCGTCACTATCATCATCAGCCACGCTTTGTAAAAGAGTTTTCGGATCAAACATTGCTTGGTCTATTTTATAATCGTAAAAAGGCTCTAAGTCAACATTGGCTGGTAAATGGACCGGCTCTAAACCCAATTCAGTGATAGATTCATATTCAGGAATTTCTTCGATAGGTCTTATTTCAGTACATTTTGTGTACTGACTTGAATATAAATCGTCGCATTTCTTCTTTGCTTCAACATAGCGATTTAGTTTTGGAAATTGTAGGATTTCTTTTTCGACTTCGGGTTTATTATCTACTATTGTTTCTGGTAAAGTGGCATGTAGTTTATTAATGTCGGTTATCTTGAAAGGTTTTTGAGATTTTGTTGTGGATGGACTAACAGTTCTATTTAAACCAGAACAGCTCGGAACTACTGTTTTGACTGAATTTTTCCTGAAACATAAACGAAATAGGGAATATTTGATTTAGTTAGCTACAGAGTGACGAAAAGAAAGTTTGTAACACATTAATTTGTGAAATATATGTACTTACGCTAATATTTTACTGTATTTATTTAATATATTTCTTATGTTATTCTTCCTTTTAACTGGACTATTTACAGTTTCTGATTCTCCTAACTTTCCACTTGTGTCTCCGTAGTCATCAGCATCACAATTATTATTTTGTTCTAATTCTTCGTGTTTCATTTCAGGCATTTTTATCTTGCTAGCACCATTGATTGTATTCTTATTAAAATGTATCATTGTATCAAGTACCTTTGGCCCTTCACTTTTATGTTTGAATTTTAAATGGTTGCTTTCAGATTCTTCTCCACCTTTATCATGATTTGGCAGCTTAACGACATTCTTAACCGTTGGCAGTTCAGGTCTGGACAATCTAACTAATGGTAAGTTTATTTTTGATGTATTTCTATTTTCATTTTTGACTGTGGCTATAATTTTATTTGCGTCTTCAGTAATACTTTGAAAAGGATTGTCTTGTTTCGTCAGTTCTACAATTTTAATTCTTTTGTTATTTGAAGAAGTTTCTTCGCAATCTGTTTCATGATTCTGATAAGAATTTTGTTTACGCGAAACTATTGCTGTAATATCTAGATCCATTTTTACTTTTTTGATAACTTGCACACAATATTCTGGGGTTTGTTTAGTACAGACATCAATTTTGCTACTTGAATAAATGTATCTTTTCACGTAATCTGCTTTTTGTTTATTTTCTTCTAAATTCTTTGAAGATTGACTTGACTTACTTTGACTATTATTCATTAAATAACAAGAAGGATACGAGTCATTCATCACAGATGATGGATAGCAAATACTTTTATTGCACTGTGCCTGATTAGGCCGTATATTAAGTCCACTATGTTCTATCTCATCTTCATCATGTGATGCTCTGTTATTTTTCACGTATTCATTCCTACCTTTCAGACCTATATCTGAGTCAGGGGTTTTTGGAGTAGCATGTGCCTTAGGAAATTCGTAATGATGATAACCGATATTTTCTATCTGCAAGGTTTTGTCATGCGATGCTCTTTTATTTTCAACTAGTTGATTTCTATTTTTCGGAACTATATCTGAGCAATACTTATTTGTAGGAGCATCTTCCATCGCCAAAGTTTTATCAAGCGACGATCTGTAATTTTCAACTTGTTGATTTCTATTTTTCTGAAATATATCTGAGCAAGGCTCGTAAAGGTTTGGACTAATATTTTCTATTGCCAAAGCCTTGGTGTGATATCCTCTATCGTTTTCGAAAAGCAGATATCTATTCTTCAGAGCCATGTCTGAGCTAGGGTTTTTTGTTTGAGCATCTACCTGACTGAAATTGTAAAGATTACGATCGGTGACTTCTATGGCCATGGTTTCACTATGCGGTCCTCTGTTATTTTCAACTAGTTGATTTTTATTTTTTAGCACTATACTTCCTACTGCCTTAGTGGAATCGTAAAGATCACGACCGATAGTTTCTTTAGCCAAGGCTTTGTTATGCGACGCTCTATCATTTGAAACTAGTAGTAGAGTACTACTTTTCAGAACTATGTCTGTGCATGGGTTCTTTACTGGAGCGTCTATATTGGTAGATTCGTAAAGGTTTTTAAGCTCTTTGTTGTCAAGTACAACATAACTTGGATTATTTTTGCTTCCGTCGGTAACAATAGGTTTTGTGATTATGTTTAGTTCATGCATAACTGAACGCTGATCGTTCATGTCCATGTTATTCTTATCTGAATATTGGCCAGTAACTTCTGTAGGACTAATCATTATTAAATCTGGGTCCAAGCTTGCTACGTTATTACAGTATTCGTTGTTTTCTTTTTTAAAGTTATAGTCTTCTACACATATTATGTCATCTAAATCGTTTTCATTGATTTTATTCCAATCCACGTTTCTTTTAACATTAACCTGTTTTGTGAACATTTTGCTAGTTTCATCAAAGTTTAAAATTAATGTGTCGTCTAAATTATCTTCTTTTACTTCATTGACACTATATTCTATAGAATCTTCGTCATCTAACATTATAGTGTGTGAATGTGTTACGGTTTTCACATTATTATCATAGCAATGACTTGTGTCGACTTCGTTGAAATTACAATGTTTTGTAATATTGTGAATATTCGTCATGCTATCGCAATCCTTAGAATCTTGATTGAAGATAAAGTTTTCTTCGTCTTTAGTTGGTTGTTTGTTACTATTTTGTCGTGTAAAATTTTTACTACCTAATATTTCTTTTATTTCATATCGAGGATAAGGGCTATGCATTGGACTATTTAATATTTCAGAATCCTGATTGATTGGTGTAATTATTTGAGCCTTTTTATCAGCAGTTGGCAATCCCTCTTCAGGATTATCTAACAACATTTTTATACTTCTGTTCGGCACAGAAGTCTTTGTATGTGTTTTCGTCAAGTACTTTTGTATTTGATTTTTGATAGTGTCTGAAAATCCATTATCTTTTTGTGTGGCTTCAGCTTTTTCTTCATCGTCGCTCAAACTTAATTTCCGTTCTAATAACTCAATAAAGCTGTAGTTTGATTTTGGAGTTTTGGGTTTCAGCTTTCTTGGTGCCCTTAAAGCTTTGTAACTAATGGACTTTGTAGTTGAGTTTTCATTTGACATATTTTTAAGACCTATCAATTTAGTGGAGAAAGGATTTTGAACATTGAGCATTTTTTCAGAAAAATATGGATTGGTATTGGTTTTTACATGGTTTAAGCTGGTTTTACTTTTACCCATTTCGTTTTCAATTTCGTTTAGTATGCTGTCAATCTTTTCTTCATCTATAAAATCATCGCTGGCCATTTCTTCATAACATGTATTATTCATTGTTGATAAAGTATCTACAGTTTTTGTTGAATTGCTCATTGTTTTATTGTAGCATGCATCTGCGTTTTTGTCAACTAGGCCACTATTTTGCCTACTTTGTTGATGCAAGCTTTGGCTTATATTTCTAGAAGCAGTATCAAATGATTGTTTGAGGTATTTAAAATTCTCTATTATAGCATTCTCCCGTTTCCTCTTTTCTTTCGACTTTTCTATAGTATCTGGGTTGATCTTTCTTTTGCGTTCTTTAAATGTGTCTGTTATGCAGGTTTGCCTTTCTGCAGATTTTTTTGTTGGTATTACATTTGTTTGCACTGGTGTGCATGGTTCTGATCCTCTTAAGAACGGTTCTAAATCATTGAACAAATATTCTGACTGTACGTCAATACCCACTGGAATAGAAACGTAGAAATTATATTAATATGGGCGATTTCTAGTATTGTAGCAGAGTGCAATAAGACAACAATACTAAAAAGGTGGAACGAAGTTTATAGGTAGTGGTCGGAATTTCATAGGACGTTTTTTGTTCAATTACTAGACGTGTGGAGAAGAACTTAAAAAAAAACCTCTAGAAACCTCCTACTCTACCACCTCCCCAAGAAACTCAATCAATATTTATTTGTGAATACAGGTATTACAATAAAGGTGTAAAATCCGATCACTACCCACATATAAACTTCGTTCCACCTTTTTGTCTAATTGCGCTAGTACTACTGGCCAAGTAAATATTTTTCTTATTACTTCACAACTTTAGTAACATAAACATACCGAAAGTAGAACTGACACAGTGAGCAAATATTTTGTGTTCGAAATTATGCTTACGCCGTACTTGGTGTGTTATGGTGCCATCAAACACACCTATTAAATCCCTGTCTCTGGAAGGAAGATCATAAAATTAACAATTTTCGAAATTGAATGAATGAGGAATGAATTTAAACAACATTGTAATTTGATTTGGAATTAAGGGATATCGTGTTTTCCAGTTACGGGTTTTGGAGGCCCGATCGGCAGACGCTCCATGTAAAATACTGGTATTGATCTGCATCCGGTTAGACTGGAAACCGACGCCTGCAGATAAAAATCGCGCGATTTGCTATGGGATCGTTTATGAGAATAAATATAAAAAAGCTTACTTGAAAGCCACCAACAACAATAGATTATTGTTCGAATCTCCCACAATAATATAATTCTTATGGCTGTCTCCGGCCGTCAGGTTCTCCATATTCTCAGCCAAGTGAGCCTGGTTCAGTAGCACAAGTTGTACCGTCACTGTCTTCTCGTCTACCGGTATCATTGTAAGCTGATACTTTGGTAACAGACTTACTTGTTTGCGGAGTACGTTGCCGGCTGGGGGTCCTTTGTTCATTATCTATAAGAATGGGGAAAAGCGTGTGCTAATACTACGCGTCCTAACTAAGGAGATCATTAGATGGTCGCGTTGGGTTCGCAGAACAAAATGAACGCGATGCCCGACGGTCGCGTTTTCTTCGGACGATCGCTTTGTATGGTACGGTATAATCAGGATCTTATTTAGGCTCTTCTGTGTCATACTTATTCTTTATCAACCTACATATTGTATTTGCTTCTACACATAATTTCATTCCAAGCATTATTCGTGCCTTCTATACAATTGAAGAATAGAACTATTCAATAAGTATATTCACTCACCCTTTCCAAGTCTCTCGGATGACTTTCCTCTAACAACATGAAGTTGACTTTGCCAGCTGAAGCTAGCAACGTACTGAAAGTAGGTCCTATACCCTTGAGCTGCTTGCTCACAAACGTTGAGTTCTCCCAAAGATGGGCCGCTACGCATTTCGCTAGGAGTATCGAGTTCAGGACCGCTGAGTAGAACCGTGGCTGCTGGGATATAAGATCTGGGCGGGTGACGTATGTAACCAGACCTGCAAGATCAGATATAGAAGCAGTATGATGAAGCAGCTTCATTTTAAGGGCATGACATGGGTAATTAATTAATATACGTATAAAACAGACAATGAGTGTAGGCTAAACCACTCTGGTCCAAGAAGCATGGCAAGTTATCACAAGGATTTATGAAAATTCATCCCTCATGTTCGCTGATGAGGAATTCCATTGGGCGCACAGCTTGTTACCTATTGTAACAGTAGCGATATACTTTTGTAGTGTGCGTTCCTGGTACCGTATCTCTTTTAGAGTGTGTAGGTACATACCATACATAGGCTGATAAACACATTACCCTTCTTTGCGACACGCAGCCGGCTAAAAAGAGTGAGTTACGAGAAATGTCTCTGCCAGTGATGGCTTTTGAGTCGATAAATAGCATGCATGTTTAAAAATACGAAATTGTTCTAAGTCACAGTTTAAAAAAAGATTTCGGCAGAGAGGTAGAGAAATTATCATTTAGTAACGAGAACAACGTAGCATTTACTTGGGCGTCTATAAAATAATCCTTTCATTTTGTGTATGTCCTTCTATCTAGTTAGTTATTATGAATGCCTAAAAATCTTGAACAAATATTTTTAGAGTTCTACTAACATTTGCAAACCCTGTCGGCAATCCTCATAATTTTCATGGCCTCTTGATTGAGAGACGGATCGGGTATTGAAAGGCATCCGAGGACAGCTTGAATAACGCTGTAAACAAATAAAACTTATTATTCAAAAGTTCATTATTTTGATTCATCAACAAGTATTTTTATAGTTAGGTATAAATCAAATGGCAGAAACCTCAATATTATGAAATATTTTAATAGTGTCCTTGTCTACGAAACAACACAAGTGAGTAAAGACTGATGAATACCTAACTATAAACTATGCCTTGGGGCCTTACAGCTACAGGATGATATAATATGTATATATATACGACGAATGTCGTAACACACACCTACAATAGCCGGCAAACTTCTTGAACAAAAATAACAGTACCCCTGTATTCGTTATAGGAGTACCAGAGCTGAGAATAGTACCTAAATACCTATACCCACATTTCACCAGAAGTTTTTTAACATCCATAGGTCTACAAATCCATACCTCGGGCCATTACTGTGAGTCTTTGATAGAAAACCGCACACGCATTATCTTACACCTCGCAAGAAGCTGCAACAACAAGAACAAGCCGACAACAAAAAAAAAACAGAACTCACCAGTTCAATTTCATCTGTCTAGTACTAATCTTGCCTTTCATAGGGAACCTTATGGTGGCCCCAGCATTGTTCCTATTGAGCAGGTTCAAACATCTTCGTTCGTCCATTCGCAGGTGCATGTCGGCTAATTCGTGGCTTTCGCATATTAGCACCAGTAAACGTTCTAGAGATTCTGTGCCTTCTATCTAATGATAAAAAGAGGGACAGTTTTAAATGATTGGAACTGAAAAGATTGTCTACATAAATGTGATAAGCAAATTAAGTGCAGGATGCGTGTCTGGGCTGTAAGGGGAAATGTAGCGTAGTGAAGGTCCGCGTCCTGCGAACAGTTAGGCGAGGTCTATCCTAAGTCCTTCTGTAGACAACAATCGTTTGAGTTGGTGACGATGATTTCATCTGAATCAATCAAGCAATCCACTTCGATGTCCATAATTATAGCAGTTAAGCTTATGCCACAATAAATTACAAATTCTGCTACATATGGTATGATCGTAATTAAGTAGGTAAGTTTTTTGCTTTGTTAGTTAAACCTTAGGTGAGGTTAGCCTTTAAGCAAAAAGTTGTACACTTCATCAGTACCTAGGTACCTACTTCATTATTCTTCAATTAGGCCCAAGAGCTCATTTCGACCTTTGCAGAAAGGTTAATAATTAAACTTACACATGATGACACTTGCAGTACTGTACTGAACTTTACAGTAGGTATAGGTACTGCGCAGGTGTAGGTGCCTAATTATAATGATTCATCATACATCTTTTTTTCTTTAACTAGATAAAACTGCCGTTGATAGCAGCAAGGCTAATACGAACGCGAAAACGGTTACCACGTATTCAGTACATCATTCTGAGCCGTCCTACATATAAATATTTTGTAGGTTAATAATAAAAAAAATAGCTGTTCCATAATTTTGACCGTGTAGGTATTGCACTTTTGTAGGAAACAATTCATTATTTTTAAGAACCGTTTAAGAATTTCTATGTGTGGGGGGGTTGGGGCTCAGAATGATGTTCTGAATACGTGGTAACCGATTTCGCGTCGGTGTCCCTTCCACCCCGTATATTGCTTTGATTGGAAACTATTAAAATGGTCGGCATGGCGGATTACACATTTTAATCTTCACGTTAAACGTTCGTGTTAAATTACTATACCCTATGATGTGTTACCTCATACCTGATGAATAACACACATCTTAAATTCCCTTTTAATCCAAAATAATAGACTGACAAAATTGGATTGGCGACTCCCGAAAGAAACACCTGGCTACGTGATAGGGTTAAACACGGTAATAGTGTGTAGGTAATGACAGGTTTTTAGACGGTCCCCGTCGCCTCTGAGCATCACTATACATACAAAATGGTAAATCCTAGTATTCCCTCGGGTGACCTTCACGATATGCTAGCGATAACAAGACCTTAATTCACTGGGGTTATGTTTATTGACAGAGATGATGTCTTGGGACTTTAGTTCTAATTTGTTCGTACAGTAGGTAGCTATAAGCTGCTAAGACAAAGCTTTTAAAGACCTCGCGCACTACGCGGCCATGACCACGACTTTTGACCGCAGAAGCTCCGATCAGGAAGAAAGTTAGGTCCCTTAGACATAGGCCTTAACATTCAAGACATACCTATTAGATATTATGATCCGTTAGATGAAGATTATGTAAACTCAAATAAACTTTACCTTCATTATCTGCTTCATAGTTTCCAAATCCAAATAAAATATGGACATAAGTCGTCCAGCTTCAGTTGATGCGATACAACTAGCTTCGTCCATCGTGATGAGACCAGAAGAAGCTAAGCCATTCATCGCTTTTACACACAGCTCTGTAAACAAGGAGGATGTTCAAATATCACATGATTTTGATCTAGTGTGCTATTGTAGTCAAGGCTATAAAGACTGGTAAAGAATGCGTCGTGCATTGATTTGGATGAGTTCAAACATAGATCTGAGTTCAAGAATGATTAGGTCCTACTGCTAAAAAAATATTTGTAGGTACATTTTCATGCATAAGTTCAATTGCCAAGTATTATTATTAGTCACGAGTACGGCATCGAGTAATTAAATGTCGCATACAACAAACGCACTTATTCAGTGAACAGATTTGTATATGGTGCGGAGATGCATCATTCGCCTTTCAACTTTTCCAGATAAGGACATCATTGAAGAATGACAACGTAGATGGAGAAGATACAATCAAGGGTCACAACAGCAATTATTATAGGTGACTAAAGTGAAGATGAATAAACATAATTGCCATTCCAATGACGTGATATTTACAAGCGTTTACTACGATTTAGCACAAATACACACACATTAAGTTCCTATGTTCGACGACATCACAAATAGCTTTACGTTTAAAGGGCATGTAATAATCGGTACTGTGAGCTAGAAGCAATAGGCGTGCTTGAGTTTATCTTTTTGTGAAACAATAACATGAATAAAATAACAATCATATTACACAGATCAGTTATTTTGAGTATTATTTTAACCAGATTGTAAGAAAACGAAGGAACTTAGCCCTCCAAACACAATCAATTCGAATTTACTGATTGACTTTAGTTGCATGCAGCTGCGATTCTTGTACTATGCAGTTACAATAAAATCCCATGGATAATTTCAAAGGTGGATTGACACGCATTATCCCTTCACTTGCACCAAGGATAAGAGGATCGCGTGCATCGACAAATGCGAAGGCTCAGCGCGTGTCGACAACGCCATCCATCAATCAAGATCCGGAACTCAACCGAGGCCGCCCAGGACCGGGGATAGCGAACTTGAGTGACATGCTACGTTTACTAACTCGATGATAGATTATAAGAAAGAGGATTCAAGGTTGAAGGTAACTACAGAATTACTTTAATCCCATATCACGGACGGACAGAATAATGCCCATGCAAGGTGCATGTTTAGGAGTAGGTTGGTAGGTATGTAGGTACTTCAGGGTGTAAGGTGTCCGACGGAACTTCGTGGAGCACTTTCGACGTTTGGCTCCCAGACTGGAAAAGGCCGGGGCTGCCTTCAAGCGGCTCTGCCCAACCTGAGGGGGCCAAACGCCTCCTGCCGGAGGCTCTACGCGGGGATTGTGCGGTCAATGGCCCTTTACGGGGCCCCGGTGTGGGCGCGTTCGTTGAGACTGCGAGCCGCGCACTATCTGAACGCGCCCCAAAAGGTGATAGCCGTAAGGCTGATCCGTGGGTACCGCACGATCTCCCGCGAGGCGGCGAGCCTCCTTGCCGGATTGCCGCCATGGGATCTGGAGGCCATAGTCCTCGTGCGCCTGCATGAGTGGCGCGCGGAGGCACAGCGCCGGGGGGAAACTCCGCTGCCGCGGCAAATTGTCGCTCAGCGGACCGACCTCCGGCGCGATCTCATGGCGACACGACATGGAGAGAGCGACTATCGCAACCCCGCGCAGGGCACGCCACGATAGTGGCGATAAGTCCCCTCTTTGAGGAGTGTCTAGAGAGGCGCCACGGCGCCCTCACCTTCTGCCTGATGCAGGTCCTCACCGGACACGGTTGTTTCGGGAGGTACCTGCACCGAATCGGGCGGGAGGAAACGCCCGGGTGCTATCATTGCGTGGATCGCCCGGAGGACACGGTGGAGCACACCGTGGAGGTCTGCTCCGCTTGGGCGGAACACCGCCGTGTCCTCGTAGAGGCGATTGGCGGCGGCGACCTCTCGCGTCCGGCCCTGGTTCAAGCCATGGTCCGGGGCGAGAGGGAATGGGAAGCCGTCACCTCCTTCTGCGAAGCAGTCATGCTAGCGAAGGAGGTGGCGGAACGTGAGAGGGTCAGAACCTCACGTCCCAGCCGCCGCGGGAGAAGCACCGGGCGTCGGGGGCCACGCCGTGATGGCTCTCGGCCACCGTAGGCGCGGGCCTGTGGACGGTGAGTAATGGGTTATCTCGCCGTCCGTCTGTCTTATGACGACAGGCCGTGTCAACGGCGCGTTCGTGTTCCACGCGCGCCTCAAAGAGATGTCAGCAAACAGGAGGAGCCCGCAAGGGCCGATGCCTGCCAGAGCTGCGGGACTGTTCGAAACAGATACCGCGGCCCTGGAACATAAAGGCAAAAGAAGGAACATGGGTGGTTTTTAGTCAGTAAAAGTCTGATACTCCCTTCCGCTCCACCCAGAGCGGGAGGAGTCATTTGATGATTTCCCACCCGAAAAAAAAGGGTGTAAGGTGTAGTAAATGATTTCAACAATCGATTCTCTTTATTCCTCAATTAAGTAATTGATTTGACGCCAATCGGTGATGTGAAAAGCTACCGATACATAGGTTCTATGCCGTGCTGCTGCCACATAAGTCAGATGTAGCAAAAATCCAGCGCAGCTTTATGAATGAGCTAAAATGCTCAGGCAGGTAGATAGAGAAAGCACCCTTTCGGTTTTTACCAAATGATATAAAGACTCCATTTTAATACAGTAGGTAGGTGTTATTTCAGAAAAAGGTGGTCGGGTATATTTTATATAATAAAAAAGAGTGAGAGTTGGTTCAACGTTATAGCACAATATAATAGCAAATGCCTCAGTGAAGCTAGCAGGTTGCAACATAGTGATTAGATATGGTAATGAGAAAACCAAAAATTTTGACACGCTCGTTTGCCATGGTAAGCCTAATTAAATAAACGAAAAGTTAATCACTCAATCAATCAAAAGATGATAATATATTGTTGATGGTAAGCGAGGTATTAAGACGCGATCAGGCTAGGTTGAAAAAGATCTTAGCAGAGTTGCTGTTAGCAGAAATATTGGACAGGTCTATGTCCAATAGTAAATTGGGGAACAGTTGGGTGAGGGATGCACGGAACCGAGAAGTATGGCAGAAGAAAGGGGATGCCTATACACATTAGGTGATTCCGGGCTGAAACGATGATGGTCTGTCAATACATTTTTACATAGACACTCTTTATTTAAAACGAATAATTTCATAATTTTTCTTCAGTGATTACAAAGATACGTAATAAGGACTAATAGATGTAAGATTAACGTTTTTTTAAAATAAAATGTAGCAATTACATGGCAATGATGATGCCACTGGATTCTTGACACTCATTGTATAAGCAGATAAGAATATATTAAAAAAAATGTAGATAAGGGTAAGATGAATATTTCATTAATTCATGTATAAAATGTCGCTTACTAATTATATCAGTTATGATATGACTTTATTGACGACATATTTTAAATGCGTAGTCGTAATTATAATTACTTTTAAAGGTTTTTTTTCTAGAATAAATTACTTTAATGGACAGACCTTCAAATTTAATTATTTGAATGGCCTATGTTTTTTGTGCAATAAAATATTGTTATCGTAACAATTAAGTATATCTGTTTTCCTTTGATGGGTTCTTCCGACAAAACTAATGATTTGGAACTTGCTATAATTGACTACGTCAGTACTTGTTAACCTAAGAGTTCAACGGTTATATTAAATTAATTTCATCAATTAAACCTCAAAACATAAGGTGAGTTCATTTCATGTAATAGATCATTTAAAGTAGAAAAAACATCAATAATTGTAAGCGGTCGAGTAATTAATTTTAATTAAAGCAATTTTATTACAAATTCAAAGATAACATCCAAAAGGTAATACAATAGAGATAAATAGCGCGATTATCCTGTAGCGCTGAAAATAAAGGCGTCATTTATCAACAGTTGATGTTAAACAAAAGTTAACTGTCTTGAGTTTTGTTGCACCAGCGCAGCGTATTAATTTTGCAACAATGATGAAACACTTTAGGACAGTGCTGCATGGTTCCTTTAGCGCGTGGCGATAATCGGAACCAACGCCGCCATTTTGTTTTTCCACATACAATTTTACAAATATTTACCAACAGCGCCCTCTTTAAAACGCCATTGAAGTGCTAATACACCCATGCAGCACCGTCCCAAAGTTGTTTAACTTTTTGAACGCCAGAGCATAAACGCACGCGTGTGCCCTCCACGCCAAGCCACAATTTCACCTACCGTTTTGTCACATATTTGTGTCCTTTGGAGTACAGAGCACGCGCTTGCTTGTCAAGTATATGTGACAATGGCATTCGAAAGGTTAAAATCATCACCTTCAAACATTCTTGGAAGCTCACCCAATTACTACCAATAATAACTGTGAAACTTACCCTCAATTTTCTTGGCGATAAGTTGCTGTGGCGAATTTTGTGACAAGCCAAGGTACCTGTTAGAAAACAAAGTAAAACATAAACCCTGAACACATAGCACTCCTTTTTGAGCAATCGTGTAATAACGATGTAATTCTTGCTGTATCTTAGTAATTTACACTTTATTTATGTATTTAACTGTATATGTATGTATAATTGTATATGGTCACAAAACGGATGAACTGAGATCACCATTATCTGCCTAGCCTTTTCCCAACTATGTTGGGGTCGGTCTCCGCTCTCCAGTCTAACCGAATGTTACTGAATACCAGTATTTTACATGGAGCGACTGTCTAATTGACCTCAAAAACACAGCTAGTTTATTGGGTAATACGATACCCCTTGTTAACACTGGTTGTCACCTGTAACGACTGTCAAAAGTCTACAAATGACAGACGGGATCATCAGCTTAACATTGCTTTCTGAGGCACGAAGGAAACTAGGTATATAATAAATGATCGTAATGGCTTAACCTTGAAGATCGACCATTGCAGCTGTTATTATTTAGCCATGCAACTACGATGAGTATGCTAAAATGATATCTGTTATTAGAATCGAATAAGAAAAGATTGATGATTAGAAAGTCTTATGAATATCGTTTGCCTTGGTATAGGTAAGAGAACCGGAAGTCCAAAGACAAGATTGTTGAACGAGTATGCGTATCACTGGTCAGTTTCCCTCACTTGTCACTTTATTTAATATGCCAGTTTCATTGATTGGACAATTTTGTGAATAAGACAGCTGCATCAGTTCGACAGTTTCCAGTCTGTTCCAGTTTCTACGATGGCAAAGACATAAAACGTCCACTACTGGACATAGGTCCCACTAAGCGTCTCCAGAACGACCGGTCCTGTGCCTCCCGTCCACATAAAACGGAATCCTGCGATCTTTGCAAGTTTGTCTGTCCCACCCACTAACACAGTACCACTTAATGTGAATCTTAATGTCGGCATCGGCACACTAAGTGGCAGAACGGGCGATGGGGTCAAATAGTTCTGGAGTGGTGACTTACATCCTGTTTTTTTTTTAAAAAGATGTCACTTCACTTACCTTTTTGGGTCTCGAGCTGCACGTACGTACAGAAAAGTAGAACGTAGCCATTGTACGCACTGGGCCACATCGCCAACTGTACCTAAAGCCGCTTCACTGTTCAGGTTCTCTGCTAAACGTTTGTGCAAAAAGCTTTGCAACGGCTCACATCCACCCACCAGCGCCTGGTAACGGGGCTGTTAGAAGAATATTATAGTTATGTAAGTATAGAAGTTGCATACGTATGCGTTCGAGTTAAAAATTGCAAGTATGTACATCTACATGATGTAGGTACACTTTCAGCAATACAGTTCCAGTTTGTGCACTTCTTGGTTTAATTAGCACGAGAACAAACATTTTGAAGGTCTATTTACTGAAGACGACACTAAATAGACCCGAAACCGATGATACGCAATGGTTGTGTGACACAGTTCGCCAAACTTCGTCTGCCTGGTTAGATAGACTTTTTTAAAACAACTTGACTGTCCGAAAATGCTTTAAAAAAAAACCTTTTTCACATATGTGACAAACAGCAAATGAATCAACATTATTGACAGTTGTGGTGTACTGTATTTTCTTAAGGTTTTAATTTTTTACAGGGATATAAAATTGATTAAAAATGGGTCTAACAAAGGAACAGAAAAAAGCCAAAAAAGAGGCAAAAAAGCTAGAAAAGTTGCGACAGGAAATGGAAAAGCTCAAACATGTAAAACGTGACGAACTCAAACGAGAGATTGCTGCCGCAAGTCTGAGGCGAGCGGAACTTGACAAAAGTTGGCGCGCGATGATGCTTAAGATAAAGGAACCTGCCTTCAAGCAGGATATTGATGTGCTGTGGCATGTGTTCGAAAGAAATTACGATAAAAAAGATTATTTAATTAATTATACGATGAAACTCACGGAGGTGGCCGATGACCAATTCCAACGAGCCGTTGCCAGCTTTTGTGATACTATAGATAAAATGATCAACAAATTTTTAACAGACTTGGAAGACTTGTGCCTAGATAATAATATCCGAACGGGTAAACTGTTAAAAAGAGCTGATGATGAGACAGCCAATATCATGACGGATCACACTGCAGCCGAAACCCATTTACAAATTCTATTGTATCATGCCCATACCACAGCTGATACTTTAGCGTGGACTACAAGGGGTGAAAACATGGTAAAAGCAGACGAAGATCGCACTACGTACTCCAATGTCCGTGAAATTTTAAGATCGTTTCTTGAGAACACTTACAATGTAATGTGGGATGAGTATAAGGCTGTACTTAAAGCTTACGTCACCGGTACTGCTGAAAATCAAAAAGCAGTGCGTAAATTACGGCGAAAGGAAAATATGATGGCTGACATAATCGCCGCTCAAAGCAAGAAAATCGCTAATAGTGACGGCATGCTCAGAAAACTGCGTTTGGAATTAGCAGCTTACGAATCTGGTACAAAACAGGCTGTTTTCCGAGAACGTCGTAATAGGCATAGGGATGCTTGTTACAGGTTGAAAACCCAGATGACCAGTGGTATCTCCACAGATGTAAAACAGTTAGCACTATTGGTGAGAGTGACAGATGAGACTATCGAATGGTTGGATAAAGCATACAAAAAAGTTGATAAAATCCTGCGCATGGCAGCACTTTGCCGAAAATTTGAAACACAGCGTGAAAAAGTACTACCCTTTGGTTCATATTTGCCTCATTCCCCAACCGCATCGAAAATGAATATTCGTAAACAACAATCGGATGATTCGCTAGTATTAAACGCTTTATCAACAACAAGTGGTTTGACAAGACTATGGCACAGGATATCTAAGGCAGAACTATCAAAAAGAGCTTTATACCGCGAAAAATTAATACTGGAAGAAGAGAACGCTCTTATATTACGTACGATTCAAGAATTTAAAGAGAAAAAAGTATCACTTGATCCCAAGCAATGTGTTTGTTTAAAGCCTCCTCCTGATAAGAAGCTTTCTAAACAAATGATTTTTCGTCCCGTTGCAATAGATGGAGGTTTAGAGGCTAAAAAAATGCTGCGATAGTTTCTGTAACTGTGGTAGGCCTATAAATTATATATTTCAGTACCTATTTTCCTACGCCCAACAATTTTTTTAGCACACATTGTTTTCGTGTCAGTGCAGCACGATGCTTATTAAAGTCTTCCGTCATAGGTAACAGTGACATAACATTATGCATTTCACAGGGGTCCTATGTGACGTTTGGGTATTTCGTCGATCACGGTGCAAGCGTCGCACGCGCATCTTGTAGTGACGCAAAACTGCGAGGCGCGAACGATGACACTTTGACATTACCTACTTCTTATATTGTGGCACACGTAGGGGTGTGAGCGGAAACATTGAAATAGTTTAAAATAAACAATATCAATAGCACCACAAATACTCCACCACAAAAGTTTCTACAGTTTTGTCTTCTTGCACATCAGTATATATTATATTAGGTGAACCTCACCTACTAAAAAATGCAAGGTTTTAATTACAATAAGATATTATTATTTTTCTTTTATACACATTTAGTTAAATATTTCATAAATCAATTAGATATTCGTTTCGGCAATCCCTTTATTCATCTTTTCTGCACATTCATTAGGTACATTTTTAGAATATTTCTTGAAAAACTATTAAAAATATAAAAAAATGTGGTTCGGTGTCGGTGGTTAGGGCTTCAGAGACAGCTCACAATGCGGGCCGTATCGAGTACTGCTTTCTGAATCAGGTCCTTGATCCAACCGCCAAGCGAGTCTCGATAGATGTTCGTCGAGGCTTTTAGCCATCGGGCCATTAACTTTATTATTCTTGATAGGACCATGTATATTCAAGATTTTACTTAGTTGTTTAGATTTTCAATTATAAATACAGACTATTCATGCAAAAGACAATCGTGTTTTTTTATGTTTGAGCACAACTTTTGTAACTTGCGGCGCCGTTTAACCTTACCCGACCTAACTCATCCTCAAATTTAAGTTCACTACACCACTGCTTAATAGCTTGTAAGCATTCTAACTTGTGTGTCAGAATATTTTAAATGTTATTATTGCCTCGGCCTTGCACTTCGTGTGTGGTCATGTAAGTAGGTGAACTAAACACCTATTGTGATAATCACTTTCGCACGTTATTTAAAAATATTTAGGCTGTTTCACAATTTTCGTTATTTATATTCATAATCTCATTTATCTACTAGTTTCAAGGTATTAACAGTGTCATATTATGCAGCGCAAAGGTATTAATTTATGAAATAAATAAAATATCATAAACTTTGGCCATGTACCTATCAGTTGCATCGCGATTCGCGGATCGCGATGATTGTCCCAAGTAACAAGTTATATGAATAAATTAAACCGTGGCATGATGTCTTCTTTATAGGTACCTAACACCTCGAATTAAATGCATAAATCTTGACACAATCATATAGGTACCATTGAACATTAAAATCTTGAAAAAACAAAGTTGCATACAAATATTCCGTAAGATGAGAATATTATTACATACTTACAAAAAAATAAATAATAATAATAATGAGGTAATATTTTACACAACTTCTATACCTAACCGTAATTATTTTTACGTACAATACGTAAATAAGCTGAAATACTTGAATATCTTACAAAGGCCCACCGATATTTGAAGAGCGTGCGAAACTGCGAAAGAACATAAAGGCTTGCACATATGATCCACTTCCTCGTCATGAGCGTTTGACAGATAGTCGCTTTCACCGCTTGATGCAGCAAGGATAACTACAAGGAAGAAGCTCTGCCCCACTTAAGCCGAACGTCCACCGCCAGCTAAAATAAGTTAGTTTAGTTTAGCTCGCATAGTTGAGCCAGTTTTTCATACATGTGCGTCCACCGCAAACTATGCCAACTAAGCTAACTAAAATATCCCAAATAAGTCAAACTAACTTATTTGTGTAGGCCGATACGAAGCTACGCGAACTAAGCTAAGCCTCTCTCACCCCCTTGCGTTACCCCTCTGGCGCCTTTCGCTAGTGTTGTTTTGTAGTGTGTGATCGTGCGATCATCACTAACGTAGTTATAGCTTATTTTTCGGTGGACGAACAATTATTTCCTAGTTTAGCTTAGCTTAGTTCAGTGAGCTTAGTTCCTTATTATTTTAGCTGGCGGTGGACGTTCGGCTTTACCATAACGAACTATATTGTACTTTAGGCATAATGCACACGTATTGTAAACCACGGTAAGCCGTATTCCCACTATTTTTGTACCTACATAGCGTTGTTATGAACGGTATCACGACACGCCTTGTGATAGGTACGAAGATTTTGAAGTATGATGTTACAACAGCTTCCTTGTTAAAAGTGAGATAAAATCAATATAATATGTAGAGATTGCTTCTGGTTTGTGCATCTTTCACAGGAGCGCAAAATTTTAAATGAATTGAAAATAAATCTTGACTGTCACGAACTCACGAGTATTACATAAGTAGGTAGCTGATTTGCCAACACACATAAAGATACATTTATTCTAATTTTTAATGCTGGGTTTGTTTGTTCAAGTAAAGTAACTCTAATATTAATTTGACAGGTAAAATTAGGATTATCTTAGTGCGATTATAGAAAATAAACAGGATTCCATTTGTATTTAACAACACGCCCTCTAATAAGCTGACGTTTCCATAGAACCACATCTATCTATACATATAATAAAACTGTAGAAAAGTCGTTTTTGTACATCGAAAAAAAATCCAAAAAAAATAGCCAGGGTGTTAAAGGACAACCAATAGAACCCATTTCCAGCATTTTTAGAATTTTTGTCTGTTTGTCTGTTTGTCTGTTTGTCTGTGTATTTGTTCGGGCATCACGTAAAATGTACAAAAGCAATGTAGATAACTTTTACACACAACGATTGAGTGTAACTTGGAGTAACATTTAGTTTTTGTTGCATTGCAATCGGTTCAGTCTATCAAAAGATATTTGAATTTAAAGTGTTACAGAAGTAAAATTAGGGTTATGTGCAGTTGGTCTCACAACTTCCCGTAACTTTTATACACAACAATATGTGCGTAAATTGAAGTAATTGAACATTAAGTTTTTTGTTTCATCGTAATCAGTTCACACCTTATAAATGAAAAGAAAGAAAAATGTAAATTAATAAAATTATAATAGTGTTTCCGAAATAAAATATTAAAACAGCGCCATCTATCGAACTCAGACTGGACTATATCTAGACATCAACTGCGTGCAGCATTGAATATAGATATTCGATAGATGGCATTGTGCGTGTGACGTTATTTTCTGATTGAGGCATGTTTAACTAAATACTGATGGAGAAATTCCTGACCTATAGGGTACGTGAAATTTGTCACAACAGGTCCTTATTGGCTATTAAAGAGATAGTTATAAGTATACCAGGGAACCCGATCAGTCAATACGGTTTGCCCACACCGACAGTTGAAGGGGGACGTATAAACAGAGAGTACGTATCAGAAATTAGTAGAAAGACAGAGGAACAGCGCCAGACGTTTGATAGGGTATGCTGCAGTGTAGAAAACGCCTCGGGTGAAATCCTGTTTTTAGACGCACCGGGCGGAACAGGTAAAACTTTCCTAACCAAAGTTATTTTGGCTCCAATAAGGAACTTTGGGAGTATGAAGAACAGAGTGTAAAGCTCTTCAACCCCCATTGAAAAGGGAGGATCCTCCGACCAGACGGGTGTTATGTCTGGTGGGCTACCTGCCCTACAGTTGTTGTCGGGTTTTTCTATATAGTCTTAAGTCGCGAATACTTTACTTGCGCGATGCAGAATTTAGATATATTTAGATTTTTAGTTTATCCTCTGCGTCATAGATGGCGCTGTAGTACTTTTTGTAGTGCCGCTACAGCACTCCCCCCAGACTAGGGTCGGTAGCAGAATGAGTCGTTGATTGCCAGGCCAGTGGAAAGTCGTTGCCGCATTGTTCACGGTGAGTCGGAACTGTCTGCGGCGGTAGTGCGAACCCCTTGAGTCGGGGTCGGCGCTGCATGTGCTCCGTTGCGTCGGACGTGGTACAGCGCCACGATGTGGCTGACTGCTCGCATCGACCGGGAGGTACAGCTCTCAACCGGCCGAAAGTGCAGTGCCAAGGTAGCTTGATGAGGCTGAGGGTGCTGACCAGGAATGTACTTCCGCTGCATGCTGGTGGTCAGGAATACCCATTTTGAAGCTGGCTAGCTATATGACTCGCTGCTCGAATACTTGAGGAAGCTTGAGGAAGTGATGTTGATGACGTCACGTTGCTCGAAGGCTGCGCTGACGTCCATTTCGGGGTCACCAAGTTGGGGGTACGGAGAACAGGGTGTAAAGCTCTTCAACCACCATTGAAAAGGGAGGATCCTCCGATCAGACGGGTATTATGTCTGGTGGGCTACTGCCCAACAGTTGTTGTTGGGTTCTTCTGTATAGTCTTAAGTCGCGAATAACTTTACTTGCGCGATGCAGGATTTAGATGTTTAGTTTGTCCTCTGCATCATAGATGGGGCTGTAGTACTTTTTGTTCTATGTTGCTGAAGTACTTTTTGTAGTGCCGCTACAGAACCAAAATAAAATTTCCCTTGCTGTCGCCTCTTCATGGATAGCAGCCACATTATTGCCTGGAGGAAAAACGGCAGACACAACATTTATAATTCCTATCGACTTAGACCGCACGGAAAGCCCGGTTTGCAACATATCGCGAAATAGCGATAAAGCAAGGGTTTTATGCGATGGTGTTTTAATTTTTTAGGACAAGTGCACTATGGCAAACCGCGAAGCTGTAGAAGCAGTGAATAGAACTTTACAGGACATAAGGCAAAATGACCGGCCGATGGGAGGCTTCTGCGGTGATTTTCGGCAGACATTCCCGATAGTACCCCGAGGAACGAGAGCCGAAGAAATTGCTGCCTGTCTGAAGAGTTCTGTTTTATGGTGCAATATATCATCTACACACCTGAGTGTACATATGCGTGCACAGTTGCGAGGCTGCGAAAATGCACAGGAGTTTCCCAATTTTTTGTTACAAATAGGCGATGGCACATACCCCGTACAAGAAGATGGCAAAGTTATTTTGTTTGATAATCTCTGTTCTTGCGTTACATCACAACAGGAGCTAATTTCTTCTGTGTACGGAGATTCCACAAACATGGGAAATCAAGCCGGTTCTTGGCTATGTCAGCGAGCTATTTTGACTCCTCGCAATGTCCAAGCTGCGGCAATTAATTTAAAAATATTGATTCATGTGTCCGGGAATAGTAGAAAATACACCTCTATAAATACAGTTATGGAAGAAGATGACGCCACGCACTACCCGGTAGAATTTTTGGATTCCCTCAACACACCCGGACTTCCAGCCCACAAAATAGTTTTAAAAATCGGTGTACCATTATTCTCCTCAGAAATGTATGTCCTCCAAACTTTGTAACGGCACGGCTCAAAGTCACAAATCTGCAGCAAAACATAATCGAAGCTGAAATATTAACCGGTTGCAGCGCTGGTGATATTGTTTTATTCCAAGATTACCTATAATTCCTAACAACTTTCCTTTCTCTTTCAAAAGAGTGCAATTCCCAGTCAGTCTCTGTTATGCCATGACGATTAATAAAGCTCAGGGCCAGACATTATCCGTTGCGGGGGTGGACCTAAGTATTGGATGCTTTTCCCATGGTCAACTATACGTAGTTGTGTACGCTCCAGATGGTTCCACAGCTAATGTTGTTTATAAAGAAGCACTAGCATAAATAAAAAAAAATGATTTGTATCGGAATCCTCCAACAGCGCTTCGCACAAAAAAATACATTGTTAAGTTCCGACATCCACGCGAACGAAGTCGCGGGCACAGCTAGTAATAAAATATGCATTACTTAAATTAAGCAGCTACTCATCATCCCGGAGAATTCGAAGATTTGGGCCCAGCAACTCTTATTACGAAATTAAGGACTATCCAGTACTAAAATTAACCCAAAAGAGCTTCAACATAAAATAAAAATACACCTGTATTCGCCAAAGGGTTTAAGGATGATTTCCACCAAACGGCTCGCATCGCATAGCATCGGAAAGGATACGAACGGATGCGGCGACAGCCGATCGCGTCCGGCAGGATGTAGACTTGATGTAGACGCATACGATCGGCTCCGTAGCGTCGCTTGCGAACATATTCTTGTTTCTGTGTCTAGTCAAAAAGTTTCATTCTTACCATGTTGACGTGTAATTTTTAAAAGGATCGGATCGGATACGACGACAGGCGAACGGAGCCGATCGCGCATCGCAGCATACTTTCGGCTACGATCGCGTGTCGCGGAAGACGCCCGCGGTCAAGCTGCTGTGCGCGGCTTGGTAATATAGACTTTTCCGATCCGATGCGATGCGAGCCGTTTAGTGGAAATCATCCTTTAGACAGAGAGCGGTACCCAATAGCACATCCAGATTTCGCCATATATGTTGTAAGAATCATGTTAAAGGAGGCGCGCCCATTGCCATCAACCGGCCACAAATCAAGGCTCCGTGGCTGCTACTGAGAAATTCCTGATAGACAAATCCAACAACAATTAGCCCAACCCGGGAATCGACGGAGACCTCATGCTCAGAAGACGCGATTACGGCCAGCAGACCAACGAGGCAGAGGTTAATAAAACTATAAAATATGCATTAAGCAGCAATTGCTCATCAACCCGGAAAATTCGAAGACTTGAGCCTAGCAATTCTTACGAAATTAAGGATCTAACGATTGCTGAAATAAACGCAATAGACGCTAAAGCTTCAATATAATTAAAATAAAGGTTCACGGTCATTTAATTTGGTATTTTAATTGGTTTATAACCGAGAAGGCAGACAAAAAGTCATCACATTATGAAATAATTACCGGTACAATGCCAACAAAAGGCAGAAACACATATGTTACGAAAACTTAACGTTTAGTAAAGTTTGATCACGCGATGAAGTTTAGTTTATTGATGCATGGAGGAGCTGGGTGTGTGTTCTTAGGGCTCGTTAAGCCAGCAATGTACGAGGCATGTCATCGTGTGTGAACCGATGGATACGTTGGTGGAAACGGTGATATTTAGTCACGGTTATCGACGTACTATCAGAGGCGAGATCCGTACGTTCGGAGGGACATCCATCACGATAGGGCGACATTGCGGCATCTTCGCTGTGTCGGGGAGCCGTGGGGTGCGTATATAAGACGCGGACGAGGCCGGGGCGCGCCACCAGTCAGCTTTGCACGCTAAACAACGATCATTGTCACCGGTACCGATTGTTACAAGTTGTGTACAGTGTCGTGCTATTTGTGTGTACGTTCCTTCTAAGGTAAGTTTGTATCTGAGGTGTCTGGAGGACCTACCTTTTATAGCTGGAGTTAAGGGCGCTTTTTCTAGACGGTATTTATTTTTCTCAACGGTATTTGATTGATTAATGGTCTTGGAACAGAATAGCACTAGCATTTTAATCTAACTAGTAGCCAAAATATTATGTTTCTAAAATGTGAATCCACCATCAATGGAAGTGCCAGACCATATGCCACTTGCTGAAGTATCCCTGAACCTGCACATTAGAGACGCCACGATTAGGACCAGTTTTTTTAATTGTGTCAGCAATTGCAACATGTTAATTATTTCCTAATTAGTGAGCCGCATCTATTTACATACCAAATTTAAATCTTACATTAATTCCTTACAAATTATGTAATTAATGTCATTACCATATTTATTTCTATCGCCCCGTCAACTGTACTAAACTCATTGTGGTTTCGTTGTGAAAAATACTACGATCTCTTTTTTTCAAAGAATTACCGAATCACAGTTTTTTAACCCACGGAACTCATGAGATAACATCTAAATCCATCATAATTAGTATCTGACGAAAAGTAACTAGTATTCGATTATCTTAGAACATTAACAGTTGCGCACTGTCATAAAAATCGATTGTACAGCTATGAAAAACGTGTGACTTTACGCATTACAATATTGATTTATTGCATACCATTATCATTGGTAACTGAGCAAGCAACTGCGAAAATGCAATGTCGTCACCTTTGCCATTTCTTCCTAGCTAAGAGGTAAGAGGCTGGAGGGTCCTAATACAGTAGCATTTCCCACGGTAATACCGGAGCAAAATTTCATCGTAAAAAATCTTGTAGACAGCTGATGGATTGATAAAAGATTAATAGATTTATTGATCTAAAGACCATGAAAATATGAGTTTATGTGCTAATAAGCACTAACGTACGATAGATTCTTCATTTATTTGCCTAAGTAGCACAGGTATTGACATATTTAAAGTTCAACTGATTCCTAAGTTACGGAATCCGCGTCTTCAGTCGTTATCTCATTACTGAGCATCGCAACTCCTAATGTCAGGAGGCTGGGTTCATCGTAATTATGCGGAAGTGGAAGACATTTTTTCTCGCGATTTTAGGAGCCATCGGATTGTTATGTGATTGACACATAATAATACATTCGTAGGTCATGTGTGTGATTTACCGAAATTATACAACTTGTTCAGCAAATGACACTATTCTTCGGTAGATAGTAAACCAAAATTACGCGTGAAACGACGTAAACGATCGCGCACTTCATTAACTTGCCATCGTAAACCTAGAAACAGTGAGAATGTCATTTTGTTTGTCGCCAACGACGGATTACACATGTGATAACAACATTCTGTTCCGTGGGATTTTTTTACTAATATTGTTTATTGAGAGCAAGGACTGGCAAATACAGCTACCGAGTCCGACTATGAGAAAGAATGCTCAGAATTTTCGGAACAAAACGTAAATGGAATTTTTATGTGTATGAGATTTCACGACTTTAAAAGGTCGTGAAATAAAAAGCTTAGTTCAATTGTCATGTGAAAGATAGGCTGATAAGTAGCGAGAGATATAATCAGCTATACTGTATTGTGTTAGTTATTGAGCCAACATTATAGGTTAATTATTAGGTACACGTCTACCATTATTATAGTTTTTAGGGTTCCGTACCCAAAGAGTAAAACGGGACCCTATTACTAAGACTCCGCTGTCTGTCTGTCTGACACCAGGCTGATTCTCATGAACCGTGATAGCTAGACAGTTAAAATTTTCACAGATGTATTTCTGTTGCCGCTCGCGCTATAACAACAAATACTAAAAATCAGAATAAAAAATGTTTAAGCGGGACTCCCATACAATAGACATGTTTTTTTTTTGCCGTTTTTATAGATAATGGTACGGAAGTTACGGAACCCTTCGTGCACGAGTCCGACTCGCATTTGGCCGGTTTTTTATTATAATCTGTAGACGAGTATTAATTAACACATGCACAACGACCTGGATGAATTATCTCATGGTTTTACAAAGTGGTTAAGAAATCAGTCAGGATTTTAACACAAATTCATCTCCATTTCCAAATAGAAACTCTTAAAAAGGTACTAAATTATGGGTAACTATTTTTTAACTTTCCGAACATTGCTACAAATCGATCTTTCCCATAGATTATAAAATATTTCAAACATTCACACAATACATTATCTCGGCCAACGAAATGTTCAAAGTCGCGTATTTTCCTTGGCTTTTCACGAACAAAAAGTGCCGAATAAGTGCGCAATCACACGTCCGCAAGAGATTGCGACGCGACAAGACAAAGCAATTCCCCACAGGAATCGATCACGCGAGGCCAGACAAATCTCAATTATTGGCATACCAGCGTCAATGTTTTATGCAGATTGCCGCCAATGTTCCCTATCAGGTATTGTTTATGATAATAAGCCTTTTTGTCAATGCCTAATTATGTATTTATTAAAACGAAGTGAAATTATTTTATGATTTCTTATAATGAAGAATATGGGCAGAAATAAGCACTACCTACTTTTTATATTAAAGATTTAATTTGTGAATAAATTATAACCAAATAAAAGATAGCTTCTGTAACCTTTGAAACATAATCTAGACAAAAATAAGTACCTATTAATATAATAGCCTGTTTATTTATGGTAATGGTTTGTAAATCTACAACCTTCTTTTTTGTTACTCGGAAACAAACAAAACTAAAACTGTTTTTGGAGTAAATCTATAGGATACTTACCATAATGAAGTCGTTATTTTATACAATAAAAAACAACGGCTTTGTGTCTTATTGTCTTTTTATTATTGGCTTTGTGTATAAAACCCCAAAAGATATCAATAGCATAAATATTATTGCCATTAATAATATAAAAAAAAATATTTTAACTGCACACAAACCATCAATGACTAGCCGTTGCTAGCTTTGACGTACATACTGATGGTCGATCAATTCGTAATTTATGTTGGAATAAATCATAGAGCAGTTCAGAGTTCAGTTTTATTCAGTCGGGAAGCCAGGCCTTGAGGGCATCATGTCCATGGCCGATGTCGTGCCTACATCCCGAAAGACTCAAGAATGATGTGTATGGATCGAGTTGGAATGTACGTACCTACTATACTGGACATTATCCAGCATGGCGTCGCGTCGTCATCAAAACATCTAGCCGTATTGGTCGTGAGATGCCACATGAGTTCGTGGACGAATGGAAGAATGGATCTTCTGAGTATATCTCATTTATCGAGATCCCGAAATAAAAACAAGGAGCTTTGTACCGAGGCATTTACTTAAGCTTGGGCATGTGGGAAAGGCCACAAAGCATGCGTGTTACAAAAACATAAAGCTGAAGATAATTATAGTAATTGTCACTCCATAGCTGTGTCGATAACGAGGTGTTTATCCTTTAGCTATATCATGTTTAAAATTACACGTTTTTATTCTTGTGAGGCATGGCCTATTTAAATATAGGAAAGTCCCGAGTAACCGGACTTGGACCGATAACTAGTTCAGAAAATACATAACACTATGTTTCCTATAGGTTATGTTTCGTTGCTCGTCGAAAGGACACTAGTGCTAACTTAAGGGGCAATGAAAGAAACCTTTTCAAACAGATATATACTGCAGATTCTAAATTTTGTTGACAAAGACTTAAGTACTGATTTTCTCAAGACGTCCTACTGAAAATTTCCACGGCAATGACAAATTATTGGGCAAAGCCACAAACCGCAAACATGGTATCTTTATACTTCGAGTACCAATGTGTCATCAACACAATTACATATAATACCCTTGTCAAACTAGTACTTAGGCTACCTAATATTCGGTTCTTTAAATAAACAACGATAGATTTATGCACTAAAGATGTAACGTTGACATTCTTTACCCACATTAGCTTATTTAATTACTTATTGTTTCGATTGAAGAATCCACGGAAATAATGAATCCACATGAAACTGAACATCGTACAAAGAATTAATATTAATCATTATTATATTAAAATAATACACGTTACACGACTGTGGTATATAACGGCAATTATCGTACGTCAAGTAAATGATTTAATATGTGCCGCGGCAATTATACGCAAGGTGTTTTGTTAGAGTTTTGATTTTAAAGAAGTTAGCAAGGAGTATTTTTATTTGACATCGAGAGATACTTAAAAATAAGAGTGCCTTAAAGAAGCCATAAAGAGTTAAACGATAGCTAGGTACCGAAAAAACGCGAAGCAGGTAAGTATCAAAAAGGTTTGTTTCGTAAAAACTAGAGTTTCAAATTGGAAATGAAGCTTTCAAAGTTCCGAATTTTATATTCAAGGTACTTACCTTTTCATTAAGCTTCTGATTATGATCATTACGATCTAGAATTTAAGTCTTTAATGGCAAATTCAAAAAGGATTAAAATTTAAGATCTTTAAATCTATGTGGTTTCGCTATGATAAACCAAACGATAAGAGGAAACAACAAAAAATCCGGTTCTAGGCACATCGCTGATTTATGTAGGCATTAGCGTTTGGTAAAGTTACATTAAAGTTTATTTTGTTTTGCCGATAAAAAATAATGATCTCCTTAATACAATTCTCGCCTGATCTCAGACCGATAAATTTTGCTTTATTGCTATAATAAGAAGACCTAAATACACAAAATATAATGTAACATTGGAGTTTCCGTCCAATGCATAGTTTTATTTATTTTATGACTGTCAGCTGTGAAGCTACCTTTAGCTTAAAAATAACTTAAAATGATTATTTCTAACAATACGCCAGTTATGAAGTACACAAAAATATAAGATAACCGAGTGTCTCGAATTAATTGGCATTAAAAATTATTGTGTGTATCTGTAGTCTTTAAAATAAAACCAGTGAGCTTAATATGCAATGCGTTGTATGTTTATTGTTTCTTTTCGTCATTTTCTACGCAGGTCATGTCCCTGCGACAAATAAATATTTCTCTATAATCATGTTAATAATAGTTGGTACATACCACAGTTGTCTTAAAACGATATGTAGATAGTGGTAATCAAATAATTTCAGATTTAGAGATCGATTTGAACATACCAAAAAATGTTGCCGAAGCAAGTTTATTACTCATATTTTTTGTTTCTTTTCGCACAGGCACACTAAAGAGAATTTTTGTAAGATCATCGAGGATTAAGCACGAAAGAGCTTATAGCTCCCTTGACAGTTTCTACAATGTAAACAAACCGTCAGATTAGCGGTCATAGTAATTTCCACACAAGAACCCGTTAGACACCAGGTACTTACAAGCCTGAAGGCGGGAGACCCATAGTTCGTAGACGAATCACTCCCGTAATTCAAAATTATTGAACTTTGGCCTTTCCTAGTAATAAATAAGGATTGTTTTCCCACAGATGTCGTCAACAAAGTGGTTAGTATGTGCGCTCGTGGTGGTGTGCGTCAGCGTGAGGCAAGGGACGTCTGCGCCCGCGCCTCAGGAGCAAGAGTACCCGCCTATGCCAGTAAGTTGTCATATAAAAGTTCATTTTGGCCAGGACTGTGTTCGTAAATAACCGTTTGACCAGCTCAAAGGTAACGGTTCAAGAAATCTATCCTACCACCTATGGCACCTATTGCACCTATGGCCTATGGATCTATGGTTCACATATGGCGTCCATAAAAAATATACGCAATGTTTTTACCGTTCAATTTAAGTAAAAGAAAAGCAAAAAAAAATCAGTTAAATATTATTTTCAGTCAGCTTTCCGCTAAAGTTAGTGTATATTTCATTCAACATGCAGCGTTTTAAAATTGGTATAATTGACTTGGTAATGATAGGCTTCCTGTATAGGTCATTTTGTAATTAATAGATATTCATAAACGGTGCTTCAATCAGTTTAAAAACATCATCATAAAAACTTTGCACGATTATGTAAAATGTCAAGTACTTACCTACTATTAAGAAAAACAAAGTAGAAACAGCCTTCATAGACGAGGATACACGCTTGCACCTAAGTCTATAAAGCTTACCGGCCCATTCAATGTGGGGTATGTAGGTTCTACCGAGTTCACTGAGGGTCTGCCACTTTTCACCTTTATGCCCAAAGTAATAAGGTTGAAAAGTGGTCGACCGTCAGTAAACGGTAGTATCTTTGATGATAAAATTATCACCCGCTTTTCAACTTTATTTTTTACAGATATTATCAAGTTTCGGGGAATATGGTTATGGTTACATTTTTTGCCACATGTAATATGATTTGACTCCTAATTGTTTGTTGATGATGGGTAATAATAAAAAACACGACTGTCTACGAAATTAAAATATTCCTATAGCATATTATCTAACATTTATAGAATTTGACTGAGTATTTGACATAACAGATGACACCTGCTTTCAAATAAATTATTTACAAGCCGCTACATACATGGAATATACAACAAATAACAGATGTTACGATCTAGAATTACCCCACAACTCATTATAAGAATGCAACTGTGATTGTTATTGAACGAATATGTTACATCGTAAGGTCGCATGCCCTTTAAAATGACAATGAGAGAACATCTTCACATTTTAATGCTATTTATAGGATTGATGTCCTAGTTGATTCTGAGAATATTGTGTTGTTGGATCCTGCACTTTGAGATACCGTTAATACAACAATCATGCGTTTATTTGCTTACTTGAAAATGATATTGGCAGGTATTAACTATTTAATAGTCAAGATTTTTTTTTTTCTTGTGACGTACCAAATTAGACTATTTGCAACAGTAATGTCTCTTTAACCCTTGTTCATGTCCGACATGCCTACTTAACTTGGTGGCATTTCTCAAGTAACAATACCGGAGAACTTCGTGTGAGTTTTAATCACTAAAATTGTATTATCCAACAACACCAATGCAATCAGGGGTAACACCTTAGAGCAATGCAATTAGTTACAAAACATGAACCTAACGGTATGATGCGTGAAAACATTTAAAATTCACGCACAAATCTGTCATGTTACGCTTAATTAAAATGTGTCATTAAATCATTAAATCCACATTATTAAATGTGATAATAGTTGTTTTTATTCAACTTAAAGTTGTCTACCTTAACACATAAGCGAGAAGCAAGGATGCTCGTACGTTGGCAATAATTTAAACAAAACGTGAATACCTTTGACCTACGGCATTACGACTATGGCAAGTTTAAGTCAGGTGGATGTTAAATTACGACATGTTCGAGCTTACAATAAACTCTAAATAACGTGAAGGATGCGTCAATGCTGGTATTTGGTAATGCATAATTAGGTGCAGAGGCTGAAGTGACAATGTTTCTTATGGTTGAGCAATAATTTTGGCGACATGTTTTGAGAATATCAATAGTAAACTAAACAATTTTGCAACAGACTATAAATAATCACGATGTTATTTTTTTGGGTCTCCCTTGTTTTACCGAAAAGAAATTGCCAAATTATCACTTCCCAAACAAATTTTCGCATAATTTCATTTGCCAAATTATTACTTACCAAAAAATCTCTTTACAAATAATTGTTACGAAAACCTATGTTTGGCAAGTGAACGTTTGAACAATAACTTGTTCACCAACTAGTACTTTTACCATTTTTTATCGAGTCAAATATTTCAGTTGGTATAACATATTTTACGCAAAATTAAATAAGCCAAATATTTGGTGTCGTCAATTTTAAACTTACCATTTCAGTCAAAAGCACTATTAACTAGTTGGAATCTCCTATTTGGATTCGGTTGGGGCTCCTATTTCTGTCTGCAGGGTTTACAGGCACCTAACTAACCGAACCTCGGGGTGCCCCTGACGTCGACCGTCTAGGGTTAGCGTTTCCGTCAGCAGGTCGACGGATCCCCGCTGCGCGGGGCTCCTATTTCTGTCTGCAAGGTTTACAGGAACCTAACTAACCGAACCACGGGGTGCCCCTGACGTCAACCGTCTAGGGTTAGCGTTTCCGTCAGCAGGTCGACGGATCCCCGCTGCGCGGGGCTCCTATTTCTGTCTGCAAGGTTTACAGGAACCTAACTAACCGAACCTCGGGGTGCCCCTGACGTCGACCGTCTAGGGTTAGGGTTTCTGTCAGTATCTGTTAAATTTCAATTACGTTATATTAAATCCATTTGTGTTATGTCTTCATTCCAAAATTTTTGCCTTTGATTTTTTGTCATAACAAATCATTTGACTAAACGTTTATTGTCTTAATTTTGTTTGCTGTAATAAATCATTTGATTAAAGACCAAAAGCCTTAATGATATTATCCTTGGTAATAATCTGCCAAGTAAACATTTGACCAAATGAAAATGTGCGTACTAAAATTATTCCAAATATTACATTGGTATAAAAAAAGGTTGCTAAAATTTGTTTGGGTAATGAAAATTTGGCAAAATCTTTTCGGCAAAACGGCAGGATCCCTATTTTTTTCTTAAATTGCATTATTCTTTGGTTAGACCATTTTGCAGAAAAAAAACCTCAGGAAGCTTTTTTACTCGTATAACATCCTAAACCGTAGCTATCTAAGATGGATGACGTTTAAAAAAAAACTCTTGATGCAGATACTAATGGTTATGAAGGGACTATGAAACGTAAATCAAAAAGGCATCTACATAACTTAATGGGTTTTAATGGACTTTGCATGCATTGTTGAAGGGAAAATTATCGTTTTATCGCACTTATTAACGCGATTCCGAGGCAATAACTCTTATAAAACAATCCTTGTCAAAAGCTCATTGTAAGATAAACAGTCATTAGCATTATTAAGTACTCGTATGATTTGTAAATGCTGCATAATCATAATTAATCTTTATAACAAAGAATAATTCGATCGATTAGTTTAATATCGATTTATCATTAACACCGAAAACTAACTCGAAACAAATAGTAAAATTAATCATGTTTACTATTTGTTTTGAGTTCCCGATATTTCGGCGCTGTTGCAAGCACCATCACGTATAAACTGAAGTTATTGCGGGTGGGTGTTTATGACATGGGAAATATCCTATTTTCAGTGTTAATGGTGATGTTAATGACCATGTCAGTTTAAAAACTAATACTTATCGATTTGTTTGGAATGTTTATTTTTAGTGTCAGAAGCTGCACGCAATCACGTTCCGTAATCATGTCTATTAATATATGTATAAACGAAGTTACCCAATATTAACAATACCGTAATGATTTGTTACCGGTTCTGCAAAACAAAATTTCAACAAATCCAATTATAACCATTACGAGCAATCATGGGGTGAAGAGTTTTCCGATCATTATTTTAAGTCACATAAGCTTTTAAGAACATACCATCACGCCTCACAATCCCCGAAGGGTTAGGCAGAGTTCGCCAGTAATGTTAAAAGCGCAGGCCACACCAACAGCTAGCGAGCGAGCGAGCGAGCCGGACGAGCATCGCTTTACCTCTTTTCATACTTCGGTTCACGCCGCGAACTACAAAGATAAGCTACGTCAACGATACAAACGATGCGAACGAAATATCCGACGATGCCAGCGATGCTATTCGTTCACCTCGTTAGCGTAGCTTAGCTCTGTAGTTCGCGGTGTGAACCGAAGGCAGTTGTCCCACCCGACAACAATGATAGTTCTAATAATTGTTCTGAATTCATAATATGTGCACTCAGATCCGCACTCTAGGTAGAATAGACCGCTGGTTGGTCTGACGTGAGTTCTGACTGCCAAGCGAGCATCGCTGAGCAAGTATCGCTGAGCGTGTCTTCGCCGGCAATGTAAACAGTGAGCGATCAACTAGTAATATTTGCATCACTTTTGTTTACAATACGTACGTTTCTTGAGCGAGAAAATAGCGACAACTGCCGAAGTATGAAAAAGAGGTGAAACGTTGATCGCTCGGCTCGCCCGCCCGCCAGTCTCGCCCGGTTCGCCTGCCCGCTCCCACTTTGGCGATCTTCTTCCGCTCGCTCGCTCGCCCGTCCGTTCGTAGTTTTCGGTGTGAACCCACATAGTTTAGCTTGCCAAAGCTTCGTTTATTTTTTATTTTATACAGTTTCACTCGCCTCGCTTCACCCACCAGCTCGCTCGCTCGCTCGCTAGCTGGCGGTGTGGCCTGCGCTTTAGTCCCATGTAATAGGGGGCGAGCCTATTGCCATTAACCGGGCACAAATCCAGACTCCATGGCTCTCTACTAACGCTGCTACTGCGAAATTACTGATGGAAAAACCAAATCATACTTTGCCCTACTGGAATCGAACTCAGAACCATGAGCATGAGCTCAGCAGTCAAATTAATATTACCATTCCTTCTTTTAAAGGCCTGTCTCCCAGTTGTCGGTGGAACATTAGAGATGCTGATTATGTAAGCTTGCATGACAAGTAGTATTCAACTGTATTTCGATATAATAGCGTTGTTTTTTTACTAAGCCTAGTCTAATAATAAGATTCCCAAGGACTCCAAATGTAATGATAACGTGAAGATCGAAATAATGATTACGTCCGTTTTTTCTGTTTGATGTATGCGTGAAACTGTTTTTAATCGTTCCATTTTATGTTGTTTTTTTGGAGTTTCCTGTGTTTAGTTTTATCTACGATTGTTTGTAACTGAACATTGAGTCATTATACCTGTATCTACTCGTGTTTCGGTATATCTGTGTTTTCGCTTCAACATTTAGCCCATGTAATCGCTATATCAACTAGTAATAATCGTTTCGTCTTCAAATTGTTAGGTAGTAGCGCGCACATAGTTAACTCGATGTTAACGTGTCCTCGGTCTTAAGTACCGCTATTAAGGTATAACATGCTCACCCAACCATATTCATGAATATACTTTGCCTCTATCCCATCGATATAGTATTGTTCGCCTGCACTGGAGTATACTCTAGCACGTCCGTGCACTATCGGACGCATCTTGCCAACGATTATGTTAACGATGTGAACATTTGCAACGCAAACTCTACTAATTGGACGCAATTGCGTTTAACCGTCTTTGTGAGCGTTATACGGCTTATCTCGATTAATTGCAAACACTACACAATAAAAACCTATTTGAATCACGTGCATGTATTTGTAATTTTGTACCAAAGAATAATGCAAATGCACACTCAAAAATTGTAATTTTATTCTCATAATACGTTAATTTTATAAACGTAATTGTGTCTAGTACTAATTTTAATTATTTCACATTTTAAGCACTTTGTCTTTGCATAAGAATTAAACTTGCAAAACCACTTATGCGATGTCATGCTCGGTCATAGAGCATATGGTGAAATTTTATTTAGCATAAATAAGTATTAAAATTACTTATTTTGTAACTATCGTTTAAAGGGAGTCGTTAAGCCGTTCTATTGTGAAAAATACCATGTATGTGTATGATTGCAAAATGTTTAGGTAAAGAAATATAAATATTGAATGGCTTAACGTTTTATTTTTCGCATAAATAATAGTTTGGCACGGTAACATCAATATGATGAAGGACACTGTTATTATACCAATTAGTGATACGAAAAGTATTACCTGTTAGGTATTATTTAATATTATTGCCACGGAATATTGCAAAATCTACAAGGTATTATTTAATTTATCAAAGCTGCCGTAAATCGATTTCCACATGCGTGACAGACTTACCTTTATAGAACCTATTAAGTGCAAAAATAGTGGTCATTCGTGGTAACCAAATTCTCAATTTTAGAATTTCGCATTAAAAATTTTGTCTATCACGCTTGTACCTACTCTAAAGGGACGACAGGAATGATGAATTGCATTTGGACAAATGAAGGATTGAGAAATCAACTTTGTTGAAAAGCAGTCCGTTGCATGGCGGATATTCTTATATAAAAGTTATTTGTGGGATATTATCTTAAATTATAATGAGGTAAAGTAAATACAAAACAATCTCGCTATATTAGATTGTTGGTTCGTTAAGCACTTTTCAGACTGTTTGTCTACCAACATTTTTAAGAAATGCATCGGTTTATCTTTAAGATCAAAACGTAATTCCAACCAAATTGTTTGAATAATTAAGGTTTCTCAAAGAGTTTTTGCCAATTACTAAAATTAAACCCTCATCTACTGATGCGCTTCTGTGAGTTTCTTGTTAAATATTGTGATTATCTACTTCAGGAGAAAGCTGCATGTTTCTCTTTAGGAAACATCGGATTCCGAACTTGGAACTTAGTAACAGGTCGATCGTCTTCCAACGACACTTGGCGACATGATGATGTCAGGTCTTTCCAGTCTTGTCTACTTAATCCTAGCCGAGACACTTCACGAACACATAACATAACATCACACCTGTAATCCCCAATGGGTTAGGCAGAAGCTACATTCCGCCATGTTTCAGTCCTATGTAATAGGCCGCGAGCTTATTACCACCAATCGGGCACAAATCGAGACTCCATGGCTGCTACTAAGAAATTCCTGATGGAAAAACCACATAACGATTTGCTCGACTTGGGAATCGAACCCAAGACCTCGTGCTTATGCTCATGCCAGCAATAGCTCTTGTGATCACAATACCAACGATCAATCACTACACACTTTGATTTAATTTACTAACACCCCTTTTCATCCACAGTATGAATACAAATACGACGTGGAGGACCAAGAGAAAGCTCTCTACTTTGGCGCCAACGAATCAGGAGACGCTCAAGGCAAGGTCATCGGAGGATATCGAGTGCTTCTCCCGGACGGTCGCCTCATGACAGTCGAGTACAGCGTAGAGGGAGAAAGTGGGTTCGTCCCCAAAATCACCTTCGAAGACAACGCTAGCCCCTTCGGCAAAGGAAAGTAAACCCTACACTGATCCGCACAAGACTGGTTTCACGATGAATTGATAAATATTTCAAATACTAACCCTTTGATTTCTGAATTTCATGCCACCTTTTTTTAATTTAGTTGTTTTTGTTTGGTTTCACAGTAGATTTTACCCTTTATTAATTCGGTAAAAGGCCAAAATTTACTTTTTTTTTGTTCCCGTAACAAATATTTAATAATTTGAAAAATATGAAATTCAGAAGTCGAAACACAGAAGAAAGTTACTTTGGTTTTCATTAGATTTTATGTGTGAATATGGGATCTTTAATAGCTACGAAATTAAGGATAAATTAGTAATATTTACGGATGAAGAATTATTTTAGAACATCTCAGAGAAAAGTATTGGTTAATAAAGGAAAACTCCTGTAACTTTTTTCAACGAAATAACTCTTCACGTTTTGTATCTTTTTTCTAACTGTACTCTATAATTAATCTAGTTATAGTCAAAACTCATTCGCCATTAAGGTTATGTACAGTCAGCGATCTCTGCGATAATTGGTGTACTGCAAATATCGAGTTACCGATACTGTGATCAATTAGAACGATTTTAATATAGGCCATGTTCGACATTTAACGTAATGAAATTGTAACGTAGATTATAATTTTGTATGTGTATCGATTAGTACTTAATTGCATGTAGATTTTGATATTAATAATAATTTTGATAAATATTTTTGTATTGAAATATTTACTGCTGTTTTATTGTCTTTCCCACTTATTCGCACAAAATGTATAATCAAAATTTTTTACACCGTTATCCTATAATCAGTAATCCTCATTAGAAAGAAACCTTACCTAAGTACCCTCTGTCTGGAACCAGTGTCTTTTCAGGAGTTAACAAGTTTTTTGTTAACTCTACATTATGAAAATTATTATTCTACAAAATAATTTTAAAACTGTAAAACTTCGTTCGAGATCATAACAAGAAACCATCGTAAAACATTATGTAAGAATACAATCTGAATAATCTGAATTCCACTGATTATGAGCAACAATTTTTTAACAAGGATGCGGCAGTGGCTCAGCTCTAAAGTATTGTATAACATTACATGATATTATAATAATAGTCTGGCCTTGTCGGCGACGCGTGACAAGATGACCGCAGTTTCAGAGTACACCACAAGGGTTTACTTAAGGATGTGGGTAATTGATCCTTGGTCTATTATTAGCCGATCAACTATGCGGTATAATGACTTTTACAAACAGTGCACATATACAGGGTGGCCATTGAGTTACGTGGATCCTTCAAGGAGGTGAGTCTACCCGTCATATTAAACAACTTTCCCAAAGAAATACTTATAACAGATTCGAGAAAAAAAAAACAAATTCCAATATAATTGTAGACTGTTTAGATGCTGTATTGATACTCTTCTGTGGGAAGTATTGCCTACTTCTACATAGGCAAGCCTTGTGTTGAAGATGGGTGGGGAGCCCTATGTAATCAACTAGCTAAGTATGGATGCTCTATCCAGGTACATTCCGTACTGGTGCGTGCGTTTCCTTACGACGTCTTGGTCAAAACTCGCCCGTGACTGGCAAATCACAGGGTATGCATTCGGCCATCTGAATGTATTTGATATATCCTGTGATTGTATCTATATGACGGAAACTGTGGAGCCTCCGGCATAAAGGTATTAATTGCTAGATATTAGCTATTCTGCAAAGATACTGAAGAAGACCTAAAATTCAGAAATTTAGGCGTAGACCTCTACCAAGAAGAGTGATAGCCCTTCCTCATGACTTACTTTTAACTCTTTGCCTTTCGAGAATCTACGATAGAACTTTTTTTTATTAAACCTAAACGGATTTAAGTTCCGTCTAAGCAGTACGTAATACTAAAATAGACTGACCTTGTCGACGAGGCGCGTCATGATGACCGCGGTGGCTTCAGTGTCGAACTGTGGTCTACCCGCGCGCCCCACCATCTGCAGTACTGTGCTTATGCTGTACTCCTGTAAGTACAAGAAACACGTTATATAGGACCAAGAAGTAAAGAGACGTCGGAATCAAGTGATTCCAGGAAGAGAGTTGCTTAGACTAACCGTGAATAATTAATCTAATAAATATCACTGACTCAAAAAAAGAACTCTTCTTCTTTTGACATTAAAAGCGCTTTTTTTTAGTCATTAGTCTCCAACTAATGTTTTATGTGCAGGACCTTTATGCTATCCTCGCCGATTAACATTTTATGAGGGTTAAATGCCCTGCTAAAATGTAAATATACCTGTAGATCCTAGGTAAATTCCAGTACTAACCGGGTTGTGGAGGTCAGATAGGCAGTAGCTCCATGTGAAATACTGGCATTCAGCAGCATTCAGAAAGACAGGAAACCAACGCCAACATGGTTGGGGAAAGGCTGGGCTATGATCACCTATAGATCCTTGAGCATAAGTAACTACTACCGTCATAGCTGTACCGCTTCCCTTCTTGTCGTTCCTGCTGATTTGCTCGCAAGTAGAAGTGTACATATGGCTGCCGAATACCAGACATGTTTTACACAAAAAAAAACATGGAACACGCTGAAAGAAAATAAATTCAGTTCTAGTTACCTGATAAGCACCATTGACGTATTGCTGTGTATTTTTGACAATCACTAGATGGGCAGGCAAATTGACGCCCATTGCTGAAACAGTCCAAATCTTTGGATTTAAGATATTGATTATGCCTACACATTACATCACACCTTTATTCAAATTTTAATCTAGCCAGTCACTCTCGCGCTTCGTTTAATATACTGGCCTTCAGCTGCATGACTGCATTCGATTAGACTGAAATCCAACCCCAACATAGTTGGGGTGTGACCAAGTGACGCTAAAATGTGACAAAAGGCCTATATAGAATTATTGAATCTTAAAATGAAAGTGTTATAAAGGTGCTTGTGATGGTTTTAATATGAAAACATATTCTCTTACAAATTGTCACCGTTTTTTGTGAACAAAAGACATCAACGCAATGAAATCATCAAAACATAAATTAGCACTTACCCAAGGTTGTGGTTGTTATCAATATCGGTAAGTCTCTGTTCCTGAAGGCAAACTCTATATTTTGCCTCTCTTCATACAACAAACCAGCGTGATGACATCCTACTCCACTCATTACTAAAGCCTTCAGAAAACAGGGAAAAGATTTTTTTAGTAGATAAGAAAACTTAGAATTCGAGGGCTTAAAAAAAGCTCAATCCTAAAAAGTGGTACTAAGAGTAAATAAGCTAAATAACCGGACTAATTATTTATTTTTCTTGCATTGGTAATCTCACACCTTAACCACTTACTTATTAATAAACGCGGAGTAAAGTTAATTATGTCACAATGGAGTAAAGTTATAAAAATAATGGCTTGTAATATTAATAAAAGTTATGTCAAACTTAATTATCGAAAACTGGATGATTAATCTGAAGGTTAAACTGGTTTTATGGGGTTGCATTTCATTTGATCCATTTACACACATATGCAAATAATCGTACAAATTAATGCTATTAAGGGGAGATATCAAAGCCTTAATCTATCGGCAACAACCAATAACCGTAAGATTGCAATACCTACTGCACGTCTAAGAACACCTGAATACTTCAACGTCGCAGTTCGCATAGCCCAATATAGCTGTGCGCTTAAAAATATATAGTCAACGTAAAACACTCTAATTAAAACGAAATTGAAATCCTTAATCAATTTACCTGCAATTTCTTATTCTTAATAGAAGAAGCTAAGGCAGTTAGCTTCGCCTTTTGTTCCGCATTGAAGTTAATTGTCAGCTCCCGAGACAGAGTCTCCGCCGTCAATACAACACTCTTACGGGTGTTGCAGAATATCTAAGTAGGGAGTAATGTACTGAAGTAATAATGACAAAATGTTCCGTAGAATTAAATAAATTAGCTTTGTGTAATGTTGAATAATTAGGCGGGTCATTATGTTTTGATGTGTGGCCAACGTTGATGTCACAATTTGTTCCTACATCCAGAAATGTTTAAGACTGTGTTTGGTAATGCGAAATTGTTGTAAATGATGACTGAAATCTTAATTTGTGAGGATAGATGGATGAATGGATGTTTGTTACTCTTTCACGCAAGATCTACTACATGGATTTGAATGTTTGACAAACAGATTATAACCTGGATTCACACATAGGATTCTTTGTATTCCGGACAACTTGGGTAGTACGTGGGACAATTACCGTACTTACTTACCAGTGTCGGTTTTCCGGAATGATACTTCTGAATGACTGGCCACAGCTTGTAGTTGAGTATGATGTCGAACTTAAATATGCTGGTGCCTTCAGCACATGGATACCCTTCTACTATGCGCTTCAGTTTCACGGGGCGACATTCATCACCAAACCTACATAAACACAGGTTTGAGTTACGAAGATATGTAGCAAATTTGGCAGATGCAACAAAAAAAAAACAAGTTGCTATAAAAAACCAAGCTTAGGACAAAAGGAAGGCGAATTTCTATCAGTAATGTGTATTGTGTGTGTTACAGGTGGTCAATGGCCCAAAAGTCTGACAACCAGTCTTAGCAAGGGGTTACGTATTACCCAGTATTAACTGGGTTGTGGAGGTCAGATAGGCAGTCGCTCCATATAAAATACAGGCTTTCCATCTGCATCCGGTTAGACTGGAAGCCGACCCCAATTTAGTTGGGAAATTTTAGACAGAAAGTTTTAAATAGCAAAATCTCTAAAGTGCAAGTTTTTCATTATCTTTGGAGTGCACTCTCATTCATCTCTCTTTGATGATTTTTTTCTTCAGCAATTATAATAATGAAGACTAGTACAAAAAAAGTATCTGATAGCAAAATTCTGAAAGGTTCTACCTCTACCCTTACTTATAAAACACAGCAGGTTTGTCGCTAGTTCCGAGCCAGTTGGCAACGTCTTCAGGATTGCTGACGGTAGCTGAAACTGCGACGAACCTGATCCTTGGGGCCGATTTGTTGGATACTTTTTGACCTTGAATTTCTCTCTGCAGTTGTTCTATGCGGTGGACTGATTGGGCTGAGTTCTGAGAAAAGCCGGTTAGAATTTTAATGATTTTTAAATTGCGTAGCTTCCGTTTGGCCATTCGTACGTACACGAACAGATCATTTAAGTTGAAAATCGGTGTTCTGACTAGACTACCGACCGCTAAATCGGGGAGTAAAAAAATCCCATTTCTTAGTTGCTGTTACTGTTGGTACCTATAAGCTCTTATTTCAATAGCCTTCATCCTGCTAAAATCGGCTTCGAGTATGGGTAATGAAGAGTCACGGGTAAATCAATGAAGTAGGTACCCTGACATGTATCATTCATAACTTACTTCGATAGTCTTCATCCTGCTCACAACGGCTTCTAGCACGGGTCCCCTAGTCTCATCGTTCAGTATGTGCACCTCGTCGATCAGGAACAATTTGATCACCTCCACCAGACCGCGGTGATCGCGCCATCGACGAGTCAACATGTCCCATTTCTCGGGGGTTGTTATTATTATTCTGGGGAAGTATTTTTTAGTAAGGGCTCCTTGTTTAAAGGAAGTTTATAACCAGGGTTTTAGAATTTCGCCAGAGAGATGGTGCTAAGTATAAGGTGCCTCTTTATTTACGCCAAGCAACATCGTACGCTCTGGTGTAAGAGATATCTGTAGATGCCATGTCAGTTATGTTAGCGTTGATTGCCATGGAGGTCACAGTTAAAAATAGGCTCCGGCTATCTTGGTGCCAACACGCAACAGGCAATTAATTGTTGCTATCTATTGGCAAAATATGCTACTTTTTTCTGTTTTGCGGAAATCTTCGTGCATACCCCTGACTGGGGGCCAGTGTGTAAGAGTAGTTTGTAGTTTTATTCCTTTGTAAGTCTAGAACTTTAGGAACCCCCAGATCGAGGTTGGGCGTTGACGTAAATTTACTATAAATTGATCGTTATTTTTAACCGATTTAAAAAAGGAGGAGGTTCTATGTTTCACTGTATAGGTATTTGTTTTACTTACTGAAGTTAATACTGATAAACTTACTTGTATGGCTTTAACTGCGTGAAGTCAACGTCGGTGTCGCCTGTAACTTCGATACACAGCAAGCCCAGTTTTGTGAACTTTGGATACCATTCCGTCAACCTTTCCGTACATAACGCTTTTACTGGAGCCACTACAAGTTAGAACGTTTTTGTACAACATAACAATCAGGCAATGGCACCTTATATCCACGTTTGGCAGTTAGGTACCTACATAATACAGTCACGAGCACCAATATTAATACACTTTCCTATATGTATAGCAATTTTTGCGAGAAATAACGATTGTAACTTGGAGATAGGATCTTTATCATAAAAATATGAGTTCCAGAACAGTAGGAGAAAAACAAAAAGTTAAAAGTTGTTAAGTATTTACGTATTGCTGCTCGTGACTGTAGTAAATCTGATGTAGGTAAAGGTGCGGTCAAACCGAGATTGCAGGCACTGAACTTCGACAGACAACATCATAGCATCACGCTACTAATCCCTGAAGGGTTAGACAGAGGTGTATCTAATAGAACACCGACGTTTTGCCGGTTATGTTCAAGTCCCATGTAATAGGGGGAGCGCCTATTGCCATCAACCGGGCATAAATCCAAACTCCGTGGCTGCTACTGAGACATCCCTGATGGAAAAATCCAATAACACTTTGCCCGAGCCAGGAATCTAACCCAAGACCCCATGCGCAGCAGTCGAGCTTGCGACCACTCGACAAACAACAATGTACATACTAAACTATATATTATCTGTCAAAATCCAGTGTCCGCCGGCAGTCCGTAGTCTGGTCTGCACGCCCACTCGGTTTCATCGCACCCTAATAGAGGGAGTGAGCCTATTGCCATTAACCAGGCACAAATCCAGACCATTCAATTCAGAATCTTCTAATTGAAAAGCTCTAAAACTGGGCAGGACGGCACCAGGGGTCGAACCTAGTATGCTCAGCCGTGACGACTGAAGACTTGCGTAACGAGGTAGATTTAAATTAGATTTTTAGACGCCTGTGTTAAAGAAACAAGCATTTAATACCTATTCGCTTTTGCTTGAAACAATTTATGGCCGTTTAACTAAATAACTGTGCAACAAATGATTGCCTCAATGAAAGCGCTCTGTTAGATTTTAATGTATACATAAAAAATAAGGTCAATAGAGTTTGCATTTATCACAAAACATATGAAAAAAAAAACTAATAAATCGGTACAAGGTTACGGATTTACCACTTAGGTATAGCCTGTTAATAGATTATATGAAGCGGTTAATTCATATTAATACTTCCTGTAGAAGGTATTTTTAACTTATATAATACATGACGTTCTGCTCTAATTAATATTTAAAGGTAAATTAAATAATAACTAACTAATGGCGTGCGTGACCATGGACTAAGCGAAAGATGTAGATTCAAGGTTCTATAGTTTCTGCCTACCCACCCACATGGGAAATAGGTGTGACTTTTAATGATTTATTAACCAACAACGCAAGCAACAATAATATACTATTTTATTTATATTTTTTAACCAATTTGGAGTACCTACATACAACACACCGGAAACATAATAATATGGAGATGAGTAGAGGTATGCATGCCACAATCCATCATTTTTGTCCCTTAAATAATATTCCTATTAAATGCAAATTTAAGGCTCTGGACTTTGAAAGATACATACTGTAAATAATTTTAAAGTCATCCGTATACTGTTTGTCCTCTAACTCCATCAATAGCTGAACTATAGCCATTTCAAATACAACCGTCTTTCCAGAACCAGTAGGCGCACAAACAACTATGGATTTATCTGGAATATAAATAAAAACATTGAAAAGGGGATCTAAGACGACCCACTGACCCAGTAGGCCGCAGATGCACATGTCTGTTATAGGTACATACGCCAGCATATCAAACTACCCGAAACTGTTAGTGCTTCAGCGATAAAGTTGAAAACCTAATAAAGAAATTTAACAGATTGTAGTAGCTTGATTTGCTGGCGTCTGTACCACTTAGACCATGAGCTGGCATAGTTTATTATCTACGACTTCGATAGAATAAGAGACCAGCTTATATGTTGGTTTTGTTACTACTGTCATTCAACCTACCGTACCGTTGCTCGGAGCTAATCGGGGTGAATAGAGAAAAACAAACGATGAATTACGCAAATTACCAGCTATTGCTACGCCATTAATGACATTAACGAAGTCGGTGTTAACAGTGTCTTTTCATTGAAGACAATAGTCACTATTAGTCACTAACCTGAGTATACTGCATCTTCAATGACACCTGACTGTACTAGGTTGAAATATGGATTTGAAAACACGTCTCGGTATTTTGAATCTGCAAAAAAAACCATAGCGCTTATTTGATCTCTTTCATACTAAATACTTAGGTAGGTATTATAATATCAGTGGGTATCTATCTTCTATAATAATATGAACAATGTGAAGGTACCAAATAAATTATAATAATACTTATGACATTCAAAAAAAAATTACAATTTCAATTTTTTTAACACTTAGAAAATTACGGGCAAAAACTATCATCCAAATCTTTGATTTATAAAACTACTTACCGATTTCCTCGGTACTTCGAAACTGACCACGCTGCCCAGTTCCTTTAGACGGACGTTCTACAACTCTTGCATATTCATTACAAGGATTGTCAACCGTTGACGGTCTACTCTCAATAGATGACGACAATGACAAAGGTTGGGAGTTGCATATTTCATCGACCAGAACATCTGTGAAGCTTGCACTAAAATAAATAAATAATAATTGCGCAAATTGCGCTCGTCAGTAAGACCGTAATGAAAAAGGAAGATAAAAATTCAATATGGACCCTTTTGTGTAGGTTTACAAACATTACTGTCTCGTAGGAAGAATCTCAAAAATCGTGAACCTATTTATTGTTAAGTATAAAACATATCTAATAGTTCCGTCAAGAATAAATCAATGTGACTCACAGCGTAGTATTCATTATTTACACTTAATTACACCAAACAAAATTAGTTATTTGTAGAAACTTTTATAAATCCCGCCAAAACACTATGTTGCAACTAAACATCAAAAATGACGACATGAAAAAATATATGACATGACAATTTTCAAAAAAGGAGCACAGGATTCTTGATAAGGTTTTACACTGTCTTATGGATTAAATAAATAAATTGATTATTAAAAAATATATTATGACACCGTTTTACTTTTTTCGGAATTCATGGGTAATCATGTTTTTTAAACTGGCAATTATTTTTGGCAGGACAACGCGACATCGGACCGGAAATCAGCTGTCATGCGTATATCTGTCACAACTGTCAAGTCAAGAAATTGAGAGATCAAAATATTTTTGTGCAACTTTTTCCTTATGTCTTGTCATATTTTACATGCCAGTCTTCCCTCATGATTGTGATAAAGTGTGTTCTATTTTTTTAATCACGAAGTTAAAAGTCAACTATCAACAATGATGTAAGTTTTGATTGAAGTACTTATTGCAAGATAAATAATTAATTATATAAATCATCGTAATTCAATGAAATTATCATTATCATTACAGGGAAATCCAAAGCGAGTATGGGGATGCTGATACAATCAGTGTTGATACATTGGTCCTTGAACAAATGGTACAAAAAGAAAGGGCCAAAGAAATAACGGAATTGCAATCATTAAGCAAAAAAGTTTGCTGTCTCCACACAAATCTGTTGTATTATCGACATGCAACTTCTGCGATGGGTAAAGCGTGTTATCAGCTATGGGTCACTTTACTGAAGAAGGTGGGCGGCACTCGTAATGGATGGCGGGAGCTTGGATACTCTTTAGGCCTGTCACAAGATGATTTGGATGTAAGTGTTCATACTTCATGGTGTTTTTTGAGTCATGTCATGTTTTTATGCTTCTAGAGAGAAAGTAATAAGATTAAGAACAATTTTGTTGTTAATCTTATTATCATCCTAAGCAGTGATAACTTATCAGTCAAAAAACAAAACACTAACAACATGTAGCTAAAAGTAATTTATTTGTATAAAATAATATTTTTGAACATAGAACTAAATTGACAACTAATGATAATTTTTTCTTTCTTCCCAGTACATAATGCACTCTGTGAACGAAGATCCTGTTGATGTGGTATTGGAAGTTTTTAGACAAAATGACAATGCTACAATTGACAAAATAGTGGATGCTTTAACAAAACTGGAACGCTATGACATATTGAAGTCAATAGAAAAACCGCTTTGTGAAATAGCACAGTACTTCAACAAAGATGACAGTGGTTATCAAAGCAAAAGCTCTGGGGACACAGTCAAGAGAGAGATAGTCACTATCAAGCTGCCTAATCGTTTACCAGCACCTTTGAGTAAAAAAGTTGTTATTGAAAATAAGGACCCGAAAAAACCAAAACAATTGAGAAAAGCTGCCACTACAAATGAACCCATAGTAAATGACAGTCCCATTCTCTTCTTGACTTATTCACAAGATGGTTTTCCAACTGCTTTAAACATACAAGAGTATGTCCAAAACTGGTTGGATGTACCTGATGTTCAGGTCATAACATTGAACAATAGAAGAGAAGAGTTGTATCAAAATCCTGAGAAGTTTATAAGAGAATATTTTGAAAAGGTATGTACGATAATGCTAGTTAATTGCCTATGTTGTAATATGCAAGAATTTAGATTGATAATAATTTTTACTGTTTATTTTTCAGGCTGATATCATCATACCAATTATAACAACTGGCTACATAGAGCAAATAAAATCACATAATCCAGCTGTTCCAAATACGTCTGATAACTTAGACCATAAATATGTCAATTTTATTTATAATCTTATTATTAATCACTATATTCATGCATCAGGCTGCCTAAACAAGAGAGTAAGGAGTGTGTTGCCACAAAATGCTAATGTTGACTTATTTATGAGTATAACAATGTATCCTGATTTGATGCCATGGACATATGAAACCAATTTCGATGAGCAATTCAAAGCTTTCTTGAAGAAATCGTGAGATGTTGTCATGACTGTAAGCATTTATATTATGTATTAACTTTATTGCAACTATCTACATTTGCCATATACAAAACTTTTAAATATTTTATTTTGGGATACCTTTTTTTATTGAATACTGTGTGACCTGTGTACCTGATACCAATTGCATGAATTAAACAAAATTTTATAGAAATTAATAGTTTAATTTTAAAATTCTCCATAAAGGTTTATAAGACCATACAAAAAAAAAATTACAATACTACATTTTAAGGCAATGCAAATCTTATTGCTAAGATGATCCTTTAAATTTTAGATACAAAATATAATGAAGAAAAACATCAAATTTATAAAAAAAAAATATGTATTAATTAATAAGAAATCTGTTTTTAGAAAAATACATTACAAAACAATAGGAGGCCTTTTGTAATGAAGATGGCTGGATAGCCAGCCCAAAAAAAATAGATATGAATTAGCTAAACAGTGCATTATTACTAAATTTTACATACACATTAAGGTGATATATTAGTTTTATATAAATAACAGAGGCAGCTTGCTCCTTTATTGTTTTTTTCTATGGAACACAATATTTGCAAAAACGAAAACTTAGGCCAATGCAAATGTAACATTTACTGTGTAAAATTAGAAAAAATCCTAGTATGTTATGTAGTTTCTTATTAAATCACATGTTATACATTAAAACATCATGATTTACACAATAAAAGTCACATTGGCACAAAAGTTTCTTATTTTTAACCATTTTATCAGCTAAAGGTAAAAACATTTGGTATGAGGTGTTACCTCACATAATACTAAAAGAGATTATGCCTATATTACGTTTCCATGACAGGATCATGTTGCTATGGATATTATGATCTAGTCTTGGTCAGCAGTCTTGCTCTCAACATCGTCCGTAGTTTCATCTGCAGTACTGACATCATTGACATCAATTCCAGTGTCATTGTTGCTGACGTTTGCTAGTTCCTCCTGCAAAACATAAAAAGGTTTCAAATTAGGTGGTGTAAGTAAGATAAACAGTTATATGAAGCATCATTTATGCTAAAAATTATTAGATCTTATTGTACAGAGATATACACACATCTCACAGAACTCTGTGCAGATTAGATTCCTTCTTTTAACTTCTTGAGTGTCGCATGATACACCATAGGAGCATAAGACCTGTCATGCTGACAGTTGCTCATCTGGTATTTAATGTTTATTTGCATAGTAAACAATCTGGTTGTATCATTTGATTATTTGATTCATACTTAACCTGTGTTAATAACACATTAATGGACACACTGCAAACTCAAAAGAAAAAAAAAACACGAAATGCGGCGACACCATACTTATTAGTTATTAGTAGACATCATCATTAGACATGGGCAAAATGTATCATTGAAAAGAAAAGATAGATATGCATCTTTCAATCACTCGGATATGAATCACTCTTTTATATCTTTGTATCAGTATGTATCAGTAGCTCATTCGACACACGCAACGCGTGCGGCTCACTCATTCCAATAGATATAGTGATAGGTTTTTCTGTTTGCTCCTTTCGGATATATTGAGCGGTTGCGATTGAACATTTTCTTTCTTTTCGTGCAAGTCGGCAAATGAATATAAATTTTAAAAATAACTATAGGTACTTATTGTAGGTACAACCTACTTCTATTTCCATATATTGAATATATCAATAGTTTTTACTGACGTAGGTATATCAGTTTATAATGGTCAAACACTTATTCTCGGTATTGAGAAAGTGCGATAGAACATTCTAAGTAGGGAGGTGCGAAAGAGATGTATTGACCTTCCGAAGAGACGCCGTGTCACCTGCCGCTCATGCTTGTGCGACACAGATACAAAAGGACGACGATTGAACGAGTTGTAAAAGATACACTGATACATTCGGATTTGCACTGATATAAAGAGTGAGTGATCAGAACGGATTGATACATATCTTTTTTATCTATCATTCCTGAGTTACCCATCTCTAATCATCATGAAAACATCACATTATTGCAATATAAGTATACTGTGAATAATAAAATTATACTGTGTTATGACTTAACTAATGACTAATTATACTGTGTTATCCCAATTCAGAGGGCCTACTCGAAAATCAAAAACTCCTTAAGATAGATAATAGACATTTGAGGGCGTTTTCACGCTCGCAGGCACCAAAGATTATCAAAAAGTTTGCAATAAAGGACATAAGAGTTGCATTGCAGTCAACTATCTCTGTGACAATTTTAAAATTTGTATGTTTGACCAGCAAAGAGGAATAAACTTGCCTTGATCACTTCAACGAAACTGTTAGCCTCATCCAACATCTGTTTGAACTGGGCATTCTCTTCCTTCAGGTCTTCAATGATTTTACGGAGCTTTTCATTCTCATCCAAAGCATCTTGCAATGCAACTCTGAAAATCAAAAAGAAACATTACTAGCAATAAATTAAGGAATGCTTTTGGTGAGACTTGCATGGAACACAATTACACAAGCAACACAGTCCATGTTTGATTGATTGGTGGTTGCAGTTTTTGTCTTCAACAGTCTCTTACTGGTGAGGATGATGTAGTCCTCACAGAGGGCTGTTGGTGGTTGGTGGAGATCATTGCCACTAATAGCTTACTTAATCATGTTTTACCATATTGCTGGTGCTCTGCCTAGGGCTAAGATGCTGGGCTGTATGAAAGGAAAAAAGCAAAAGGCAGTGCACCAGTAACTGCAACAGTTCATCATTATAACAAAGGTTGGTGCTGCTAATTCTTGGTTGGTTGGTGCTGTTAAATCTTTGAAATTCTTTAATGACAGGGAAGCACATGTAACATGAACAACAATAATATATGCACTTAGAAATAAAAACATTGTTAAGTACTTACTGACGCTTCTCAGCTAGAATTTCCCAATACTTTTCTGATGGTCCCTCAGGATTGGTCAGGTCATCAACAGTAATTTTCGTATTTAGGTTTGCTTGTGTTTCTTTGGTGGACAAGTTCTTGCGTTTAACCTCAACATCACTAAAATCAAAACAATTTAATTTAGGAACTTTATTTTTACAACAAGTAGTATTACTATCATTAAACAAGATCACATTATTACTCACGCAGCAGGAGGAGTTTCCTGGCTTAATTGGTGCTTCAAACTTTTAGATGGCCTACCCACTAAGTTTTCTCTATCTGAAGCAGTGTGTTGAAGTGTTTTGAGAGATCTTCTCGTAACCCTCGTTGTCTCCTACAACGCATACAAGAGAATTAGTACCTAATAAATTTAGAAATCGATCAAAATACGTAAACCGGCAAAGAGCACAAGGGGACCACTAAAGAAACTACACGTTACTTACCTGGAGCTCTTGAGTGCTCATGGTGAAGTTTATTTGGATAATCGGTTTATAAAGATGCAAAAGTAACTTTCAGCTGCAGGAAATAAACAGAAGAAACTATTAATTTGTCGTATTTACCAGCTCACAACGAACATCAAACAACGCTTTGAGTTTGACACTTTTTGACAGATACTTTTTTGACAGCGGCTTTTCCCGCCGACCCACCGTTTATCTATGTTTTTTTAGTCTGGGGTTTTGATCTAGAGGCTTTTTAGACAGTGGTTGTTTAAAGCATTATTATACATAATAATTTGCGAGACAATATAATTTTAAAATCTATTGAAAGCTGAGGACATACACTGACCTTATTGGTGAGGTTCTTCAGAAAGACCAGCAGTGCGTAGTACTCACAACGCAACCGGCAGCGTACGTGTATGACAAAAGGAGTATGTAAGTATCGTATCTAGCAGGTGGCATTCTGTGGTTTCTGCCCACCCGCATGGGCCGCATGGGGAAAAAAAGTGAGTTTATTTAGGTATGAAAGCAGAGATGCTCTAGAAATGTATTTTGCCACCTTACGCGACATAACCACAAGTTTAATCAAACGTTTGGATCCTATCACACACAACTTGTGATAAACGTTTATGAATAAACAAGAATAAACCCTACTTAAGGCGTGAATTATACAGAAACGGCGTAAAGTGAAGGCTCGGTAGAACAGATCACGAAACGAAAGAACGGCTGGTCTGCGCCGCGCCGCTTGATTGTAATTTACGACACATCGACGTCTCCTTTGTACATTTTGTATGAATGGTTTGAAGCGCCATTATGCCTGCGCAGCGCCTGCGTGCCTTCACCTTACGCGGTTTCTGTATAATGAATATAATTCACACCTAAGCCATTGCGAAATATATTGAGGACCCTTTTCTCTTTATTTTATTATTTTGTTTGCTGGCAGGGACGAAGGAACTGTCATCTTTGTTGGAATTATGGAATGGGGGATGGAGAGTTGACAAACGAATTGACTGACACTGTGTCAGTGTCAGTGACACTGACAGTCATTTATTTGAGCTCAGTGGGAGATGTTTTGTGATACTGAAATAAAATATTAATCAATTCATTATTTATCTATTGCTTTCATTAGCGATAGCGCGTGATTATGTGCTTAAAAATTAATCAGTTAATAACGCTAATTGAAAATATCACCATGGTGTAATGTAATTAAAGTTTGACGTGCTAAGTATTTTCATATAAATTAAAATAATTTGTTCGGTTCCTATCTTATCTATACCTGAAGTACATTTTTATCTATCGGTGTTAGTTTATAGATACTAAGATTTCTGCAGGATATAGTGTAGCTGGACGAAAATGGATACTCTCAAGTGAGTAAAATTGCCAATACGTAGATTTACTTACCTAGCACCTGCGTCAGAAGGAGTCAAGGTTACGTCTAACCGTTTGTTTTACTTGACTTCTTCATGGTTGCACTAATTAATTAAATAATTATAATGAAACTTTCAGGTTTTATTTTGTCACCTGGAATGTGGCAACCAAGAATCCAGGACAAGATCTAAATGCCTTGTTGGACTTTCCATCACAGTTTAATAAGAATAAGCCTTTGCCAGACTTTTTCGTGATTGGGTAAGTAGTTGGTGGTTCATGATTACTTGCATAATGTTTGCTACTTATCTTCTAGGTCAATGTGATATGTATGAATTCATTGAATGAATATGTTGTCAGTTGAACTTATACAGAGCTTGGTGCAAAGAGAGGCCTATACCCAGCAGTGGGTGAAGCTGGGCTGTGAATGATGATGATGGTCAGTATATGTGGTTAACAGCAGGAAATAATATTTAGCTGACATGTTTTATTTAGCAATCTCAACAAAGTAGGTAAACCAGTGATTAAAAACAAAATAAACAATGTTTGTGTAAAATTTCCTCATAGTAACTTAATGCGTGACTTTTTTTTGAGATAGATGTTTTTTTTTGCAATTGAAGTATTGAAGGTCAAACACATTTGAACATGTTTTTTTAATATACTGTTTCTTACTAATGTAATGGCTTGTAATTATTGATGTATTGTGATTATTTTACCTATATTGATAGGTAGTTTTTCTTATTATATATGTTAATTGATTATGATATCCACAGGTTTATTTTTGTGACACAATTGAGTCAACAATCAGTAACCATACATCAAACAGACCTTTGAACTTTGCCTTTAAGTTTTAATAATATATTCTAATGTGATGCAGAGGAATGTGGAAAATGTTGTGAGGAAAGTTTTGAGTATGACTGTGGATGGGTAAAAGAGTAGAGCAAGACCATAGAAAAGATGGATGGACTGTGTGAAGAAAGATATGGCCCGAAAAGAGGTGTCTGATGAGATGACGAGTAATAGAGAAGTATGGAAGAAGAAGACATGCTGGGCCGACCCCAAATGAATTGGGACAAGGGCAAGAGAATGATGATTCTGAAATACCTTAACTTGGATTACAATGTTTACATGTTTCTTTTAAAATTATATTCTTATTTTTTATTGTACAAACACATTACCTACTTATTGGTTCAATAAAAGGTGACCTTAACCCAGAATAAAAATGTTTTGTTGCAATGTACTGTACAAATTAGTTATACAATTTTATTATTACTTTTAGACCAATTTCTAAACAAAAATACACTTTATTACAGGCTGCAAGAAGTCAAATCCCAGCCACAGAATCTGGTAATGGACTCACTGTTCACTGATGCATGGACGCAATCATTCAACAAAATACTTTGCCGGCAAGGGTTCATCATTGCCAAGACCACCAGATTGCAGGGTATCCTGCTGTTAGTGTACACTCAGATGAAACATATCACACATCTGAGGGATATTGAGGCTCAATACACTAAGACGGGACTTGGAGGAATGTGGGTGAGTGACACAAACATACTTTTATAAGTTATCTTTTTAATTCTGATGCTATGTGAGTTCTGTGTGGAGATTGGCATAGAAGTAGATCCTGTAAATCTTTACAATTTCGATTTATTGTGCTTATTATTATTATTTTTGAATCTTAATTCTACTTCTTTGGCAATTAAAATTTCAATACCGATTCGACCCAGCTGATTGTTTTTTCGCGATTACAATGATGGTCCTATGGAGGAAGTGGTTCAGTTGTCAGATTTAAAGATGTGGTTTAGACTATATACCACATCCTTAAATATGACCACACTGTTCTGATACATGAATATCTGGGACTGCCTTGTTGGTCGAGTGGTCGCAAGCGCGACTGCTGAGCATGTAGTCCTGGGTTCAATTCCCGGGTCGGGCAAATTGTTATTGGGTTTTCCACCCGGAATTTATCAGTAGCAGTCACGGAGTTTGAATTTGTGCCCGGTTGATGACAATAAGCTCGGTCCCTATTACATGGGACTTAAAACATAACTGACGAAATGTGGGTGTACTATTAGGTACACCTCTACCTAACCCTTCGGGGATTACAGGCGTGATGTTTGTATGTTATGATACATGCTGCATAGACTGAGCTATTTACTGCTTTTTCCAGTAGGTACTCTTCCAAATATTCAAATATGAATGGCTGCGTATTGTTATGATATCAAATTGATGTCTCAAAAAATATAGGTAGGTATATAGTGATAAACAACTGACATTTGCTATCGTCAGTTGAATTAATAATGAGAAAAGTGCCAGTAAGCATCAGCTTTAGCAATTTTGCAGTATTTGTTTACTAAATTAATGATGCTTATTTTTCAATACACAAATTTTGTAGCTATGTTATCAAACAAGTGTTCATAACAGTACATTTTGCTATTTAAACGTGCTGGTCAAACGATCTGGCAACACAAGAAGAACTGAAGAGGATAATAGGTACAAAACAAAAATACAAACATGGCGTCCGCCGTCTTCACGCGTTAGGCCTCTTTCATTCTGAGGCACCACCAATCAGAGCATCCATAGATTACATTTGTACAATAATTAAAACTGCATTTAGAATGGAACAAATTGCAGTTCTTACAATCGCCAGTAATACAATTGAAAACTACACTTCACGTTATGTAATTATAACATGCCTATATACCTAGCATACTCGGCTGAAACGAACATTAATTTTGCAAAATAATAGTGCAAAATTATGAGTGTTAATTAGTACAACATGTTTTTGTGCTAAAAAATTATGTGAGAACTAAAGCATAGGAAAATAAACTTAAAACAAAGTATTATTTAAAGAGTTTAAGTGAAACGGGGCGTTTGTAGTGCCCGGCGCCCTTATGCAGTGCCTAATTTTGAACGCGTTCAATCAAGGCGTACGAAACATTCAACCAGGCAATTTTGATCCGGAAACAACCCTGACTGGTTTGCTGAACCACTCAGGCTTATTTCAGGATCAAAATTCGCCTGTAACATACAGTTCAGATTCACTTGTTTCTGTACAAAATCGAATTTTGGATTGTTACATTACAGGCGAAAGCTCTCGGCGAGGGAGCCCTTTTTTATAAGAATAAAAAGCGAAAAAGAGCGTTTATCGACCCATTTGGGAGAAAGAAAGTGATCTAACCCCAAGCAAGCGAGATCCAAAGACAATAATTGTTTAAAAAAAAAACTCCCAGCTCGAATTCTCAATTCTCTTGACTCTTTGTCGTTTTTGCTCTGACTACTTAATAACCAGTTTTAACTCGTTATTATAAACTTTACAATAATAATGGGTGTCCATCTAGTTTTATACAATTTTTTCTTATCTGCTATTGAGTGCGCCTTTTATACCTATCTAACGCTTAAGATTAAGGTTATTTAATATTGCTCTATTACAAAATTCTGTGTAATATCGTTCGAAAAGAATCACAATAAGTTATCGCGTGAATGCCTAAAATAAGGCAGCGATCGATTTTCTTTATTTGCCTACCTAACGCCTGATTCTACACGTCTACTTGAGTATTTGTATTTGTTAAAATCGATAAGGCCTTGAGTGGAAAATTTTGTATGCACAAATGGTTATCGCGGCCTTGAAAATTTCCATGTCTGAACTTCAGTCATACATTAGGCCTACTTACTGTAGCTCATAGACTAATATAATATAAAATGAGACTGTAGCTGAAATAGGTATTTTGTTTGCTGTTACCTACCTACTTTGACAACAGGACACTAATCCATTTTATACACTCGTAAGTGTCTGTAAACATCGGACAGCGCACAGTAATCAATAAACTGTGTAAGAACTTATGTTGCGCGCTTGTTTCCCTCAAGAGGGGAGTTAAGGAATAAAAGTTCGCATGTAAGTTCGTAATTCCAGCAGCCACCAACCAACAACCAGTCTTACTAAGCTCTCCATACAAAATACTGGTATTTAGCTGCATCCGAAAAAGGCTAGGCATATGTTGATGATGATGATGTAAGTTCGTCATTTTGGTCTTTGGTCACTGCTGAAACCTAATCGGGCACACGGCATGATAAATCTCAATCTGAAAAATTAAAAACCCGCATGGCGGTCAAACTTAACCATAAGGAAGACATCGCATAAGTAAGTAGTACATGTTTCCATACGGAATCTCCCGGAATAGGACTGGACAACGGTAATTTTCCCCCACAATGCATTGCTCTGATGTGACCATGACTGAGTCGTTTAGATTAATGTTATAAGGAAAAACTAAAGCATGTAGGCTGCTTGTATCTTACACTGCGTACACATCTACACATGTAATAGTCTATCCTGTTCCTAGGACGAATACCATGAATGATAAAATATAGGTCACCTATTTTTCTTACGTAACATGCCTACCATAATCAGCTTAGAACAGTCCCAGTGGGATACAGGCCTTTCTGTAAGCTACGTATAATCCGCCTGACAAGCCCAGTTTTGAAAAAAGAGTACTGCAAAATCCTCTATATCAGTCTATTGCTCTAAAGCTTGAATTATTTATGGACTTGTATGTAATTGTAGGTTTATTTGACCTACAATGAAGTGTCTTGTTGTTTGACCTGTCGCTTCTGACCAAGTATTATTGTTGGCAACAGTTTATTAAATAAATCAACTGTGACGTCATTATGTTGTAGATCATGTACTAGCTAATGCGGATACTAGCTGATTTGGTTAAAGTATTTACATACCATCGAAGTCTTTTCTTTAAGAGTATGCCAAATTCCCACTTTATGTATCTGTATAGCACACACAATTGAGACACATTCACATTATCCATACTAACATTATAAATATGAAATTTACTCTGTCTGTCTTGCCTATTCGTTCCAAAACTGCTAAACCGATCGTAATGAGATTGGTCAGATAGGTAGCCTGGAACCTAGAGAAACATATAGGCTAGGTACTTATCTTTCAACATCGCAAACCATGTCGCGGGAAACAGTTAGTCTTATATGTAGGGATAGCCTTTTGAAGACCGATATCGTTTGTGCCATGTGGTTATTTTATCGGGCAGGTATCAAACCGATTGGAGTAGGTACAGACACCATATTACTTGGTTAGGTACAATCACGAGCACTAATATGTACATGCTTAGCAAAATTCCTATGCGATTTTCTCGTAAACTAACGAACGGTTTCTCTTTGAAGTAAGACCTATTTCGTAATAGTATGGCTTCCAAAATACTAAATTCGTGAAAACGTAAAATGTTAATTAATACAGTGGGAGAAAATCACATATAAAAAGGGGTATCATTTAAGCTATCACCAATTTAATTAGTTTTGTGTTTCTTAAATAATAGGGTTTGTCCTCAAAATAGTAGATCTGTCACCAAAATGTAGTCACCAAACAATGCAAAATCAGTTCCACAATAAATCACCTAAAATCATGGTGATAATAGGTTTGTCCTAATAAGTATTTAAGCAAACTTATTTAAAGAGATCACCAATAAATCATATATTAGGTCACTATCACTAGCAAATTTCATAAAGTTCCAAACAAAAGGACAATGACCAAAGTTGGTACCAAAAAGTCTCGCGCCTCAAAACCAAAATATTATAGTAATTAGTTTCATATTTTTTTACGGCATTACGCGTCGGGGATTTGATTTTTGAACTGGAAATATACTTTTCGAGTTTAAAAGTACGAATATTGTTTTACTCCCTTTATATGACGTTCCGTTTCAACTGAATATAAATGACGTTCCGTTTCAATTGAACAAACCCTTGTCTGTCGAGCGGACTCTAAAATTAATTACAATTAAGTAAGATCAGTACACCAAATCGATTTAGTTTGGTTTATTGCTATTTGCAACAAAATAGATTTTCTCAGCCTAAAGATTTTGATTTATCGATTACATCCCTAAATCCCGACTAGTTTATAGCACTTACTATACTCTATGGTTTATAGTTATCTTATCTGTGGCACCTGACATTTGTACTGTACTGACTGACTATTGGCAATGTAAAGGTCTAAAATAAAATCGAGTTTCAGTCAAGCATACTGTGGATGTTACTTTAACTCGTAATTCTTACTAATATTAGTGTATTACGCTGTTTTTAGAGCAATAATGTAATGTATGTGTGTTAAAATACGTCGTTGGTAGCGTCGAAAAAATAGACCTACTTTTTAGGTTAGTTTCGATTTTATAAAATAACTCTGAAACGCGGGTTTTTTTTTCAAAAATAATTTTTTTAGGAGTTAATACGATCAGTGTAGTCTATAAAAAACAAGGTTTGATTTTGATGCAGCATGGTACGGGATTCCATACTTCCATGAGCATTCTCTTTTAGGGTTTTGTCGTCATCATCGTTTCAACCAAGAGTCTACCTACTACTTAACTGTTTTCGGAGTTTCCGAACCTCGGGGTGCCCCTGACGTCGACCGTCTAGGGTTAGCGTTCCGGGGCTCCTATTTCTGTCTGCAGGGTTTACAGGAACCTAACTAACCGAACCTCGGGGTGCCCCTGACGTCGACCGTCCTTTAGTTTTCTTTTGTAAATATTAATACTTTTCCACTCTTTGATTTCATTTGGCAATTTATTATTATAATTGGACCCCTTCATAAAGAGAGTTCTTTTTTCCATATTTTACTGTTCTAGGAAAACGTAGTATAAATATATTTAAATAAAATTTCTAGCAGAATAGTAAATAAAACACTTAATTTTTCATTTTAAATTTTTGCCTATTTGTCTCTCTCTTTGAACATATTTTCATTAAAATTATAAATTGATGTATTAAATTGGTAACGAATACTATTATTTTAATAACTGAATGAAATAAAATGTAACTATAACTGTATTGGTGACAAAATAAGAAATAAAAAGGAGTCGCAGTCAAGGATCGATAATCGATTTATTTGGTGACAGATCTACCATTCTGAGCACAAAGCTATTATTTGAGTAATACAACTATTATTATAAGAACGAAGTTTTATTCATCTAATGCACTACAAATTTATTGGTAATCCATCTCTTATTTTACACATATATTAACATTAATTTGATAATTCATACCTGGGAACACTTTTTTTATCTGAGAACGAAAATATTTCGTGGTGATAGATCTATTTATTAGGTGATACAACTTGATGACAAATATACATTTTGGTGACAAGAAATATAGTTCCCTATAAAAAGTTGCTGCGTGTATACATATTAGCGCTCGTGACTGTACTAGCTATCATATCATCACACGTTTTTTTTTTGTTTGCTATGTCACAGTGTCGTCCTGCGTCGCCTATCTGGCTGAAAGCTAGTAGATAAAGCTATCGTATCACGTTTATCGGAGCTACCTTCGGGGCGGCAGTCTTTTTGTGAATCTAAACAGGCTTATCTACATTATTTCGGTGTGAATAGGTTATGCCCTAAGCATGCAGTTGCAGACCTTTGAAGAGTTTTATTTGTGATTGAATTGAACTAACATGATCTCTGTCTACCTGCCAGTTTCCAGCTTGATAGTGAAACGGCACGTGACCTAATCGGGCATGAAATACATGCATTAAAATAGCCTTCACCATGGGCAATACTCAGCCACCCTAACTGTCTCATATTTTTGCTGCGGCATTTTTTCTAAAATGGTAAACCTAACGTTGGTTAGAAAAGCCGATATTCACGCCGATACGAGGGAAAAAGTTTTAAAATACCTATAATATATGACTCCTATACAGTGGTTCAAATCGATGTTCAAAATTCGCGTTTCAGAAAGAACTTGTGGCCTTTTAAAACACATTTTAGAAACCCTGTACTGGGTGCGGTGCAGGAACTTCTTTATTTAAAATAATCATACGACAAAAAGTATTAAGCTGCGTCTACGCTAGACGGGCCGGGTACGAGCCGAGCACAAGCGGAGCACAAAATCCCTTGGCGGGAGTGCTCGTTCGAGGCTCGTAAGTCTGTCCACACTACACGAATTGGTGATCGGCTCGTGCTCGGCTCGTCTAGCGTAGACGCAGCTTTAGATACCTTTATCATTTTAATTCTTTTCTTTTTTACCATACTGACATTTAAAAATTTTTTAATTTAATACTTCTTGAAAATGAAATCTCGAAGGTGGCCTTCGTTCTGGTCGAAATACATTGGGAAAGTCGAAATAGTTTCGATCTACTTTGTCCAGCACGTCTGCGTCGATGTCCGATCGGTATACACCTGTATAAGGCACAAACAAAAATAGGCTTCAAACCAACCAAACGTCCGTCCATTGAACATCTAACAATACAATAGTAATTTACAAAACATTGTTGTTTCAGGGTAACAAAGGGGCTGTTAGCATAAGATTCAACATTTACGGGTGTTCGATGTGCCTCGTGAACTCCCACCTGACTGCCCATGAACATCTGTTGGCCGACCGCATCAATGATTACAACTCGATCATAAAACAACACGTGTACCATGTTAGTGAGACTACCAACATACTGTATCATGAGTAAGTGTTGTACCTATTTCTTTTTTTATACCTTGTGGAATTTTAGGATGGAATCACATTTGCCCGCACGAATCAGTGTTTTCTTGCATAATGTTCCGTTACTCATTAAGTCCAATCGCACTTAAAAGTGCTTCCGAGGCGAATGAACACGGGTCCTTGCTTGAGAGCAGCGGTGTCCCAGTGGTGGTGGCCCCGACTTACGAGCAGTAAGTCGTGGGTTCGAACCCAGACAGGCGCATTACTTTGTGTAATTTATTTCATCACCGCTCTCAAAACGGGAAGGGAAAACATCAGGAGGAAATCAGCATGTCCTAGAACCGAAAATTCGAAGACATGTGACATCTACCAATTTGCCGTGTGGTGGATTATGGCCCATTCCCTCTCGTAGAGAGGAATCCTATGTCCCAGCTGTAGGAACATTATAGGCTGATTATGCATGCTATTCGCTCCACCAAATAACCCCTTTACGTGTCAGAATGAGATAAGAGATGCTCGAAAGCGCTGATCCGTGCGTGCAGAACCATTCATTCACTCGTATAGACCAAAACACCACGATTTTGCTCCGGAGTTGGGAGCGCTGCGTTTATTCCCACATGTTTCGCGCCCCAGTCATTTTTACTTTTTACTTTTCTGCTCTGATCAAATTGCGCTGTGTGTGATCCATGTCAGTTGTTTTGAATTTTCACTATCTATCTGCAATCAAAACATGACTATAACATGAAATCATAATTATATTGGGTAAATAAATTTCCATAAATTTTACAATAAGGCGAAAAAAACCCGAAGCCATTGAAAAAAGTCTGCACATTGTCGTCATAGCTATTAGTTTTTCCTAAGAATGATGTGATGTCTTGAGTGTAAGGTTATTGCTATTCATTACTGACGTAGGTATTACGTTGTACGTTTTAAGTTTCCTTTCCGTTTCTTATAGTTGTGTCTTATACTTAGGACCAGCTCTATAGAAAAAATGAACCTTATTTTAATAAAGTTAATATTCATATTCGTATGATACGTTTGATCACAGTCGCTTGTAGGAATATGCACATTCACTTTTTGGGGTTCCGTAGTCAACAAGGAACCCTTATAGTTTCGCCATGTCCGTCCGTCTGTCCGTCTGTCCGCAGCTTAGCCAAAGACTCTGCTTATGCTATGGATACAGATTAGTTAAGCCGACCGATTAGTTAGTTAGTTATTAGTTCAAATCTCGAAAAGTATTGTTTTTTAGGGTATCTCTTGTACACGTAAAGTAGGGATTTTGTTTTTTTTCTCGCGTACTCGTAGTGTAGGATGTCCTTGGGATAGGTCTTTAAAAATATTGCGAGTTTGTTCAAATAATTTTTCGATTAAGGGATTCGTTTTTGAAATATTAAGCTTTAAAGTGCTAATTTTGATTAGACTCAAGTGTCCCCCTCTACCAGCTAAACGGTTGTGTTTAGGTGTGTGAAAAAATTCACGGTGTTAGTATATAGGTATAACGAAGTTAAAAGAGAAACTATCACTGCTAAGTAGGTTTTACAAGTTTACGAGTAATAACCGACTATCTTATAAAATATACTTGGATAACATATTTTCCTAAACATAATGTATGTGAGCACAGGTTTTTCAACTGCAAATGTAAGTTTGTTTTTTATTATTACAATAAAAATCATCATTCGGAGGCAAATCGGACCGTAGGAAGTGTCCGCATATTTTGATGGGCAACTACGGAACCCTACATTGTGCGTGGCCGCACTTGGCCGGTTTTTACTAATATGCTTTATTTGCGGGCATAGCGCGTCTGAGCTAGGCTTGAGCTAAGTCTAAATTCGCTCTATAGATATCAATCACCCTTAGATTCTGGACTGTAGCTTCATATTTTTACCAACGTCGTCAGCTTTCGTCTTTCTACATCGTTCTCACATATATGTATAATCTCAACATGATGTAACCAAGATTTTGTAACAATATTTTGATTGATAAGAGTGTCCAGTCCATGGAGTTTCTTGCCCATTCTTCTCCATAGAGATCTACGCTTTGGAATGTGCAACTACAGTACTCTCTCAAGTTATTATGCCTTGTGACTGGGACTGTAGCTTCACTTCTTTTTGTTTTTTTTTGACATTCAAAAGTGCCGTAATGGTCTAATTGAAATAAATGCTTTGAGTTCGAGTTTGAGTTTTGTTTTAGACTGACCGATACTTTACCGATATAAAAGTGCCTGTAACTGGTTACTTTAAATAAATAGTTTCTATTTTTGAACGATATTCTACGAATGAAGTACAGAACAGATTATCTGAAGGTGAGAGTTGTCAAACAAATCTGCACAGATGCTTTTAAAAAGGATAAATCTTGATTAAATATGATATAGAAGATAATAGTATCACACAAGTCATTTAAAATCGAAACAGTAGCACAATTTAAAATCGCCCTAGTCAATCTTATGTACGGACATACGCTAAGTAAATTATCGTCTGATCTTTCGATAGGGTATCTTTTATTGATAAAATATCTATCAATTTCTAACAATAATTATAAAAAAAATCACGCGCGCTTTTTATCAGTTGTACAAAAAAATATGATAAACGAAACAGTTATAGTAAAATCTAAAAATGTGTAAACAGGAAAATCCAATCTCAGATTTAAATTATCAATGAAATTCTTCTTCGTTTGGGGAAGAAATGTTCTTATTTTCCTTATATCACGACTTATCAGTAGTGGTATGGGTTTTTTATTTTTATTTTCAAGAATTGAGTAACAGCACTATCCTTATAGTTTCTACGAACTCTGAACCATTTTACTTTGATAACACCAAATATGTACGTACTTATCTACACAAATAAATAAATTTGAAGTGTCTGTTTGTAATTTTAAAGTAACAGTTTTTCAGGGTTCCGTACCCGAAGGGTAACCAACGGGACCTTATTGCTAAGCCTCCGCTGTCCGTCCGTCCGTCCGTCTGTCCGTCTGTCTGTCTGTCGGTTCGTCTGTCTGTCGGTTCGTCTGTCTGTCGGTTCGTCTGTCTGTCAGCGGGCTATAATAGGTAGACAGATGAAATTTTCACTGAATGTGTATTTCTGTAACCGCTAAAACAACAAATAATAAAAAAAGGGGGCTCCCCTACTACGATGGTACGGAACCCTTCATGCGTGAGTCCGCCTCGCACTTGGCCGGTTTAAATGAAAGAACATATTTACGGTGCTTACAACATTTTTTTTTATTTTTGTATGTCTGTGTTTGTTCCGGCTAATCTCCGAAACGACAGACCAATTTTGACGCGACTTTTACTCGCATATAGCTGATGTTATAAGGTGTAACTTAGGCTTTTTTTTATTAATTCCACGCCGTCGAAGTAGCATGCAACAGCTAGTGAGAAATAAAGTTAGTTAACAAAGGTTACTACTCCATGATTTGTCATGGATTAGTAACCTTTGTTATAACTAACTTTATTTCCAAAATCCAAAGAGTTGGATGTGTCAGCTGAAAAACGGACTTATGACTGTAGTTATTCGTAATTTCGTTATGACGCAATAGGTCTTGGTGCTTCCCACATTCAGATCCGTTTAGAGACCAACGTTTAGAGGCCAACGTTTAGAAATCCTGGGCATTCTGTTTTCCTTTTGTCTGCTATTTATCTCGTTCTCGTGTACCAATAGTTGCAATATAGGGCTTTACGGGGGCGAAAAATCGATCTAGCTAAGTCATGTCTGGGAAAATTGGTTTTCTCTATTTTCACCAAAGTCGAAAATGCATTAGCGCGTTTAACATCACTTTAAATGGGCATTGTTCAAACTCAAACAATTTATTTCTAATAGGCCGGTGACGGAACTTTTTAACTGTCAAAATCCAAAAGCTTAAGCTACGATCCAGCCACAAGGCATAATAACTGCGAAAGGACAGTAGACTGAACTACACCTGAGCTAATCATAATCTTTCTTACTCCATTTCAGCTACGTAATCTGGATTGGCGACCTAAACTTCCGTACGGATCATCCGGCGGGCAGCAGTCCTACGTCCGAGGAGATCGTGGCCACACTACAGAAGATAGAGAAGGACAAATACGCCTCGCTCCTCACTCACGATCAGCTGATAGCTGTCATGGACTCCGGCGAAGCGTTCTCAGAATTCACAGAGCATGACATACGGTTCCCGCCGACTTACAAGTTCTTGATTGGCGGGGATGAGTATGATCTTAAGTAAGTATTAAGAGCTATTATTAAATTAAATAATCAATAAATTACCTTTTCACTTGGCGATGTTCAGAATTAAGTAGAGGTCATCATCATTCTTTTGTACGCACTAAATATAGAAAAGTTTAGACAGATGAATGAGTTGTCTTTACCCTTCAGTGCAACAGTCTGAAAATAAATCATTAAAATAATTCGCTATTAGCCGTCATTAAATCAAGAAGTCGTTCAAATACTGAACCAAAACCGAGATATAACAACTGGTATGAAATTACTGCAGCAACCCAACAGCAAAGTCATAGTAAGGATAATAAATATCATAGTACTTACAGTGATTCTGATGTCAGAGGTGTAATAAGTGAGGAAGGCCGGTGAATATCAGTAAAATATTGATGTCATTAGCATTACTCATGAATTGACCACAGATAATTTGCAAAAGTAGATTATCTTTAGCTGCTATCGGTGCACCGCAGGTAAATTAATTCTCTTAAGTATTACTCAATACTTTGCAATGGTGGGCGGGCATTTTTCTATGAATTCTCGGCGTTACGCCCATTTTTACCAAGGCCCTTTTGTTCGTGGAGGCACCAACAAAAATATGAAATAACAAATTGTATACTATTATTGTTGACTATTATACTTCAAGGATGCAGTCTTCCCATTTTGTCCTATGGATCCCAGAATTGGTCTTTGACAAATATTCAACAATCCAAACTCAAGGTTTGCCGACGTGCCCAGAGCCCAGTATTCTAGGCGTTAAGCTGTAGTAGGCCTGGGCTGGCCACGTCTGCCGTATGCCAAATGAGCTGTGGGCCAAAATAACCACTTTGTATGCCCTGACACAGCCAGAAGGCGACGCGGACCTCGTAGTAGATGGTGAGACGAGCTGGACAAAGCCCTGGTTCGAAAGACCTGGAAATCATGGGTAGAGGACTTTGGCCAGCAGTAGCATCGTGTAGGCTAACAGCAACAGTATCTGTATATACACGTATACAACTCTGCAATTATTATCATACTAAATTAAACTTTATGTATCTAATATTTTATGAAAATTCAACCACCTGTCAAATGACAAATAATTTGATAAAAAGACAAATAAAACGAAATCAACATAATATGTAAATGTAATGCAAATACCATTGTCTTCGCGTGATAATATTACTTTACGTCAGCAGTAATAAGATTGCAATCTTAAGAATTTGCTTGCAAAATTAATCCATTATAAAATTGTAATTAAAACAGAAATTAACACGCTCTTAGCTCAGGTCAGTTCTACAGTTTAAACATAGTATGTTCGCATGATTGTGCGCAATAATCACAATCAAAGCTAAGTGCTAAGATCTCAGTGTACCTGTCTAATCTTACGTCTTAGGTCATGGGTTTGAATTTTAACTCAGGTAGGCTTTGTTTCATCAAAGTATTGCTCCAAAAACGGCGAAAGTGAATATTTAGCCAAAACGAATATTTACTAGAACTTAAAATTTCACTGAAGATATGTAAAGTCCTCTTAAGGCCGCCCTCCACCAAAGCCGAGATGTTTGGAGCGGAGAGATATGCAAGATTCGATTAATCACAGAAGATACTAGAGACGTTATGTAGACTTAAATCGATGTGATTGGTTGATTCCCGCACGTGTCCTCTCCGCTCCGCTCGTCCTCGCTTTGGTGGAGTCCGCCAATCTCAGCGGAGATTAACCATCGACGCAAGAAATATTAAGTGTAACTTTTCCCTGACTTCACCTAAAGAGACGTATTGTGAAGTCTACACACCAATGTATGGTCCCTTATATGGCTCATTTCTGGAAGGACTATCATGGTGTCTCTAGAATTATCCCAAGTATTTTCGTGCCAGCTTCCTGTTCAAACAGATGCAGGTGTATACCAGTATATTGCGTGTAGCGACTGCCTATCTGACCTCCACAACATAGATGCTGGGTAACATAAGGAGCATGATGAACCCATGATGTAGTATTTAGTGGTTGTCAGATTTTCGGGCTGATCATAAATGTATATCATAATATTATTATACTGTATCAATGGCTAACTAACTATTCCGTGAAAAGTGCCTTTCGATGACCGTATCGTGAAAAAGTGCCTGTCCATGGCTACAAAAGAGAGGGAGAGGTAGACCGCAAACTACCTGGATGACAAATGTCCTGAAGGACATGCAAAAGCTTGGCCTTACTGATGATGCTTTCCAGTGAAGTGTAAGGCGCCGAAAGATTAAGAAAGCCGACCCTGCGTTACGGGAAGAGGCGAGGGCACAGTAGAAGAATAACTAACTAACCATCATTCATCATTTGATACGGTCACCCATCCACATGCCAACCTAGGCAAGCACGGCTTAACCTAAAGATCGACCCGAGCGCCTGTTAATATTAAACCACGAGCTCCTCAATAACTAACTAACCAACATCACTTTTTCCCAGGCGAAAACCTTCATGGACCGACAGAATCCTGTACAAAGTGAACGCGAACAACTACGAGAATGTCACATTAAAGGCGGAGGTGGTGTCATATAACCACATGTCACACTACACTGTCAGTGACCACAAGCCTGTGGTCGCTTTGATGAATATAAAGGTCAGTGGGTCATTTAATATCGCATGACTTGTAGTTTGATGCACTTGTTTGTAGTTAGAAGTGCACCTGGTAAATGTTATTGGGGATTTCTCGGCTGGTCTAGATGTAGGAGTCATACAGATGAGCTCATGAATAAAGGTACTGTGCCTCTGTGCACGTACATTTCTTCAGAGTTTTTTAAATAAGACAGTGTGGGAAAATCCGTTAGAGAAACGGGGGGCAGTCCTAGGCTCTTTTTTCATGAAAAATAATTGGCTTAATTTTTTGGTCAAAAAATGTTTTCAAGGTCCATAAAAATCTTAATAATCGGTTTCACGTAAAGAACGATTGTTACGGATATAGGGTGTATTTTTCAAGTAGGCGTGGATGGCCAATTCCGAAACTACGAGGAATAGCGAAAAATACTCAAGTCTTGAGCCCGATTTTGTTGAAAACTAAAACTGCATCATTATTATTTAGAAAAATTAATATTTCTAGCCAGGGATCGTACTAATTGATTCCGAAAAAAAACACTGTATTCAGTATATCCAAAAATTGTATTCATGATAAAATACCTAATGGTTCATAAGATAGTTTCCCGATATCGCGTATGATTCAGATCCGTATACCTACTGTCCCAGTAAAAAAATAAACATTGTGTTTCGTATTTTATGAATTAAGAAATCCTTTGTTTTCAGCACATAATTAAATGTGAGGCTTGTTTGACTCCTAAACTAGTAGGGAAATCCTCGCATGAACATGCTGGTAGGTTAAAACGTTACCTCCAAACAAATTGGATTAGATTGTTCGTTTTTAGTCTGTCAAAAATTGGATTATAAAATATTTTAAGCAGGCATTAAAGTAATGGTAATGGCCTAATTTCAGTTCTGTCATCAATTTGAGTGGTTATGACGTATCTACCACCTAGCCTTGATTATTGATTTAACCTACATTTGTTGTAATAACCTAATAAAAGGTAAGTCGTTATTACAAATGTTGGGTAAATAAAACTGCCAATTATTCCTCTCGCTAGAAGGAACCATTGTAATATTTACCAAAAAGATTACAATAAATGTTCAAAGTTCTTAATCATAGTTGTCTATGGTTACAATAAAAGTTAAACTCTATGGTGATATGTGACTGTTAACGATGACATCCTTTGACAGTTGGCTTTGTTCACTAGGTGTATAGATGGCGCCATCTGGGTTTTCAGCCTTGCATATTGCCTATTTTCGACCTTTTGGTAATTATTTATTTGCACTAAATACAACAGTATTTGACAAACAATGTAGTAGCATCATTAGTGTAACATTTGCCTACTTTTTGCTATTTTTTTTCAAATAGAAACTCATTACATGTACAATAATTTATAGTTTGTCGAAGCGTTTTTAAAAAGTAGCCATTTCATACTATAAACATTAAACAGTTGGTTGGCTGGCTGCATTTCAATGGTCGTTGGGCAATTTAGTTTCCAAACATGTTAACAATAACTTTGGAACCTAAACATAAAGTTCAAATTTGCGCTCCATCTAAAGAAAAAACAAATTACATTTTAGCAGCACTAGTATTTCTAAAATCAACTCAAAAACGCTGGCACGAAGTTGATATTCCTCTAATTGGAAATACGTGTATCTGTCTTCTAATAATAGAGAAGTCCATTATAATACAAACAAACATACAAATCTTGAATAGTACCAAAGACAAATGTTTACTTTTCGTAAACCTGACTTAGTGGTTACTATGCAGGCCGGAAATTCAACGTATTCAAATTCAATTACCACCTTTTTTGATGCAGGTAACAATATAAAATTACGATCACAAATACAGTAGTTTGTTGCTCTGAGATTCGTATAGCACGGTAGCACTTCTAATTTGTTTCACATGTCTATGGTAATTTTTGTTGTGTATTTTTGGTACATTGCAGCAGCAGGTGTTTTTCCTTTTGAAAACATCTGATGTTTGAAAGTTATTTCGTAGAAATATTAAAAAATGTGTTAACATGATGGTACAAAATATTGAAACCGTTTTGTAGTGTTTCAAAAACTGTCTACTTACATGAATTCAATAATTTTGGAAATTATCACTAGGCATCGAATATTCGGATGCATATTTACCTTAAGGTGGTGACCTGCTAATTGCAAAAAACCTAAGAAAATTTGAATTTCGCGGGCTACCCTGGCGCGGCCACCTTAAGTAATTTTTTTCTCGGCAACGGGTACAAAAGTGTAGAAGAGGCTTCTTATAATATATTGTTTTCCCGAGTTCGCGGAAGTTCATAAAAAAATAGTGTGTATAAAGTGTAAATATTCCTAAGAATAATACATAATATGTCTATGATGTTTAAAACTAAGCAAGAAATTTATGGAAACACATAAAAAATTACTTCAACTTTAAATTTTGTTACTAAATAACTGAATTCAAATTTTACAATACCATAAAAATATGACTGGGCTTATAACAATGATTATTTTGTTACTCGAACTCGCACTCCATACTAGTCAACACTCAAACTTTAGGAAAATATGCATCCGAATATCCGATCCAGAGCTCCATTTATCATGTAAGGAGATAGATTTTATTATTATTTAACAAAGATAATTCTGTAATTTTTAATATCAGCTTCACAATCCCTTGACCTCATTATTAGTATATTTTTACTCGATAGCATAAAGCAGTTTTAGTTAATTCTCTTGCTCGATATCATCATTTTATTCACGGTGTAAGGGACATTGACGTGCCAACTGTTACCTAGAATTAATCACATGGTATACATTGACAATATGCACTAAATTAATTTAAAATTTGTTCTGGAAAAGAAGTGTGTCCACGAGAATACTGCCGACAAACTGTTTTGCAGTTTGGTCGAAGTTTTGTGTTGTATATATTAGTGTCTATGAATAAACATAATTATTTTAAAAAAAGACCGCCAAGGTTTGACATTTTATTCGGTTTTATATTTATTACCTTTTTTATACGAAAGCACGGTATTAACAGGGTCTTATTGAATGGAACAGCAGGTTTTATTTAAACAGACGAAAATTTTCAACGCTTATGACTCATGTTGGTACTGATAGTAACAGTTTGCGCTTCAATTTCCTTTACACCCCTCATAATACGCAAGCCACAATCACTCTTTTACAAGCTTAGAATAACTCCTAATTTTGCACGCTCGCATGCTAGGTTCGCAAGGGCTTCGTACACTCAATAACGGCCGAGCCTGTTGTGATGCACTCTGGCATCCGAATGAGGTCTATGATCATCCCTGCATCAATCGAGGGGGAGGACGGGTCGAGCGTAGTCACTGACTCTGCGTCTGGCGGGCACGATGCACAGGATACTTGTGATGCTGCTGATGCCATGGTTGAGCCGCCACCGGTAAGTACAAGCTTGCTTGGATTTTTTTTTTGTTATATAGGATGTGGTGTAATCAACCTTGTATTGTATTGTTTAACGTGCTGGTGTCCGCAACTCCACGTCCAATGCGCGTATTTTGCGTGTAATTAACCTTAATTTCGTAACGATTATTATACCATTCCCAAGGCCCGGTGCCTTTATCCAGGGTTATTGAATATTTGCACCTCAACCTGTATTATGGATGCAAGGCACGCTGTACAGTCTGAGAATGTCTAAAGATTACATTCCTAAATAGACATTTTATAAGTATTTAATAGTTGCATGATTATTTAGCATTAGCTTCGGCCTTATTATTGCACCAGTATGCTAACTTGTATTCCAATAATATAATTTTTAAATAGGATAATAAAACTATTTTCTGATTGTTTATACTTCTAGATTTATGTTATTTCGTTTTGAAATAACTAATAATTAGTTTTTATAGAATTCATAAAATATTCTTTAATAGATCCAATCGACTTTTCGACCTCCAAGAAATATCCTTGACATGCAGCTTAGTTCTGCGAAGTTAATATTTGTCCCATTTTCTGAAGTAGTACAGTGTGGGTTACCCCATTTTGATCCATAAGACCATTTATACCAGTGTCTTTTTTGCGATGGCCAATAACACCATGTTTTCTTCTACAGACGTTTTCCAACTACACGGAGAAGACGGTGGAATTCGCGCCCATCAGCCGCGTCTGGTACATCGGTGACGCTGACTTTAGGACACAGTGCACCCTCACACCCGACATTGAAGTTAACTCTAACGACTGGATTGGCATTTACGATGTAAGTATCAAATCTTATACCTATTGTAACAGGCTGTATCAATATTATAATTTCCTTTAAAAAAGAAATCGCTAATGAATACAACTTATAAAACGGGGCATTCAATAAAAGGCCTGAACCTTAAAAATATGCATTTAATTGGGAAAGGATTTGGGATATTCCGAGGGCAATTGAAATCATTGTCATATTTCCAGGTGTTAAAAACATTAATGTAAAGAACTTTTTAAAGAACTATGTCTGACATGTCGTTGCAGTAACAAAAATAAATCACAACCCAAATACCAAGGCCGAGATTAATACATACATGATGTTTATTTTGCAAATAACTTTTTACAAACACTTGTACACGTGATTTTTTTTAAACTAGATCGGCCGGTGTTTCCTACCTAACTTCTCTGAGAAGAAAGAGCCAAAACAAACTGAGACTATGACCTCTGTCATAGTCTCTTTTAAGGTCCAGACATAATCTTGGTCAACTCACATGAGGACATGCTGATTAGTGAGATGTTCCTTGGCTTAGATTACACCCCTGTTCCTATCTCATACTTATAATTTGACAATAGTCAAACTGACGCACTGTGCCAGGTATTAAGCACGTGTTACAAATACCGTCCTGTATCGCAAAGTGTCCAGCATCTTCAAACGTATAATTATTATATAAATCTCATCTTCCTTTTAGGCCAATTTCCATAACCTAGACGACTACATAGCCTACGAGTACTTGGCGAAAGTCAGTCTGCCCAGCGGGGCTTCGGCCTCTGACGGTCAGCCGCGGACTATCACCCTGAGCTTCCCGGTGGGCAGCGGAGTAAGGAACCCTGGCTTCTACAGATTCATCTACTTCAGCCAGCCGAATAACGACGTCAAGAGTGTTTTGGGTAAGTTGGGTTTACTTTATCATAACTCTGCCTGTCTGTGTTTGATTTTTTCAAGCCTAAACGGCTGAAGGGTTAGGCGGGTGTACCTAATAGTACACCCACATTTTGCCAGTTATGTTTAAGTCCTATGTATTAGGGGGCAGGCCTATTGCTATCAACCGGATTAAATAACAATTTTGCTTTTAATTACCTACTCAGCATTTTCGTATGTTTGACATGCAGCTTTCTTTTCCAAAGCTTTTTATATGGCTAATTTGCAATCTTAAACACATGTTAATCAAATCCCAACGCATCAGAATTAGTTATTTAAAAACCAACCTTAACCCCAAATACTAAACCAACATTTTCTTTCACAGGCATATCAGAGCCTTTCGAGGTAAGTAGCAAAGAGGACAGCCTAGTCGTGATCGATCCTTGCGAGCAAGCATCCAGTAGTTCTTCACCGGGCAGGTCTGCTAAACCCACCACTGCTACGTCCGATATCTTCACCGACTTCACTGGCCTGGATGTGGCGAAGCTGTCGCGACACTTCTCCAACGATCTCAGCATTGACTGACTAAAGACCTACCTGCCCGGCTCACCGGCAAACATGAGGAAGAACAATAATGGTGTATGATTCGTTGTTGTCGGTGTTCTGTTAGCTTTAAGTGTAATGTACAGTTGAACGGTTAAGTTGTTATGGACTTTGGGAAGACACTTTCCGCCGCGACTGTACGTAATTCGTCACAAAATAGTATTGTTATGAAATTATAGGCCTACATGCGACATTATATAAATGAGTAGTTATTAGATGTTAAAATTGTAACCGAATAAAAGTTTATTATAATTATTCTCGGTAAAAATCTATACGACCAAGTATACCGACTGATAAATCTGACATTTGGAAGAGATGATAATAAATGTTAGGCTTTATTTTGGAATAAATAAGATATAGGGCATACTATTTATCTTATTAACCTGTGTTTAATTAATAATATTATGTCTAGTCGCCGATCTACAGTCGGTTTATGTAAACCTCGACCCCACTTAGAACCTTGTCATATTATACTAGACGAATGGCGACTTTAAATATGACAGTGTTTACTACCAGAGAGTTTAATGTGACATAGTCGAAAATAATCAGCGCTTATAAAAGGTGATTATTAGGTCTTATCGTTAGAGCATCGGTGCCTTTGCTCTCTAAATGTAACCATATGTAGCACTTTCGTTAGCAATGCCATGATTGTTGTTCAAAATATTAACTATTGCATTTCATTGTAGTTCAATACACAGCTTTTAACCAAAAAGGTCGATTCATACATTACTGAATGGAAGAGGTTATAAAGATATTTATGGGTAACGAACAAATATGGGCCTAGTATTTAACCAAAGGTAGTTGGGACATCTATGAGTCTGTGTTGTGTAAATCGGCTTCATGCGACCAATAATTAAATATAACTTAATTAACACGTATCAGGAATTGATATTTAATGTATAGTCGTGGAAATTGATAGCTGAGCAGCTTGTCACATACGAAATGTGACATTCTGCTCAAGAATTATTTTCCGTGAAGTATGTAAATAAGCGCTTTTTTGTTGAGCGATTATATTAGTACAATTTGTAACTTTATAGCATTGTAAGAGTGTTCACTGGTTAAACGTTGTATAATATCATAATAATAGTGTAATATAACATAATAAATATTAATTTGCAGTTGGGGAATGATTAAAATTAAGGTATTTGGGTATGTCACAATATTAGGCAGTATTATCGGCATTTTAAAAATAATATTTATATGTATAACAATCCATGACCTATCTTTTGATTTTCGTCAAATAACATTCCTGCAAGCTTTATTGAAATTAGTTGTGATGTTATTTAAAAAAGTAGTTGCTTTTAAGCTTTTGCAATTCATGAACGTCTATCAATGTACTATTGATATCATTTATCTTTTATTCACTTACAATTATTAAAGTATGGATGTCTTTATTACCATAGATTTTGCTGAACCACCCTTAAAGACAAACGTACTATTCTATGTAAAGTTCCGTAATAAGATATAAGGGCTCAATATAAGCTCAGTCTATAATGACAATAAACGATAGTTAAGTGTTGTGATTCATAAAATATTGCCATTATTTTTTCGATTTTTTAAATTTACTAAACCCCGTCCCTATTTTTTATTTTTTTACGCTTTAGCCTGCTCAACGACTACCTTTATTTTGGGTACAAGCCTTTTGAGAAGTGGTTTCTGAATTGTAAATAAAATAAAATCTGAACTACTTTTCTTACCGTTAATATAAAAATATATTATTATTCTTTGTATATTCGGGCACAGCAATCTAAATAATAATAAAAAAAAAACAATATATTGTACTGTTTAAAAACCACCGATTTTTATCACAATTACTAACCTTTTTTGTACCTTTTGAACCGTAAACTTTATGAAGTAACAATGTCTGTAAGATTAAGAATAGAATTATATATTTTTAACATAGATTATTTATATAAGTAAATTAATACATATATTTATGGCCAGGTCATGTTTGAAATTCTGAACGCTTTTATTATAATAATCATCGCAATAATAATCTCACAATAATAATATTGTATGTGGGTATCATAAATTTCCTATATTAATGAAATAAGTTTTGTGTAACCGATTGTATTGTGCTTAAAGCTATAGTTGATTTATAGACCCTAATAACTCTGTCGTTTTAAATCGTGTCTAAAATCTTAAAAAAAGTTAACGCATTTAAAAACATAAAATTTAACAGTAAGTTGCAACATTCTTGATTTTAAATGAAAAATGCAAGTTTTAGGTTTTGGACCTCGCTTACACTAATGCACGTTTTCACTAACACTCAGTTAGGTAAAAATCTGTAGAGAGAACGTAGACTTAGCTAAAACTAGTGCAGTTATAGCGCTTCGTACGAAAATAAATCTTAAGAGGGAAAAGGGTCTGCGAGAAATTTGAAAAATAGATAGGTATTTATAGAAATTTTTGCCGCTGCATCAAGCTTGCCCCCGTAGAGTGCGATAGACAGCAGATGATATTACAAATTTTTTTACGAGATCGAGATCGACAGGAACGTGTGTACAGTGTTTAAAAAAAAAGATTGCTCTTGAGGCATTATTCAGGAAAAAAAAGGTTTACGAATCGTCGATTTTGTCTAAATTTGTATGGAGAATCGCAGCCCCTGTTCCCTCTTAATTGTATAAATTTTATGTGCATATTCCTACAAGCGACTGTCACTAAGCGTGCTATACGAATATGAACATAACATTTAAACAAACAAGTTTCATTTTCGTATGAAACACGTATTTAGCTTGAGTTAAGTAAAACTACTAGTATCTAGATCTCAGGCGTAGTGTTCACCTACATCAATGTTAAAATCTTATTGCACTGTTCGAATTTTCAATTCTCGTTGCTCTGCAACAGTTGAAAATACAACTGCGCGTTTTGATTTAGGTGCTGCTTAGTGTTAGTGAAAACGGTCAAAGTAACCTTATTTTTAAATCTAACTATTCTAATTTAGGTTTGCAGTGAATAATTTTTTCATGAAATAGGTATTGAATGGGGTTATATGAACTTAGAGGGTTGTAGCGATGATTTTAATGATTAAAATTCTATAATTACATACGTGTTACTTGCGCGAATCATAATTTCATCAACATACAACCTGACACTGACCTACAAAATGCAAAAAACGTACCTGGCGCTTCCTCTTTCAAATACTTTTAATAAACATTTTGAGTGCTTGATCTGGTTCATAAAATAATACAGAGATTATTAGTTTTCAATTCACTAACATTTTAAAGCTTATGGTGTTAATTTTTACTTGCCATTGTACGATTAATTTTGAAAACGGTACTTATTGTTTAGGATTTAAGTCAATATACAAAACTTAAAACAACAATTAATAAAGAAACATTGTATCTATGATTGTTACTGCTTTAGCCGGGAATTTGTTTATGTCAGGGATATGACGTCATATTCTGTGAGTTCTACATAATTTTTCAAACGAGTTATTTAGATTTTTTTTAAACGTCCCTTAACTAAACCATACCAGGCCTCCGTCACTCCATGTACTTGCGCGCTATAAGTGCCTACCGCCCAGCCGAGCGGTCTCGGTCCGCCGGCGGATCAAATTCAGTGCGGTTTTCGCAAGCGAAGCGCGCGCACGCCCGTTCAATTTTAATAGTGCTGTTCGTTCGTACGCGTATTACGATGCCGTGTGGTGCCTTATGTGCTGTAGATGGGTGTAAATCAAGCAAAAGAAGGGATAAACACCTAACATTTTTCCATTTACCTGTCAATGATTTCCATTTACCTGTCAATTTTTTTAAGTTGGTTAAATATTTTATAAATGATAAAATTTTTAACTGCCACATAAAAGTCAGAACATATTCACAGTTCTCAATAACATAGATAAAAAGTTATGTTAATTTAATTTTATCCAAGAGGCAGCCCTGCGATTACTGTGGAATCGCGCGGTGCGAAGCAATCACTGCTGTACGCTTGAGCATTTAGGCGCATTTTAGCATACAGTGGTTGTTGACGCGAGGGAGTAGGCAATTATCGTAATAGGTATTGGAAATTTTCTACTGAGTGAAGTATCTGGACTAATCTGTGACCATACATGAAAACCGCACTACACAAGGTGTAAACGGACCCTCCACGAAGCCGTCAACCAGCATTCTGTAGATCAAATTAGTCACTCAACGCAAAAAAATATTGCTGGGAAACGACTTTTTTTGGGGTTTAAAAATCACGTTTTCCTGTAAAACTCAATGTAACGCACTCAAAATATTGTGCTGATGGGTGCACTGAAAAAGTAAAGTTAGAATTAAAAAAAATGTGAAAAAGTTGGTACTTTGGCCCCCAATACCTCCGGTACTACAAGGTTTTTAGGTATGGTCTAGAACAAAAAAAATATCGCAATGACGGGGAGAACAAGTGCCTTTCGGCTTCGTTAAGGATACTTTTAGACCCAATATACTAAAAAGCCACTTGAATGAAGCAAGCAATAAAACTTTTATGCAAAAAAAACAACAAATTGGAAAATAAGTTTCGGAAAATGGTGATTTTTGTTCACTTTTTTTGCCACCAATCTACATAAACTCCTCCTTTTCTTAGAAGTCGGTTAAATACATGATTGAATCGAGTTTACTTTGACTTAACGCCTGTCTACTTACGCCGCGGCACTTACACAGGCGTGATATTACGTAACGTAAAGGCTGTAAAGGCTATATTTTTGGTTTCGAGCGGCAGCGGAAACGGAGATCGGTGCGGGTAACGCCGAGGTTATATTCGACTCACTTTCATTCAATATGTATAGTGTCTAAGCGTTTCGCTAGCTGCTCTCGCTTAAAACCTCATTGGCTTCCGAAAATGTTGGTATTCTATTTCTGCCGAAAAGCTTGTTACATGAACGACGATGTATCATAGACTTCTTAATTGTTTTACCACCCTGGGGCATTGAATGTCACTAGCGCGACATAAACTGACAAAAATTATCTCCTATGTCACAGAAGTTTAAATTTATTGAGAACTGTTGTCAAAAGCGGTAAAGAAATTATGGGGTTGACTATATTTACCTGCGAAATAGTTTTCCTTATTTCACCACATATATTTTTGCAAATTCATCGTCCCTATGACATATTAGTGGAGAAGAGTCACCAAAAATATTAAATTGACAACGTTCTTATTTCGGAATGCAAGGTTGCATCTGCAGGGATCAAACTATTAATTCAAAAAAATAATGTTTAGTCCTGGTTTCTTGTGGGATTCCCATTTTTCCATGATTTAATTAATGACAGCTATTTTAAAATAATTCGTCATTGAAATATTTTGCTATCTTATCAGTTTTGGTTGCAACCAAACAAAGTTTAAAACATCGAAAATTTACGTATTTTCATATCCTGTTAATTTGGCTTATGTGTCTAAATAGTAGAACAATGGCAATATCCGGCTAAAGCAATGGCAGAAAATATTATTTTATTTAACCACGGCGAAACGAAATTGGTTAAACGCGTAGCAAATTATGAATGCCTGTATTCACCCGCTTGAATGAATCTAGCCAACAGAATAATTGCAACCAACTTGTTGACATTTTCTACATTCGTAACGCTTATATGTCCGTTTTCACCAACGGAAAGCAACAGCTAGATGAATGCTTTGACATTATTGCACTATTGAAATTTCAACTCTCTGCGCTAAGTTGAGCGCTACAAATGCAACAGTGCACTGATATTTAGGTATTAATCCGAGTTTCTGTTGAAAATGTCCTGGATTCGTAACGCTTAGTCTACAGTTAGCTACGCGTGCTACGAGATTTCGTAGCGATATAACTGTGCAAACGTATTTCTTATTTTGTTGAAGAAAATTGCCATTTTCGTTGTCCTTACGATAGAGAGACGATATCATTTCCATGAATGAGATTGCACATTTTAATCGCTACGAAGTTGTAGTATGCGTGTAGCGCGCACCTACAACCATTGTTATGATTAAACAAAGAGGTGTAGGTTTCTCTTAATTTGAACTATGTAACACGATTATTGTATATTTATATACCTACTAATATGTATATCTCTTCGTCGCAGTTGAATTGTTCCGTAATAATAGTAGAGTATTTATGAAATTTCATATCACGTGATTGTTATGTTATCCTTATCAGTTAGTTACCCAACTTTCCATATAAATGTATCGTGATTCGCTGCATTTCAAATGCTATTAAGATTGTAGTACAAAATGATTAATTTGTAGTTGTCACAACAGTTGTGTTAAATTATGGGAATAGAATTTATTTAGTTGAACAATTTGTTTTATTTACTCGTTTCTTTGGTAATTGCGTGTCGTAATCGCTGTCAGGGCGCGACACGATAGGTGTAATGTTTGTCCTTATCAAATTAATCACATCGCGATAAAGAGTCCGCGATATGTAGCGCGGTGAGGGAGGCGCGGCGTTGATGTCGAATGCGTGCTCGTACTACTCGCTGTACTGTAGCTCGTAGCGTTATCGGGAAAGCGCGGGAAAATCGCGGCGCCGAGCACTCGCTTCAGTAGGCTCGCGGCCGCCGACAGACATGGACGGGTCCGCGCGCACGCTCGCTCTCGTACTCGCGGTGATCGCGCTCGCGTACGCGCGCGCCCACATACCCTCCCACGACAACATCCTCAGAATACAATTATGGGACGCGGAGGGTCTCAGCAGGGATCCCATCACCACGCCGGCTCCGGCCACCACGGCAGCCCCGCGTACCACCAGGCGCCACAAGTTGAAAGTGAACTTGGACTCTCTGTACGACGCTATGCTGGAGGAAGGCCGTGGCGGAGGGTTCGGCAGGTTCACGAGGCACAAGGTGCGACACAAGCGGCGCCGGCCCAGGCACACCGGCGCCGACCTGCCGTGGAGGTTCCACACCGGCGACCAGGAGCTGAACGTGGCCGTGTACAACGACGATGTGCCATGGGAAGTTATCGAGGCTGACAATAGCGGGCAGGTGGTGAATGCCAGTGCAGTGAGTGACAGTGCCAGTTCCACAGTGAATGCGCCGCGGGACGTGGGCCCCCCCATGCTGCTGCGTCAGCCTGAGGACGAGGTAATGAGTGAGAGCAAACACCGTATACATTAATGTAACGCGCCTTTCATCGTTATCGTCGCCCCGAGGTGGTTAATAGCCATTCACAGTACTGATAGGCTGCCGGCATTGCCGTAGGGATTTCTATTCACCGCTCCTTTTCAGGATAACCCCTCGGGCGACGATGCGTTGATAAAAGTGAATGCCCTTCATTGTTTTTAAAATATTTTCTCGCCGGCTGTATGTAGATCGTATCACGTTGCGAGAACGCGAGCGAAAAATAATTTTCAAGGGGAGAGTGGCTCACACAGTGCCTTATCAGTAAGATATATTTTGCAGATTATCTGTTTGTTTTCGTCGGTGTTTACGTTCGCGTACCTGCTGTGTTGTATTTACTGATATAATATCTTGATTATCTATGCTAGTCGGGTACTGTTAAATGACCTGTATTCTGTTACTTGCAGGTATTTAAGTAATTATGTAACCAAGTAACTAATTACAACTACTAATTGCGTACAAATTAGGTGTATTATCACCAAGTTTGTCTTGCACTCGGTAGGATAACCCGCTATCGTTTCTTTAGTTCTCCATACAAAACAAACTTTCGAATAACTAAACACGGAAAAGCTGGAGGTGTTAAACTTAGGATATACTTAACAAGTCAATTCTAGACAGCTAAGAGTGTATGCTTAGTAAATTGTAAAACTTGAATGTGCTTACATAGAGCAGCTACATCTAAATGTAGGCCTTTAAATGTGTCCCCAGAGAACTAAATTAGGCATACATGACTGGTTTTTAGTGTTCGACCTTTAGATTGTTAACCTTTCGCGAAGCTCACGAGGGTCATGCCACCGACATGGGTTTGCCGCCCCGCACTATTACTCTTTCGCATTTATTCACTCCCTTCCTGTTTTAGCATAAACGACTCATTTGAGTGTGTCCGCTTAAAATTCACTTAAAACATTGTTACGGGTCACTTGATTTAATTTTCATCGGACTACCAGGGTGGCCCTTCCGTACTCATATCTACGTACTAAATTATTCATTGTCATGACTAAACAAATTACGTTAGAGTTGTATTTATAGTGCAAGCATTTCAATTTAAATCGATTACGCAGATATATCGATAACGTTTCAAATCGGATGGGGCGTTATCTCGTTTCGTGCGAGTTTATCGTTCACTTGTGCTAAGTTACAGGGACGACCGCGTGCACGCCCGCTGCCCGCAGACGGCCGGCGGCGATCAACCGGAAATTAAGCACAAATCAATAATTTCCCACTCGATAGTGTCCACATGTCCACTATCAATGCCGCTAATAGAGTCTGATTGACTCGTCTGCCGTCTCTATTCGAGTGATGTGAAATATCAATCAACACCTGAGTTATGACCGTGATCGAAAATGTTCGTTTCATGAAATGACTCATTTGTAATGAGTTGACATGTCTGTCTGTCATTGTTATTATTTCGGTACTTACCTGTATATCTTTTATGTACCAAATGATGCTATGCTTCCACATTTATTGTTCGAAGTGCCTTCTGTGGAATTCACTGCCGGCTTCTCTGTTTCCTGATGATTGTAATCTGGATCTCTTCAAAGTCCGAGTGCGGTCGGTTTCTTCTAGCACGCTTGGTGCTCCACCTTAGGCCGCATCAACGCTTCACATCAGGCGAGTTGCGTCCAAACGCATGCCTATTTAGTATTAATAAAATAACTAACCTGCCAGTGCCGCCACTAAAGTTCTTATTGTGGAATGCAATAAACATTCTGAGTATACAATTTTATTTACATACCTATATCCATAACCCCACGCCTCTTTCCCATGGGGTAGGCAGAATCCATAGAAATAACAATTTTCATCATCAGCATCGTCATCCACAGCCCGACTTCACCCACAGCTGGGTATAGGCCTCTCTTTGCTTGTGCCAAGCTCCACGATCCTCTGGCAGCCTCATCCAGGATATTCCCGCAATGGCAACAATGTCGTCTGCCCATCTCGACGCTGGACGACCAACACTCCTCTTCCATTCTTTGGACGCCACTCGGTCACAGCTTTACTCCACCTGCCATCACCGCACCTTGCTAGGTGTCCTGCCAATTATAACAATTTTACTATACAAAAAATAAGATGTGGTCTTCTGGACCCACCATTTATAGAAACAACAATAATTCTATGTCCTAATAATTATTATTATTTTAATGATGAATTTTTGATTAGCTTAGAATAGTTACATAATTATAATCTTAACGAGTTATCTGAACCGCGAACTATATTACATAACCATTAACCATAGTACATAATAACGTTAGTTAGGTATCTAATGAATAAATACTACATAATAATTGTCCATAGGTTAAGAAAAATTACCTACCATACCTCTTGGCAACGGGAAAATCGTCCTAAATAATCTTCTATATAAATGAGATTCTTAGAACACTAGGTATCTACATAATGTAGTAGCTAACAAACACAACGTTATCATAATGTATAAATTAATGTTAAATGATGATTCAAACATTAATTAATTTATCAAGTAGGGATAGGTGTGTAATTAAGTATACCGCATTGCACCTCACGGACACATTCAGGCCCCACATATTATTGTGCCGCGTTATAAACTCACCCTCCGTCTTCATTACACTAGAATACGAATTTAATACTCACGGAGAGTAATTTCTTCGTGTAAGCGAGTTCGTACTAAAAGACTTTTATGTTACAGTATTTGACTAACGAAAGTATGCGAATTTAAGCAGAAACCATTAAATAAACGTTAAAAAACTTCCTTCATTAGACGATTCAAATCCTAAGTAATTTCCGCGTGTTCATTTAGGATTTGTTTCCACTTCTTACCACTGTCCGTCCTCAAAATAACGACCCATAGGCGACGCTCAAAAGTTAATTATACTCCTTAAATTTATTATTCCTATAAAAATCTTTATGAAACGTAGACAGCCGTAAGAAAACCGTAACAAAAAGTAATAATAATGAAGTTCCCCTTTGTGACGGCATTATAAAAAGGGAAGATGTAATTCCTTAGTGAATCAAGCATCTGCCTTTGAAATATTGTCAGTCGTCAACCAAAATAATTATCTGTTTCGCCCCCCCTATCGTTAAAGCGATGAGGCGAGCATTTTAGCGATAACTTCCGCATAGCGAAGTACACTCACATAGCACCTGTGACTACACAAACATGTTTTTTGAGTAAGAACAATATCGTAAATGTTTTACAAGCTTTCGGAAAATGGGAAAGGAAAACTTTCAGTTTGCATTTCGCGTAATAATCTTTACATAACTCGGGATCAGTAGAATAAGGAATTTGTGTGGATAAAGTAGGTCCTAGATTTACAGCGTCGACAATGGCAAAATTGTGCCATGTCATTCTCTGTAAAAGGTGGTTAGGTAATATCCGTATAACGCTAGGTAGCCTCGTAAAAACCAGAGTTAAGTTACATTAAGCATTATTATGTTAATATGAAAAACAGCTCGGAAGCCAGCAACCTACACGCATAGCATAAATTGGTTGGGACAGATAAATGCAATCACTCAGTCATTTTGTAAAATTCCTTCAAACCCCGCTTTGCTTGGTGTAGGCTACTGGCTACGCCATGTTCAATCCTCGCTAGTTTTAGTGGCAGTTTAGGGTAATTTAATGTTATAGTCTGTTATGATCCCAAGAGTAGTGTCATATGTCTGTGTGAAGTGCTACATTCTGGTTACTAACTTTGTGTAGAACTCTCAAGTTTGTCTGAACATCCCCCAAACGCGTGTTGTAAAGATTACACAACTGATGAGCTCCTTTTTGTTACAGTGTTTATTTGTTAACCAATCAGCTCCATCTTCCAGCTTCTTACTTTTTATTATTATCAATTAGTGGTAGCTAGCTAGTCGGACGTTGATCGATAGATTACTAGATAAACGAGCTCTGATTGAAAGGTTCCGAGGTCTGACCACATTTTGCACTCAACGGCTTAACGAGGATCAGTAGTTTAGAAGCGAAACCGTAGGATAATAGCAATTTACTTGAAAAGTGTTTTTAATTTGCGGGGAAAACTGTGATATACCTAGAAGTGATTTTTTTTTTTAATGTTTAATGGGCCTACTCTTGACCTCAATCTAGTCCTGAGGACAGAGATGAGGTCGATGATGGAATGAGCTAACCCAAAAGAAGCCTATTAACTCGCGACTTAAATAGAAGACTTAAATAAATAGTAATAGACAGAAATAAATAGTAAAGACAGAAATAAATAGTAGTAGTAATAGACTTAAATGAATGATCTTCAGGAAATTGCAGCTTTTTCTATTTTTTATTTGTTCTTTCTTCTCTTTATGTTTCATTTATATAGGGACTTATTTAATACCGAACACCTTGGGGTCTCAGTTGTAATTAGTAAGATCCTGCTTAACCTACCAAAAAGCAGTCCTTGACATTTTAGTTTTTTGCCTTGACGATTTCTGATGTTAAAATCCATGAAGTCATTGTGACGCATCCTTTCTTTCTTTCCTGAGTCACTCTGTAAGCAACCTTCGATATATCCGTGGACCGTGAGCATAATTTTGACATCCGTAATACTTTTCTTTTATGTGTTAGTGGTTTTTTTTTAACTATTTATCTGAGGAATTAGATTGCTCTCAAAATATTTATTGATCCGCTTTTAGCTTTCTGGCCTTTTTTTCAAAGCTCATCACAAAACACGATCACAGAAGATCTCAACCAAATGGGTTACGTTAGGTTAGAGCTGTGACAAACCAAACGCGAACCGAGAGAGCGCTACATGCAAGATGGTTGCAGTTACTTAGGTAGGGCCCGAATTAGTATTTTTTGAAAACCGACAAATCAGCGTGTCGATTTATATTTTTAGGATTTTTTTTCTTCTTATTTCTTTTTTTTTTTTTTTAAACGTTGCCCAACACTAATAAAAAAAGTTGGGGGTCGATTAAATATTGCATGCCCTAATTTTATAGTTACCTTCTTAAGAACTAGCCTTAGTTGTAAGATATTTTGTCTTATAGGACTGTAAAGTAGGTACATAATTATAGGGCACACTACCCACATAAACGATGGTAAGTACATACGTAACCAATAACATGAGTAGAGACACGGTTTCGCTTTATCAGAATTAGTAATGCTTATTGCCTGTATCGTAAATCAGTACGATGACGTTTATCATTTAATTTATCTTTATTCGATGTGTTCCGCTACGAAAGCTCGAACAAAGGAAAGTTATGTTTTCTCTTACGATATTTTGCTGTTAGGGTCGATTGTTTGTGAGGAGTGGGTGTGTCACTGTAATCGTTATGATGAAGCATTGTAAGTTAACATTGGGGACAATTTTTTGAAAGAGCCTGGTGGGATGTTCCATCAACAAATTCGACGCACTTTGATCCACCATTTGACTCTTAGGGGATGAATATTGAAAAATCCTTCCTTAGTGCAGAGAGAGAGAACTCTTGTGCTTCTTAAGCTGTGACTTGTCTTTCACTGGATGACTCAATTAATTTAAGAACTTCATGTAGAAATGGGTGTTTTTGAATTAAAATAGTTTGTCTATTATTCTATCGTTGTACTGTAGGTGTCATCCACGATAAGGTAGAGTAACGGTTAATCTTTCTTTTTAGCTATGTAATGCTGTCATAGGTACAGTGATCACATAGCTTTGTGTTACTGTGTAGATACTGCGCTAGGGGGACCACTCTACATTAGATTAGCCTCTCTCAAGCGATGCGCTTAAATACATATAAATGTACTTATTATACACGACGAACGCGTATTGATATGAAATATTATGTAGACATGAAGTTTCTTAGATCTTTCGCTTGTGATCTGATGAAGTTTGAGTTAAATGATAAATTATTATTCTCATTGTGATGAATAGGCAAACAATTTTATATCATTTCAAAATATCCGGCTTCGTAGATTTGGTTTTGCGAAAAAATGCCAAAGGCCCATTTCGATCAAATATCCTAATCCGAAATCAGTGTTCAGGTAAGCTTTATGTAATTTCCGGTATCAACAAAAGCAAAACATCTCTCACTTTCCGCTAAAAGAGAATATAAAGAAATCAAATTCTGTCATTCTCATTCAGTTACGATAATGTAATATTTTTTTACCTTTTCATCTTCAATATTGCATATATATCCATCTACCTGCTTATCAGCAGGGGCATACATAGGTACCTATCGTCAAAGTATTCGAAAACATAGATAAAAGCAATAAGGCATAGATATGTAGATATATACATAATTTCAAAGCTCGATTGGAGTTTCTGATGAGACTGTCGAGTGCACGTTCGGGGATTACGTCGAAGACAGCTAATATTCTCGTGCTATGTCGTGTATTAAGGCAAGTTCCACGAGATTTATGTATGAAGAAACCTTAAGCGATAGTCTGTATCATATACGATGTAAAGTAGGCAATATGTCTTGGAAATATCGAAGATGGGAAGCGTGTGTAGTGAGGAGCGAGGTTGGAGCGATAGAAGGTGAAGTTTGTTTTAATTAAAGACAGGTTAGAACTTAGAACTCCGAAGTTACAAAGTCAGTTGGTAGGACTACACATGAAAAATGAACGGCACGGTTGGCACAGTGGCTGAGCGATGGTCTGCTGCGTGTCGCGGGTTCGATTCCCGCACGGAATAAATATTTGTATGGCCTACAGGTAGTTGTTCCGGGTCTGGCTGTTTGTGTATGCGAGTTTAAATGTTTGTAAACGCACCCACGATACAGGAGAAATTCCTAGAGAGGGACAACGTTTTATTTTTTGAGTTTCCTTAAACATAGATTGAATTATAGCGAACAAGTTACTTCATTGTTTAGACTCATCGATAAAAATATGACTCGCAGTCTCGCAGTTGATAAACTTCTGACCCTTACATTGAAATATAAAGAGTGTCTACATAAAGGACAGAGTGTCTGACTGTATCATTTGCTTACATTCAGGCTTATGCGTAGATATATAAATTTAGCTATAATAAATTTAGATATAAAAATGTTAGTACATTTTTGCAGAACTACATCAAAATTTCTGCCATTTCATGAAGCAATAAACCTGTTCTAAGGATAGTTTTAGGTGTATTTGAGACTGATTTCGAAGTAGTCAGTAGCCGGAAAGTCTGACTACCAGTCTTACCAAGGGATATCGTATTACCTAGTACTAACTGGATTGTGGATGTCAATGTCAGATAGGCAGTATGTAAAATACTGGTATTCAGCTGCGTCCGGGTAGACTGGAAGCCGATCCCAATATTGTTGGGAAGAGGCTAGAAAGATGATGAGACTGATCTCGATTGAATAGTAGTATACCACATTAAGTATGTTAGATACATGTGACGTATTTAACTGAATTAATAAGACATTGTGGGTTGGTTCATACTGGCAGAACTACGCTCAATTGTCCTATGTGCAAGTGTGCGTATATAAATGCATTAAATATCTATGTCCACGTTGATGTCTCTATCAGCGGGCTATGTGGGAGTCCTGGTCATGTTAACACGGTTCAAACAATGCCTCGCTCCTACGCATTTCTGTAATATGAATTTAAATGGAATACCGTATTTTATAGGGTTAAGATGCACTTATGTTTTATTTTAATGGCGTAGTTTAATTCGAGGACGTTGGGACGTAAAACATTGTTTTAAAATACATTATTTTAAGGACATTTGAATTAAAATTAGAGAGATAGTTTTGAGACCCATTAATACAGAAACAACTAAATTAATTAATATAAACGTATTCTGATACGTTTATTAATATACCCAATTTACAGCAAACGTAGACTATTAACTAAAGTGTTTATTAAAACATAGTAAAATGATTAAATTATTAAAACAGGTGAAACTTACACCGGGAACCTGTTAAAGGAATAATGCGTTATGCTGGTGGGTAATATTGAACTTTAAATAGGGTTGTCAGCAGGATACTGGTACCTAATACATTTGTAGTTAGTACTTAGTTAGGTACCTATGTGCGGTAGAGTTATTTATTATAATTATTATTTTCTACTAGCTGTTGCTCGCGACTTTCGTTTGCGTGAAATTATTATTATAAAAATATATCATTTATTTATTGATTTAACACTTCACAGCACAGAGTACAGAGGCGGACTTAACGCGGCGGCGGCGGATATATTACTTCCTTCTTGAATCGGATTTTGTTACCAATTTCAAGGGTATCAATTTTTTGCACAGAAATCTAATTCTTATTCTAAAATAAAAGTAGGCTATGTTAGACCTTATAACATCAGCGTTCAGCCTGTAAAAGTCCCGTCTAAAACGGTTGAGTCGAGATTAGTCTGAGCAAACAGATAGACAGACAGACAAAAATTGAAAAAAATGTGTTTTTGTTATAAGTGCCGTATATATTTTCATATGCATTCAGTAAAAAGCTGTTATTTTGATATTAGAAACAGACACTTAAATTTTTATTTATTTGTATAGATGTAGATAAAATTCTCATGAAGAAGCAGTAGGTAGGTAAGTGGATAGTTACTACGTAATAATGGTTATTGAACAAGAAAGTGTTTTCAACAAAGTAGGTAAAGTACCAATGTTATGCAGATTTTACTTGCAATTTAATAACATAGGCTATGATGGTGCTATACAAGGTGTTACGTTAATAAAACCTCTTCTAACACGAGGCATAAGATACAATGTATGAAACTGTCAACTTAGTCATGTTTACTTATTCATAAACACTGGCAGGTTATGAGCATGTACTTACTCCTGTCACTGGCTTCCTTATTTGAATGTCAGTTGCGCAGGATTATAATCAGGTAGTGTTTGAAGTTGTTAAAATTTTACTACCAGCTTATACTAACTTTGACAGGCCCTGTGAAGTTTAGATACCTCCCTCCCTACAGTCGTTTTATATACCTTTCCTTTGTATCGGCGTCAAAATCACTGTCCTTATGCTCACAGCAATAAGGTTGTTGTTTGGTTACGATCACTGACAAGTCTGCCAAAATTATACTGATACTGTTATACTGTGTCCTGTGTCACCCCGCTTCTGGGCAAAGGCTCCCTCCATGACTTCCAGTTGTTTAGATCCAGGGTTAATGTGGGCCACTGGTCGTTGGTTTTGTCCAGCTCGTCCCGTCATCTACTACGAGGTCTGCTGCGACGCCTTCTGGTTGTGTCAGGGCTCTAGAAAGTGGCTATTGGGCATTTGGTAGACGTGACCAGTCCAGTCCCACATCAGCTTAGCGGCTTTTTGAGCATCGTCAGTAATTTGTGATTTGGAGCGCAGTGTGGTGTTGCGTACATGGTCAATTAGTTTGACGCCTAGAATGCTGCACTCCATTGCACGTTGGCAGACCTTGACTTAGGACGTTTGACTGTTTGTCAAAGACCAAGCCCGGGATCCATAGGTCAAAATGGGAAGAATTCACATGCCCATGATATGTCGCTTGAGTGACAAGGAAGGTTTCCTTTCATAAGCTCTGTCAAAATAAAAGTGATCTTTATTTTCGTGACTATATGGTTGCTGTTGGACTAGCTGTCAGAACTAAATAATTAGAAGAAACTGTGAGATGACTGTACATACTAGTTACATATTATGGTCTTTCTACCTTTCTAATGAACCGTCGGCATCGTAGTTCGTGTTGTATCGTTAGCGTCCCACACAGTTGAAGTTATGAGGTTCTAAAATAAATATCGATTACACTGTCGTCGATACGTCTGCAATACACAGTTCTATAAATGATATCGATCTAACAATATACTTCTATTATTAAAAACAAAGGTATTTTTTTTCTAGAGTTATTTGTTAACAATATTGTTTTACTTGTTATTTTTTGTTCTGGCAACCCTGATTATTCTGGCAACACGGAATTAGCGTACGTTAATGCGAGGGTTAGTAAATAACACTCATTAGTTATAGAGATACGGATCGAGCAGGATGTGGGAATGATCCAACAGGAGCCAGTCTCGATATTATTTCGATCATTATCTTGACTTCTCCCACTAGTAGTGCAATCTTGGTTGAAAGTTATTGGAAAAATACGGTTTTTAGGGTTCCGTACCCACAGTGTGCCAAGCCAACGAGATCTTATTACTAATGCTCCGCTGTCCGTCCGTCTGTATCTCTGCTCGTTTGTTATACAAAGCTGCATCTTTTGAACTGTAATAGCTAGACGCTTGAAATTTTCAGAGTTTTTATTACTATGGCCGCTTTAACAAGTTTGAAAATTACAGGCGGTCCCCATACGAGAAACGTTTTTTTCGGGCGTTGGTGGAAGCACCAACGCCCGAAAAAAACGTTTCGCACCTTTTGGTGCGAGTCGGACTCGCACTTGGCCAGTTTTTATAGTTATCGCCATCGTTTGATAGCGGCACTTTTTATTTCTTTTAATAACTTCTGCATTATATATTACATAATAAACTGTAAATGCAGGATTTTAAGGGTTTAGCAAAGGCTCGATTAATTTTAATTCTAGCGCCGCTTTTAATTACCTCATAATTTAATAAATAAATAGGTACCTATGTTGAGCTATAAAATATCAAAACCGGTTTTAGAATTATGGCGTTATCATCTCTTATTAACGCAAGAGTTCATAATTTTAATGTATTTTATTTGTTGGTTTGTTAATATTTGTTAATTTTTCATTTGTTGGTCCCTGTAGTCAGGGTTGTGGAAGTCAGATAGGCAGTGTTACGAATCTCAAGGTATACAATATTAAAATTCAGCTGGATTCAGTTAGGCTAGAAGCTGATCCTAACATACTTGGGAAAAATGCTCCTACCAGGTTTCCAGAAATCAAGATAGGTTTACTTTTTAAAAAAATATAGAGCGGTTACTACCTACCGGTGTATCTAAGTACAGTTAAAAAAACATTAAATATCCATAAACAGCCTTGTAATAGTCCGACAGATAAAGACACGCCAGGAACATATGAAAGGTACTTTCTTTCATGTTATCAAGTACACGCCATATCGTCAAAATGTCAGCAGTCCCGACATTTCATTCCCCAGTCGTTTCCGCAACACGCTACTCAGTACTCATAACCTGGTGTCGTCTTAATATTGTGTTATTGGATTTTACGTTTTAACTTTAAGTTTACAAGCTATGTTTCAATATTGATGATGCAATGTTTCTGTAAGTAATAATAATAAATAATAATAAATGTCGGAAGCATTAGGTATCAACACTGCCGACATGAAACAATCGTTGAGGGAGCGCTTTTTGGTCGCCTGAATAAGGTTCTAAACAGTCTTTTGTCAGGCGGAAACAAGGTGCGCGCCTTCAACGGTTGGGTCATGCCGGTTTTGATGTATTCTTTCGGCATACTCAAATGGACTCAGACGGAACTTGATGCCCTGGATAGGAGGGTCCGCTCACTGCTGACCGCAAATCGGATGCATCACCCACGGTCGTCGGTGATGAGACTGTATATCCCGCGGAAGTGCGGGGGTCGTGGCTTCTTAAATGCTAAGACCCTGCACAACCGTGAGGTATGCAGTCTCAGGGAATACTTCCTAGAAGCCGACGTGGGTATGCACCGAGATGTGGTCTCAGTGGATAAGGGCCTTACCCCGCTCTCCCTGGCTAACGAGAACTGGCGCAAGCCTAGAGTATTAGACACTAATGACCGCATGGAGGTATGGCAGAGCAAGGAGCTGCACGGGCGCTTCTACCGGGCCCTACATGGGCCCGATGTAGACTTCTTAGCGTCCGTATCTTGGCTGCGTTTCGGTGACCTCTTCGGGGAAACCGAAGGTTTTGTCTGTGCAATAATGGACGAAGTTATGATGACGAATAACTACCGGAAATACATTGTGAAGGACGGCACGGTTGACGTATGTCGGGCATGCCACCGTCCAGGAGAATCGATTCGACACATTATTTCTGGGTGTTCTCATCTAGCTAACGGAGAGTACTTGCATAGACACAACCTTGTTGCCAGGATTATCCACCAGCAACTTGCTTTGAAGTACAACCTTGTGGAATCAGAAGTGCCATACTATAAGTATGCGCCCGACCCAGTTCTCGATGATGGTAATATCACGTTGTACTGGGATCGACCTATCGTCACTGACAGGACTATTGTTGCCAATAAGCCTGACATTGTGGTGATAGATCGATTGGAGCGTCGCGCAATGATTGTTGATATAACGGTCCCGCATGACGAGAACCTCGTGAAAGCAGAGAAAGATAAACAATTCAAATATCAAGATCTGGCTCGCGAGGTTGTCGACATGTGGGACGTGACTACAGCAGTCATTGTGCCGATAGTCGTGTCAGCCAATGGCTTAATAGCCAATAGCCTCGACCAACACCTGAGGAGGCTCTCGCTGGGCAGCTGGATCAAGCGCTTGATTCAGAAGGCAGTTCTTCTGGACACGGCACGTATTGTTAGGAGGTTCCTCTCTCAAGAGCCCTGACCACCGGTAGCTCGGACCCTGTTCCCGATGCCGGTGGGCTACTATTTTTTATATTTTTAAATGTTTTTTTATATGGTTTTATATTCTAATATTTAAAAATATAATTAATGTGTGTAAAGATAAATAAAGAAATAATAATAATATTTTGGGACAACCAACACACCGCCATCTGATCCCAAACTAGGCTGAGCCTGTACTATGGCAACCGGACAACTGATAAACATACTTATATATTTCTAAATACATACATATTTTAAATAAATCACACCCACAACAAATAATCGTACTCATCGCACAAAGATTTGTCCTGTGTGGGAATCGAACCCACGACCTCCGTCCTAGCAGTCAGGGTCACTAACCACTAGACCAACAGGCCTATCATAGGTAAGTAGTTCGGCTTTTAATTAATATTAATGACTTTATTCATTACAGACGGTTTAAACTTTCGCGGTTAGCTCGTCACACTTGTCATTGATTGTCACGGGTTCGATTCCCGTACGGAACAAATATTTGTATGACCTACAAGTAGTAGTTCCGGGTCTGGGTGTTTTTCTATCTATAATATGTATGTATTTACAAAAAAAAAAATGTATATATGTAGTTTATCAGCCATCTAGCTACCATAACACAAGCATTAGGTTGCTCAGCTTGGGACTAGATGGTGCTGTGTGAAATGTCCAGGGATATTATTATTATTATATTATTATTATTATTATTGACGACAAAATGTAATGGAGTCCAAATATGGGAATTTTATTTCAATAAGATATACCGTTACAGACAATAAGGTTTTAATTCGTTTTATACAGTTTACGAAGCTTGCTTTTGCAAGTTTATTTTGTCTGTTATACACGGTTTCCTTGTACAGACACCAGTCTCTCACAAACGTATGTAACGTAATTTTAGGCTGATTTTATAGTCACGCGTTTCAGCAGCGCAGTCGGAGTGCGCGCGCTCGGATATGTATTGGGGTAGTGGTAGCGTTTCAAATTCGTGCGCTTGAGGAGCGCCGTTCGGTGTTCCTGTTCAACAGCGCGCTGCCCAACGGCGCGTCTAGCGGCGTGACTATAAAACCAGCCTAAAGGTCTTCTTTATAATTACTAGCTGCTGCACGCGGATTCACTCCCATTATGTTCGAAAATTAACACACCGGAACGTTTTAAATATAGCCTCGGTGATTATGTAGCTTACCGTTTGTGAAAGAATTTTCTGAATTGGATCAGTTTTTCCAAAGATTACTCCCTACATATAAACTTACAAACAAATTTTACTTTTTTATAATATTATACCATGCCAGGTTTGTGAAGAGATAATAAATTATTTGAATTTCGTCTCTCCGAAAATATTTTTACCTTCAATTGAATTTTGTAACTAAATAGGCAGTGTTAAATGCAATGGACGTTGATGAACTAAAACTAGTTTGGTTGCAATCGCGCCACACAATTAGGCTGTAAATTACAATCAACAAAAATTGATTGCTAGGTATACATAATCAGGAATATTAATAGAGTAGCCTGAGGCAACATAAACCCACAACACATCCGAGGAAGTATAACTTCTGGAAACGACGGCCGTCTGCTTCTGGTAGGAACTTGTGAACTTCTAGGTCTTGCAGGTGTACCCGTAATCATTTACTAATATCTAATCATGTATGACTAGTAAGTTCTTACTAACCATTAATAACATTTAAATCCAAACATAAATATCTCCCAAGAATTTGAGTAAGTTAAGTATGCAAGTAATTTAAACTTGAATTATAATTTAACTTCAAAATAAACTGTCGCCGACCGTAGAACTTCAACTCTATAAATTAGAGTCATCCCACATTGCTTCACAAACTTTCCATCTAATTATACAATATCAGTTTACTCATTACAAGATTTATCTCTATTCTAGTCCAGTAAATTTTCATCCGATATAAGAATAAATTTAACTTTCCACGGTAATATGTTACCAGAAGTGATATATGAACGCTTTGTAATTATTTCTCTTCATTTGAACGCGGCGCATTCATCCTCTTTTGAAATAGTTATCAACCACGGAGGTTTACATCTTTACATTATAGTGCACAATCAGAATTGTCTGTCAGACAATAAATAACATTCAGGTACTCGTTGAGAAGCCACTAATTAAGTTCTTGTGAGTTCGGACGTCGCGTGGGCGAATGATATCCCATCTTAACGATCCAGGAATTTATTGTCAACAACAAATCGAACTTTACTTCAACACTTTTAAGAGCCATTATCGAATAAAACGCGGCAAACTTATACATTTCTTATGCAAATTCATAATATTTAGTTGGTGGATGCTGACTCTATTTCAATAATTGATAATGCTAATGAAAAGTCTTATATGAAATATGTTTTTTAACGATGCCTTTGTAAGGGCTCCATTGAATATGATTTATAGGGGCTTGTACTTAAACATGCTTCGTTAATCAGATAAACAGTTACAAGTTAAGAAAATTGTGTTCAAAATATGACTACATTAACAGGAACATTGAATTTAATGGCTTTATTTAATTTTAGAAATATTTGATTAAATGTTTAACATAATTAGCTGCTCACAAGCAGTTATTTCTATTCTTTTAATATAAGTAGTTACCAAATTCAATTGTCCACAACAGAAATATATTTGTAACTAATGAGCTTACCCCAGTATACACGCCCTAATAAACTAATACGGAGTCTAGACCGTTTCGTTTTATTTACCGAATAAGTATTATTTTTCTCGAGAATAATACATGAACCACTGAATTGGAACATATTTCTAGCAATTTGTAACTCATTCTAGATAAATGGTATCACAACTACGCTTATTCCCCGAAGGCATAGGCAGAGTTAGAGGACAAGTGTAAACCTGTTAGATCCATAGAAACTGAGGAATTCCCGTCTACAGAAAAACCAAAAAAATACAATCCGGTTGAAAGTATTTTTAGAAATACGAAACATTTCCGAATCAACCGCCACTTTGTAGTATAAGTCATGCTTACAACCACTAGGTCAGCAACGAGGCAGTTATATGATATTTCGATACAATAAACCCTTAAACTAATGTTTGTATTTAGATACGTGTACAATATCTTTGGGCCCATACTTTGTGAAACTTTATTAGATACTAGACCTCCACGGAGACTTGTTAACGATCTTAAATCATAGTGGTCGAATCATACCGGCCATGCGAAAGTATGCTCCATATTCTTAGTAAATCATTCAAGAAAATTTACCATGTTTTCTGAAATTGTTAGGCAGTGAAGTAGTTAAGTATGTACAGTCACCCCTAGCAATTTTTAAAGCGATTTTTTTTTATTGGTTTGATTGTTATTTTATTTTATTTTGAGAGGAGTTCGTGGCTAAATAATAACAGGTCTTTGATTTTCAGGTAAAAAAAATAATATTCAATTTTCCAGATGTAAAGATAAAACTTGGAATAAAAACTGAAAGTTTTAAAATTACATTTTTATTAGTTTATGGTGCAGAAAATTCTCTAAGATATTATGGTATTCATATATTGTTTTTTTACTGCATGACATAACGTTTTCTATACGATTCCATTACCAAGTACTGACATCAGCCAGTCACGGACAAAAAACACGTTTTATAACCGTGTAAATAGTGACTGTAAACAATAGAATTAATAAACACAACCGTATTCATAGGTGGGTCCCATCCATTACATCTCTATCGTAAAGGGACTTAATTGCCGGACCTCCAAGTACGCAGCCGTCGCATCTTAAATCATGGTCATCAATTCGACGTCCACATAGAACAATGTAAAGTCATTTCGATGTTATTTTACCTTCGCCCCTGCATCGCTGTCAAAATCACTATGATATTTATGCTCGTATACATAAGATTGTTATAAAGCTAGCTAGCTAGTAGTTGCTATCACTAACAATCAAAATTGTTGTGATCTTTATTTTCGTGGCAATAAGGTTGCTGTGGGACTGCAGCTGTGAACAACTGTGAAAGCACTGTAGGTTCGTCCTCATAGTTTTGTTACCAAACAATGCGTTGAGCGGACAATTTGTCAAACTTGTGTTCTTACCTGTCCTTACCTCTGTTTGCTCGCCACGATTTATGTATGACTGGCTGGTCATTGACAGACAGTGTTTGTTGTAGTGGCGTTCAGAAAAACTTGGACAAATATTATGTTTTCTGGTTTGAGTAAGTATGATATTATCAAGATCGATTACCAGTTTTTTGTGCGGTGCGCTTCTTACCTTGAATTATTTTGTGGTTTGCAAACAAATTATTTGGAGATATCGTAATCTATTAACACTTTTTTTTAATTTTGTTTTGTAATGTTGAGGAAGTGCAGCTATTCTTAAATCCGGTTTTGCATTCTTTAGTCTGTTTTTGTAAAGGTTCACTTAGACTAGATGTTTCTTAATCCTGTTGGAAACGGCTGAGGAACCTTGCTTTTTGTGCAATTTCTTACGATTATCCGAACGATGAATTGCATTACTTTTACTTAGTGTGTAATACGGAGCAATTGTTGCAGAAGTATATGGTTATTCAGGCACGCTACAAATTGAACTTAAAATGTCTATATCTAATGGTTGAATTGGGGGCACAAGAACCAGTGATAAAACAAAACAAAGTCCCATCATAACTTGTTACATAAGTAGGCAATTCATAAAACAAAAAAAAGTACGTAACATGAAATTCATTTATCATTGTCCCTTACATAAGGTCGTGAGCTTTAATGGCAGAGATGTAGATTAAAATACTGTCGTTTGTATTCACTATTGTTTCGAGTAATAGGGACAAGGTGGCGCAACTTCTTTCCGATATTGATTTATTATTGGATTTGGAATCGGTTGGCTCCTCTATAACGATATGATGTAAGGTATTTTTTTTTTGGAACAAGCCCGCCCGCACTATTTTTAAATCACTGCAACTCCTGAAAGCCAGAATCAACAGTGGTGACCACCAGAAAAGTGCCTACACAATGGTCCCAGAGAAACAAGAGATCCCAAGACAGATAATTGAACGCAAAGAGCAACGAAATCAATCAGAAAAGAATAGCGGAGCTTCCCTCCATATCAGCAGGAGACAGAACGAAAAAGGGCCAGTAGGCACGCTTCCCCTTTCTTCTGCTACACTTCCCAGTTCCGTGCGTCCCTCATCCACTTACCTATTTCTCGCGACTTGGAAGCTATCATCAACCTAACGTGTTTTTGAATGATACTAGTTTATTTGGCCACCACTCGGTCAAAGTTTCACTCCATCGGCCATCTCGGTATCTAGCCAAATGTCCTACCTAACTCTAACTGTAGTTGCATCAATTGATTTTAAATTATAAAATGTGAAATCGAATAAAGAAAGACATACCTAGCAATAGTAATAAACCGAGCATTTACGGTTCAACACCTAAAGCGTCAAGAAATATAGAAAATTCCCATCTTAGGAATGGAGGAAAACCGTCTCATTTACCGTTTCTTGTAAATTGTAAGTCAAATGAGGTATTGTAGAGGTAGTAATCGTTGAGCGAGCTAACTGTCGCTCCTTGTAGGCTGAATTTATGGGCTTTCAACCATGTTACTGGACTCTGTTTCAATCAAAACTTGATTGAAATTGTGTCTTCAGTTACAATTTGTAGAAGATTTTTTCTATTGGGTGTTTGTGCGGTTCCTGGCTTACCTACCGCCCACCATTTTATTGTAGCCAAGCATAAAACTTGTATTAATCAATAGCTGTCATCAATGCTAACAAATTTCGTGTGAGACAAAATATTCTAAAGCGTCACGTTTCCGAAATCCAAGTTAGCTGTAGACCAAATTATGCAAAACCTTATTAGGGTGTGTAGAAAAGATCAAGAGGCAATAATTAATGAATAAATATCAGACACATTTACAATACAGCATCAGAGTCATACAAAAACTCAATCAACAAGTACTGAATTTTCTAATCTAAACGATATCAAAAACTTAACGATGTCTCCCAAGTTAAGCTTCAATAATACAGCCTAATTTTATGTAAATCCCAATCTTTTGTCTCGATATAAACGGTAAACTTTCGACTTCTTGATACCTATCGATAAGCGTTAAAGGCGCCGGTGTTTTCGATCGAGTTACGTAATCGGGCCTCGGGATTTATAGACGACCTTTATACAGTTTTACGACCTATTTCGGTAGCTATGTGGTGTTAAACAGTTGGTATACTGATTGCCATATAAGGTTTCAGTTCATGAGAGATTGAAAGGATTTTTCGGCAAAGAAAACGTTTTTGTTTCCGATTGAAAGAAAATGATGTGAGTAGAACTCTATTATCTTTTAAGGTACTTACTTTGCCATTCAAATACTACAATTGGATTTATTGGTACTGAATGTAGATCAAGTATCTACTTAGTAATTTAATACAAACTGAAACTTTGAAGGTTTCTGCAATTCCTAGTCCATACCCAAAGGCGTGAATTGTTTGAGAGAATGTTTTTACATAATGGAACGCAGATACAATATTCAAAACAAATCAAATTTAACAACATTTTTACAACGAAACGTCCACACAAAACATTCCGTAGTCCGTTCGAATGTATATTTTGTCATACATATGTTACTGTATATATAAAGCACAAAAAGGGGAAAATACAAAACGAAAATTGAGATCCAAAAACAATGCGACATAAAACGGAGGTGACGCGTCGTTTGTTGTCACTATACTAACAATTTATGCATGAAGTCTAATGGGCCGCTCCATCAGGCTTGTTTGCAGAGCTTTCTATGAAATTTTATTCGGTAATAGCCCGTATAGGCTCCCACGTCTTGCCTCAATATCACATTGTCAATATGAGTTGTTGTTAAGTGATTTGGGAGGAAAGTTTCGCATTACCCTTTTGAGTTAGCCGGGTTGACTTCTGTTTGCTTGGGTTAAATCTGAGCATATTTTTCCAATAATTGTAGGTCATAGATGTGTTTTTGTTTTTAGCTTTAGGTATTCCGGGTTACTTTGAAGGTTTTTTCTTTATTTATTTGAAGATTGACAATTTCGAAGTCCTTTTTAGCGAATGATCAATTGAATGATAGTCTGTATAAGGTTGGTTTTGCTGTGATAAGTCTTTCATCGTCATTTTTATGGTAGCTATGGTAAGGTCAAACTGTTACGGATATTGCGGATGTTCTGCGGACACAGTATCTGTCAAAGTCCAGTGTCCGGAGCCGTGTGCGCAATCTTTCCGGACCGGTTTACCTTTAGAGTAATTAGTTTAGTATCGATTCTCTATCGATGAATCTGATTCCTCTTATGACCTAATACGTTCATCAAAGCCGTTACGCATGATTAATACCGTAATACGTGACATTTCCAAATCGCTCTTAAGTATATTTTCTAATGACATGATAATAATCGTTGTGATGACATTGACAAATGTTGCATGCGATGCTTACGTCACTAGATAATTCGACATACCTACTTACCTGTATTTACGTCTCGGTAGCTTCCTGGCACTAAGTAGTCATAGCATAATTACTACGGAACTTGAATCTGTCTAAAGTTTGATGAGAACTGAATTAATCTTTTCAATAATTATCGTCAAGGCTGTTTGTTGTTATTAGCAAACTAATTATGCTATTGTATTGCAATTGTTAGGATACTTTTGATATAATTAAAGAAACGACCTCGCTTTGTTTTATATTACGTCTAGAGATCCAGATCGCTGATTGTGTTACCGAAATCAAGTTGAATCATTGGGTCCAGCTAACATTTAGACCCTAATGATTTCCTTTTTTTTTGGCTGGGCTTTATTAACGCCAGGGTAGCCCGTGAAATTCAAATTTTCTTAAGTGATGTGTTGTGTGAAATGGGATTAAATAAACGCAAAGGGTTATTTTGATGATTTTAGTGATTATAATTCTGTCTTAACATACGTGTTACGGTCGCAATCATATTTGGTTCAACATATAGCCTGATACTGACCTGCAAATTGCAAAAAAAACTAAAAAAAATCGAAATTCGCGGGCTACCCTGTCGCTTCCACATCTATTTTTTCATAAACAATCTATCTAATTTCACAGCCAAAAATCAGAGAACTTTCCCGAAAAATAGACTATCAACGACCTAGTAAAACATTGTTCCCACCCAACTTACCATCACAAACACTAAGCTAAGAAAACAAATTCTACAATTCCAGCACGTAACCAGAGTGGTTGAATATGCATCGTGTAACAAGGAGACAAGAACATTCGAGAGCTCGGAATGTGTTGAATAGAATTCTTCCAGTTTCTTTATTGGTTCTCGCGATCCCGCCATCTATTTCCACTGAGTTCGGTCACTATTGAAAATTCCTTTTTATTTCTTAAGAAAAACGAACCAAAGTGAGTGTCAGAGACCCTATTTAGAGGGATACCTGTCCACTAGTTTACGTATTTTATTTCGGAGATGTGTGTTTTGGCTTTCAATTTAGTTCTTGAAAAATTCGTAAAGGGAAATTTATTGGTTCATGAATTTTTGTCTATCTCTTCTAACTCCTGGCGAGTACCTCAATTTATTTCGGGTCACCCTTCCTAGTACTTCTGAATGTGTTCACAAATATCCGTATTGTACAACGATACCACATATTGGTTTACAAAGTTTATAATAATTTTACATGCAAACAAAAAAACCATTGGAGTTTACTCATGCATCTATGTTGTTCATTGTTGTTTGCCAGTTATTCCTGTTTGAAAACTGTTACGTGTTAATAAAAGCAACATAATTGCACCAATAAAGTGAAACATGCACAAACCTGAATAAGTGAATACGTAATGATTTTCCGCATATTGCAAGAAGGTGCTATATCATATCAAAAGTTCCTCATGCCTACGTTATGGGGATACCCCTAAGCGGCTTCGTTCCTAATCAGATAAAACTGATTGATCGTTTGCAAGGCATACTTTATTCCTTAATAGTTCTGATGCATGATCGACATGATTATGTTACCGTGGAGGCAATTGACGATTAGACGCCTATTAAGTAGCTTGTGTGAATATAAGATATCATCTAGAAAAAATCTTCAGTAGTTTTGATTATCATGCTCTAAAAGATAGTTGAGTGATACTGATAAAGTTAAAGTTAATGTCTATCTGATAAAAACCCGAGATAAGATCTAAATCGGTAAACCCCTGTCAAAATGCGTTCCAATCTTTGATGTAGTGACTAATACTTCAAGTAATATCGATGACTGTAACACAACATAGTAACAGTATATAGGTATTCCGTACTGACTCGGATTTTAATCAGATTATTAATATTATGAGTTCGTCTCACAGTTGTAACATTTTCGTGCCATGATGTAACGTTTTTCACGTGTGCAACTGAGCATATCGAGTAGGATGTAACATTGTTGTATTCATGAAAATAATGACATCATGGTGTCATTAGGAACGTGATGAAGGATTCGGAAGGATGTTCGACTATCTGATGACGTCAATGCAAATCAACAGGATTTTATCGGCCATTGGTAAAACCATCAACGTAAATTGTAATCTGTTGTTACTCATTGCAGTTGGAAAATGCCGATAGTTAAACCGAAGGGTTTCACCACAGATTTGCATATTTTATGCCATCTTACTACAATATTAACAGTCATGAACTATGAAATAAATGATGCATCATTCACTGGGTCGTGAATACATGATTCAAGTGAATTCACAAATTTACTGAACACGAGTTATTGTTTACACGAGCAATACAATCGATAGGTATTCTTTTAAGGTCGAATTAAAAGCAAGTTATATTCGTTTATAATAATATTGAAAGAATGAAAACGATCAAAAGAAACCTCCAATAAAAATAAGATATTATGTATCATAATTTATTACCTATTCTAAATACTTTTGCAAAACCGGCAAAACTAGTCCCATCTTCCATAGGGCCTTTTAAAACTTAGAACGTCGAACCGTCAAAGTCGGAAACACGAAACTGGCCAGGATTCCTGTATTGTTTCGACAGACATCCGCAATCCCAGGGGATAACCTGGCCTTATTGTGTGTTGGACATGGCTGGATCATTGGACAGGCCAACTCGATTAGTTTCTGAACTCAATGGAGTCCGCCAAATAGCGGGGTTGCTAACATTGTGTCGTGATAATGTTGGCAGCACGTATTGAGCGGGAAATTGATTTCGGCGACATTTTGTTTGTTCTAATTTTGAATTTCGGTCGTTGTTTCTTTTTTAAATGTCAACTTTGCCCATATACCAGTATGTGTTGAGTGGATACGTTTTTGTAAAAGCTCTTTCTTGTAAAATATATAAATACTTTTCCACAAAAGAAGTAGCTACAAAGATTTATCGGGCCTTTATTTACTGCGGGATTCTTCATTTCATGAAGATTTTTGGAATGAAATGAATAGGAAAAAGTTATTTTTACACGAAACGAAATGAGTCTGTTATATTTTTTCAGTGGAACCATAATGTTACCAACCTAGTAATTGACTATGAATAAAAAAGAGTCGATAAACAAGGTTGTTTACGTAGTAAGATATTTATTAGATCTTTTCCTGAAACCAAAATAATGGCTAGTCATAATGCAAAACGTGATCCGAAACAATTAAAATGTTTTGGTTTGATTATTTTATGTTTAATCTTTAGATATTCTACGTATATTGTTATTAAGCGTTGCCGTTGTTCAGTCATAAATATTTTTATTCATTTTCCTCAATTACCACTTTAGAACGCAAGAAATAAGTATGCATAAAATAAACTGTATTTTTCAATCGGTAATCAACGAGGAAATCATTTAATACTAAGCATGTAAAGACAAGACGTGTGCCTAATGGAATTTTTCATTATTAAAACCTTTAAAAACAAATTTTATACCCTATTAAACCCGTGTAAGGAGTATATTTCTGAAATCTTTCTTTACACACTTTCGTTATGTCAGGAGCTCTGGTACAAAATAATAGGTCTTTAACTATGAAATTGCCGTTTTTTCCTCACATTTTGTTCTGTTTGTAACTTTGACGTATAGTTCCATTTAAGCCTAATTCCATTTTTATTTGATTAATTGTTTAATTACTTACCTTTTAGAGTTTAAGACCCGCACTAGTAGTTGCATATTACCTCATAGAGTAGTGTGTCAAAACACCTGTTTCAATGTGCCGTCGGTGTCACTACTTCAAGTAGGTAAATTTTTGTCATAGACAGTGGTTTGAGAATTTAAGATACGCAGTAAAGCGCAGCTTTTTTCACTCAAACTATAGTTTTCAATTGCATCATAATCGATTCAGACGTTTCCAAGAAGAATAAAAAAAATGTTAGTATGGAAATATCACTTTTCACGAAATCGTCCATACAAATCGGAAATTACATATTTTAACCCCTAATATCAAGCTTCTAGACTCAAGGGGCTATCTCCACGAGCGAGAGAATCGCGACGATATTATCGTCCGTGCTACGTATTTCTATTTATTTCTATACATTCTCATAGAGGCCGTCTACACGAGCGAGAGAATCGCGGCGATATTATCCCATACAAATACGTAATATCGCCGCGATTCTCTCGCTCGTGGAGACAGCCCCTAAGAAGCTGAGTCTTTAATAGGATAGAGTAATATGTTTTTAAACTTACCAAGGGGTATTGTTTTATGTTACCCAGTACTAACTAGGTTGTGGAGATCAGATAGGCAGTCGCTCCATGTAAAATACTGGTATTCAGCTGCATCCGGTTAGACTGGACGTCGACTTCAACATTGTTGGGGAAAAAGGTTATTTTGTATTTATTGTTATTTTCATATTAGATTTTTTGTGTACACGTATGACATGTTGAAAAAAAACGTATTCTTTTTTTCTTTATAGTCATTCCAAGCGATAAATCTCTTCGTGTCCTACTTAGTTACCTTTGAAAGTTCAAATGAAATGTGGGTAGGCGAATAATTTATTGACTATGGACTGGTAGCGCCCATCTTGTAAGCGTCGTAAGTAATTTGTTCGTAATTGGCTCTGTCTAGTAATTAAGTATTTTCTGGGTGACTCTTACCTAACAGATAGGCATACAGAGTTATTTATAATTGCATTTATAATACTAGTAAGGGTATATTATATTATTTTGTATAGATTGGATTTAAATAAAATGTTGTAACTAACAGTAACTATTATTTCGCTAAAAAACGAGCAGAAAAATAACAGTTTGATGACATATAAATATTAGTTAATAAGATTTTTCTTTTCTGTTTGTAATTAGTTACTAATTAGCTTCTCGTGATTACGGTGCCATGTTACCTACTTCTATTTACCATTTATATAAACTAGAATTTATGTATTGCTTAGGACATTATTATTTATGTTTTTATGTTTGTTCGATCCAAGAAGTAATTGGATGAACTTAATTTAGATGTGTTTTTAGAACTTGAACATTATCGAGTTACCATTATGGATGAGCTTTACTTGTTACCTACATGTCAACAGTAATTAATGGAAATAATTACGTCAGGTGAATTTATTTTTATTGTAAAGCAAATTAACAGGCTGCTTTATTTTGCAGTGATAAAGCCATTTTATACAACTCATCATCTGCCTAGCCTTTTCCCAACTATGTTGGGGTCGGGTTCCAGTCTAACCGAATGCAGCTGAATACCAGTATTTTACATGGAGCGACTGCCTATCTGACCTCCACAACCCAGCTAGCACTGGGTAACACGATACCCTTTGGTAAGAGTGGTTGTCAGACTTTCGAGCCACTGCCTACCTTAACGACTGTCAAAGATCTACAAATGACAGCCGGGACCAACGGCTTAACGTGCTCTCCGAGGCACGGAGGAAACTCGGTATGTAGTGGGTGGTCACTCATTCACGGACCAACCTAGGCAAGCGCGGCTTTAACCCAAAGATCGACTCGAGCGGCTGTTATTATTTAACCGCGAGCTCGTCATAGCCTCGAACCATTTTATACAACTGTCAAATAATAAAGACAATTGTGATTGGAATATATTAACAATTTGCTTATCAATTGCATTGCCTGATTTTGCATTGTTTTTGCTCTCCAAAATACTGATAGTATTGTAATATTCTATTCAAGTTTATACACCGAATTAATAACAATTTACCGAGTAAGTTTTTGATAAACTAGTATGCGGCACGGTTTTGTCACTAGTAGTCTTAACATTCAGTAAACTTTCTGATCCAGTAAATTACGACAATCCAGAGAATGTCAACCTAAAAGAAAAATATGTACTGAGTTCACTGACGCTGACAGTCTGCCACTTTTCACTCTTATGCCCTAGTAATAAGGTTGAAAAGTGGTCGACTCTCGGTGAGCTCGGTAGTACCTATCTAATCACACACATACTACGAAGAGTATACGTAATCTTAACAACATTAGCCGGTTAGAACCCTCGTAATTTGCCTCACAAATGATTGCTGTGTTTCGGCTCAAACATTATGAAGCAAGCCTGATGGGATATTTATGATATGACGCTTTTTATGACGCTTAGCTCACGAAAATTGGCTGGGTTCTTGATTACTCTATTTAGTACAGAAACGGTGTCACGATAAGTTATCATAAGGTTGGAAACACGTGGAATATTCCAGAATATTCTTTGCTTCAGCGTGACGAGATCTATAGCGCGAGCGCGCGGTGTTAACGTTACGTAAATTACGACGATATTTGAATCGAAAATACAATTATCCTATAGCGTTTTAGTTACAATTGTTAGCAACAAGCACAATCAGAACTATCCATAGATATGAATATGATAGGATAAATTCTTTAAATTAAGAAAATATTACATTTGTGTAACATGTACTTTTAATTGAAAATCGACGTAATTACGTAACTTTTACACCGTGCGCTAGGGCCTCTTTTTTTTGGAATGGGAAGTCATCAAATGACCCCTCCCGCTCTAGACGGAGCGGAAGACGCTAGGGCCTCTGTACTTTGCTTATAAGATGAAGGGGATTAAGCTTAGCCATGAGAGTGAGATTTGATATAAAATAGCTTAAAGATAGACCTCTATTACATGGGACTTAAAAACATAACTTGCGAAATGTGGGTAGGTATAAGGTATATCTCTGCCTAACCCTTCGAAGATTATAGGCGTGATGTTTTTAAAGATAGATAATTATATTGGTCAAAGAGCCCTTAATAACTATCGAGTACTTAGTCAGTTCCAACGGAAAATATCGTGAGGAAACTGGCATGGCCTAGAACCAAAAGTTCGAAGACATCTGTCTTGCACCAACACGCATTGTCACTCCTAGAGATGAGAAAAAGTTATTTTATTTATTTAAACTTCATGTACAATAGTGTTACTTAAGCGGACTTAATGCCACAAGGATGTTCTACCAGTCAACCTTTGGGTTAAATAAGAAAACATTGTGATAGGGTACAAAATAAATATCTAGCTAAAGACTCATTACCTATGCCATTAAGCTCCAATAATTCAAAAACACGTGTCTTAAGGCGAGGTGGGCGCACATTTGAGTTTTTTAAAACCATCTGAGACAAAGAATATAGTGTTTAAAAATTTAAAAAAAATATATGTTATAGTTAAGGATCTTATCTAGTCACAGTCGCATTCAGTTGCAAGACCTGATGAACTTCACTCGATAGAAAAAAATCGCAAAGTTACCCCTTTTTGTAACTTTTTTTCAATATTATGACTAAATTACTGATGTTTTACATTTAATTTTTATACTAAATTAAAGAAACTAATTAGTTCTAGACAAAGTGGCAGAGTTTGACTTGATAACATTATTTTCTTAATTACTATGTTTTAAAATGAATTAAAAGCGTTCGCGGCGGCTCGGACAGGCCCGATTAGTCGCGCGCTGGCGCTTACCGACGACAGACGTGTGTCAGTTTTTTCCGCGACAATTTCGCGTACCATACCGTCTGTTTCTGACCAAGTTTATTATAATTGTTGCAAGTTATAATGGGCAATAAACAGCGCAACGAAAAAAGCCGTGTAAAGCAATAAAAGTAACAAATAAAAAGAATGCACTCCAAAGATATGTCACAGTACAAATATATACAGTATTGTGACTCGGCCCTGTCTTTGAAATAATTACCTACAGCCGAGTGGTACGTACGCGATAGGGCTGCGCCGGGCCTATAGTAAATATTTTAATTTCATCTACTTAGTTGAGTTTCTTTCTAGTTTTGTGATTGTTAATATTATATTTTTATTAACCCGGCGAGGATGTGGAGGGGTCATTCTGACCCTGTCAAATTTTAATCGTGTGTAGTTTTTTATTCTGCGATTGAAGAGTTTTGAAAGTCACAATAGCTGTTGCTAAGGGACAGGTGCGCGCGCCCCGCGCCCCTGTTCAGTCGGCCGCCGCCTGCGACGGGAGCAACACGTGCGTGCAGTCAGAAAGGGTAAATATGACCCCGCGACAACCGCGATGTAACATTTTTATGGAAGGTTTCAATTATATTTTTTACTCAATATTATTATAATTTTAGGTTTTTTCGTACACAATGAATAGCCAGGAGCGTGAGGATGAGCGTATACGTCTTGTTTTAATGCAGTCTGACAGTGAAGACGACTTATCGGACGGTAGCGAAAAGGAAGATCATTTGAGTACGCGCAGTCAAGACTGTAAGTACTGAGCAAAATGCAACACACGTTTCATTGTCACAGACAAGAAGCACCTGTTAGGGTTCCAGGTGTACGAAAAAGGTGCCAAGTATGTCCTTACGCCCGCCATCGCAAGACAGCCAATGTTTGTGAAGATTGCCATAAGTATATTTGTCCAGAACACACAATTTCATTCTGCCAGGATTGTGCTACAATCACAGACAATAATGATTTGTAGTTTATAATTGATGATAAGACTGTAATTGCAACTAATTGATCTCTACGTATCTACCAAATTAAAAGTTAATCGTCTAAGAAGTTAGTTATTTTTTTGTTGTTTCTAATGTAAGTTTAGAAAGTTTATGCAAAAGTTGATTATTTTGTAGTACTTTGCTAAAAGTGATTTAATTATAATATTTTGTACTCTTATCTACGTTTTATTTCGATAAAACCGTAAAAATAACATGTAATATAAATAATATTGATGAATATTTGGTACATTAATATAAATTTAGGTATTTTAAACCCAATTATATACAGGGTCAATAAGACCCTCCACAACCTCCACGTTACTATTTTCACCACATCCTCGCCGGGTTAAAAAAAAATGAAATTTGTTTGAATGAAATAGGAAGGTTCAATAAAAATACACTTATTGCAATTTACACAAAAACACATAAACAAATCAAAATTTTATCTTTACAGTTCTCGAACCTACTAATAGCGAACTGGCTGTTTATTTTCAATTAGTTACTCAAACTGCCCAATTATGATTATTTTATATTCTTATATTTTATAGACAATTATTTCATTTATTAACAAAGCTCTAAATTATCGCTACTAGATAGTAACAAATTTTGATCATAGAAAAAATATTTCATAAAAGTCAAGTAATATTACTTATCCAACTGCATATTTCTATGCTGTGTCACTAGGCAAGGTCACGCGAGTTCACGAACGCGCTGTGTCCACGAGAAGTATTTTGCGCGCAGCCTACAGCGCTAAATGCCTACTTTTGCAGGAATACCTCGCCTTAATATAAACTACATGAATCGATTAATAAACGTGCCCCTATTTTCCAGTAAATTATTTCTAGCTGTCCTGTAAATTACAGCTACAGGGCATAACACGAAGGGCTGTAAAACCGGTCGCGAATCTCATAGTTACAATCAAGAAAACAGTTCCACGGCACACAAGCATATGTTTTATGAATATTTCATGATTATTAATAATGCCCGTATTAAGTAATGTACTATATGGAATAAGGAGGGGAGTGGTAACAATATAATTAACATATTAATAGTATATTATGCCTTAGTTACAGGGAAAGTGTATCAATCATGTGTGATATGTGGGCGAAGGGTGGGTTTAGATAAGACAGCAAAGAATTGAGTTTTCAGGCCTTGATGATCTTATACATTCTGAACTAAGAATATTTGATGTTAGTTAAATTCAAGGGATATATTCATACATAATTCATGATAAGTTGGCTGAGTTCGAATTTCAGGCACATTGAAAAGACACCGGCCGTGCCCGTGCCCAAGATACTGTAATCCTAAAATAATTTCGTCTAATGGACGTAACTAAAGCACTTAGGTTCGGTCTAATCACAGTAATCTGTATTTAAATTACCCAATTAAAACACTCAGATTCTAGTTAGACATAAAAAGTCTCTCTCATTTATTTAATGTATTCCTATGAGCTAACGAACCTCTAAAAAAAACTGTTGGCCGTCAAAATAACAAAGATTTTTACTCCGAATTCCGCTTAAGAAAATATAAGTAAAAGAGAATACCTAAATGTGAATAAGCAGGACTTTTCTCATTATATGAATCTAAAGAATAAGGCCGACGAAAGGGAAGAGGCCAAATTAAGGAAATTAACTTTTTTATGATAAAAGCTGAGCTTCCACTTGGCCATTGCAAATGACGTACCATTAATTGTGTGATGTAATTAAGGATGAAAACAAATAAGAGTCGGGTAGTGGATTCTTCCTTTTCACTCGTAACACGGTTGAATGCGGTTTTGTTAACGTTTAATAGTGTACTTGAAATGCTTGCTGGCTACGGGGAAACGGTTTATGTGCAAGTCAGGGAGCGACTGGTGACTGCGATTAATGTTTATCTCTGCGATTCTTTAAAGCCGTTTTGGTCTTATGCTCTACTTCGTTTATTTAGCTACATGAACACAGAAGTCTACTTATAGATAGATTTAGGTTCTTTAAGTTATAACTTAGTTTGGTAGTCGGTCCTAATTCTAACTCATTAGTTGGCTAAAAGTGCCATTACATTTTTTAGTTTTAATTTATCCATGGTCGGATACGAGGAATTAAATTATATCTTTTCATAGATCTTTTCTGTCTACCCTGATTCAGCAGAAAGGTTATCGACCCTGAACATAGTTTACTTCTGACAGCTCACAATGTTAATTGTGTCTAATAAAATTAGTTGTTCCTTGATACTATGTCAACGAATTCATCTAATTGACTTTTGATCTCTTAGCTATGTAGAAGATGACGATGATGTAGATGATTATCAAAACTAATATGAATCTATTTTTACACATGTTTTCTTTTTATCACTCCTTGCACGTAAACATATCAAAATGTCGGAAAACATAAAAAGTTAAGGACATTGCGGAATAATCTGTGAAAACAATGAATCATTTCACTTGAGTAAGTATACATTAAATGTTTACCAAAATGTCTGATTAAAATTATGATGACGTTATATTTTTATTTTCTTGACATTCTAAAAATAACATTTACTTCAGTCTCGTGATATCCGGCGTTTTAATTACAAACACGTCTGTCGCTAAGGATTTATATTGATAAACTTGCTCTGTCGCAAGACTCGCAAATGCGTAGGCGTTGTACCCGGTATCATGTCTCCTAGATGATAATACTAGATAATAATATCAGGGTAATATCATCTAGGAATTATTGGAAATTGAACGTGTTATGTGTGTGTGTAACTATGCCTTATCTCGGATTAATCAGACGTTGTGGAACCAGCTTTATGAATGTGTACCTGATTTGTAATAAGGGTACTGTTGTTGCGGATTACTTCGCTTACAAATGATTGCCTATTGATACAAGATTTATGTCTGGAATATTGTTGTAATAAATTGTTCGGCAAATTAAAATTATATTGCGTGTGAAACAGTTTAATATTTATTTATTTATTTATGAACTATGGAAGACTTACAGTTAAACAAAACAGAATAAGAAAAAGTAAGTGAAACTGACAGCCAATTACAAGTCTTCTCTATTAAAAAAACAGACTGGTAAAGATGGTGTGAACAACACAGCACTGCCCACACAAAAAAAATAGGACAACATCAAACGCATAAACAAGTTAATGTACTAAGTAGCTTGATAGTGTTGTAACTCAGTCATTTTAGAGTAGTAATTTCTACAATTACTTAGTGCAACATTATGTGAATTTACGTGGTGTGTGTGTAATGTCATGTTAATTATTGAGAAAGTGGAAACCTCTTGAGTCAACAATCCCATAAAGATACTTTAGAACAAGTTTCTATAAAACCATATATTGCCTACAATAAACTTGAATGGAAAATCGTCTTTCTATATGCAGAAATAATAATCGGCAATCATGTGGGAACTGTCTTAAGGACATTGCCAGTACCTAAGTAGATACTATTCTACAAGACCGTTTTCGAAAATGAAGACTGCTTGTAACTTTTTAACCTTGCGTTGATTCATCATCATCTGCCTAGCCTTTGCCCAACTAAGTTGGGGTCGGTTTCCAGTCTTTCCTTTTCATACCAGTATATTCATGGAGCGACGGTCTAACTTTTGACCTAGGTGAATACCTATAACGATAAATAATAAAAGTTAATTGACATAAGGGGTGAATACCTTCTAGCTTAGCATGACGCATATTTCTTCAGAACGGATACTAAAGCAACTCACCATTTCTTCAGAACGTTCTAAGAAAATAAGTGTGTAATCTAAAAAGTGAACGGTAATCGGTTGACATTCTGGACACGCTACCGATACTCGTAATCGAATCCGTTTTATTACGCATTTCTTGTTTTACTCGAGACTTCTCACAAGTAAGCTGCAATAACTAAGTAATGGTGTTGTTATCAGAGTCACTCATCGTTTAAGTCGAAGTGTGATAGTATTTTATAGTTGTTCGTAATAGTTTTTCTCCCAATCTCTACGTTGGTGGTGTAGGGTTACACTTTTTACTTAATGTTGCCATAAAACAAATCATGTCTTAAAAACTTGGTAACACTTGTAGGTAGTCAAAAATTAAGAATTAATAGATATTGCCTACCTACTACTCCAATAAAATGCTACGATATTGGTTTTCAGGACTACGCAGTCGTTCCGAGATAAATATAGATATTCCGGAGCATCTCATTATAGATAGAAAACCGACTTCAACTTGGTTGTGAAAAGGTTAGGCTTAACTCTACAATTGCGGGTAGAAGTCTCATGGGACAATATAACCGGAAAGTAGGTTGCAATCAGCTGAGTCAAGGGTAAATATGAAATAAATACAAAAAAATATTATTACAATATAGGTCACAGTGTCAGTTTGTTTTTCTATAATCATAAAGTCTTATTTTGCTTATTTTATCGTTTGATGTGGCAAAGGTATGAGGAAGTGTCAGTAAACACCCTTTCAAACCCCGTGACCCGTTTATTTATGGAGGATCAAAACAGCTCCACGATGTTATGGAAAAATCAGACGTGTTTTCATATTTTCTTTTTTATTTATTAAATTAATTTCGGGGGTTCTTGGTTTGAACTACATAATATTATATGACATATGTTTTTATTACAAAATACTTTTTAGTTAAAAACGAATATTGATCCTGATTTCAATAAAATAAATTCCTTTGCAACGGCGAAAAAAAAATCTTATTAGCATTAGCGGATCTTTTCATCCAAATTGTTTATCAGTCCTTCATTTATAGAATTGCAATTAACTAAATGAGATTTACTTTTGAACTAACTCAACACAACACTATCACCGACATAATAAACCTAATCTATTCGTCAAAACGCTTAACAAAAGCATATTACAGCTTCAATCAAATTGAGGTCTCCAAATTCAATACCAACATCAGACAAACACTGGCACTCAGTATTGCCAACATAATGCATTCCATATGACAATAACTCATACCATAAACAAGCACTAAGCCTTTGTCCCATAAATTATGAAGCGGTGACATTCGAATGTGAATAAAGGCTTTTAGACAAGGCTCATGGGACGAAGGGACTAACACACAGATTCGGCCCAAATTAAGATGGTGTAAAAAGGTATTTATGGTTTTGTTTGTGATTTCATGCGTTTATATGTGTTGTTATGTTTCAGATTTAAAAATAGATGTTTAAAATCAGTGTTAGTCTGTAGTAGTTCTTTTTTAAACAACATGTCACAGAGTTCTGTAAGCCCCACAAATCCATTTCAGGGTTTGTCTGTGGGAACACTGGGAACCGATCATACTATGTAAAGTTTAGTTAACCACAAGAATCAGATAAATCGATCAACTTATTAAGTTGATCGATTTATCTGAATCTCGTGGTTTATTTTAATTTAGAAAAAAGAATACTGAGAAAGATATTATTTAAAATATAATTGAAATGGGTGCAGCCTTTTAGGAGCTTCCATACTATAAGCAGATTTACATACGACTTCAATTTTATATTAATGATTATTGCGTCAAATAGGCAATGTCATATTCGCTTACGTCAAAATTACTAAGCTGTTTTAAAAAAAAAAACATTTTTCTTAAAATATTTATTTATTACTATAAATCGTAGTTTTAAGATCTTAATTATTTAGTAAACTCATCGCTCTAGTAGTTATTACTTATCATACAAACTTTGTGTCTATGACTAAATCATAACTTAGTTACGAATTTGTTATTAGATAAGTTAAGTGGTTAAAGTTTATCTGTTATTTCTAAGATAAGTATTTGAACCCAAGTTCGAAGTTATTGCATATCAGATTAAGAACTCAAAATAATTAAGTCAAGATTAATAGTAGATACTTTATTAATTTTATACACTCATATCTTAACATAGTAGTTAATTTCAATTTCTGATCAGAAATATTTAAAAACGGCCAAGTGCGAGTCGAACTCGCGCACGAAGGGTTCCGTACCATTATCTATAAAAACGACAAAAAAATCATATCTGTTGTATGGGAGCCCCCCCCTTAATATTTTTTTTAAATTTTTAATATTTGTTGTTATAGCGGCAATAGTAATACATCATTTGTGAAAATTTCAGCTTTCTCGCTATCACGGTTTATGAGATACAGCCTGGAGACAGACAGACAGACAGACAGACAGACAGACAGCGAAGTCTTAGTAATAGCGTCCCGTTTTACTCTTTGGGTACGGAACCCTAAAAACTAGCTGTTGCCCGCGACCTTCACCTGCGTGAAATTATTATAAAAATATTACTTCCCTATTTGAATCGGATTTCGTTAACAATTTCAGGGGTTTTATTTTTTTGTCCAGAACCCTAATCTTTATTCTTTAATCAAAGTATCCTAAGTTACTGTTTATAACATTAGCTATCTGCCAGTGAAAGTCCTGTCAAAATCGGTCCAGCCGTTTCGGAGCTTAGCCAGAACAAACAGACAGACAAAAATAAAAGGTTTTTTTGACATAAGTAATAATACTTTCAGCATTCAGTAAAAAGCTGTTATTTTGTAATTACAAACAGACACTTCAATTTTATTTATTTGTATAGATAAAACAATGTAGTCCATTGTATTTACTTGCCCTGGTGAGGGACGAACTGGTGACAAGTAAATATTACAAGTTAAGGAACCTACTCTAAAAATAATCTTAGCAAACTTATACACTCCGAACGGCTGTTCTGTCAAAGGCTCTTACACAGAGGCACAGTTGGAAGTGGCAAAGATGTCAAATTCCCCAGAAATAGGCCATGTCAAGTTGAAGTTAAGAGTCCCAATGGCCCGCAGCGGTGACGATTATGTAACCAAAGACCACCCGGCGCTCTAGGGTTGAGAGAAACTGTTCAAGCATGAAATGTTCTATTTTGTACGCGTTCCGTTTGAGTTCGGTGTTTGTATGACACGATTTCTTATGGTTGGGGAAATCTCAATTTTGATATTTTATTGATGAGCTTTCAAAATTCCAATAGTTTTGACACACGTGTCCGGAATGATTCAATTCTTTCAGTTATATGTTAAAAAACAATAGGGCTTTTACGATTTTCCCGGGAATTTTTAGTTGCATAACCTACTGAATTGAACATAAAACTGTCGAAGCTTCTGCACAATCCAAAGATGGGTTTAATTTATATTATTTACTATAATTTATTTAAAATGATCCAATAAATTGACTCTAGATTCGTAGCAAATTGGTAATGACGCTGTCACTCGTCATCATTATATCCACAACAGGCAATTTCCCCGCAACATTTCATTCACAACGTCATTATTAAAGCTCATGGCAACCCTACCACGGTCGTACCGCGGCGGCACGGAATGAAAGCTATGACGACCCTCGTCATTTGAAGGAGTGCGTCGCGCCCGCTCCACATTTTGTGCGAACAACCGCGACACAACCATGATGACGTCAAACCAGATCATTCCTTTGTATTTACACTATTTATTGTATGAATTAATGACGATTTCAGGGGGTTTTCTTTACTGGCTAAAAGAAAAATGCTTTTTGGCGTTAAAAATATGACAACACTACTGACTTGTTTCTAAAGACCTTATAGTACTTATTAGTTCCATGCTTATCTCAGTAAAAAAAATGAAAACATACAGATTCTATTTTATAGCCTGCTTGTCTAATTCAAAATGATTCTCCATTCTTTCTTTTGAATTCTCATTTCAAATAGATCATTCCTCCAAAAGTTCAAACCGTAAAATGTTACGAAGGAATTTGCCTTTTTGCTAACCTGGCTAACTTCGTTATTTTTGATTAAACAGCAATTCGTATTTACATTTTTTCTTCTCCATAAAGATGTCTTTGAGCAATTTATTTCCAGCTACATAAATACTCAAGGACCATTGGAATAACTCTTAATTTACCAGTTTTCTTTTACTCGAACAGTAAAGCAAGTTGGTGCAATAAATTCATACTATGTATCGATGCGGCCGCCCGATAACTCTCACTGCATTTGATTTATTAAGCATCTCGGTGCAGATATCAGAGTCCCATACTGTGGCAACATTTCTCACTATTTCTCAAGGGTATCGTATGTAACGATGAAGTATATAAAGTAAATGCATTCGTACGGTTATACCAGTTTTGAGGCTATATTTTCTTGCGATTGACTGGAAAATAAATTGAGAGGAATATTTCACCCTCATAACGATGTAACGTTACGAACAACTTTGGAGCTCATAGCATTAGCAAAATGAGAATTTTGTCTGAGAAGGATCGATCCTTAACATTGTTGCGCAGAGTTCTTTTAAATTTTAAAGCAAAAGTACTAATTAATTTAAACTAATAGGTTATGTATACGTGTTGCGCCGACCCCAAATAACATGGGACAAGGGCAGGAAGATGATGATGATGAGATTATGTATACTACACCTTGTTTGGATACCCATGTTGCGTTAGGCTCACAAGTGCCGACCTTCCACATATCAACCTTATATTGGTATAACATTAACATTAAACCATAATATCCAGGAAAAGGTAGAACAAGATTAATAAAACAGATTCATACTATGTTTTCGTTTAATTGTACGATATGGATTTGAAAAATACAGCTACATTTTGTATCATTGGAAGAGCCGTCACAATTTCGGGGGAAAGAGAGGTAGATATATCAGAATCCGGTGCGAACGGAAAAAAACTGCTTATGGAAATACGAAAATCCCTATACCGACACAAACTAGGATTACTTGTCGTAAGGTCCGAATAAATGACTTCGTAAATAGTGCTAAGGCGATTCAATTTGCTCGGAGGATCCAAACGTTACGTACCTTATAAGGATTTTGATAAAAAATTGTGAAATCTCTTTATTGGGATGCATGCCAATGGTGTTTCTGCGTGTGACGCGTTTCTGCTAATTCATTAATGACATAAATATGAAAATCGCTCATATTTTTGTGAATAGATCTGTCAAAAAGATATCTCGGAAGCAAGGATTTGGACAATCCCACAACGGGTTGAACCTAGAACTCTAGACTCGTGACCGTCAGTCTGAGAGGCTCTGGTAATGCACAATTACTTTGCGTCAAAGGGCTCATGTCCAATCCAGCGACTTTATTTTCTACGATCTAATCTTACATTTTAAATTAAGTATGAGTTAAGTAAGGGGCGCCTCAATATAATTCCAAGTAGATATTATTATGGACACAGCTTGAGCCCATATGCGGCTTCAAAATGATAGATTTAATGTTCACAGGTGTCCATAAGATACCGTAATTGATCAATGCGGAGGATTAAAATTATGACACCTCGTCCACCGAGTCCGCCTTGCCAGGGGGTTTTTGTCGCCCATGCTTATTGGGTATAGGAAAAACCTGTATGGGTATTATGACTAATTCATTACGTTAAGAACTTCTAACAAGAAGGATGTGACGGAGTAAAAGCTACAGAATTAATTAATGTTTCCGGAAACGGAAAGCCACGTAGAATCGTATGTACAAAGGTCTCGTGTGTATTTATAATAAGCCTTTTGTAGAGTGGAACACAGAGGGTCTATTATTAAACTTTTAAACACGGAACGGGCATTTAACAGTTCTATACCAACTTGCGATATCTAATTTGGAACACCGCCAGTTCAAGGCCGTTTGGTTTTTCATGGCCATAGTGTGATTCGATTTTTTTTTTATTCAGACCTTTGTAGTAGACTTTTATGTTTTTGGGCGGATTAAAAGGCACCGTTTTTGTACGATTTACTTATTGTAAGTTACAATGGGCACGTTCAACTTACTGCGGCCATGCGTTAAAAGTACATAAGAAATTGTGATATAACCATTAGTTGTCAATGTTCCCAGAAATGGCATAACGTAAGACCACACCAGCCTATAATGCCCGAAGATTTATACAGAGGTACAGGTTCAATAGTTCACCCTCATTTCGTCAGTTATGTTTAAGTCCCATGTAATATAGGGCAAGTCTTTTGCCATTACCCGGGCACCAATCCAGACTCCGTGGCTGCTGTTGAGAAATTCCTGTTGGTAAAACTCAATAACATTTAGCCCTCATTTAGAACTCGAAACTAACCTCATGCTCAATTGTCGCGATCTCCAGACCAACGAGGCAGTGTAAAAATACAACAGAAATTGTAATTGAATTTTAAGTTTTACTTTTTGCAGAAATTCCACCACAATATTATGCAAACTAGAGCTACATACTGTAGTCTAGATATTTTTTATACAAAGCATTAGTAGGTATCTAGTAGCTCAGAGTAACTGTATCTTAGCCATGACTTACTGGCGGTCTCACAGCGGGAGTTCTTTACTATTAATGTGACGTTTTATTATGATTTAGCGCTTTTTTCTGAATACATATATATTTTTTATGGCTGGACTAGTTTCGAAACAAACACTTTGCTGTAGGCTTATTTTTTCAACGTAAGTTGAGGAAACAAAACTACAATTTGAAAGTCCAATCACTATAAATAGTGGGGCTGTAAAATATACTTACCGAAGATCGTACAAGAGGATTTTTACGCTTTAGTCTGAATACCAAGTACCCAACCCAACCGTATGCCGTTAAAAGTAAAACAAAACTATATTTTCGTGAAATCAAAAACAGATTTTCTTTGGTATATTACAAACTTACGCACGGACAGTTCCGAATCGTTTGTACGTATTGAAAGAGTAATTGATAAGTTGTTTATTCGTGCGTGGCCGCCCTTTGGTTAGCGAAAGGATTATTACAAATAATAATTTACAATCATATTTCTTTTCCCTGATTTTGATTAAAGAATGTAAATAAAATTACAGAATCTACACCATAGACAAAAACATTACTATGGTGAAGATGCGAAATTCGAAAGTTTAAATGTAGACGTTTTTATAATTATATAAATAAGATCTGGGGGCTACTATGACGTCTTAAAGCAGGAGTAATTCCAGTGTGGGAAAGAGACAGAGCTATACAGGTTGTCTAGCGCCATCTCTACTATCATTGATGTAATACATTAATAATAGTAAGTTCGGCTCAATTCAAGGTCGGTTCCTAATACCATTGTGATCGCACAGTAACAACAATATTGTGGGTCGATGTGTGTGTGGGTCCGATTTTTTCCGAGTAGTCAGTCATTCAACTATTTAGTACAGGATCTAAATAAAACACGCATATGCATAACACTGGTCATTTCCTGGTATGTTCTGAATATATTATAGGTACATTAAACTGCAAATAGGATGTACAATTGACCTTTGCGAACATTAAACATAACACCTTTGAATTACATTATTGTACTATTATAAGTACAATAATGTCAATATAAAGCTTGTGTAATAATTATTCAATTGAAGGCCGCCATTATTACCATAGACTATGGCTAGAGCCTGCACCTACAGACAATAATATTTTACGATCATAAAGCCAATAAAAATATAGCCGCAATCAAAAAGCGAAATGAGGTTTTAAAGCGATATTTCGTGTAAAGAGATATTTAGTGGTTTTACCATAATTTTCCGAGAAATAGAGTGTAAAAGCAGGATTAGCTAAAGCGGTTTAATCATCCGTTTGCAATGTAATGTATGGTTTCCACTAATTAGACTGAATTAATGGTATTATGTGCTTCGCTCGTTCGATGCTTGTTTACAAAGAGCGTTTAGCAGTTCTACTTTACGACTGTGTGAAACTGCAATTCTTGTGATATTAAAATGAATAATGGTTTGGTAATTTAAGGGGATATCGTGTATTGTTGTTGTAAGTTTAGCCAAATCCTGAGTTTTTGGCTCATCCGATCTTAGTAATCCGAGGAAATAGCTGTTGTAAATTAATAAAATGACTTTAGTTGCCTTATTATTGCATGCAACTATGAAGAATGCAATAGAAAATCCATAGACCGCTATCGTCTCATAATTATTATACATTTCTTTAATCCGTTTTAAAGAGAGTCCCGTATCCGTTTTAAGAAATACTTATATTTCACACGTGTTATACTGTATTTTGACTAACTTACGGATCCCTACTAGCACCATAAATAAATATCACAGTCATTGTTTGACCCCCGTGCGGTACAAGATGATTCACCAATCATGATTGGTGTTGTTGCAACATTCACCGAGTTCTTTCCAAGAAGTCGGTATATTGGCATAGCAATGTTATTAATATAGAATAAATACACGACGACAATTACTTAATTGATGAGATTCGATTGACTCTTATTCTTGATTTCGATACCAGCTTTCTTGAATTGCGGTAATATCGCTGTTTTGGTGACTTTGTTTTTTTTAATCAACTGCTGGCTGAATGTTTATCTCGTAATAAATTGTAGGTATTAAAAATTGTCAATCATGTTCTGTTTTTATTAATTTTGAATTTGAAAAAAGATGTAGGTAAACTTAAATGTTATGAACTCAATATAAATATTACAAAAAATACAATTTCAATATGTGGGATTCACGGAGGATTCATTAGAAATTCCCGGTTAGTGAACTTGCGGTTGTACTCAGACTTAGTACAAAACGGAGTGTCAGGCAGGACTCAAACTTCGACATTACAGTTAGTTGGTAAATGTGCTTTTTATCAAAACTTAAATGGCGTATTCTAAAACTCGCTCCGTTTTTGCAGAATGCCTATAAGATTGGATTGTATACATTTATGTTATGAGCTCTTAAAGTAATTGTGATAATTTCAATTTTATAAGTAGGTAATTGTTTTTTATTGTTCCAGGTACGGTATTCCTTCATCTATTTGAAAAAGTAGTTTCCTTGATGAAGAGAGGATGTAAGCTTAAATAGGTTTATTTTAGGTAAGTAAGACGTATGGATTTCCAGAACATTCATCTACAAAAACCACAATCATAGTTCTTTTTGTGATTTATGTCTATTAATTTCTTAGTAACTAATGTATAATTGGTGGTAGTCTGGTTATGTATGAAATACTTACGTACTTATGTTTAAGAACCTTTAAACAATCAGGAAAGTTAAATACCACACTGAAAGTACCAACTTCTCCATTAGGTACAGACGCCAGCACATCAAGTTACCCGAAACTGTCAAATTTTCCCGATCAACCTTGAACCTAATGCCTTAGCGAAAATGTTGAAAATCTATAAATTGTAGAGCTTCATGTGCTGGCGTTGTACCAATGAAGACAAAAGAAAACCTTCCTAACCACACTTCTCTACAGGAAAAACCGTACCGAATTACGCACGGAATTGTTTCTCAGTAGATAATGGTAATTTGACGTCAAATGCTTGCTCAAATTACGTCAATCACGTAAGGGTTAAGGGCTTAATCAGGCCTCCGTGACGCATGCCGAATAACTACGTAGGTACACACAACAAAGGAGATAGGTCGACAGGCATGCAAGCTAATATAACGATCATTGTTATAAAAGTAACTAAGTAACTATGCTTGAAAATACTTTGAGATTCTTTTATCAAAATTTCAAAATGAGAATTAATGCACCTCTGCAAATAGTTTTGTAAAATTGCAAGTAGGTATATAATTCAATTCCCTTTAATTAGTATTGAAATACTTGCCTGTGTAGTAGTAATGTAGTAGATAGCATACTTCATTAATCGAAAGACGTGTAAGTCTCACAGCTGCACTAAGACTAGAAAGACACGGGTTTTCCAACAAAAAGCATTGGATGTTAATGCAGACGAGGCGATTTGTTACTAATGACATTAGAATTTGGACATTTTTTAGGAAAATAACCGAACCAATTTATAAAAGTAACTATCTTATAATGGTGATTGGTGACGTTAAAACTTAACACTTAGTTGCCACATCAATTTAGAAAAAGATTACCACAGAGGCAATTCAAAATCGTTCATTAAGATTCTTTGTAAAAAACTCAACATGTAACTTAAACTGGACCATTACGTCATTACTTTCTGAACATACCCACCTATTATCTAATGTCCATTTTAACTTGAGCCCTGACGTTTAAAAAATTCATAGTCATTTGTTTGCGTGTTACGGTAATGTACCGACGACGTGGGTCGTTTCACGCTGGTTGGTTCTGTGAACAAATGTAGTTCGAATTTCGAATAGTTGTTCGTGGAACTGTGGCTGATAAATTGGCTCGTCCGTCGAGCGCCGACGCACCTTTGATAGTACGTTCCCTGTAAATGGGTGCGTTCTGTACGAACAGATAGAACACGCACGTTTATTTTCAGAAATAATCTTTGAGTTTTGCTTTGTGGTTTATTTTGCAACGCATTATTGTATTTATTTTGTAATCACTGCAGTGATTTGTTTGCAAAACAAACAACAAAAATCACTAGCATGAAAAAGTTTTGTTTTTTTTTAATTAATAAAATAATTATAATGTACCAAGTGTTTTTATCACGCGTTTGGCAAAGCACACAATAATACACCTAAATACGCAACAACCATCTTCATAAATATTTAAATTCCCTAAAGTGCTCAACAGTTTTACTTATCAATATTTGACAATCTGTGTGATATTTTTTACGTGACGTATGGCAACATTAAATTCTATGTCGTTCTAATGTCGATTAAATTAACTACTTACTTCCTTACTGTGCAATGCACATAGGTAATTTAATTTTAATAGTTCCGAAATTACAATGATTGGATTTGTTCCACGGTAATTATTGAATTAAAATATAATTTAAGTTTTGGTTGCCTTATATTGGTGGCTTTTTATCGAAAACGTTTCCTTTTTTAAATTTGAGTTTTACATCAGCGCATTACACACCCTAATTAGGCCAATGACGAACACAGTTTTTTCCACATCGTCACTTTTTTTTTAAGTCTAAAGTAATTTTATAGTGCCTCCCTGGTTATTGACACGAACAGGTGCAGCTATTAAATTAGTTAATAGCCCTTGGTTTCGGGTTCCGCAGTAAAAAACAGGTACCTTATCGAGCAGCCATCTTGTATTCGATCTATTAGTCTTAATTATGTTTATTTTGGAGTTAAGCTTCCATCGAAGTATGCTATAAATCGTACGTGTTTTAAAGTAAACATTAGTAGCATGTAATTAGAAGAAACAGACAAATTAATAAATTATTCGTTTAAGTAGCTACCTGATACTTTGTTTATAGGAGTATTTTAACATAGGACGGTAGTCGTTAGTCACACAGTTGGTTCTGATTCTGACCGGAACTGGTCGATAATTCAGTAACAAAAATATTTCGTACCCAAGAGAGGAAATGATTTTTTTTAAAGTAGAACCAAGATTAACGTAACAAGTTAGGGTTAATAATTAAATTGACTACTCAATTTGCACAATTATAATTTGACCTTAATAGAACACCCACATACATATAAATAATGTTTAGATAGTAGATCATGCAAAACCGAACAACTTTCTAACAGGAAAAAACCAAAATAACAGAATCAGGTTTCTAATTTCTTTCTCATTCAGCAAAAACACCATAAATCACAATATGAAATCACATCACTTCAAAATCCAAATGCATCCTAAACGCTTTCCGAGACTATTACGATACCAAATTACGGAGTCATCAATCGTGAACAGAAACATCCGTTCAAGCATTGTATACTGCATTTGATAGGATTATAATCACCCGCGTTCTGAGAAAATAATTTTATATCCCGACGAACAGGAGATGAAGTAGATTCATCAATGTCACTGATTCTCAGAGAAGGATTACAGGTATAACCTGTTAGTTAAGAGTAATAGCACAACTGACTCAGCGGTACAGAGGTCCTAGCACGAGCGAGCGGTATAAACGTAACGTAAACATGACGATATTTGATAGCCTCTGAGGTTGGCAACTACAGTAGCCAACTTCAGAGGTTGAACTGCGAGATGCCCTATTAAACAAAAAAAAAACCGTTTTTTGAATCGAACATACAACTATTCCATAGCATCTTTTTTTGCGACAGGCGTTCTTAGTATCACGATCTTCTTCTTAGCACTGTTTTAAGCATTCACGGTTTAAACTAACTTATACTGTCACTCACGAGATATCTTCCGTGATTGTTCATGATTTTGAGCTCCCGATATAATCATGAACAATCACGGAAGATATCCCGTAAGTGACAGTATAAGTTTTGCTCCTTTTTAGCGTGTCGATGGCATAATCTATATTGTGACGACCCAGATTTGAGCCAAGAGTTTGGCGACTTCAGTAGCCTCCATCAGTTCCCGTACTTAACAAACATCAGGAAACCCAGGACCCGATATTGAATGCCCTAACGTTTGTGGAACAGCACCACATTTAAACTCAGCAGAGAATCTCCACCTTAGCAGATTTTCCTTGCTATGGCTAACCTGGGTCCGGAGTCTATTTAAAGACTCCTAGACAGTATCATCCAGAGACGTGAGAAGATTTCAAAATGTTATATGTAAAACGAGTATTTTCAATTTTAAAATTGTTTCTATAGTTATGTTTTACCGTTCACTTGTGTTAGTGCGTCAGCACTGTAAGACCTGATTCATCGGCAGGGTCAAATTTGATAGTCTAACTCTTAAGTGGTCTGCGACATAGGCGTTTCGAAACATTTTTTGATTACAGCGAAAAGATTAGGTGACTGGAGCTAGCCAAGCCAAGGTGAAACATATCATTTCAAAATACCTAGTCTAGTTATTTACTAGTTATTTATTTACCTACAAATGGGGTGTGTTCTTACTTATAGGTCTGTAGCAATTTATTTGCCAAAACTGGCTTTTCTACCAAAAACTAAAAGTTTGGAAACTTTTCGATTTTGGTATAAAAATCCAGTTTTTTTTCGAGTCAATGTCCTCTAATTCCTTCAACATTAATTATCTACGGGCTTCAAGGTTATGCTTTATTTCTTTCTACAGTAAAAGATAATTAGACCACCAACATTTTCTAATCAAATGAAACCATAACGTAATTTTACTAAAGTTTCTTTTATCTTTATCAGACTCGTGTTCATGTAATATTAATTCATTATGGCGGCATAAAAAATAATGTAGGGCGTGAGGTCCATTAGGAAAATCACGAGGAAATTTCAAATACATTGAAAGGTTAAATCATTAGTTGATGAGGTCATAAAAATAGGCCAGGTGGATACAGGAACCTAGTTCGAAAGTATTCCGTAAGAACATAAAAAAAGTAGGAGTTCCGTAATTTGTGTGTTCAACGAATGGTCTTCAGAGACCAATTACGAAGTAGTTATTAGGTGGTTAATTGGTAAATAATGTTTGGTATTATCATGAATTATTTTGGCTTGGTAGTTGTTTGCGTAAAAAATGGAATGAAACTGTTTATTTATAGCAGCTTTGAGTGTAAAACCCACTGAGTCTAGGTAAAGACCCCTTTTGTAAAGTATTTAAATTCGTGAGGGATCCTAAATTAACACAGTTGTCTGTAAGTAAATGTACCGTGGAAACAAAAAGCTAGGTATCATTTATGGACCCCTACAGTCCTCCCGTCCTGAAATGTAGGTTTAACTTGAAATTTTAAGAGCTATGTTACCCTCCATACAATCCCAAATACAAAAATAAAAAATAATTGGTAGTATTTTTAGACCAGTTATTTCCGTTAAGCCAATTGGATTCCAAATACAAAAGTTATGGCCTTCCCTTTGCGACAAAAGTACTGGTCGACAGAAATTGATTAACAAAAACAAAATGCATAATAGGTGCGTCCCACGTAGTGGCCATTTGCTTTTGAAGTGACAGGTGGATGATGATAAGTGATGACAGCTGTCAAACATCTACATACTTTTGCTTGAATTTTTCTTTTTGTAACTTTTATATCTTGTTAAAATAACTTAGCGTGTCAACAAAGTGTGATATACATGTCTAACAGCACAGTAATAAGTCTTTTGTGTGACTAATAATAATTTGTTTGCGGTATTACGTATCACATGACGTGTAGGTTCTTACCTTTATTTCTTATTTGAACTTGAGTTTCTTGTACCACTATCGGTAATTCAGTACGTGCAAAAATTCCTTGCTGACTAATAACGGTACCTCATACCTATTGGAAACTAGTTTGATTCATTTCGTTCAATTAATCATGCTAACATTGGTAAAAAAAATTAATAAGAACGGACAGCGAACATATTTATAGTTCGTGTTATAGGAAAGAAAAATGACGCAGGCTAAAAAGATGAATTATTTAAAGAATAGAATTGGTAATACAAATAAATTGCCTATTATGTTTTTGTGGATGGTAATTTGCGTAATAGGCCGAATATGATGTAAAGTGGATATTTATTGTACGGTTTGGCCGCACGTCAGTTATAACAAAAGCAATATAAGCTGGCGTCTTATTCTATTGAAACCTGGGTTTGAAGTGATAATTATACCTTGATTATTTGATATCATCATCTGCCTAACCTTTTCCTAGGGTTGGCTTCGAAGCATAAAATAATCATTAACTTTCACGTGTATCCGAACGAGATTTACCGCTCTCGCGTGTATCAAAAGGCGTTAAGTGTCAGCTTAAAAAAGCGGTCACAAAAATTGTGTTTTTAATTAAATCAACAAACAGTTTTTTGTGCAAATTAAAAGAGTAACAAAATTAGTAACTATCACTGTCTTTCTTTACGTCATAATATTTTAGTAACGTAATCATTATTAACCCAAATAAAAAAAAAATTAAGAAATCATGAAAAAAAAAACACGAAAATACGAATCCTGATTGAAACTGCGTGCGTAGTACAAGTATTCGACCAGTTCGAGGTCAAAGTTACCACCGCGTGCAGTCGACTGTACATTAACATCGCGAAACCTTTTAATAAAACGAGATTCCCAATCCGTCCATTATACCGTCAATAAAAACAGATTTAAATCTCCTCCATGAAACAAATGCGTACTTATTGTTATGATAAAATTTACAGCGGTTTATTAAGCAATAAAATGAATTTATTTTTATTCCCATTTGGGCTTACTCTTAAAAATACCAATCGTTTTTAGCGCTCAATCATAAAGACGTAATGATGACAGAATTGTTGGACCAAACTTGAGGCAATTACGTAAAAGATAAGGTTTTTACAGTCGTGGAAACAATACTGTGAAAGATATTTCTTTATTTTTTTGCACTTGACAAGATTACAAAAGTACGGTTTTCGGCATTTTTCTGTAAACTGATACTTGTATGTAGGTACGTAACAGAACGGAAATGAGTTCAATGTTATCTGAAGTTATATTATTATGTTTGTTTAAATGTATTCTTCATTTGTATGATTTTGATTATAATAGCAATTTTGCGTTTCGTTAATAAAACTCTACACGTTTTCTAAAATTAAGTTAAACTGGAGCTGTGTCTCATTTTAGTTTGAAAAATACTTGCGAAATTTCCTAGACAGCCACAACCGTCGTCGTCGCCTGGAATTTCAAGATAAAACTTCTCAGTGGTTGTAAAAGTTCAAGAATAAGGGCATTTCATCCGGATAGTGGTGACATTCCTAATTTTCATAAAGCTTTGTAGTTATCTCAAGTCCCAGAGAAAAACCGAGCGCCAAGATAAGAAAAGAACATTACATTAGCGAATTTGATAAATGGTCCTTTTCATAATGTTGGTATTTTCAGGATTTTCCTTCAAGATTGTTTGAGAACTTTTAGTCAAAGCTAATGTCAAAATGTCGTCATGAATTTAGGTTTCCAAGAAGCACTTACTGAATGTCAACAGCGTCTGCGAAGCGTTAGATATATTTCTAGGAATATTTTATAGGTCTAGTGTTTGCTTTGGCGAAAGGGCGGGCGTTTTCTGTTTAGTACTGGTTCTCAGCTTCATTTAAAAAACCGGTCAAGTACGAGTCGGACTCGCGCACGAAGGGTTCCGTACCATTATCTATAAAAACGGCAAAAAAAACATCAATCTGTTGTATGGGAGCCCCCTTAAATATTTATTTTATTCTGTTATTTAGTATTTGTTGTTATAGCTCAACACAAATACAAAATCTGTAAAAAATTCAACTGTCTAACTATCACGGTTCATGAGATACAGCCTGGTGCCAGACGGACGGACAGCGGAGTCTTAGTAATAGGGTCCCGTTTTACCATTTGGGTACGGACCCCTAAAAATGATATTTGATACTTTTACTGATAATGTTCCTAGTTATTGTTTATATTTGATAACAATAATAAAATTAGTGCCACTCACCTTCTGCCTTACTTAGTGTTCTACTCACAACCATAGCCTAGGATTGCCATATTGTTTAATAATGAATTGCCGTTTTATTACCGAAAAACAAAATTAGCAGCCACTGAAGATATTTCTCTGGCAGTATACAATGATGTATGGAGGAAGGGAAGTGTACCCGTCCCAGATCATATAAACTAAGTAGATATGTTACATTCAATTCATCTTGGTATTAATCTAGACCTACACAAAGTTATTGACGGAGTCTGGATTTGTGCCCGGTTAATGACATGCTCGGCCCCATTACATGTGCCTTAATCTTAACTGGCTAAATGTGGCTGTACTAGTAGATACACCTCAGCCTAACCCTTCGAGGATTACAAGCGTGATGGTATGTTAGTAATTATAAGACGCCCTACGCTTAGATGTCTAGATCCTCATCCTCAGAATTTTGGCCTCACAATAACAGCCCAAAACGTACCCATTCTGTTCGCGAAACGTGTTAATGTTTCAAACTTTACGTTCACTACTGTTCAATATTCCATCACCAATCTTTCATAAACCAATTTGAAGATTATGACTACTATGGCTCTTTTTCCAGAAGCTTCATCAAAATTCTTTACTAAAACCTTATTCCGCGAACACAGTGCATAAGTTTAAGCATATTTAATCCTTGCATGTTCCTCCACCGTATCTCAGTAGCTTCCTCACTCCGTGTTCGTTCACGGGGCACGCGAGCTAACACAATTAGTGCTAATGGAACGACTTGTTTGTTTGTTCTTACAACTAACGCCAAAACATCGCCGTACCACGCTCTAAACTCCTAACTCCTATTTCTTGTGGAGCCTTTTTAAGTTCTATAAGGTTTGGTTCCTCTTTGTGGATTTTAGTTACCTTTCTTCTTTGTGAATTTATATTTTTATTATGAATGCTTGTATTATGAATGCTTATTTATTTTATTCATTGCTGGGGATTTCTGGGCAAATAATGTATTGACTCATTGACTCTTATTTAAAATGTCAATGGCCAATTGGAGACGTATGTTATGCTAGCTTTTGGAAGTTGAAAGGATACGGTCTATCCGAATTCGTTCATCTGTTTTTGGCGTAAACAAGTAACAGACAGGCAGGCAGAATTACTTTCGTATTTCTAATATTCTTTCCATTTGTAGCACCAGATTTGCCAGAAGCTACATTCAGGTTCATTTAAAATCAAAAGTGTCGTTAATTGTTTGGCCGCCTTCCCGGAAGTGTAGGTATTTTTGTAGTGAATTCACTGAAAACACCTTTTATTCCAATATAGTTTTATTATTTTATTTATTATTAACTGTTTATTTCGGCCAAAAAACCATAGTGTTAGTAACGAAACAACTTAAAAACTACGTTAGTATATACATTTTATTTGGCATACTTCGCCGGCTTTAGGCAACGGGTCGACAATTCGACATTTGTATAATCCTACCCAGTGTCTAACAAATGGATTCTCAAATTTGTCCACTAATATTTTAAGGATGCCATTAGTGCTCCCACGCAATCTGCCTAGCATTGACCCAACTCTTTTCCTGATGACACCGTAGAAATCATCAACGTGGGCCTCTGCGAACATTTGAGATGCACTGCAGAAGCGCGGAAGCCCCATCAGCATCCTAAAACCATTATTATATTGTATTCGCAGGACATTGTAGGCTCTCTGCGTATAGTTCACCCACAGGCTGCACGTGTAGAAGTTTTGGCAGTATGCCTTGAAGAGGGTAATTTTAACTTCCCTACTACAACGTGAAAACCTGTTTTATGAACTGCTAATGAGTTTTTGTAGTAGTACCTAATTAATTGAGTAATGTCAAAGTAATTGGATCTTTAATTACTAACCTATTCGTTATATAAGTAAAGAGTCTTCGATGGCTTCAATTTTTGTACTAATGATATTGAATGACGCAATCAATGCCAGAACCTTGATATCATATGCTAAGAATTTTTCTTCAGAGTGTGACTATTGAGCTGCAAAACCATCTTCAAGTAATTATTTTTTGTTTTATTTTATTAAGATATCGAAACCCGTCACGTCTATCTAAGTATCGCTAGCTAATTCAATTCGATCCTATACTTTAATATGCTCGTAGTTGATTAGTTCCCAATGAGACACGTACTGAATAAAATCCACGAACACCGAAGCGATTAACTTCGAGGGTTCCAATAACTTCGGCCCTTAATCATTTTCCGTAAAGTTTCTTCGCTTCATAAGGCGGAACAAAATAAATTCAGTCACAAAATCCTTATTCAAAATGTCGTCACCTCACGATTTCCAGAACAAATTGCTTAATGTTCGAGCTGTTAGTTTGAACGCCTCGTGTTTGCTCGCCTCGGCAAACATGGTATTATCTGTTTGCAGTGTTTGCCAAACTGGCTCCCGTACTCACTTCTTACCGAATTATTTGATTACCAACTGTTGGTGGTCTGTATCACAAACTTTGGCCCCAACCTTTATGAATTCATTAGTTTTGTTATTGTTTTGTCTACTTCAATATTAGTTTTAGGACTTGTCAAGTAATTCGTACAAATTGGCCTTTGAGTTTGTTCAGTCTAACTATAAATTATTCGAAGCTTATTTGATGTTTCCGTAAACCACATGCTAGTAATGTTGGTGAATCCCAAACGACAAGTTCCATAAATTGTGTACATGCGTTTGAAACCCCGACCATTACACGCTTGGGAGTGAATTCGCAGTATACCAATATCGCGTTTCCTTTCGCCCAAGGCTGAGCTCTCCTGTACGATCGATTTTCGCCCAAACATCAGCTCGGTCAATGGTTAAAAATGTACAAGCTTCGTGTTTTGTGATTGCCACGAACAACGCAGTATCGATCTTTTCAGTTCAGGAATCCTGTTGACTTATCCTGGAAGGCTGTAACCCAAACTGAAAAACTGTTTTGTCAAAGTTTGACACTGGTTATAACAAAGTCACGAATCTTCAGGAACAGTTAGTTCCGCTTACCTAAAGGAGTAAATAAAACAAGAAACACAAAACAATTATTTAGACCAGCCTACAAGCCTCCGGCACAATACATTACAAGCAATAATTCCATCGTCTGTGCGGCCCTATTCAATATCAATTATGTTCACAGTTACTTAGAAACCGTCATACTAAAACTGGTAGGACTACTTACAAAGTACCAACAATCATCTAAACATTGTCACAGTAGTTCCATTCATGAACAACACACCCATTGGAGGCGTATACAACATTTTGACAATGCACCAATGCTACTAAACAACAATAAAATATGTACCCAAGGCACAATACGAACGGCTTATTTGACGTTCATAAGGCCCTAAAATGAATAAATGATGTCTGATTTAAATATGAATTGACTGCAACTGAATGGAAATAAAAATGTCGGTTAAAAGTGAAGTCTTATGGGATTTTAATGTGGAGTTCAGAGTGTGTACGATAAATTTTGTATTGATGTTGAACAGTTTGTGTCAAAAGGTTGTCATATTAGGGTACGTTTGGTGCCACACACGGCGTTTGGCGAATAATGTTTATTTGACCACTTATTGGTAACCTACTGGTAGCATAATGTGTTAATTTTTGAACGTATTTTATAGATTATTTGTAATCTATCTTTTTGTTTGTAGAAATTCGATACTCTCCCATTAGTCTTCGAAGCTACTCTCAAATTAATTAAAGCAATATTCTGGTGTAGAGAACCAGTTATTTACTTTGCCCTTTACAATCTTGTGTATAGCTAAGGTTGCGCCTCATCTAGCAGCACGGAATCGCATTTTTTCAAGCTTCTATCCTTTTCTGTCGCTCAGAAACAGCGTGCTGACGACGACGAGTGCATCGTCGATGCTGCCGCGTGCGATAGCACTCCCGCTGTTTCTCACTCTAGCAAATGAAGAAAAGGGATAGGAGCATGGGAAAATGCGATTCAGTGCTACTAGATGAGGCGAAACCCTAACAGCGAAAAGAGATCTACCAACTGAGATGTTAGTGTCGAGTGTCCATAAATAAATAATTTCATATCGCGATGATATCGATATTGCAGTTCTACAAGTTAATACTCCTGTCCATTTACCTGAAAGGTATAATCCCTTAGATAGTTACTCGCCTTTTACAGCGAACAAGATCAAGGTGGGACGGGTTGGCCTACTTTTAGCTGGATAGAGAAATATATAACGTGCAAAACTTTCGATCGAAAATATTGTTTGTAAGTTTTGGCGAAAGAGTATTAAGAGATTTATTTTTAACAGCCTTTTTAGACTCTTGCAGGTTTCATTTTTCAATTTGTCTTTGTTTTTTGTCTTTGAATTTATTCCGTTACAAGCCCAATTTCGGAACTAACCGCCATTTTATTTTTTCAATACATTTTACTCGACAATTTCACTTTTTTTCCAATAGCGGGGACCGCTGTTAGAATAAAGAAGTGTTTGTCAACGTCATTCAAGCGCCATCCATGTAGCACTGTACTATACATCATATCTAAGTTTTAGTTACCCTTGCTAACCCCTTTGTTTAAAGTGTAATAGCTTTTTTGAGTTCATAACATTAAAGTAACCACTTCACAACTTATTATATAACCTTATTAAACAACAACAAAGACAATGTATCGACGTTTGCAGTCTGAAGTGTTGTCACTTATCCATTCTCTTCAATACCGGGACGATATCCAGACAATTGCATTATCTTCGATTTTATCTACAGTTCTTTCACAGTTATGTTACCTTTGACAGCTGCCGTCCAACAGTTTTACCTTATTGACACGAAAATAAAGATCATTACAAGTTTGACAGACTTGTCAGTCATAACAACCTAAGAACTACTTTATTGCTGAGAGCAAAGAGATCATTGCGATTTAGACAGCGATGCAAGAGCGGACTAGCGGAGGTAATATAAGAGTTAAAGAACTGTACTCGGAGCTGTAATATTATGTCTGAAGTACTTTCTGATAGCAGTATGAGCGGTAACCTTATTAGTGAGGAGGCATAGGCCAGTGTGTTGGGTGTTTATACTGCCTTTTCCTTGTAGATAATGAGAATTTAATACTTAGGAATAAGGAAAGACTCAAAGGACCAAATTTAACGGTGTCCTTAGAGTCGTTTTTATAAAAGCAAATTTTATTGAAATATAACGTATTATAATTCAACCGAATAGAGAGTTATAAAAATCTGTTTTGGGTACTTATAATATTTACAGCTTCTTCAACGGTTGTCTGTGACTAACTGATAGACAAAGAGATCCATTACAAACTATGTGAATACTACCCATTGCTGGGCAAAAGTCTACCTCCATTTTTTCCACTTCTCACGGCCCTCTGCAGCAGTCTGTGTCAGGGTAATAACATCAACTTAAAAACGAAATACATTCTCATGCCAACAATAAAAGTAATTGAAATTCCGGTAAAACTTACAAATCACCATAAATGGCAAATAAAACCAGATGACTTTACCCGAATTGGTTTTAAAATCCATCGATTAAAGCATAAAAATACTAATATCTAGACTTACAACAAATACCTAGTAGGTAGGTTCAATCCCTTGTCCTGTCATGAATGAAATCTTCAACCCAGATCGAGGTAGGAACCCAGACGTCCACCTCTGAGCGTGGGTAGCTGAAGGATTATCAGATGAATGGTAACATCCACCTGTACGACGATAAGGAGTTGCGTAGGTCAGAGCAGACGGGCCTTAACGCCAGATTGGAGAGGGATTAGGGATTTGTGGCCGTTTTCAGTAACACTATAGTATAGGCGACCCTAAAGTTAATGGTTATTTAGAAGCTCATTGTTGGATTTTTAACTCTAGCCTCAAAGCTGAAGGTTGTAAATCCTATAGCGTGATTAAGCATTTGTTTATGTGTTGTGAGTGAAAACGGGTATAAGTATTGATTGATTTTGCTTATTTACAACCACTTTTTTTTTGTATTTTTTTTCCTATGTACTCACCCGTTTCCAAGTAAGTAACAGAGTTCTTTTTGTCGTGGAGATCTCTCTCATTGTAGCACAAATAAATTTGCTTAAAAGAATTTAACAAAAACATTTAATTCATCCAACGTAAGTCCCAAAAAAGAATCCCACTAAGAGATGATAAAAAATCAAAATGTAAGGTTTTTGTTTTTTTTTTAACGTAAATAACTGTAAGTTCATTGTCATGACAAAATGACCTTTTCATTTGAACTGCGTTATCATAACATACGATCCATTATATTTTAATTCATGCGTCATTTGATAAACAGCTAAGTAACTTTACACGTACGCACCAGGTGCGTCTAGGTCACCATAGTATCTAGAAGATAAATGAAGAACACAAGGGACGAATAATAATCACCCAAAAATATCTGACTCTACAATACCTACCCTCATAAATATGTATTATTAAGGATCCGCAAAAAAATAATTCAATTTGTAAATCGATAATTGCACCGCGGCTTTGTAAAGGGGGATTCAGACGGGGCTGATTTTTTTTTTAATGATTGATGAGTTCCCTCTCTCGGAGTTCTACGGTTTGTTCTTATTTATTGGATTAACCGCTCTAATCTCCAATCTTTCGTGAAATTTTTCCCGCCCCTCGGCCTAAGTAATTAATTATGTTATTTGGGTATTATTGGAGTTTGTGGGCCTTTTTGTGAGGCGCTAATTTGTTTGAAATACGATAATTTGAGCGTCACTTTTACTTTTTAAGTAGTGAGATGTTTTAATGAAATCGCTTCTGGAAATTCTGTTTTTATTTTCCCTCTGTTTACATGAATGGTGATAAAAGCCGGAGAGTCAAAGAATATTATGAGTGCAAAGTAAAACAAATACTTCCTACATTTTCATAAAATGACTCAACCACTTTCTTTAAAGCTACCCACAAAAAAAAAAAAAAAAAACATTAATTGGAACACCCAAAAACTCTTTAAAATACACTCATAATAATTGCTGTTACAAGCTTCTTTACTTAATTGGACTCATTAAAATTCAACGCTGTTACATCGACCGTTAAAAGGTAGACCGCATTTAGGGGCTTTCAATCAAAACGGTAAAGCATTTCTCCCACAGAGGAGTGGATGGATTGAAAAGAAGCGCCACATACGGGATACGTGTTGACTGTGCAAACATCAGATGGGAAATGAAATGAAACGAACGAGTTCCCGAGTGTCACCCCTAATGCTAGGGTTGCCACTTATTTCTCTGTTTGTACTTTGACCACTATTTTTACAACGATTGCGATTTTATTTTTAATCTTCAGGACGTAGGTCCTGATTAATTGGTTTTAATTGGTCTTATGTTGACTGTTGGTTATATAAAATAAAAGGCTATTTGTTAATTATCATTGCAAGTCATCTTTAATAAGGTGACTTATTGGCTCGTGTTCTAGTACTATCCTAATGTAGGCGAGTTATATAAATAACTGTTATCAATACATACGGTAAAACTGATAAGATTTAAGTGCGCCCAAATCCAATGTTTGTATTATTTGTTTTGTTTCTTCCGCCTTTTTTACGGCTGATAAACAGGAAAACACACCTTGAATGGAATATGATAAGTTTATCATAATATTGTGTAATGATAAATTCTCCTTGGTAAAATGTGACAAATGTAACTTGTACAATATTATTAGGACGGAAATTTATTAAAATCTAAGTCTTTTCATTTTTCACCGTGCAATACGGTTAAAGATGAAAAAAAAGGATATGGCAGCCCTACCGTAAGCGCGTGCGTTGTGTTGCCAACCTTAGCAAATGTTTACCTTCTATTATCTTTGACGCCATCTGCAAGTTGGAGTGTCGCTTACTTTGCCTCTTGCAGCCACGTACCAAACTTTATCGATGTGGTCATCATATCCTCCATTGTAAATGCTATTTTTCATAACTGGCAACACAGTGTTTTAGTACTCACCTACTATAAACTATAAGAACAGTGTTGAGAACTTTATAGTATAGAGGTGGAACTTAAAACTTAAGCTTTTATCTGTTATAAAACATTGAAAAATTTTTCGAAGCGAATAATAAGTATAACTTTTTTGCTTGCCTGAAATTAAACTCAGGAGTTAATTTACCCGAGGAAGTTTTAATAGTTAAATAGGTCAACATAGAATCATAATTCTTAACGTTATTATGCGAAAACGCCTCCATTTAGCAGAAACGTTATTTTTTACAAGGCAACACTTGACTTTCAGATTAGCCTGCAAAAGGGCAACCCCTCGTTTTATAAATTTCTTATTTTTATACGAGGCGATGTAATTTATTACAACGGCTGATTTAGTTTGTCTTAAGCTTGGATCCTTGTTTTCTCATTTCCATGATAAATATTTTCTCAATTTCAACCCGACGTAAACCAATTATGTTTAATCTACATTTACAACCTCGGGCGATTCCTCTGTGTCGAACATTATTTCGTTAAAAGTGACGATAGATATTTGACGATGAGAAGGACCAGAAAAAATACCGGAAGACCAAAGAATGTAGTAGCCATAAGAACACTCATATTTTGGAGGAATTTGTGGTTTTTTGCAAATTGAGGCGTTTTGTAACATCGCACAAAGTAAACGATAGCTCTATAATGTGTTTTCTTGCATGTGTATCTCTGGCCCACGGCTAATATAGTTTCGAGTTCGAGTGGGCGGTTCCCATTTAGGCTTTAAACAGATCGAGAATCCCCGTTTCTCAGCCGCAGGGGTGTGTGGGCAATCCGTGCAGCGATCAAAACGTTATTGAATTCTCTAAGCGCCCTCAGCTAGGTTAAAGTTAAACCGATTGGAAATCACGTAGCAATGAGTTTGGATGTATTATTGTCATTGAATTGTTTTATTTTATTCTTTAACGTTTGTTTCTCTTTTAATATCTAGAACATGTTAAAGCATTTTTTTTAAATTGAAATAATTGGTAAGCCTTTTAATAATTGGTATCAGAAATTATCGACTTTACCTACTTTTTTAGGGTTCCGTACCCAAAGGGTAAAACGGGACCCTATTACTAAGACTTCGCTGTCTGTCTGTCTGTCTGTCTCCAGGCTGTATCTCATAAACCGTGATAGCTAGAAAGCTGAAATTTTCACAAATGATGTATTACTATTGCCGCTATAACAACAAATACTAAAAATTAAAAAAAAATATTAAGGGGGGCTCCCATACAACAGATATGATTTATATTACTTGGCCGGTTTTTATGAATTTGTAAGCAAGAGTTTTATTATTGTAATATTTATTGAAATATTAGAAGTAGAATATACTTTTCTATTTCTATTCACATGCCAGGACATAAGGGTGAAATAAGATACAAAAAACAATAATTTAAGAATTCCTTTTGCTGGGCATTTTTAATAATTTTGGTCCTTATTACTTTTATTTTACGGTTCAATTTCATAAGATGTATTTATTTTAGGTCCAAGATAGAAATTCAATCCTTTACGTATGAATATCTTTCCCCGAAAACACGTGGGCCTAAAGATAAGCAAGCTATTGCAAAGAATTTTGTATTTGGATAAAAGTATTCGTAACCCAACTAATCGTAATAAGTCCTTATCGACCCTAATACATGTATGTATTAGATATTGCCTTGAAATCTATTCATAGTATCTGCGCTTATCCGTGTTTCAGAATTTGTTTGACAGATATCAGCCACAAACGGTCCGTAACTTTGATAAAACGATAATTTGAACACGTTCAGTTAAGATTATTTAACTTGTGTTGTTGGTGTTTCCTGGCTATGATGGTAAATTGTCTTTTTAATCTCAATGTAGAAACTTACAGCAAGTAAACTCGTACCTGATACTCCTGAAGGTGTATGGGCCGGCCGCCACACTCCTCATCGTCTGCCTAGCCTTTTCCCAACTATGTTGGGGTCGGCTTACAGTCTAACCGGATGCAGCAGTATTTTATATGGACCGACTGCTTAACTGACCTCCACAATCCAGTTAGCGCTAGGTAATACGATACCCCTTTGGTAAGACTGGTTGTCAGACTTTCGGGTCACTGACTACCTGTAACGACTGTCAAAGATCTACAAATGACAGCCGGGACCAACGGCTTAACGTGCTTTCCGAGGCACGGAGGAAACTCGGTATGTATTGGGTGGTCACCCATCCACGGACCAACCAAGGTCAGCACGGCTTAACCTAAAGATAAACCCGAGCGGCTGTTCTTATTTAGCCACGAGCTCCTCTTCAACGGGACTTCTTATTTTTGAAATAATTAATTTCTCTTGTCACATGTCATCACTAAAAAGATGTCAAAACCTTATTTAATTGAAAAAAAAAAAACCATAAGGACCGTGGTCACATCTTGAGGTCTCCATTTATTTATGTAGTGGGCCCCGTTGTGACGTGAAGAGCTTATAAATAAGATTCGTTAGGGATGGCCCTCGGCTCTCTATATAAACATAAACATGTAAACATCTTTAAGAAGGGCCATGTTGATGAGCCTGGGAGCACAACTTTAATCAATGGATGCGAGATTATTATGGATTCGTGTTCAAAAAAAAAAAATGTGGTTCGCTACGAATTATCTAACACTGGTACGCTAGGATGGCTATTCATAGCTAGTAAAATGATTATTTTTCAATTAAAGTTTTACTATGGCATACTGGCCGATGAAAAATTGACTTCATCCTCAAGAAAATACATGAGCGTACAGAATTTACTGAGAGCCTGGTCATTACTTGTTGCTTAAAGAGGAGATTATAGGAGTAGAGCAGCGTTACAAAGACGTAAGACCTAGATACGGCATAAGCCGTATGCACAAACAGCCACAGGTGACCTATAAAGGTCATCTATTGCTGCTGTTTGTGCATACATATGAGGTTTATATCTACTCAATCCTATGCTGTTTACCAGCAGTTAATAGTATTGACGTATGTGTGGTGTAATGAGAGGTAGTTTGCCGATATACATACATAAACTCACTCACTCACACCTTTTTCCTTAGGGGTAGTAAATACAGCACGCCACTTCCTAAACTATCCTCACATATTGCGCCTTGTCCACGATCATACGTTAATTTCCCGACATTTTATAAGTACTAGGTACTTATAAAATGTCGGGAAATTGACGTGTGATCACGCGATCAACTACTAACTATAGAACGCAGACACCTCACCTCACTTAAGAAAACTATTCAAAGTATTTAAACGTGGGATTTCTCTACTGGAGCCTATATTAACGAAAGTTGTAACTGTCAATTAAAGAAAAGGGTCGTTTCAAGCTCCATAGACAATGGACCTGATACCTGTCAATTATTTTATACAGTTGTATGATTATAGCTACTTATTGGGTAGAGGTCAACCTCACATTTACGAACAATGATGGATTGCTTTTAATAAAGCTTTTAAGTGCCATTGTATCTTGCAAGGTCCATACGACCCGTAATCGTACTCTTATGTTTTATCGGTAATAATAAAATACAGAATGTAGGACTTTCCGAGAGAAAATTCGGATATTTATCGGTCGGCATAAAGAAGTATACGAAAATTTCGAAGTGGAAGAATAATTCAATAGAGCCACAAAGTCATCTGCCAAATATTGGTCCTTAAGTACACCAACCAAAACCTAAGGTCCCACGAGATTAAAGAGGAACGCGAAGTATATAAGCCAGTTTAATATAATAAAGGAAGTAGAAACAGTTTCAGGATTCCGCCGTCTCAATTTTAGAGTTCCATCGCAAAAATGTAAAAACGGAGCAATGTCGTCTGTCGTGCTGCCTCGCCGTCAGAGGTTATTTTCTAAAGGACTATTTGGCACAAGAATTTTGTTACTTTATTTCATATCTGAAGGAAAATAGAAACATCTTTCAAACTGGATAGAAAATATTGTTGCTAGTAAAATAATAAGACATCTTAGGTAAGTACACATTTTCTTTTGAAAATAAATATAATTTAACAGAAAGCAATTTTAATCCTCGGAGGTTGTAGAAGCTCCAAGTCACTTAAACCTTGTGCCATGCAAAATCTATCTAAATCAGCTTTTGAATCAAACAAAAGATTTATATCAAAAACATTCAAATTACTTATTCTAATAAATTCAATGTATTCATCTCCTCACCTATCACATGTTTCAAAAGATAAAACTTTCAACCGAAAACTAATTTACGTTAATTACTAAAACCTTACACCACTAATTTATAAACCGATAAATAAATTAAAACCGATAACATTTTATCGAATCGAATTAAGTTATATGGAATTCTGAATAATTTAACGGACAAATTTTTTGAATTAAAATAAATTGTACATTAATAGTGTTGGCCAGTTGATTTATAAATGGTGTGTAACGGTTGTGTCGCGTGGGTGTATCTTATCTTTGGCTGTCAGTGGCTGCTACCGTCGTCGCGTCGCCATCGTTTCGCAGTTGCAGTGCATCGATATCTTATTCGTCATGTCCACAGATAAGCAGCACACGCTATTAAATACACGGTTTATGAGCGTTTAGGCGCAGCTAAGAGACGGGGAATTTTGTTTGATAAATTACGACGCATTGCGTTTAATGAGGTATTTACGTTGAGTTGGGATTTTTTTAGTAAATTTCGTTTACAGAAACTACATGACTTAAAAACATTCCAAATTGCTTTTCGCCAAAATACGAACTTCAAGCGCACATATTTTCAGAGCTGCATCAAGCAAGATGAAGTAAATTAATTTCCGTACTCCGTTAATCAAGAAAGCGTCTAGGTTCATTATCCAGCTATTTTGTTTGCGTTCCGATCACGTCGTTTCTCAACGCTAAGACATTTTCGCTGACCTAAAAACTAGGGCACTATCTCTGAAAACTATCTTATTTTCTTTGAAATAAAAAGGAAATTACAAGAATGTAAAGGATAACTTATCTTCTGAGTCGGCTGTGTTCAACGGGCGCCGCAATGAGCCCTCTTCACCCGCAACGCTATCTTGAGGGATTCTCTCATTAGAAAACGTTAGGACCAGATTCTTAATTAACGATAAAGTGAGTTTCTAGGTTTATCTGCTAATCAGAACCAGGTTAGGTGAACAATAGTGCTTATAAATAGACTGGAGAAACAAACAAAAACATTGGTCCTTTATCGCGTAGGATTTTATTTACGAGTACGAAGAAAAATAACAAAGAAATAGAATAACTTCCTGGCCACATAAACAGAGCATGAGACAAAATGTTTCCAGTTTGTTTAACAAAATAACAAGAAAGTTAGTTTGGTATCATTTTTCAGTACACGACGTTCCACCTTTCGCCCACGTTTCGTTGCCGTGGTCTTAATAAGGGCTTCGAACGTAGGCCGGTTATACCGCGGCGATTATCTAATACGATTACTGTTTCGATGCATACTTATTTTCATTGAAACATTTTTTATCGTTTCTTCTACAGTGCGTTTTGGTACACTGCAAATACTGCAGTCATGTCGGTTTCACATATTATTCGTAAATCTAGCTGCTTTTAAATCATAATTTTTTTGTTGTCAAGATTTCCTAAATTGCTTCGTTAAAGGTTGGGTAAACTGTTATTGGGTTTTTCCATCAGGAATTTTTCAGTAGCAGCCACGGAGTCTGAATTTGAGCCCGGTTGATGGCAATAGGCTCGCCCCCATTACATGGCACTTCAACATAAGTGGCGAAATATGGGTGTATTACTAAGTACACCTCAGCCTAAGTTTTCGGGGATTACAGGCGTGGGTTACAGGTTCACGTACGCCTTTGCAGCAGAAACGAGACGCCGATATTTCCGGCTATCACGCGCGTACGCCTACGCACTAGTCACCCTGACTAGCCGATTTTCAAAAAGTCAAAATTGGAACGACCGAATCCGCCATCGTGAGAACATTGTTCTATCACTTCGTCTCCTACCTCCGACCAACGCGCTTGAACTTTGATTAAGCCATTAGATTCATCATCATCCAACACCATGGTCATCACCATCATCAGGAACGGCAGCTGGGAGGTCAACGAGTGCAGGTGGCAGTCTAAGCTACGTACGCTGCACATATCTTTACTGCTGTCTGCACAGAACTATTGTGAACCTCATCTTAACGTATTCGTAAGACCGCTTAAACGGTCTCCCCAGAGTAGCAGGAAGCCATCAAACCCATTTCGGCTGATGCGCATGCTACAGTAGTCCTGTACAGAAATAAAGTTGGTCTGTAGACAGTTAACTTGTTTTATATCTAGCAGTACGTACTGATAAGTGGATGAGTAGGATGCGATTGTTGATCGCTTCCTAGTGTGTTGCAATCCCAAGTGTTTCGCATTAATGACGGTCACTCCTCGCGCTTATCTGGCACTCAAGAAGGCTTTCCGTTAACAGTTCGATGGAAACGCTTTAATGAGTAGTATACGTACTATTGTGAAAGTCATAGGTATGGTATCGTTAGTCTTAGTGTAAATAAAATGTAGGTTCTCATGTCAGTTAATATTGATTTAAGTAGGTATAGGTATTTTGCTCGTGTTCCTACTTTCAGGAAAATATTGAGTATTTGGGTTTCTCTTTAGTTTTAGCTGGCAACATGTACACGTTTACCGGTCCGAAGGACCAGAATCTCGCAATTTATAAATAAACTAGTCATACTGTTACTCTGTAAGTTGAATAGGTCATAGGTATGAAATATGTCACAGACCGTCATAGAGTAGTTTATAATTACAATTTTGTTCTTTTTTTATCGTGTGGCTAGTGCCTAATCTGGTGTCAGGGTTTTTATGCTGCCCATGGGCCTCTGACTGGGCTTTACATGCCGTCGAGAAATATCTCTCAGGCTGTTGGTTTCCTCACGATGTTTTCCTTTACCAAAGCAAGTTATAATATACAATACGCACATGAATTGGAAAGAGGAGACGTGCATGTCTTTGATCTGAACTTGAGACCTAATGACTTGGCAGTCCGACGGTCACACCCCTAGACTATCACTGCTTCTCAGTTCAACAATTTTGTTAACAACATGCAAAATCAAAACAAAAATACCGATTCACAACAAAAATCACATGAATGACGAATTAATGGTTAACAAATTAATAATTCATGTACCTATACGTTATTTCATTCCGTGCATTTATTGATATTTACGCTCGACATGGTCTTATTGTAGCGTAAAACACAAATCGAACAACATGACTACGAGTGTGGCGACTGATGGTGAGTGATGGTGAGTGATGGCCACAGCCCACTGTTGGACTGGGTAAATAAAGATTGTTGATACTTGCTGTGGGTCGAGAGTTACATTATGCAAGTGTTGGTCGAGTCAATTACTCTAAGAAGGGAAGAAAATTTCAACAGTAGGTATGAATAACTGGCTTCCGCCCATGATTTTGTCTGCGTGAATGTTTTGGTATAATATAAACCATATACTATGTCCCATCATCCCATGGGACTTAGCAATAGAGTGGCTTTGTATTCGTGAAGTTTTTTTTCAATCAACGAGAAGTTACGGAGATTTTCTCGTATGTTCATCTAAACTTACCCTCTTTTTAGTATTCGTGGCTACCTATTCCTATAAAAAGCCCTGTCCTCTTTGGTAACTGTTAAAATATTATTTTCATAACAAAGCTTTAAGCAATAACAATAAATAATACAGGAGCTTACATAGGTAATTAGTTAATTAATAAGCAGGGTCAGGAATTCAATTAATAAGCGACGTGCATTATAATTACCTATACGTACAGAATATACCTACGGAATATTTCATAGCAAAGACCGTATCTTTTATCCCTTATCTCAATTTATTTGGGGACGGCAAACATGTAGTTAAATCCATCAAACTATCTCCTAAAATTGTAGTACCTACAACTTTAACTAGATTCGCAAGATGTCTTCTCCCTTCTCCCAAACACCTCTTTTTTTAGATTAGAACTAAGTTTAAATGACTAGACGACCGGCTAGAATGGAAGCGGACCCTATCTAGTTGGAGAAAGACTAGCAGATGACGATCATGAACTACGTTAAATGATTGTATTTTCCCAGTCTGTATCTATCTGTAATTTGTGGTTGACTAAGAATTAATGTCATAGTGTACGTCAGAGGTTGATAGTGCACGTAAGAATGTGTAAAATAAACAAATAAAAGTAGACAGATTAAATAGTTGTTACGTTGTTTACGAACGTAATAACAAACTATTACCTATGTTTGAGTAAACTGACTCATATCCGTCCCACGTATTACACAAGTTTTCTTTTAACTAGTATCATAAGGGGAAATGTTAGTCATACATATATTACCATTCATTATATTACTTCCCCTAATCAAATTATTCAATGTATGGTGAGGCATGCTACACACATACGAGGATATAATAGGTCTGTCATAAAGTAAAAATATGAGGTTAAGATGTAATTGGAGAAGAAAAATCAACCAATCAATGATACCACTATCACGCAATGAAAGCACTTGGCTGGACTAGAAGAATCACACAAAAATAACTTACACGTAAATAACACGTGAAATATCTGTATAAGTAATGGTGAAGGATTAGATACGAAAACGATGACTGAGTTCAGTTGTAAATCAGCAAAATACTAGAAAGTAAAAACAGGAAATAAGAAACAGGTAACTCCGTAATTGTTTAAATAACTTGCTCTCACCTAATTTCTTTTGCAGCGCTCAAGACAAAGAAAATTGCATTTCGCATGACTTGAAGCAAATTGTTCTAGAAAAACTTAATTGCTGCCGACCTTGGAATTCTTTCTAGAAAATTAGGTCGCGATTACATGCAGGTCTATGTCTAACAATATAATGCAAGTTACATGAAGGACCACAGCCTTTGGGCTGCGTGAGAATAAATAACTAATAAACCCCGATAAGGCAAAGTCGACGCAGGCACAAGAATAAAGAAAGAAAGCAGAAGTTTTGGGTACAAGGCCATAGAGATATTTTTCCAAGAAGTGCTCCCTAAGGGATTAAAATGGACTGCCAAAATTGTTTTCGATTGGGGAGGTCTCCGGAGTTGATCGGTTTTATTAGC